>CM061544.1:255738535-257173535 GCA_030864215.1 Capsicum pubescens | reverse complement strand
TTATGAAAACTTTTTGTCCTAAAAATAAAAGTTTCACGAGGCGCCCTATTTTAGTCATCTCAGTTAAGTAATATCCATATCTAATATCCATTTTTTAGGAGCTTGATGGGGAAGGATTGACATTTGTTCTTCTTGAACTTCTTCATGCGTAGGCTCCTTAGTTTTCTCTACAACTCCTTTAGACTTTAAAGTGAGAGGCATGTTCACAACTAATACCTCTTCCTCACATTCTTGAGGGGCGTCAGTACTAAGACCCACAACATTCACTAGAGATTGTACGTGATATTCTAGAACTCTCCCATGCACCTTTCCCCCCCAAGACATATAATTTGAAGATAAGAATTTCTTCAGTTTGGACTTACTAGGGGGAAATGTCGCCTTGTCTATGGATTTAGACAACACACAAATACATGCAAGTCTTAATCCCTATTCTAACGAAACTTCCTGAATATCTTGATCTACTAAGCTAGGGGAATCTTGGAAAAAAACAAATTGATGGCTAAATCAGTGGGGCTATAAGGCTCAATAATAAAGGCATTCCCTTCCATTAAAGTAAGATAGTTCGAGCGAAATCTCATGAAGAAATTCGACTGGAATTCTTTAGCATTTTCATCATCGTGGTAGTGATAGGCTCGAGGCCTCTCGAGCAATGTGCCATGCCAAGCAATATTTCCTCCTCCATATATACGTTTTCTTGCTTATTTCTTACCGTAGTACATAGAAGTACCTTTGCCAGAATATCCGACCATGAGAGGATCGGTTGGTCCATCTGTCAATGGAAAATGAGTATTGAAGTAACGGGCCAACCTACCATATACATAATGAAATGGGAAGCATGCCCAAACAAGATCAAGCCGTGGGCATTTTGATAATGGGTTTAGTCCCTTATAGATACTAGCTAAGACCTGAACCGCAAGGCTAACTCTTTATCCACTTGTTAAGTGACAGACAACTCTGTAGACTCTTTGACGGATAACATATCCTTCCTTCGTAGGAAACACAAATACATACAACCAACATAAAAAAGGCAGCCAAGTATGTATCATCCTTCTTGTACTCTTAACTCCTAGCTTATGAAATAAGCTTTCCTCTTCAGATGATCAATTAACAACCTTATCGATTTTTCTAGTCGAGTTATGTGATGATTTTAGACGGATGGATTTTCTCTCTCTTCTTAGTGGAGGTGGTTCATACTTAGAAGCTTTCTTACACCAAAAATTTTTATTTAATCAAGGGAACACTCAGATTATCACCAGTCCCTTCACGTAGCTGATGAAAAGAACCGACTAGATACTCACAAGTTTTGGGGAGAAACCTTTTTCCCTTATCATAAGTACCTAAAAATTCTGTAACATCTGGCATGAATTTCTCATAAAGACTTTCGGTTATCGGAAGACCTCCAATTATGTGTAATCCTAAAGAGATAGGGATATTTCTCCAACCGAGGTAAGCAACGTATTCGTAACCAGACACCAAGCTTCACAAAAGGCTTGTAAGATGTTTGTATTATGGTCATAAGTAAATTATAAATCATATATGGCATAGTAAATCTTTGCATCCTTTAAAGTTTGGAAGCTCCTACTAAGAACATCTTCAACCCAATCCCAATAACCAGGAATATAGTGAAACTCGTCATTAAGCTGAAAAGTTTCACCCACATATTCTCTCCATTTATGGTTCACTATCCCAAGCATGGCAAAGTACTAGCAATCTTTTTGGTATAATGATTGGGAGAGAGAAGTACCCATGTCTTAGGTGTACTATGGAATTCAAGAGTCCATTGATCCAAATCAGGTATATTTTTCAAAGGTGGCCATGGAGCTACATATTGTCCAACTAATGGCATACCGATAAGTAGCTTTGTATTCACATTTCTATCCTTGTGATATGATACTATAAGATATCATGGATCGGATGAAGAAGATGTTGAATCTTTAAAGTAACCCATGATTCAAACTGCAAAAGAAGAAGAGTATATCATTAGCAATTACTCGATAGTTTAATAATCATGAATTATGACCTCTAAATTCAAATGTGGCCAATTTCAGTTAATTATTGATCATATAAAGTTGTTGACTTGGACAATGTGATGCCTTCAGTTCAAACAGTGTAAAGTGGTTGCCTCAAATAATGTAAGGTCTTTGGCTTAAAGAGTGTAAAAGTCTTAGCCATGGACCATGTAAAGTCTCTACCTTAGACGGTGTGAAGTCTTTGACTCAAAAAAGATAACATTTTGGCTTAGACTGTGTAAAATCTTTGATCCAGACAACATAAAGTCTTTGGATTAGACGGTGTAAAAATCTTAGCCGCGGACCATGTAAATTTTTTACCTTAGATGGTGTACAATCTTTGACTCGAATAAGGCGACACTTACGACGCCTTATGCTCAAATATTCAATGTTTCTAAGGACTCAATTTATAATGTTGGAGCAAAGATATTAGTCCATCCCTTCACACCATAAGATTAGTAGGTGGTGCTATGGTAAAGCTTTCAAGTTGTGACATCCACAATAAAAATATTATTCTCGGTGACCTACGAAAATGAGGCAACAACAAACGAATACTAAAAAAAAAAAGAGGAAAATTGCCTCAATGTTTGTATACTCAATGTTGATAAATTAAATAACAATGCAATATATGAAGTACTGTTACTTTAAAAAAAAAAAAAGGGTGAAAAAAAAAAGTTAGAGAAGTAACGAAAGTAGTACTTTTTTTGTTTCCCTTTGTTTATCCTTTTTTTTAAAGTGGAAAAATAAAATTTTGAAAAGTCAACAAAAGTGGCTATGCCATTTTTATCATTCAACCGAAAATTCTTTTGGTGTGAAAGGTGGCACATGGGGGAAAAAAGGGTACAAAAGTTTTCAATAAAAAAACGAAAAAAAATAATTATTGTTGATTATTAAAAAAAGGGAAGATGTGCATTACCCTTTTGCAACAAAGCTGGGTAACTGGTTCATTATCAAAAGTTTCTTCACGTAATTGTTGAATAGTCTCAAAGAGGCTAGCTGCTATTTATAATAAAAAAAGAGGGTCACAATAAATAGTAGTATCCTAGTTCAACACAAATTCAATATTGATAAATCAAATATTTTTGATATAAGGACAAAAATATTTCTTTTCCTATTAAAAGTCTATCAAGAACTTTAAAGATAATAATCTATAAATGTGGGTTTTAGATGAGGTGGTGGGTAGCATCCTGAGCACTGAGAAGCTTTTCGTGGGAGGGGATTTCAATGGGCATATTGGATCTTTGTCGAGAGGTTATGATGATGTGCATGACGTTTTGATTTTGGGGAGCGAAATGAAAAATGAGCTTCTCTTTAGAATTTTTCTAGGGCTTTTGGGTTGTGGATAGCGAATTCGAGCTTTCCAAAGAAGAAGGAACACCTTATTACGTTTCGTAGTTCAGTGGCCAAGACTCAGATAGACTTTTTTCTTCTGAGGAAAGGGGATAGAGCGCTATGTAAAGATTATAAATTCATACCTAGCGAGAATCTTTCGACTCAGCATAGGTTGTTGATGATGAACTTAGTTATCAATAAGGGTAAAAAGAAGAGAAGTGTGGAGGCTCGACCCACGATTAAGTGGGGTAGCTTGACTTTGGCTAGTGCTTTGTAAATGGAGGAAAAGTTGAAGAGTAGGGGAGCGTGGGAGAGTAGAAAGGGTATGGATAGTATGTGGGAGACGACTGTCAGTTGCAATAGGGAGACCGCTAGAGAGATATTGGGTGTTCAAGAGGTCGATCTGGCAGTCATCGAAGAGACTGGTGGTGGAACGAAGAGGTTAAGAGAAAGGTGGAGTCTAAGAAGGTGGCTTATGCTAAGTTGGTTGAGATCAAGGATGGTGGGAAAAGGCAGACGAATAAGGAGGAGTATAAGGTAGCTAGAAGAAAGGCTAATATTTTCCTACTAGTAAAACTCTAGTACCACGTGGAAATGTTAACATGGACATTTTTTTACTCCCTCCGTTTCATTTTTATGTGGCAAATTTTAATCGAACACAGAGTTTTAAAAAAAATAAGAAAATGTTCTTGTGAGATCTCATGACTACGGGGGTCAAATTAGGAACCTGAGAAATAAGCATAAGATACGTATAAGACAACAACAAAAATAATTTATATCGTTATCTTAATTGTATTTCAAGTCTAGTCCATCGACTTTTTGAAAAGAGCTGACTTAACAAGTCTTGAAGTAGGGTGCATTTGTGAATATTAAAATTTTATTAAATTTAAATTCATATATTTATTTGGACTATATTAAATTCAAGAAAATAGTTCAAATAATGTAACTAATATGATTGGGTTAATCATCTAATCTCAAATATATTGGGCTAATTCAATTGAAATGATGAGCTCATATTTATTAACCCAAGGCCCAAATGGATGCTAGCCCAGCTTAAAGGTCCAAACCCATGCCTCTTATCACATGAGGTGGCAATCCAAGCTAAATGAAATAAGTCACTAAAAACATAACATATGGCAATCCAAGTTAAATGAAATGGTCCACTAAAAATATAACATGTGGCAATATTATGTGGCAATCCAAGTTAAATGAAATGAACCACTAAAAATATGACACGTGTTAATATTATGTGGCAATCCAAGTTAAATGAAATGGGTCTCTAAAATCATGCCATGTGTGCAGATGACATATTCTAGCCAATCAAATTAGTGCTCGTTACCAAAAGAATGTGATCGATCAATTTCAAATCAACCAATCAAATCGCACAATTATCTTATCCCTCCAACTATAGATAGGGGTCCTCATAATTCACAGAGAAGGATTTTTGAGAAACAAAAAGCAAGAAGAGAGCTGGTGGATCAAAAACCATAATTTCTCTGCAAGTTGAAAGTTTTAGACAATCAAGCTCAATAACAAGTTCATGATCAAGAACGAAGAAATTTTAGTTCAAGATCAAGTTACTTATTCATATTCATCATTCGTGGCAATCATCCAAGTATTTGTGACGAACTAATATCCAAATTCAATTTCGAAGCCGAAGATTCAAGATCAAGCTACTCAATCCCTTGAATCCAAATCAAGTTCAAGTTCATATTACTTTGAAGAATCAGAGGATTATCATAGAGATTGTAACACTTATTACATTTGAAATCAAATATTATATTTTGTTACTTCAATTTTCCTGTCTCGATTATTGTTTTTCTTGACCCGTAGAATTTGTCGTCTATACATAGTATTGATTGAATTTATGATACCTCTCCCGCATAATGTAAAGAATTTCATCAACAACTGAAATACAAATACAATTTATATAAGTTAGTAACTTATAACAACAACTGAAAAGATACACCAGATGGGTAATATGTTGCAACATATGAAAAATCTGTTGCAACAGATGACTCATCTGTTGCAACATATCTCTGAACCTATTAACAAATTATCCATCTACTACAACTTATGCAATAGATGAGTAATTTATTACAATAGATGACTTATCTCTTGCAACAGATAAGTCATCTATTGTAACATATCTCTGAATCTGTTAATAGATTACCCATCTTAGGCAATACATGAATAATCTGTTGTAACAGATGGATCATCTAAATAAACATACCAATAAAATTATATAAATATAAGATTAGATAAAGTAACTTACCCAGTCCATATACCAATGCTCCATACTAATCATGTTCTAGAGTTTTTTTGCATCAAATTTATGCATAAAGTAGACTTCTGGGCCTTTTTTATTTCATCGATGTGTTCAATTTAGAATTCTTTGCGGCATTCACCAATTTGTAAACATTCACCTTCTTCATCTCTCGCTGCTCTTCTACGGTCCTTGCATATTACTCAATAGTGCAAGAAAGAAGAGTTGTAATTTTTCTTAATTTAATATTTGATAATACCTTGGAAATTATTTTTTTCCTCCTCTTAACCTCCAATGGGATGAATGGCTTTTTAATCTCCCTTTATAGAATGACACGTCTCTCAGATATCAACTCTTTAACAGCAACAATCAAAATATCATGAGACCTAATCAAGCTCTCATATTTTTCCTTACATTCTTGTAGAGTGTCAATACGGGCTGGTCCAGCCCATCTGGAATATCCCATACAGGCTTTGGAGTTTGACGGGTCAGGTCGGGCTGACCCATCAACATTATAGGCTAGAAAATAACAAGCCCAACCTATCACACTGTGGGGCTGCGGGCTCCCACGGGCCAACCCATTTTTTAAAATATATTATTTTTATAATCTTAATTTAAATTTTAAATTATTAATTACATAAATATGTACAATATAATATTACATGAAGTTATTATTTGTTAATCAAGTCTTAAATTTACAAAGAAATCCAAATAATCTGTGAAATTAAATATCTTTTAATACCAAATTCAAACTAAATAGAGATGTTGAAAAATAAACGAAACTGTTAATAAGTAATAATATTACTAGCTAAATAATAATATTAACCAATTTTTATTTTAATTGATCACAATAAAACCCAAAAAAATGTCATTATTTAGTCCATTAAAAGAGGAAATGAACTTCTCAAAAAAAAAATTCTCATGGCACTTATAAGTTATAGTGTGTTCAACATCCCCACATTATCTTCATCAAACATATTTGATTCCTTAAAAAATTTAGTATTTTAATTATTTATATATTTTATAAATATTTTTAATATTTAAATATCTATGATGGTCTAAATAGACTTTGAGTTTGGAGTTTTTTTTTAATTCTTAGTACTCTATTTTATTTTTTAATTATTTTGTTTGGCCCACGGGTCAGCCCACCCATATTGCTCAAGTCCCACGAGCCAACAGGCTTATATGGACCGGGCTAAAAAGCTTTGTTCTTAAACGAGCTGTAAAAATCATTGCCTAATCTTATCGAATTATAGGATGGGATGGGTTGACCCAACGGGCCTAGCCTATATTGATGGCTCTATATTCTTGGCATTTACATACCGAACTTGAGCTAGAAGAAGGATTAAAAGAGATGGTATGCTCACTAAAAGGGATGAATCCACTATATCCACCACCACTATGACAATAATCATGGTCAATTTTTTGTCAAATTCTTTTAATGAGCATCATCAACATGCTCATCACCATCTCTAACACCAGCAACACCAACACTAACACCAACACCAACATCAACATTAACACTAACACTAACACTAATATCCAAATTTATTGTATCATCACCAGCAACACCAAAATACTCAGCAATAGGCTCAGCAAGAACAAGCTGACCATCCCTAAGTGCCTCTCTTTTGATGTTGTTGCTCCAACCAATTCTTTTTTTATCAACTCCATCTTAGGATCTGGTTTTGTCTCAACAACCTAAGAGTAAGAAAGAATAGAATTTCCAACTCTTGCTCTGTAGGGATAAGATAGATATACACAACCTATAAATAAAAGTATATATATTAAAATTGACTTATAACTTGCAGTAGATGGGTAATCTGTTACAACAGATAAGACATTTGCTGCAACAGATTACCCATCCATTACATTAGTTTGCAATAGATTGGGTAATATGTTAACAGGTTCAGAGAACTTATGAAACAGATGCCTTATATGTTGCATAAATGTCTCATATGTTGCAACAAATAATTAATCTCTTGCAACATATTACCCGCCTGTTGCAACATATGAGATACTTGTGCAACAAATAAAACATTTGTTGCAATGTGTTAACTTGAGTAAAATTATTCTATTTAGAAGAAGACTTACTGCATCATAAGGAGGGTTCACAAGATCAAGGGGATTTCACTATTGAGTTTTTCTAGGCAGACAACCACCTAAGAATCTTTGGATAAAAGACCTCTTTTGAGTAGTCCTTGACTTGCTGTCGGAGGTAAGGAATGACTTCAAATACTCAAGCCTACAAATATACACATAATATAAAAAATTAAAATAATTATTCAATAACATATATAAATGAAACACTAAAGAACTAGGGGTGAAGTTTACTATGAAATCCCAATGAAAACCATATAATTTGATCGCCTTTGGTGATAACTTTGTCAACAAATATTAGATAGTCAAGAAATAGCTTTCATATCCTCATGAATAATTGTTGAATACATCCAAATTCTAAGCAAACACAAAGAATTTAGGTTCTATTACTTTGTTAGTGTCTCTGCCCATTAATTAAAATGGACAAACCAAATAAGCACAATGGCTCCTTATGCTTCTTCAAAAGCTTTTGTTCTTGAGATCAAGTACCAACTTCTTAGCTTTGTATCTTGATCCAAAAATGGCCAACAACTTATTTATTTTGTCTTTTCCTTTGTAAGTTTTAGTGGCAGACTTGGTGGTTTTCTTGGTTGGTGTCTTGCCTTTTTCCCTGCCTTGGTTGATTTTGATGTCTTGCTTTTCTTTGGCTTTTTCGAGGGTGTAACTGTGGAAAGAAGTTCAAAAGGAGGATGACATCTCATTGCAATCACTATGGCAAATTCTTTCATGCCAAAACAAACTGGTATGCCACAATAATTTATCCAAATCTCATTAATATTCTTTTCCTCGTCCTTCTAAGTTTTATCATTATCACCTTTATACTTGATCCTGCCTTTTAGAAGATCATATGCCATAGTCATTTGAAAGCATACATTGTTATGCTCCGACAGATCAACAAAGTGTACCAAATAGCTAGACTTAAGTAATCCTCTAATTTTCATCCCTTAATGTCTTCCTAAAACTATCAAATTTGATTCCCATGAATAATTTAACAACAAAATCACCAATCAAATCTATAGGTTTATCTGTAGGAATCTCTACTTAAAACTTGTCAATACCAAAAGTTTTGATAACATTATGTTGGGCTTTCGATTTATGTTCACCATCTATCGTCAAAACCAATAAGTCACCATCTCTTCTATTTTCCTCTTCAATATTTTCTCCTTCCTCAGTTTTCTTTTCATCATCTTCCTCACCTTCCTCCTCATCTCCCTTTATCACTTTTTTTCATCATCTTTATCCTCACTATTTACTTCATCTTCTTTGTTATTTTTATTTTCATCTTCCTCCTCTATAACTTCTTTCTCATCTCCCCTCTCTTTTCTTTTCTACATCTTCTTTAGATATTCCAATTGATTCTTCTTCATTATCTTTTTTCACTACTTCATTCTTTTTTTGTACATCTACATATGATAATACTTATTTGTTTGTGAACGACCTTTTTCAACAAGTTATTCTATTGTTGTTTGTACTTTAGCTATTTACTTGATTTATCAGAAGTTGATTGACTTTCTTTTTTGGGAGCCATTTTGTCTACAAACAAGATGAGAACAAAAAAGAGTACAATTGATTTGCGTATTATTAAAAAATATAGCTGTGAATTTAAAAATTACAACACAGTATACAAATATTTTTCAATAGATGGATCATCTATTGCAAAAAATCAAAACAGTAACAAAGTTGTTTTGATTCCTTCCAACAAATGAATCATCTGTTGCAACAGTTGGGTCATCTATTAGAAAAAATTAAAATAGTAGCAAACCTGTTTTGACTTCTTCCAACAAATGACCCATCTGTCAGATGAAACAAAAACAGTAGTAAAATTATTTTGATTTTTTTCAATAAATGACTCATCTATTACAACAACTAGGTCATCGGTTAGAAACATCATAATAGTAAATCGATAGATGATATAGTTATACCAATAGATGATATATTTATTCCCAACAAATGCTTAATATCTTCTAACAGATTCTTATTCTGTTGCAACATATTATATATATTTTTGAATATTAACAATATTTTTTACCACATAAATATATATATCATCAAGAACACCAATAACAATACCAATATTTATCATTACACCAACACTAACAATAATATCAATATTTATCAATACACTAACACCAATAGTTACCAATACAACAACACCGACAACACCAACATTTACCAATACACCAGCACGAGCAACATGAACATTTACCAATACAACAACACCAACAACACCAATATTTATCAATACACCAACACCATCAATATCAATATTTTTAGATATTTATAAATACAATAACACAAACAAAACCAACAACGCCAACATACACCAACAAACACCAATAAAATCAACAGTCG
This sequence comes from Capsicum pubescens, assembly GCA_030864215.1. Lineage (NCBI taxonomy): Eukaryota > Viridiplantae > Streptophyta > Magnoliopsida > Solanales > Solanaceae > Capsicum > Capsicum pubescens. The sequence continues at coordinate 257,163,476 of CM061544.1, read as the reverse complement.
TTGAAGAAAAAATAAATAATATTCAGTTGAAATCCTAACTTTTGAATCCATTTAAGAACACAAAATATAATCACAAGTAAGTGTCTACTTAAATCTATTCTATTGTGTAATCTCAACAGTTGTTTGATTTGGTCACAACAAATGTCTCCAAAACAAATTCAAAATTTAAGTTTCACTATTTTTAAAATAATATTTGAGAATAAGAACAACAACAACAATAAAAAATCACATTTCACTCAGAAAAGATATCATATTTACATCAACCACCATATTAAGAGAATAGTTACCACAAATTAGGGGGATTTTCGTGTTCTTATTCTTTTTATAAGCATCAAATCTCAAAATTGTTAACAAATACTTGAAAAGATTACAATTCACTTTCTTCTTTAAATAAAAAGCCCTAATTTTTAAAAAAATAAAAAATAATAGTCTTTACCGGGGAGGAAAGAGAAACTGATGACTACAAGGGAAGAAGGAACGATGAAGAATTCGAATGTGGAGTCTCTGGAGGTTGAAAGTGACCAGAGATAGTGGCGGTGTCAATATGTTGTGAGAACAAAGGAACCTGCTGGGGAAAACAGTTGAGAGAGAGAGATAAGCTGAAAATTAAATAAGTTGTGGTTTTCTTGTATTTTGAAAAGTTTAACAAGTTTTAAAAATGTTAATTTGATCCATGATTAACTTAATTAAATTTTTAAGTCCCTTTTGACCCTTAGGTTGCATTTTTTTTTTAGGATTCAGACGTTTAAATCTGAATGCACGTCTGAATGATTAAGATGTTGTCTCTAGATCTGAAAACTGAATGATTAAGACTGTTTGTTTTTCAATATCTGAATGTGTGAAAAAAATTATTTGTATATATAATAAAATAAAAAATATAGTTCAAATAAAAAACTAATTATATATCAGAAAAGTATGTAATTTAACACAACAAAATTATATTATTTGATTGAAAAAGATATTTATATTTGTTAGTGATAGTGGAGATGGTTTATAATGGTGGTTGCGGTGACAATGATTGATGTTAGTGATTAGTAATATTAGTGGTGATAGTTGTGATGGTTGGTATTATAGTGATGTTATGATGGTGGCGATTGATAGTAGTGGTGGTGGTGGTTATGATGTGACGTTGCTTGATGTTAGTAGTTGGAGGTGTTGATTGTGATGGCTAAAAATGAATGCATGATGGTTGACGATGTGTTGGTACTAGTTGGAGATGTTGTTAGTTGTGATGGTGGAGATGGTTGTTAGTAGAGATATAAATTGTAGCGATGATAGTGATTGAAGTGATGGTAGAGGTAGCGTTACCAGTGGCAATAGTGGTGATCGCCGAACAATGTGTGGAGGTTGTGATGTATGAATGGTCACAATTAGTGGTGGTTCTAGTTGTGATAGATGAGTTGGTCGATAGTAGGGATTGACCAGTAATGATTGATGATGGTGGTGGTGTTGACAGGGGTGGTGGTGGTAAATATAATTAGAATAACAGAGGTAGTAGGTGTGGTAGCGGTTGAAAATAGTGGTTGGTAGTGATATTTGTTGTCGATGATGGTTGTGATGGTGGAGGTGGTTGGTGGTGGTTGACAATGATAGTGGTGGTAGATGTGGTGACTGATGATTATGAATAGAGTGACGGTGAATATTATCCAACACCAGAATACCTCTTCAAACCTATTAGGACTTGATTCTAGATCTGAATGAGTAAGACCTATTCAGACCTATTAAGAGCTAAAATCTTAATAAAAAATAAATGCACTTAATGGTCTGAAGTTTGAACCATTCAGATTTAGTCCTCCATTACGTGCAAACAAATGAGCCCTTAGCTTTGATCAATGTCACTAATACTTCATTCCACACTTACGTGACATCTTTTGTTCAATTTTCTAGAAAACACTAGCAATCTTGAACCTCTATGCTTTCACGTCCTTCGCTTCAATTTTAAAGTTTTTTTCCCAAGTAAAATTGGTGTCTTTTAACTTCGTGTAACTTTTACTTGTCCACTACTGTTAACTTTAATTATTTTTAAAAATATTTTTTTCAATATTTTATCCTTCTACACGTTTATTAATAAGAATAGTATATTAAAATAGTCATCGCATTATTATTTTCTTCATAGGTTTATCAAATTTAAATATAACAAATAAAAATAAATGAGAGAATAATAAATGAAAACTAATCGAAAAAAAGAAAATTGAAAAAATTGATTCACTGTTGAAACAAAAAAAGTAATTAATTAATTGAAAAATAAAAATAAAAGGTTGATTGGAAGTGACTAGCTAGCGAGGAAGAAAAAAAGATGAGTAACATTAGAGTAGGGCTTTTTGCTAGGATTGTACATGATCGAGTTGATTTGAATTTTTTAAATATCAAGCTAAATCGTATAAAATAAATATTTCATATTAATAAGTTACAATTAAAATAATCTATCATGTGAACATATTAAGTCATGCTAATACCTCTAGCAACTGTGCATCACAGATAACCCGATTTGCCCCATCAGTAAAATTGAGGAAGAATTTATTTTGTATATTTTTTATGTACTGCCATGTTGCTAGTAAATTTTGCCTTGACTTGGGATTGAATATTCGTCAGTTGAATTTAACTGATGATCATTGACTATCAGCTATGAAAAATCTGAAGTTTCCTTCCCCCAAACCACTATCGTAACTCATACTTGGATTGATTTCCTTCTGTTTGCTCTTTGACACCAGTGGACTAATGGTAACAACAATGTTTACAAGCACGAAACTGTTCTTCCTTCTCTAATTAAAAAAATCGTGTTTTGAAATTTATTTTGTATACAGATAGTGAAACAACCTTCGACACGCCTATCCCTATACAAACTAAATGGGTTTGCCCCCTAGTAGCAGGGTTTGCCCCCTAGTTGCTACTTCAAGCTAAACGCTCATGGAGCGTATGATAAAAAATGTCTAAAGGTAGTATTGGTGGGAGTTATTCGAGATTCCAGTGAAAATTTGATCATAGGCTACAGTGGATCGGGTAATACTCATACTGATGTTTATTTAGAGGCTATGGCCTTGCAAAAAGGGCTCGAGATAGCAGATAATCATAAATGTTTACCTCTGGAAATAGAGGTTGACTCACTCCACCTTTATATCACTCCATTATTTGGTTTTGCAGATTGTTGTTGAGGAAGTTGGGGAGTCCAGTACTCCAGCATAACTTTCGGCAAACGAATGGGGTGACAGGATTTTTGTGCAAGATGGGTGCCGAGCTAGCATCTGACCATGTAAATATTTTGTTATCTCCTCCAAGCTACGCGTTTCCAATCATGGGAGCCAATCTATGTCAATTTGTAATAAGTTAGTTTTGGCAATCCATTTGTAATCTCTAGTGATCATGACACTTTGAACTCGGTTATGTTATGTCTATTTCTGTTTAGTATATGTAATATCTATCCGATTATCCTAAAAAAAATTAGATGATTAAAATCAAACAGAAAAATAAATTTAGATTATGTACTTATGCAAAGCTAAAGAATAGATATTCAATAGTAATGTCATTTAGACATTTATTAGTGTTTAATTGAATATTTTTGGTAGCATTAGTATTAATTTGGACTTATTTAGTTTAAACTTAAAATTTTGAATAATTTAATAAATTTTATCGCCTATATATATATATTCAAAATTTTAAGTTTAAACTTGAAATAGTATGTTGAAAAATAAAAACAATGAAGAAGTTTAGGAAAGATTTATAAATTACATTACAATAACTGTTTTTATGTATTAAATATTTTTTAAAATGTTATAAATGTAATATCGAGTTGGTTCGGTTATTTGACTTTTTTTAGTTAAAATCAAATCTAACCAATTATAGTCGAAATTTTTTTTCAACATCAAATCAAGTCAAATCAAATCACTAGTCCAATTTTTTCGGTTTGATTTGATTTGCTGTTTGATTTTGTTCACCCCTACTTTTTGTATTCTAAATTTGATAATTGCTAATTGAAAGAAGATATAAATATCAATTTTTGAAATTTGATTTGTTACGGTAAATTAAACTTCGCCATGATGAATTTTGGTAAAATAGTTACTTAATTAAAGGAGAGGTATTTTGATAAGATATATTTATAATTTATCCAACATTTAAGATGTTTTAAGAATTAAATGGGCGAGAGACTCAAAAATCTTACTAAAGAGGGTAGAGAATTGAATTCTGTTCAAGACATAGTATTGAGAATGAATGAGCATTCTCAAAACGAGAGCTTGGATTGAATCGATATATGCCGTGTTGGCTTTTAGAGAAATCACTTATAAGAGTTTCGATCTCCAACGGGCACTAACCAATTTTGTCATTATGAATCTCGTGTCACAAAGAATACATCCAAATAGGTCATGAATGTTACCCATGTTTATGGTAAATAATTTAAACCCGCAAGCTTAAAAGAAATAATAGCGTGTCAAGTCAAATTTCTAAAATCAGTTTATTTTTACTTTTCAAAAAAATTACTTTTATGAAAAACACTTTCTATTTAGCTAAAATAAGTTTGAGCAACACTTAGTATTTAACTAACCTTTATAATATTATTTTATGTGTACTTTTTTTCTCAAAAGCACTTTTAGAAAAAATCTAAAAGCTACTTTTTTTTAAGCTTTTTTTTTTTGTTTTCCAAGGTATCCTAGCCGGCAGCCATGAGACTAATCCTCCATTCCTTCGGTCAGCACACTAAGCGGTAGAAAACTGTCCACAGAGTTTGCTCCATTCGTCAGAGGTGGGAATCGAACCCCCAACCTCTTGCTTAAGGGGTGAGGTGCTGAACCACCATACCAACCCTTGTGGTTAAGCTTTTTTAAAGCTTTTTCTACTCTCCAAATGCACTTATTTTTCTTCAAAATTTTGGCCAAACACCATACTTTTTAAAAACAAACACTTTTTTTTTTTTTAAAAAGAAAGAGATACTTTTATCCCCCAAAAATAAATAAATAATAATATGGCCAGACATGCTATAAATAGTAAACATTCTCAAACTTAGATTGTTGATGAATTTGGTTAGATCAATTAGCTAGAATATTGTCAAAGAATTAGTCTAATTAGAATAATAATAAAATTTATTATTATTATTACTCGTACATGCAAGGAGAAGTGGAAATCATTATTTGCTGCTATAAAATTTTATGGATTAATTTAGGAAAAATCTTCCGACAAAATCTCCAAAGTAGCTTTGAAGGAAAAATTGATAAGAATTGCCTTCATCTAATTTGAAAGGGAAAAAAATTTCATCACGTCTTATTTTATGCTTTTATAGACGGTTCATGTTAGTTGCGCTATAGATTTGTAATTTCATTTATGAGCTATGAAATTATAATTTTGATTATTAAATTATTTATTAATATTTTTTTTAAAATATCTTTTGGTAACTGAAAAATTTCTATTACCAAATAGCAAAGATGTTCTAATGTTGACAATTGAAGTGGATAGATCCCATATGATGATCAAGATTAGGGGTGACAAAATAGATAAATTATATGATTATTCGTCCATTTTATCGATATTAAATGAGTTGGGTATCCAACCTATTTAATAGTGGGTCAAAGATGGGTCAATCCATATTATTCATTCTAAAATATGGATAATCCATGGGTATCCACAAAATTAGACTCTCCTTAAAGTATGACATGTGTGAAGATGTAGCAATGTCTAAAGTATACTTATTAAGAGTGTGTTTGAAATGAATAATTTTTTTTTCAAATATATTTTTTTACAAAAAATAAAAAATATTTTCCATTTTTTCAATCTTTATTTTCATAACTTTTTTTTTAAAAAAAATTAAAGTATGACATGTGTGGAGATGTAGCAATGTCTACCGTGTACTTATTAAGGGTGTGTTTGGAATGAAAAAATATTTTTTCAAAAATATTTTTTTAAAAAAATAGAAAATATTTTTCATTTTAAAATTTTTTATTTTCATAACTTTTTTTAAAAAAAATTGAACTTCTTTTTTTAAAAAAATGACTTTTTTCATTTAAATTATTTGAACCACCCTTGTCTCTTTTTTTTTTTCTATTTTTTTTTTCTTTTTTCCTTTCTCGTTTCTTTCTTTTGTTTTTTTTTTTCTCTCTTCAATCGTTAATTTCTATTTCTCTTTTTTCTTCTTTTTTTTTCCTTTTTTAATTTTACTTTATCATTTTTCTTTTTATATTTTTTCTTTTTCCCCCCTCCCCCCCCCCCTTTTCTAATTTGATTTTTTTTCTATTTTTATTTTTGTTTCTTTCTTTCATTTTTTTTTCTCTATTCTATCTCTAGCTTCTATTCCTTTTTATTCTTTTTTTTTTTTGTATTTTTTTCTTTCTTCTTTTTTCTTTTCTAATTTTTTTGTACTTTTGAAAAACATTACTACGTCGAGAACAAAAAATACCACAATCGCTAATTGTATTTTTATGTGCACCATCATTTATATTTTTATATTCATTGATACAATTGTGTTTGTATTTTATAGTTTGCACTTGTATGAGTATTTTTATTTTATAGTTCACGTTATTATTTATATTTTTATATTTATTGATATAGTTGCATTTGTATTTTTATTTTATAGTCATGCTATCATTTATATTTTTATTTTTATTGATATAATTGTATCAAATATAATTCATGTTTATACAACTTGAACTATACAAATACAAATGGTACTTGTTTATATACAAATACAAATGATAAATTTGACATACAAATACTAACGATACATTTGTATAAATGATGCATGCATATTTGTATATGTTAGACTTAAATAAATACAATAAATTCATACACTTGTTTGTGTACAAATACAAATAATAAATTATAAATATTTATATTTAAATTATTCAAATACAAATAATAAATTTATTTGAAGTATATAGTATGATACAAATAAATATAAAATAAAATAAAAACATAAGAGAAAAAAAATACAAAAAAATGACAAAAAAGAATAAACAAACAAAGCAAAATGAAAAAGAAAATACAAAAAAAGGGGAAAATGACAAAAATGTAACAAAATGAAAAAAATAAAGAAAAAACAAAAAACGGAAAAAAATGGAAAAGAAAAAATGAGAAAAAAAAAAGAAAAAATGAAAAAGAAAAAAAAGGAAAAGTAAAAAAGAAAAAAAGAAGAAGAAAAAATAGTTGAAAAAGAAAAAAAAAGAAGAGAAAAAGAGAAAGTTAAGGGAGAAATAAAAGAGAGAAGTTATGGAGTGTATTTAATTAGCAAGAGATCCTATGAATTGTAATTAATCAAAACTTAGGCAAAATTAAATAATTAAAAATTTATGTTTGCTAAGTCATGTAGTTTTTCTTATAATATAGGAGTACTTTTGTCTTCACATAATAAGAAGTAACGGATAACATGGATATCCATATTATCCATTGGGTTTATCCATTTTATCCATAATCAAATATGAGTTGGGTTGGATATTTTATCCATTTTTACATGACCCACTTTTAACCCGCTCATATCCGACTCAACCCACCCGTTTGCCACCCCTATTCAAAACCAACTATTCTAGAATTAACAACTACTTAGAACTCGATCGAAATTTACAATCAAATCTATTTTTAGAATCAATGACATATCTTTATGCGCAAAGGCAACAAACGCTGACAATAACGAATTCATAAACTGAACGAGAATAATAAAATAAAAATAGAAAAGATGAAGAACAAAAAGAATGAGAGATTCGCACCTTTTTTAGGGCAGCAAAATAGGGCTTTCCGACAAGATTTCGGCCATCAAACTTGACTTCGGGAACTCGCTTTTAACCTAAAATTAATAAATGATCAAGAATTCTTGTGATTTCCCTTTTCCTACTTCTTCTTAATTTTCCAACCTTGTTTTTCCCTCTTTTCCTGTTTTTCTTATTCCCTCACTTTTTCTTCTTCTCTTACCCGCCTCTTTTTTTTTCTCCCCCCTTCTCCTTGCCTCAATGAAATGGTTGAAGCCCTCCTTTTATAGGCATATTTTGGAGTGTACAAGATTCTAAAAAAGGCTCCAAATTAGACTCAAATTTGAAATTCAAATTATTTATAGGACAATCTACCGATCTTGAACAGATATGGTGAGAAGGAAAAAAAGGGCTACCTCTTTCAGATTCATTTTGAGCAGAAAATCGGGTAGACAGACATTATCCTGCTAATATGTAGATTTTCTTCTCTTCACCAAGCTAATAATGGAGAGAATGAGACCTTTGTGATCTGGAGAGTCAAAAAAATAGGAGAAGGATGAAATTTATGCTGACAACCCTATTTTCCACTGATTCTAATAAAAATTCAATGGATTTAAGGTGAGGGAGATGGCTGATTCTAATGAAAATTCAATGGATTTAAGGTGAGGGAGATGGTTGTGCAGGGGAGTGGTTGGAGTTTGTCGGAGAAATTGTGTAGTGGTGTTGAAGCGATGAAGATGATGAAATAAAAGAGAGGATAGACATGCTTTGAGAGAAAAACCGTATTTTGGGGCTGCTTTTGTCGACTAAAATTTGGATCGTCCGATCGTTTGATCGGACGGTTCAGATTTAATATAAGAATAAAAGAAAATGACAAATTATATATATAAATATAAAAATAAGTAAATAATTAAAAAATTTGAGACTTATCGGACTAGAAATAATTTAACGGACTAGATCAATTTGTGTGTAATGGTGAAGTGGATATGGGAATTATTCTGAGTTTCGGGCTAATTTTCGAACTTCTGAAATTTATAAATAAGAGTTGGGTTTAGGTGAAATAAAAATTGAAATGGAGTTATCGTTGGCCCGAATACCCTTTTTTACAACAACAACAACAACATACCCAGTGTATTCCCACATAGTGGGGTCTGGGGAGGGTAGAGTATACACAGACCATACCACTACCTCAGGTGAAGTAGAGAGGTTGTTTTCGATAAACCCCCAACTTAGGATCGATAACAGTATAACAAACGCAAAAGATAAGTACATATAAACTAATACGGTATGCAAAATAAACTAACAGTATAACAAACACAAAAGATAAGTGCATATAAACTAGTACGGTGTGCAAAATAAACTAACACCGCTAGCCACAAGATAATACTACAGTCACAACACCACGAACAAGAAACTCCAAACACAAAAGAACGCCCCTTACTATTACCGACTCACTCCCACCCTCTAACCCTCTACCCTAATCTGCATCATCTACACCTTCCCATCAAAAGTCATGTCTTCCATAAGTTGTAACTACTCCATATCATTCTTAATTACCTCCCTCCAATATTTCTTCGTTCTCCCTCAACCCCGCCTATAACTATCCATAGCCAGTGTCACACACCTCCACACTAGAGCATCAAATCCCCTCCTCATCAAGTGCCCGAACCAACATAACCTTACTTCTCGCATTTTATCCTCCACCGAAGCAACTCCTACCTTCTCCCAAATAATCTCATTCCTCACCCTATCTTTCCTGGTATGTTCACACATCCATCTCAATATTCTCATCTCCGCCTCCTTCAACTTTTGGATGTGGGAGTTCTTAACTGGACAACACTCCACTCCATATAACATAGCCGGTCGGACTGCCACTCTGTAGAACTTACTTTTAAGCTTCGGGGGCACCTTCTTATCACATAAAATTCTCGAAGCGAGCCTCCATTTCAACCACTCTATCCCAATACGATGCATGATATCTTCATCAATCTTACCATTGCCCTAAATCATAAACCCCAGATACTTGAATCTCTCCCTCTTTTGAATGGCCTGAGAGTTCATCTTCACAACCACTCTAGTCTCCTGTGACATATCACTGAACTTACACTCCAAGTACTCCGTCTTGGTTCTGCTTAACCGAAATCCTTTAGACTCAAGCGTTTGTCTCGAATTCTCCAACTTATCATTAACTCTTCCCGGAGTCTCTTCAATCAGTACCACATCATCTGTAAATAACATACACCAAGGCACCTACCCTTGAATATGTCGTGTAAAATCATCCATCATCAAGGTAAATAAAATGGTCCCCGGTGCAACCCTATTAAAATTGGAAAGTGCTTCAAATCTCTACCTACTGTCCTTATACGAGTCTTTGCACTATCATACATGTCCTGAATCGACCTAGTGTACGCCACGGGTACCCCTCTAACCTCTAAGCATCTTCATAGAATCTCACTGGAAACTCTATCATATGCCTTCTCAAGATCAATAAACACCATGTGCAAGTCCTTCTTTCTCTCTCAAAACTGTTCCACTAATCTCCTTACAAGGTGAATGGCCTCAGTGGTCGAGCGATCTGGCATGAAATCGAACTGATTCTCAGAGATAGTCACGATCATTCTCAGCCTCAACTCTACCACCCTTTCCTAAACTTTCATAGTATGACTCAACAACTTAATAACTCTATAGTTGTTGCAACTCTGAATGTCTCCCTTGTTCTTATACACTGGAATCATTATACTCCACCTCCATGATTCAAGCATCTTTACTGCTCTAAAATACTGTTAAACAACCTTTTCAATCATTCCAAACCTGCTCTGCTAGTACTTTCTAAAAATCCACTGGAATCTCGTCTGGCCCCATCACCCTACCCCACCGTATCCTGGGAATAGCTTCCTTGACTTCTTCAACCTTGATACGCCTACAATAACCATAATCACGACACTCTTCAGATTTCTCCAAGTCCTCCAACACGAAACCTTTGTCCTCCCCGTCATTCAAAAGTTTATAAAAATAGGACTGCCACATCTCCCAAATGAGGGCATCTTCAACCAATTTTGTACCATCCTCTCCTTTGATGAACTTCGCTTGGTCAAGGTCACGAGCCCTCCACTCCCTGTCCTTGGCAAGCCTATACAACTTCTTATCCTCATATTTCTCCTCTAGAGCTACATACAAGCTCTCAAAAGCAGATGTCTTAGCCGCCTTAACCGCTAACTTAGCCTCTCTTCTAGCTACCTTATACTCTTCATTATTCGTCTGTCTTTCCTCATCATCCTTGCTCTCAAACAACTTAGCATAAGCCACATTCTTAGACTTCACCTTTCTCTTAACTTCTTCATTCCACCACCAGTCTCCTCGATATTTTCCATATCGACCTCTCGAGACACCCAACACCTCTCTAGCGGTATCCTTGATGCAACTGGCAGTCGTCTCCCACATACTCCCGAATATCCTTTTTTACTGAAATTAATTTTGTCGATGCTCCCTGCTACCCTAAAATTATTTTTAGTCTATCGTATATAGATTATATAAGTAATTTAGTATACGCATCCGACTTAATAATTTGTAATTTTAATTTTATAACATTAAATAAATATACGTATAACAAGAACAAAAATTGAAATATGTGCATATATGAGATTATAATGAAATATATTATATTAATAAGTATACATGACTATAACAAAATTTACACATATGCACGTAATAAAACGTATGTATTATGAAAATGTATATTTCTATAGTCACAATATACCGTCTGGAAAGAAAAAAAATAAAATAAGGAAAAACGTGAATGCGATTATCAAAGGACATGTTTATATTATTTTTTAAAAATTTTGATATTGAAATAATCATTTTATATTCAATTAAAGTATTTTACCATATGATAGAAAAATAAATACTCTTCTTTTTATTCTTTTCGAAATTCATAGGGATAAAAATATAAATTTATTTTGAAAAATTATTTGGGGTCGAGGGGCATCGAAAAATAATTAAAGGAAAAGAGCGAGCCCAAATTGGGTGTCAATAATCTCCCTGGAAAGATGTTTTCATTACATTCCTATTTTGTGACTCACATTTGTACTGAAAAATGAGTTCAGTGAGCTTTGAATAATTTTCATGCACTTATTACTTAGGCATAAGGTGAGGTTACTCGTCATGACCCAAATCAGGGTCTGTCTGCAGTGGCGGACCCAGGATTTAAAGGTTGTGGGTGCTTTAAAAAATAAATTTTACAAAAATAAAAATAAATGTTATTGCAGGGATTCGAACACACACCACTAGCATGGAAGGAACTTTAAGAGTCCGCCTAAAGCCTCAACACCCAACCATGTTTTTGTTCTCTGGTGCTTTTTTATTTATTATACCATTTTTTTTATATTTCTTATATAATTATACCTAATCTACGTCGAGTTTAGTGGGTGTCGGAGCACCCCAAAATAACACATGGGTGTTCGCCCCTGCCTGACCGTGACGGGTATCTCAAGTCCACCGAGGACTAGAGACCACCCCCTTACCTAGTCAAACAAAACATGATACACTAATAGTGGCTGAATTCTGAACATATAACAAGATAGAAAAGATAAGCTCAAAGGAAATCTAAGATGTATCCACAACTAAAACCTAATCTATGGTATCCACAAAGCCTTTTAATAACCAAAATCAATCTAGTCGGGACATGCCCCCGACGATAGCCAAAACAAGTCCGAAACAAAGTCTATAACATAAGGAAATAAAACCTTAAAATAAAGCTCTTCCAAAGGATGGAAGCTCACCACTTCAAGTCTACTCACGATCAACCCGGAAGTCACCTAATCACTGCGCAGGAAAAGTAGGAGTGTCTCCGAACCCTACATCGCATGGGGATCCAATGTTTGGGGATGGTTAGCGGGTTGAGAGCTAGCATGTAAGTCAGGGATAAGAGAATAAAGTAATGCCATGATCAATAATTCGAAACCAATCAAAATTTGAATGCACACAAGCATATGCATATACTTATATATATATATATATAACGCACCGGGGTATGAAATAAGGTTTAGCATACACTTTAAAATCTTAACCTGGGTTGTGTAGCATAACTATCATAATAAAGCACCCACGGTATATATGGGTCCAACTCTCCCTCAGCTGAAAGGACCCCAATGCATGTAGCCACACGAATCAGAGAATAATTATATATACATATGCACTATGAGGGATTCGAACCTCCCGACATATACCAAAGGTGACTTAAGCACCTAGTTATTTAACATGGGGGACTCGAACCTCCCAATCATATAATAAGCCCCGGACATTTAAACCCACACGTCGGCAACCGTTATTTCTAGTATTGGTCCCTCAAGACCTCCACTTTCACGGTTCGGATACACAACCGTCTTTTAAGCTAATTAAAATATTTAGCACACATTCTCATTAATTAAACCAATTTATTCATTAAGGTATCCCTTTGGTATCGTCATACAAACCTCACTTGCAAGTTAACATTATCATGCCATGACATTTAACTATTCACATAGGGAAATTGATAACCCCTATAGGTTCAATTATTTATTCATACGGGGAATCCACGAACCCCAAGGTTCAATAAAATCAATCAATGGTTCATAAACCTTTTATGTTAATGCATTCGCATAAGTGAGTAAGTCAAACCATGTAACAAACCATATTGAATATCAATTTCACAATTTGGGTTGAGGAAACACAATTTCCAAAGCCATATGTTTAGGCAAAATCATCAAATTGGGGAAAACTATGACCCCTTAGTTTATTCACCATGCCCATGCAACCCAATAGCTCAAAACCATTTATAAATCATATACAATGCATAATAATTCATAGGAAAATAATTTAAGAATCAATCATGCCAAAATCTTTGACCCATATAAAAATCCATGTTCAAATCCACATAAACAACCATATAAGTGTCATGCTTTCAGTAAAACAAGATTAAGGATAGAGTCACATGCCTGAAATATTAAGAATTATGGATAGAATTCAACCCTTGAAGCTGTGGATGGCTAAGTATTAGAAACCCTAACTTGTTCTTACCCTAGGGATTTGAGAGAATTAAAGAGAATATTTTTGATGTGTTATGGATGGAAATGAGGTGTCAATAGTGTTTTAAGGTCGTGGGTTATGTTTAGGGAAAGAGAGAAATGTCCAGAATGCCTTCAGCAAAAAGACTAAAATTTATCGCCCAGTCGCTACGGGTGATCTTACGACTCGTTGGGTCACCCTACTACTCATGACCTCTAGTCGTAGGCTGGACAATACCCATGGACATCCACACTAGTCTGGTTATGACTGAGTCATATGACTTGTCAAGTGACCCTAAGACTCCTAAAGTCCTAGTCTAGTCAAGACAGAATCGTTTGGGTAATACACTGGTCACCCTACGATTGGTACCTTACGACTCGTATAAAGTCCTTACGACTTGTTGAGTCTAGTTGTGACCAACATAGAGACTTATCCAAACACATTGGTAAGGCTCTGATTAGGGACTATACTACCCGTAATGACACCCTATGACTCGTAGAGAAAGTTATAGTTTGGGCAGTGAGCTCAAACGTCAAGGAATTTCAAGGATCAAAATCTGGGGTGTTACATTCTACCTCATCCCTTAGGATTATTCTTTCTCGAATAAAGAGACAAGGAATTCATTAGCATGATCTAATCACAGAACACAACCACACTTACCTTTAATAAAGATAGAAGACAAAGAGATTAAGAAAACCATAATTTCCTTTGACAAAGTCAGAAAGCAAAGATATTAAGGAAACACATACCTTAAGCACGATTATCAGTAACGGGGAACAAGAATGGGTATTTGGACTTCATGTCCTCTTCAATTTCTCAAGTAGATTCTTCAACTTTATGATTCCTCCAAAGGACCTTTTCCAAATCCACTCCCTTGGTCCACAACCGACGGACTTTCCAGTTCAAGATTTCCATCAGGACTTCCTAATAAGACAAAAAATCCAAAACACCCACCCTCTCCAAGGGAACAATTAAGGAAGGATCGCCTCCACACTTTTTCAACAACGAGACATGAAGCACCGGATGAATGGAACCCAAACTAGAAGGCAATTCTAACTCATAGGTCACATTGCCCACTCTCCTCAAAATCAAGTAAGGGCCGACATACCGGGGACTCAGCTTTCCCTTCCTACCAAACCTCATTACTCCCTTTATGGGAGACACCTTTAAGAACATACAATCATTAATACCAAACTCTAACTCTCTTCGACTCACATTCGCATAAGACTTTTGGAAACTTTAGGCACCCTTAAGTTTGTCCCTAATTATCTTCACCTTCTCCATAGACTAATAAACCCAAGTTAGGACCAAATAACCTCGCCTCACCAACTTTGAACCACCCAATAGGATAATGACACCTCATACCATACAAAGCTCGAACGAAGCATCAGGATACTGAAATGATAGCTGTTATTGTATGTAAACTCTATGAGCGGGAAATGATCAACCCAATTACCACCAAAGTCAATCACACAAGACCTTAGCATATCCTCTAATGTCTGAATAGTTCTATATACCTGTTCATTTATCCGAGAGTAAAAAGCGGTGCTAAGGTTCACCTTTGTCTCCAAACCTCGTTGGAAAGAATGCCAAACGTTGGATGAGAACTGCGTACCATGATAAGCTATGATAGAAATAGGCACACCATGAAACTTGATGATTTCTCAAATGAATTGCATAATCTTCAGTAGAATAATTAGTCCTCACAGGCAAAAAGTGAGCAAACTTGGTCATCCTATCCATGATGACCCATATTGAATCAAACTGACTATGAGACCGTGGAAGACCCATAAAGAAATCTATGTTGATCACTTCACACTTTCACATAGGAAACTCAATCTCTTGAGATATCCCATCGGGCCTCAAGTGCTCAACCTTCACTTGCTGACAAACCATGCACCTTACCAAAAAATTTGCCACATCTCTCTTTATATTATTCCACCAGTAAATCTCTTTCAAATCATGGTACATCTTAGTTGAACCAGGATAAACCGTATAACTCAACTCATGGGCCTCGATCAAGATTCTTTCTCGCAACCTATCAACATTCAAAACACGCAATCTACCTTGGTATATCAAGATGCCATCACCACCAATCTCAAACGTCATTAATTCGATGCTGACTAACATCATCCTTGATCAGTATCAAGATAGGATTCAGGACTTACTTCTCTTTCTCCTCAACATCAAGAGATGACTTTATCACCTCTTACACAATCACACCTTTATCTACAGAGTCCAAAAGACAAACTCTAAGCTTTGCCAAACGGTGAATATTCTTCATCAACCCTCGTTTATCCTTATCAACATGAGATAAAATACCAATAGACAACCTGCTAAGAGCATCAGCAACCACGTTATCTTTACCTGGATGATAATAAAGACTCGTGTCATAATCCTTGAGCAACTCAAGCCATCTTCTTTACCTGAGATTCAAATCCTTCTGGGTGAACACATACTGCAAGCTTTGATGGTCCGAATAAATGCCAACATGAACTCCATACAAGTAATGGTGCCAAATATTCAAAGCAAACACCACAAACAACAATTTCAATCATGTGTCGGACAATTCTTCTCATGCACCTTCAGCTGCGTAGAAGCATGATCTGAGGTGATTTTATACACTTTTGTGTCATTATTCTAGCTTATTTTGCCTTGTTTTGAGACCAATTCGTGTGCTTAAAGTGTTAATATTGATATAAATAAGCATTTAAGTGTCCAAGTATGTGATTGCAATGTTCAAAGTATTTTTCAAACAAGTTTGTGCTTAATTTATTAATTTAGAGTTCAACCCGAAAAAACTAGTTTTACTAGCTTAAGCTAGTTGCTTGTCTAGCCTATCTTGTTGGATTCTATTGCGTTCTATGTGTTCTTTATAATTTTAAATGTATTATTTTATGTGGAACAAGTTGTCGTGAGTGTATGAAGTGCACATGAGCCAAGGAAAGAGTGGAAACTATAAGTTAAAAATCATGAAAATCAACCTAGTCTAAGCTCTTGTTTTTTATTTATTGTGGTGGATTTTGTGTTGTTTGTGCTTTTAATTCGTGTGGTGTGATGTGTAGAATGATTTTGGAGATGGATATGAAGCTATTTTGATGTTAAAGTGGATTGGAATTCATGGGAAAGACGCCACAAGACAAGGAATGGAAGAAAGAAGCACCAACACTTGACCAAAATTTGGAGGACAATTTTCAGTGGATACGTGCCTGCGCAAATACAATTTTGA
This sequence comes from Capsicum pubescens, assembly GCA_030864215.1. Lineage (NCBI taxonomy): Eukaryota > Viridiplantae > Streptophyta > Magnoliopsida > Solanales > Solanaceae > Capsicum > Capsicum pubescens. Next base: position 257,146,544 of record CM061544.1, on the reverse strand, counting down.
CCAAGATAGATTAAAATGTTTCAACAATAAAGTGCATTGGTGGGAATCTTTGGAGGAAATTTCCTGGATGGCATGCAATTTGCCTAATCATATTAAAATTAGGACAATAATTTAATATGGATGACAACTAGAGAACATTATTATAACTAGCTTAGGTGTACGTGCCTCGTGCGTGTATCTCACTTTATTGAGTTCAAATGTTATACTCAATAGGATATTTGTTTAAATAATAAAGATAAATACAATAATTAAATTCAACATCTTTTGGAGAATTTATTTAATTAAACCTAACTTTTACCAAAAAAAATTCTCAAAGTTGATCGACATTCATCTATCACCTGTAAACTGCAACAGAACAATTCGAAGAACGTATAATTTCATAGTAGAGGTAAATTTATTAGATGAGAAGAATTATACCAGAATATGTGAATCTTGTTGGTTGGTGGGTAGATAAAGAAGGTTAGTTATGAGCCATAGAAATTAATATATTCTTCTAAAAGGACACATAGAACGATAAGAACGTAGAATAGAGGTAAATTTGTGAGATGAGAAGAATTATACCTGAATATGTAGTAGGTTGGTAGATAAAGAAGGTTAGTTATGAGCAGTAGAAAATAAATTATATTTAATTAACATGACACATTAAGCTAAATTAAACTAAGCAATTTATGTTGTCATAGCAAGTAATATTGTGTTTAAATTAACAAAAGGGAGAGATGATATAACGACAAAAACCTGAAAATAAAATTGTTGAAACTGTACTGAGACGAAAAACAATAAGAGATCTCAACTGCTTATAACGATGAACAATGAAAAAGATTAAGGATTTATATAGAAGGACAGAATATGCAAATCAAAGATGATACAAATTTGAATGTGTAGAAGAAAAATGATTTTTGGGTTGAAAGAAAAGGACTTAAATTAGAACCCAATTTTGAATTGGTGCAGCTACACGCACATTCAAACATGCAATTCCTATTTGAAATTGTTTTAAGGAAGTTTGGTACTTTTGCTTCACATTACAGCATAGAAGTCCATTAAGGACTTATGAAATCACGCATACCTATAGTGATAGAATTCGTGGTTTTAAATTGGAAGAAAAAAAATGTGTGTTTTAATTAATTAAGTAGAGGAAAAAGCTAAATGTGGTAAAAGCTAAATTTGGTTGTTTTAACAAAGTAGGGGGGGGGGGGGGGGGGAATGTGGGTTCTAATTAAGTTAAGGAAAAAGCTAAATTTGGTTAGAATTTAATTGTAGCAAAAATTTAGTATATTTATTTTGAAGAATTTAATTGTAGGAAAAATGATAAAAGACGATTTTGTCTAAAGCGAAATATTTTAATGAAGGACAAAAAGTTCAATTCACTTTTCTAAAGGCCTTCACACTTTTAATATAAGCCTTCACACTTTTAATATAGATATAGATATAGATATAGATATAGATATAGATATAGATATAGATATAGATATAGATATAGATATAGATATAGATATAGATATAGATATAGATATAGATATAGATATAGATATAGATATAGATATAGATATAGATATAGATATAGATATAGATATAGATATAGATATAGATATAGATATAGATATAGATATAGATATAGATATAGATATAGATATAGATATAGATATAGATATAGATATAGATACAGATATAGATATAGATATAGATATAGGGGCCATTTGGTGTGAGGTACTAAGACAAGTTATTCCGGGATAAAATAATAGTCCCGGAATAAACTTTTTAATACACCATTTGGTTTGGCAATACTTGAGATAACTTATCCCGATTAATAATAGTCTCGGAATAAGTTATACCACATATTTGGTGGTATAAGTTATCCCACCTTAATTTATCTCGGGATAAATTATAAAATGACAAAAATATCCCAAATCCATTACAAACACATTTCTCCAATCTTTTTCAACATCTTTAATTATTGCTTTTGAAATTGAAAAAAGATTATTGATATCTACTTGATTATCTAAAACGTGTTATTTATGACAAATTAATTATAAATAAGCAGTTACTTTTAATGATATTTTTCAACCAAAATTAGTTATTGATATTTTTCAATCAAAAACGTGATAGTAAAGTAAGCAGTAACTTTTAATGATATTTTTCAATAAAAAACGTGGGATAATAAAGTAATCCTCAACTAAAAGGAATTTTAATTATAAACTCTAAATATAATCCTCAACAAAAAAATTTTTTAATGATAAACTCTAACTATTAGTTACTTGATTTGAATTTAAAATAATGTTAGCCTAACAGCTTATCATTATCTGTTACTTATCATTATCATTATCTGTTAATGAATTTAAAATAATGTTATCCTAACAGCTTATCATTATCTCTGCAATTCAAAAATAAACTACAACACTAAATTCAAATTATATTTCAAATTTAGAACCTGAAAAAGAAAAACACAAGGGTCAGTAAGCAACAACTTTCAGCAATATATTAACTTTTAAAAAATACGTAAATATAGTAACTCCAAAAAAAAACGTGAGCCAATAACTCTGATAGCAGTTTTTTAACCCAAATAAACCTTAACTAAAAAGCTATTATAATCAGAAAACAAGTTGAATTTTAACCAAGTGTAAATTTAAAAAATAAATGTGTCACTATCTTTCAGCAATTTAAATTTTTAGTGATTATCTAAATAATCTTTACTGATTATCTCAACTAAGATAGTGACACTTCAAACAGCTAACAATTTAAATATGTTATTCATCTTTATCTCAACTATACAATTCAAAAACTAAAGCATCATTATAAATAGATAAGCCGATAGTTTCAGTAACATCCCCAAAAAATACAGAGTTGCCAATATCCAGTGAAAAAATGTCTACCAAAATTAACTTCATTCATGAGATATCAAGTACAAAAATGCAATGAAATTTAAAAGTTCGCGTAATACGATTGTGGAATATTTCAGAACATGAAAATCCCGATAAACTGTTATCAATAGAAATGCTTTTGCAAGACGAAAACGTATATGTAATTTATAGGCTAGAATAGCTTCCATGTGTATGACATACCTGTTTGAAATAACGAAGACGAGCATCCATTATACCATTAACTGCTTCCAGGAATTCTAACCGTTTCTTTGCTTCAACATTAGAAATAACGGTGGCTTGAATTTAGGATTCAAAAGGAAAAAAAAGTCAACATGTCATTGCTATTGTGGTAACACTTTTTGAATTAAAGTCAAAGAGATCCCTTGAGATGCTCCAGCGCCACATTCACTCACCAAACTAAATCGAGCTTGCTCGAAAGTTGATCTTGCATTATGGAGTTCCTGGAAGAGTTAAAATCATTTTAAGAAAGTTTTTTCGCCTTTATTTATTTTCAAAGTAGGCATTTATATGTGCAAAAGTTTTAAAAGAGTGACTTCAGAATATTATAGGCAGTATGAATGGCTAGCTGCTATGTCTGTCTATACCTCCTCCAATACACTGGTAATGTCATTTTTTATACCTTTCATTAGTCATAAAAACTTTTCGCGAACCTGCAGCATGTAGTATGTACCACGGTGAATTAAATAATGTTAATTGATACAGTAGGAAATCTCTAAATGTAAACATCTACAACCAAACCTCCATTAGGTAACTGTTTTATAGAGTAAGGTACTTTGTTTTACTGCCAGTTTTGTAGTCAATAGAAGTAAAAATATACCTCAACTGTTCAGAGAGAAGCTTAACGTCTCTCTATGGAGATTTTAGTTTTTGAGTCCACTCACCACCATGGGGTCCTTGAATTCAAATGTCCAAACTTCAGATCAGGTGAACTTGTGGGAGGTTTTTTGGTCTTAAGAAACTTAAATGACTTCAACGATCATCCCGTTGCAACATCTTGAGGAGCTCTAAGCTCCACCTATCAGAAAACTTGTGTTAGAGAAACATAAAACACACCTTTAACAGCCAAACAAGGTTGTGCAAGTGAACAACTTTCGTCGAAAAATTATACGGTGTATATAAGTCAAAAACTACTAAACATGAACATATCCATTGTATTGCACAACCTTGATACCACGCGAGGTCAAACTTTTTCTCTCTTTCCATATACTCCAAAATACATCTAAAGGTGCTACTCCACGTCCATACTGATTCCCGCCGCAGAAAGCATCTCCTGAACTGTCTGGACAAATTCTACAGCAGACACTCGCCCGTATTGGAGGGCTTGAAGTTGTTGCTGCTGGTTCCCCTACTAGAAGCATCATTTAACTCTATAAGTAATAAATATTAGATCAATTTTCGCAAAAAGTAGACCTAGAGCCAATTATTTGCTTGAATCCCAGTTGATTACTATATAAGAAGACAAGACTTTTTAACGAACATTCACTTATCGTGGGGAGGGTAGATAAGATGACTACATGTATAGATGGTTAGTTGGATGTGGTGATTGGAATACAGGTTTTTTAAAAATCAATTACAATTGATATTCATTAAATATTACTGCAACGGAAGTGAAATTGTGGAAACACAATTGACTAGAACTTTCCAACTCTACTACTGTAGGCACATGATTTATTCTAAAAGAACTAAGGAATCCTCTGCTACTATAAAATGTCAACCATTTAATTCTAAATAGAAAATTTAACATGGGTATGTACCTTAGAAGGTCTTGACTTATCTCTTCCAGTTCCAAATTATATCTTCAATCTCCCCCTTCTCTTGTGTTGTTTTCTTCAACCAAAGTAAACAATGGAAAACATACGTATAGAAGGAGAAAGAAGAAATGACAGCTAGGTTTCAAAATTGGTATTTGAGCTGTCTAAATACTTTTTGGACCGATTTTGGGCCAGGCCCATTTTGGGCCTGGTCTTTTGTAAATATACTACTTCTTTGTTTTCTATTAATAAAATGAGTCATAAGTCAAACTTTCTATGTCTATATATATATATATATATATATAAATGAAAATATTCTTTTATTTTGGGCCTCTTTTGGATTTGGACGAAGAGTTTTAACATTTTTTATCTTTAAATTTATTTTCATATATAAAATTTTGAATTTTAATAAATTATTCTCGATAATTTTTACTCCTTTCTTCTCAATTTATATGAAATACTTTAAATAGATAAGCATTTTAAATATATAAAAAAATTAATATTTGTGGTATAAATAGTTATACATATTTGTGTGTGTATAAATCATTTTTTGGGAATGAAATTGTCATTTTATATTTATTTACATTTAGTACGTAAATGTATTATTCTTTTGGTGACTTACTAAAAAGGAAAGTGGGTCATATAAGTCAAAATAAAGATATTTTAATTTTATATAAAAAAACGAAAATTGAATTTCTGAGCTGTTGGATGAAGGTACTATACATGTGGAGATTCATTCAAACAAAAGTATTTCTATTGTCCATCAAGAATAGAAAGAAACAAAGGAGATTTATCAGACCATTTGTATAAAGAATGAATCAAAACATATTTGTATATAAACAAATATTGTCATTTTTATTTATCCTAATATATTTCTCCGTCACATTTACATATCTACTCTCTACTAAGAAAGTTATAAAACCAATTTATATGCATCTAATTATTGCAATTGATTTATTCCTTTCATGATTTTACTTACAAATATACATTTATATATAAAAAATATTTACTGATTCTATTTTTCATTTAAATTTCTTAAAATCATTCAACTAAAATACCGATAAACAACAAGTCAAATGAACAATAAAAGTCAATATTAACAATCGAATAATTTTAGATAGTGAACAATGCAATAAAGAAAATTATAGGTCAGTCTTTTGATAATTATACGATTCATTACTTTTTTGTCATATGATAAAATTATGAGATTGTGTGGAAGAAGAGGTTGAGAGGATTGAAGAGGCCGGGGGGGGGATGGCGAAGGGAGAGTACATTGTTTAACTAAATTAATTGAACTATGTAATTTTTTGAATTATTTATTACAAATTATATTTAATAATTCTTAATTAATTTAAAATATATTAATGTGCTACAATGAAAGTTAATTTATTCTTTTAAATTAATAAATAATATTTCTAATAATTTATTTTTTAAAATATCACGCACATCGCACGGGTATGTATACTAGTAATATACTAACATACTTACTCCAGCTGGTGAACATGTATATATATTAGACAACTTTGGACAATAAAAGGGGGAGGAATGATTGGACACAAAGGGAGATAGACGGAGTCACGGATTGGAGAAGCAAAAAGACACGGCTTGGACATCTTTGGTGAAACTACAGAGGAGCTGCTACACGGTTTTGATTATTTTATTTTTAGTCTTTAATTTTTCATATCATGTATTCATATATTTAGATCGTGATTATAAATATTAGTGGCTAAAAACCCTCCTTTCGGAGTTAAAGCCAAGAACATGAGTAATATTTTTTTGAATTAATTTTTTTAAGTTTGCTTATCATATTTGGTTGTTTGTTTATTCTTAATTTAATTATTTTATAGATTGATCACCCATAAAATACATATATTATCGACCTTTTGATCTCGGGAGAGGGAATAGGGAGATACAACACGGGAATAAACAAAGTTTGAGTTTTTATTCTTTTATAAAATAAAGAATAAAATGTAGTGTCTAGGACAGGGATGTACTTAGATGTCTTACTTGATTCATACGTAGGATGATAACTTTAATTAACTTAATTGAATTATTACATCCCCGCTCAACGATGTAGTTGTAAGGTCCATATTAGGTAAGGGATTAGAGGTTGGGAAACCATGATCATGCAATTAACCCTACAAATCAACAACCAAAATAAGCAAGTTAACGAAGGAAATTCAATAACATAGTATGATTCTTCGAAGTGCTTTAACTTCGGGTTTCTTCCATTGATTGTCCCAAGACTTGTATTTATACGCATTATTTAATTTATTTTTAATTTACAAAATTACAAACTCTCTACTTATTTATTTTTTCTCAATTAGTTAGACTAGAATTAGATAGGCGGCGAACACAAGTCCATGAGAGATCGATACTTGGGCTTCCTTGAAGCCACTATATTACTTGATAAGACCGCGTACACTTAAGTTTGCACTTGGGCGCTTTCAAAGCATATGCCACAACCTTGCCTCGCTGCATCAACACATAACCCATTCCCATACGGGACGCATCACAATACACAACGAAGCCATCAGTACCCTCGGGCAGGGTCAAAATAGAAGTAGAAGTCAACTTATCCTTCAACTTCTCAAAACATTCCTCACGAGCATCGGACCACATAAACTTCACTTTTTTATTACTCAACTTAGTCTACGGAGCAATCATAGACGAGAATCTTTCCACAAACTTCCTATAATAATTGGCGAAACCCAAAAAGCTTCGAATAGTGATTAGAGTCGTGGGCCTAGGCTACTTTTTCACCGCCTCTACCTTCTATGGATCTATCATGATCACTTCACTAGAAACAACATGACCCAGAAAAGTAACAACATTCAGCCAAAACTCGCACTTAGAAAATTTAGCATACAACTGCTAATCTTTCAAGGTCTGCAACACAATGCGGAGGTGATCAACATGATCCTCCTCACTCTTAGAGTATACCAGAATATCATCAATAAACACAATCACAAATAAATCCAAGTACTGACAAAATACTTATTTTATAAGATCCATGAATGTCGTCAGTGCATTAGTCAAACCAAAGAACATCACCAAAAACTTAAAATGACCATACCGGGTATGGAAAACAGTCTTAGAGATATCCACCTCCCTAATCTTCAGCTGATGATAACCCGTTTAGAGATCAATTTTATCAAAATACTTAACACCCTAAAGATGATCAAATAGGTCATCAGTTCTAGGAAGAGGATACTTATTCTTCACCGCCACCTTATTCAATTGGCGGTAGTCTATACACATTCGATGGGAACCATTATTCTTACGTACGAATAGAACATGTGCAACCCACGAAGACACGCTAAGAAGGATAAAACCCTTATTTAAAAGATATTCCAGCTGCTCTTTACGTTCTTTCAACTCGATCGGAGCCATTCTATAAGGAGGGATAGAGATAGGACGAGTGTCCGGGGGAAGGTCAATCCCAAAATCAATTTTTTTATCGGGAGGGACACCAGGAAGGTCATCAGGGAAAACCTCGAGAAATTCATTAACCAATGGAACAGATTGTAGATAAGGACCTTATGAGTTATAATTTGTAACCCGAACCAAGTGATAAAGACACCCCTTGGAAATCAATTTTCGAGCTCTAAGATAGGAAATGAACCTTCCGTTAGGCACTAGGTAACTCCCTTCCCATTCTATAATCGGCTCATGAGAAAATTTGAAAATAACCTTATGGGTCCGACATCTAAAGAGTCGTAGCACGAATGGAGTCAATCAATCCCCAAGATCACATCTAAATCAGCCATATCCAACACTATCAAATCTATCAAAGTATCCCTACTATAGATAGAAACCACACAACCCCTATACACTATTCTAGCCACAACAAAGTCACCCATCGGGGTAGACACAAAAAAGGGATCAGAGATACAATCAGGATAAAAAATAAAATAAATAGCCATTTAAGGGGTTACATAGGATAAAGTAGACCCCGGATCAAGCAAGTAATACACATCATGAGAAAAAAGTTTAAACATACCAGTAACAACATTAGGTGATTCCTCGAATTCCTGATGGGTGGACAGAGCATAGAGACGATTCCGACCAGTGCTGAAGCCAGAAGTAGCACCCTTTTGTGCAGGAGCTGATGAAGTAGAAACAGGGTCCTTATTAGCCCCCGAAGCCACCTTAGAAGGACAATACTATTGCATACAACTAATTTGACCACAAATAAAACATCGATTCCTCCTTTTCTCACACTAACCATAATGTAACTAACTACAAAACCGACAATGAGGATATGATAGAGCTGGCTGGGCCCACTGGCCTTAGATTGGGTACCCTATTCCTTAGGGCCATCACTACTCTGGAAACGTGATCATCAGACGGCTTTGGATAGGGAGTATTAGCCATCAAATAGAAGTTAGGACTTCCTCAGCTCTTTTTCTTAGACCACTGCCTTTCATCTCTTAACTCTGCTGCTGACCTCCACCCTAATCCGAATGTCTGAACCTCTTACTTTGTCTTTTCCCCATTTCTGCTTGCCTCTTCATTTTCTCTTAAACTTGTTGCATATACACCACAAGTTTAGAGATGTCCATATCCTTATTCAACAAGGCAGCTTTGCTCTCCAAAACCAAATCTCAAGGCAAACTTCCTCATCCTAGCCCTCACTCTACACACTAACTCAGGAGTATAGTGAGACGACTGATGAAATTTCTGGGCATACTCTTTCACTGTCATCTTGCCTTGCTTCAAATTTACAAACTCATCCGCTTTCACCTCCCTCAACTCCTGAGGAAAGAAGCAATCAAGAAAAACACTCAAAAAGTCATCCCACAAGGCTGACTCAATATCATCACCAAAAGTTGCTCCCACTCTTCATACCACTGAAACACTAAAAATCCTTCAACTGATAAGCAGTAAACTCCACACCCTCTGCATCAGTGGCAGGCATAACTCAAAAAATCTTTTCCATCTCATCAACGAAACCTTAAAGACCCTCTTCATCCTTAAAACTAGTAAAGTCGGAGTATTCAGCCTTATAAACTATATAACTCTAGTGGCCTCAGAAGAACCCACAACAGTACCAGTAGGACCCGAATGATGTGACTGATATGTCACCAACTAGGTCAACAGATGAATAGATTAGAGAAACTCGACATTAGTAATATCTCCTTGAGGTGACTGAGCATGGGCGTCACCATCTGGAGAAAGATCAATGGAGACTGATGGAACTCCATGGGGTAATCTGAAGTAGTAACCCTAGACCGGGTCTGAAAATCCATAAGTAGGATGAGTTTCGTCCACATTATCCTTTGGTGGGACAGAAGAGTTTCCACGAGCATTAGATTTTCTAGGATGTATGATCTGAAATACAAACAAACGAAAATTAGATGGGATTTTAACATCCTAAACCCTACAGCCCGAAAGTAGAACACAAGAAAGGAAAACATTCCTAAATGTGTCTTAGTCTTTTTCTCATAAGTGTGGTGCTCTACATACCCATAAAAGAGACTCTACTTGACACGACTTTGTGGACACTTAATTAACCATGAACCTATCTTTGATACCAGCTTCTCATGACCCGAACCAGGGTCTGGCTGTGACGGGTATCTCAAGTCCATCAAGGATCGAAGTCCACCCTCTTACCTGGACAAATAAAATATGATACACTAATAGTAGCTGAATTTAGAACATATAACAAGGCAGAAAAAATGAGCTCGAAGGAAATCTAAGATGTATGCACAACCAATACCTAATCCACAGTATCCACAAAACCTTCAAATAACCAAAATCAATCTAGTCGGCACATGCCCCTAACGATAGCCAAAATAATTCTGAAATAATGTCTATAACATAAGGAAATAAAATCATAAAATGAAGCTCTTTCGAAGGATGGAAGCTAACCATTTCAAGTTTACTCACAATCAACTCGAAAGTCACTTAATCACTACACCAAAAAAGTAAGAGTTTCTTTGAACCTACATTGCATGAGAATGAAACATTCGGGGATGATTAGTGGGTTGAGCGTTAGCATGCAACTCAGGGATAAGAGGATAAAGTAATGCCATGATCAATAATGCAAAACCAGTCAAAATTCAAATGCACACAGGCATATGTATATACATATACGTATATCTATATCTATATCTATATATAATGTGCTGGGGTACGAAACAAGGTTTAACATGCACTTTAAAATCTTAACCTGGATTGTGTAGCATAACCGTCATAATAAGGCACCCACGGGCTATATGGGTCCTGCTCTCCCCCAGCTGAAAGAGATCCAGTGTGTGTAGCTGCATGAATCAGAAAATAATCATATGTACATATGCACCATAGGGGACTCAAACTTTTTGACATATATCAAAGGTGACTTAAGCACCTAGTTATTTAACATGGGGGACTCAAACCTCCCAATCATATAATAAGAGGGAATCGAACCACTCGGTCATTTATACCCTCACGTCGGCAAACACGGTTTCCAGTATTGGTCCCTCGAGACCTCTACTTTCACTGTTCGACTACACAACCCTCTTTTAAGCCCAATTAAAATATTTAGCACACATTTCCATTAATTGAACAAATTTATTCATTAAGGCATCCTATTGGTATCGTCATACCAACCTCACTTGCAAGTTAATATTATTATGCCATGACATTTAACCATTCACATGGGGAAATTCATAACCCCTATAGGTTCAATTATTCATTCATACAGAGAATCCACGAACCCCAAGGTTCAATAAAATAAATCCATGGTTTATTAATCTTTTATGCCAATGCATTCGTATAAGTGAGCAAGTCAAACCATGTGACAAACCATATTCAATAACAATTTCACAATTTGGGTTGAGGGAACACAATTTTCAAAGCCATATGTTTAGGCAAAATCATCAAATTAGGGAACACCATGACCTCTTAGTTTATTCACCATGCCCATGAACCCCAAAAGTTCAAAACCAATTATAAAGCATATACAATGCATAATAATTCATGGGAAAATAATTTAAAAATCAATCATGCTAAAATTTTTGATCCAGATTAAAAACCATGGTCAAATCCACATAAACAACCATATAGGTGTCATGATTTTAGTAAAATAAGATTAAGGGTAGAGTCACATTCTTGAAATATTAAGAATTATGAAGAGAATTCAACCCATAAAGCTTTGGATGGCCAAGTATGAGAAACCCTGACTGGTTCTTACCCTAGGGATTTGAGAGAATTTGAGAGAATGTTTTTGATGTGTTATGGATGGAAATGAGGTGTCAATAGTATTTTAAGGCTATGGGTTATGTTTAGGAAAAGAGGAAAATGTACAGAATGCCCTCAGCAAAATGACTGAAATTTATCGCCAAGTCGCTACGTATGACCTTACGACTCGTAGAGTCTCCCTACGACTCGTGACCTCTAGTCGTAGGCCGGACAGTACCCATGGGTACCCACACCATTCTGGTTATGATTGATTCATATGACTTGTCAAGTGACCCTACGACTCGTAAAGTCCTAGTCATATTCAAGACAGAATCCTTTGGGTAACACACTGGTCACCCTACGATTGGTACCTTACGACTCGTATAGAATCTTTATGACTTATTGAGTCTAGTCATGACCAACACAGAGAATTAACCAAATACACTGATCAAGTTATGATTAGGCACTATACTATCCGTAATGACACCCTGCAACTCGTATATAGAGTTGTAGTTTGGGCAGTTAGCTCAAAGGTCAATGAATTTTTAAGGACCAAAATTCGGGGTGTTACATTACCCATCTTGACACCCACGATCCTTCAGTTCCATATTTTTCAAAAATAAGCCTCCTTCATAGTGTTTGTTTCTCCAAAATAAACATCCACAGTCATTTCATAAACAGGCAATAGCTTTGTCCTTATAAATAATTGATTTGAATTTTGCAAAACCAATATTTTAAAATAAGTGGATTTCTCTCTACTTCCACATACTACATGAGCACACAATGAATAAAAGTAGGTATTTGATGCAAAATTATAAAAATGACAATTAATTTGTCCTATACTTCAGTTTACTATGTAAATATTTTCAACTTATAGTTTGTTATAAGTATGTGTACGTATATGAGTCGGTGTCATTCATTAACTCCCAAAATTTTGTTGATATAGCTGTAGAATGTGGTAGGAAACTGAATGTTACCTTTACTGTTTCTTTGTTGCAATGGGTAGTTCAAACTTTTGTGTAATAAAATTGGATGAGTTATCTTAGTAGTTAACTTTGCCTTCCCAATTTTTTTCCCCAACACAAAAGCCCGACAACTTGTTTTGTTGCATGGTGAATTCTTCTCCTAATGTAAACACTTTGCAATTGGTAAAACGCAAATATTGGCAAGCTTTCCATGCTTTGTTTTAATTGTAGATGTTTTATTATGGGTTTGTTCATTAATTTACTCTATCATATATTGCTATTTCAGGTGCACTTTCTGCTACCATAATGAAGAAGAGGCCGCCATAATAGATCAGAGGCTTATTGTGGACACCACTGTAACAGAACCAACAGACTAGACCTGTAAGTTTCAGATAATAGATAAGTTATGGCCTCATAAGAGTAGAGACTTCTTTGTGCATTTTCAGACAATATTTGTGCAGGGTGAAAGTGTAAGCTTGCATCAATCTCTACTCTCCCTAAAAATGGAGTAGATACCCTAGACGTTATTATCTATGATAACATTATAAAATGCAAAACATTTTGTAACGCCCCAAAAATGGGTCCCGAGACATCACACGGTGCTTAGAGTCACAGGTGACCCCAAGCTAACCCTTCTACAGGCATAACTCATAAGCAACTAAATAAAATACATAAAACTGTACAAAATCAGCGGAAGATAACTTTTTTCTAAATCTGATCAATACAAAACAAAATTTAAAATAATGACAACTCTACTTTTATAAGACAACATTGGAATCTAAATACACTAACTCTACTGACTGTCTATGAAGCCTCTACTAATACTGACTATATATAGCCGGGACATGACCCCCAGATAACCCTAATTAATACGACTGAATAAATGAGACAACACAAAGTTATACTTGACTTGAGTCCTTGAATCAAAAGAACTCATCGCCTGCTGATTGGAAGCTGCAAATAATCTGAGTCTGAATTTGCATACTAAAACTTGTACCTACATTATGAGAAAATGTAGCACATAGACATATATGTGGATCAGTACGTTGAGGATGTACTGAGTATATGAAGGGAATGCATAAGTAGAAACATATCTCATAGTTATCATTTATAAAATAATGCATGCTAAATGTAAATGACTCCCATAATCTGGAATGTCTAAAATACTGAAATCTGAAATCATGCATAGCAAGTCAAACTTTATAATATAGTGAGTAATAATATTTAGTTCTAAAACCTGTACTTATGTTCTTTCTGTAAGTCGTGTTGTCTAAGTGTATGAAGGGCTCACTCTTAAATCTGAAATCTCAAAGCTAATATCTTTCTGCAAAGCATAATCTGATTAAAACTTGTGAGCCTTCACACTTAGTTTTCTAAAAGCTTTTCTATCATTCTTTTCTTTTGGAACTTAAAAACTTAGAAGCTTTAGAGACTTTTAAAACTTGAGACTTAGGGACTTTGAAACTTAGAACTTTCGAAATCTTAAAACCATAGCTTTCAAAACATATATACTTTATCTAGAGGAGAGTAGGAGATTTCATTGGAGTTTTTTCTAACCGACATAAACCATGTGAGCTGACATGGAGTCCAATGTCTTACCCACATCGGGGAGAGCTGTTCTACCCTTGCCATCGAAATAGAACCTTAACTTTAGTGATCACTATCTTAACCCACTTGGGGTAATCAAAATCCTACGGTGGCTCGTAGTTCTGGGGCATGAGACCATGGAGTCATACCCAACTCGGTGCTAAATACTACTACCATACTTAGGCTCAGAACTTTTAGGAAAATTCACCTTAAAACAACACAAGGGTTTGTAATAAAAAACAATTATGCTTATCTTTGCTTTAAATCATAAATTGTATGAATAAGGTGGATTTCTATCTTAGCTTGGTTTAAAAAATCAACGTTCTTTATCAAAGTCTGAAAATAGATACTCATGGGATGCTTAAATCATTATCATTCTAGAAGTTTCAACATACAAACTAGGGCCTAATGACCCATGCTTAAATTTCATATCAACCACCATAAGGTTCACGCTTTATAACACAATTATTCATAATTCAACTAGAAATCTGAAGAAAATATGATCATGTGCATGAATATTCGAAAGTAGACATGTAACTCAATATCCAAATCACTTAAAATCTCAAAATCATGCAATTAGAAACATGGGGTATAAACCCTAACTTAAATTTCATCAAAATTATATCAAAATTCAGAAATTTGTAACTTAAATTAAGTTTTTGGGCACAAGAACAAAAGATTTGTTCTTGTTCAAATCCCACATACCTTATTTGGCTTGATTCGATGGAACAAGTTGACCTTTGAAGCCTTGAGAATGTTCTTGGTGGCTTTTCTTGAAGGTTCTTGAAATGTGATGTTTTGATTCTTGAGTTTTCTTAAAGAAGGGTTTGAATCTTGTTCTTGGGGATTGATCTTAAAATAAACCCTAATTTTGATGTTAAGGATGAATGAGGAGTTATGTGCTTTGGTTTGATGTAATTAGGTGTTAATAAGGGTGGAAAAAGACCCCAAAATCCTTTTTAAAACGACTTAAAATCGCTAAACAGAGGTCCGCGACGGTTTGGGCGACGAACCGTCGCCCTGGGGATGGACCATCTCTTCAACCCATCACTTTTTTGCTAGAAAACAGGCTTACTACCTCAGTTGCAACGGTTTGGGCGACAGTCCGTCGCATGTGCGGCGGTTCGTCGACCTTTCCATCGCACTTTGGCAGTTCAGACAACTCACTGTAAAACGGTCATAACCTTTTACTCCAATATCAGATTTTAACTAAATTGGTAACGTTGGAAAGATAATTCAACTATCTATATTTTGGTGGGTCATGAGATCAAAAATTCATAGTATAACGAGAGATATTCTCTTTTGAATTTGACTATATTAATATCCTTCTCAAGAATTCAATTGGTAAGGGATATTTAGATTCGCCTAATAGCTAGGACATATTTGAGGTCTTAATACATATATACCTTGATCATAAAACTACCAAACCTCTATAATTTATTTCTCACGAGCTTGAACCATAGTTCTACAATTGGTTAGGATTCTCGGGGTATTACACTAAAGGAAAGATTAAGAATCTCAACACTTAGTCAAATTTTCTAAGTGTGAAATTCTTCTTGACATAATTTGAGGGCTTCAACGACTAGGAAAACTTGTGGGGTCTTACAATATATCCCCCGTGAGAGCATTCGTCCTCGAATGTCACTAGTTAGGTTAAGAATACTGAGGAATCTGAGATTATAAGCTATCATGCACAACCGAAATAAACTGAATGACCGAATCTTAAGCATAACAATCTACTGAAATGATCTGTGAGTTCATGAGTTTACATGGTAAATAGCTGAATCTGAAACTGGAAAAGAATTTAATGAAGGACGGATGTTATCTTCGATTGAGTCTGAGCTAACTCGCCCTTACTTATTATAAGGAGCTGACTCATGCTGAGAGTTTAGAATTTGCTTGATGTGCTCATGGTGCGATCGTACTTATAGACTGCGAAGTAATAGTTTATGCAGGCATGAATCATGAGAAAATGAGGCTAAGATTACACAATGGGTATCACATTGTCTAAGCTGGAATACTTGGAAAACGAAGATCGTTCATTGCATACTTATGAACTGAATCATGACTAGATATCCGAATTCTAAAACTGATGCCTGATACATATACTGAGCTGAATTTGCAATTTTCATGGGTGTGAAAACTATTTCCTGGAATGACCGTACTTATGAAACTTCAGGTAGTAAGACTAGACTAGTACGGAAAATAGAAAACTATAGAAATTTATCTGTCTGATTGTTAAACTGGGTTGTTGTCTATCCAAACTAAATCATACTAGATACTCATACCCAAGTGAAGGATTTCTTAAACACCCTTCTAGGGAGTTCTAACGATATGAGGGAGCAAAGAACTTTGGGCATAGTCTGAACAAGACATCTGAATAAGAGATTACAATATTGCTACAACTCCATAGCTTGGAATCATAGACCTTGAATCATAGACTGGATAGAATTTCTGGGCCTTAGGAAACACAACACCTTACTTGAAAGTTTAGACACACTTCTAAAATATTCTATCAACTATTTGTTTCCCTTAAACACCATACTCATTGATTCATCTTCTAATGCTCATACGGCCATTGATATTTCCATCTACTCATGTCTAAACTGAACTAAATTCCCTTACCATCTTCTATCCTAACCCAAAATCACAGAATACACCACATAACACTGTAATACTAGTCTGAACCATAAATTCAACACACCCTGCACTTCACAACTTCTCAACTCATGCAAAATTCTCATCATCACTCCAACAACTACATTCAACCTCGTACTAGACATTCACTAGTGCGCAGTGAATTCATCCAGATATATACATATATGATGTTCCAGCCTATATCTATAACTACATATGCACTCCTAAACCCACTCCTATAAAACGCATTTGTCACAACCTACAAACATCTGCCAAGGACAACTTCCATGAACTATTCTTAGAAGGACACACATAACATATTCTCAACTGACCAATTCATACACACAAACTCCACCTTGATATTCTTTCAAACTTCTAGATTTACATAAAACAACATATGACCATCTTTCCTACTATGGCATATTTACTCTCTCCTATCTACAGAACTTCTCATCCTCACTATCTCGACCTAAAGAAAAGGTCACTGGAAGATTGGAATATCGGGATTCGAAACATGAAGGGATACTAAGCATAACTTGATACCTTACTAAGGCGTGAGGAATAGAGCACTCACGGCATGGACTCATTAAAGAGATCTAATATGAGGACGTACCTGATATGAATCCAACTTTCACTGATCGTTAAGAGTGTTGCATGAGTACTGAACTGAACATACTGTAAAGAATGAGTACATGAGTCATGAGTTGCATGACTTGAATTTGAAGTTTGAAACTTATGGGATGTGATTCCAACTACTGAATGAAATAGAACTCTTTATTTTGGGAACTAGGAGAGTATGTGATTCTCTATCATATGCATGAACATGAATTATGATCATGAAACTGAAACGTAAGGCATGAGTAGGTATCAGAATAACTGAAGTAAACTGCTGAAATAAGAATAGACTGAGCATCCTTCTTTCTCACGGCTATTCTACAACTTACTGGCACATCTACTAGAATCTGAAAGCTTGACTTGGTTACTCGTTCTATCATCTCCCCCTTAGATGTAAGCCATCATTCTAAGCCTGTGAATCACTAAATAAACTTTGATCTAATACTGAAATCACTCTACTCTAGAGTCTAGGATATAACAATGCACATAAATAATAGAACTTAATACAAATAACTACACCAAAAACGTAAAACCAACTTCTAATGCTACCTTCTGAGTTACACCCTACCATTCTATAGCCCCAATAGTCATCATATAACACTCAAACACTTACTAACTTTAAATCTTCATGAGCATCCCCATAGCCGGAGTGCACACCATCTAGCGCTTCAATTCTTATTTCTATTAGCTCAATCTTCGAAATTTCAATCTTAGATTCTAACGCTTAACTTGAATATCTCCAAACCTTTGACGGACCATACTACTTCTGTCATAGCCCACCAATATCATGCTTGTAAACTTATTGTTCTAAACCATGAGAATCAAAATCATACTTAAAAGGCTTAACATCTTTAATCATGACTCTTTAATTTAGTTATCAAGAACATCATGTATTATCTAACTAGTCTTTCTCCACCTAGCAACTCAACGGTACTACTAACCACACAACATGCAATGATCCTCGAAATAATGCAGCCCCATAGCACCTTGGACATACTTCTACATCATACTTACAACATCATACTTGATTATGAATCAAATAAACTTAAGCTCTTACATACACAGTTCAATCCTATTAGATCACTTCCCTATAACTAGTATCATTAACCAAGAAATCGTCACATCCACCATCATGACCACCAACCATTCAAACTTAATGTCTAGTACTCAACATGATTTACAACCCCCACCTCACACTCAATTCTCACTTGGAAACTATAAATCGAAGCATCGAGAAACACTAGTCTACTAGAACTTTATAACAACAATCATCGATCATCATCGCATGTGCTATCTTATTAACAATTTATTAACACATCCTCCTTTTATACATCATTACTATTTACCTATTTTATAAATCTAAATTACCATCATTGCTCGATAAATTTTAGCTAAACTCCTTTTCTGTAACCTCAAGAAAACAACACTTAACCACCAAGTACTTTCATCAATAACCTATACTTTTCTAACACAACAAATATCATCAATGACTTTTCATACTTCAAGCAAACAACATTCATCCTTAACTAATAACTCCTTCTCTACCTTTTACTAAACTAACAAAAAAAGACATATCACTTCATTACTAGCCCAATCATATGCAAAAATTCAGTTATACATATATATTCAATAAATTGCCCTTACCATTCTTCTTGTCACTATATTTATAAACCCACACTTCCAACTATGAGAAGGTTCAATCTACTTATGAATCATAACACTCTAGGTTTCAATATCTCAAGAATACAAACTCAATTTAGAAATATATACTCACACTATCTCCTCTAATGAGTACTATTCATATTGAAAGGATAATAAGGAATCTGAATACATATCTTACTTTGTCTTAATTGAATGACTCATAAGAATGAAGACATAACTTTCAACTTAAGGGACTTAACACACTAGAGAGCTTCTCTTAAGCCCTTTGTGTAACTTCTGAAACTTCTGCTAGCATATATAGGAGCATTATCTGGGGAGAAACTGGAACTTGCTGATCATATTGTCTCAAGAATAATACATAGATAGGGAAGTATAGATTCATATTATGGACTCTGAGGAGGAATCTGAAAGCACATCTGACTTGGGCTTAGTGCACGACTTTTCATGAACATGAATAAAGCCCTCAAACTTTGGAACTTAAAAGCACTAATGGGATACTTTTTATCCTTCTTATAATCCCATAACTATCTGTGGAGACTTTTTGAGAAAGCTCTAGCAGTAAAGATTTAAGCCTGACTGTTTCTGATACCTTGAGAATAAGGCAGAGATTGCCCGAATAGAATAAGATGAGAATCTGTATAAGTTTCTTAGAGACCCTTTCTATAGCACAATCTGAGATTTGAAAGAATGGAAACATTTTTTAAATGCCTTGTAGCCTCTCGAAGAAAAGTACAGACGTCTCTGTACCGTTCTGCAAGACTCTACTAGACACGGCTTCACAGACACCCTAGGGCACTTAAACTCTGAACTCGGATACCAAGTTTGTAATGCCCTAAAAATGGGTCCCGAGATGTCACACAGTGATTAGGGTCACAAGTGACCACAAGCTAACCCTTCTACAGGCATAACTCATAAGCAACTGAATAAAATACATAAAACTATACAAAATCATCGGAAGATAACTCTTTTCTAAATCTGATCAATACAAAATAAAATTTAAAATAATTACAACTCTGCTGTTACAAAACAACATTGAAATCTAAATACACTAACTCTACTGACAGTCTATGAAACCTCTACTAATACTGACTATAGGTAGCCGGGACATGACCCCAGCTATCCCTAATCAATACGACTGAATAAAAGAGACATTATAAAGTTATACTTAACTTGAGTCCTTGAATGAAAAGAACCCATCACCTGCTGATTGGAAGCTGCAAACAATCTGAGTCTGAATGTGCATACTAAAACTTGTACCTACATTATGAGACAATGTAGCACATAGACATATATGTGGATCAGTACATTGAGGATGTACTAAGTATATAAGGGTGAATGCATAAGTAGAAACATATCTCATAGTTATCATTTATAAAATAATGCATGCTAAATGTAAATGACTCACATAAACTGAAATGTCTAAAATACTGAAATCTGAAATCATGCATAGCATGTCAAACTTTATAATCTAGTGAGTCATAACATTTAGTTCTAAAAGATGAACTTATTTTCTTTCTTTAAGTCGTGTTGTCTAAGTGTAGGAAGGGCTCACTCTTAAATCTAAAATCTCAAAGCTAATATCTTTCTGCAAAGCATAATCTAATTAAAACTTGTGAGCCTTCACACTTAGTTTTCTAAAAGCTTTTCTATCATTCTTTTCTTTTGGAACTTAAAGCTTTAGAGACTTTTGAAACTTGAGATTTAGGGACTTTGAAACTTAGAACTTTCGAAATCTTAAAACCATAGCTTTCAAAATACATATACTTTATCTAGAGGAGAGTAAGAGACTTCATTGGACTTTTTTCTAACCGACATTAACCATGTGAGCTGACATGGAGTCCAATGTCTTACCCACATCGGGGAGAGCTATTCTACCCTTGCCATCGAAATAGAACCTTAACTTTAGTGATCATTATCTTAACCCACTTGGGGTAATCAAAATCCTACGGTGGCTCGTAGTTCTAGGGCATGAGACCTTGGAATCATACCCAACTCGGTGCTAAATACTACTCCCATACTTAGGCTCAGAACTTTTAGGAAAATCCACCTTAAAACAGCTCAAGGGTTTGTAATAAAAAACAATTATGCTTATCTGTGCTTTAAATCATAAATTGTATGAATAAGGTGGATTTCTATCTTAGTTTGGTTTAAAAGATCAACTTTCTTTATCAAAGTCTGAAAATAGCTACTCATGGGATGCTTAAATCATGATCATTCTTGAAGTTTCAACATACAAACTAGGGCCTAATGACCCATGCTTAAATTCCATATCAACCACCATAAGGTTCATGCTTTATAACACAATTATTCATAATTCAACTTAAAATCTAAAGAAAATATGATCATGTGCATAAAATTTTGAAAGTAGATATGTAACTCAATATCCAAATCACTTAAAATCTCAAAATCATGCAATTAGCAACATGGGGTATAAACCCTAAATTAAATTTCATGGAAATTATATCAAAATTCAGAAATTTGTAAGTTAAAGTAAGTTTTTGGGCACAAGAACGAAAGATTTATTCTTGTTCAAATCCCACATACCTTATTTGGCTTGATTCAATGGAACAAGTTGACCTTTGAAGCCTTGAGAATGTTCTTGGAGGCTTTTCTTGAAGGTTCTTGAATGGTGATGTTTTGATTCTTGAGTTTTCTTGAAGAAGGGTTTGAATCTTGTTCTTGGGGATTGATCTTGAAAAAAACCTAATTTTGATGTTATGGACGAATGTGGAGTTATGTGCTTTGGTATGATGTAATTAGGTGTTAAAAAGGGTGGAAAAAGACCCAAAAATTCTTTTTAAAATGACTTAAAACCGCAAAACGGAGGTCCGCGACGGTTTGGGAGATGAACCGTTGCCCTGGGGACAGACCGTCCCTTCAACCCGTCACTTTTTGAACAGAAAACAGGCTTACTGCCTCAGTTGTGATGGTTTGGGCGACGGTTCGTCGGCCTTCCCGTCGCACTTTGGCAGTCCGGACAGCTCACTGTAAAATGGCCATAATCTTTTACTCCAATAATGAATTTTGGAAAAATTGGTATCTTTGGAAAGTTAATTCAATTATCTATCTTTTGGTTGGTCATGAGCTCAAAAATTCGTAGTATAACGAGATATATGCTCGTTTGAAGTTGACTATACCAATATTTTTCTCAAAACTTCAATCGGTAAGGGATGTTTTGATTCGCCTAATAGCTAGAACATATTTGAGGTCTTAATACACATCAACCTTGATCATAAAATTACCAGACCTCTATAATTTATTTTTCATGAGCTTGAACCATTGTTCTACAATTGGTTAGGATTCTCGGGGTATTACACTAAAGGAAAGACTAAGAATCTCAACACTTAGTCAAGTTTTCTAAGTGTGAAATTCTTCTTGACATGTTTTGAGGACTTCAATGACTTGGAAAACTTGTGGGGTCTTACACATTTGTTTCAACTGCAAAAGCAATAATTGTGAGGACTTAACAAATTAAGAAAAATTGAATTCCCACCTCATAAAAAGAACAATTGAAAATTCTAACAACTTCCTTTATAAATTGTACTCACACATCTAAAACTTGTTTTTATTTACTGGACTACAACAATAATAGATTTTCGTAGTATTATATGGTGATGACATTTCAAGTACGAGAAGTTGTTTGTCCTTTTTGAGACACATTTGATTTCTTGTGCAAAAGTTAGAAAGCCCCATAGTTACTCAATATGGGCCAGTACGTATGAATGGGTAGTTGACAGATACGCAGTCGTTGAGGCCGTTATTAATAAGGATGGATTGTAGTCACCCCTTCCTGCTCTAAGAAAATTGAATGCACTTCCCTTTTCAGTTATCGAACGTCAACATTCAGGTTTTGAATTTGATAAGCTCCCAATTTACATCTTTGCATCTTTTTTCCGATCACTTAAATAGACTCTATTAATCAGACTTATTTTTCATTACACCAGATTTAATGGCAGTAATAGCTGACTGCAACGTCATATAGTATATGGCTGACCAAAGTAAGCTTTTTTGGGAAGCAATCGTGATGGACCCCCTAAATAAAGTTCACCAAACCTTCTGTTTACTAGCTAAAATGTGCTTGCATTGTAATAATTTTTTCATCTATTATATCGTCAACAAGAAACCTTTCTTATTTACTATATGGGACAACTTAACAGACAATGAAGGAGCTACATTATTACTTCACTTGTATGAGTATTCCGTCTTTCTTGTCAAGCGTATAGGCGTTACTGGCGGTGGTATGTTGTTATACCATCCTCTGCAACTCTTTCTTTTACTTCTTCCTTTTCTATATTGAATTAAAAATGTTCTCAACCTTTCACATACACAACTCTAAGATTGGCAACAAGATATTAGTCAATGATCTTAACAAATTCATAGTACATCTAGGCTACTACACTGATGAACTAGTATACATTAGCTTACTCACCCTCAATAACGTTGTATAAAATATTTTCACTATTTAACCTAACTTTTTCAGGGTAAAGCACCACGAACAAATATTTCTATCTTACACTTTAAGAAGCTCATCGTCATCACCCTCCTCACTAAATCTTGCACCTATTGAAGATCAAGTACCATCTATATCCACCATTCCAGAATTATTATTTAAGGTTAGTTTATTCCATAACATGTACACGTACTAATTATTTTCGCACCCAGGAAAAAATGAGTAACCTTACTTATTCAACACAAACACAAGCAAAAATCTATGTCATGCAACAATGTATACGTAAAAGCTAATAGCAAAAGTATGAGTCAACCAACTAAATTTAGGGGTTACCATCCCTTTTAGAAAAAAAACACAAACCAAGCATGAACACATCGACACTTCAAAATTGTAGTTCAAAGTTTTATCACAAATATCTTCGAAGAAGTTTCTAATGTTACAGTACATTAATGCTGCAGGTACAAACTTTTTCTGTGGAAGTCAGAGTATCATTTTCTTATCATCCCTAGTCATTTTACTTGCTCGCCTGCTCAAACTGCAATCACTTTATATGCACTAAAACAAAAAAATTGGTTCGATGCTTCAACTGTAAGCTACACCGGGTATTAGTCTTCAAGTAACTACTACAACTACCGCATCATATACACTCTCTATTGTCCACTTTCTTTTCCTCCCTTTTATACAAAATTTTTAAAAATACTCTTACTAAGAATTGAGATAATTTTTTTCCTAAAATGGAAAATGAAAAAAATTAAGCAAGCATGGACATTAGAGGAAATAAATATTTGGCTAAAGTAAAAATAAAATGACTGAAAAAAGTGTACATCCTTAACGTTTGTACGCACTTATGTACATGACAATAGTTTAATTTGTTTGGATTTCTATTCCAAAGGAAAAGTGATAACCATCCTCCTCTACTTTACTTAGGTTAGGTTGTCTTTCTTCAAAACCCCATTTGTCGACTCACGACAAGAAACAACATAAAACTATAAAATCTCGAATTTGGAGACTAATTTTGCATGCTATTTGATTTTCAGCTATATAAAATCTAATTTTCAGTTTTATATAAAGCTATATAAAATCTTTGTTGTTTGATTTTCCTGCATCTCCCATAGTTGCTTAAGTTATTTGCTTAGATATCAGTGAATTTGAATTATAACCTCTACATGTCATCTACACGTTGATACTGATTTCTGAGACGTTGAAGTGCTTGCAGCAAGTGTAGGATATATGCATATTCTCTTTTTGTCGAGTAAATTCGCTATGTGACTGTGTCTACACGACTGAAAGTTTGATACTGCTACTTTTTATTCTTTTTATTTTAAAAGTCTGCTATGCATTTTAGTCGTGCTTCTATTTTAATCGCAGGTGCTATTTTGAACTTGATATCATGGATGCCAATGATATAATTATGGTAACAATCTCAAAAATACTGGAATAAAAAATGTTGTTCTTAACTGTCGAATAAATATATAAAGTGTTGTTGTCTAGGTACACAGATACATATCACTAACAACGGGCAAAACTCATTTTATTTGAATTTTATTCTATCGATAAATAAAAATACTACATTACGCAAACTTCTACTTAATATGCTCTCTTTTTCCCTTTTCACTTAGCAAAAATCGTTATATATTGCCCGTATAAATCACCAACTCACTCATAAACTATTTAAGCTCTAGCTACAAAAGTTGGTCTTCAGATTTTGCGATCAAAAACCTGGTATGCTAGCTATGACGTCCTTTACTGAAGCAGAAAATTCAATTTTTCCAACATCACCATTATCCACGGCTTCTAGGGAGGCAGGTAAGAAGCAAAAAATCGAGCCATTCACACCAGCGGAAAGAAATTAAAGGTAACAATACTTTCAAAATTAGGTTTTCTATAGTACTCTACTGAATTAAGTTATTCAAACATATACATAGAAGTAACAAATATTGTAATCGTCACGCGTATTCATGTAAATTGATTGTCTCAACATTATTTCACATTTCAACAGGTCTAACATATAGATTATAGGAAATTCCAATAACTACTTCGAAATATTCTACTCAAGAGAAATTTATTTGAAATATGTATAGCTACAGAAATTTATATTTTATTTCCGACATCCGTAGCATCTCAATCTCAACAGGTAAATATATTGCTCATGCTCCCCTTTGTTACATCTATCTACTAAATAAGTAGAATGATTTTGCTCTCCTTTATTACAATTTCTCAATGCTCTTAAATTTTTGTCACAGGTAGAGGCTATGCAAGTTTGATTGCAGCCAAGTTCGCTCAGGTGGTGAGACATGTACAGCCACATTTTGATTGCCTCTGCCAGCTTTATTACATGATATAACATATACAGATGGATTTTGCTTGCCTATACCAATATCATATAGTCGATTGCATAAATAAAGTTTTTGCATTTTAATTTAAATGACAATAACATCTCAATGTACAATCACGCTTATTATTGGTCTCGTGCTTGCATGGACTTCTCCATCTAGTAGTAATATATATAAGTGGGTTTGGTTGGTAATCTGAGAGGAAAACCTTTAGCTTCTTTCCAAGCCGTTTAGATATATTATTAGTAAGTTTCTGTACGTAAATAGCTCATAAATGAAAATTAGCTATGTTTCTATGGAATATTTACATATTATTATTTAGCGTCTTTCTTTCAATGACAAAAATGATAGAGTTCACCCTTATTATTGGGCCCGTACTTACATGAACTTCTCTATCTAATAATATATACTAGTAGACTTGATCGACAAGCTACTTCTCAAGCCGCTTCTATATGGATTTCTATGTTATACGGTCTTTATCGACTATAACTGATCGACGAAAAGTATCTCTAATCCACCGACTCACCTCTGAATGACTTTGGCTTTTTCTCTACTCGGTCTTTGACTCCACTTGCCTCTACTTTTCATATTAAGTGTACAAGTCTAGTTTAGAGCCCGTTTGAATAGGATTAAAATTTGCTCAAATCAGTTTTTAATCTATTTTTTTTAGCTTTTTTAGATGTTTGGTAAAATTAAAAAATGTTTAAAAAAGCTAAAAATTAATTAAAAAATAAAAAGTGAAAAGTTGGGTACCCCAGTTTTTTATTTTTTAGATTAAAATTATTTTAAGTTTGATCAAAATATTTAACTTTTTATCCCTTGTATTTTTCTGTAATTTCAACAACACCCTGAACTCGTAGCCCTTAAATATATGAATTTTCTTTCTTTTTCTCTTTGCCGCTTCTCTTTGTCTCTTTCCTCCAATGTGCTCTTTATCTTTCTCTTTTGTTTTCAACGAATCATCTTAAATTGAAAGTTTGCTCCAAAATTTTATTTTAAAATTAAAAATTATAAATAATTCACCTTATTTGTGGTGTTAACAACTTTAAGGATACTTAAGTCATTTTGACAATAAAAAAAATACTTAACAACGTTTATTTATCAAACACATCAACAACTTTTTAAATTTTTTTTTAATTTGAACTTCTATCTAAACACGTATCTCTTTAATTTATAAAGACAAAAATTATTTTTCCCCTTCCTTGTCAAAGTCTACGGGTGTGTTTGGTATGACAGAAAATATTTCGAAAAATAATTTCTAATTTTCTCTTATTTGATTATAACAAAATATTGAGAAAATATTTTTCAAGGCAACTTCTTTTCCTCCAATTCACAGAAAATGACTTCCCTAGTGAGACGGGAAGTCATTTTCTGCCTAAAAACTTTTAGCCGCTACAGACGCGAGCCTTATGCCCTTGCCTCCCCCACCCTACCCCACCCCCATCCTTGATAACCCAGCAACACTCAACTCGTATTACCCATCCCAAATTTCAAAAGCATATCATTATCGCTTCTCCTTCAGTTTAGGGGTTTTCTTATCAATTCTCCTCATTGCAATTTCTGCAAAAATTTCAAAGGTATGCTCCATAATTACTTTCAAATAAATTTTTTATTGCTTCAATAATCATAGTTCTACGGTTGTTGGCTGAAATTTCTTTAATTTTTTCATTTTTTGTTTGTTTGGATTTCTGCTGAAGTACTTGTGTGATTTGAGTTTGATTTTCTTTGAAAATGAGGTAATTGAACAATTAGCAGTAGACTCAAACTATATGAGTATGTTACAATCTCGATTTATTGATGAGGAATTCAATTACACACTACTTTCCTTTTCTTCTACTCAAACATTATGGAACTTAAGTCCAAGAAGCTCAAACATTATGGAAAAATATAAGACGCAACAAATTATTGTGTATGTTGCAGTTACAAGTTGTACATGTTGGTTATCCACAACTTTTTCATTCTTTTTGAATATTTTCAGTACCATGGTATAATTATTTTGGCAAAATTTTGTGTTCTGTTAGTTGTATCTTTTATGTGTTTAATCTTCTTCAGTGTTTCTAAATGAGATACAAGATTTCTGGTTTTACTGTATACAATGAGTTGTATTCTAAGATCCTTAAAACTAGAACTCATCAAGTTAAAATTCTGGATCCGACTATCAACTGCACCTATATCATCCTGCACGTTCGTGATGGGGAGATTGTGTTTGTCTGTAAACTTAAATTCAGGTGCTTTTTATCGTTCATGTTATGATGTCATTACAATTGTGACTTGCGTTGTTTGATACTTTGAAATGCTCAAGCTAGCATTATTCTGATATTTTCTTCCATGGTAGAGTTGCGCCTAGGCTGTTTTACAGAATTCTTGTAACTCCTGACTGGTATCCTAGCTCGGATCATGGGTGTCCGAGTGGATGATGACATGAGTTGGGCTTTCATATAGCTGACTTGAACTTGTGTAGGACTGAAGCGTAGTTGTATTGCTGTTTACGAAAGGCAAATACCTTGAGTTCTAAGTCTCACCTTTACCGATTCACTAAAAAACATTGTCAACTTGCTTGTTCTGATAAAAAAATTAGCCCTCACGTGAGGGGACAAATGAAGATGAACAAGTAAATGTGGCATTTTTAATGGTTCAAGATTTTAGATGAGGCTTTTAACATAGTAATTGAACACTTTCTCCCTGTACATTTGTTTCTTTGGTATTCCCATATGAAGTACGACAAAACTTTTTTGTAATCTTTTGTATAGATGGTAGGATAAGTTTAGAATTGAATCTTGTTTTTAAGATTCTAAAGCTCTGTATTTGCTTGTTATTATGGTGGTGCAGCGAAAAATAAGGGGATTTTGGACGATGTCGACTTACAAGAACTTTTAGTAACCTGGAGTCAGAAAATGGTGGCCTTGGTCATCGGCGTTATCCTAGTAGAGTAACTATTGTACCCGTTGGGTGCGTGCAAATAAACTCTGAGGTGAAAAGCAGCAAAGAAAAAGAAGCTACTTGTAAGATTTTGGATACTGTAATACTATGAAGCCTTTTGGGGAAAATCATGTGGGCTTGTATTTTCGAGTTGTTTTACCCCAAAAAAAGGTATTTGAACTAATGGTTTGGTGGAAAATAAGGTGGAGTGATGGCATGGCGTCTAAATTATTTCCTTTGTCTATCTATGGTTCGGTTTACTACCTTTACCTTTACCTTGAAGACAACAGACAAAGAAGAAGATTGTGGGCTTGGTAGTAATAAATACTCAAATAATGTGAGTGGCACACAATTAATCTCCAAATTAGCCCATGAATAGTGATGGATCATGTGGAATTTCATTCAAGAGGGAGATTATGAATGTCTATGAATAAAGTACTAAATGTTATTAGGTGTTTTGAGAAAAACTGTGCAAGCCTGGACCAAAGCGGACGATATAAAAGGTTACTTGTAAAAGCAAACAAGCTGCAAGACAATTATCAAAGAGATGAGAAATGGGGGAATGAATAGTTTTTTATTTCATTTCAGTCCGAGAATGGTATGCCATATCAACAGATTTTCACACCAGCTTTATGAAAACCATTACCTTCTTAAGTTCGCATGTTTGTTTATTGTAGATTCCACATATTTTTAAACTAGAAGTCAATTTTCTTAAGCTATCAATTCAACAGCTTGTTCCTCATGGAAAAAGCACCCAAGATGTTCACCCTATACGGGTGTCTGCATTCTAGGACAAATTAAGTGATGAAGAAGCAAACTTGCTAGCGAAATATTTCAAATTTAATGGTTAGGAGGCTCAGGTGACATGGAGACCACCACTAATTGCCTTTTGTCATTCCCAGGCATTTTCGTTCAAAGTACACAGAGTGGTGCATTCATTTAGAACAAGAATGCTAATAGATGTTATGCAAAATTTGCAAGAAATTACTTTTCCTCTAGATGTCAAAGCTTCTAATAACGAGGTTCGCTCAATGACATTTGCTTAACTTCTTATTTGTAGAATAATTGAAAATTGAATCACTTTTCTTTGATGGCTCAGGATGGAACATTAGAAAATTTGTCTATGAAAGTTAAAGCTACTGAACCATGTGAAGAAAATCTGAAAGGTAACTTATACACATACTCAATAGATTCATCAGCAAAACTATTCCCTAATGTATTGGCTCTACATTACCACCGAGTCTGACCGAAATAATTGATTTTTTCATCAAATGGACTTGGTATTAATTTTCAGTGATTCAACTATTACAAATAGTGCTATGACATGTTAAGTTTTGCCTTTGATAAGATGCCTTCAACAATTTGCACAGTTTTACATGATGCGGCAGATATATCCCCAGTCATTTCAATGTAACAACACATTGTTGCCAACAGAATAAATATATTATTCTTCTGAAAGTATTTGGGTGTGCCTGCTTTGTTCACTCTAGGAATTTCGAAACACTTGATTCTAGAGTCCTTAAATATGTCAGTACTGGATATTTTCCAACAAATAAAGAGCACACATGCTATCCTCCTCCTTGGAGATCCTTTATCAACATAAATGTTACCTTTCAAGTGTATTACACCATCACCTCTTTAGGGAAGTTGTAATACGGAAGGAGAGATGATTTTCCCTAGTTCTACCTTTCAAACTATAGTAAGAAGACAAATTAAAGATGAACAAGTAAATGTGGCATTTTTAACGGTTCAAGATTTTAGATGGGGTTTTTAACATAGTAATTGGACACTTTCTCCCTGTACATTTGTTTCTTTGGTATTCCCATATGAAGTACGACAGAACTTTTTGTGATCTTTTGTATAGATGGTAGGATAAGTTTAGAATTGAATCTTGTTTTTAAGATTCTAAAGTTCTGTATTTGCTTGTTATTATGGTGATGTAGCGATAAATAAGGGGATTTTGGATGATGTCGACTTACAAGAACTTCTAGTGACCCGGAGTCAGAAAATGGTGTCCTTGGTCGTCGGCGTTATCTTAGAAGAGTGGTTGTCGCCCATAGAGTTGGACGTGTATGTCAAGCTATAGCAGGTGGTGCCCCTTTCATTACATGTTGTAGCTGCTTTGAGCTGATGAAACTGCCTAAGAACTAAGCCCAGAGAATGTGCTTGTTAGACATAATCTTGCTCACCGTGCTGAACTGCCCCTAGAAGGTGATCCTACAACGCTCCTAGATTCTTCTCAAAACGATCATTCTTATACTATTTCTCCCAAAGATGTGGTGGAAAAAAATAGAAAGGAGGACATGAAGGAGCACACTGATCAAGAGAGGATCATACTTGACAAAAGTACCTCTAGGCAGAATATGTGTCTACAACAGTGGAAATGGATATCATGACGAATGAATTTGTACATAGTGGTGTATCTGTGGAATCAGTTAAATCAAGCAAAGATGAAAATTTATCAAAAATCTATGCAATGGGTTTGATACTTTAGCCAAGGCGTTTATGGTGAAAAGTCAAAATCTCCGAAAGTTATGGTCCGAAAGATTCAAACGACAAAGATGGATAAACAAATGGGTTGAAAGAACATAGCTTGATAGGATATGGAAATAATTACTATTCGTGCACTTTTGTCTTGAAAATGTATTGTGTATTTGCTACCTAAAAACTCTGTTTTGTGGATCATTTGGGATTTGGCTACCAGATAGATATGCAATGCAATTGTTTTAGTTATTACTATTTGATTACTTGGTTGTAAAGTATTTAATTACTTGATATTTTATTACAACAAGCATGATCTTATATAACTACTGTTGGTTTACTGGTTTAACAGTTAGCTAGTTTTGATTAGTGTTACTAGCATTACTAAAGTATTCAAAATTATATTTACCGTGTGGAATATATATTTGGGAACTTACTAAATTCATTGCTTCGTGCGTTTGGGCAAGTTACTATTCGGGTTGGGAAGTATCGAAAAACATAGGGATTTGTTGGGGTTTGAATGGAGGAACATGAAACTATTTTCCTAAAAAGTATTTACATTCTAGCCAAATACAAAAATGTATATTTCGAAAAATGTTTTTCTATCATCAACCAAGTATTAAAAAATATTTTTCAAAAAATATTTTCCACGCACCAACCAAACACCAAAAAATATTTTCTAGAAAATGTTACTTGTTTTCAGGTGTGTTTGGTATGAAGGAAAATGTTTTCCATGGAAAATATTTTTCTAGAAAATGTTTTCCTGGAAAACAAGTTGATTTCTTACTTGTTTTCTTATGTTTGGTTGGTGGATGAAAAATATTTTTCGAAAAATATTTTCTAGTATTTGGTTGGTGAATGAAAGAATATTTTTAAAAAAATACATTTTAGTGTGTAGCTAAAGCGTAAAAATACATTTTAGAATCATTTTTTAAAAAATAAATTAAAAAAATTAAATCCTTTTTGGGGAAGGGGGTTGGTAGGCGGGTGGGTGGGGGTGTCAGAATAGGTAGTAGGAGTGGGGTAAGAAAAAGTTTTGAAATTTTTTATTAAAAAAAAAATTAAAATTGGTGGGGCGGGGGGAGAGGGTAGTAGGAGCTGGGGGTCAGGGTAGGGGAGTGAGGGGGAAGAGAGAAGAAAAAAATTTAATTTTTTTTTTTTTTTTTTTGAGGTTGGGGGGGCAGGTGGGGGGAAAGGATGAGATAAGGGGCTGGTAAGAGGGAGGGAGGGTAGGGGTGTGGGGTAAGAGAAAAGTTTAAATTTTTTTATAAAATGTAGATATTGTTTTTGGAAGGAGGGCTGGTAGGCGTAGGGGTGGGGTAAGTAGGGGATGGACTATGAATTTTTTTTGAAATACTTTTTAAAACAATTGAATTTTGGGGGTGGGGGTAGGGGTGGGAGGTAAGGTTAGGGTAGGGGTAGGGGTGGGGGTGATAGGATATTGGGGGTGGGGTAGATAATTTTGAGAATTGTATAAATATTTCAACTTTAAAGTGAGGTTGAAAGAGAATTTTGGAAAATGTTTTCCTTACTTTTTGAAGGGAAGTCATTTTTCTTAGATTTAAGGAAAATAAGTTGTTTTGAAAACATTTTCCAAAACATATAAACCAACCAAATATAAGAAAGAAGGAAAACATTTTCTGGAAAATGTTTTCCTTCATACCAAACACTTCCTAGAAAATATTTTTCATGAAAAATATTTTTCGTCGTACCAAACACACCCACGTCTTAACCCGACTTCCCAAGCTCAGTTGTATATTGAACAACAGTAGACTCATTCTTCCTCATTTTCTCCCAGAGATAGGGAAGATTTCCTTGTAAATTCTTTCATCGATTTCTTCTTTGTTTGATTCTCCTTGTTCGATCACTATTCTCAAGGTCACCTCTCTCTCGTTTTTTTTTTCATCCGATCACTCATTGATTGGTCGTTAACGTCTTTGCTTGCTGCTACACTCGCATAAAATTTTGGTTTTGATTTTGTTGATCTTTTTATTGTTTTGTTTGTGTTCAATTTTTTGTTGAATGATTTAGTTTAACTTTGTGATTGAGTATCGGTTTGTCGTTTTTTGCGGTTGATCGTCTTGTGTTTTCTCTAGGGCTGGAATTTTGGTTCGTTTTGCTTCTGTTTTTTTGAACGTTTGGTAAAGCTAGACCCTTCTGAATATTTTTCTATTAGTTGTCACGATGTGGAGTTTACTAGAGAAAATTTTGTAGCAAGTTTTGTAAACACATTATTTTGTCCCTCCACGAAAATATTTTACTCATTTTATTTATCTTACCGTACTTCTTTAGTTGGTAATTTTTCTCCAAAAAAAGGATAAAAAATAATCAAATGAATAGTACTTTGACACTTCACCATGCCACCTCAACACATCACTCCCATTTTTCATTGAATGCACAAAAAAGGTACATGCTTCACTCACCTTGCACACTCAATCATATGGGGTCCACACATCTCACCCTTATAATCCACACTCCACCCATATACTAAGGGGTCATTTGGCAGAGTGTATTGACAAAAATAATGCATGTATTAGTTAATGTGTATTAAGAATACCTTATTTGGTACAATTTTTAGTCAATGTATAACTAAGAGAAAAGACATGTTTTCCCCCTGAACTTGTCCTCTAAACTCACTTTAGCACTTAAACTTAACTTTCGTTTATTTACCCCCCTTAACAACTTTCAAGTGAATTAAATTCACCCCTTACGACTGACGTGGCAAAAAAAAAATGAGTGAATTTTTTTTTTTAAAAGAGGGCCTACTTTATTGTTATTATTATTATTATTATTATTATTATTATTATTATTATTATATATATATATATATATATATTAAAGGCATAACTTCATCTTCTTCATCAGAAGAAGGTCGTCACTCCCCTCCCCCACCCCCACCCCAACACTCTATTTCTTCATCTTCTTCATACCCCCACCCCGTTTCTTCGTAATCCCCTTCCTATCAAGTCCTAATTTATTCAAAATTTTATTTTTCGACAATTAAAAAGGGTTCAAGATTGATGAACAAGTTTGATTCTTGGCCAAGAATTTCATGTCATGCGAATACCATCTATGTCATTTCTGAATTTCGGATTGTTTATGCCATTTCTGTAGACATTTTTGAGTAAAAAATTGAAAATTTGGGAGTTTGGGGATTTTGGGTTTTGGTTAATGTGAAAGAATTTAGATTTGAGATTTTGTGTATTGATAGGTTTTTGTGATCATGTACTTGTATTTAGTTCATTGTTGAATTATGTCAAGTTAATTTTACATTTGATGAAGAAAACAAATTCATTGAAAAGTTTGCAACAATGGTGAAAGAAAGAGAAAAAAAAGGTGCTTTTATGTGAAGAAGAAGAGGAAGAAGAAGGAGGAGGACGGGGATGAGGGATTGTTGTACTGAAGAAGAAGAAGAAGAAGAAGAAGAAGTAATTAGGGTGGGGTAGCGTGGGGTGGGGGGAAAGGGCT
Source organism: Capsicum pubescens (assembly GCA_030864215.1). Lineage (NCBI taxonomy): Eukaryota > Viridiplantae > Streptophyta > Magnoliopsida > Solanales > Solanaceae > Capsicum > Capsicum pubescens. Next base: position 257,111,636 of record CM061544.1, on the reverse strand, counting down.
GTGAAGAAGAAAAAAGAAGGGGGTGGGGTCTATTTTATTTTTATAAAACATATATTTTTATAAAAAAATATTATGTAAAGAAGAAAGAGGAAGAGGAGGAAGGGGGACGGAGGGATGGGGGCTGTTGTACTGAAGAAGAAGAAGAAGAAGAAGTAATTGGGGTGGGGTGCGTGTGGTGAGGGGTGGGGGCTGCGAAGAAGAAGAAAGAAGGAGGTGGGGTCTATTTTATTTATATAAAAAATATATTTTTATATAAAAAAAATATACTTTTTAAAATTTAAAAATATATATAAGAGGATATTATATATATATATATATATATATATATATATTTTAAAAGAATATATAAAAAGTAAGTGAGTGAGATTATTTTTTTTTAAAAAAAATTATAATTTATTACGTGGCAATGACATGACACTGATGTGACAGTGATTTGGCAATGATGTGGCGCATGTGTAATGCATTCTCCATGTGAGAGTGAGATTTTGATTTTGATAGTGAATTTAATTAACTTAAAAGTTGTTAAGAGGGTAAATAAAGAAAAATTAAGTTTAAGTGCTAAAGTGAGTTTGGAGGACAACTTCAGGGAAAAAAATGTTTTTTCTCTATAACACTCTATTGTATATTAAAGTGTGTATTACTAATACCACTCATTTTCAATGTATTAGTAATGCAAAGTCTTTAATGCATGCATTAACTTATTAAATGACCTTAATACACAGTTGGTATATTCATGCACAAAACCACGCGCACACACACAGAATCGAGGGAGGGGGAGAGATTTAGAATCGTGAGAGAGGGTTAAAAATGGGAAGGAAGATGGTTTGAGAGATCTGGTCGGGTTTTGTTCATTTTTCAACAAAAATTCGTCGGAATTGATATTTCAGTTTATCGATTTAATCCCAAGGCCGCTGGAATTGGTTTCCATCATCAGATTGATCGAAACGATCTCAAAATCGCTAAAAATTCTTGTTTTCTTCGATATTTGGGCAAAATTTGGTCGGTGTCCGACTGTTTTTGGTTTGTTTTGTCACTGTCCGCTCGCCGGAGCACAATTTCGATCGGTTTCAGCTCTCTGTTGGATTTTAAAGGCGCTTCGGTTTTGTCTGTTGTGGGATTTATTATCGATATCATGTTTTTGGGGTTTCCGTGATTGAATCGTGTCAATATTCGGAGTTTGGATTTCATTCTTGAGGTTTTCTATCGATTCTCCAACCTATTCGGGTTTGGTCTACTCGTTGTTGGGTTCCGTTTGAGGATTCAATTTCAGATTTCTTTATTATTGACGAAAACACGTTTCATTGAGGTCCATTTCTTTAACCCGTTCTCTTTTCATTATCTTGATTTGTGGATGTTATGATTATGTGTTTGAATCTTGATTGTGTATTGGTGGATGTTGGATTTTGAACTTGAAAACTTGAATTGATAATCGAAACATGTGTTAATCTTGGGTTAATGGATTCAGGGGATTGAAGTTGATAAAAATGAAGGCATATTTGTTTTGATTCATTGTTAGCAGTTTAATTCAGAATAAGTATGAATATTGTTGAAATCGATAGTACCATGATAGGTCGAACAGGATAGGCAAACGGTAGGCTTGGGTAGGCAAATTTAGAATTTGTGGATTGTCGAGTAATGTGGAATGTTTGTTGAATAATTCTTTTTTTTTTCTCGCATTTGAAAATGTATTCATTTAGTCAGGGAATGTCCCGTGGTTATTTGTATTCATTCACCGGAAATGCCCCGAGGTACCTTGTATTCGGAAGACGTTTGTGATCAAGGCCCGAAGCATCGGGTAAAGCATTGGAGCGTAGTTTAGGATACTTTTCAGTATTCTTTTTATTTCGGGTTGTAATAATCGGACTGGACATTATAATTTGGGATTTGTTTTGTTTGTTTGTTTGATTTATTGTTTTGTGTGTTTTTGTGTGGTTTATACATTCGTAGTGTCAAATTAGCCGATATGCTCCATCAAATGACCGTGGTCAAACCACAGGACCTAGGGGTGCCTAACACCTTTCCCTCGATCAACAGAATTCATTAACTGAAATCTTTGTTCGTAAACCAGTTTTAAAGAGTCAAAATCGTTTTGAAAGAGGATTTCCATAGGTGACTTGGTACACTCGATTATGACAAGTGGCGACTCTGAATTTAATTGAAACAACATAAATTTTTTTTTCGAAACAAATCTTTATTTTTTCACGTTGTTAATAAAAATTCTTCATTATGATGTCAAATTCTTCATTCTATTTGTCAGAACTTCAACTATGCTTAACTTATGTCGAAATTATTTTACCAAGTTATTAGTACTATCAAAACCAAAAAGCTACTTTCTTTTCCAAGCTACGGTCAGCTTTTATGGTAATTATTTTAGTATTTTTTTTTGTTAGATATTTTAGGACTCTTTTTTTACTTATTAAAGGAAAAAAAATATTATCAACATATTTCTCCATATATTATCCTCTTAATATATATTCTTAGACCATTTAATTTTAAATATTTTAAAAATAATTAAATAATATAATTTGGTAAAATGTGAAAAGATGATTGTGTCTTGCAAATTTTTTTAATGAAAAGTAAAAAGTTCAAAAATATTGTATAGATATAGATATAACGTTTTGGTTTGAAACTTTTCCATTACCCTTAATTCATTGTCGCGTGTTTCCGAAATATATTAGGTCGACTCTCAATGTTGAGAGTTATCGTATAAGCGAAGGTGAGTTGTGAAGGGGAAGGCCAATGCCTCGATACAAAGACGAGGCTCCTGCAGTCTGCGTTTACACAGTTTGTGATGAATCCAAGTTCGTCTCTGTCTTCTAAATTATTTCAGTTGTCCCAATTCAAAATTTATTTGAGAATTTGTGATGATGTTTGGTTTGAATATTGTGCAGATATTTGATTGTGAGGAATGTTCCGGCATTGGGTTGTGCTGATCAGCTCTCTCAACTATTCTCCACTTATGGTCAAATCCAAGAGTACGTCCTCTCCATTCCCGTCTTTGGGGTTTCTTCCAAACATAAGCTTGCAATTAATTTCGGGTATCTTCCAAACATGATCGTCAATATAAAATCTTTTGGTTCATTTTTATCTTCTGGGTTCTTTACTGTATCGGAAACAGCCGTTGTATGGACTTTGTACACTTTACCCTCCCCATTTGTGGGTATGCTGTTGGATCCTTTACTATAAGAAACCTTGTTTTGAATCTTTAATATTCTTAATAGAGTACTTTTTAACTCTATTTAGTTTGTTCTCAGAGGTGTATGGCATATGATCCTCTTACTATCTGATGATTTTGTCACTATTTCCTGTTTCTTGTACCTATGTTACTTTTTTTCCTGGTCTTCTTTGGATGATTTTTCCTCCATTCGAGTGTCTACGAGAAATAGCCTCTCTGACAGTCTTCTGCATACACTCTACCCTCCCCAAACCCCACTTTATGGGATTATACTGGGTGGTGGGTCTGTTGAGCTGTCGGAGCAAGGCACAAGGCATGGGAAAGTTAATAAAGATAATACTCAGCCACTTCCTTTTAAAATTTAGATCAAATTTGCTATTGGAGAATAGAAGGTTAAAGTGAAAGGTCAAAAGAATGAAGATGAGAAATAATTTCAACATGAAGAGATGAACATATGGCAATAAAAGGACTAATACTGCAGTTTGCTGTTTGTCTCTATTTTGTTGTTTCATTTTTGTGGAGAGGGTAAGACAGAGAGGATATCTGTATATCTGCTTGCTGAAGTTATGTATTCCTTGCATCTTGTAGTTGTTATCATTTTGCCTTAAAAATAATCGTAGAATGGTGATGGTACTTAGCGATACAAGATTTGAAAATGAATCTGGTTGTGTCAATAATGTTGTCTAGTGTGTTACTTCATCTTTATTGTGTTTCTGGATTCTTAGGTGTAAACCAATGGATGCTGAAGATTGCGAGCCATTTACGGACGTCTTCTGGATCAAGTTTTGCTGGGTTGACAATGCCAGGTGATTACAATTGTCAGATCATTACCATTATATCTAGAGATGTTAATGGATATTGGTATTTTCTTTTATTAAGTATTGTGAAAGATTTCATTCAACTGCTAAAGCAAGGGCAAAAATATGTATTGCAAGACTACTCCAATACCCTTATAACACAATAGAATTTTTTGAAGGAACTGGTCTAGCATAGCATTATTTTCTCTATGGTGGTTTTCGTGCAATTTTCATATACATTCACATTTGTTTTTATATTGCATCATTAGTGATGCTTGCATATTCGCTACTCCAGGTTTGCCAAAAGGAAACTGGATGAGTCCGTTTTCCTAGGGAACAGGTTACAGATCTCTTATGCACCTCAATTTGAGAGTCTGGATGAGACAAAGGAGAAGTTAGAAGTGAGGCGAAAGGAAGTTTTAACGCGATTAAACCGTAAGTTCCTTGTCACAAAGTTAGAGATGACCTTGTCAAATGAGAAAAGTTCTGCTTTTATTTTGTAGACCCCTAGTTTTTTATTCTAGAGTTGATGTCCTTTCAGCTGGAAGATCAAAAGGATCTGCTACATATCGGGCAGATGTGATTGGTGAGCCCTCGATAGCTTCCTCTCAAGCCCAGTTGAATTCTATCGTACAACCAATTGTTTCTAATCAAAGGTAGTTAAATACAGATGCTCTGAGTTGACTTTTGTGTATCAAGATAGACTAAAGTCATTTTCATTGTAGGCAGAGCTCGAATTCTCAGTTTAACTCAGCTCATGACATACAATGTTCTCCCATAACAGTGGTTTCTTCAGAAAAGGTTAGTCCATAGCATAGTATATGTATTGCATTTATAACTCATATGGTTTTGACTTTTTTTTTTTTAAACTGGTAACTTCATATGGTTTAATAACATATGGTTTTGACTTTTGGCAATTGCTTATAACATTGTTATCAAATTCAATAGTCAAGTTATGAAATAGGAGGTTGGTTGCCAGATAATCATTTCTCTGCATTTTATGTGCCTGACGGTTGTAAATGTATTTTCAAATTTTAGGTAGATCTTCTTAGGTTGTGAAACTAAGAGACTTCACACCCTTTAGTACGCTTGTCATTGGTGGATTAACAAAAGGCAAGAAGAATGCTGAAAGGGGGAAAATCAACTGAAAATCTTTTGTGCTATGTTCTTGGCAATATGGAAGCAATAGATAGGTTTCAAGCGGTAGATTTTTTGGCATGGATTGCAGACTTCAAATAAACATAAAGATTGTCACACATATCTTATTTTATTGCTTGATAGAGAATTACCATGAAATATGTGTTGCTCCCAATGCACATGTAAGTACGCGCGGTCGTACAAATAATATAGCGAATTAAGAGTAGAGTGTCATACCCACAGGGACTAATGATCAATAATTTATCAGATGTAACTACTATCAACTAATCAATCAAGTATATTAACTACTGTAAAAATGTTAAATTAACAAACTAATGATAACAATGGATCAAGGATGAGATTGTAAAGCTTAGGGTAAAACAATGAGATGAATATTCTAGGGTTGCGGTTGGTTCGTGATGTCGCCCACATTACACGTCTCAAAGATTATTCGCTGAATCAAATATAGAACCCAACTAGGTTGGGGTCGAACCCACGAGGGATAAAACACAAAAAAGATTTGATTTTACCAAGGTTCCTTATTTTCCTCCTAATCAAACAAAACAAACATAGCACATAGAACAAACAACACAATATCCTAAACATGTTGGCTCTACTATGATAGCACACTTTGGGGAAAAGAGACACGACAACAAAAACCCCAACTAAAAGATGATGCACTGTCCCCGGTGTATACTAAGAAAACAAGTACAAACATGGTAGTGCAGACATACCTGAGACGCTCTAGACGTCGGATGTGGCATCCCAGCTGGGGCATCAGGAGGCACGTCGGGCGCAGTGCTAGGAGGTGGTGGTGGCCGACTAGAGGAGGCTCCCAACTCTCGTTGTTCACGCTTACTCTGGTAAATATGGAATGGAACAACAGACTCTATGGCTGCCCTCTTCATGTCCCGCTCAACATTATTCGAACTACCACTCTGCTCGACGGGCTCTCGTCCTATCTTGCCCCTAGTAGTGGGGGGCTCATCCTCATCAGCGAACAAGTCAAAGAACAAATGCGGTGGTGTAGGCAATGGCTGCGGAATGAGAGGTATGACTGGGGGTGATAGGAGCGTGGCTTTCGGCTAATTTACGGACCTCTGACCTTAGTGTGGCCACCTCCCCCTTCAGACTCGATAAATCAGGAACCCAAGCGTCGCAGAGTCTTTCCCCTATCGGGATCACAAAACTATCGATCTTCCCATGCAGCTTTTTAGTAAATTGCTCCATAGAATCCATCATTCGGAACTCAACCCGCGCCTTCGATGTTTCTAAAGTGGTACGTACCCATGGCGGAATCTGACCTAGTAACTTGGCCAACTGGGTGTCGGTGCGCATCTGGCGTTCTACTAACTCCGTCTGCCTATCCAACAACTGCTGTAGAAACTATCACCGTTACCATACCTGAAGTAGGCGGGTGAGGAGGCACTGCAGATGTAGGTGCTGGAGCTGAAGTGCTTGTGGCCCCCTCACTGCCTGCAGCAGCTGAACCCTCTGCTGGCTGACCACTTGTTCAATGCCGGCCTATCTACTTGCTTGCCCGACTCCAAAGACCCCTCAAAAAGGGCCGCTCCAAAAGAGGTAGACGGTTGTGCCTTTTTCTGTGCAACCGGGTTGGTGTCGTCTCGAATCAAACCCATGTCAGTCACTTAGGTCACCTCAATATGATGATCAATACTCGATAACGCTGGTACTCCTGCTGCATCACATAGCCTCTGAATAAAGCAGGGGAATGGTATATTGGTGATCTCCCTGAAAGCTTTCTCGTGGATCTCATCTCGGATATACCAGACAAAGTCTATATCATACCCAACTATGATGCTAGCCAACGTAAGTGTTTTATTTGCTCATGTGGGGCACAACCTGTATCGAACTATGGTCCATCAAAACTTCCCTGCAAAGTGCAGGATAAACTTCTTGATCTCTGCCTTCCCCTCTACCAAAAGGCATCAACACCGTGCTCAGCAATCTGCCGAGCCACCCAACTCATCAACTCTCTCCCCTGCTCTAGATCCTTCATCTTGATTCGGCTCCACACTGTCGCCATCCTATAGTCAAACTTATAGTAGATGTCGATATCGCATAACTTGTTCCAAATAAGAATCTCCGGATCGTCTGCTCGGATAAGTCAACTCGAGTACCTCTCACTAATGTATGGGCCAGTGGAGGCTGGTCCCGAGTTCTCTACCCCTATGATGTAATCAAATCTATGAAGGCAGCCTAGGAAGCAATGAAGGCTCACCCATTATTCGAGTTTGTATCTATCAAAGGTGGCTTTAATGTCTGGGATTCCTGCCAAATCTGTTGTCTTGATGCGGGGCTCCTCAGCTATGCTCCATCTAGGTCTGCCCTGACCAGTCATCTCAATGTCTCGATCATAAATGCCTTGCATGTCCTCCATACACCACCTCTGAATCTCAGGAGTCGCTAGCATAACGGAGGTGTGTGTGGATTGTTGTACTGTTGCGGCTGGGGCTGATGCAGTGGCATCCTCATCACTCTCTGAAGACCCTGCTTCCTCCTTAGACTGTGGAGCATCTGGTGCTCTATCACCGCTACCTGACTCAGACTCTGCCCCTCCACATACTAGGGAACGACTGGCTTCTCCTCACTAGCACCGGAACTAGATCCCTCATTAGATTGGGGCGGGGCAGGGAAGTGCGGTGATGATCTCCATGCATTCTTCATCTGGGGCTTGGCCCGGGCAACAGGAGCTGGTGAGGCCTACGCGGTGGAGCTGGATGAGATGCCGGCTGTATGGCAGCCTTGGCGGCGACATTCTGAGTCTGGCGCTGTGTGCACTATCAACTGAGTACTCTACGGATCTAGTCCGCTAGGAAGACTTATCTCGCAGTCTGGATTGTGGGAACTTCTTCTGTGTTCCATTTGGTGCCATGGTACCTGATTTGTTATTACTCAAAGCATATCTGTTGAAAAATAAGTGAACTGTTAGGTCCCATCTAAGGGTCCAGTCCACGAATCGTGAACTGATAACTCGGTTCACGAGTCGTGACTTGACCCGTGAAAGTCAGACTGGTTTTTGAGTTTCAAAATCTCAGGTCTGATTCTCACGAGTCTAATCCACGACTCGTGATTGCAATTCACGTGTCGTGGGTTGGACTTGTGAGTTCAAAACTGAGATCAAACACTGAATCCTCAAATTTTCAATTCCAAATTCGATTTAGTTCAAAACAGGTCGAGCATCACCATCCTACCCATTGAATTTTAGCCTTAATTTGGGTGAGGAAACAAGTATTCGTGTACAATTCCTTAATCATAACTTAAGAAACCATACCTTAGCACTGGTGAAATATGAAACAAAGAGCAAGTGAATTTCGCAAGTTTAGGGCCTTTTTACGCATGTAGCACTGTGAACACGTTGATTTCACACTTATGAACTTTGATTAGGGTTTTAGTTGAATGAGGAAGGAGGTAAATATGAGTCAAGGGTATTTGATTTCAATTAGGAGTTGTTTTGGGTTGGGTTGATGGCTATTTGAATCAGGTTTTAAGTAAGGGGAGGGGGTCGGGCCGCGTGGGCCCCCATTTTTAAATCAAAGTTTGGAAGTTGGACTAACTGTACCTACGAAGTGACCCACAAGTCATAGGTCTGACTCGGACTCACGCCCCGTAGGTTGGGTCATGAGTCATGATCTGCGACTCAATTTTACCTCTGATTTCCATGACTTGACCTACGAGTTGTGGCTTTGATTCACGACCCGAGGGTTGGGCTCGTGAGTCAAGTTCAGAGAACATGAAATCCCCTTTGATTCTCATGAGTCTAGTCCACGAGTCGTAGACCTAAGTCATGACCTGTAGACGTCTACACTCCTGAGTGAACTTACCTGGACTTGTCTGAATTTCCCATTTTTTTCTTAAGCCAGTGAACTTACCTGCAAAACTAAACAAAGTTAACATTAAAAACTTGGGTTGCCTCCCAAGCAACGCCTGATTTAACATTGCGGCACGACGTGGTATGTACTTTGGCTTCACCAAGAAGCCCATGGGATGCCTCCTATGAACTGTCTGATTTAACGTCGCAGCACGACTCAGTTGCCTTGACTACTTACTTTGTCAGGCCCTTGTTCTCACACACTTTAATCTCCTTCGTGTTTTTTATATAATGTTAACACGCTGTCTGTTCACCTTGAATGAGACATCACCATCTCGTTGTATCTCAATTGCACCATGTGGAAATACTCTCACCACGGTGAATGGTCCAAACCATCTAGACTTCAACTTGCCAAGAAACAAGCGAAGTCTCGAATTATACAAAAAAACCAAATCACCGGGTTGGCATTCCCTCCGTTCAATTCTCCTATCATGGTACAATTTCATCTTTTCCTTATACAAGGTTGAACTCTCATAGGCACGAAGGCGAAACTTATTCGTCTTCTCCATTGCAAGCGTGCAGCATCACTCCACTCAAAATTCAGCTTTTTCAGTGCCATAGTGCCTTATGCCCAAGTTCAACCAGCAAGTGGCATGTCATGCCATACACAAACTGATGAGGAGATGCACCAATGGTAGTCTTGTATGTTGTCCGGTACACCCATAATGCATCGTCTAACTTTCTCGACTAATCGGTCCTATTGGCATTCATAGTCTTCGCTAAAATAAACTTTATATTTCGGTTAGAGACCCCAACTTGCCTATTTATTTGAGGCTTCACACCATATTTCTCAAATGAGGCTTTGAACAGACGATTTCAAAAGTGAGACACACCATCACTAATGATAGCTCGCGAGGTATCAAATCGAGAGAAGATATTCTTCTTCAAGAACGTTGTGACACTCTTACCTTCATTGTTTGGAAGTGGAATTGCTTCCATCTACTTAGAAACATAGTCGACAACCACCAAGATATACTTCATCCCATGTGAACTCACAAACGGACCCATAAAGTCGATACCCTAAACAACTCGAGCTCAAGAATGGGTGTCATAGGAAGCTCATGCTTTCGCAAAATGTTGCTCTGCCTTTGAAATTGTCACGGGCCCTTGCATAGTCATGTGTATCCTTATAGATAGTCGGCCAATAGTAACCTCATTGCAAGATTTTGTGGGCAGTGCGAGTACTTCCATGATGACCCCTAACTGGGGATGAATGACATGCCTCCAAGATACTCATTATTTCAACCTCGGGAATACACATCCGAATCACACCATCAACATACACTCGAAATAAGTACCACTCATCCTGATACAAGATCAATGGGCTCCACTCCTTTGGGATTGATGCTTCAAGGATTATATCTATGGATCCAAGACTTGGTCGTTTTAGGAGGTCAAATACGTGAATGGAGGATAGCTTAGAAAGAAGCTATATTTGGTGATATCCTCCATGAAAGGAATGGGCGACACCGCATTTGGATGATAGCTTGGGCTTCGAGAGAGTATGGGCGTCCGTTTCATTGTTTTGGGCTTTGGTCACTTTTGGGCCCATTGTGTAATAAATAACCCATGGCTATAAATAGCTAGTTTTCTTTCATTTTTAGGTAGTTGATGAATGATGAATTGAAATACACTTGAGAGTGTTTAATGGTAACTTGTTGGGAGTTACATTGAATGTGAGAAGCGTGGTTGCTCGGGTCCATTCCCGTGGGGTCCTCGTAAGAGGTTGGTGTTGCCGGTGATTGATAGGAAGGTCTAGGGTTTGGTATACCCTTGGTTGTCCTCTCGTTATCGGTTTATGTCAATCTAATCTATCCTTTACTTTATTGTCTCGTTTTCCTTTGTTTCATGTTCATTTTCGTATTTGTAGTTTCGTATTGTATCACATCCCAAAAGAACTTTCTCACCTTATGCATAAATCGCTTTTGCTGCTGAAACAACATATCTTCTGGGACGAGGTCACTTGCTAAATAATTGGCAAAGTCGGCAAACCAAGGGATTAAGTCTTGTGATGTTGCCAAGACGTGCTCATCTAGAAAAGTATCATCAATCTCAAGCTCATCCCCTAGTTTTAGCATCGCTTTCTTCTCTAGCCATGTGAAATGGTCCACAACTTGGTTTTTTGTGTCCTTCCAATCCTTAACCTCGAAATCAAATTCCTGTAGCAAAAGTACCCATCGAATCAACCTTGGGTTAGCGTCTTTCTTTCCCATAAGGTACCTAAGCACAACATGATCAGTGTGCACAATGACATTGGTACCAATCAAGTAGGATCAGATTTTCTAAAGCAACACCACCGCAAACAATTCTTGTTCAGTCACGGTGTAATTCTTCTGTGCGGGATTCAATGCTTTACTAACATAGTAGATGGGCTGAAGTATCTTTGCTAGCCTTTGGCCTAGGACTTCTCCTAGGGCCACATCATTAGCATCACACATCACTTCGAATGGTAAGGTCCAATCAGGGGACACAATAATAGGAGCTGAAGTTAACCTTTCTTTTAGGCACTCAAAAGCCTTAAGGCAAGCATCATCAAACACAAATTTCACCTTCTTCTTTAAAAATTTGCACAATGGATTTGCAATTTTAGAAAGTCCTTTATGAATCGCCTATAGAAATCTGGATGACCCAAGAAACTCTGAATTCCCTTATAGAAATTGGTGGAGACAATTTTTCAATCACCTCAATCTTAGCCTTGTCGACCTATAGCCCCTTTGTCGAAATTTTATGCCCAAGCACTATCCCTTCCCTGACCATGAAGTGACATTTCTCTCGATTTAGGACCAAATTGCACTCTTCACATCTTTGCAAGGCGTTGGAAAAATGAACCAAACAATTATCAAATGAATCACCTGCGAAATTATCCATGAAGACCTCAATAGTGTCCTCCATCATGTCAGAAAAAAATGGACTTCATGCAATGCTGAAAAATGGACACCATGAAGTGACACTTCTCTCAATTTAGGACCAAATTGCACTCTTCACATCTTTGCAAGGCGTTGGACAAATAGTTCACAATCATCAAATGAATCACGCACACCTGAGAAATTATCCATGAAGACCTTAATAGTGTCCTCCATCATGTCAGAAAAAATAGACATCATGCAACGCTGAGAAGTTGTAGGTGCATTACAAAGATCAAAGGACATCCTTTTAAATGCAAACCTCCCATATGGACAAGTGAAAGTGGTTTTCTCTTGGTCCTTGGGAGCAATAAAAATCTGATTGTACCCCGAATAACTATCAAGAAAACAATACCATCCTCTACCCATAAGATGGTCTAACATCTGATCCAACGACATGGGAAAATTGTCTGTGTGGGTTTATGTATTCAGCTTCCTGTAATCCATGCAATCTCGTCATTCAATGACTAGTCTCATAGGAACTAACTCAACTTCTCATTGGGAACCACAGTGACCCCACCCTTCTTTGACACACTGAATCGGGCTCACCCATTTGTTGTTGGCAATCGGATAAACCACACCTACATCTAACAACTTGATGGTTTCTTTCTTTACAACCTCTTGCATAAGTGGATTCAATATGTTGATGCTCACTGCTAGGTATACATTTCAGTTAAGTTGAATTTTGTGAGTGCAAATTTCGGGTGTAATTTCAACTATGTCGGAAATAGTCCAACCAATAGTCCTGTTAAACCTCTGCAAAACCGATATCAAAGCCTCAATCTGCAACTCTAATAATCTGTTGCAATAATAATCGGCAAGGAATTGTTGGCCCCCAAGAATGCGTAACGCAAATGAGAGGGAAAAGCCTTCAATTTCAAAACTGGTGGCTCCTCAATAGATGGTTTGGCCGTAGGGGTTGCTTTATTTTTCTGATCAAGGTCCACCTTCTTTGGCGCATAAGAGTATAAACCTTTGCCCACAAGTGCATGCACCATCTCATCATATCCATCAATACCATCACTATCAAAATCCATTATCGCGGCTGCGAGTGCCTCAACATCAAGCCTTTCCTCGATGGTTGCAACCAATGCCTCTTTATCTACGGTATCTATCACAAAAGTACACACATATCATTTGGCTGCTTCATTGATTGACACGCATTTAATGTGACCTGCTCATCATTAAGTCTGAACTTTATTTGTCCTATCTCCATGTCAACCAATGTCGTATCCGTGGCTAGGAAAGGCCTTCCCAATATGATAGGGAAATCGAAGACAACCTCACAATCAAGAATCACAAAATCAGCTGGGAATATGAAAGAAGCCACCTTTACCAACACATCACACAAGATACAAACCGACTTCTTCACAGTGCGATCCGCCATCAAAAGTCTCATAGAGGTCAACTTAGGCAATCCCAACCCTAACTGCTTGTAGATGACTAGCGACATCAAATTAATGCTAGCTCCCTGATCACATCAAGTTCGTGCAAAATTATAAGACCAAATAGTACAAGGAATAGTGAAAGCTCCGGGATCCTCTTTTTCAACTAAAGATCTAGAGGCAATGGCGCTTCAATGGTGCAAATTATCTGCAGGCTCAAAACCCACTGTCCTTTTCTTGGTCATCAAGTCTTTCATAAACTTCGCATAACCAGGCATCTACTCTAGAGATTCCATAAGAGGGATGTTCGCAGACAACTCTTTCAACATAGAAATAAACTTTTGATACTTCCCTTCTTCAGTTTTTTTCTTCAACCTGTGGGGAAAAGGTGGAGGAGGTCGGGGAATGGGCTTCAATACTGGTGTGACCTCCTTTCCCTTTCCTTTATCATTGTCAGCTCTTTTCTCTGCAACTGCGGGCTTCTGAGGTGCCTCATCACTCATCACCAACTTTTTAGTTTCAGCTTCGTCCGCATCATCAATATCCACAATGTCATTCCTTATGTCATCAACCATGGGCATAAGTGGATCAATAGTGGCCTTACCACTTTGAGTATTAATTGCTAGACAATAACTGTCGTTTTTCGTATTCTGTATAGTGTTGCTAGGAAGGGTGCTTGGTTGACGCTGGTTCAATGTGGTAGACAGCTGCTCAAGCTGCTTAATAACGGTTGTGTGGGACTACTTTCTTGCTCAACCTCGAAATATCTGTCTTAATTTCCTCAACGCAACTCTCTTGGCTATTTGAACCCTTTACAAGCTTTGCAAGCAACACTTCCATTCTCGAACTTCCAGACTCAACGTCCTTGTTCTCTGGTGGAACATAAAGGCCATTTTTTCCTTGTAGTCATCTTTCCTCCTCCAATCATTATCATTTACTCTTGTCCCTATACCTATCCCCATAGCAGTTCCGACCTTGATTCCCTTGCCTTGATTTCCAATTGTCTTGATTAGGCCTTTGGCTTTTGGTTCGAAAACTTGCCATCTCTCTATCCAAATACTTAACTTCTTTCTCAGAATCTGACTCTTCGTGTCTAGAAGCCTTACCTTGTGAACACACTGCATTTACTTTTTCTAGTCCAATCGCGCTTCGTAAGTAGGCCAATCTTAGTTCTCAGTTGTGCTACCTCTTGAGCCACCGTCTCATCTAACACTCTCTGCTCACTGGAAGCACCAATTGCATAAGTACCGGTTGATCTATCTGCCCCCGAGTATGTCACCCTCGGTTGTTTTTAGTGATCCGGTCTAAGATTTCCAAAGCATTCTCCTGGCGAAGACTCATAAAGGCTCCTCCAATAATAGTATCAGTCATAACCTTGGTATTAGCATTCAAGGCTCTATTGAATATCTCAAGCAAGTTCCTCCCCGTGATGCTGTGATTTGAAACATTCTGCAACTTTTTGAACCTCAACCATGTCTCATATAATGCCTCTGAATGCAACTGCTTGAAATTATAGATCTTATCGTTCATCCTTCAACTGCAGCATTTAAGGAGGGAAAAACCGGTCCAAAAACTGTATCTGCAACTCATTCCAATTGGTGATAGATCCACGAGGTAGCGCTCCTAAGCACAAAGTCGCCTTTCCCGTAAGAGAGAATGGGAACAACCTCAATTGTAGAGCTTCCTGACTCGCTCAAGGCAGATTGTACGAAGTGCAAATCCCCACAAAGTTCATAAGGTGCATTTTTGCATCATCAGTAGGCAGAGCAGCAAACACCCCCTTCAAATTCAGTAACTGGATCATTGCGCTCGTAATATCAAATTTAGCCCCGTGGGTAATTCCGGAGGAATTATTGCACCTGTTTCAACTGGCTCAACCATACCCCACGTCAGAGAGAATGGGAACAACCTCAGTTGTATAGCTTCCTGACTCGCTCAAGGCAGATTGTACGAAGTGCAAATCCCCATAAAGATTTTTGCATCATCAGTAGGCAGAGCAACAAACACCTCCTTCAAATTCAGTAACTGGATCATTGCGCCCGTAATATCGAATTTAGCCCCTTGGGCAATTCCGGAGGAATTATTGCACCTGTTTCAACTGTCTCAACCATACCCCAAATCCTCGTCTGGATCATCATACACTGAGAGGTATTGGTGGATGGGTTGTTGACCTCTGTTTCTTCTTATTTTATCCCTATTAAGTGCGGCTTGGCGCTCTTCTTCATGTTTAGCCCTTTCTTCCCAGCTGCTTATCGGACAGTTGTTTGCCTAGCAGTTTCCTCAGCCATTAAGCGAGCAGTGACCTGCTCTACAGTTTCCTGAACACCATGCTGAGATGGCCGATTTAATGCTGTTAGGTCATCGTGAACCCATTCAAGCAGGGCTTCTTAATCATAAACTCCTTCTCTTTCCATCTTTCGGTTCCGGCTCAGAGTTCTCTTAAGTTCAGGATTAAATGGAATCAGGGGATTATGTTGACTCTGGGTATTAGGCATACACCGGCTTGTGCCCTAGAAACAGTAGAAAAGCAAAAATCAACAAACGAAACCAACAGCTTCAACAAACTCGATCTATCAATTAGTAACCGTATTCCCGACAATGGTGCCAAAGTTTGATGTCGCCCAAATTACACCTCAAATTTATCAAGAGTTTGCTGCTGTAATTGGGAATTGCTTAAATTAAAAGGGGGGGGGGGGTTTGTAACAGTAAGAGAAATAGTAATTGTTGCTAGTTAATTGGATTGCGATCAATATGAGACGAGCACTAGGTTGTGTTTCCCATGACTTCATACCTCCATAGACTAGTCGTGCTTATCGGACTATCCTGATGCCTTGCATGCAAAATCTAACACGTTATGTATCACCTAAACGTCTCTCGACCTTGGTTTAGATGAAATTTACTCATCTCCTCTTGGATTCATAGTGTTGCATTACTGACCCTTGTTTTGTGATCTCAGATTAAATATCCTAGTTACGGCTCAAGTTAATTAGATAAAGGTTGGTAGCTTCAAATTACTATTGTTATTTCCTTTTCCAATTTCTACCACTCTCTCGAGCAAGTCTAGAATACAGACGAGTTCCTAATGTTGGCCACCGTCAAGAAAGCAATCAAATGTATTATACATGCAAGAACTCGGTCTAGAATGACTTCACACTTAACCTGCTTCGTTAATTCATCATGGTTCCCACAACTTTAGTTACGGTGTTTAGCTACTCAGGATCGTAAGCGCACACGAAGATTTCATAATGAAAGCATAATGTTGAAATTACAAGAATAAGATGAAAAACCAAAATCTCAAATTGATTATAAACCTCAAAACCAATATCAATGTCTCCAAGATCAATAATGTATCTCAAAACCTTAGAATAATGTAAAAAGTGTATTAAGTGCGTAAAATAATAGTAAAACATCAAGGGAGTATTTATAGATACAAAATAAATCCTATCCTAAACTGTGTAGGAAAAGCAGGCCGGCAACACCTACAACTCGTGGGTCAAACCCACGAGTCGTGACTTGCAATCGTGGAAATCAGGCTTGTCTTCAATCTTCAGAACATGAACATGGTTCACGACTCCAACTCACGTGGTTGAGTTGGAGTCACAGATCCTAGGTTGCCTTCGTGGAAGTCGGACTTGGCAATCAGGTTTCAGAACTTGAGTCACGTATCCGTCCACGAGGCGTAGGTCCCACCCACGAGTCGTGAGTCAACTCGTGGGTTACCAACTCAGCCTGGTTTCATCTTCTTTCTCACTTTTGCTCTGCATCCTGTTTTCCTGCAAAATCAACACAAAAACACATTATATCTAACAAGACGACCTAAGTTCCTGCATAATTTTCTTGTTTTAAACTTCGAAAGTTCCATGAAACCATGACACATCAGTTCGCCAATCCTATTGAGTTCGCAAACTATTCCTCAATCCAAATTACTAGTGATTGATGATTAACCGGATTAGATTTACTCGTAGTATTCTCCCGAACTACTACTCGCCTATTTAGAATAGATTGTCGCCTATATTCCGATGAAGTTCATCTATTAAGAATTCATCGAGTTTATGACATTTAATTGAACAAGGCATCTGGGTATATCCCTATCCTAGCCACAAATTTGTACCCCAAATCTAGGGAATTGGATCAAGTCCTCTTTAATTCTTCTCTGATCTAAGAATATATTTTTCAAGCATATATCTTAGATAGTCGATTGAACCTATCAGTTGGCCAAACAATCAAACAATTAAGCACATAACTAAAGAAGTAGTCACATTTGATAATTCATATTGAGATAGAAATTATCGTCAACCATCTATATTCACGAGTTACCACAACCCCCTGGATTAAAGAAATTTGCTACTGATGAGTCGAGTGAGGAAACAAGAATTAATATTGAAATAAAGAAGAAAAAACATAAAGTTGGTATAGAATTGCTCCATGCCTTGTTTGCTCCAAAATATGCCCAAGATGTGTTTTCCCGTCAAAAGGGACTATTTATAGAGTATGAGGACGCTATCGTTAGGGAGTGTTGGGATTGCAAAAATTAGGGACTTTCGTTGATTGGGCTGAACTTACGCCTGTGAGTTAACCCTTGGGGCTCGCAGAGCTAGGTATCAAGAAGAGGACTTGGGATTATTTAGATTGGGTATCATGTGGTTGCGCCTCATATGGGTAAGCCTAATGGTCAACAAAGTGGGAGGGGAACCATAGTCTCAAGTTCAAATCTCAGTGGAGACAAAAATGTTAGGTGATCTCTTTTGTTTGTCTAAGCCTTGATGGACACTGGACATAATTACCTGGTACATGTTGCTAGTGGTAGGTTGCAGGTATCCTGTAGAATTAATAGAGGTGTACGCAAGTTGGTCTAGACACTACCGTTATGGAAAAAATATGGTTAAGCATGCCTAGGTGGGTGGAGCAGGAATCCCATCATTTTTGGCTCAGTTTAATGCTTGTTTAGCTGGTGAGGGTCATGAAAGCTGGTTCGTGAATTGTGCCAACTGTTCTGGTGTTGCCTCATCTTCTTTTCTTTTATCCTCCCCTTTTCTCGTGCAACAAATTATCAACGGAAAGACTCAATTGCAATTTACCTAAGAGATCTGGCATTTTCCTTTTAGTATTTGCTCCTTTATCATTCTACTTCTGGACACGAGGAGGAAGAAAACGAGCCCCTAGGAGAAGAGAGGAGAACGAACCTGGAGAAATAAGAAATTCATTCGTAAATGATTATTCCGTTCTACAGTTCAGTCAGGCCACCACTTTCTAGATGTTCTAATCGTAGAACTACCTTTTTACCGACTATCTGGGGGCTTTATTTCAACTTCTCTTTGCAATTCTAGTATGAACTCTATGTGCGTGATTTTTGCTTACTGCATGCAGGTTATCAACACTTGGTTTTGAATTTCAGTAGAATGACTCTTTTTTTCTCCCCTTTGGTACGATGTCAGGAATACTTTCCTTCTCAATCTATGAATCAAACTGTTAAGCTGGTCAGAGAGAAACTAAATAAGGTAACAACCATCACTCTTTTGACGTGTGATCTTGGATTTTAGATGTGCTAGTTTATTGTATTTGACAGTTTATTCTTTTCTTTAGATACAATCCAGTGTGGACCATTTAGAAGGTGGACCATCCAAGAGAAAGCGTGTTGATAATAGGAGACGGATATAAATTCTGTTCGTGTTTTGGCAAGGGTATATGGTTGTGTATTAGCTCCTCCTCCCAATTCTATCTGCAGAATATGTTCTCTTTCCTGTCAAAATCTTTTTATGTTTTCTTTCCAATTCAGAAACATCACTTTTTTTCCTGGAAAATCAGCCTGTTTTTATGCTGAATCTGTCCAGAATCTCCTCTGACGTTTTGACCAACTTTATTTTTTCTTCTCTTTATAAATTAATCTAATCATCATTGATCGACGTTTTCACCAACTAGGTATCAACAATAACACTTTTTCACCAACTAGGTATCAACAATAACGATGCCGCTCTTATTTTTCACCCCCAAGTCTATCCAATTTCCTCTTTGTTTCTTCGGTGTTAGTGCCATGGATTCCATTACTATAACTGATAATCCTATTTATGCAGTTTCAGAATTTTCCAAGCAAGTTAAATATTGGAACCCAGGGCTTATTATCACTGTTCCTGAATTGCTTGATAAGGTCGATGGGTTTTATTTGCCTATTTTGAATTTCTGTCACCAGAAAAGTTCTAATTTGAGTGTTCCAACATTCGCTGAGCTAGTTGATAAAGCAAGGTATGTGAAATGGGATGGGGGATAAAGCAAAGTGATATTGCAGTATTCGGTGTGTTGCCTATGTTTCATGTGTTCGGTCCTGCTATTTTGTATGTATTCACAGTTTCCGAGGGGTAATACCAATGTGTCTATAAATAAGTTTGATTTGGGAATGACTATACAAAGAGGTACAGGCTGATGCATTTATGAATTGTCTCAGCTATTCTAGCATTTGGAAAGAATCCGGCGGTGAAGTATAATTAACTTCACTGAAACCTGTTAGATCTGGTGCTGCATCTTTGGTGAAGGAAGCTGACAGAGGATCAGTAATATCACACTGATTTTCTTTGGAAACAATCAAACTTGTATACCCTACACCCCCCCCCCCAACCTACCTTGGAGGACTGATTATGAAAGGCCCGTGTATTATTTTTACAGAAAGTATATTCAAATTCTGAGAAATAAAATAACAACGAAATTTTTGAAGTATTCTGTTAAATCCTCTATGAAGTAGAATGTTGCAGAGATTCCAAGTGAAGTGTGACCATAACTCTTATGGGTTTGTAACATGTTTCAGTGACCAACAGACATATTTCTGTTATGCTTTAAATAATAAAGAGGTGCGAGAGGCAGAGAAGATCTTTATTTTAATTGCATGTCTCTTGGATGTTGTTCAGTTTTTATCTGGACATTGCAAAGTTTAGTTCAGAGGAAGCAGTAAAATGAGTAAAAAGTTACGAATGCCCGAGTTAATTATGATGTCAAATTCTTCATTCTATTTGTCAGAATTTCACTTCAACTATGCTTCAACTTATGTTTGAAATCATTTTACCAAGTTATAAGTACTACCAAAACCAAAAAGCTACTTTGTTTTTCCAAGCTTAGGTCAGCTTTTATGGTAATTATTTTAGTATTTTTTTCTATTAGATATTTTAGGGCTCTTTTTTTACTTATTAAAGGAAAAAAAATATTATCAACATTATTTCTCCATATATTATCCTCTTAACGTATATTTTTACTCTTTAATTTCAAATATTTTAAAAATAGTTAAATAATAATTTCATAAAAACGTGAAAAGATGATTGTGTCTATTGCAAAATTTTTAATGAAAAGCAAAAAGTTTAAAAATATTTCTAGGACTTTTAATATAGTACAGATATAGATATATATATATATATATAGAAAACAAATTTATCTTAGCCATTAAAGTACCTTGATTAAGAAAACAAACTTTAAGAGAGGTTGAACAAACACTTGGGGAAGAAATATTATCAAAATTTCAACAATATTAAGATAAAAGAACTATATTTTCTCGCAATATAGCAAGAAATTGAACGATTAAAAGATTTAGTTACCAATTCTTCAAATAAATGATCTTGAATTTTGATTTTGGATGACAAATTTGGAAATTAGGGTTCTTTGTTTTGGAGCCCCAAATTGGCTTAAATGGAGGATATTGTTGAATATATTGGGAATTATAAGTTCTTATTTTTTAATATTTTTAAACGTTTATTTTTGAGTTTCAAAAGGCTGGACGTGCCTATATTGAGTGTAAGAAACGCGCCTTGGCATGGGTGTCGCGGGGAGATAATAGTTTCACTTTTATATAGTATAGGTGCGTAATAAGTCACCATGATAGTTTGAGTGTGATCTAGACTTCGTGTATAGTTTGAGGTGGAAACCATGACTTTTCCCTATATTCTTTTGGATGGTTTCTTGAATTGTGCACATCTGACTTGCATATAAATGTTTGAAATTTTATTGCATGTGTAACTATGCTCCCCAAACATTGAATGTCCATCTAGAACAAAAGGCAGTGAAGAAATAGACAAGCTTGATGCACTCAAGGTGTTTGCTTAAATATAACTCAAGCCAGGTAATTTTCAGGAGCTGAAACATCTAATACGATGAATTGTACTTCAAATTGTTGAATTTTGTCAGAACTTAAAAATAGCCCACGATAAGCTACTAATCAAGAATCAGAAAAAAAATTTGAAAGTAGAGAAACTCGCTTATGAATTAACTATGAAAGAAGATCAAATTAATTTCAGAATCGTATTATACAAAGCAATCAAATTAAATTTAAAAGCAAAGGAGACTGTTGTCAAGTGTGTATATTCTTCAAATAATAAGCTTAACTGTGGAATTAGTTGAATCTGTTATTATTGTGTCTTGTTCAGTTAATATACAATAATATCACTATCACGGACATATCATAAAATTTTAAATGTATGTTTAATACAATCGTGTGAATATTATACTACTGGATGCTCACATGACATTTACATATCATAGTGATTGCTGCCTATTTACATTGATACATATGCATTTATAAATTCTACAATAGCAAATGCATTTTTCCTTCCTGCTGTGATCAATCTCCTGAGCATTCATGATCAATACCTGTTAAATTAAATTTAATGATTAAATTAATTAAAAAATTTAAAATCTAAATATAAAAAACATATTTTTTTCATTGAAAGAATACATATCTTTCCAATAACGATTTACATTTAGGTGTTACCCTTGAAGGATGTACTGGAATTTCATTCAGTACAGAATATGATAAGGCTTCTTTTTTGTTAATGTATTCTGTTTTTTTGTTAACATTGGTTTGTCAACAATCCATAATAATTTGGTACACATTTACTATGTCACACAACAATTCAATTTTAATAAATACTCTTAACTCTTTAAAAGTTTATTGGCCAATAAAAAAATATATGACACATTCACTATAACCTCAAGACTCTTTCTCATTCCAAATTTACCGGTCCTCTAATTTAAAGATTTCCTATACAATGAAATTCAAGCAAAAGATAACATACTCGGCGTAATTTCTTCAAATGGGGTCTGAGGGGGGCAATATGTGCGCAATCTTAGAGAGACAGTTTTCAAGAGATCCTTCGCTCAATTAAAACAGACTAAAAAAATAAGTAAATAAAATAAATACAATAGCAAAAAAGTCATGCTAAAAACAATTAACCAAAGAACAAGTAAAAGGAGAATGACAGCAAGAGCTGACATTGAATACCTCTAACAACACGAGCCAGTTGCTTTTGAGCTGACATTGAATACCTCTAACAACACGAGCAAGTTGTTTTCTCAATTATCTAGAACACCATCTTGATCTTGGTGTCCCATAGCCATTTCAAGAAAACTTCAATCTTTGCCTCACCAAATTGACACTGAAAAAAATCAGATCAACATTCCAAAAATAACATACACAACTCACAACACACCAAGAAAACAGAAATCTTGAATCTTGATTCCAAATAGGATAATTCATTCTTAGATAAGTAAGTAAGAGAAAAAAAATCTTTCTTTCTCTCTTATTCTAGAATATTATTGTATCTAGCAGGCTGAAGTAGCTTCTCAAAGAGAAATGCATTTCTCATTATTTGCAAGTGTAGAACTCAAACGTACAGAATTATAAGCAGGCTAAAGTAGCTCAACACCTAGAAAAGCATACTACACCAAGTATTTAAAAGTATACTTGTTGCACATCAACTACTGCATGTTTGAGGCCACGTATATTTTTTGAGTAGTAACTCAGTTGGTTCAATTTAGATAAAAAAGGGTTGTGACTTGTTACGGATAAGAGGAAAATGAGCACACCCCTCTTTCTTTAACTCATCATTAAGTTCAAAAATCAAGTTCTCCTAAACTCAACTTCTTTCATTTAGAAGCATTCTTGTTTCTTTAACCCATTCAAAATCAATCAAGCCAAATATGCAACAATCAAGTATGAATACAAGCTCTTGTGAACTTAATTTCTTATATTTAGGTGTGTCTAGTCACTTATTTCAACTGTCACTACAAATTCATCAAAGAACCTTATACTAATGAAAATTGATACTTTAAAGTGCCAAATCACAAATCTAATGCAAAGAAAAAACATGAATTTTGTCTTTTAGGATCTCCTCTTTCCATCTAAGTTATTATGGAGACTGTAATTCACCTGGATACTTCTACTAATAAGTAATTAAACTGCAGAAACACTCTACTGGACCTTAAATGAAGTGGCAATAAAAGAACTTGAAAGTCTACTTTTCTACGGTAGAGAATTTCTTCTTATCCTATAATAAGGATAGACATAATGCTTTGACCTTTCTAACAGGTAAATTCACGGGCGTTCATTTCTGTTTTGATGAAGAAATAATTTTATGCTCAAAACTTGAGTTACAGAATTTTCCTATCAAGGGACTACAACAACACCAACATACCCAATGTAATCCCACAATTAATATCTGGGGAGGATAGCGAGTACGCAGACCTTACCTCTATCTTATGGAGGTAGAGAGACTTTTTTCAAAGACTTGTACCAAATTAAAGTAGCAGTGAAATTTTCAGTACCCCAAAATATCACCAAAGCACTTTCTTTATGCACCATTCACACTTTTAATATTATCATATACTAATTTTTTAAGGTAACGTATATACCATGAAAAAATAACACTATATATTTTTCATACATGGGCCAAGACATGAACTGGAGTAGATAAGAATGGTACAATTGAGATGTAAAATCTTAATTTTTAGAGACATCAAGGGTAGAAAGAAATTATGTCTTGAGTACATACAATTGTCAAATTAGCATACGGCATAAGTTGTAAGACACGGAGGAAAGGTCAATAAGACAAATCAAAGAGCAATGAAGAAACATTTTACATACATTAAAGAAAAATATATTGAAGTTGTTCCTACTAACTACATAAATAAAATTGCATGTAAACTAACCTTATATCACAGTTGACAAAATATTTTCATTCCCCATAAAAGAGTATAGCAGCATCAAAAGTGTAGCAAAAAAGACATCCAGTAATGACATATATGATTTCAATCGATCCCAAAATAGCAGCAAAAATATTTAAACTGCACTTTAAAATAACAATTATCATCATATTTAACCTTTCAAAAATAAATAAATTATCATCATGTTTAATAGCATTAAAGATACAATAGCTAAATAACAACTTATTTAATGTAACTTTTATTTTAACAATAATAATTAAAAGGTTGTTCCATGATAAAACCTAGTGAAAAGGATAGAATTAACTAGGCATTTTATTTGTGAGTATGTAAGGAATTATTTGTACAAAAATCAGTATTTAAATCTTCATAACATACAATACAGAAGTAGCTAAACTAGAAGGGGAAAAGAAGAAATTCTAAGTAATGAAGTAACATTTAAAATTTAAAACTCAACAGAGAAATAAATACTATTACCTTTCAATTCTTCTTCATAGAAGAAATGTTCGTTTTCATGCTTTGTTTGTGAGAGGATGAGCTGCATTTGTTTGTTGTGTTTTGATGTTTGGTTATTTCAGAGCTAAGATATTCAATTGTGCGCTTTTTTACCTCTGAAACATAAACCGCAGTTGGTGACAATAATTTATGAATCACATCTTATTTTTTCAAGTAAGATAAAATGTCAAATTTTGGCGTTGTATCCTGATTTCTTACATATAAGTTATAACCTCTTCATTTGAATTTTGAAAATCTTGCCATTGAATTGAATTTGCACACTTAAAAAGGATGACGTGTCCTTCTGAAATCATAAAAGTTGATTAAAGGATAAGTTAAGCTATTGTTATTTAACAACATGATTCAAATTTTAAGAATGAAATATGCATTAAAAAACTTATGCAGAAGAAGCCTGAAGTACTTTAATGATACCCTTATTTTTTTTCATTATCAATATCTAACAATGTCAAATGATATAAAATGAATATTTTTGGTCAATGATCTTATTACTTAATAAAAATGAATGTTTTTCAAAACTAACTATGTATGGAGCTGTAATCTTTAATTTGATTAACAAATGAGATATCAATCATATATGTAAATAGAAGTACCATCACGCAAAATTTTAGGTACCGTGACAACTGTGAACTCATAAATCTCTTCGACAGCAAGAAATAATATTTTCTCTGCAAATTCATCAGAAATAACAGTTGTTGCAATATCACTATTGTCTTTAAGAAGGACTTCAAAATGACATGTATCATAATTGAATAGAAAATAATTTAAATGTAGTGATAACTTAGATTAGTCATATTGAAAAAACAATCTAAATAAGTAAATGATGGTGTTGAAAAACATTTATACTTAGGAGTTAGAAGTGTAGATCTGTGATAAATTGTGCATTATATTTTCCTTCACACATTATATTTCGGGAATAATTTCTTGCATCTTAGGCAATGTAACACACAAAAGCGTTGATCTTTACTTGCAAGGGATAACATAAAATACCTATTCCTAAAAATTTAAGAATGACACACTTTTACTTTTTAATTATATAGTAATATATCTTTAAAGAAATAAAACTACAAAATTATTATCATTATCGAAAGTTGCGCTTGAATATTAGAGATAGGTATGATTTCATCCTAAAAAATAACCAACATAATAGAGCCCACTGTAATAGTGCTTTTCATCTTATAAGCACCAAACTCTGATTCAATTGTTTTGATCCTACAAATAGTTGAAATTAGTAATTGATTACGTTGTATCATATGAATGTATTATCCTACCATTAGATGTAGTTCCTACTTAGCATTTTGAATGCAAATATTATATTATAAATGTGTATTATCATGGACTCAATGCGGCAACCTGTAAGTATGGAGGATTGATCTCAATTGTCGTATTGAACCCGTTCGACAAACCATTGAATCTATTTGTTGATCCTACATGCATTGGAAGATTTAGTTTTAATAATTTCATCATGTAATATTTATTATTATTAAATAAAAAATATATATAATGATTGTAATTTCACCTATAGTTGCTTTCGCAACTCTTCTGGCAAGAATGATCAGGTACTCAAGAAGTTGCTTTAAAAATTTAGTCCCGTCATGATCAATAAAAATATCTCAAAGTGTTAATTTTATTGGTTTTTTTCTATATATAATGAAAATATATGTTCAAACATTAATTAAAAGTTACAAATGACATGCAATGTTGAAGAAACACAATGAAAACATTTGAATGCTTTGAGTAAGTTTAGCATATAACTATATCACAACAACGCAATAGTTTTGATTTATTATCATGTTATATATAGACTACTCTTATTGAAGTTTCATCATATGAATCTAAAAGCAGAGCCATTAGTTTACTAACATAGCAATATCAATTGCTAATTACATACTGCTAAATAAGAGTGGTTTATACTAAATCTAAAAGCTTGTTGTATCTATAAGTAAAGTAATTTTTCATCTGCAATTTGCTTTTCTAAGTTAGAATAGTTTTCTTACGTTGATTCTTGAAAGAAGGTAAAACAACTTAATTTTGTCAACCACAATCTATTTCAGAGTAGGAACACTGACATAAATAAAAAATATAATAACTTTAGAGACAAGTAGGAGACTATGTGGTTTATATACTTACTGTTTATTCATGATAGCGAACTCCTAAACTCTTTTTTGATAATGCCAAGTATATATTGCATTAAAAAAATAAGTGATAAAGTAATTAGATAATTAGAATCATACTATTATAGTAATAATTAAAGTTTTATGTGATATATAAAAAATAATTAATTTTTAAATACCAAACTCATATTCTTTAGGTTAATACTCAAAAGTGTCAAATGTTGTAAGAGTTAACCGCGTTGATTGTTGTAACGGATCTTCAGGAGGAGTAATCTTTTCAATTGGTTCAACTATGGTGCTACTGTTAATTGTTCAAATGTAATCATTAAGCGAACTTTCATATTCAGAAGTTAGTTTCCTTACTTGCGAAACAGATACCAAATATGTGTTGAAAGAAGCAAACACATCTTCAAAATGTGTTATATCGATACCGAATATAATCGCCTGAACTTGATTTTCCTGTGAGAGAATTTGTAAGACTCGGTCACTTGTGAACATTATATCTAATTGGTGTTTGTAACAACAAAGTACTTAAAATATCCTGGGTTTTGACCCTTAGAAAATTTCCTGAAAATTCATTCTTCGGACCCAATACGACTCATGGGTACGAACTGTATGCTGGGGTACGAGTGGTATGATTCTATTGTATACTGATTAGTGTTAGTTGGTGGGATAATTTTGGTCACTGGAATGTGTACGACTTGGAGGTATGGGTTGTAAGGGTTTGGTATGAGTTGTATCAGGAACTCATTTGGTGGGCAGTGTTTGATTCTTTGGTATTATATTCTGCCATGGATACGGGTTATGGGTACGGATCGTATGATATGGTTACGACTTCGTTGGATGTGTCGTATAATGGACAATATTTGATCCAAGAGTTAAGGCTTGGATATGAGTGGTGGATACCAGTCTTATAGAAGGGTACGACTCGTATGGGTCAGTCATATTCCTGAAGGGGTTTTAAGAGATTTAAGTAGGGGTATTCTGGATATTTTCCTATTTTTCCTAATTAGGACCCACAACTACTAATACGCTTAGGAGGTTATTTACCCTATTATTCTATTCATTAACACTTAAAAAATTATTTCAAAACACTCCATAATTCTCTCAAGAGCTTTTGGGGCAAGAAGGCTAGGGTTTCATCTTACGGATTGCTTTGAGGCTTTTCTTAGTGATTTCTTTCCATCAAGTCTTCGATATAAGGCATGATTCTCTTCTCTCATTGTAATTTCAGCAAAAGGCATGGTTTATATGATTGATTTCATGGTTTTACTATTCATGATTATGGTTTTCAACTTTTATTGAGGGTTTTGATATTGAATGCTTGGTTATGGTTTCCTATGGTTTTGATTATGCTTTTATATGCATTAATGGTGGTTTTGGACAATTGGATTGCATTGTAATAGCTTAATGGTCTTTGGAATTGGTTATGGTTATATTATGTCCTCAAGGTGTTTGATAAAATACTTATAAAGATATGTTCATTGCATTGACTTCTTTTAATGGAAATCTTGCATGTTTTAAACTAGACAAAGGATTTATGCATGACTTAAATGATTTGAAAAGGCTAAAGGTTAAATGTTTATGCTTGTGGAGAACATGTAAGCCTTCCAAGTGGATTTAATATGGTAATTGGAAGGGCACCTAAGGTCCCCTTAACCTAAATAGTTTGGCTATAGATATTACTTACAAGTAAGGGGTGGTATGACTTTACCACCAATATTGGCCTTGATTAATAAATGGTAAATGGATTTTTTAGACATGGTTTTAATTGGGCATTAATGGTGGGGTGTGTATCTAAGCCGTAGAAGGTGGCGGTCCTGGAGGGACCAAAATCAGAAACTCATATTTGCCGATATGAGGGGTCTTGATGACCATGTGCGTGTGATATTTTATATTGGGGGATTTATTAGTCATCCCATAGAATATTACCTGGTCGTGCGGCTACACACACTGAGGCCCTTTCAGCAGGGAGAGCTGATCCCATATGGCCCGTGGGTGGTTAGGACGACAAAGCTACACAACCCAGTTAAAAGTTATAAATGCATGCTAAAACAGGTCCCCTTTCCCGTCACTTATATATGTATGGTTGAATGCATTATGGATGGTTTCACTTGGTTTTATAACTGATATTATTTTATCCTTATCCTGATATTCATGCTAGCGGTCACTTGCTAACACCGTTTACAGGCGACTATATACCCACACTATGCAGGAACCAACCATTCTACTTCTCCTGTTTAGCGCACAGATTTGGTATCAATATTTGGACTGAAGTGGTAAGCTTTCATCCTTTTTGGAGGCATCATTTCATGTTAAGTATTTCTTTAGACACTTCTCTTTTATTTTAGATATTGGTTTTGGCCATGGTTGAGGGTATGCCCCAATTAGATTTGTTTATTCTTTTGGATAGAGGCTTTGTGGTACTTCTGGAGGTTGGTATGGGCGAAATTGCTAGAGTTGTCATCCTTAGCATTGGTATTGATATTGAGGCTGACATCATTGGACATGATTTCTCACTATTCCATCATATTATAATTTGGGATTGATTTTCATATTATGTTTTGGTATTCCCTTTGGTTTATGGTCTATGGTTTGGTTTGGTATGGTTGGTGCAGTACGATTGGACTCGGTTGGGTCGGTCACGATTGTGACCCTATCCCAAAGTCTTAATGGGAATAATAACACTATTTTGTTATATGTTTAAAATTCAGCCCATCTAAGGCTAGATATAGGTTGTTGGGTTGGGTAACAGAGGGTGGTCCCCTATACTGGTTGGACTTGGGATGCCCATTACGACAAGGTTCGGGGTCGGGTTGTGTCAAGTTGGTATCAGAGCCTAGGTTCATGGTCAACTGGGAAGTCCACAAAGTCGTGTCGAGTAGTGTCATTTTTAGGGGTGTAAAGTGTGCCATACTCATAAGGGAGAGGCTGCAAGACATTTAGGAATGTTTCACTTTCTTGGTATTCTATCTTCAAGCTTGAGTTTTCAATCCTGGAATCTTCTCTAATCCTTGTTTGTTCATCTTTCAGATCATGCCTCCTAGATCTGAAATGCAAGAAAATTCTTCTATCCCATCCGGGGATAATGCTGAAGGGGTACGTTCTATGTCTGGAGTACATCTTCGATCTCATGGTCCTATTCCTGAAGGTGCTAGAGTTTCTCCTATTATGGCTAGTTCTTCTCAGGTCCCTTAGGGAAATGTAACAAACATAGAATTTCATCTATCTATTCATATCATTGCCCAATTGGTTGCTACTCAGGCTGAGCGGGGTGCGACTAGTGCTTTGTCTACTGAGGTCACAAGGGTTGGTCAAGTTATGAATATAGGTACTCCAACTTGTACTGGGGTGAAGGTGGAGGAGGATCGATAGGACTTCTTGGATGAGATGGAAAAGATCTTTCGGGTGATGCAGGCTACTAATGTAGATGGGGTTAACTTTGCATCTTATCAGCTCAAAGATATTACTTATCAGTGGTATGAGGAGTGGGACATGGATAGAGGTGATATGGAAGAGGAAGGGTTACAGAAGGCCTTTTCTAATGCCTTATTGGATCGGTTCTTTTCTCAACATGTGAGGAAATCAAAGATGGAGGAGTTTGTGAACCTCAGGCAGGAGAGAATGTCTATAAAGGAATATGCTTTGAAGTTCCATCAGCTATCAAGGTATGCTCCTAATTTGGTGACTAATATGAGGTCGAGAATGAGAAAGTTTGCTTCTGGGTTGAATAGAAATTTTATTCTGGAGAGCAAGACTGACTTGCTAATTAAAGATATGGATATCTCGAGGTTGACTGTTTATATGCAACAGGTTGAGTATGAGAAAGAAAGCAGGCGGAGTTTAGGGATAGGCAGGGAAAGTGGAGCAGCTTTTTTTATCAAGAAGGTGCTCAGTCTTAAGATGGTAGAGATGGTGGCAAGTTGAAAAAAATAAGTGGGGGAGTACGGGCTTCTTTTCTTCTAGTGCTCCTTATCATTCGAGAGACAGACGTCATCAAGGTGGTGAAAATTCTCGGGCACATGTTGCCCAATCTCAGGTGAGTGGAGGTCAGTCAGTTTCTTCGTGTCCTTCTTGTTTATTCTGTGGTTATCCTCATCGGGGTTATTACGAGAAAAGAAGGGACAAATGCTTCAAGTGTGGCCAGGTAGGCCATCAACTCAAGGATTATTCGATCAATAAAGTAGCTACGGGGGCGAATAAGATTCCCGTGGATTCATCTTCTGCTCCTACACCTGGTGGGGTGGTATCTGCTTCTGTTACTGCTCTTGGTTCTAGTGTTGGTCAAAATAGGTTGTAAGCTTTGGCGTCCCAACAGGAATTCAAGGAATCACCTGATGTCCTTACTGGTATGTTACAACTTTTATCTTATGACGTTGATCCGGGGTCCACTTCTTTTATGTGACTCCATATGTGGTTGTGTCTTTTGGTTTCAATTTGGAAGTCATCTCGGATCCTTTTTTGTTTCTACCCCGGTAGGTGACTCGGTTATTGCTAATAGAGTCTATAGGGTGTGTGTGGTAGCTGTTGGTGGCAAACAGACCTTTGTGGATCTGTTTTAGTTGGATATGATAGATTTTGATGTAATTCTAGGTATGGATTGGTTGCATTCTTGTTATGCGTCTGTGGATTGTCGGACCCGTAGGGTTATCTTTAAGTTTCCTGGTGAATCGGTTATAGAATAAGAAGGTAGTTCCTTATCTCCTAAGGGAAGGTATATTTCTTTTCTTAGAGCTCAGAGGCTAATCTCTAAGGGTTGTCTTTATCACTTGGCCTGGGTTAAAGAATCTAACTCGGAAGGTCCTTCTTTGTCTTTGGTCCCTCTGGTTAATCAATTTCCAGAAGTCTTTCCGAATGATCTTCTTGGTGTTTCTTCGGATAGAGAAATAGTGTTTGGTATTGATTTTCTCCTGGACACTCGTCCAATTTCTATTCCTCTGTATAGAATGGATCCAGCTGAGTTGAGAGTAATCAAGAAAAAACTTAAAAATCTTCTGGATAAGGGGTTTATTCGTCCTAGTGTTTCTCATGGGGTGCATCGGTGTTGTTTATGCACAAGAAGGATGGTTCCCTTCGGATGTGCATTGACAACAGGCAGTTGAACAAGGTGACGGTCAAGAACAAGTATCCTCTTCCCCAGATAGATGATTTGTTTGACCAGTTACAGGGCGCTAAGTTCTTCTCTAAGATAGATCTTTGGTCTGGGTACCATCGACTCAAGATTACGGAGGTGGATATCCCTAAGACAACTTTTCGTACTTGGTATGGGCATTTTGAGTTCTTGGTGATGTCATTTGGGTTGACTAATGCTCCGACAATATTTATGGACTTAATAAACAAGGTGTACAAGCAATATTTGGATTTTTTCATCATTGTGTTTATTTATGGCATTCTGGTTTATTTGAAGAGTAAGGTGGATTATGCTAATCACCTTAGTGTGGTGTTGCAAAGCTTAAAGGCACAATAGTTGTATGGAAAGTTCTCTAAGTGTGAGTTCTGGTTGAACGTTGTGACTTTCTTTGGCCATGTTATTTCTAGTAAAGGGATCATGGTATATCTGCAGAAGGTTTCTATGGTGAAAAGATGGCCTAGACCCACGACTTCATCCGATATTCAAAGCTTCTTGGGTTTAGCCAGGTATTATAGGGTGTTTGTGGAAATATTTTCTTCGATAGCTGCTCCTTTGGCTAAGTTGACTCAGAAGAAGGTAAAGTTTTCTTGGTCGGATGCTTGTGAAGGGAGTTTTGAGAAGTTGAAGGATAAGTTAACTTTGACTCCAATCCTGACCTTGCCAAAAGACAATGATGGGTTTGTGGTTTATTGTGATGCATCTCGGGTAGGGCTTGGTTGTGTTTTGATGTAGCATGGGAAGGTGATTGCCTATGCTTCCAGGAAGTTAAAGGTACATGAGAGGAATTATCCTACTCATAATTTAAAGTTGTTGACGGTTGTGTTTGCTTTAAAAATATGGCGGCATTATTAGTATGGTGTTCATGTGGATATCTTTTCTGATCAACAAGAGTCTTCAGTACGTATTCACTCAAAAAGAGCTTAATCTCAGGCATAACAGGTGGCTTGAACTTATCAAGGATTATGAAATGAGTCTTCACTACCACCCAGGTAAGGCTAATGTGGTTGCTGATGCTCTTAGTAGGTTATCCATAGGGAGTTTGGCTCATGTGGAGGAAGGCAAACGGGAATTGGTGAAGGTTATTCACCGCTTGGCTAATCTTGAAGTTCGTCACTTGGAATCTAAGGATAGTGGTGTGAAGGTGCAAGAAGTGGTTTGGTCATCTCTTGGTGCAGAGATTAAAGAAAAGTAAGTGTTGGATCCCACCTTGATGAAAATCAAGAGAGACGTTGGTGGGCAAAAGGTAGTGGTGTTTGAGATTAGTGGTGATGGTACTTTATGGTACCAAATGATGTGTGTTCCTGATATCGATGGGCTTCGGCAAAGGGTTTTGGCTGAGGCGTATGAGTCGCTCTATGTTGTTCATCACGGTTCGACTAAGATGTATCATGATCTCAAAGAGATCTACAGGTAGAATGACATGAAGAGGGATTATAATACCCCAAAAACGGGTCCTGAGACGTCACACGGTACTTAGGGTCACAAGTGATCCCAAGCTAACCCTTCTACTGGCATACTTACAAGTAACTAAATTAAATACGTAAATCTGAACAAAATCAACAAAAATAATAAAACTTCTTTGAACTTGATCAATACAACATCTGAGTTTACAAGATTACAACTCTGCTTTTACGAATAAAACGGAAGTAAAATACATCGACACTACTGACTGTCTATGAAGTCTCTACTAGTACTGACTATAGATAGACGGGTCATGACTCCCAACTATCCTAACTCAATACAATTGAATAAAGAAAATGCAATACTTCTCAAACTGTATAACTGACTGGAGCCCTCGAAACAAAAGGACCCATCACTTGCTGACTGGAAGCTGCGAACCTGACTGAATATGGTGTATGCGCTACAACTTATACCTACATTGTGAGACAATGTAGCACACAGACATATATGTTGATCAGTACTTTGAGGATGCACTGAGTATATGGGGGTGTATGCAATTAAATAATCAATATCATCAAACTTGAAAGAAAACATGCATGCAATTGTAGATGACTCACATAGATGGAATAAAACTGAAATCTGAATCTCATAAATCATGAATAAAGAAGCATGTAATATAAATCCCATGAGTCATTACACTTTATTCTAAAATTTGCATACTCATCCTATTATCAAAACTTGTAGGCTAAAGGAAACTTTAAACAATAACTTTTAAAACATATGTTTTTATCTTAAGGAGGATAGGACTTTTGGGACTTAGAGAACTTGGAATTGGGGGACTTTGGAAATCTCAAAATCAAACTTTCAACATATATATACTTTTATCTTAATTAGAGTAGGGGACTGCTTTGGGAGTTTCTTCTAACCGACATAAACCATGTGAGCCACATGGAGTCCAACGTCTTGCCCACGTTTGGGAGAGCTGCTCTACCATTGCCATCAGAATAAAACCTTAAATTTAGTGATCTCTATCTTGACCTCAGGCCCACAAATCTCAATCCTACGGTGGTACATAGTTCTGGGGTATGAGACCTTGAAATCATACCCAACTCGGTGCTAAATACTACTCCCATACTTAGGCTCAGAAATTTTAGGAAATACACCTTAAAATTACTCAAGGGTCTATAATGAAGACCAAATTATGCTTCTCTTTGCTTTAATCATAAATAGTGTGGATTCCTATCTTAGCTTAGGATCAAAATCAATCTTTGCTTTTGAAAGCACTTATCAAAACTTGTCAACAAAACTTGAGATCATAATCTTGTTATAAACTAATCATTTGTACGTAAGACTCAAAATATAAAGCTTTAATGCACCAAAATCATATTTAAACTTCATGCTCAATAATCATGTTAAAAAGATTTCAATCATCTCAATCAAGATATTGGAAAATAACTCTTAATATGAATCTCATGATTTCAACATCTCAAAATTCATGCTTGAAAATAAAACATTCATAATCATCTTAAAATCTGAAAATTTTATCTATATATACCAAAATATAAACATACTCATGTAATTCAACTTCTAAAATAATGAAAATCTCATAATCTCATGAATAGCAACATAGGGTATAAACCCAACTTTAATTTCATAGGAAAACATGTAAAATCAACTAAAGTTTTGGGCACAAGGACGAAAGTTTTGTCCTTGTTCAAATACCACATAGCTCAAATGATGAATTTGGATGAACTCTTGCTTTTGGAACTCTATTCGTACAATTTATGGGTGCTTCTTGTAGCTCTCGCAAAGGGGATTCCGAATCTTGAATCAATTTTGAAAAACAGCGGTTGAATTTTGAGGGATCTTGATTTTTAGTTTGAGACTAAGGGGTTTAGTTCTTGAGGAAATTGGAGAAAATGACCATATTTTGGTCAATTGGGAGCTTAATCCCATGTTTATGGTTGAATAAGGGTGGGAGAAAAGACGAAAATGCCCCTAAGGAAATAAATAAAGTCGCAGTTGTCCCTCAGTTGACAGGCATCGGGCTGAAGTAAATTGGGAATACTCTTTACTCCGATGTTGGATTTAGATGAAATTTGTTTCATTAGAAAGAACACTCAAAGTTCTTTCATTTGACATATAGCAGCCCTCCCATTTCGTTATATACAACAAGTTATGATCGTTGGAAGTTAACCCTAAAATTATGGCCTGAAATGCGCCCGAGATGCTGGAGTATTTCAAAGGCTTCTCAAACCAGTGTTTTATGACCCTAAAATACGCCCAAGATGTGCCCAAGATGCTAGAGCATTTCAAAGGCATGTCAAACCAGGTTGGACGGAAAATACTCCACTTTGCAAAGTCATAACATTTAGCTCGGGTATCGGATTTAGGCAAAATCGGTATCTTTGGAAAGATAATTCAATTATCTACAATTTGGTGGGTCTTGAGATGAAAAATTTCACTTATATAAATAGTTATAAATATTTGAAGTATACCCTTGTAGAATCGAATATCGAATTTTGGATGAATCAAATGATCTTTGCTCAACTTGACTTTAAATGATTTCTACGAACATTTTTAACCTCAAAAGCAAATCAACCATGAGGATAAATATCATAAACTTGTATTCATATGAGAATCTCTTGGATTAGAGCTTATATGCGTAGGAACGATGGTTAGAATTCTAGCATAAAAATATGGGGTATTACATGAATGTGGATGATTAGGTGGCCAAGTGTATTATGTGTCAACAGGTTAAGGTTTAGCACATGAGAATAAGAGAGTTGTATCAAGAAATTTATTTTCCCAAATGAAAGTGGGAAGTGATCAATATGGACTTCGTTACCAGTCTTTCTCGATCTCGGAATCAGTATGATTCGATTTGGGTCATCGTGGATTGGATGACCAAGTCTGTGCATTTTTTGTCAGTGCGGACTTCCTTTTTAGCAAAGGAATATGCGCGGTTGTATCTTTAGGAGGTTGTGAAGCTGCATGGGGTACCTGTTTTGATTATCTCTGATTGTCGTTTGCAGTTTACGTCTCATTTTTGGTGGTTTTTTTAGAAAAGGGTTGGGGACCAAGGTTAGTCTGAGTACTGCTTTTCATCTACAGCCGGATGGGAGTCAGAGAGAACTATTCAAGCATTGAAATATATGCTTCGGGCTTGTGTGATTGACTATGGTGGCAATTGGGTTGAGCATCTACCTTTAGTGGAGTTTGTTTACAACAATAGCTATCATTCAAGTATTGACATGGATCCTTTCAAGGCGTTGTATGGTAGGAGGTGTAGATCTCTTATTGGGTGGTTTGAGATTGGAGAAGCGGACATGTTTGGTCCGAATTTGGTTTATCAGGCGATGGAGAAGGTCAAGGTGATTCGGGATAGGCTTAAAGATGCCCAAAATCGCCAAAAGTCCTATGCGGATGTTAGGCGTGGAGACTTGGAGTTTGAGGTCAGGAATAGAGTGTTCCTCAAGGTGTCTCCCATGAAGGGTGTGGTACGGTTTGTCCAAAAGGGAAAACTCAGTCCTCGATATATTGGTCCTTATGTGATTTTGCAGAAAATTGGCAATGTTGCTTATGAGTTGGAGTTTCCATTTAGCTTAAGTTTGGTTCATTCGGTCTTTTATGTTTCTATGTTGAGGAAGTGTTTTGGTGATCCTTCTTCAATTGTTTATTTGGAAAGATTGGGTATTTTGGATTCTCTGTCTTATGAAAAGGTCCCGGTTAAAATATTAGATAGGCAAGTTCATCGGTTGTGGACCAAGCATGTGGCTTCGATTAAGATTCTATGGCAGAATCATAAGGTAGAGGAAGCTACTTGGGATGCGGAAGAGGACATGAAGTACAAGTATCCGCATTTGTTTTCTTCTCCTGGAATTCATGCGGAAGGTATGTATCTTGAACACATCTTTATTTTCTAAGTTTGTTAAAGAAAAGATTAACATTTTTGCCTATTTGTTTTCAAACATTGTTGAAGGGATATTTCATAATGCAATGACTCTGTGTGTGGTTACCCCTACCTTTTCCGCCATTCGAGGAAAAATATTCCTAGTGGGGGAGACTGAAACATCTTGGGTTTTGACTCTTAGAAAATTTCCTGGAAATCTATTCTCTGGACCCAATACGACTCATGGGTACGAGCCGTATGCTGGGGTACGAGTGGTATGGTCCTATCGTATGCTGTCCAGTGTTAGTTAGTGGGATAGTTTTGGTCACTGGAATGGGTACGACTTAGAGGTGTAGGTCGTAAGGGTATGGTATGAGTCGTATCAAGGACTTGTATGGTGGGAATTATTTTATTCTCCTGGTATTTTATTCTGCCAGAGATACGGGTTATGGGTACGGATCGTATATTGTGGTTACAACTTGGTTGGATGAGTCGTATACTAGATAATGTTTGATCTAAGGGTTGAGTGGTAGATACTGGTCGTATAGAAAGGTATGACTCGTGTGGATCAGTCGTATCCTCGTGAGGGTTTTTTAAGAAATTTAAGTGGGGGTATTCTGGACATTTCCCTACTTATCCTAATTAGGAACTACGACTTCTAATACACTTAGGAGGCTATTTATCATATTATTCTATTCATTAACACTTAGAAACTATTCCAAAACACTCCATAATTCTCTTAAGAGCTTTTAGGGCAAGAAGGCTAGGGTTTCATCTTACGTATTCTTTTGGGGCTTGTCTTGGTTATTTCTTTCCATCAATTCTTTGGTATAAGACATGATTCTCTTTGCCCATTTTAATTTTAACTAAAGGCATCGTTTATATGATTGATTTCATGATTTTACTATTTCATGATTATGGTTTTCAACTATTATTAGAGGTTTTGTTATTGAATGCTTGGTTATGGTTTCCTTTGGTTTTAATTATGCTTTTATATGCATTAATGGTAGTTTTGGAAAATTGGATTGCATGGTAATAGCCTAATGATCTTTGGAATTAGTTATGGTTATATTATGCCCCCAAGGTGTTTGATAAAATGCTTATAAAGATATGTTCATTGCATTGAGTTCTTTTAATGGAAATCTTGCATGTTTTATTATAGACAAAGGATTTATGCTTGGCTTAAATGGTTTGAAAAGGCTAAAGTCTAAATATTTATGCTTGTGGAGAACATAGAAGTCTCCCAAGTGGATTTAATATGGTAATTAGAAGGGCACCTAAGGTCTCCTTAACCTAAATGGTTTGGCTATGGATATTATTTGCAAGTAAGGGGTGGTATGACTATACCATCAATATTGGCCTTGGTTAATAAATGGTAAATAGATTATTTGGACATGGTTTTAATTGGGCATTAATGGTTGGGTGTGTAGCATAGCCGTGAAAGGTGGCGGTCTCGAAGGGACCAAAATTAAAAACTCATATTTACCGATATGAGGAGTCTTGATGACCATGTGCGTGTGTCACATTTATATTGGAGGATGTACTAGTCATCCAATGGGATATTCCCTGGTCATTCATCTACACACATTGGGGACCTTTCAGTAGAGGGAGATGAACCCATATAGCCCGTAGGTGGTTAGGACGACTAAGCTACACAACCCAGGTAAAGGTTTTAAGTGCATGCTAAACCCGGTCCCTTTTCCCGACACTTATATATGTATGGTTGTATGCATTATGGATGATTTCACTTGGTTTACAACTGGCATTATTTTATCCTTATCCTGAGATTCATGTTAGCGGTCACTCGCTAACCCCTTCTACTGGCGGCTGTATACCCACGCTATGCAGGAACCGACCATTCTACTCCTTCTATTTAGCATGCGAATTCAGTATCAATATTTGTACTGAAGTGGTGAGCTTCCATCCTTTTGGGAGGCATCATTTTATGTTATGGATTTCTTTAGACACTTCTCTTTTATTTTGGATATTGGTTTTGGCCATGGTTGGGGGCATGTCCGAATCGAATTTGTTTGATCTTTTGGATAGAGGCTTTGTGTAAGACCCCGCAAAATCTTGCATCTAAAATCAGCCCTTAAAAGCTCCTTAAGGGATCCCAAAACTTAGAAATTTAGCTAAGTGTTTAGGGACTTAGTCTCATTTTAAGCCTTCAAACTTCGGGTATTTATTTCATGACCTTCCCGATCTTCGTTTTTCAATTTTCAAGTTGCGTTATGATGGGGCAAGTCAATAGTACATCCCGAGTGAGTTTTGTAATTTTTAGAATAGCATAAGGGCATGTTTGGTTGCTCAAACTAGTAGCTCGGGGAGATAAGCTAGCGTCGCCCTGGGAAGTTCGCTGGAGTAAGCAGGGCGCCGCCCTGACTATCCCCCCTGACTTAGTGGGGCGCCACCCTGGCAACTCCCTCGGGGCCAAATTTCCAGCACTTTAACCCCGAACTCTTGAGGGTAAAAGGGTCATTTTGCCACCCTATATAACCCCAGAAACATGAGATTCAGCCCTATTTTCATCAATAGGATTCAAATTCAAGAAAATTTCACCGTCAATCTTCGTAGAATCAAGAACTAAGGTATGTTAAGTGTCATGGGTTTCTTTTACCTATGAAGCTCAAGAATCCTATTTTTAAATTATATATCATGATGTTCATGTTGTGGATTGATTATGACCTTGTTGGTGTGTTTGTATGATTCCCAAGTTGGAATCTTTACATGTTTTTATGAAAATATGTTAGCATATGAGTTGAAATCTATGAATTGAGTTGGTTATGATGTGTTAATTTGATGATTATGCCTATGCCCTAAGTGGTGCATGTAAGGTGTTTGACAAAATTCCTAAGAGAACAAAAGTTATGCATTATGACTCTATAGGGCCTAAATAATGAATTCATGCTTTACTCTTATGTTCAAATGACTTTCATGCTATTGTTGTGCATTTTAGATGTTTGTTGGAATGCTCATGATATTACAGTATGAACTTATGACATGATTATATGCATTCCTAGCCATGTACAAGATTATGACAACCAAATGCCTCATGAAATATCCCCAACTATTGTATTATGAATTGTTGATGTGTGTATGTGTTGAAGAAGTATTATGTCTTGTCAGTTTCATGCTATCGAGTCTTGGGGGTATTTAATACCCGATAATTTATCTGTGTGCCTAGAGCCAGTGTTAGTTTTCACGATACTCCCAGTCAATCCATGTTCAGTCGAATTCAGTCAGTCTCATGACTCAGGTAAACTCAGTAATCTCAGTAATTCAGTAATCTCAGTAGTATTTCGTCAGTCAACAGAATTCAATGAACTCAATCCAGTTCAGGTCAGTTAATCATGTTCAGTGTCTATTCAGATGGGAGTAGGATTCAACATCGAGTGAATCTAAGGATGAGGGCACATACTGACAGTTGAGGGTGTGATCCTTAGAAACAATCCTTGCGTTCCAGAACTATGTAGCCAGCATAGGTTGAGACATCAACACTGATAGATGAGGGTTGATGAGATAAATTAGCACTGTTAGATGAGGGTCCCATCATTTTCTTTTGGGGACACTGGCAGATGAGGGTCACTCACAGCTTGTCCTTACCAGTGGCGCGATATTAACACCCTTCCAATTGGGGTTACAGATTGGACCCCAACTCAGCTATAATATCTTGTCCGGGGCATGTCGGTTAGATAACTACTTCCCATAGTTATAGTCTCAGTCTCAGTAATGGAACTCAGATAGTTCTATAGAATTCAAGACTGTCAGACACAGTCACTCAGCTCAGTACGGAACTCAGCTAGTTCCATCAGAATTTAGAATGTCATATACAGTCACTCAGTATAAGTTATATCAGTATTCAAACTCAGTAGTCAGTATTATCATGAACTCAGTAGTAGTTACTCATTCATGCATGTATTCTCACGTTCATGTTGTTCAGTCAGTTAGTATTGTTCATTCATATGAACCCCATGCATTCAGCCTACCCCACTTTGCATACCAGTACATTCTTACGTACTGACGCATACTTTTATCTTGCGCTATGGTGTTTTATAACATAGGTTCAGAAGCACGAGATCCAGTGCGTCAATAGCATTCCATATTTCAGCAACCAGATTTAGCAGTGAGTCCTCATCATTTGAGGATGTCATTATTTCATTATTTTATATTTCAGTACTTAGTTAGTTCAGTAGATGGAGTTAGTTGGAGACATGTCCCTTCAACTCCTTATTCAGACAATTAGAGGCTTTTCAGAATAGATGTCAGACTATAGCATGATCAAACAGTTTATTTCAGTATTTGGTATTTTTATACCTCATTTAGATATTATTATATCAGTTATGTTACAGTTTTGAACCTTACTGCCTTACAATTTATATTCTGCATATTTTACAGTATATTATTCAGTGCTCAGTTAAGAATATCAGTCATGGGTTAGCTTGTGGTCCTTCGGGGTCATGGGCACCGTGTAGCATTTCGGGCACCAGGCTTGAGGCGTTATACTTTGTAGTACTTCTGGAGGTTGGTATGGGCGGGATCGGTAGAGGTGTTAAACTTAGACTTGGTATTGATATTGAGGCTGGCATCATTGGACATGATTTCTCACTGTTCCGTCATATTACATTTTGGGATTGATTTCCATTTTATGTTTTGGTGTTTCCTTTGGTTTATGGTTTAAGGTTTGGTTTAGTATAGTTGGGCGGTTGGTGAGGTATGGTTGGACTCGGTCGGGTCGGTCACGGTTGTGATCCTATCCCAAAGTCTTAATGCGAACAATTACGTTATCTTGTTATATGTTTGAAATTCAGCCTATCTAAGGCTGGATATAGGTGGTCGGGTTGGGTAATATGGGGCGGTCTCCAGTCCTGATTGGACTTGGAATGCCTATTACGACAAAGTCCGGGGTCAGGTCGTGTTAGTACTGAAGAATATATCTTTAATAAATAAATAAAATATATAGAAACCTAAAACTTGTCCATGCCTTGATGCATAACAAAGCCAAATAAAACTTAAAAAATCAGTTCAAATTGCCAACCAAAATCAGCACACATATAGCAAGGACACCAAAAAGATTAAATTTTTACATTTATAACTGCTAAATGCAACCATCTCCTCCTCCAAAAAAATAAATCCCTCCTTGAGGCTCATAGTAATTACAATTCCATTTATACCGAGAGCTCAACTCTCTCCATGTTTGATTTTTGTTTGTCAGTGATAACATATGCAAGAATTTAGGTAATTAGTGACGATCTATAGTCACAATTAGTCTTGTGGATGAGTTTAAGCCTACTAATGTGGTGGTTTTAAGACTTTACTTCTTGTTTTACGTCTTACTAAAGAATGTCTTAGCCACATTTGATTGCATATTTAGACTCAGTTTTCTTTACATGCTTGCCTAATTAATGGTCAAAAAGATACCAGGTAACATTAAGTGGGAGTTGGCAAATATAGACAATGATTAAGATTTAGTTAGAAGTAATGATTTAGAATATCTGGTAGAGAAAATCAATACCTACTATATAGTCATATACAGACAGTTGGTCGATCCATGATCCTTGTGTTGCCGAATTTCATGGATCTAACTTTATGTTATGTTCCTAATGGTTATCCCTCTACAACATACTATTATGGTATATTGATATCTGTTAAGTAAATTTATGGCTTCACTTTGTGTCATAACAGATTATACGTACCTCTGCCTAGGACCTTAGTATAAAAAAGTCGCTTTTGCTAATAAAAAATCTAATGACATTGCAAATGGTGTAACAAAAAAATACTAGGCTTATATCTATGAGCCCTGCATTTCAGAACTCATCCTTAAATACTAATGGTTCATTTGGATGGGGGGCATCTATCCTGTACTTATGATTATCAAGATCTCAGATTTGGTTTTTATGGCGCATGATCTCTCATTGAGTGGTTAAATCAATATTCAATAATTGGTAAGCTAGGCCAGTGGCGGGTAATTTTGTTGCACCATCATTTTCAAATAGCAGTGTTGTTCTATCATTAAAAAATTAGAATGTTCATCCACATCTAATGGTATGTTGGAAGCAATAGATTACAAGTTTTGATTTTTTTTTTGACTAAGGACATGTTTCATTGGCAAGCAACGATCATGGGTCCTTTAGATAGTCCTTATTTAGTGAGTTTTTTTTTTTGTGACAATTCATTTTCCTTCAAATTATCTGTTCAAGCCGCCTAAGGTTCACTTTGGGCTCTTGTTGTTCCTTAAATATCATATTTATAATAATCGTTGATATGACTTCGGTCCTTAACAACCTAGAAATTATACTGCTAAATCAATTTATAAATCAAATAAGTGAATCTTGTTTTCAATTATTATCAATGCTATGATACATTGTTTCATTTTGTTGTCTCTAACTTTAACATGATAGGGGTAAAGCTCTTTATCTCAATGTTGGAGGATAATAAGGTTGTTCCTTAATCTTTAAATTCAAAAGAAAGCTGAAGAAAATTATATTTGACATCATCAGGTAATTTCTACTAATTTTTTGGGTTTAGTAGATAAGTTTTATTTAAAAAGGCATCAAGAATTCGAACAACCCATAATTCAAAATCCAAACTTTACAATGAAAAAAACCCTTTATGCATCTTCCAACAACTCAAAAACAAAATAGTATCTCAAATCTTTGCCATGAACAGTTAGCTGTCACACCCAGTTTTCATCTAAGGTCAAAACAAGTACGATATTATGGACTCTAAAAAGAATTAATTTGTACAAAGTCGCCACCTAATTTTTAAAGAAAATAAGAAAACCTATTTATTTATTAACATGTATGACTTGTGTTTTAATCTACGAACCAGTTTAGATTTTAGGTAATGGTTCAAATTATTTCGAAGGGAAGAAATTAGGCACCCTTCAAAATCCACAAATGCGGTTCCCGACCAGACTTAGGATTATTAAAAAATGAAAAAAAATCTATGTGTATACAGACAAATATAAAATGTGTTTTAAATGATGTAAATGGTTTATATATAAAAGGTGTACAAATTACCTATATTATAGTAAAACTATGTATAAAAGTATATGAAGATATGTAAATAAAAATATATATAAGAATGTATATGAAAAGAAAAATAAAGATTGAATAAAGAAAAAATCGTTTTAAAGAAAAAGATTATGTAATGTTTTTAGTGTAAAAATTGTGAATTATTTGATTAGATATCTAAATCAATTTAATATAAATACTAACGGCCTAAATTTGACTAAACGTGTGTTAAAGATTGCGTAAGTAAACGTATCCCCACCCAACACTCCAAAAATAAAGTTTTCACTAGATAATATTTTGTACAAGTATAAAAATATAAAAATACAATACAAAACTTAAAGTCTTCTTTGGAGATCATTCCCAATGAGTATTTTCAATAACCAATTTGTATACGTGTGCTATCTTGTGTATATCAACCCAATTTTGGACTTTAATGAAACTCGACTCGATGACCCCAATTTTGGACTTTAATGAGGCTCGACTCGACGACATTCAAATGCAGGGATATAGGGAGTCCAATTGGGCTCATCCGGAAG
Source organism: Capsicum pubescens (assembly GCA_030864215.1). Classification (NCBI taxonomy): domain Eukaryota; kingdom Viridiplantae; phylum Streptophyta; class Magnoliopsida; order Solanales; family Solanaceae; genus Capsicum; species Capsicum pubescens. The sequence goes on along the minus strand of CM061544.1, from coordinate 257,066,776 downwards.
AATTTATGCAAAGAGAAAAAGAGATAAAGATTAGTACAAATTTAATAATACGACGAGTAAACTAGCATGCCAAATATCGATTTAGACAAACCATAATAATCAAACACATAAGGTAAAAAAAAATCATGTTATAAGAAAAGTTCAAAATAGCGCATACAACATAAAGAAATAAAAATAAATAAGAAACAAATAAATAAATAAAAATAAGATAAAATAAATTTTAAAAAATTAAAATAAATAGATAATAAAATAAATAAATAAATAACTAAGTAAAAAATAATAATTTATAATAAAATAGAAGGGAGAAACGCGTTCACCTTTTTTGAGGCAGCAAAATGAAACAATGAGCTTTCGACGGAGTTCCCTCACCACCACCGAAAAAGCTTCACACCGACTCGTACTGTTCGCAGCGACTTCGAAAACATCAAAATAGTCGACTGCTTTCGAAAATAAATTTTCTACTAAAAATATATACTCATTGCTCAAAAATATATTTTTTTCACCTTCAAGACTTGTTCTAAAATTGATTCCAAATGAGCTATTTATAGAGAGGGTGGATGGTCACCCTTTATTTTTCTACCGATGTGGGATAATAGGAATTTTTGGCATGTTGGAGTTTCTCACTTGAGGACAAAATTTGTACCAATATTTGAATTTTAAAATAATTTTTGAATTAGAATTTTCATTGTTGGTGTATTGTAGAATGAATCCGGATCAAAATCCGAGACATCGTTACCCGGTCGGAGTTGGTTTTGGGTCTCGAAAGTTGGCTAGTTGGCTGGTTTAAATTGGAATGGGTTGCTGGAATTTGGAAGAAATTTAAGTAAAATGGGCTGGGTTGATTTTTAATTATTGGGCCTTTTAAAAAATGGGTTACCGGTTGTTGTGTGTTGGGCTTGGCAGAATTGGATTAAGATTGGGTTTCAAATAGGATTTGGGGTTATTTAAATCATAGCCCCCATAACCTCAATTAGGATTTAGCCATCCATTTAAATTTTGATCAAATTGAAAAATAATTGGCCAATTGCATTGCAATTGTGGCCAATTTAATTTCAATTATGGCTAAATTTAATAGGTTGACTAAATTAAATTGAAATTCGATGCGAATTAATACTTTATTTAATCTTGAGCTTCTTGATTTAATAAAATCAAACACATATTTATCCGAATAAATTATTTTTTTGAGAATAGACTATATAAAAAATTAAAATTTTAATCATTTGAATTTATTTTCAAGATAAGCCTTGATTAAAATCCGATATTTCATAAATGAATATTTAAGTAACAAAATTATAAAATCTCGTATAATTGTGAACACGATAATATATAATCGCTACTAAAAAATGGCAAAATTACGTACAAATATATTTTGAAAAAATTTTATTCGGATGAAATAAATGTTGTAATTGTATTTAAAATCGAAGAAACTCGAAATTAAACATGGTTATGAAGGGAAAAAATTAGTGTCAACATTAGCTAACCACGAAATCCCGATGGTTAGTAGCACACAGTTCGAAACTCAGTTCATAGGATCTATCTCGTACCCTTTTTTACTTAAATGCCATGATTTTGCCTGCGACACAAACTAAAATATGCACCTTATACACACATCAGTCTCTATGCTCTTACCACTATTTTAAAGTTTGTATTGAAATTGGTTTCTAAATTTGAAGTCAAAATTTTGTACTTCAACATCAATTAATTTTTAAATTTGAAGTAAGAATTTTGTGCTTCAAAATCATTTTAACCAACACCCTCTTCCCCAAAACGTTTGAATTGAAACTCGCTAAACTACTCTAAGATTCAAACTTTACATAAAAAGTAGATCTTCAAGCATTTTTCAAGCAACTCAAACACAAAAATTAACATATGCTTCTCTAAACAAACTTCTGTGTATACTGCTCTATACAAATTTTTGTGTAATTTTAAAAGCTAGATTCTGCAAGTTCCGATAGCATCAATGCAAAGAAAAGAATATATATATTACTACACAAAAAAGTGACTACAAAGCAGATTTCTATATATTAATACACAAAAGGTGCCTACAAAGAAGATTTCTTTCATCAATATCCTAAATTAATTATCAAGAAATGTGCTTCTCTACTTTATTGTGAATTTAATCTTGAAAAAAAATGCATGCAGTTTCTTTAAATTCGTCATTTTCTTAAAAAATAACAATAAAGTTGCTATGCACATTGCAAATACAGTCCAGTCCATGGTGTTTCTTCTATTTAATTTATCACATGAGTTCTTAGAAACTTCACAGTGTAAAGCTATAGTGAAAATCAAACAGCTTTTGAACATTCCTCAAGATTTGAGTAGCTGGAGTGACACCTTTTTTTTCTAATCTTGCTCTTTCGCCTAATTTAAAGGTTCTTTCTTTGATTTCTTTGGGTTTAAGAGAAACTTTACCTAAATAGATTGGATATTTATCTTTGTTGGAAATTGTTAATATTAGTTAAAACTTGTTTTATGATGAGATTGTAGGAGAGATTTTTTATTTGAAGAGTCTTCAGACGCTTATTTTGGATGATAATAAGTTTACAGGTGAAGTTCCTGAAGAGGGAGGTTCACTTATTTCTTTGTCTGTTTTGAGTTTCAAGAACAATTCATTTTCTGGTTCAGTGTCTAATTCTTTGTCCAATTTTCATATTCTAAAAATTCTTTCTTTTTTGGGTAATAATTTTTCAGGGGTTGTTCCAAACCTTCATAAGTTGTCAAATATTCAAGTTCTTGATTTGAAAAGTAACAATCTTCGACCTAATTTCCCAGCTGTTCCAATGAAGAAGATATCCTTGATACTTAGGAAGAACAAGTTCAGTTTAGGGGTACCAGAGGAATAGAATTCTTGTTATCAGTTAAAGAAACTGGATATTTCTTCCAATGAGCTTGTTGGACCCTTTTCACCAACAATTTTATCTTTGCCATGAATAGTTAGCTAACCACAAAATTTCAATTGCCAGTAGCACACAGTTTGAAACTCAGTATATAGGATCTGTCCTGTACTCTTTTCCATTTAAATACCACATTTTTGCCTGCGACACAAAGTGAAAATGTGCACCTTTTGCACCCAGTCTCTGCGCTCTTACCACTATACTAAAGAGTGCATTGAAGTTAGTTTCTAAATTTGAAGTCAAAATTTTGTACTTCAACATCAATTAATTTTTAAATTTGAAGTCAAAATTTTGTGTTTCAACACCATTTTAACCAACACTCTCTTCTCCAAAATGTTCGAATTGAAACTCGCTAAACTACTCTAAAATTCAGACTTTACACAAAAAGTAGACCTTTAAGCATTTTCCAGGTAACTCAAACACAAAAATTAACATATACTGCTCTAAACAAACTTCTATGTAAACTGCTCTAAACAATTTTTTTGTGTAATTTTAAAGGGTGACTTCTCCAAGTTTCGATAGCATCAATACAAAGAAAAGTATATATATATCAAAGTAGGAAAAAATAAAAATGCTTAGCAACTTTTTCTATGGATATAAGGCTTTAATTGATAGAGAGAGAGGAAGCACCGTAAAGATCAATTAGCGAGGTTTTGGACCGATACAATAATAACTGCGTACTTATCTCATAATGTGAGATAAGAATTAGGAATTAACTTAGGTAATAGAGTCGATCCACAAAAGTCTTAAGCAGCAGTGTAGGATCAGATCCTAAAGATAGTAAGTATTTTCTTTCTTATGAAAGAAAGTCTTTTTCAAAGATTCTATATAAATTTTTCTATGAAATCGAGATAGTTACCTTTTAGAAAATTCTAACAGTAGTAGAAATGCCTATGCTTTATTCTTCTGAAGGTGGGGAAAAAGATAAAACTAAATAAACGGATTATTCATCCAAATTTGAGTTTGAAACTCATGTAATTAATCTATTTTTCTTTTGGTTAACCCTAAAATTAGGATAGATCCATGAGAAATCTGATTAGATAGATATGGTATAGATCAAAATGGAACTCCAAAAGAATTGAATGCTGAGCCGTATAAGGTAAGAAATTCTCAAGTACGGTTCTAAGGGAAGGAATTGAACTACCTATTCCGACCGGGGAGAACATGCCATTCAACAGGGAGATTCTGAAATTGCAAAGGCTTGGTTTGATCAAGCCGCTGAGTATTGGAAACAGGCTATAGTGCTTACTCCCGGTAATTATATTGAAACGCATAATTGATTGAAGATCACGAGACGTTTTGAATAAAAGAAGACCCCATTTATTTATTATCTTTTATTTAGAATTTAGATATTTGTTAGAATTAATTGTTTGTTGGACCCATCAGATCAGTTAACTAAAACACGGATCAGAATCATTCTCAATGATTCCATAAGAAGTGATCCCATTTTTTTCATCGGATCCGGATAAAGACCAAAGATCTTGAACGACCGATCCGAAAGAACAACTCAAAAGATAAAGAAGTATCGTTAATCTCTTCATGCTCATTCCAAGCTCGAAGTACCATTTGTAAAAATAAGAATCCCCTTCATTACATGATTTCTTTTTCATATAGATAGCTATAGGATCTATGGGGAAATTACTTAGAAGTATATTTTGTGCTACAGCCCTTCCTATCTGATAGAAAAGGATCCCATGATCCTGAACCGATCTTACCTGGGCTCGCAAATCCCAAGTTTGTCTCTGAAGAGAGGATCTAATTGTATTAGTGTCTATAATTGATTTCTTCTGTGTAATACTAATCGATAGGACCTCATTGGTAAGTGCTACAAGATCTCGTGCATTGGAACCCATGGTTATGGACCCGAATCCGTTAGTATGAAACATTTTCTTTTTTCAAGTGAAATCCCCTAGTATATGAAAGAGTGAAAAAGTGATTTCGTTGTTGTGGAATAAGAAGCCTTCGTAGCTTAATGAACGTATTTAATTTATTTGGAGCTATTAGAGAGGGATCCACTTTTTGGGGAATATGAGTCAAAACAATAATAAGAATATTTCTAGTAGAACATCTTTCACAATCCTTGGAGAGATGGTTCACTAATAGACCGAGGGATAAGTCATTCGACTCATTCACATCCAGATCATGAATGTTTGGAATCCATATAATGAAAGGAGACATTGCTTTTTCTAATTCGAATTGAAGGGTGATATAAAATCGGTCTATTTCCGGCATCATATCCACAGTTAGCCCATTCATCCTAGTTAGAAGTTCCAGCATCGTATCAAGGGCACGATCAATATAGTCACTAGCATCAAGATTGTCACTATTATCAATATCATCACTATCATCAATATCGATCTCATCAAGAAGAAAACCTTTAGGCTTGTTATCCAGGAACTTGTTCAGAAATACGATAATGAAAGGAACATAGGGGTTTGTCACTAGGTATTTGACCAAATAGGATCATTTAGTTCTTATAGAACCTATTACTAAAATGCCCCTAGAGAGGGATAAGGATAAGCAAAGCGAAATGGGTTTTCAATGAGATGAGAAATGAAAACTATTTTCCCCACACGAAGTTTGTGAATAGGTGATTGTCTGATAATGGGCAAATATGTTTTTTTGCTAAATAGGATGGATTGAACTCATAATTCATTAAGTAGTTTTTATGAGTGTCAACTAAGTATCGTAAGTAAATTGCTCCTGGTTGTTCAATCATTTGATAACCAAAGTCATTCTTTGACAAATGATCACTATGAGTCAGACTCAATAGAATTTGATCAATCCTATTTTCTGTCGTTAAGGTGGAGAACTGAACCAAGAATTCTCTTTCTTCTTCATGAATCAAATCACTGTTCGCGACCCAGGATTCTATTTTCTCATCAATCCAATTCCCGTTCCCATTTTTTTTCTTATCAATGAATAGATCTCTTTACTTGTATGACTTAGATGTCTCGTATTTCTTAAAAAAGTGATTTGATTGATGGGATTTGGTATGATATCGATGAGATTGATATTCTAATATTTCTTCTTAGATCGTATTGATTTGACCCCATAAGCGGGACCAAGCATATTGCCGCCAGAAGTAGAACCCCATATTTCTTATAGAGAATCTCCTAATTATTCCAGAGCAACTAGACAGAGATTCTTTAACCAGAAAGAATTCGGTTCATATGTAGGATACCTATCCAGAAGTTTTCACAACTCAATCATAGATAATGGAATCATCAAAGATTTGACCTTTTTAAACTCTGTCTGTAACTCACTAGAGGCCCGAGAAACAAAGAGAAGATGTGTATGAACGAGATATCCAGCAACAAGAAGAAGGAAAAGGATTGAATAGAGGTACTCTCGAGCATTTGGCGATCTCAGATGTGTCGATATCAATGGTGACTCATTATTTCGATGAATTATTTCTTCGAAAAGAACAAGATTATGTGAACACTTACTCGAGATCTCACTTATCAGATTCCATTGTGGAAGACACAATTTTTTCTGAAGAATTCACCATGATATACCTGATCCATACATAATATCAGGAAAAGCGAATACAAATTTTTGACTGCTACTTAGTACTTGAAATAGGTCTGAAAAAGTATCTAAAATATCAAATTTAGATATTTGTACCCTGTCGAAGTAAGGAACCATGGCATATATGTTTGGAATAGATTCCATTTTGAGTAGAATAGATTCCATTTTGAGAGAGTTGAAAAAGCACTATCTCGTTGAAAGGTTCTATACATTTGCCCTTTCTCAACGCATTTATTTAGACAAAGACTCCATTTTTTCCTCTTTTCGGATGATAAATCTTTCTCAGAACATGGAGTGTGACTCAAACCCATTTTTGAATTGAAATTGAGATACTGATGTAAGTTCTTCCCTTTTGAATCAGATAGATTCATATCTGAAAGTGGTTGACAATAAGTTCTTTCAAAATTGACTATTTGCCCCTCTGTTAGAGGTGTTCCAGAAATATCTGAGATCGAGTAAATAGCTCTACGAACGAATGGATCAGATCAACTTGGAAAATGGAAAGATTTGTACAAGTCATACATTTTGTCACCACTTTGTGGAAAATCGTTAGGTATGAATATGTTAGATACCTGTGACTCGATTGGTGAAATAGTATCTCTCCAAAAAACATATTTTTTTTACTGATGCACAAAGAAAATATTTTGTTGTGAATGAACAAGATATTGAGGAATTGCCATATGTAAAATCAGAATTATTGATACGGGTCTTTTCCACAGAAAAGGGGAATCTTGTGTTCAAATAGAAGCAGAAGTTCTTAGGATTGTTCAAGAATCGAAGTCGATTTGCTTTATAAAAAAAATATCAATGAACTTATATGAAATGGTTTTACGGGATTTAGCCAATTGTCTTGATCGTGGAATATCATTGAGAAATAGGAATTCGAGTTATCAAAGGATTTTCTGCGATTATTTCTAGTATGGAATGAGTCAATCATCCACTTTGGTATCTTATTGAACAAAAATGGTGATATTGTTCCTCCATTGATTAAGAATTTTGATTTTTGGGAAGTATCATGATCGTCCAATAAGAAGGGTTTCAATTTTTGGAAATGAACAACTTGAAGACCTATTTATTCTAACAACTGATTGTAGAGTTGATCATTCGGACCTTTCAATTCATAGATGTAGATCTTGGACCTAGTAATGGGGATATTTTCGAAACTCATATAGAAAAAAAGAAGTGCGTAAGACAAAAATAAAAGCAACTTGGACAAAAAAAGAAGTAACTTGGACAAAAGAAACAAAGTAGCTTAGACATATATATACATATATATGTATTACTACACAAAAAGGTGCCTACAAAACAGATTTATTTCATCAATATTCGAAGTTAATTATCAAGAAATGTACTTCTCTACTTTATAGTGAATGTAATCTTATTAAAAATGCATGCAGTTTCTTCAAATTCATCATTTTCTTAAAAAATCAATAACAAAATTGCTATGAAAATTAAAAATATAGTCCAATTTTAGAAACTTCACCGTGTGAAGCTATAGTGAAAATCAGATAGCTTTTGAACTTTCCTCAAGATTTGAGCAGTTGGAATGATAACACTGATTTTTGAAACAATGAGCCAAACACTACCTTAACACTCATGTGTTATAAAGATAATGTTACACAAATTCATATTTCTGGTTACAACTGAATTCTTAATTTGCCTCAGAAATTTTCTACAGACAACTTTTTCTCTATTCTTGTTCTTTCGTCTAATTTGAAAGTTTTTTCTTTGATTTTTATGGGTTTAAGAGAGACTTTACCTAAATAAATTGGATATTTATCTTTGTTGAAAATTGTTAATGTTAGTTAAAACTTGTTTTATGATGAGATTCTAGGATAGATTTTTTATTTGAAGAGTCTTCAGACACTTATTTTGGATGACAATAAGTTTACAGGTGAAGTTCCTGAAGGAGTAGATTCACTTGTTTGTTTGTCTATTTTTACTTTCAAGAATAATTTATTTTCTGGTCTAGTTCCTAATTCTTGGACCTAGTTTTCCTAATGTTAAAAAAAAAGGTATCTTTGATACTTAGGAAGAACAAGTTCAGTTTAGCGACACCAAAGGAATTGAGTTATTGTTATCAGTTGAAGAAATTGGATATTTATTCCAATGAGCTTGTTGGACCCTTTTCACCAACAATTTTATCTGTGTCATGAACAGTTAGCTAACCACAAAATTTCGATGGCCAGTAGCACACAGTTCGAAACTCAGTATATAGAATCTATTTTGTAATCTTTTTACTTAATACCATACTTTTGCCTGCGACACAGAGTGAAAATGTGCACCTTTTGGAAACACCAGTCTCTATGCTCTTACCACTATATTAAAGATGTCAGTGAAGTTAGTTTCTAATTTGAAGTCAAAATTTTCTACTTCAACATCAGTTAGTTTTTAAATTTGAAGTCAAAATTTTGTACTTCAATACCGTTCTAACCAACATCCCCTCACCCAAAATGCCCGTATCGAAACTCACTAAACTACTCTAAGATTCAAACTTTACATAAAAAGTAGATATTTAAGCATCTTTCAAGCAACTCAGACACAAAAATTAACACACGCACACATAAAAAAAATTTAGCATGATTAAAAACTCACTAAATTATTCCAAGATCCAAACTTTATGTAAATAAATGATATTTAAGCATCTTTCGAGCAACTCAAGCACAAATATTAACACACACACACATAAAAATTTTATCACGAATGCGAAAGATCCAAACTTTACATAAATAAGAGATCTTTAAGCATATTTCAAGCAACTCAAACACAAAAAATTAACATAAACTGCTCTAAAGAAACTTCTATGTAAACTGCTCTAAACAAACTTCTGTGTAATTTTAATAGAATAATACCTCTTCATCTTAAAGTATCAAGAGTTGATACTTTTTGCTTTCGTTTTTGTTATCTCTTGGTCGATATTTGTCAATCATTTAAACCTTACACGTCCAATCTTGTGTCTTAGGTGTGATCATATTGATGGCAAATCTTTTCGCCATGTTGAAATAATAACATTTAATATAAAATAATAATGAACATATAAAATAAAAGAATAAATAAATTATATATTAGATTTACCATTGAAAATGATAGTGTAAGTTCAAGAGAAAGCATTTTCAATAATTTTATCATAGACAACATTATATGTAGAGTGATCATCATTGTAGCCAACGGTAGATGGTCAAATTAAAATTTTAAAATTGTCAGAATTTTTGGCTCTTGATAAAGCCTCATATAATTAACCATGAGAGAAGATAGACTCTTTTAAATATATACCAACAAAATATAAAATTTGTCCTTAAACTTTATTTATAGTCATGGCAAAACATAATCATATTGAAAATTGAGTTCTTTTAAAAGGAAGAGACAGTTTTTCATCTTCTGATGTCATAAGAGGTATTCGCGAAATAAATACATATGTATTTTTAAAATCATCGCCAGATATTGTTGCACTAATGACATGAATTTTAAAATTATTGCATATTAATCGTGTCCAATTACATAAACCCTCACAAGGATTCAGATTTCTTAATAATATAATTGAATAATTTTTCCTTAAAATTAATTTGTATGGAGGCAAACCTGCAAGCTTTAAAGTGTGCAAGAAATCTTCATACTCACATTAATCTTTTGAATCAATAATTTCATCTATAGCAATGTAAATTTTTTCAGTATTAAAAAATCAATAAAATTATTTTTTATGGTTAAAATAGCACGAAAGCAACAAAAGAAGAATTTGAATGACATGGTTAAAGAGAATGAGGAATTTCAATTTTTCATGATCAATTTTTTGTCTTTTCCATCACCGATTCTCTTTAAATATTCACAAAATGCAAAAAAAATTTGACACGTATATTCTCCGTAAGTTGTAATTTTTTAGTTGATTTCAAATTTCAGAGCAAAATCAACTTTCGCGAATAATTTTTTTTTCAATACGAACAATCGAAAGAGTTTGTCTAAAATCACCACTAAAAACAACTACTTTGCCATCGAAAAGTGTATTTATCTCTCTCAGATCTCTTAAAAGCAAATCAAATACTTTAATATTTTTTTTTTGCCATTAAATTTTATCTCATACAATTAGTCTTGCATCCCGTATTAGAGATGGCAGTGAACTTTGTTTACTAACATTACAAATGAAATTTCCATCAACATCAATTGAAATTTTAAATCGTGAATGAGCAGTTTGACCTCCAAGAAAAAGTGAAGTGTAACGCCCCGAGTCTGCACACCAGACTCTACACGGTGCTTACGACTCCGAAGGACCACAAGTTAACCCATGACTGGTACCTGCTATGAACACTGAATAATAATACTGAAATAATGTAGAAAATTAGGCTGAAATACCATAAGGTTCATAATCTGAATACTGATAAAATGTAACATCTGATAAAACATCTGAAATCTGAATAACTGTCTGAACTAGTCTAGTCTGAAAAGCCTCTGACTGAATAGTTTGAATGTGGAGTTGATGGGACAATCCACCAACTAACTCCATCTACTAAAATACTAAAACTACTGATAAATTGTAAATAAAGCATATCCTCGATAGATGAGGACTCACTACTGAATCTGCTGCTGCTGACGGATGTCTATCTAAGCGGGGTCAGGAACTTGAGCATCTGAACCTATGATATGAGACATCATAGCACAAAGAAAGAGTATACATCAGTACGTGGAATGTACTGGTATGCTAGATGAGGTAAGGTTGAATGCAAGGGTTCATATGCATGAACAATAACTGACTAAATGATATAAAGTAACTGAATAAGAGTATATGGATAACTGAAACTGCTGTAAATACTCAATATGCAATATTGTGCATATACGTGTATATTGAATCTGAGCTTTTACTGAAGCTGAGTACTAAGTTTAATACTGAGTAACTGTAATATGAGATTACTGATAACTAAATTACTGATAGCTGAGTAATTGTATCTGACAGCCCTGATTCTATAGAACTTAACTGAGTTCTATACCGAGACTAAAACTAAGACTGTGGGAGATAATCATCTAACCAATATGCCCCTTTTCTGAATAGATTTGGGATCCAACCTTGTAACCCCAGCTGGAAGGGTGTCAGTACCGTACCACAGGTAAAGACAAGCTGAAAAATCACCCTCATCTGGTAGGTATTCTAATGAGAACGGTGGTACCCTCAACTGGCAGGTTAAAACACCTCATCAACCCTCAACTGACAGGTTGATATCTTAACCTACGCTGACTACGTAGTTCTGGAATGCAAGGACTGCTTCTAAGAATCACACACTCTACTGGCAGATGAGCCCCCATTCTTGGGTTCACTCGGTGCTAAATCCTACTCTCAACTGAATGACACTGATTATTATACTGAGCTGAACTGGACTGATACTGAGTTTTACTGAGTTCTATAACTGACTGAGTTTACACTCTAAACATGCATAACTGAAGCATGACTACATGATTGGACTACTAACAAACTGAGTTCTCATACTGAACATGCATATCTGATGCATGAGTACATGACAGAAACTACTGATAATCTGAGTTTTCATACTGAACATGCATATCTAATTCATGATTACATGACTGAATTGATTTATGAATGCATGACTGAATATGCAACGGTAACTGATACCAAGACTGTAAATGTAACTGAACATGGAACTGAATAAATCTAAGAAAGACTATTACCTTAAGCTGAATCTGAGTTTGTGAAGAAGAGGTGAGGATACTTGGTTTGTATATCTGCTTCTGCTTCCTAAGTAGCTCCCTCAATGGACTGATTCCGCCAAAGAACTTTGACAAAGGGAACTTCTTTGTTCCTTAGTCTGTGAATCTAATGATCGAGGATTTGGACTGGAACTTCTTTAAAAGAGAGATTATTCTGAATATTTATGTCCTCTATGGGAACTATGACTGCTGGATCACCAATGCATTTCTTTAGCAAGGAAATGTGGAACACTAGGTGTACTGAAGCTAGATCTAAAGGCAACTCAAGCTTGTAAGCTCTCTTTCCGAAATAACTGAGAATTCTGTAAGGACCGACATATTGGGGACTGATCTTTCCCTTCTTGCCGAACCTCTTTACTCCCTTCATGGGAGATATTTTTAGGTACATAAAATCACCGATCTCAAACTCGAGATCCTTTCTCCTCATATCTGCATATGGTTTCTGTCGGCTTTGGGTTTCCCTAAGCCTTTCTGTGATCAACTAAACCTTTTATAAGGCATTGAACACTAAGTCAGGCCCTACTACTGTGACCTCACCTACCTCAGACCAACCAATTGGTGATCTACATCTCCTATTATAGAGATCCTCAAACAGAGCCATCTGAATACTGGAATGATAGATGTTATTATATGTGAATTCAATCAAAGGCAAGTGGTCATCCCAACTACCTTTAAAATCAACAACACCTGCTCCTAACATATCTTCTAGAGTCTGAATGGTCTTTCTGCTTGACCATCTATCTGAGGGTGAAAGGTTGTACTGAGGTGAACCTGGGTACCAAGCCCCTTTTGGAATGCTTCCCAGAAATAAGAGGTAAACTGGGTACCTCTATCTGAGATGATGGATAATGGGACTCCGTATAACCTGACCAACTCTCTGATGTAGAGTTTGGCATAGTCCTCGACTGAATAAGAGGTATGAACTGGCAAGAAATAAGCTGATTTGGTCATCCTGTCTAAGACAACCCAAATAGAGTCATGCTGATGACGAGTATGAGCAAACCCATCACAAAGTCTATGTTCACTTATTCCCATTTCCATGTGGGAATACTGAACTCCTGCATGGACCCACTAGGCTTCTGGTGCTCAATATTAATCTGCTGACATGTCAAGCACTTAGCTACAAATTGTACAATGTCTCTCTTTATCCCACTCCACCAATAGACCTTCCACAAATTGTAGTACATCTTAGTGGCCCCTGGATGAATCGAGTAACATGCACCATGCGCTTCTGCAAGAATTCATTGCCTTAATTTATCTACACCTGACACATATAGACGACCCTGGTAACGCAACACACCATCTCCCCCTTGGGAGAAAACCTCTACTTTATGATCTCTGACTGACTCTTTCAATTTAACTAGGCTGGGATCTCTGTCCTACTTTTTGTTTACCTCAAAAACCAGAGATGATTCTGAACTATTCTTAACCTACATACTACTCTTTGCTGAATCGACTAAGTGGACACCTAGTCGGGCAAACTGATGAACTTCCTGAACTAACTTCTTCTTACCATCCTCAACATGAGCAACACTACCCCTAGACAATTTACTGAGAGCATCTGTCACTATATTGGTGTAACGACCCATTTTGATGTTATTAAATTATCCATAATAAATTCATGAAAATTAATTCCTCAATATTAACTTGGGTCCAAAATAGCAAATATTTTATTTGTTATGTCACCTCAAATTTTTCGGTGAAGATTTTAGCCTTCGAATGTGTCTAGATAGAATCAAGGTCGATGAATTTAATTATTCATGAGTTCTAATATTAATAATTTAGTTTTAAAGTTATTTTAGGATGAATTAAGGTCATACAATATCCCTAACACATAGATAAGTTTATAACTTTCTTTCCAATATAGTTTCGATATGGGTTTCTATTAGGGCTAAATTCAAATGACCATATCTCCTATAATATAAGGATTTATGGGTATCACTACCTATAAAATGAAATATATCTGAGTCCTCTTTCCAATGCAACAAACCGTTCCTCAATCCAAATCCAGAGTAAAAAGTTATGGCTATTTTAGTGAGCGTTGTCCGAGCTGAAACAGGATTTCGCTGCAGCGAAAATTCTGATGATATTTAAATCAGCTTCAGCCGTATTTTAGGTCTAAAACCCCCAAATTTCATCCCCCAACCCTATAGAGGTGATTTACCAAAGCTTAAGGTGAAACTCCTTCGTTGAGGTAAGTTTTTCCATTATTTTCTTCGTCTTTTAATTCTTTAACATCTTAGAATCCTTAAAAAGACCTTTAATGGTGGAATTCTTTTGGGAATACTCATGGATGTTTTTAATATGCCTTAGAGCTGATTCTAAACTATAAATTAAAGATTCCTAACATGAATTTCATAAACTAGATTATGCATTTTGATGGTTAGGAACCTTGAATTCTGTAAAGATGAGACCTTTAGTATAAAAACTCCATTAATGGAGATGGGTTATGTAACTCCCCAAATATGGTACCGGGAGCATCACACGGTGCTCATGATCCTGAAGGACCATAAGCTAACCCATGACTGATATCTGTATCTGTACCTGTACACTGCATAATATTTTTTATAAATTTGGAAATAAAGGTTGAAAGGCCGTAAGGTTCAAAAATCTAATAAAACATAACATCTGGAGATATGGTATATCAATACCAAAATAACAGAAATAACTGTCTGAACGTGCTAGTCTGAAATCCTCTAAACTGCCTGAATAAAGAGTTGATGGGACATGTCCCCAACTAACTCCAACTACTGAAATAAACTAAGTAATGACATAATAAATTAATGATCATGCCCTCAAAGGATAAGGACTCACTGCTAACTCTGACTGCTAAGACTGAAATGCTACTGATGTTATAGAGCTCGTGCTTCTGAACCTATGGTATAAAACACCATAGCACAAATGCATCAGTACGATTGAATGTACTGGTATGCAAGTGAGGTAGCCTGAATGCAAGGGTTTATATGCATGAACAATACTAACTGACTGAATAACATGAACGTGAGAATACATGCATGAATAAGTAACTGTAAATGAATTCATAATAATACTGACTACTAAGTATGAATACTGATGACATGATTTATTGATAACTGATATAACTGAGCGACTGTGTCTAACAGTCTAGGTTCTGATGGAACTAGCTGAGTTCCGCGCTGTTTTGAGTTGACTGTATCTGACAGTCCTAAATTTTGTAGAACTATCTGAGTTCTATTTTTGAGACTGAGACTGAAAATGTAGCTGTGGGAAGTATTCATCTAACCGACATGCCCCAAATAAAGCATTATAGCTGAGTTGGGGTCTAATCTGTAACTCCAATTGGAAGGGTGTCAATACAGCGCCACTAGTAAAGACAAGTTGTGAGTGATCCCTCATCTAACAGGTACTCTAAAAAGAATGGTGGGATCCTTATCTAACAGGTTAATCCACCTCATCAACCCTCATCTAACAGGTTAGATGTCTCAACCTATGCTGGCTACGTAGTTCTGGAGCGCAAGGATTGCTTCTAAGAATCACACCCTCTACTCGTAGGTGAGTTCCCATCCTTGGACTCACTCGGTGCTGAGTCCTACTCCCATCTGATTAGACACTGAATTAATTATACTAAACTGATTGGACTGAGTTTACTGAGTTTCGTTAACTGACGGAGTATTACTGAAATCTGATAACTGACTAAGATTGCTGAGTTTTCTTGAGTCATGAACTGACTGAATTCTACTGAACATGGCTTGACTAAGAGTATCTTGAAAACATGACACTGGCTCTAGGCACACTACTAAATTGTCGGGTACAAGTAGCCCCAGGACTCAATAGCATGAAACTGACAAGACTTGACACTTCTTGACACATGACCATAGTCAACAATTCATAGTACAATCATCGGGGATATTCATGAAGTATTTGCATTCCATAAGTTCATACATGAATAGAAGTGCATGTAAACATATCATAATTTCATAAGCCTAATCTCATGATCATTATATCAATCCATCACAAAGCATAACAATAACATGGGAGTCATTTGAACTTAAGGGTGTAACATAGGTTCATCATTTTGGTCACAACTGAGTCATAAGGCATGTTTCCTATTCTTTTAGGCATTTAATCAAACACCTTGCATGCATAACTATAAGCTTAGGCTTGGACATTAAATTAATTCATCATGGTTGCATAAATCAACACAATTTAGTAGATTTCAAACCACATGCTAGCATAAATTAATGAAAATACATTTAACGATTCCAACTTGGGTATTATACACAACATCAATATGATCGTAATCAATCCAAAACATAAACATCACAATTTTTAATTTAAAATTAAATTCTTGGGCTTCATGGACAAAAGGAATCCATAAATGAACACTTGACATACCTGAGTGGATGATTTCTTGAAGATTAGTGGAGGAAAGTTTGAGTTCTTGACTTGGGATTAAGCACCTAGGGTTTCTTATTCTTGGGGATTGATCTTTGAGAGAAACCCTAATTGGCTGTTGTAAATGAATAATGAAGCTATGAGCTATTGTCTGGTATAATTAGGGGTTAAAACGGATGAAAAAGACCCAAATACCCTTTTAAAAATGGCTTAAAAATCACTGAACGAGATCTGCAATGGTCCTTTGCTGGCTCGACGATCCGTCGTTCTGACCGTCGCACTTGGACCAGAATAGGGACTCACTGCCTTAGTAGCGACGGCTTGGGCGACGGTCCATCGCAAGCTCGATGGTCTGTCAACCTGTCCGTCGCACCTTAGCCAAAAGATTGACTTACTGCCTCGCCTGCAATGGTTTGGGCGACGGTCCGTCGCTAGCTCGATGGTCCGTTAGCCTGACCGTCGCTTCTGAGCAGTTCCAACTTGTCCTCTGTAAAACGTCCATAACTTTTTACTCCGTTACCAGATTTGGACGAAATTGGTATCGTTGGAAAGCTAATTCAATTTTCCACATGATAAAAAGTCGAAATTGGGTAAATTCTATCTGCATTAAATATTAATCATTTAGGAAGTCATCACTAACTCTTCTAGACACTAGATTTGACTTAAAGAATGTTCGGGTATTACAGGTTAAGCTTGAAGGAGCTAATTAATGATTAATTAAATTTGAGGGATGATATAGACCTTGAATTAAGGATAGAATTAGTGGGTTTGAGTCCCCAAGATATTTGATTGAAGAGTAATTACTTATTACTCTTTTTATTTCAAGGCATGAAGAAAAGGAAAGAGCATCTTTTTGCAGCTTGTTTCTTCCAAAAGCTTGACGTCCAGGTAGTTTAGGCTTAATGAGTAGAAGATTGTGTTATTTTATATTTTCATAATTTAGAATTGATGGGAGAAAGCATGTCTAGGCCTGTGGGCATAGAGTTGAGTTGGATAAAGACACAAGAACTTAACTTTAATCCAAAAACTATGTTATTGATTAATTATGTGATATTTGTGATATTATGTGCTATGTGATGCAATGAGATTGTTGTAAATGAAGGATGTGGACATGATAGTTCTTAGTTGTTCTGGTGATGAACCTAGTTGAGTTATAATGATATTAAGTTGTATGCGTTGGACAATAATATGGTGAGGAGAACCATGCTATTATTAAGTACTGATGAGCATAGTAATATCTAAAGGATAGATGACTTGAATTAGTGTGATGATTGTATTATATGGAAAGAGGTAGTGACATTTTAATAATTAATAAATAAGTAATACTCCAATAGTGACTTGCATGCTTAAGTGTTAAATTGTGATTTATTTTATGATATTCTTGTTTTGGTATTGATAATAGCACTTTATCTATTGGATGCCCACGGGAGGCTAAATTGGTGATAATGATGATTTATTGAAATATTCCTAAGAGAGGCTTGTTTGATAAATGATAACTCCTTGTATTAATGCCATAAATGACTTGTTGATATTTGGATTGTTGATGCGTGTATAAATGAATATTGAAATTTACTTGATGAAATTGTCACATGACTTTAAGTGTACTTGTAAACTTGGTACATTGTGTTGTATGTTGTGATGAATGTAAGTTTGATATTGATATTAGAGAAAAGACATGTTTTCCTCCCTGAACTTGTCCGCTCAACTTACTTTTGCACTTAAGTTTAACTTTCGTTTATTTATCCCCCTTAACATCTTTAAAGTGTACTAAAATCACCCCTTAACTGCCCGCGTGTAAACAAGCGTTGTTGGGCGCGTTAAAACTCATTTTTTGTCTATGTAATTTCTTTTAAATATTCGTTTAAAGAAAAAAATGCGTGTATTTGTAAAGAAAAAAAATCACTAATATTATATTTAAAATATAATGGAATTTTTTAAAAACAATTAAAAAATGGACACCTTTTATTCTTTCTTCTCCAAAACATCAAAAACACTCAAATTCCTCCATTAACAACCTCAAATCCATTCTTCATCAACACTCTCCTTCAATTTTTTTTTATTTTCCTCCATTAACACCACCAAAGAACAACCACAAAGACACTAAATTAAACAAAATTTCCTATTGAACACCTTTTATTCTTTCTTCTCCAAAACATCAACAACACTGAAATTCTTCCATTAACAACCTCAAATTCATTCTCCATCAACACTCTCCTTCAATTTTTTTTATTTTCCTCTATTAACAGCACGAAAGAACAACTACAAATACACTAAATTAAGAAAAATTCTCCATTGAACACCATCTCAAACATCAATCCAACTCCCTCAAAATTTAGACAAAAATTGAATTAAATTGATGATTTTGTCTTTGAACCACTTATCATCTATGAAATTTCTTTTGATTTATACTTTTGAATTGTTTTTGTTAATAATATAATTTTTGAATTACCTTTTTAAATTTAAAACTTGAACCAGAAATAAGAAAACATCACAAACCTATTTGTAGAGGTGGGGTTGCGGCGGGTGGGGGTTGAAATAAAAAAATATTTTTGTGTTAACAAGAAAGGAGATGGGGGAGGGAGAGGGAAGGAAGAGGAGAAAGAGCAGGGAGAGGGGGAGGGCAGGAAGAGGAGAAAGAGCAGGGGTGGGGGGACCTATTTGTCGGGAGGGTTGCGGGGGAGGAGGGGGGGAGGGGGGAGCTGAAAGAGGACGGGGGGGAGTGGGGACGGGGGAGGGGGGAGGGGGAAGGGTCTCTGAAGAAGAAGGAAAAAGGAGGGGGAGGGAGGGCATTTTTTATTTAATCTCTCTCTCTCTCTCTCTCTCTATATATATATATATATATATAAATAGTATATATATATATTTTACTTTTTTTAAAAAAGAATACATAAAAATAGTATGTGTGTGAAATTACTTTTTTTTAAAAAATTATAAATTCTTACGTGGAAATGAAGTGGCGCTGACGTGTGGTGAGTGTAATACACACTTCATCATGAGAGTGATAATATATATTAAGAGGTGAAACTAATACACTTTAAAGATGTTAAGGAGGGTAAATAAACGAAAGTTAAATTTAAGTGCTAAAGTAAGTTGAGCGGACAAGTTCGGGGGGGAAATAATATCTTTTCTCTTGATATTACTTGTTTATGTTGGATCGGGTACCACACTGGTACGGTTATGTATAAGTTGGATTGGGTACCACGATGATACGGATATGTATATGTTGGATCGGGTACCACGCCAGTACGGTTATGTATATGTTGGATCGGGTACCACGCTGGTACGGATATATATATGTTGGATCGGGTACCATGCCGGTACGAATATGTATATGTTGGATTGGGTACTACGTCGGTACGAATATGTATATTTTGGATCGAGTACCACACCGGTACAGTTATGTATATGTTGGATCGGGTACTACGCCGGTACGGTTATGTATATGTTGGATTGGGTACCATGCCGGTACGGATATGTATATGTTAGATCAGGTACCACACCGGTACAGATATGTATATATTAGATCGGGTACCACACTGGTATGGTACATGAACATAGATTGTTCCCTGCAGGTCATGACTATTTAGGAAAAAATAAGTCCCATAGCATGTGTGTACATAATTGTGTTGAGTTTGTGGATGTCTACAGTGTGGTTGATACTCTTGATGGTTATGTGACTTGTTTGTGCTCATTGTTTGATATGTTATTGCCTTATTATTGATTCATTAGGTATTTGATTGCGTGATATGTATTTGAAAAAAATGAAACTTTATGCTTACTTATATGTTGGTTGACCTGCTTCATTTATACGTGTTTTAATCATAGCTTACCAGAATGGCTAGTTATCATTCTATAATATTATAAGAGAGTATTTGGTTGTTAGCCTGGGAGTTTAGTGTGGGTTTTCTATGATTACGGGTTTGTTCCTGTAAATATGAGTAATGAAAAAGATAAGGTGAATAAAGAGGAATAGTGATGTATTAGTGTTGGATTGTGGTTGATTGTGTGAATTAATGAGGCTAGAGTATGTTAGTAGTGAATATAATATTGATGGAGTTAGAATATTAGTTGGATGATGTAAGTTATATAGGCAAAGTAATAATGTTATTACAACCTTTGTTAAATTATATTCTATTCAAGATGTCATGATTTATTTTCCTTAATTCTATTTTATGATTATATGAACTAACACGATCGGCCGATGACGCCTACCAGTACATGTGGTTGTACTGACCCTACTCTTCTATATTCCTTCTTGGGGTGTAGACTGGATGCAGGTTAGTTTGAAGTTACTATATGGATGACGATATTCAACACTAACTTCTGCACTTTCTTCCTGGCAGATGTTAGAGTCCTTATATTATTTATTTAATTGTTAGTCTATGTTGTAATAGGTATCTCTTGTACATGTCTGGCCAAGTCTTGGGATAGTGAAGGACATTTATAAGAAGTTTTTGAAAAATTATATTTATTAGTATTTAATTTACTTTATATTTTCTTAAAAACAGAAGTCTTTCGCATATTTTTAGTTGGGTAATAAGGGTTCTCCTAGCTACTTAGAATAGCGTAGGTACCCGCACGGTCCATTAGTCTGGGTCGTGACAACTGGCTTTGCCCGAATGATACAGAACACTCATATCATAATCCTTCAACAACTCCAACTACCTCCTCTGACGCAAATTCAAATCTTTCTGAGAGAACACATACTGCAAGCTTTTGTGAACTGTGAACACATCAACATGCACCCCATTTAAATAGTGCCTCCAAACCTTTAAGGCAAACACTTCTGTTGCTAACTCAAGATCATGAGTTAGGTAATTCTTCTCATGGTTCTTAAGTTGTCTAAAGGCATAGGCTATGACCTTACCTCTCTGCATGAGAACGCAATCCAAACCTACTCTAGATGCATCATAGTACAAAACAAACCCATCTGATTTGTCTGGTAGAGTTAAAACTGAGGCTGAGGTGAGTCGAGTCTTCAACTCCTGAAAACTCTTCTCGCAGGGATCTGACCACTGAAACTTAAATTTCTTCTGAGTCAGTTTGGACATGGGGGATGCAATAGATGAAATCCCTTTAACAAACCGACAGTAATAGCCAGCCAAACCCAAGAAACTCTTGATATCTGATGGAGAAATGGGACTAGGCCAGTTTCTCACCGCTTAGGTCTTTTGATGATCAACCCTAATGACATCACCGAAAATAATATAACCAATGAATGCTACTGACCTTAGCCAAAATTCACACTTACTGAATTTGGCAAACAACTGATGGGTACTGAGAGTCTGAAGTACAATTCTGAGGTGATCTACGTGATCATTCTCACTACAAGAATAGACAAGAATGTCATTGATGAATACTATAATGAACATGTCCAAGTACTGCTTGAACACACGATTCATTAAGTCCATGAAAGATGTTGGGGCATTTGTGAGGCCAAAGGACATGACTAGAAACTTGAAGTGACCATACCGAGTTTGGAAAGCTATTTTTGGAATGTCACATTCTCTGAATTCGAGCTGATGATAGCCTGATCTGAGGTCTATCTTAGAAAAGTAGATGGCACCCTGAAGATGGTCAAATAAGTCATTGATTCTAGGAAGTGGGTACTTATTCTTGACTGTGACTTTGTTTAACTGACGGTAGTCTATACACATTCTGAGTGAACCATCTTTCTTACACATGAATAGAACTGGTGTGCCCCACGAGGAAATATTGGGTATGATGAATTCCTTATCTAGGACATTATTTAACTATTTTTTTAACTCTTTGAGTTCTGCTGAAGCCATTCTGTATGGAGGAATAGATATGGGATGAGTGTATGAAAGAAGGTCTATTTCGAAGTCAATTTCCCTTTTGGGAGGAACTCCGTGAAGATCTTTGGGAAACACATTCGGGAATTCATTTACTACTGGAACTGACTCAAGACTAGGAGTCTCTGAACTAGAGTTTTTGACTCTCACAAAATGATAGACACATCCCTTGGATATCAGTTTTCTCGCTCTAAGGTATGAAATCAACTGGACCTTAAGCGCTGCAGTACTACCCCTCCATTCAAGGACTGGTTCATTAGGAAACTGAAAATGAACAATTTTGTTTCTATAATCAACTGAGGCATAGCATGAATGGAGACAATCCATGCCGAGAATGACATCGAAATTTGTTATCTCTAACTCTACTAAGTCTGCTGAAGTAACTTTCAGAGATATCATAACTGGATAGTTCCTGTATACCCACCAGGTTATGATAGACTGACCCACTGGGGTAGAGACTGAGAAGGGTTCTGATAAGATTTTTGGTCTGACTTTGAAATTGATTGCTATGTAAGGAGTTACAAAAGACAGAGAATCTCCTGGATCTAATAAGACATAAACATGTAAATGGAAGATCTATAACGTACCAATGACCACATCAGGAGAACTTTTCTGATCTTGTCTGGACTGAAATGCGTAAAGCCTGTTTGGACATTTCCCACTGGTGGTACTGGAAGCGATACCCTGCTAATTTAGGCGACCAGAATGAGCTGGGGACGATTATACTGACCCTGAGAACATTACTGAGGATAATCTTTGACACTGTGACCTGGCTTGCCATACCCGAAATAATATCACTACCAGCTCTACAGACACCCTGATGGTTTCTGCTACATTTCTGACAAAGAGGGTTTGTTTGAGCACTGTTGACACTACCCTGAGATTTAGAGCCTGGTGCCTTATCTTTGTTACTATTTCTGAACTTAGGTGATAGAGTACTGGCTGAGGACGAAACTGGAACCAAATATTTTGGATGAAACTGAGAACGGTTACCGCCTTCTGACTTAGGATGAGTGAAATTAAAGTTACCTGTTCTAGCTCGCTTATTCTCCCCCTCTCTCTCTCTCTTTATTCTTAGCCTCTTCTATCTGTTGAGTATGGACCATGAGCCTTGATATGTCTATCTCTTTAATTAACATTGCAGTCCTGCATTCTTTGACCATACTCTCTGACACCCCAGACGCGAACTTGCTCATTCTGGACCTACTGTCTGCTACTACATAGGGAGCATACCTGGCTAACTGAGTAAACTTGAGGGAATACTCTTTTATGCTCATGTTACCTTGTATGAGGTTGGTGAACTCTAACACCTTGGCTTCTCTCATCTCTAAGGGAAAGAATCTATCTAGAAAAATAATAGCAAAATCTTCCCACTCTATAGGCTCTGCATTTGTGCCCCTGTCTACCTTTCACTGCTTAAACCACATATGAGATACATCTTGTAGCTAAGAGGCGTCTATCTCAACACTATCACTGGAAGTTACTCCTATAATATCTATGACTTTCTGAACCTAATCGAGGAACTCTTGCGGATCCTCTTTTGACTTAGATCCTGAGAATAAGGGAGGATTCATTCGGGTGAAGTCCCGAATCCTGGATGCAGCAGTATTAGCCACTGGGTTGTCCTGAACAGAAGTTGGCCATTCATTCTCGGCTGCTACTGAATTGGCTAGAGTAGTGAACGCAACTCTAAATTCTACATGAGAGGCATGCTTGTCCAGGGGATCTGCCTGAATGAGCTAAGGTGCTGACTGATTTTCGGTCCTTATTTCATTACTCTTTTTGAGAGGCATGCTATGTAAATAGAAGGAAGAAATAAATTAGAGTGGGAGTTTAACTTGATATCATGCTCACTTGCACGACATGAATACTGAAATAAGGGAAACTTTTTCTAAAAAAATATTGCATAGCCTCTTATCCATAAGTGTAGTGTGCTACACACACATGCACAAGACTCTACTTGACATGGTTTTCAGACTCCCTAGGACTCTGTTGAACCTTAGGCTCTGATACCAAGTTTGTAATGCCTCAAGTCTGCACCCCGGATGCTACACGGTGCTTACGACCCCGAAAGACCACAAGTTAACCCATGACTGGCACTTGCTGTGAGCACTAAATGATAATATTGAAATAATACAGAAAATTAGGCTAAAATGCGATAAGGTTCATAATCTTAATACTAATAAAATATAACATCTGATAAAACATCTGAAATCTGAATAACTGTTTGAACTAGTCTAGTCTGAAAAGCCTCTAACTGAACTGTCTGAATGTGGAGTTGATGAGACAAGCCCCCAACTAAGTCCATCTATTTAAAAACTGAAACTACTGATAAAATGTAAATAAAGAATATCCTCGATAGATGAGGATTCACTACTAAATTTACTGCTGCTGACAGAAATCTGTCTAAGCGAGGTCGGGAACCTGAGCGTCCGAACCTATGATATGAGACATCATAACACAAAGAAAGAGTATGTGTCAGTATGTGTAATGTACTGGCATGCTAGATGAGGTAAGGCTGAATGCAAGGGTTCATATGCATGAACAATAATTGACTTAATGATATAAAGTAACTGAATAAGAGTACATGGATAACTAAAACTGCTGTAAATATTGAGTATCCAATACTGTGCATATACGTGTATACCGAATCTGAGTTTTTACTTAAGTTGAGTACTGAGTTCTAATACTGAGTAACTAATAATCTGCTATTACTGATAACTAAATTACTGATAGCTGAGTGACTGTATCTAACAGTCCTGATTCTGTAGAACTAAACTGAGTTGTATACTGAAACTGAGACTGTGAGAAATAATTATCTAATCGACATGCCCCTTTTCTGAATAGATTTGTGGTCCAACCTATAACCCCAACTGAAAGGGTGTCAGTACCGTGCCACAGGTAAAGACAAGATGAAGAGTCACCCTCATCTGACAGGTACTATAATGAGAATGGTGGTACCCTCAACTGACAGGTTAAAATACTTCATCAACCCTCAACTAACAGGTTGATGTCTCAACCTACACTGGCTACATAGTTCTAGAACGTAAGGACTGCTTCTAAGGATCAACCCTTTAATGGCAGGTGAGCCCCCGTCCTTGGGTTCACTCGGTGCTGAATCCTACTCCTAACCGAATGACACTATTATTATACTGAGCTAAACTGGACTGATACTGATTTTTATGTAACTGACTGAGTTTACTGAGTTTCGTAACTGACTGAGTTTACTGAGTTTTGTAACTGTCTGAGTACTACTAATCATGACACTGCTGAGACTATTCTTTAACTACTGTAACTCTAGGTAAACAACTAGATTTTAGGGTATTGAATACCCCCAAAACTCGATAGCATTGAAAGTAAAGCATGGCATAATCTTGAAAGCATAATAGTAGTTGCTTGTTAACAATGCACTCATATAGACATTCTGTCAAACACTTGATACACATGAACTTGTACATGAATGGGACCACATAATGACATATCATGATTTCACTATCCAATCCACATAAGTATTTTATCAAACACTTGGGGAGCATGGTTATTTCACATAATAATGAACATATATGATTGTCATGGCTACAATCTTTAACTTGTAATTTCAAGGGTTTATCATGATAATCACATATTCATCACACATGATATTTAATTTCATGAAACTTGTAATTTAATCATGGGTTAAAATCCAATTAACATCATGAACATGAATTCAATCTATTTCAAGCATGAAAATCATAAATCTGAGATCTTGTATGTTTAAAAAGGGTTCTTGAACTTCATGGGTGGAAGAAACCCATGAATGAACACCTAACATACCTGAGAAGATTAATTCTTGAAGGTTCTTGGTGAAATTCTTGTGAGTTGTTCTTGATTCTTGAAGCTAGGGTTTTGCCCCTTTTGAGAGAAAATATTTTAATATTCAGAGAAAGTGAGTAATTAATGAAATAATAGGTTATTTAGGGGTTTAATTTCGTATTTAAGACTGATTTGGGTCATGGAAAAGGACCCAATTACCCCTGGAACAACTTAAAAATTCACCACTGGATGCCTAATTTTGGGTCTCACCGCGACACGGTGGCATCGCGGTGAGCCACTGGAATGTGGCTGACACTGTGTAAAAAGGACGACTGGGAACTACAAAAAAAGGCTCAATTTATGGGGGTTATTTTATTAATTTGTGGCGTTTATAGCCTTCACAAATTAAATTGTGGCGGTTTTAAAAAATCCCACAATTAGCCTTGCCACAAGCTCATTTGCGGCGGTTTTAATAAACCTCCACGACGAACGACACAAATGACTTATGAATTTGTGGAGGGTTTTAACATTAATTTGTGACGATTTAGAACCTTCACAAAATGATTTCAGTGTTTGAAAAAATTAGATTTGTATGGGTTTATAATTATCATGATATGAGATTAATATTTGTAATTTAATTTGTTGAGCGTACAATTGCCACAAATTATCCTTTTTAAACGAAAATGTGGAATTTAATTTACATCAAGCTTGCAAAATAATATGCATAAATAATTTCAACTAATCAATACATTCAATATAAATCAAATTTCATCAAAAACAAATACATATTAATAATTTTTATAAGTCATCATGTTAAATTGATGTTATACAAACTTGTGTATAATAACTTGAACATTAGAATTTCAATTCCTTAAAAATCTAAGCAGTTCAACATCAAATAAATATAAAAATCTAAGTATTTACTTGGTGATTTGAATTGTAGTCACTCAATTCCTTATTCATAGTGAAGTGAGTCCTTCTCTGCATCAGACTGAAATGATGAAAATCAAATGGATGATTAGATAGATCCTTCTTGGCTTTATTTTTAAATTATATTAATATCAATCACAATCTAATCTTCAAAATTCTCTTTTAATTTTCAATAGTTAAATCCAATCACGAATAAAATCATTACATGATACTTAACTAAATAAAAATAAAATTAAAATTTACCTGAAATCAATTAAAGGACGAGTATGAATGACTTTATGATGTTGTAGAAATTCAAAAAAAAATCTTAGAATATGTAAAGTATTTATAAATTAAATTTAACAACTTGCAAAATATGTATATACTTATGAAATAATAATAAAAAGAGCTCATGTAATGTTTAAACCCATATGATAGAAAATTACCTGTATATCCATACAATTATGTAACATCTATTCCACTTTGTTGGATCTATAAAAGATAAAGTTAACTAGAAAAAATCACATAAAAAAATTCAAATTGAAAGAGAAAATGAGGCAAGGTAGGGTGATACTCACCTTTCATGTGTGGGAACAAAAATAAATAAATTAAAAAGTGGTAAAGAATGAAAGGTTAGGGATGATGGGAGAGGAATAAGGGGAAAAGAGATGTGGATTTGGGTGCTCATTACGTGGGAAGTGGGAGTGGTAATTAGTATTAGAGTGGATAAATTTTTGGAGGAAAATTTTAATCTTTAATAATTCATAACTTTTTTAGGAGGGGAAGGTATTAGGATATGGCTTGGTTTTGGTCCAAATGCCTGTTGACAGAAATATTTTTGGTGCATAAAACAAACTTATCTTAAAAAAAAATACTTTTTCTATAAATCCACTAATAATTATTAATTAAAATATTTTACCTTACAAAATTAACTATTACAAGAGCATAAATAAAGTTTAACTGCATACAAAAAAAAATATAATGAATATGAGTATATAACTATTGATTTGACATTTAAATTTTATTTTAAAGAATATAAATAAATATATATAACATATTTGAGCCAAAATTGATCATATAATATTTTTTCTATAGATTTAATAGTTATGAAATTTAAAGTATTTTGTTATGGTGCAACCAACATCAGTAAATGACACAAATATCTAATACAAATAGCAGTGTATATAAAATAAAATGTTGAAATGAAATTCGGTAGATAAAGTAAAAAAAAAAATGAAGACTACCTCAATAGGTTGAAAAAATAATGATAAAATAATTACAATAGTATTAAAACGAAGACTGTATTTGAATGTGTATATATAATGAGTTAACTTTTTAGTTATTATATAACATATAATTTGAGTATAGGAAAATAATTAATGTAAAAAATATATAATTTCTAAAAGTAACAAATTTAACAAATTTGTGGGAGTCAGTAATCACCATAATTTATACTATATGTGATCATTTTGTAACCTTTCTTATAAAACCGCTTCAAAAAATATTTCTATTGTAGGGGTTTCAACAAAATCCCACAAAATAAATTATTGGTGGGGTTTCTTAAAGCTTTCACAAGTGAATCGTCACAAATTGAGCCTTTTTTTATAGTGATGGCTCATGGAGCGATGCGTCACCATCGCGGAGCCTCACTGAAATTTAACAATTCTGAAACTGGGTCTTGGTGCGACGCGCCGTTATCGCGGAGCTTCACTGGAAAATGCCAATTGGGAACTGGCACTACTCCACGACGCGAGCTTATCACGTTGGCTCACTGAAAACTGACAATTACCGTTTGGACACTCACCGCGACGTGGTGCTCCAGTTGGCACACTGTTTTACAAAATATGCTATAACTTCTCACTCGATTATCGGAATTGGTCGAATTTTATATCGTTGGAAAGCTGACTAAATTTTCTACATAATGATAAGCTCTAAACTGAAAAATTCTGAGTATTTTAAAATTTTTATATAGGATTATTCATGTACTGAGAGTTAAATTAAGTTAGGAAAATACGGGGTATTACATGAAGCTGCAATACCAGAGCTTGTTGTTGCTAAAGCTATTAATCCTTTGTGTCTCACCTTAGCTAATAAAGCACAATAAAGAAAGCTTTTATAAATTTCACCAGGACCATCAATAAAGAACTACCCTGATTTATTTGAGTATACTCTATCAAGAATTATATTGTAAACTTTTCTTTGTTCAATAGTTAATTTATTTTGCAATAGCAAATCTTCTTCACCAACAATAATATTTCTTTCATAATGAACATTTTTAGCTTCTCTTGTGGTTGAAGATGGTTTAATGTATTTTGAAATTAGATCAAACTCATTAACATCTCAGCCCATTAAGTGAAGAATATCATTAATATTATTTAAAAAAATTTGTCGAATTTTCCTTGTATTCATGCTCGATAACTTTTTGAAATCCTCGAACATTGAGTCTTCAAATCTTTTCCATAATTCTCTTGGATTACTTGGATTATAATAGATCAACAACATAGCAGATAATTGCTTTAAACTGAATGATATTTGATAACTTACAAATTCAGACATGCATTCTATTAAATTATTATCACAAAATAATAGTTCTCTTTTTTCTGTTGCTTCTCTAAATGTGTTATAATATACTTCGTTTATAGTTCGTAAATCATCATATGATTTTGATCCTCTTACATTCATCAACAGTAGCCGAAGATAGTATCTTTCTTCTTTGGTTGGATGACATGTCACAACGTGACCAATAATATGACCTTGTTTACGACGTGTCCACATTTTATCTAATGTTGATCATATAATGTGTTCTAAAAATTCACGGTATAAAAAATTCAAGTACATAACATCTTTGTTTAATTTAATCATCAAAAAAACTTCGTGAACATTGTCCTTTTATTCATCGGATTATCAATATTTCTTTTAATATTATCTGTACTTTTAAATGAAACTAATTGTGGCCCTTTAATATGCAGTTAAAGATGATGTACAATTGGATTTATTTCACTAACAGAGAAAACAAATATTTTTCATGCAGCCTCAGGTGGTGATACCCACCTAGCTGTTTGATATTTTTTATTTCATCTATCTCTATGTTCTTATCATTAGAATATATATGAAATGTTATTTTATCATGTCCCTTGCAAATGTACTCATAAATGTACTTCACAATTTTAATGTCTGAACAAATCTCTACATTCATATGACAATTGAATTTACAGAGTAAAAATGAATTATAAGGAATAACTCATGTATTATCAAGAAAATGTCCTCTAATTTTCTCATTTTTTTTGTATTTCATCTTCTATATATTGGATATGAATTTTTTTCTTTAGTTATTTGTTATGCAAAATTTTTGGGATACTTACACTTATAATAACTTTTTTTCTTCATATTAGAATTTGTTGGATTCAAACTACCACATAAACCATGCATCATGTATGGTGTAACAAGAAAGTATAGATAGAATTTGTTTTCTCATTAGGCAACTCAGACACACAAATCGATCATATGTTTTGGGAGTTATTAATTTGTAATTCTCATCAAGTATAATAAAAAAAATGAGGGCAAAATGGCTCTATGGACCCTTGCACTATGTCCGTTTTGTAATGTGGATACTCCTGCTTACATGTTTGTCATCTGGACCCTTAAACCCATTAAAAGTAATGTTTTAAATACTTTTTCGGTGAGTGTAACACACCTGCCCCACGTCATCTTTCACTCATCTTCCACGTCATTTTTAAGTATAAAAAAATATTAAATATTAAATATTAAAATAAATAAATAAATAAATAAAAAGAAACCCCTCCTCTTGTTCCTCTCTCTTCCCCCTTTTCTTTCTTTTTGTTGTTCTTCTTTCTCTATTTCTTCTTCTTCCTTTTCTTATTCTTCTTCCTTCTCTTCTTCTTTTTTGATAGAAATTATGTGTTGGCTTTGTTTAAATTTGAGAAACATATTAATTTTTTCTTTTTCAATTATGGATAAAGTGTTTAAAATGAAAATTATTTCTATATTACAATTTCTATCAATTTCTAACTCCAGCACTTTTAATTTCTAACTCCATTACTTTTCTCTCTTATTTCTATCAATTTCTAACTCTAGTACATTTTCTCTCTTATTACAATTTCTATCAATTTAATACAAAAATTAATTTACTTTTCAACAAATAAAAAAAATAAAAATTGGGCATTTGAGGGTTCAATTCGGAAGAAAGTTTTATGCTGGAGTTAGGTCGTTGTTGTTGGTTTTGTCGGGGTAATGGAGCTTGTATGTTGGGTTGTTCAATGAGGTTGAAATCAGGGGTTGAAAATGAGGATAGTGGTGATGGGTTACGGTGATAACATTGTTGTATTCATGGTGTTCGATGATAATGTTGTTCTCTTATTTTTTTTCCTTTCTATTTTCTCTTATTACCTATCTCGCAGTCTGTGTGTGTATGTGGAAGAGTGTGTTTTGTGCTTGGTGGAGAAGATAAAAATGGTGGAGTTGGGGAAGTTGTGCAGTGATGGTGGATTTGCTTTTGTGCGTATATGTGTGTTAATGGTGGTGGTGGTGTTGGGGGCTCTAATGAGCGGGGGACGTGCGGGGGGGAGGGGGGTGAAGATTTTTTTTTTAAAAAAAATAATATAAAATTGATCAAAAAATGACCCTCACTCGCACTTCAGGCTCGTGCCTACATGCGTTTCGTCCTACTCAGCAATTTTAATGCCACATAGGTTTGGTCAACAGTCAAAGGGTTTAAAATATTGTTTTTTAATGGGTTCAAGGTTTCAGATGACAAACATCTAAGTAGGAGTATCCACATTACAAAGCAGAAATAGTACAAGGGTCCATCGAGCCATTTTGCCAAAAATGAGCATGTGAAAGTCCTCTTTTTTGAAATTTCATTGTATACATAAATGTTGTTACTTTTTCAAATATATGTCTTTGAAGTATATCATTTTTCAATTCTTCTAACTTTTCTCTAAACACTCGACTAATTAGATTAGGTCTATATTGTGCTTTATCATTTGGCAAAAGATTTTCTTCTATTTTAGGTCAAAAAGGATTACATGTCATAATAAAAAATATATCAGATTTTTCAAAATGGTGTACTAATGCAATAGCATTCATATATCGCCTGCACATATTCCTTGGGCCTCCTGTAAAGCTTAGAGGAAGTATGCGTTGTTTTTATATTTTTGACGCTTCTCTTTCTCCACGTCTTAAAATATCTAAGATTCCTTCTAATATATCTACTCTAAATAAATCTTGATTAAAAGAAGCAAAGTCTAATCTTTGACTTTTAATTTTTATCCACTCATCTACTATGTAATTTTTGAATAATTTTCCTCAATGTAAGATTACATTTACATAATCTCTTATTTGTAGTTTGTAACAATAATATTTACGACAAGAAATAGTGTCTCTTTTTCATTTTTCTTTTTTGCATTACTTCAGCTTTCATATTAAGAAGTCCATCAATTGAAGACATATTCATTATATTTGATAATTGTTTTTGCTCACAATATATGCATGTAGATGCATTAGAAGAGTGTTTAATTTTTTTAATATCTCAATGTCAATCATTTTGACCGTATGAAAATAATAAAGGATATTGTAATGGATCATAACAATCATAATGATAATAATTTACCAACTGACTTTTATTACTTTTTGTATATATTCGAATATGTAGCATAAAAATAAAATTATTAATATCTTGTTCAACCCATATGCCTGCAAATTCTGTTACAATCAGTAAGTTATATATTTGTTGATCTAAATAAAAATCACACTTAAGTTCAATATAAAAATCAGATCATTGTGAAACATCAATCAAAGATTTTATAAATATTGAGTATGAATTATTTTTTAATATGTCTATCAAATTTCTAACGATACACTCATTTAATTTATTTGAATATGTCATTTGATTTCTTACTTAATTTTTACTATCAAAGTAATATAACTGCAAATTTTGTCCTTTTCGATCTGAAGGAATCAGGTCATTAATGAAATAATACATTGATCCTTGAACCCGAAAAGTATAAATACCTTTATTTCTTGTTGTTAACTCTTTTCCATAAGATACTTAAATAAAGGTTAATGTAAATATGTTACTGTATGTTCTAATATAAGTTCAAAAATATTTTGATTCCTCAGTATTTTCTAGATAAAGTTTTTTTCAATTCTATAAGAATTTCATGTGAGGCAAATCTTTTTGCTTTACAGAATTGACATTTTGAAGCATCTTTTAATTTAATATAACTTATTTCTAATAGTATAATAGTTGAGCAGCTAGGTTCTATGTAACCATGCCCTGCAATTGAGAAATCCAAAAGGAGGACATAATAATTTCAGTGTATAATATTGTTATTAATAAAATTATTAAATAACTTTTATGTAATAATTACTAATGACCCTATTTATCTCTACCTGCTGCTAATGAAAGTGTTGATTCATTTTTAAAAAGATATCTTTGTTCAGCAGAAACATTAATAGAACTAAAAGATGATACAGAAGTCAAATCATTGTTCGTTGAACTTTCAGACAATCATTGCCTTTTCAACTCTACTCCTCTTGCTCGTTAATGTGCCAAAAGGGCCTATTTTTTTCCTCAAATGGCATCAGTTTATATAATTCACGTCTTCTAGCATTTAGGCATTTATTTTTTTAAAAGTTTGATCAGTTTTAAAATTTCTACTACATGATATTTTTTGCGGTCTAAATATTTTATGAATTCTTGCAAAAAAAAAATAAGAGTAAAAGTTCTTTACACATCCATACCAAGTAATAATTATATTTATGCAATGCATGTGACTTTAAAAAAATATAAGAGACACTCATTAACAGAGAAAAAAATAAGCATTTCATGTTTTATATATTATAAAGAAATTATGAAGAAAAAAATTTAATTAAATAAATTGTACTACCACATAGTCAAATGTAGACACAGGCGTATAGATAGCTATCATCGAAGAGATGAAAATTCAAAGTAGACAGTTCAAGACATATATATTAAATTAATTTTAAACTAAATATTAGAAATATTGTAAAGAAAAAATAAGCAGATCTTAAAATTAGGTATCATTGTAATATTTTAATCTTTTAAAAAGATGAGCAGATCAAAACTTGGTATAATTGAAATAATTTTTCTTTTGAAAAATTTAACATAGCTTAAAAATAAACTTAGTTAAAAATCCTCAGATCAAAGAGGAAAGAAGCATCATATTAATCTCAAGCCCGGCGAACACGAAAAAACTTAAGCAGTCACTGCGAATTTTTTGAGAAACAAGTCTTAGGATGTATCATTATCAGCGTTTTACAAAAATATAGCAAAAAGATAGAAAATCTAAACAATTTTCATCAAAACAATTAAATTTGTATCATTCGATAATGATGAGTAAAACACAAACACTGTGATGATCACAAGAAATGAATGAATTCAATTATCAAGGAGTTGTTTATCCCTAAAGCAACTTTTTAATTGCTTAAGGGGCATATTTATCTTATGCCATACGAAGGATTAAATCTGACAATTTCAAAAGCAAAACACACAACACAGAATTTTTTTTATAAAAACACATGCTGAAATTAAATAAAAATTATTCATTTTGTTATGAAATATAAAAGCAAGAACAAGAATAAATAGAGAGAGAAGAGAGAGTAATTTTTTATTTTTCTTTAGGATGAGATATCATCAGGTTGAGGATACAATGACCAAAACCCCTCTATTTGTAGGGAAAAATACTCCTAGTTTCTGACTAAAAGACAGATGCTTCAAATCCTGATAGATATCAACTATATCTTGATAGATCTCATTAGATCTTAATAGATCTTATCTATATTCTTGATAAACATGCACTATAATTTAAATACATTTATAGCACTCCCCCTTGAATGTCTAATTGATAGATAAAATGCCTCATTAAAACCTTACTAGAAAAAACCTAGTGGGGAAAAAAATCTAGTGACGAAAAAAGAGTAAACATCTCTAACAATACGCATATAGGCTGCCTCATGAAAAAACTTACAAGGAAAACTCAGTGGGACAAAACCCTGAAAGGGAAAAAAAGTACAATGTGTATTAACTCCCCCTAATGAGAACATCCTTGAGCCTTTTCATCCCGATCTTGTGCACCATCTTCTTGAAAGTTAAAATTGGAGGAGACTTGGTGAATTAATCAGCCACATTGTCACTTGAACGAATCTGTTGCACGTTAATATCACCATTTTTTTATAGCTCATGTGTATAGAAAAACTTTGATGAAGTGTGCTTTGTTCTATCTCATTTTATGAATCCTCCATTAAGATGTGCTATGTATGTTGCATTATTTATGTATAAAATTGCGGGTACATTGTCCAAACCACATCTTTCTTGAATGAAATGTATCATGGACCTCAACCACACACATTCTCGGCTAGCTTCATGAATAGCTATTATCTCATCATAGTTCAATGAAGTGGCTAGAAAGACTGCTTTGTATATCTCCAAGATATGGCAGTGTCCCCACATGTGAACACATTGCATGTTTGAGATCAAAATTTATGCGGATTAAATAAATACCCAACATCAACATAATCAACAAGATCGGGACTGTAAGCTTTAGAATAAAATAAGTTCATGTCTTTTATCCCATTTCTATGTCTCCTAATAGGAGCAGAAATATGTCTTGCTAACAAATTGACTGAAAAAACTATATCAAGCCTTGTAGCATTTGCAAGATACATTAGTGTTGTGCACCAATTGTACTAAGATATGATACTTCATATTTCTCATTTCAGTAAATAATCTATTATTTTTGAAAACTCTCCAAGAGTTTCAATAATATTCAAACCATCAATTTATCCCCAAGGATAATAAACAAGTTTCCCAGAAACTTTATATGCTTCAGGCATTTTAAATCCTTTAGGGATTTTCAAATAGATTTTTGTCAAGTGAAAATATCAATATGTGTGAGATCTTCAAGTGCCTGGACTGCAAATCAAATAAGTGTTATGCTTATCAAGATGCATCCTTTCATGTCACTTGATAAACGTTTCTACGTTAACATGCTTAAATTAACGTAGAATTCAGATCCTCATAATCTTTTACAATATTGCATCAATATTGTATCAAAGATATCATTGATGATTTATCATTTTATATCGGTTCACAATGTGACATAATATTTTGAGATCTCATCACTTCATTATTTTCAGGTACCTGAACCTCTCATAAGGTTTCATGAAGTATTAAGTCGTATCTCTTCAAGAGCACATTGCCTTCTTATTATGATTATTTGCTCCTTATTCTTTACAAGGACTATTTCATTTGGAACCAATTGGTCTACCACGCTTCACGCATGCGTAGATTTTATCCTTTATGGCTAAAAAATAGGAGCATTTGTAGCTTAGATATGAGATTAAATTTGAGTCAGTAAATGCTTCCCGTATATGACTTGAATTATCCTTTTAATCAGGATCTGATGATAATTCCTAACTTACTTCATAGTTGCTTATAATTTTCCCCTTATGTTAGGAAAACTAACATACATCCTTCATATTCTTTGAGAAATTTATCTTTGTGCATCATGGTATGTTCATTAATCGTATACCGCACATCAAAATTATTAGATGGAATAGTTGGTTCCTGACCTTGAACCAATTGAGAGGGAAGAAATAATTATAATTTATTGGTCTAATGCATACAAGTGTTATTGTATGCAACATATCATATTTCAGACCAACACATGATGCTTTGTTCTCGTTAGCAATGGTTTAGCTATTTATCGAACACATTCAATGCCAAACCATGATCATCGAGATAAATTGTCTTGATTACACAATCTGAAAGTTATGCTCTTAACTCAATTTTATTGAGCAAGCAACTTTATTAATGTCAAACTGCAGGTTAACAATAAACATACAAGTGATCATCTTATATCGATGCATCCTTTCAAGATATCACATGATAGGTGAACGAACCCTTATTCACCTTTTATACTTTTCAAATTTTAAGGGATTCAATCTCAATATTAGTTGGTCCAACCAACTTATCATGAGAACAAGCAACATTAAAAGTAATGAAGAAGTTTCTAATTCTTCAATATATTTTCAATATACACATCTTTGAGATATCGCAATCGTTCATGTCAATTTATGACATGTACCTTTTACTTTAGTAAATTTCTGATTTACTATTACATGAATAAATTTCAGATTTACTAATTTAGAAGTCGATTTCAAAATAAATCTTCTCAGTTATTCTGCCTCATTCAGATATGAGTTGTGATACCATCACAATCAAGTGCACGTTTGTATTGAAAAAATCAAAATCCTCATTCCCCAGGAATGGAATATAATCGTGCCTCAACTCTATCAAATTTTGATAGCTTATAACCTTTTTCATGATATTGCTACTTCAGGAGCAAATCGAGGCATACATATCTTTCAAAGTATATCACATATTGCTACCACATTCACTTTAAGAATGAGTAAATTGTCATTTTTCAGACCTATCATATATTGCTACCACATTCACTTCATGGAATGGAGCATATTCAATGCACAAGTTTCATGACTTTTCATCAAAAACACATTATTTTCCATTATCCATCATTATATCATCAATATGGTACATTGAGATTCAAACTCAACGTCTTATCTGCGTAAAAGCATCTTAGGCATAAATCGATAGGGCTTGAATCCAATATCTTATTATCATGGTGCATCAAAACTTTGATCCAATGTTTTATCCTTTTGATGTGATGAGACTTTGAATTCACCGTCTTATCCTTAATCAATTCATATTATACCAAAATACCATGAAACTCGCCCTTAAGCATTTCAAAATAAAAATAATCTTTTACCACGTGACGGCAGTAGACATTATTTAATCCAATTGTATTATGTTTCGTTTCTACGTAATGACAGTAGAATAATATTTTTTAAAAATATTTACCACGTGATGGCCAACCATTCAATACTAAATACTCATGATTCCAA
Organism: Capsicum pubescens; assembly: GCA_030864215.1. Classification (NCBI taxonomy): domain Eukaryota; kingdom Viridiplantae; phylum Streptophyta; class Magnoliopsida; order Solanales; family Solanaceae; genus Capsicum; species Capsicum pubescens. The sequence goes on along the minus strand of CM061544.1, from coordinate 257,028,792 downwards.
GACAATATTGGTAATTGATCTATTGTACTATAGAGTATTGATTGGAATTTGTTTCCAAATTATAAGAAAATTATAAAAAAACATACGTCACCTTTGTTAAGCAACTGATGGAAAAGATTAGGTGACTTTACCTTAATTACTCAGTTGTTACAGCTTCGTGCTGATAACGTGTTATAAAATATAAAAGAAAGAATAAGAAAATACAAAGCAAGAACAAGAATAAATGGAGAGAGAAGAGAGAGTAATTCTTTATTTCTCTTTAGGATGAGATATCATCATATTGAAGATACAATGAATAAAACTCCTCTATTTATAGGGGAAAATACTCCTAGTTTCTGACTAAAAGACAGATACTTCAAATCCTGATAGATATCAACTAGATCTTGATAGATCTTATCTATATTCTTGATAGACATTCACTATAATGTAAATACATTTATAACACATTTTATCAAAAAAACACATACTTAAAAAAAACATATAAATTATCGCTTGTTGAAGGAATAAATAAATGTTTGAAAAAATAAATGAATGAGAAGGTAGAGAAACTTGCATACAGATATGAGAGAAGTGAAAACAGATGTGATGAGAAGAGAGAATTTTCAGTAATATGAATATACTTTTGCCTATTTATTTGATTCATCTCTTCTATTCTAGAAATGTCAATTCTAAAAAACTTGAGTCATTAATTTATTAATTTTTAATTCTAGAAATATCATCAATTCTTAAAATTAATTTAATGTGACTATGCGAGTCAGAAACTGTTTCACAAATAAAAAGAATCAATATCTTATGTACATAGCTAGATGAAATGAAAAGATATTAACTCACGTGGGATGGGATACTTATATGTTATGCACTCAAGCAAGTTTTATATCAATCGTCTTGCATAAACACGTATGCAAAATGAAAATTCAATCACAAAAGATATTTTAATTTGTTAATTTTTAATTCTATAAACATTATCAATTCTAGAAATATAATTTAATGTGTATGTGGTGGAAATAATAGACACATGGATAGATATTCATGTGTTAGTGAAATAATTTTTTCGTTCTATTTTATGTATCGTCATTTGACCGGGTGCGAAATTTAAAAAATAAATAGTGAATTCAAAATTATTTCTTTTAAAGTCACTTTAATGTTTTCTTTTTAATTATCTTTTCTTATTAAGTGGGAAACAATAAGAATAAAATGAAAATAACATCATAAAGTAGTTGTCAAATAAGAAAAATTGAGAATTTTTTTGGGACGGATTATAAAGAAAATGGTTGACTCATAAAATAAAATGGAGAAAATATAAACTTTGACAGAATATTTTGACAATTATTACATATAATGAAATAGATATAAAAATATCTTGTAATGTGCATGTGGTCCAACCATAGCCACAGAATAGATATTCACATGTTATTATTTGTATATTTATTGATGTCTTTGGCTCTAACATGCATGTTATCAAATGAATGATAAATTGAATAGCCAATTTGATATTAAATATTTGAGTGAGATAAATTTCATTCTTGGAATGAAAAATACCTAATTCATGTGATGAACTTTTTCTTGACAAGTCACATTATGGTAAAAAAAATGTAAAATACATTTTTGTTGATTGTATGAGTCTTGCAACTTCTTTTGATTCAAATATGTAAAAAGTGGTGTGAAAAAGGGATTTTACTAGCCTAATAAAATATGAGATATGTGACTAGTTGTACTTTGCCTGAAATTGTGTAAATGTACTTAAGCTAGTTATACAAGCAAATGGGGTATATTTACTTGAAAAAGAATTGTGCCTTGTTTTATTAAAATAATCCTTCGGTACTTAAAAGTATTTTTGATGTAAAATAAAAAAAATTGAAGCTATTTGTGAAATGAAAAAGCAAATTATTATTTGTTAACTCTATCGTGGAGGTTAAACTAATTATTTTAGTTTCAACTAGTGAAAAAGTGAATTGATCTATCACTTTATTTTGTAAAATTAATTTCTATAGTTTTGGAGTTATTGTGATAGCACCAAAATTTATTGATAGAGTATAATCCATTTTTATAATGGCAAATTCAGACCATAAGCAAAAAAAGACAATACTATGAGATCATATTGATCAAAGGTGTACCAATATTAATTGTGTTAACTTTGTGATAATCTTGCGGATGAACTAATAAAGGCCTTGGCAAGATAAAGGGTTTGAAATGCATCAAGGGGGAGAAATGAAGACTATAAAAAATCATGAGTCATATATAAGGAAACCCAATCTGGGAACTAGAGATCCTATAACCAGGTTCAATGGGAAGAATGAATCATATGATGACTTGGTGTGGGATGCACTATTATTTAATCCTTCCTATGATGTGAGTGTATTTTATTTCTATAATGATTTGTGAAGGTTGAGTCTAAATTTTGTATCTCATATGAGTGGGGTATCAAAATTATAGGACCACCCTTAACAGATTTCACCTGTGTGATTTTGGAAGTAGGCCGCTTCCTATGAGAATGGAGCTTATTCTAAAAAATGCTCATGAAAAATTGGGATAGCATATGGCCGTAATGTTCTGGATATTAAAGCTTATGTCCACACTTTGATTGTTATGAGTAAGCAATAATACTTTTTTTTTCTTAATCAGTCATAGTTCAAGTTTGAGACTACTACTGACTATGGAGTAAATTTTATTATTTTACTAAGTGAAGGTTCAATAAACAGCACACCTTCATTATGCACAATAGACTCCCTTCAACTAAATTGATGAACTCTCTTATTTAAATATTAAAATAAATGGGGGAATATTGGTGTTATTATGCATCTTAATATTAAAATTAAAATCGTAATTTGTATGATAATTTATGATCATATAAAGTGTTAGAAGTTACAAGAGTTTAGAAAAAGATAATAGTCTAAGTCTTTAACTATATTCACTATAAAAAATAGAGTTTTATATGTTGAAGGAAGGTGTTTTTATGGTGGAGCTTTGGACTCTTCAACTAATCTGGAGTTGCTTGAGCTGTACATCATTGATGGATTGTTGTATCCTGAAGGGGACAAGTTAAGAGATATACTGCTGGATCAGTATAGATTATGCCGCAATGGACTTGAATCTCCTTAAAGAGAGCGAGATATCCGCGCCTCAGCCAAGAAGAAGATTATCTCATTTTCTTCATTTTTGTTAATTTTATTTTCAACTGTAGTCATTATTATTTGTGGAATATTACACCAACAAAAATAAAAAAAAGGATAAAATTTGTTAGATAGTCAAATTCTTAAACCTTTAGAAAAAGATCGAAGGTGGGGAAGATATTTATGTAAAGGCAGGATTTCTTGCCGTTAAAAATTATAATCAAAATTGTAGAATTGAGAGGATCATTTGTGGTTAGGATAATGTAGTCAACTAGAAAATATTATTGACTATTTTCGCATTATAGTAAATTCACATTTGTTTTAGCATCAGAGTTTTTCAAAATGAAAGAGCAACTAGAGAAAGGTGATGCATAATTGACACAGAGACTTGAAGGATCCAAAAATATAATATATGGAGGAAATTATAAATGAAAGAACTAGAAGCTTGCTTTTAGACTTTTTAGCAAAAGTGGAATAAAGATATAGACTGTGCAAGTATCATCTTTTAGTTTTCACCAAAATATATAGACCTTGTCAATACCATTGTGAATTAAAATAGGTACGTGATGACACTTGTCAAATCCTTCGAAAAAGTAAGTCTAACCCAACCCAAAGAACAACGGAAATAGAAGAAAGAGAAGAATCTCAAATATATATACATATGAGATAAAAGTTTTGAATACATCTCGAGTCTGATTGTCATCAGTACAAGTCTTTATATAGATTCAACTAATAATACTAAGTGTCTAAAATGACAGATATGAGTGAAAATATAAGACATAAATAGAGGAATTCGAGATGTTCCTAAATCCATCACAATTACCTCAATCTACCCAATGTCAATTCCAATGGAATATTATCTACCCTCTACTAACGGATCCAATCCTGCAGGGGGTGCAGAAAAAAAAGAAAAAAAAAAGGTGAGTACGAAGCCACACGTACTTAGCAAGCATCGTCAATAACGGACACTAATTCAAAGCAATGGCAAGAACCACCATCCCTCTCCCTAAGGTTTTCTTCAATCAATCTATATCTCGCAATTACAACCTTTCATCTTATCTGGGTAACCCAACTATAAGACCCCGTAAAGTTCCCTCATAGTCTAAGACTTTAGAGTATGTCAAGTGAAGCCTTTTTCCGTCTCTAAAATATTTAAGAATGACTTTCAAAGTGAGTAGTGTTTAAATCAGATAGAGTTTTTCTAATTTTGACTTTTTATCGTATGGGAAATTGAATTTACTTTCCAACGATACCAATTTTGTCCAAATCTGGTATCGGAGAAAAAAAGTTATGGTCGTTTTACTAAAAGTTGTCGGAACCGCCCAGGTGCAACAGGCAGGTTGACGGACCGTCGAACTTACGATGGACCGTCGCCCAAACCGTCGCAACCAAGGCAATGACTCCCTCTTCTAGTCCAAATGCGATAGCCAGGACTACGAACCGTCAAGCTAGTGATGGATCATCGCTAAGACCGTTGCAACGAGGCAGTGTGGCCTTTTTCTGACCAACGTGCGAAAAATAATCCGACGGGCCGTCAGACTAGCAATGGACCGTCACTCCAATCGTCGCAGATCCCGTTCAGTATTTTTAAGCCATTTTTAAAAGGACTTTTGGTCTTTCGCCACCATTTTAATACTTAGATATATTCAGAACGAAGAAAATAACTTCATATCCATCAAAAACATCAAGGCCTAGGGTTTTCTCCCTCAAGAGCAAACTCAATTCCTTCTCCAAAAACTTCAAGATTCCACCATAAATTCTGAAAATTGAGTTGAGATTCAAAATTCCCTAGCCAAAAGCTTCAAGAACCCTCACTCAAGAGTATGAAAAAGAGTCTCAAGCAAGCTTGTTCATCTACAAGTCATAATCTAAGGTATGTGGGGTTTGAACAAGGACACTCTTTTCATCCTTGTGCCCAAAAGTTATTTTAATTACAAAGATATGTGGTTTTACATGTTTTCTTATGAAATTAAAGTATGGGTTTATGCCCTATGTTATTATTTCTTGAGATTATGATATTTCCTATGTTCTAGAAATTGAATTATATGAGTATGTTGATGTTATAATGCATATTGCTGAAATTTTCCAAATTTTGAGATGATTTATGAATATTAATGATATCAAGTATGAATTTTGAGATGTTTTAACATGATATTGATATATGGGCCATTAAGCCTTATTTGAGATTGTGATTTTGAGACCTTTTGTGCTATAAGCAACCATGATTTGAGTATTTTGAGATTATTAAGAAAGCTTTGACCTTGACGGTCCTAGTAGCTTTGAAATTCACTTTACTAAATGAGATTACAGATTTTATAGTTGGGTTCTTTATGAACCATGAGATTATTTTAAAAGTGTATTTCCTATGAGATGAGCGTAGCTAACTAAAAGGAGTAGCATTTAGCACCGAGTTAGGTAAGTTACTACGGTTTCATACCCCAAAACTACGTGCCACCATAGGATTGAGATTTATGGGCCCGAGGCCGAGATAGTAATCACTGAGTTGAGGTTATACTCCCTGGAAAGAGTATAACGCCTCTCCCCAATGTGAGGTTTCTTCCTTAGGAGGACAAGGCGTTGGACTCCATGTAGCTCGCATGGTGTATGTCGGTTAAGAGAACCTCCCTAATAGCAAGATTTTTCAGAGTAGTTTCTTAAAGTAAAATTTTCCCAAGAAGAAAGTAGTTTTCCCTATTAGTAAGAGTAAGTAATCAGTTTGATGCGCCAGTGATCTCCGAGTACCTTGATGTACACCTTCATAGTTGGTGAGTCCTCATGGTTCGAGGACCTATTTTCACCTGATTTCAGTCTTTATAGTAGTTGGGTTATATCTTTTCAGTTGAGTATGAGTCAGTTGGGGATCTGTCCCAATGGCTCTCTAGTTCTTGAGTAGTAGAGGCTTTGTCAGACTAGACTATCAGTGGTATTTTAGACTTTTCAGCATGTTGCTATTCAGACAGTATTCTTTTGTTATTTCAGTTGAGATATGTTATAACAGTGCTATTGTTTTGCTTTATCCATCTTAAAAGTAAGTGTCAGAAGTAGTAACAGGCTCAAAGGGTTAGCTTAGGGCTACTTGTAGTCTTAAGCACCGTGTGACATCTCGGAATGAGATTTTGGGGCATTATAAATTTGGTATCAGAGCCTGAGGTTTAAAGAGTCCTAGGGAGTCTGACAAGTCGTGTTAAGTAGAGTCTTGATCAATAGTGTGTAGCGCGCCACATCTATGAGCAAGAGGCTACAAGACATTTTAGGGAAAAAATCATCTCTTTTATTCAAAATCTAACGTACTTAAAGTTTTCTCCCTCAGCTATTAATTCATGCTCTCTTATTAAAAAAAATGTCTCCCCGAAGAGCTAATACCCGTAGGAAGGATAACGAGCAACCTCATCCTATTGATCCCTTGAATGAGACTGTGTCTCATGCTAAGTTTTGGGCGGCCTTTCAGGCGTTAGCCCAAGCAGTCACCACAAATGTCCAGTCCAATAACTAGGCCGCAGTTCTGCATCAGCAGTGAGGTGACTTAGCTACTTCTAGGATCCGTGATTTCATGCGGATGAATCCACCAGAGTTCTATGGGTCTAAGGCTGGTGAGGACCTGCAGTTATATCTTGAGGAGGTGAGAAAGATCACCTAAGTCATGCATATTTCTGAGGAAGAGAGTGTAGAGCTGGCATCTTATCGCCTGAAAGACATTTCTTATGACTGGGTTATTTTATGAAGTAAGAATCGAGGAGAAAATGATGCCCCTATTACTTGGCAGGTGTTCCAGGATGCATTCTTAGACAAGTTCTTCCCATTAGAGATGAGGGAAGCAAAGATAGAGGAGTTTATAAACTTGATATAGGGCTCCATGGCTGTTAAGGAGTACTTCCTCAAGTTCAACCAGTTAGCCAAGTATGCTCCTGACTTGGTAGCGGACACCCGATCTAGTATGAGTAAGTTCGTGACCGGTGTGTTTGGTTTGGTGCTGAAAGAGTGTAGGACTGTGATGCTTAATATGGATATGGATCTGTCCAGGCTGATGATGCATGCTCAACATATTGAGGCAGATAAGATAAGGGAGAGAGATAAAGTAAGGGGAAATAAGAGGGCTAGATCAAAGCAGTTTGAGCATGGCCAGACTAGATCCCATGAAGGGAACCGACCCCAGTTTGAGGATCGTTCATCTATGCCAGAACCTTTATCAGCTAGTGCTCCCACGCTCAGAAATAGGTAGGATCAGGGAAATAGGCCTTCTATGTCCAGGTCCCAGAACAGTGTAAGTAATAAACCTCGTTATCCTCCATGTACTAAGTGTGGTAGGGACCATCCCGGTGAGTGCTTAGCCAATCAGAGGGGTTGTTTTGGTTGTGGCAAGATAGGCCATAGACTTAGAGAGTGCCCACATGCTAGGTAAGGGAGCAGAGATGTTCGACCTCTGACTTAGACTACCAGTGCACCAGCTCCTTTAGCTCATCCAGCCCCTCCTCAGGGCACTTTAACCAATACGGCTGACGGTCAGCGCTAGAATAGATTCTATGCCTTACCATCCCTTCAGGAACAAGAGGATTCTCCTGATATTATTACTGGTATGCTCCGTGTCTTTCACTTTGATGTTTATGTGTTGTTGGACCCTAGGTCAAGTTTCTCTTATGTGACCCCATTAGTTGCTATGGATTTTGAAATGAGTCCCGTAAAGATTCCCGAGCTTTTTCTGGTTTCTACTCTGATAGGTAAGTCAGTTGTTGCTAGGAAAGTGTATGAAAAATATCTTGTCACTGTCCTTCATAGAGTCATATTTGCTGATTTGATAAAGTTGGAGATGGGGGATTTTGATATAATTCTGGGTATGGGTTGGCTTCACTCTTGTTATGCATTTATAGACTGTCGTACCCGTGTGTTTAAGTTTCAGTTTCCTGATGATCCAGTCTTCGAGTGGTCCAAAAAAGTTCAGTATCTCCCAAGATTCACTTTATATCCTATCTCAAAGCTAGAAAGTTAATATCCAAAGGTTGTATCTACCATCTAGTTAGAGTTAAGGACACTAAGTATGAGATTTCGACCATTCAGTCAGTCAGTAAAGTTAATGGGTTTCCTGATGTCTTTTCAGAAGATCTCCCAGGGGTACCTCCTGATAGAGAGATAGAATTCGAGATTGACCTTCTTCTCGATACACAGCCTATTTCTATTCCTCCATACCGTATGGCAACTGTAGATCTTAAGGAGTTAAAAGAGCAACTCAAAGATCTTCTAGACAAAGGTTTCATAAGGCCCAATGTTTCTTCTTGGGGTGCACCCGTCCTGTTCGTGCGGAAGAAAGATGGTTCTTTGCATATGTGCATTGACTATCGTCAGCTTAATAAGATCACAGTCAAGAATAAGTACCCTCTTCCTAGAATTGATGACCTGTTTGATCAATTGTAAGGTGCAAGTTATTTCTCTAAGATAGACCTTAGATTCGGCTATCATCAACTTAAAGTGAGGGAATGTGATATTCTAAAGACAGCCTTTCGAACCCGCTATGATCACTTTGAATTTCTAGTAATGTCTTTCAGGCTAACCAATGCTCCAGCAGCTTCCATGGACCTCATGAATCGAGTGTTCAGACAGTAACTTGATATGTTTGTCATAGTGTTCATAGATGATATCCTTGTGTACTCCCGTACTAAGAATGACCATGCGGATCATCTTAGAATTGTCTTGCAAACTCTTAGAGATCATTAGTTGTTCGCCAAATTCAGCAAGTGCGAATTTTGGCTTAGGTCAGTAGCCTTTCTCGGTCATATTATTCCAGCCAAAGGCATTAGAGTTGATCCCCAAAAAATAGAAGCTATAAGAAATTGGCCTAGACCTATCTCTTCGTCAGATATTAGAAGTTTCTTGGGTCTATCAGGCTACTACAGCCGTTTTGTTGAAGATTTCTCTTCTATTGTGTCCCTCATAGCCCGGTTGACCCAAAAGAAAGTTAAGTTCCTTTGATCAGATTCTTGTGAGAAAAAATTTCAAGAGTTGAAGACTCGATCACCTCAGTCGTTGTGTTGACTTTGCCTGATGGTATGGGTGGTTTTGTGGTGTAATGTGATGCCTCGAGAGTTGGTTTGGGTTGTGTGTTGATGCAGTGAGGTAAGGTTATAGCCTATGCCTCTAGACAGTTGAAGTCGCATGAAAAGAATTACCCAACCTATGATCTTGAATTAGCTTTTGTGGTTTTTGCTTTGAAAATCTGGAGAGACTAGCTGTATGGTGTTCATGTCGAGGTGTTTACGAACCACAAAAGCTTGCAGTATCTATTTTCTTAGAGGGAGTTAAATCTTCATCAAAGGAGATGGTTAGAGTTTCTAAAGATTATGATATGAGCGTGTTGTATCATCTGGGCAAGGCCAACGTAGTGGCAGACACCCTTAGTAGATTATCTATGGGCAGTGTTGCTCATGTAGAGAAAGATAAAAAAGAGTTATCTCGGGAAGTGCATCATTTGGCTAGACTGGGTGTTAGGTTGCTTGATTTAGCTGAGGGGAATGTTTGGGTTCAGAGTGGTTCTGAATCCTCTTTAGTTTCAGAAGTGAAGGAGAAGTAAGACATGGATGCTAGTTTGGTCAAACTGAAGGAGTCAGTTAAGGACCAAAAGGTAGAGGTTTTCTCCCAAGGAGGAGATAGTATGTTGAGATGTCAGAATAGATTGTGTGTTCCGTGTGTTGGTGATTTGTGGCAGAGAATTATGGCTGAGACGCATGGTGTGCAGTATTCCATTCATCCCGGTGCTACCAAGATGCACCACAACTTGCGGGGAATCTATTGGTGGAGTGGCATGAAGAAGGATATAGCAGGATTTTTGGCAAAGTGTGCAGCGTGCCAACTAGTTAAGGTAGAGCACCAAAGATATGGCGGTAAGTTGCAACATTTTGGTATACCCACTTAGAAGTGGGAAGAAGTGAATATGGATTTTGTGACTGGTTTACCTCTTTTGCATCGTCATCATGATTCTATTTGGGTTTTTATAGACAGGTTGACTAAGTCCACGCATTTCCTTTCAGTGCATACATCTTATACAGCTGAGGATTATGCTAAATTGTATATCTGGGAGTTAGTCAGGTTGCATGGAGTTCCCTTGTCCGTTATCTTGGATAGGGGTACTCAGTTCACTTCGTAGTTTTGGAAAGCTTTCCAGAAAGGTCTTGGTACCCAAGTTCATTTGAGTTCTGTTTTTCATCCACAGATAGATGGTCAGGCTGAGAGGACCATTTAGACTTTAGAAGATATGTTGAGGGCCTGTACACTTGATTTCAAAGGTAGTTGGGGTGAGCATTTTCCACTGATTGAGTTTGCATAAAACAATAGTTATAACTCTAGCATCCGGATGGCACCATTTGAGGCTTTGTATGGTAGAAGATGTAAATCACCCATAGGTTGGTTCGAAGTGGGTGAATCTGATGTGATTGGACCTAATGCAGTATTTGAGGCTATGGGGAAAGTTAAGTTGATTAGAGAAAGGTTGAAGACAACCCAAAGTTATCAGAAGTCATATGCAAACGTGAGAAGAAGAGATATTTAGTTTGAGGTAGGTGGTTTGGTGTACTTAAAGATTTTACCCATGAAAAGGGTGAAAAGGTTTGGGGAAAAGGGGAAGCTTAGTCCCCGTTATATTGGCCCTTATAGAGTTTTAAGTTGTGTTGGGAAAGTAGCCTATGAGGTGGAGTTGCCCACAGAGTTGTCAGTAGTTCATCCTATCTTTCATGTCTCCATGCTTAAGAAGAACATTGGTGATTCTACTGTAGTAGATCCTTCAGAGAGATCAGATATCCAGACTAGTCTTTTATTTGATGAGATTTCGGTTGAGATCCTAGATTACCAGGTCCGTAGACTAAGGAACAAAGAAGTTTCCTTGGTCAAATTTTTGTGGCAGAATCATTCAGTTGAGGGCACTACTTGGGAAATGAAAGTAGATATGCGAGCCAAGCGAGTTCATATCAAGTCGAAGGTATTATTCTTCCTTAATTTAGTTCCTTTCTAATCAAATTCAGCTATGTATTTATTCCTGTGAAAGCTCTTGCACTTCCCGGAGAATTCAAAGGATTAGAAAGATTTAAAGCCGGTTTAGCCATTTGTTTCAGTTGTGCATCCTTAGTTCCTCGGTATCTTAATCTAACTAGATACATTCAAGGATGAATGTTTCCAAGGGGAAGATATTGTAAGACCCCGCAAAGTTCTCTCGTAGTCTACGCCTTTAGAGCATGTCAAGTGAAGCCTTTTTCCGTCTCTAAAAGATTTAGGAATGAATTCCAAATTGAGTAGTGTTTAAATCAGATAGATTTTTCCTAATTTTGACTTTTTATCATGTGGAAAATTGAATTATCTTTCCAACGATACCAATTTTGTCAAAATCCGATATCGGGGTAAGAAGTTATGGTCGTTTTACTAAAAGCTATCGGAACCGCCCAGGTGCGACGGGAAGGTTGACGGACCTCGAGCTTGAGACGGACCGTCGCAACCAAGGCAGTGACTCTCTCTTCTGGTCCAAATACGACAGCCAGGATGATGGACCATCAATCTAGCGACGGACCATCGCTAAGATCATCGTAACGAGGCAGTGTGGCCTTTTCTGACCAACATGCGACGGACGATCCGACGGGACGTCAGACTAGCGACGAACCATCACTCCGACCGTTGCAGATCCTGTTCAGTATTTTTAAGCCATTTTTAAAAGAACTTTTGGTCCTTTACCACCCTTTTAACACTTAGATACATTCAGAACGAAGCAAATAACTTCATATCCATCAAAAACATCAAGGCCAAGGTTTTCTCCCTCAAGAGCAAACTCAATTCCTTCTCCAAGAACTTCAAGATTCCACCATAAATTCTGAAAATTGAGTAGAGATTCAAAGTTCCCTAGCCAAAAGATTCAAGAACCCTCACTCAAGAGTACGAAAAAGAGTCTCAAGAAAGCTTGTTCATCTACAAGTCATAATCTAAGGTATGTGGGGTTTGAACAAGGACACTCGTTTCGTCCTTGTGCCCAAAAGTTATTTTAATTACAAAGATATATGGTTTTACATGTTTTCTTATGAAATTGAAGTATGGGTTTATGCCCTATGTTATTATTTCTTGAGATTATGATATTTCCCACGTTCTGAAAATTGAATTATATGAGTATGTTGATGTTATAATGCATATTGCTGAAATTTTCCAGATTTTGAGATGATTTATGAATATTTATGATTTCAAGCATGAATTTTGAGATGTTTTAACATGAGATTGACATATGTGTCATTAATCCCTATTTGAGATTATGATTTTGAGAACTATTGTGCTATAAGCACCCATGATTTGGGTATTTTGAGATTATTGAGAAAGCTTTGACCTTGACGGTCATAGTAGCTTTAAAATCCACTTTACTAAATGAGAATACAGATTTTATAGTTGGGTTCTTTATGAACCATGAGATTATTTTAAAAGTGAATTTACTATGAGATGAGCGTAGCTAACTAAAGGGAGTAGTATTAGCACCGAGTTGGGTAAGTTACTATGGTTTCATATCCCAGAACTACGTGCCACCGTAGGATTGAGATTTATGGGCCCGAGGCCGAGATAGTGATCACTGAGTTGAGGTTATACTCCCTGGAAAAAGTATGACACCTCTCCCCAACGTGAGATTTCTTCCTTAGGAGGACAAGACGTTGGACTCCATGTAGCTCGCATGGTGTATATCGGTTAAGAGAACCTCCCTAATAGCAAGATTTTTCAGAGTAGTTTCTTAAAGTAAAATTTTCCCAAGAAGAAAGTAGTTTTCCCTATTAGTAAGAGTAAGTAATCAGTTTCTAAAGTAAAGTATGTTCCTTGAGATGAGATTTATACTATATGTTCCATTATTCATAATTTACGAGATATCCATTTTGAGATCATTCGAGCTATGTGAATCAGCTATATTAGCATGCATGATTTCTGTAAAGATTGATGATATTATTATTTTAAGTATCGCATGCACACCCATATACTCAGTACATCCTCAAAGTACTGATTCACTTATATGTCTGTGTGCTACATTGTCTCATAATGTAGGTTCAGCTGCTCAGTCTCAGCAGCGTCAGTGATCTCTGAGTACCTTGATCTACACCTCCATAGTTGGTGAGTCCTCATGGTTCGAGGACCTGTTTTTCCCTGATTTCAGTCTTCATAGTAGTTGGGTTATTTCTTTTCAGTTGATTATGAGTCAGTTGGGGATCTGTCTCAATATATCTCTAGTTCTTGAGTAGTAGAGGCTTTGTCGGACTAGACTATCAGTGGTATTTTAGACTTTTCAGCATGTTGCTATTCAGACAGTATTCTTTTGTTATTTCAGTTGAGATATGTTATGACAGTGCCATTGTTTTTCTTTATCCATCTTAAAAGTAAGTGTCAGAAGTAGTAATAAGCTCAAAGGGTTAGCTTAGGGATACTTGTAGCCTTAAGCACCGTGTGACGTCTCGGAATGAGATTTTGGGGCGTTACACCAACACAACGGTCAACAAATTCACCAAAAATAGGATAGATACACTAACCTAGGTAAGTCAACATTATTCATTCCATGATCAATCTATAAAGGAAGTTATTTATGAAGATTACTCACTAATAAGATACTCTGTCTTAATCAATTACAATCAACCAAGAAATATGGGATGAAACACAGGAGAATGCACATATATACGAGTATATCTCATACTACAACCATGGATATACATTTATATCTCTTATCAAGCCTCAGCCATACTCTACATCTTATAATTTCCAACCTTCAAATGGGTATAAGGTGATATAAGACAAGGTAGTGAGATGAAATCAATGCTCAAACACAGTATCGCAAACAAGGTTTTTTGACGCCAATAAAATACAATACAAAAGTAAATATGAATATAGTATCAAACAAAACCAAGGAATGTAATGCAATGCAAATGATGCAATGTGATGGAATGATGATGATGAATAGTGAATATCATCACATGACTTTCTATATATACCCACTAAGCTCACAACTATCAGGAAGGACCATGGGGGTTTGCAACCCATATACTATATTTCATATCTTAATGTCAATTTCAACTCTCCTCTGCGGCTTATGTTCACAAAAAAGGTTTTAATAAAAGTATCTCATTTTCTTACAAAATCAGAATGTCTTAGTGGTATTAATGTCTCATGAATATGCATGTGTGATATGAGGATGTAATTCTCACAATCAATTATTGTGAAGATCAAAATCCCTTCAATACATGTATAAGTTAGCTCATAATCAACTCAATGTATCAGTAATTCATGATTTTAGTTTCCACTTGGCACCACCAGAATAAATAGTCATGTAGTCATCAATATTATCATCTCCAATTTCTTGGGCATCACTATAATGATAATGCAATTAAATACTTAAAGAATCCTACAATGCTAAGTCAAGTCCCCACTCAGCGACACAATAACCTATAAGGCATTCTAATGCAGTGATAGGCCTATGATGATAAGTCAAGTCCCCTCTCGGATGACATAACAATAAATAAAGTATTTAATGCACAAACATAACTAATAACATCAAGTCAAGCCCTCCACTAAAGCATCTCAATAACATAACCTCTTAAATCAACAAGAAATGTATTTATAAGCCCCCACTCGGACACACAATCATAAATTGTGACTCAAGTCCACATATATATTCACATAAGCCCCACATGGACAACACATCCTAGAGGTGCTTACAAATAGAAAAATTAACTAGGATAGACATTTATCTTAACATAATCCATCAAAGGCTCTGGTACGCACAGAGATGCTCGCTATATCTACTAAGAGGGACTCTTAATCTTAAACAAAATGCAAAAATACATACAAACAAGCATACAACACATAAACACTTTGGAAAAAGTCAAGGTACATCTCAACTTACCTTAAATAAAGATCCGCAAATCTTAAATCGTCCAAAGCCTCAACCTGAAGCTTGACTCCCTCGAATCAACACCAATGCATCCAATCAAAACAAATATATCATCTACAAGTCAAAATGAAGCTAATGATACCAATATTAATTCTATTTAAAATAGGTTCAAAACGAGTTCAAAAAATGAATCCAAAATAAAATGGGTAAAATCAAAATTTTATTTAAGAATAATGTTCCTCATATGAAGAGTAGTTTATAGTTGAAAACTCGTGTGAAATCGAGTAGAAATTGAACCTTGAATCGAAGAAAAATTCATTTAACAATTTACCAGGCAACCCTTCCCCCTCTAAAAACACATTTAAATCATAGATTTAAAGTTGTTTTGAAGGTGAAATTATTATGGAATGCTGGAATAAGGATTTGAGAACTTACCCACGGAATAAATCATGAAAATCCCTTCAAAATCACCTTAATATGAGTTCTAGAAGTCCAAAATAGAGAAAATATGATTTGGATTCGAAAAAAGGGTGTTTGATCTGTCCAAGTCATTAGCCTTCACGAACACAGGCCCTTGGTCGCGATTGCGAGGTTGTCCGACCCGGACCTTCGCGAATACAGACCTATGATAGCTAATATGAAGAATAAATGGCACAACCCTTCGCGAATGTGAGACTCTGGCCATGAATGCAAAGGTAGGGATAATGGAGCTCCGCGAACGTGAAGAGAAATGGATTATGCACCAAATGACAGCTGAAAATCAGCAAAGGCAAAAGTCAAAATACTCCAAACGGATCTTAGGAATTTGTTTAGGACCCTACAGAAACAAACCATTAATTGCTAATTTTGATGTTCCAGACTCAATGGTGATGTTGGATTTTTTAAAAAGAATCGTTTTTACAAAATTAACCCCTCGGGACCCCTTTTACTATTTTGCAAACGAATAGACGAAATGAGATATAAAGGTCTCAAAATTGAACCAACCCCTCTACTTACCTAAATTCGACATTCCGAATCTATTGATGTCGTCAAAATTTGTCATTCGACACTAGGATAAAAAAATGTTGACTGAAGTCAACTATTAGCTCTTAAAGCCTCAAAATAACCTCAAACCCTTCCAAAATCTTTCTGAAAGCTTTGGGAGTTGTGTCAACCATCCCCACACCCTAGAATCTATATATAGCAATTATAGAGAAGGGTAGAATACTTAAAACACTGAAATTTCTAAATTTCACTATGAGGATCATTACAGTAAAGCTAAGAATTCAAGTATAAAAAGGATAGGGGATAAAGGATCCCGTTTCAAACTTCTATATGATTGAAAAAACCCATTAGTTATTTGATCAATAAAATAAAGCTATATTGTGATAACAAAAGTTGGCATTCGCATTCAAAAGGGTTATGACTTGTCCTTAACTGAGTAGTGTATCTTTGTTTAGCCAACAAAATAAGGTAGTGTTAGAGTTTTGTTTTTATTTTTTTGTCCTTTTTCTTAAAAGAAAGCAAAAGTTTATATTCACCGGCTTAATATCTTTTTTGTAGATAATAATAGAAAGAAGCTTGTTATGAACAGACAAAAATAAGCAACATGATAAGCAAAAGAAAAAACAAGATGAACACACAGATTTATGTGAAAATCCTTGACGAGAAAAACCACAACCAGAGAAATTTCACTATAATGGATGGAGAATACAATGAGAAGAATGATATATTTTAAAACGTCCAAAACGACCCACTAAACGCACTTATATAACACCACAGACCTCATGAAAAATCACAAACCTGGGTCGTACCATGAACTTTTCAGGGCCTAATCAACAAAATTTGGGTCAAAAACTCTAACAATCTCCACCTTGACATGACTTCTAATTTAGAACTCACATCTGTTTTGAGAAAACTCTCCACCTCTTCCACAAAAGCCCCTAAGGGTACATGTTAACTGCTGACACCAACCAAGTCCAAGCAATGACCAAACTTGGCACTTGGTAGTGTCTTGGTCATCATATCAGTGGGGTTATCATGGGTACTAACCTTGCTTACCACAATATCACCACGAGTAATAATTTCACGCACAAAATGATACCAAACATCGATGTGCTTTGTCCTCTCGTGAAACATCTGATTTTTTGTAAGGAAGATAGCACTATTACTGGTGTAAAAGGTCGTAGTAATCTGTAAGTCTTTGCTAAGTTCACCGAACAGACCCTTCAACCAAATAGCTTCCTTGGAAGCCTCTGTTATAGCCATGTACTCTGCCTCAGTAGTTGACAAAGCAACTGTAGTCTGTAAAATAGTTTTTCAACTGATAGCACAACCACCAATGGTGAAAACATAACTTATAAGGGATCTCTTTTTATCAAGGTCTCTTATAAAATAAGAATTAACATACCCGATCACACCATCTCTATTTCGTCTATACTGCAAACAAACATCAGCAGATCCATGCAAGTATTTAAATATCCACTGAATTACTTTCCCATGTTCTTTACCAGGATTTTCCATATATCTACTAACTACATTGACTTCATACAATAATCTGGTTAGGAGCACACCATCTCATACATAAGAGACCTAACCGCACTAGAGTATGGAACTCAAGATATATAGTCACGCTCATTATCTATCTTTGGAGATAATGTGGCTGAGAGTTTGAAATTAACTGCCAATGGAGTACTAATAGGTTTGGCATTTTGCATATTGAATGTATGAAGCACTTTCTCAATATACCTTTTCTGACTCATGTATAACTTACATTTTTCTCTATCACTCAGAATTTCCATGCCAAGGATCTACTTTGCTGCTCCTAAATCCTTCATCTTAAACTCCTTACTGAGTTAGGCTTTGACTTTTCTTATCTCTCTCATATCCTTTGCTGCAATCAACATATCATTAATATACAAGAGAAGATACACGAACAAACCATCACTTACCTCTTTGAAATATACACAGCTATCACAACTACTCCTCATAAACATATGAGAAGTCATAAAAGAGTCAAACCTCTTATACCATTGTCTGGGTGACTATTTTAAGCCATAAAGAGACTTTTTCAGCAAGCATACATAGTCCTATTTTCCTGAGACTACAAAAAACTTTAGTTGTTGCATATAGATATCCTCCTCAAGTTATCCATGTAAGAATGCAGTCTTGACATCCAACTGCTCAAGCTTAAGATTGTGCATGTCCACAATTCCAAGCAAGGCTCGAATCGAACTATGCCTTACAACTGAAGAAAACAAATCTGTGAAGTCAACACTTGGAACCTAACTATAACCTTTAGCAACAAGTCATGCGTTGTATCTAGTATCTTCAACTACCGATGTTCTTTTTTTCTTTTTAAATACCCACTTGCAATGGACAACTTTCTTATCTTTAGCCAGTCTCACCAAATCCCATACCATTCTTATGAAGTGATTCCATCTCCTCCTGCATAGCAATCATCCATCGCCCAAAATTATCATAACTAACTGCCTCTGATTAAGAAGAAAGTTCTTCACTGGAATTAATACCCTCTGTTACATTCAATACATAAGCAACCAAATCAGCTTCACCATACTTCTGAGGAGGTTTAATATCTCTCCTAGGCTTGTCTTTAGCAATAGAATACTCTGCACCACTGGTAGTGAAGAAGAAACAGTATCACTCTGTATCTCCAGGATAGACTGAGAAGTAGGCACTGGTGTAGACTCTGCTCCAATCTGCAATTCAATACGGGTGCTTGACTTTTGTTGATTCATGTCACTAGGCTCATCTGGAGGCGAAGCACTAGATTCGGAGGAAGCACAAAGCATGGCAGTTTCATCGAACATAACATCCCTACTAATTATAACCTTTCTATTTTCTGGACACCAAAGCTTATAGCCTTTAACACCAGACTTATAACCCATAAATAAACATTTGACAGATCTAGGTTCCAACTTTCCATTATCAACATAATCATAAGCAGGACATCCAAATTTCTTCAAATCAGAATAACTGGCAGGAGTACCGGACCATACCTCTTGTGGAGTTTTTTTGTCAATCGTAACTGAAGGAGAACGATTAATAAGAAGACAAGTTATGGAAGCATCTTCGGCCTAAAAAGACTTGGGTAAACCAACATTAGAGAACATACAATGCACCTTCTCCATTATTGTCATATTCATTCATTCGGCCACACCATTCTGCTGCGGAGTATGATGAACTGTTAAGTGTGTCACAATTCTTTCTGACTTGCACATAACATTAAATTCATTAGAACAGAACTCTAAACCACTATCAGTTCGAAGGCATTTTACCTGCTTCCTTGTTTGCTTTTTAATAATAGTCTTCCACTCTTTGAAAATAGGCAACATATCATTCTTTTGCTTCAGGAAGAACACACAAACTTTTCTGTAATAGTCATCAATAATAGTCAACATGTAATTGGGACCTCTTCTAGAAGGTACTCTAGAAAGACCCCAGAGATCAGAATGAATGTAATCAAGTGTGCCTTTAGTTGAGTGGATGCCTTTAGTGAATCTAACTATCTTCTGCTTCCCAAAAATCCAGTGCTCACAAAACTCCAATTTGATAATACTCTAGCCATCAAGAAGTCCTCTCCTATGTAGTTCAGCCATCCCATTTTCACTCATATATCCAAGGCGCATATGCCAAAGTTTAGCAACATCACTATCTGATGGAAAGGAGGTAGAAACAGTTGTATCACCTGTAATCGTAGAGCCTTGCAATATGTACAAATTTGTAGTCTTTCTCTTTCCCTTCATCACAACAAGAGCACTTTTACAAACCTTTAGGACTCAACCTTCACCAGTGTACTTATATCCGTTTGAATCAAGGGTACTCAAGGAAATAAGATTTCTCTTCAGGTCTGGGACATACCGTACATCACCAAGTATCCTCACAACCCCATTAAATATCTTGATCCTGATTGTTCCAATACCAGCTATCTTACAGGGTGTGTTATTTCCCATCAACACAGCACCTTTAGAGGACCAATTCCGATTGTGACACATATAAAACGTGCAAGTTGAATCAAGAATCCAATCCTCACAGAGTTTGGAATTACCATTAGAAACTACCAAGAGTTCTCCATCACTACCGCCATCTTCAACAAAATTGGCTTTACCGAACTTCTTTGATTGGTTTTCTTTCTATTTTTAGGCTTCTCTTTTACTTTTATTCTGTAACTTATAACACTCAGATTTGATATGGCCCTTCTTATTGTAGTAATTACAGGGTTTGTTTCTGTTTCTAGATTTTGACCTATTCTTATCATCACCTTTAGAGTTCCTTTTATAAGTCCTTCCTCAAACAATAAGACCATCTCTTTGGGTCACCGACCCATTCACAAAATGTTTCATCTTTTTCTTAAAGAACAACGCATCATAGACTTTATCTAGGG
The DNA here is from genome assembly GCA_030864215.1 of Capsicum pubescens. Taxonomy (NCBI): domain Eukaryota; kingdom Viridiplantae; phylum Streptophyta; class Magnoliopsida; order Solanales; family Solanaceae; genus Capsicum; species Capsicum pubescens. The sequence continues at coordinate 257,008,427 of CM061544.1, read as the reverse complement.
TTAGGGTATCAAGACTATATAAAATTATATCCCTAAAGTTTGAGTATGATGCAGGCAGCGAACACAACAAAATCAACCCTAAATCTTTCTGATCGTACTTAACCTCCTCTAAATCAAAGACGATTACCTTAAAGACATATAGGTGATCCTACAAAGATACACCCTCAGACATGCGATGGGAATAAAATTGTTATTTGAGATGCAACTTACTAGTTAGGCTCTTTGTCATACATAACGATTCCAGTTTCAACCACAATGCAGCGGCAGTGGTCTCCTTCAAAATAACTTGTAGAATATGATTGGATAAATGAAGGTGGAAGTGGATCTGAGACAAATCTTTTTTATCCTTAATTGTATATTTTTTTGTCCACGATGAGGGAATCTTATCAAACCCTAATAGAGCATTGTCCAAATGTATTTGCGCGAGCACAACCTGTATCTTAACCTACCATAACAAAAATCTGGTATTACAGTCCAACAACGGAATATCATACTTCATGGTTTCCATCCCCGAGAAAACAATCGATCGCTCTGATACCAGTTTGTTATGAATGGACAGCAATAAGCGATATGATAAGCGAAAGAAAAAATAAGATAAACACACAGATTTACGTAGAAACCCTTGATGAGAAAAACCATGGGCAAAGGCAAAGAAATTTCACTATAATAGATAGAGAATATAATGAGGAGAATGACGTATTTAAAACGTCCAAAACGACCCACTAAACACACTTATATAGTCTGATCTCTCCGCTACCACTACAGACCCCATGAAAAATCACAAACATAGGTCGTACCGTGAACTTTTCAGGGTCGGATCAACAGAATTTGGTTCACAAACTCTAACAAAGCTTATAACAATAAAGAAATTGGATGCATCATCTTTGATCCAACAAGTTAGTATGTTTTTTTCATGGAAGAAAGCTGGATAATATACTACGGGAATAAGCTAAAGAGTGTACTATGTTGCTATGATATATATCATAGTCTTGGATATTCAATAAATGTAACATTGTACAAAGTTTTGATATGTCAATATAACTATTTGGTCAACTTGATGGTATGAAACATGTTTGCCTACTCAATTTTTATGTATAGAGACATATAACACACTAACAATGTCAGGCATATGTGTCCGTGCTCAGTACGGACACTGACCATCTAGTAATAGGACAAAATACTTTTTTGTGTACATCAAATAATTTCACCATGTTCACGAGATTATCTTGCCTTAAATATTATTAGTACATAATGAGCCTGCTATCTATCCTAAAAGAGCACCTAATAACCAATTTTTATTCTTATATATAAATGAAGAGTTTTGGTACTACTATTTTATCTTTTAGTGCCTACTTGCTATTACTATTATTATTATTACTAGATAGGTATGCTCGTGCTTTGCACGGTCCCAACGCGTAATTTTCTTATGAAGCTAATATAATAATTAAGTTACATATAAAGATCAATATAAACTAACTACAGCATGCAGCATATCACTATCGTGGACATATCATAAGATTACAACCATGAAAATATCATATTACTGGATGCTATACGACATTCACATATCATATTAATTGTTGCTTATATACATTGGTAATTACAAATAGCAAATTACATTTTTTTGTATAAAGTTGAACTTTACATAATCAGATAGAACCTACGTATATAACGGAAATAGTAGTCGTGATATAGAAAAAAATTAAGTTACAATTCTAGCATTAAATAAGTTGTTTCTTCATACCGAGACTACCTTTTATGGAACAAAGATTACATACACTGTTACATTGTTACCTTATGAACATTGTCGTTATGTTCATAAACCGGGATTAAATAGTTTTTAGTTTACACACACAAAGTACAACAAATTTCTCAAGATGAAACAACACAAGGTTCTTGTGGTGCAAAATGGGTAAGGTATGCATCAGCCAACATTTGACCTAATTTAACTTGAGCCTCTGTGGTTAAATGAAGATTATCTTCCTTCAGCTGCAATCCCCTAGCATCAACACATACAACATTTGGAAGATCAATCACCTTTTGCGCTTCTCAAATCTTTTCAATATACCTCTCATCTCCTGATGCAATTGCAACATGTAGGATAAAGCATTTCAGTTAACGAATACACAAAAATGTTCAGCTACTTTGGTCCATGAAATTCCAAACTACAATTGCCTAAGCCCTTGAAAAGTGTCATATGCATCAAGCAGATTTGAGCGAAAAATGTTCAACTACTTTGGTCCATGAAATTCCTAACTACAATTTCCAAATTTCACGAAAAGTGTCAACATGCATCAAGCAGGTTTGAAGTGGCCTCGCGATTTCATGTAACACCTTTTATGATTTTTTAGCCTAGTCAGTTATGTCTCACAACAACTGCACATAGGAGAAAAGGAGTGTATCTTGGTATGAATCTTATTCATTGGTTTACTATCTTAACAAATTTATTGGACAAATGCATAGAGAATGTGCAGTAAGAATTCAAAAAGGCATCATTTAGGCTTGAAGCAAACTACATTAGCTAACCTGAATAATTGGCAGAGATGGCAGATGCAAATCAGCACGAACGTTATGTATTAACTTCTCCATATTAGCCTTATAGACTGAATACTAATCAAGATTTTTTCATTTGGAAAATCTATAGAGGAAACATTTTCTTCATTACAAAAAATCCCACAAAGTGAAAAAATGAATCTTGATTCAAGAAAAAGTAAACCAAGACTACAAAAAGCATCATCAGAGAGGTGTAATTTACAAAGAGCACCTTCTTTACCTGTTTTTTTAGACTATAAAGAAGAACCCCATGATGAAGAAAGTGATTTTTCTATGGGAAAATTGATTAGGCAAGCATCTATAACATCAATAACAACAACAACAAAGAGTAAAGTTATTCAAGAAAGTGAACAAGTTCATAATGAGGAAAGTGAGTTCTCTATGGGAAAGTTGATTAGGCAAGCATCTATAAACTAAGTAAAATTTTCACCTCAGAAGAATACAATTATTGTTACCAAAAGTATCATAGGGCAATCTACAGAGGGAACCTTTTTTCTCAGTTTTTGCAAAAGGAAAAGTAATTCATGATGAGGAAAATGAGTTTTCTATGGGGAAGTTAATTAGGCAAGCTTATTTAAACCATGCAAAAGTCCTGCCTCCTAAACATACTTCAAAGGTACTTTCATATATCAACTTCCTGTTTAAAATTACTTACTTCTTGGACCTAATTGTTTCCTAGTAGCTTTTAGACTTAAGAGATAACGATTGAAGTGTGTGAACATCTCGTTTAAAAGTTAAACTATTAGAGATCGCACTTTTATTTTACTTAGTTATATCTTTCTCAACATCAACTGAACTTGAATTTGAATATACATGTGAAAGAAGACGCTAAGTTTCAATGAAATCCATAACCATAATAATCGTAAAAGTAAACTAAGTAATTCTAGGAACGTTAAAAATCAAACTCGTGAAGTTCACATTCTAAATCGTCTTTGATTTTTGTTTCATGATATGCCATCAACCAAACCACTTTAATTTTTATTATATAGCATGGTCTCAAAAGTACATTCATTAGTGCTAGGAATGTTAAAGGTTGAACTGATGACGTTCAAATTCTGATATCAAATAGAAATCTATTTTAGGCATCACAGGATAATCTAAAGACAACATCATTCATATATCAAATCATGATTTTTAGGTTACTGTAGTGAGAATAGCAACAAAATTCTTCACAAAATTGATATTTTTCAATACCACACAGGAATCTTATTTAGGCATCACATTAGAGTTTAAAGATAATACACTTCAGCTCCATATAGCAATATCTTTACAAGTTACTGCTAGGCAAGCAGCTATAACAACAATAACAACAACAACAAAGAGTAAAGTTTTTCAAGAAAGTGAACAAGTTCATGATGAGGAAAGTGAGTTTTCTATGAGAAAGTTGATTAGGCAAGCATCTATTTACAAAGTAAAAGTTTCACCTCAGAAGAATACTTTACAATTATTGTTACCAAAAGTATCACAGGGCAATCTACAGAAGGCACCTTCTTTCCCAGTTTTTGCAAAAGGGCAAGTAATTCATGATGAGGAAAATAAGTTTTCTATGGGGAAGTTGATTAGGCAAACTTCTTTAAACCAAGCAAAAATCCTGCCGCCTAAACATACTTCAAAGGTACTTTCATATACCAACTTCCTGTTTAAAATTGTTTACTTCTTGGACCTAATTATTTCCTAGTAGCTTTTAGACTTAAGAGATAATGGTTGAAGTGTGTGAACATCTCGTTTAAAAGTTAAGTTGTTAGAGATTACGCTTTTATTTTACTTAGTTATATCTTTATCAACAACAACTAAACTTGAATTTAAATAAACATGTGAAAGAAGACGCTAAGTTTCAATGAAATTCATAACGATAATAATCTTAAAAGTAAACTAAGTAGTGCTAGGAACGTTAAAAATTAAACTCATGAAGTTCACATTCTAAATAGTCTTTGGTTTTTGTTTCATGATATGCCATCAACCAAACCACTTTATTTTTTTGGTATGTAGCAGAGTCTCAAAAGTACATTCATTAGTGCTAGAAATGTTAAAGGTTGAACTGATGATGTTCAAATTCTGATAAACGAACTACTACTGGAAAAGCAGTTTTTTTATCATCAACTATTGCCTTAAACTACTTTTCAAAGCCACAAAAAATAAACACAAAATTAACAACATCAGAGGAAAACGAACAAATTACTGGGAAAACAGCTTTGTTTTCCTCAATGATATTGCCTTAAACTGCTCGAACTAACACCTTCATCATTTCCCACCAATTCAAAATCAATAAAACCTTTTGTAAAATCTCGATTCCTTAGACCTCACCTTCCGATCACTTCCAGAACCTTCAAAATACTTCCTATTCAAAATCACTCTGTAAAAAATACACGATTCTAAGAAACTCTTGCTTCACTTGTTCTCATATACTGACTAAGGTATAACTGACTGATCCAGAAAGCCATAAAAAATAGAAACAAAACCAACAGAGGAAAAGTAACAGGCACTGGGAAAGCAGTTTTACTGTATCAACTATTGCCTTAAACTGCTTTTCGCCAAAAAAAAATGAGCATAAAATTAACAAATTCAACATAGGAAAACAAACAAATTATCAGAAAGGCAGTTGTACTGTCATCAACTATCGCCCTATACTGCTCAATGAAAACTTTCACCATTTCTAACTAATTCAAGATCAACGAAACCATTAAAAACCTTGCATAAAAGCCCAATTCTTTAAACCTCATATTCCAATCATTTTACCAGAAAAGCAGTTGTACTGTCATTAACTATCGCCCTATACTGCTCAATGAAATCTTTCACCATTTCTAACTAATTCAAGATCAACAAAACCATTAAAAACCTTACATAAAAGCTCAATTCCTTAAACCTCACATTCCAGTCATTTCTAGAACCTTCAAAATACTTTCTATTCAAAATCGCTTTATAAAAAATAAACAATTCTAGCAAAATCTCACTTCACTTGTCTTCATATATATACTGACTAAAGTATAACGGACTAATTCATGAAGCCCTCACAAGGTATGTCTCTAATTTATTCATCTACTTTATCAACTTTGATTGTTTCATATGCAAAAAACGCATTATTAAATACATAATTATGTTGTTTAGATCTATAATTGGAAATTGAAGTTTTCAATTGTTAGTAGTTCGAGCATTAACTCCCAATTAAAATATATATATTTATAGGGAAAAAATTATAAACGGATTATGAAGATGAAGAAACTAATAAAGTAGAGAAACGTATCTGTGAGCTTACTGGTGAGGATTAAACCAAGCGCTGAACACAATTGAGAAGATAGTCCTATTTATATTCAAGTAAAAATGTCTTCTAGAAATGTCCCTTTTTTTGTTGATTTTTTTGTATCTGTGGTTGAAATGAAAGACAAATGGGTGGATGTTGTGGAAGAGTAATGTGGAAATATCATTATATTCTGGAATGTTGCAGAAACAGTTGTGCAATACCCATATTACCCTTAATTATGAAAGGACTAAAGTACCCCTGGTCGTCCCTTGCATCACTTTTCTTTATAGTAATTATTATTATTATTATTATTATTATTATTATTATTATTATTTTTTATTTTATTATTATTTATTTTTTTACTATTACTATTACTGCTACTACTACTACTACTACTACTACTACTACTACTACTACTATTATTATTATTATTACTATTACTTTTTTTTACTATTACTATTACTACTATTTTTTTTCCTACTAATATATAAGTAAAAGTTTGATAATACTACTAATTTGTCTTTTAGTAGTACCATAAGTGAAGGTTGGGGTGACTATCAAGGGTATTTCGGTAATTTTAGTCACCCCAACCTTCACTTCTATATAGTAGTAAATAAAATGGTTACACATGCATATTACTTTTTCCTTATATTTGTTAGTTTTGTCCTCATTTTTATAGTGCAATAAAATGATTACATATGCATATTGTTTTTTTCTTATATTTATTAGTTTTGTCTTCATGTATTATTTTAATAATATTTTTATTTAGACCTTTGTAATTGAATTATACATGATAGTATTTTCTTATAAATATCTTTTTTGTTCCTTATTAAATGACTATCAAGGATATTTCGATAATTTTAGGATGCAATAAAATGGTTGCACATGCATATTACTTTTTTCTTATATTTATTAGTTTTGTCGCTATTTATTATTTTAATAATATTTTTATTTAAACATTTGTAATTGAATTATACATGATAGTAATTTTTTTATAAATATCTTTTTGTTCCTTATTAAATGACTATCAAGGGTATTTCGGTAATTTTAGGGTGCAATAAAATGGTTACACATGCATATTACTTTTTCCTTATATTTATTAGTTTTGTCCTCATTTTTATAGTACAATAAAATATTTACATATGCATATTATTTTTTCTTATATTTATTAGTTTTGTCGCTATTTATTATTTTAATAATATTTTTATTTAAACATTTGTAATTGAATTATACATGATAGTAATTTTTTTATAAATATCTTTTTGTTCCTTATTAAATGACTATCAAGGGTATTTCGGTAATTTTAGGGTGCAATAAAATGGTTACACATGCATATTACTTTTTCCTTATATTTGTTAGTTTTGTCCTCATTTTTATAGTGCAATAAAATGTTTACATATGCATATTATTTTTTCTTATATTTATTAGTTTTGTCTTTATGTATTATTTTAATAATATTTTTATTTAGACATTTGTAATTGAATTATACATGATAATATTTTTTTATAAATATTTTTTTGTTCCTTATTAAATTACTATCAAGGGTATTTTGATAATTTTATGATGCAATAAATATTTCGGAATCGATGTATGTATCCACAACCTATATATTTGAAACTTTCAAATGAGACGTGCATCATGTATTTTTCGAGGAATGTCCAAACGAAAGACGTGTTGCCAACTGTAGTTGCAACAATCTAGCTAGATTTTTATCCACTTATATAATCATTTTTGTATTGGTTGGACCAATCTAGCAAGCTCAATTTTGTTCCACACTGAATGTATATATTATGTTAACATCGATTCATTGTACTACATTTCTTTTCTTTTACTCCTATACTAAACAATTACAACAAGTAGGAAATAATTTTCTCCCAAATTAAATCTCTTTTACAAATTAATGTTGTCAAAATGCCCTTACCTTGCACGGACACAGATATCTAAGTCATTCTACTATTTAAGTTATATTCAATTTTTCTTCGCACTATTTAACTTATAGCCCATATTTAAGTTATATTAAAAAAAATTCAAATTGTTTAACTTATAGCCCATATTCGCAAACTTCAAGACCAAAAATTGTTGCTCCTTCTCATCTTCTTCTCCTCCTTATTGTTGTAAAATCAAAGTTCAATCTCATCTGACAACTCATGTTCATGGTATGTGCTTTTTAATTTATTATATCAGGACGAAGGCTATCGGATATATACCCATGGATACACGATGACAAAGTGACTCTTAGACTCATAAATATTAATTTTCCAATTAAACTTGTCCATTATACGATGAAATGTATTACGAATTATACGTATTAGAGTTTGCACTCAACCTTCAGAGTTCAGACATACGAGTCCAAATTTTGGAATTTGTCAAAATTGCTTATAAAGTTTATGTCAAATTGTCTGACAAGCCCAACTTTAATCTCGTATATATCTAAAGTGGATAAACTTATAAACTATGCTAGAAAAGGAATTAAGGAAACATAAGTACATATTGATGAGAGCCTGAGCAATTAATGGTCCTTAATTTACAGTGTTTAGAACAAATGAAAGGAAATATAGTAGTCTGATTATGAAGAAACTAGTATTATTGACTATAAATGAAGAGAGGTATCAACATCAGAGTTTCCCAATTTACGCTTTGGACTGAAACCTGACCAAAACTTTTGTGTTTTCGTAACTGTAAGACCTGTTTGATTGTTGTTGCTATTATTCAAGCTGAGCCCAAGTGAAAGATTATGATCTTTTTCATATGTCCTGGATGGAAAAATTACCCGTTGATCGCGTTGTAATCCTTGATTAGATGAAGGTACATAATTCTTGTTTGAAATCTTGATCACCTGAGGCTCTGGGAACAATTTTAGTGTCTTGTCTTCTCGTTGTTCTCTTGCTCTTTCTAACTGTCTGAATCTTTCTTGTAACAGTGCAATGGATGGACCTGCAACATTGGCATCGTTGTTATTATTATTCGGCCTTCCCATCGATTGATTTTAGGAAAGAAAATGTAAGAACTGGTGTTGATTTTTGCTTATTTTTGAAGGCTTAACTTTTTGCATGTGTGTATATATATTTATATATATATAGGAGAATTTGTAGCTAAGTTGTTGGCTCGGTTTATTGAAATTTCAGTCGTGACGTATCATAAGGAGGCAATCGGGCGACTAAGGAAAAAAATCCAAGAAGATCTGCCACAATTGATTATGTTATCAGGTTGTTTTGATGTGTGTTGAAGGCATGCAGGAGGACTTTTTTAGAAGAGGAAAATGGTGAGGGGAAAATGAACAAAATAATATGATGGATGTTAGTATTTGGAGGAGAGTGTTTGAAGGATCAAAGGGTTAGGTATTGTTACGTCTGTTTGTTTTTTTATAATATGTTTTTTTTGTTTGAGGCATTTGTTAGTTTTATTATTTCTTTGACTTATGACTTCAACATCCATAATTATTTGTGTGATGAGGAGGTCACGAGTTTAAGCTGTGTAAAGAGTCCCTTGCAGAAATGTTAGGTAAGACTACGTACAATAAACCCTTGTGGTCCGATCCTTCTCTGAACTCTGTACATAGCGAGAGCTTTAATGCACCTGACTGCCGTTTTATTGTAATGGAGAACGCCATGAACTAAAGACAACTTTTGTAGTGGTTAAATAGAGTTTTGTTTTGAAAGAATGTTTCCTTCCGCACCAAAGACAACCTAAGCATTAGTTGCGGAGTTGCATAGAGTAGAGATAGATGCCAAGAACGTTCAAGAGTATTTAAGTTTGCACGTGTATGAAATGTAATACTTATAGTGATCGTATAATTTTTTGGCCAAGAATATTCAACTGTCTGCCAGCCATACCTCAAACTCAATCCAGACACTTGTACAACTAAGAGGTAAAAGACATCAAGCGAAATAAGTCAAAGTACATGCAAATTAACTCAAACACCGGCACTATAAAAAAAATATACTTATCAAAACACATGCAGCATTGAGAGTAGCAGCAGTGTCCAAGGTCTCAATATAGTTCAGTTGATCTTTTCCTTACTCTTGTTAACTACCATGTTTTTGTTTCTTGAAATTTAAAATAAAGGGAAAATATGGTTGCCGTTGCATTCGCGATAAGATACTTTATCAATATTTTTGCCTTCATCTTCCTGGTTTCTTCTAGATAATAAAATACTCTCCTCTCTTGATGCATACAGCAGTATTAAATAAATTTAAAGCACTGGTGGATATGTCATTGAAAATTGACATGCCTCCAAATACAAGAGTATAAAATTCACGAAAATCTCATTCAGTATAGACATTATATTCATCATCTGTCATGGCAATTATATAAGACAAGATTGGGATGCATGATTTGGATCTCTTTTAGAGACCCATTCTGTTGGTACTATTTAAGAAAGTAACATGAGCTCCACTTTCTCATTTTTTGGCTCATTCTGTTTACATCAGTGTAATGTAATCCTACAAGTGGGGTCTCGGGAGGGAGGTGTGTACGCATACCTTACCGCTACCTTGTGAAGGTAAAGAGGTTGTTTCCAAAAGACACTCGGTGCACTCTCTTTACATTATTCTCAAATACTTGCTTCTCTTGAATGCTGAATGAGTAGATTGAATGTAACCGAGACTGATGATCATAAGCAGCTATTCATCAAGTTAACCCGGGCACGCATCGTTATCGAAATAAATAATTAAATAAATAAATAAAACACGGCCCAAAAAAAAAAGTTGTGTGAAGATATCTTGTTACCTGCAATTATTACTGAATCAAGTACTACAACATCCTGCTCAACAATGAAACATGAATACAATGATGCAAAGTAAATCATCATCAATTGCCAAAGATTTCTGAAGCATTCAACTCAGAAGTAAGAGCTATGTACATAAACTGCTTTGTTACACCTACATGCTAATTCCAAAAATGGGATTACACTCTACTTTAATTAAATGAATCTTGTGTTTGAGAAGAAAAAACAGACGAATAAATGAAACCTTTTGGCTAGGGTGTATGTGATAAAAAATCAATACGACTGCTCTACTCAATACCTTCAGGTTTTATTCCTACTTTGCTGAACATGTAAAATGCCATCAGCAGGTGAGAATTGACAACTATCGAAATGGTCCTGCAAGAGAGCAAAAAGAAGAAAGTTGAAAACAGATTAATTTTCATCGGAACACCAAAAGTTCTACATTAAAGCAAAAAAGGATGAGCACAGAAAGGGACCTAGCCCTCACATGTACAAATCGACAGCGCAAATTGAAGCACTCATTCATTTCATTTTTACCTTCACAACTCTTTTTCCCTTCCCCATTTTCATGAGCACAGTACAAGTTTTTGGACCAGTGAAAAGCACACAGGGGCATCCTTAAGATTTAAGAATATCAAGAGGTCCCTAGATGTCTGTAGAAAGTTACCTAGTTTATTTCCTTAATCCATGCTAGGTTCCAGTTTAATTGGGCAAAACATATACAGAATTGCATAGACAGGTAAGACAATGTACAGTGGATGTTAATCATTTCCCATAGACAACAACTTACATCTCTTTCCCCTTCACATTCCAACTACCAAAAATATCACTTTCTTCTCATCAAAAATTCATGTCTATACAGCTAAGGAAATCAAAGTAGGAGGAGCATTGAAGCACCAGGATAGAAATGAAAAATCAAAAAACAAGATAAGTAGAACAGAAGGCTTCAGAGAAGAAGAGAGTGTGCACACTGGTTACGTTTTTGTTATTGTACTCTACTTTTCGATACCACTTCTATATATATGGGGGCTTCCCTTTTACATCAATAAAACTTGATTTTCTTAGAATTTCTAGATTTCCGCAAGAAAATTAGTTTTAGGCTCATACTTCCTAATTTTCTTCCATATTACAAAGAAAAGGTAAATAAAGATGTCCCTCTTTTTCTTGTGGTACCAATTTTTTCTCAGTTTCTTTTGTGGTACCAAACAGAAGGAATGTGCCCGTTAGGGTCAACTTGATTCTGACTTCATTTTTAGGCTGGTAGAAGTTTGAACCAAATAAAACTCGGCGATTTGATTTTAGGCTTGGTTCATCCCATACTGAGCCAAGCTTCTGTCTGTAGAAGTGTGTCAGGCAACCCACCCTGATTTTGGCTTTTCAACTAGTTGAAACCCCTTTAATGCAAACAATAACAAGTTTAGTTGCTCGGAGTTGTAAGTGTGAAGTTATAAAACAATTTACAATATCGACAATGGTGCCAAAGGACCATATGCCTTTTTTCTTCTTAGAGATGATAAACAAATGCAACATTAAATAGCTAATGACTAATGACTGCCTAGATTGCAGGCCAAGAGATGGAAAATAGGGACAAAAACTGAAAAGTGTGTGTGAGAACTACTGGAAGAACAAAGAAAAATAACAAAGAGATTAGAGAGAAATAAAAATAGCAGTGTTGTTAAAGGCCAGTGTTTCATCACTTAAAAGAAAAGGATTATGTTTTACGTGACGCCATACACTTCAGAGAACATGCAACACGGAAATCAAAATGAGTAGCAGTCAGTTCTTTGAATCTCAACTTTGAGGATTTTGACTAAGTTGGCATCATTGTACATTAGAAGCTGAAATTGATTATTTCAATGGCAACACATACATGTTTCGTACTTTTTAATTTTCCGTAAATTGTGCACTTCACTTTGCTTTACTTCTTGCCTACCACTTCAAGCCTCATAAACCTTGTAGCTCTTTTGCATTTTTCTCTTGAGAAAACACTGGAAAATATTCCACGGACTCAGATTCACAAAAATTAAGACAAAGTGGAGAAAGACGTACAATGGTTCCACAAACTCACTTCACTAAACGTTCATGTCAGGAATAGCTAATAAGCAACTTGGAAAACTTGACGAATACTAAAAAAGAGAACATAAAACTTCCTTTTTACTACCGGAGTTTTTAAATTTTATTTAGTTTTACCAGAAGGGAGTGTCACAATTATACAGTTATTCTTTACATTTCGAGTTGAATGTTATGTTTACAGTTTCAGATGAGTAGACCCAATGACCAATGTTCACTTTCCAATGGCAAAACAACAACATACCCGGTGTAATCCCAATCCCACCAGTGGGATATAGAGAGGCTAGGGTGTATGCAGACCTTACCCCTACCTTATGTGGGGTAGAGAGGTTGTTTCCGATAGATCCTTGGCTCAAGGAAAAATGTGTTCCAGAACACTTTCCAACAGCAAATAACTATTTATATCATGTCATAGAAGAACTCATAGGTCTCACTTTTTTTACAATTTCAAAACACATGCATCTAGCATAGTACACTTCCAACAAGTCACCAACTAAAAATTCTAAAATACCCCCCTTGGTTCATGTTATAGCACTTTACAGTTAAGTTAGGACTCTAATGGAGAGCTAGAGAAAATTAATTGCATTAACTAACTATACCGATCTTAGCTACATTTATGACAAATGCACAAAGCATTTTAAAACTCCAGACGTCTTCCCTTATATAGACATAAAATATAGAGGTAACAAGTTTTCATACTAAGATCCACTCCACTCTTCCTTACAAACTACTCCCTCCGTTCCGTTTTACTTGTCCCTTGTTGACTCGACACTCCCTTAAAGAAACTATTTATTAGAGGCTTTGTTTTTACTAAATTATCCTTATTAATTATGCTTTGGAAATCTAAGTTTGATTACAGGTACTTTATGTAACTCCTTAATGATAAGGGTAATATTGAAAGAAAGAAATAATCTCTCTTGATTTGTTAAAATGGACAAATAAAAAGGAACAGAGGGTGCGAGGGTGCATAGGTCAGTTACTCAAGTGATAGCGTGGCCACTTCCACCATCTGCTTCTCTTGGTCAATGCTATTCATCTATTGGTCCAATATGAACTACCACATCCACAAGTGAGACAGAGAAATTCACTAGAATCCATTCTGAAGCTTTGGCCTCCACCCCCACCCCCCTTATACAAACCAAAAGATTTAGAAAGGAAGGAATAAATAAATATTGAAATCATTATTTTCTCCCTTAACACACAAAAATTTAATCAAAGAAAAGCAATTTCTTAGCACTTCTTCAATGTCAAAGCTAGAAGTTTCAGAAGAGATCTTTTGCTTTTGTCTCTACCTTGAAAAACATTTGATCCACAAACCCAAAGTAACTTTGCTATTTATTTTTTAATAAAGAGGCCTCCTGTCAGCACATTGTGCGTACATCAACTAATTCACTAGGAACCTACTACACCCCACAAGTCAGATACAAGATAATTTTAACTTTGACCACCAAGGCAGCAGATAGGAAGAATTCATTCCCAGCTGCAATACAAAGTACAAACCTTAACCTCGATTGCCAAAGTTGCCACTCCAACTTTTCAGGTGCAACTGGATGGATAGCTAATTTTGAGATCCCCATTGAAGCCACTACCTAAGTTCATAATTTTTGGAAGTTTAGCCACTTAAGAGTGGAGTTGCAAAAATTCATGTCTGAAGTTCCAAATGTTGTCTAAAGTTAGGCATATTGCTCGTGGTTTCCGATACATGCATCGAAAGTGTGGCTTGTCAAGACCAAACTTCAATCATGTATATCTGAAGTTTGAACTAGCAATATCTCAAGTTTCGACATAATGGTTCAAAACTGGAAGTAGTTTTTCTGAAATCTGAACTATCAAATTTCATCCCTGCCAGTGTTTCCAAACTTTTCCAACAACATCCACTTGATTGGAACTTACTTTTCATATGTGAAATTCCAAGCTCACTTCTTCAAGCCTGCAAAATGGTGATTTTTAGATGGGTGTTTTAATTTAATACCAGATATCTTGTATACATAGGAGTTGATGGATTATTTTTTAATGGTTTTAATAGGCTTTGATTCAAACATCATACTTCAATTGATGTACAATAGATTCAAAACACACTATTGTACAACAACTAAGAAGAAACAAAGGCGGCGGAGCGTCCAAGTAGGCTGCCCCACGAACTAGTAGAATCGCTTCTTCTACTTTTGGAATCATTTCAACCCAAACCATTAAACCAACACATAACCATCTGCATATTAAAGGAAAATGATTCAATCTAGAACGCTCTATCATCTACGGTTTTACACAGTTAAATTTCCAACTTTTCACACTTCAATCTAGTGAAGGTTCAAAAAAGATTGAACTTCCTCACAACCCCAACAAAAACATACACAGTATAATCATACAAGTAGGTCTAGGGAGGGTAGAGTATATGCAGACTTAACCCTACCTTGGGGGTTACAGAGGTTGTTTCCGAAAGGCTATCAGCTCAAGTAAAAAAAATCAAAGCAGGTCGAAGAAAGAACTAATAGGAATGAACAAGATAAGAAAACATTATAGAGAACATGTCAAAGCGTTCTGAATTTTTTTTTTTTTTTTTTTTAAAAAAAAGAAGCATAACTACAACAAAATAATACAATGTCGAAGTGCAATAAACCAACAGGTAATGACAGACATAGAAGGACAAGAAACTCGTTGACTAGTATGGAAAGAAAAGCAAGACAATGCTCTAATACCTACTAACCTTCCACCCTAATTTGTATCCTCCACAACCTCCTACCTAGGGTAATGTCCTAGGTAAGTTGAAACTGCGTCATGTCCTATCTAATCAACTCTTGCCACTACTTTTTCGGCCTATCTCTACCTCTTCTAAAACCATCCGCAGACAACCTCTCACACCTTCACACGGCGCATCCATGCGCATCTCCTCAACACATGCTCGAACCATCTTAGCTTTGCTTCCCGCATCTTGTCCTCCACTAAGGTCACTCTCACCTTGTCCGGATATCTTCACTTCTAATCCTATCCCACCTAGTATGGCCACACATCCATCCAGGATCCTCATCTCCGCAACTTTCATCTTTGGATTTTGAGATTTCTTGTTTGGCCATGACTCCACCCAATACAGCATAGTAGGTCTAACCACCACTCAGTAGAACCTACCTTTAAGTTTTGGTGGTACCTTCTTATCACACCAGATTCCAAAGAAAGCCTTCACTTCATCCGCCCAGCATCAACCCCCGGATTGATAAATAGGAATGGATTTCTCCAAAATCATCTTATTTGAGCCTCTCTTAAGGGATGATAATTATGTGGAATAGGGTTAACAGACACAAGAAAGGTATCTTTGAAGATTCCCGCACTGCAATAAAAAGCTAAATGTAAGTGTTGGAGACTACACTTTGAAGGAGCTTTACTGAGCCATGTAAAACAAATGTAGCTATCCCATTTCAGCTGTGATTTTAAGAATTGCAGCCTATCTAATCTAGGTTTTAAATATTTGTAATTAAATGTTTGATAGCATTTATCTTCTACGTGATCTGGAGTAAAATGGATTTAATACTGAACAAGCAAGCCTTATACTGCTTGATTCATTTCTCTCCACTACCTTCTTAGGAGTTATTAGTGGTGTAAATTGCTGAGATTCAACACTCAATCAAGCAACCAAAATAATCACTACAATTGAAATTTCTTCTTCTTAAAATGTTGTCGCTTTCCTTCTAAATGATTAGTTTGATACTAAAAACGTTGATAGTAAAAGTGAAAGGGAATGAGGTTGAGATTCAGCATTGTTCATAAATTCACAGTGAAAGTATAATATGTCGCCAAATATAATTAGGAATATGCACCAAATATAATTAGGGTTTTATAGACACGGGAGAACACATTTCTTCTTCAGTTCTTTCCACTACATTGAGCATGAAACAGGGTGATTATCTTTTTCTTATATCATGCTTCACTTACACTTCATTAAAAAGCATGAGTGTGGAGGGGGTGGGAAAGAAATTCATATACCATTTTCCTTTTCACTGTCTAGGTGATCAACCATCAGTAGAATAACGGTGAACCCTGAATCGAGGATTGCAAAAGACAACCACCTATTCCAATTATTTATATCAAGAGGTTAACATGAAAATACTAACATGTTGGGATACATGACGAACAGACTTTGATAATCTTTAAAGCTATGAATTCTAAATGAACTATCTTCTTTTTTTTTCTATGTTTGATGACCAAGTCTCAGAGATTCCTAAAGCATGAGGTACTAAAGAAGAAACTTAATTTCTCGCTACTAAGAAAACTTGAGCAAAGAAAGAAAAAAAAGGTTTTAAAGTCGATCTCACGCATTTTGTTCATTTGACCTGTAAAAGGTCAGCTCCTTCAACATGAAGCTCCGCGACAACTCAGCTTACCCGCATTCGAAACTGCTTCTGAAACAGAAGATATTTCTCTACTTAGCTTAGCTTCATCTTCGAACGAGCTTCAGAGAGAGTAGTTGAAGAAACCATAGATGAGAGGCAATTGTAAGATTAGAAATCAACTCACTTATTTCTTCTTGGTGGAGCTTCAGACCAACTGCATCTCAAAAAAATCATTTGACTCGTCTCATTTAACCATCTAATTTCGACAATTCTCTTGCCAATATGACATATGTCTGGAAACTAATATTGCAACTCTTGGATTCCATGACATGAAGAAGTTTCATGCACAATTCAGATTCTCTCTCCTTGAGTAAACCATCAATCAGGATGGTCCAAACAATCTCATCATTGTTCCACTGTTTCCCAAGCATGTTTTCAAATAGCTCTTCAACTTCTTTTAGTCGGCTTCTTTTACAGAGAGCGCAAATGAGTGATTGATAAATTGACAGAGGAGGTCGAAAACCTTGTTGAATCAATGAATCAAATATTTCCAAAGCGGCATCCACTTTTAAATTGTTGCAATAAGAAACTAAAAGAGAGCAATATGCTGCAGTAGTAGGACTGAAGCCTTTCTCCCTCATATGTTCAATCAACTGCTCTGCTTCATAAGTTTTACCTTCACTATACATACCAAGAATTAAAGTGCAATATGTGCCTGCATTTGGCTCACAACCAATTTCCGACATTCTATCTAGTAGTGTACATAACAGTTCAATAGTAACATCCTTCTTGCTAGCTGTGCTACTATACACTGTTTCATGCTTGACAGAAACCTTCCGCGAAATCAACTGATGCTCCTTTTGCAATCCTTTCAACAACACACCAAAGGTTCTATAATTTGGTTGACAACCCTTATCAACCATCTGACGAAGAAGTAAAAGTGCATGATCTAGTCTACCTAATGCTACAAACCCATCAATTAGTGAAGTATAAGTCACATAATCAGGAGCTAATCCTTTTTTCTCCATTTCTCTGAGTAAGCTCTCCGCATTATCAGCCTGGCCTTCAAGACATAAACCATATATCAGTGAACTGTAAGTATACAGGTTTGGCATGCAATTTTTTCTCTCCATATCATGGAAAATTTTAAATGCAAGATGAGTCCCACCATTCCTACAAAGACCATCAATCAAAGTTGAGTAGGTGATAACATTTGGGAGCAGTCCACTTAATGCCATCTTATTACATAGTCTCTCTGCTTCCAAAAGCCTGTTCTTTTTGGACAAACCATTAATGATGGCATTGTAAGTTTCAATGCCTGGACTGCAACCACTCTCTTCCATCCGTTCAAGTAATGCAAGTGCATCATCCACTTTCTCTTCCTTGGAGAGACCATCAATTAAAGCTGTATAGTTTACCTGGTTTGGGCCTAAACCATGCTTTATCATTTCCTGGAAGAGAACTAAAGCTGAATCAAGCTTGCCCCACTTGCAGAAACCAGCAATAAGTTCTGCATAAGTCCATTCATCAGCTTTACATCCATTATTCTTCATCAAATCCAGCAGTCTCATAGCATTGTTGAGAAAGCCCCGTTTAAGGTAGCCATTAATGAGGGTATTATAAGTAATCACTGTTGGACCCGGACCCACCTTTAGCATTTCACTGAATAGAACCATTGCCCTTTCAATATTCCCAACCAAGCATAATCCATGGATCAGTGCATTGCAAGTTACAGTGTTGGGTTTGTATCCATGTGCGTCAATCCAGTGGAAAATATTAAAAGCTCTATCTATTTTTTTTGCTCCACATAATTCAGTTATCAATATATTGAATGTAACCATAGTTGGGCGCAAACCTTTTCTCAGCATGTTGTGGTACAATCCAATTGACACTTCAAGGAGTCCAGCTTGAGACAGTCGACCAATTAGAGCTGTATATGTCCGGACATTCGGTTCACATCCCCTCTTTCTCATGCTCACTACAAGATCAACAGCCTCCTTCTCGCGTCCAACATCACACAAGGAACGAATTGGAACTGTGTACGTATACACAGTGGGTTCAATACCTTTCTCAATCATCTCGTCAAGCATGTCCATTGCCTCATCCACCCTCCCATCCGTGCAAAGTCCATTTATAAGAGTAGTATAAGGTGCTGCATTCAGATCAACTCCATCCTGAACCATCTGATCAAACACCACAAATGCTGCATCCAAGTCCCTGTTCCTACAATGCCCCAGAATCAGAGATGTATATGTAAACACATTGGGACTCAATTCGTGCTGATAAATATGACTCATTATCAACTTGGCCTCCTCAACTTTCCCTTTCTTGCACAATATGTTTATCATAGTGTTAAAAGTTAATAAACTCGGGTCGATTCCACTACTCATGATTTCTTGGTAAACACTCTTAGCTACCTCAACCATCTCAAACTTACCCAATTGAATCAACAAAGTATTAAAGCTATACAAGCTATACCCAAGACCTTTTCTTCTAAGTTCACTTAAATACTCAATAACCCACTTCATTTCACCCTCATTTCTACAAGCTTTAATCATCAAGATCCTCACATGATCAGCAGGAGCAAATTTCTTATCAAAAACAAGTCTATTCAACATGGAAACATAACAGTTCATATCATGTTTGTAAAAATGCCTCTTCGAAACCCAATAAAAGAACTGCAATACAACTTCAGCATTTTCATGGATCTCAATTAGTTTCGCCACGTGACTGGGTCTCAATGTTGAGCTCAATGACTTAAGCTCTGCACTTTTCTGCCATTGCACCACGGGATTGGACAAAATATCGGATACTTTAGAAACAACGAACAGAAGTTTATTGCCTTCTTGTGTTTTTAGACACTCAGATTGTTGGAAAAATTCGGGTTTCGATGAAAATTGAAGACGACCCAGATAAGTAAAACGGCTGAACTTGCTCCTGTAATGCGGATTTAATGAATAGAGGAATATTGGTTTGAGGGTGTTTACCATTTCGAATAACAACAGCGTGAAGAGTTCATGAAGATGTTGTGGGTGAATGGGTTAGATGAAAATGGGGGAGTATAGTTGTTGATGTGTTGAATAGTCATGGGCGAACCGTGGTCATGAGGAGACCACAATAGAGAAATGGTAGAAGAGGAGAGCAAGGGGGGCGCAAAGGCTTATACCATCAAAAGTGAAGAGCCAAAAGGGTCCCCCAATGTGCTTGCTTGAAGGTTTTGGATGGTAAAAAGATTTTAGGGTTATTCTTGGATTTTAGAAAGTTTATGGGCAGGAGTTTAGAAAATTACAAATTCTAAAAAGAAAAAGATAAACAAAGTAGCATATTAAAATTATAATTATAATAAATAGTAATATTTTTATAAAATTACAGTTTATAGTAAGAGTAGCATTATATTACTTATTAACTCACTACTTTATATTTTTTTATTTTCAATCCACTAGTTCACCTCCCTTAAATATAGTCATATTTTTTACCCTCTTTTTTTCATCTTATTTTCTTTATCATTTTATTTTTTTTATTTTTTTTATTTTCACTTTATTTTCTCTCTTATATTTCTCTTCTTTTTTCCTTTTTTGTTTTTTAATTTTTTTTTATTTTTTATATTTGAAGATAATTATTTTCGTGATCTTCAAGATTTTAAAATAAAACATCATTACTGTCTTTTATTATCTTATGTCTCTATCTTTTTTTTCTTGTTAGTTTTTTTTATCTTATTCTTTTATCATTTTGTTATTTTATTTTGATTTCTTTTTTTTTATCATTTCTACTTTATTTTCTCTCTTCTATTTCTCTTTTTCTCTTTCCTTTTTCTTTTTCTTTTTTTTTTCTTTCTCATATCTTTTTTTTCTTTTTCTATTTTTGTTTTCTTCTTCTTTTTATTTTATTTTGTTTCTCTTTTTCTTTTATTTTTACACTTCTATTTCTCTTTCTTCCTTTTTTTCTTTTTCACTTCTCTTTTTTCATTTTTTTCTTTTTTTCTTTTTTTCTTTTTATTTATTTTTTTCTTTTTTACTCTTCTATCTCTAACTTTTATTTTGAAAAGACAAATATGTATATCACATACACATATTCAAAAAACATATAAAATACATAGCCATACAGATCTGGATATGTATTTACGGTACAAAACATACATATGTATTTACGATATACATATCATATTCATATTAAACAGTAACAAACATAATTATACTATATATCTTCATATGTATTTGCAAAATACAAAAGTGGCTCATATAAAATAAGAATATACATATGGATCAGGTACGTATTCTGTAAATACATATGTAGAGCTATATGTATTTTATACGGTGTTGAATTTGTCTTTGAACTGTACATACTATGTCATTTTAGAGGGTAACATATGTACTTATTTATTTTCTTTTACTGTTTAAGATATCTATCATGTATTTTTTTATTATCTTTATGTATATGTATATAATTGTCATTTTATTATAGAGATTTTGTGTCATATATGTTTATATATACATGTGAGTCAGATATGTATTTCTGTAAATACATATGCAGATATATATGCATGTTTTTTTACCGTAAATACATGTGTAGATTTGTATGTCTGTTTATTTTGTATATTTTTTGAATATGTATATATCATATAGATATTTGTCTTTTAAAAATAAAAGATAAAGATAGAAGAGTAACAAAAAACAAAAAATAAAAATTCAAAAAAAGAAGAAGTGAAAAAGGAAAAAAAAGAAGAAAGAGAAATAGAAACTAGAAATAGAAGTGTAAAAATAAAAGCGAAAAAAAATTAAAAAAAGATGAAGAAAAGGAAAAAAAATATGAGAAAAGGAAAAAAAAACGAAAAAGGAAAAAAAAAAAAAAGGAGAAGTAGAAGAGAGAAAATAAAGTGGAAAGAAAAAAATGGAAAAGAAAAAGAAATTAAAAAAAAAAGATAAAAAAAATGAAAAAAACTAAAAAATAAATAAATAGCTAGAGATATAAGAGAATGATATTTTAAAATTTTGAAGATCATGGAAATAATAATTTTCATATTTGATTTTGATTCGGAAAAGGAATCTACTAATATAAATAAGAGTAATTTATGGGAATTTAATTAGATGGGATAATTATTCCTTATTTAACTCAACTAATTTGAGTAAAACAATGGCAGTAAATCTTGTTGTATATGTATTTGTATAGCAACAGTTACTTAAATACAAAATACAATTTGTTATTTTTCGTAATTATGAAACTGTTGCTATAAAATTTGCAATTAAGGCTCTATAGTTGTTATTTCTGAAATTTTCTTATTTAAAAAGGACAAGAGGGAAATACTTTGAAATTATTTTACATGAGCAATCTATCGATTTTAATTCATACATTCATACAAGTAAATTTGAGGTTGATAACTCAACTTTCTTTATGAGTTTTATATTTTTACATTATTTAAGTATCGTCATTTGTAATATCACCATAGTTTGTATAACAAACTCTGTGATCATCATAGAATAACTAGTTCTCTCTAACTCTTATTTTCTTCATGTTTGTTAATTAGTAGAGGTTCATTACCTCATTAGGATTGATAAGATAAGGTCTTGCCCCCCTTGCTTATACTTATTCCTATTAAGAATCTTATTTTTATTTTAATAAAAAAATCTCTAGATACTTTATCAAGTGGTATAAATTTGCTTAAAAATGAAAATTTGATGTTTGTATACAAGATCTTTTACACTATATCATAATATTCATGTTGTTAATGATAGGAAAGAAGAAATCAAACATTATGTTGATGGATAAACATAGATGGGGTAATTAGATGAATTTGAAACACTATTAAAATTTTATAATTATAAATATAGAATAATGATATATGTGAATTTAAATATTTGGAATATACAAGTTAAAAAAGAGAGTTGCATAATCCATATACATACTCTTGATGTTTTGTTTGTTTTATTTTTCTTTTCTTTTATATATACTCTCCTTAGCTAATAAATAACTAGGTGAATAATGTTGAAGCACGTACGAAAAAGTTACTTAATGTTTTCATTTTCATGAGATTTGAACCTAACATTAGTTATATTCTATTTATTGATCGCTAATTTGTATTTTAGGATAACTTTATATTAGCAGACTACATACATGAATCTCTAAACCAATTCAAATGTTTCACTTGAACATCTCAGTTGAGCCTTTTTTTCATTTTAACAATCTAAACATAATTTTTGCTTTACCACTTAAACACATCAATATGATACTTAAAATAGAAACATAAGCATGTTAGGGGAGAAAAAGTGAAAAGTAGTTGATATTGATAAGGATCATATGTTTTTCTATTTGAACTCCTCTATTTGAATAAAATTTTGGGATATAAATAATGAGTATCTTCTATTATCATAACTCAAAAAGTAAGCATTTTCTGAATTTGTAAGAATCTATAAGGTTTTAAACGTAAATCTAACAACAAAATCATATCTTGATTATTTTTTGACACATGTCATGTTTTTTACCTCCTCGTGCTGATAGAGGCATTACTCTCCTCTTCAATTGTAGTAGATACAATTTAGTCATAATAGAATCATGCCAACTTCAAGTTTTAATCACTTGAATAATAATTCACAAGTCATTGTTTGATTCACTTTTCATACCAATTCTTGTGAAGACGATTTTTGTGTTATACTTTTTTTTACTTGCAAGGCGCTTAATTTTTAATGTGTTTTGCGCTCATCAGCTACCCAATAAAATACTAAAAATAATTACATGTATTCGCATACTATTCTTGTGGACATGGTCAGCTAATATGTCAAGAATATCACTTGTCTCTTGAGATAAGATATGCATGTCAAGGCTTGTTGGTGGCTAGAACATTTAAAATTTGTACTTATGAAATCGTAATGCTATAATGAAACTACTTTGATTTGTGAATGCTAAAAAGATTGCCTTTGAATAACATGGGTTCATGAGTACTATCTGAAAAAGGAATTAATTAGCGTAGACTTAGCCCATCAACTTTATGTTATTTTTCGAGTACAAAATCTGTCTTAACAACAAGAACTTCAATATTAAGTTCAAGAATAACTTCAAGAACAATAAAGAAGTTCAAACAGCTTCAAACACAAGTTCAAACAATTTACAAACAATCAAAATGAAGTTTCAATTATTTTCTGGAAAATAGAAAAATCATAAGAAAGAGATTAAGACAGAAATGATAGAATCAAGTCCACCGAAGTCATGGTGTGTCCTCAAGAAATTTATTCTCATCAAGTACCCGAGGTTAATGGAATATATCCCTCAGGATAAAATGATTCACTTCAATAAATAGTGGTACCTCAAATTTATCGAACTACGAACTCACTTAATAGTTTGAAGACCACACTTGAGTTTTTTAGGAAGAAGAAGATGTTTTTCACTTTAAATTTTTATGTCTTTACCTGAGAAATTTTTTAGATATTTTATAGTAAAAGGTGGTGCTTTTGAAAGGAAGTAATGGTTCTTGAAAAGATGCATGTTTCGAATTGTTACTGACCTGCGGACCCCACTTACACGCGCAGGTGGTCTACATTCGGTTGCAGGTCGCTAATTTGTCAAAAATAGAAACTTTTGCGTTGACCTGCATGGCACCTGCGCTGGCATATGCAAGCTTCCAGGTGCCACGCAGGTCACATATTCATTACCAAATAGTACCTCAAAAGGTCACATTTCTTAAGGTGCATTGTGACATGCGTCCACACATGTCATGTGCGTTCGCAAGTGGAAAAAATATTTTCTGTCGAATTTTTGGATTAAAAACTTCACTAATCCTCAAGTTTCATATGAATTTTGTCCAAAAAGATAATCTCTCGAACAATCATTTTTCAAATTCAAATTCAAATTTGAAGTCGAAGCTTAACCGAGCGAGCAACGACAAAGATGGTGTGAGGCTTCTCTTGTTCTTGCCTCCCTATACACATGAAGGAATGCTTCTCAATATAGGCATAAGAAAGTTCTCAATATAAGCATAAGAAAGTTCACTTCTTCCACCAATGTGGAGAACTGTGAAAATATAATTCACTTTTTCCTCCATTTTTCATTCACATTTACAGTTAGAATCCAACAATCTCCCATATGAATGGAGAATGGCTATTTTTGTGA
Source organism: Capsicum pubescens (assembly GCA_030864215.1). NCBI lineage: Eukaryota > Viridiplantae > Streptophyta > Magnoliopsida > Solanales > Solanaceae > Capsicum > Capsicum pubescens. Next base: position 256,983,421 of record CM061544.1, on the reverse strand, counting down.
AAATTTACAGATAAGTGTGTGATCTACAAGCAAAGACTAATTGTATCTGGATAAGGAGGTTTTCCTTTGAACTTTCCGTAGTAAACTTGAACCGAATTCACTCAGTCAATCATAGATGTGATATCTTTGAACTGTCAAACTTTAACGTACACCTAGACAACATAAGTCATACAACCAACCTTTTACTATTTATAATTCTCACGATTTTATTCGTTTCATCCATGAACACAACCTGATTTTATGAAAGCCTAGAGAATAGACCTTTACTATCATTTCCTTTGAAACGACTACCACTTCACCCTCATATAGGTGATTCATATACATACTCTTATTTTTTTATTTGTTTTATTTTATTTTATTTTATTTTATATATACTCTTGTAACTGACGAATAACGAGGTGAATAATGTTGAGGCATGTATGAAAAAGTTATCTAATATTATCACTTTCATTAGATTTGAACCTAACATCAATTATATTCTACTTATTGATTGCTAATTTAAATTTTAGGATAACTTTATATTAGCAGAATACATAAATAAATCTCTAAACTAATCCAAATGTTTCACTTGAACATCTCAATTGAGTCTTTTTTTCATTTAAACAATCTAAACATAATTTTCACTTTACCACATAAATGCATCAATATGGTACTAAAAGTAAGCCTGTCAAACGGGCCGGGTTGACCCGGTCCAATCCAACCCGAACCGGCCCATTTAATAAAACCGACCCGCTTTGACCCGGTCCGGTAAGTCCAAGGGCTTTAGGGTACTGGGTACCGGGTTGAGTTTTTTTTATTTTTGGATTTTGGGCCAAACTAGCCGTTGGCCCAACAACTATATAGCCGTTTTTGGGTCCAAACGGTTAGTTTGATCCTATTAATTAAAAAAAAAAAATTACTTTTAAAATTATTTTTTAATCCCAAAGATTTTTCTATAAATACCCTACGCCTTCAAATTATTTTTCACACAATTTTTAATTCTCTCAAATCTCATTCTCTCTCAAATCTCAATTCTCAAATATTCTATAAATTTAATTTTCCAAAGTGCTCACTTTAATTTTTTAATTTTGCCATTACAAAGTACGAGTGGAAGTTTCTAAAGTCGCAACCTTTGGATACTTCCAAAATTTGGTATTGTCGTTCCATCTCTTACGTTTAATTTTTATTTAGTGTATTAATTGTTGAATATTTAATTTTATTATATTTGTGTATTTTGAATTTTTTTAGTTTAATTTATATTATGGATAAATTAAGAAACCTCGCTACTAAAGGTGTTAAAATTTTTTGTTCCGGCAGCGGTAGTGGTAGTAAAAAGCGAATTACTAGCGGTAGAGATAGTTCAAGTAGTAGATATACCTGTGTGCCTCCGACACCGCTTAGTCAACCTTTTGAGGAAGAAGTAGGTGTACCTTTATGTGTAGGTGCTCACGATATGGATTATGTAGAAGCTCAGAAAAATTACGGTATAGAAGAAGAAAATGAAGTAGATGCGGTTAATTTAGACGAAGATGATGAAAATATTGGTAAAACACCCGCAGTAGGAAATGCTAACGTTAGATCTGAATCGGTTAATCTCCCTTTCCTTCCTCCCCGTGCCCCAAGAGCTCGTAAAACAACTAGTATTGCATGACAATTTTTTGAATGTATATCAGATACTGAGGTTCAATGCAATATTTGTCAACAAATATATAAGCATAAAAACGGAGGCAAGCAAGGGGGTACAGGTATGTTAATGAGACATACAGGTGATGCTCATGAAAGAGAGTTCAATATTGCACAAGATGGTGAGGATGTTGGTGGGCCAACACAAACTAGAATGGACCCAGCAACCGGTCAGGTAATGAAGAAGTATAATAAATTGAGGGACCGGGAAGAAATAACTAAAATGATAGTTGTGGGTTGTTTGCCTTTTAGTTTTCCTTCTTTTGATGTCCTTATTCATTATATTCAAGTAATTTATAATCCTATGTTTAATGGTGTTCCTAGAAGTACTTGTCGATCTGATATTTTTAGACTTTATTCACAATATTATTTTTATTTATCAACATTGCTAAAATATATTCAATGTAGATTGTCCCTAACTTCTGATCTTGGTCGTGCTGTAAATAAAAATAATTATTTAATCATTTCTTGTCACTGGATGGATAGTAATTTTGTGATGCAAAAACGTATTCTTGCTTTTTTATATGATGAAGATCGTAAACATACTGGAGATTTTATTGTTGATTCTATTGTTAAAGTTGTCGGATTTTATGATATTGAAAATAAAATCTTATGTATTGCTTTTGATAATGCTTCTAACAACAAGACTGCTATAAAAAAACTTAAAATCTAAGCTATCTCCGCCGTTGCCTGAAATTTTTCATATTAAGTGTGCATGTCATATATATAATTTAATTGTAAAAGATGGTCTTGATTTTTTGACCTTTATATTGAAAAAATCCGTCTTGCAGTTAGTTTTATTCAAGAAAATAATCGAAGAAAAAGAATTAGAGAATTTAAAGTTAAATGTCAAGAAAATGGACTTGCACCGATATTGATGCCTGAGGAAATTGATATTAGATGGAATTCTACGTATGATTTTTTAAAAACTTGTTATAAATTTAGAGTTCCTATTGCACTAGCTTTTAACTTACATTGCGGTTCATTTGTTGATTCCTCTGATTGCATGCTACATAATTCTGATTGGGTTATAATTAATGATCTTGTTAAGTTTTTAGAAAAAAATTATGAAGCTACGGTTGAATTTTTCAGTGCTTATTATCCTACTGTTTGTAACATTTTGGCATATATAGCCAATATTTCTGGTTTGCTCAAAGAATATAAAAATAAAGAAGGTTATAAAGAAGATGTTGGTGCCATGTTTACTAAATTTTAAAAATATTTTTTTCCGACTCCCCCTATTTACTTGGTTGGTGCTATCCTAAATCCATGCATGAAATATAATACTATGTGCCACTTTAGTACTATTATTTATGCTAACTTAGAAATAAATACTAACAATGATTCTGAACAAGTACAACCTGATTTGTGGACGACTATGGGTGATGCGAATGAATACATAGAAAAATTATATAATCACTATGCTAATTTATTTGACTTAGTCGTACCTACAAATATCACTCTAACTGTCGCTCCTTATCCTCCCGAAGAGCCATCATTTTCTAAAAGGTCGGCACATAGTGGTTTTCCTGATTCCTTTTATGATTTACCTTGTTGGAACAACGTTGATGACAGAGCTTACACATCAACTTATCGAGAAGAGTTGAAATATTATCTTCGGTCGCCGCCGGAGGATCGCAGACGACGGATCAACACGTTGGATTGGTGGAGGAGTAATGAAACACAATATCCTGTGCTTTCAAGATTAGCTAGAGATATTTTGAATGTTTCAATGTCAACCGTTGCATTAGAGAGCACCTTTACTCAGGGACGACAACAGATTGGAGGCAACCGACACTTATTGGGAAGCAATGCAATGAATGTTCTAGTTTGCCTCAGAGATTGGATTAGAGCGGAAAGAAGAAACCAAGGAATGAAACCAGATCCGAACGACGAGGTGAAACTTGAAGAAATTATGTCTTCATGGGAGAACTTAGCAGAATCAAGTCCAATGCATGGTTTTGCCCCCGTTGACTTTGACTATCTATGCAAGTTCCCGTTAATATTAACATGGATGAGTTGAAAGAAATGATGCATAATTTGTAGATTTTTCATTCATGTAAATTATAAATTTTGGATCATTTCGCAATTAAAAAAATTCAACATTCATTCACTCCTTAGTCCTTACTTTGTAATTTTTTCCATTTAATGATTTAAATTGAATTTCTACTTTAAATTTAAAACTTACTTCTAATATATTATTAATTTACTACCAAGTATTATTAATTTATTATATTAAGTAGCATATGTTTTGTATATTTGTGTATATATCTTCTATAGATGTGTATATTTAATGTATACATGTGTATATATTTTATAAATTAGTATATAACTATAACTATATATATATATTGTAGTCTATACATATATTGTAGTATATATTTTACTTAAAGTAGTACATATATATTGAATGATGCGTATATTTGTGTATATATCTTCTATAGACGTGTATATTTAACGTATACATGTGTATATGTTTTATAAATTAGTATATAACTATATATATATATTTTTGTGTATATATACTGTAGTATATTTTATTTAAAGTAGTACATATACATTGAATGGTGCGTATATATGTGTATATATCTTCTATAGACGTGTATATTTAACGTATACATGTGTATATGTTTTATAAATTAGTATATAACTATATATATATATATATATATAGATTTTTATGTATATATATTGTAGTATATTTTATTTAAAATAGTACATATATATTGAATGAAGCGTATATATGTGTATATATCTTCTATAGACGTGTATATTTAACGTATACATGTGTATATGTTTTATAAATTAGTATATAACTATATATATATATATATAGATTGTTATGTATATATATTGTTGTATATTTTATTTAAAGTAGTACATATACATTGAATGATGCGTATATATGTGTATATATCTTCTATAGACGTGTATATTTAACGTATACATGTGTCTATGTTTTATAAATTAGTATATAACTATATATATATATATATATATATATATATATTGTAATGTATATATATTGTAGTATATTTTATTTAAAGTAGTACATATACATTGAATGGAGCGTATATATGTGTATATATCTTCTATAGACGTGTATATTTAATGTATACATGTGTATATATTTTAAAAATTAGTATATAATTATATATATATATATATATATATTGTAGTATATACATATATTGTAGTATATGTTTTACTTAAAGTAGTACATATATATTGAATGGTGTATATATTTGTGTATATATCTTCTATAGACGTATATATTTAACATATACATGTGTATATGTTTTATAAATTATTATATAACTCTCTATATATACTTATATATATTGTAGTATATATATGTTATAATATATGTTTTATTTAAAGTAGTACGTATAGTCGTATATATTGAATGTTACGTATATATGTGTAATTGTGTATGTGTATATATTTTTTAAATTCTAATATAGTATATACTATATATATAGTGTATATATATTGTTTGACGTATTTAAAATGTATATAGGTGGGTATATATAGTGTATATTGGAATTATTTTTTTTTGACCGATTTTTTAACCGGGTTTAGGTGGGTTAGATCAGGTTGGGTTAAGTGGGCCAGGTCAGGGTTGTTTTTAAAATTTTTACTGTTTAACCCGGAATTGGACCGGCCCACTTAACCCCAAACGGCCCAGCCTGGCCCATAAACCGGTTAATTCTAACGGTCCGGTTCCGGATTGACCCGACCCGGCCCACTTAACACCTTATCTAAAAGTAAAAGTTTAAGCATGTTAGGAGAGAAGAAGTGAAAAATAGTTGGTATTGATAAGGATCATACGTTTTTCTATTTGAGCTTCTATAATTTAATGAAATATTGGAATATAAATAGTGGGTATCTTTTATTATCAAAACTCAAAAAAATTAGCATTTACTGAATTTGTGCAAGAGAAGTGTTATACTTCAATTGATGTGCAATAGATTCAAAACGTATTGAAACGTATTGTGTAACAACTAAAAAGAAGAAAGGCTGAGGAGCGTCTAAGTAGGCTGCCCCATGAACTAGTAGAATCGCTTCTACTTTTCGAGTCATTTCAACCCAAACCATTAAACCAACACATAACTACTTACATATTAAAGGAAAAATACAAATGATTCGATCTACAACACTCTTATCATCTCTATCATCTACGATTTTACACACAATTAAATTTCTAAAATGAACTCTTCACACTTCAATCTGGTGAAGGTTAAAAAAGGATTGAACTTCCTCACAATTCCAACAAAAACATATCCAGTATAGTCGCACAAGTGGTCTGGGTAGGATAAAGTATATGCAAAACTTAACCCTACCTTGGGGGTTAGAGAGGTTGTTTCCAAAAAGCTATCAACTGAAGGAAAAAAGTAAAGCAGGTCAAAAAAAGAACTAATAGGAATGAAGAAGAAGAAAAAACATTATAGAGAACATGTCAAAACATTCTGATTTTTTTTTTTTTTTTTAAAAAGAAATATAACTACTACAAAATAATACAATATCGAAGTGCAAGAAACCAACAGGTAATGACAGACATAGAAGGACAAGAAACTTGTTGACTGTGGAAAGAAAAGCAAGACAACGCTCTACTACCTACTAACCTTCTACCCTAACTTGTATCCTCCATAACCTTCAACCTAAGGTAATATCCTAGGTAAGCTGAAACTCTGTCATCTGTTGTCTAACCACCTCTTTCCAAAACTTTTCTAGCCTATCTCTATCTCTCCTAAAACCATCCACAGACAACCTCTCACAACTCCACATGGGAGCATCCGTGCGCATCGCCTCAACGCATGCTTGAACCCATTAAGATTTGCTTTTCGCATCTTGTCCTCAAATAAGGTCACTCTCACCTTGTTCGGATATCTTCACTTTTAATTCTATCACACCTAGTATGGCCACACATCCATTGCATCATCCTCATCTCTGCAATTTTTATTTTTGGAATTTGAGATTTCTTGTCTGGCCATGACTCCACCCAATACAACATAGTAGATCTAACCACCCCATAATAAAACTTGCCTTTAAATTTTGGTGGCATCTTTTTATCACACCAAATTTCAAAGCAAGCCTTCACTTCATCCGCCCAGCATCACCTCCTCCCCACCCCCAAAATTGATAAATAGAAAATAGATTTCTCCAAAATCATCTTATTTGAGTCACTCTCAAGGAATGATAATTATGTGGAATAGGGTTAATAGACGCAAGAAAGATATCTTTGAAGATTCCCTCACTACAATAAAAAGCTAAATGTAAGTGTTGGAGACTATATTTTGAAGGGACTTTACTGAGCCATGTAAAACAAATGTAGTTATCCCATTTCAGTTGTGATTTTAAGAATTGCAGTCTATCTAATTTGGGTTTTAAATATTCAGAATTAAATATTTGATAACATTTAACTTCTACGTGATCTACAGTAAATGGATTTAATACTGAACAAGCAAGCCTTATACTATTTGATTCATTTTTCTCCACTACCTTGTTAGGATTTATTAGTGTTTTAAATTGCTGAGATTCAACACTCAATCTAGCAACCCAAATAATCGCTACAGCTAAAATTTTCTTCCTCTTAAAATATTGTTATTTTCCTTCTGAATGATTAGTTTGATACTAAAAAGGCTGATGTTAAGAGTGAAAGGGAGTGAGGTCGAGATTCAGCATTGTTCATAAATTCACAACGAAAGTATAAGTCACCAAATATAGTTAGGGTTTTATAGAATAAGGAGGAACACATTTGTTCTTCAGTTCTTTCCACTATATTGTGCATGAAACAGGGTGATTATCTTTTTCTTATATCATGCTTCACTTAAACATCATTAAAAAATATCACTGTGGAGGGGGTGGGGAGGATATTCATATACCATTTTCCTTTTCACTGTCTAGGTGATCGACCATTATTAGAAAGTTTATGGGCAAGAGTATGGAACCAATTGAAAATTTGGCGTTTGTACACATCATCTTTTACACTGTATCATAGTATTCATGTTGTCAATGATAGGAAAGAAAAAATAAAATATTATGTTGACGTTGACGTTGACTAATTCTTCAATGATTAATCACGTTCAGAATCTTGTTATGATCCTATTTTTTTAGTATTAGTGAAATTAAGTTTTACTTGGTCAATTTTTTTTTTATGTTTACTATTTTATCTAATTAGTGGGGCACGTTGTTTTCGGTATTTTACCCCTGCTTCACCACTATCTGTAGTTCTTATTTTTTAGGTTTATTTGTTAAGTTGTAAGCCTATAAAAGTGCACTAGGTCGTCTTATTTTCAGTAGTTGAATTGAGAAGTAAAAAGAAGAATGAGTCTTTCCTTCCCATCACTTTGCCTACTTCTTTTACTCCTTTTTTCTAAAAATTATGGTATCAGAGTATCCAGATTTCTTCATTTGGGAGCCAGAGGAAGCGTGAGAAAGAGAGACTTTAAAAAGTAAGAGAGAAATTCATCATCTTCAGTTAAAAAAATGACAGTGAACACCAATTCAAGTTCTCAACCTCTTCTAATTTTTTAAGGGGTGAATTATCAGTTTTGGAGTCATAAGATGAAGAGTCTTTTTAAGTCTCAAGAACTATGGGACTTGGTGAAGAATAAATTTCTAGAAAAATCGCAGGAGAATTCAAAGACACTGTTTCTGATTTAACAAGCCCTTCATGCTGATATTTTCCCTAGAGTTTTAGCAGCGAAGACATCCAATGAAGCTTGATTTTTTTTGCAGCAGGAGTATATGAGAGATAAGAAGGTAATTGTAAGAATTTTTGGGATGTAGAGACGGTGAAATGGGTTGTTCTCTCGGTGCATTTTAGCAAGGCTGCTAACGTGCACTAACGGTAGAATCACCATGACCAGATCAAAAATCACTATGCCGACAAAGATTGTAACACTTCATGATGGTACTAGCTATAATATTCCCTCGATTACATTTGGAAATTTCTTACCCCCAAAATTTAAATCAATATCGAAATAAGAGAAGAACATATTGTCAAGTTCCGACTCTCCTAGAACTGTACATCTGAAAACTTATGGTGCTTCGACTGACCCTCTGGCTAATCGGAAGCTTCAATTCTCTGCAGCTGTGACTCCAACAGACAATACCCCTACGGTGCAGAAGAAGTTTGGTGAGAATCGAACAACGCATAAAGAAAAAGCCCTATCCTACGTTCCGCCAACTTCAAAGCAAGGTAAGATCTGTGTGAGTATAGTTGAGGAGAATATTCGAAGTCAAACAGAGTATTGGAAACATGCCCTTATAGGTTTTGTTATTGGGGATACTCCCTACCATAAATCCATTAAGGCTTACATATTCATGCCTGAAAATGTGATGCAAAACCTCAAGTATTGAGTCATGATAATGGCTACTTTATCTTTCGATTCGAATCAGCAGAGGATTGTAATAGGGTGTTAATGGGCGGACCATATACTTTTCATAACAAACCTTTCATTGTACAAGCCTGGGATATAGATTTCGAATTCAACAAGGACTATATCACCACTATACCCCCCTGGGTCACCTTTCCTGGTCTACCGGTGGGATACTGGTCTTGTGAAGCTCTTAGTAAAGTAGCAAGTGCCATAGGCAAGCCTAAGCACACAGACCAGTTTACTGCAAACATGAAGAGAATATCTTATGCACGGGTCCTGGTGGAAACAGACATAGCATAACCCCTAATTGACATAATAGAAATAGTCATACCTACTGGTATTTTCCAACAACTAGTAGAATATGAATGAAGACCAAAATATTATGGAAATTTCTTTAAGTTTGGGCATGTCATAGAAAGATGTAGATTTCAGACTGAGACAGAGGTAGAAGAGAAGGAAGAATTCAAAGAAGTGCAAAACAAAGGAGGAGAAACAGAAGGAGGAAGAGTCCCAGAAGACACTATGGATGCAGAAAGATGAAGCCCAAAAGAAGGAAAACCCCCCTGTGTCTGACCCAAAGGGCTCATACAAAGATAAGATGGTTGTGCAAGATGCAGAGCAAATACAACAAAGTGACTATGTCAATACTGGCCATGCCAGTACTAGCAATAGTAGTACAAACTCTTTTGCATCTCTACTATACTGCTCTGATGATGATGGACCTCCAGACAGGCCTAGAGAGACCCCAAATATATGATTTTCTCAACATGGAACATCAGGGGTTTAAAAGCAACCCCTGAAATAGAAGGAGATTAAACTCTTTTTGAACAGATTTAAAATAGATATGTTTGGGTGTTTGGAAACAAGAGTAAAGGAACCTAAAGCTGGTAATATTCTAAAAAAGATAGTGGGAGGATGAAATAATTGTTGTAACTACCCTATGGCCCCAAATGGAAGAATCTGGATAATATGGCAGCCTACAGTAAATGTGTCTATAATCCTGATCATGGAGAAGTTTATTCATTGCTATGTAACTGATGGTACAGGAAATTTCTCAGCCTATATCACTATGATGTATGCCAAAAGTAGCATGCAGGAGAGGACTGAACTATGAAATAAGCTCAAAATATTGGGTGGAGTAATTCAGGAAGTGTGGATCCTGAGTGGAGATTTTAATGATGTGCTAACAAGTGATGATCGACTGGGGTCTCCAGTCACGCAACAAGAAGTTCAGTACTTCAAGGATTGTATAGATCAACTCCAGCTTACTTCACTGAGAGCAAAAGGTTGCTACTATACTTTTTGTAATAAATAACAACAAGACCAAAGAGTGTATTCTAAGATTGACTGGGTCGTGGTAAATTACCAATGACTACAAAGGTATGGTAATGTGGAGTTTGAATTCCTATCACCTGGGGTCTCTGATCATTCTCCAATCTTGGTCTAATATAATAGTCAGCAAACTTCAAGACGAAAACCATTCAGATTGTATAACACTGTGTTGGAGCATTAGAAATTCCCTGAGATTGTGGAAAATACATGGAGGAAGAGCTATTCTGGAACTTATATGTATAAGCTAAACCAAAAATTAAAAGCTCTCAAATATGATTTGCAGGAACTGAATACTTATATGGCAGCTTACACTCAGAAAATCCAATAAGCCAGAGTACAACTGGACATCATACAGAGCAAGCTAGCTTCAGATCCTATGAATCAAGTACTGGTACAAGAGGAGGTCAATCTGCTAAAAAAGTTTCAACACTGGAACTTAGTAGAAGAGAAGGTTCTAAGACAGAAATCCAGAGCAACAAGGATCAAGTGTGGGGATGCCAATTCTAAGTACTTCCATGCATAATGCAAGATCAAAAGCAACAGAAGCTCCATCACCTCCATTTATGATAACTCAGGTAACAAAGTTACTGACCCTGATCTCATTGAGAAGGAATTTATTGAGTTCTTTACTAGGATAATGGGTGAATCTACCCCTGAAGTGCCTTGCCCAAATTCTGAGGTGATCAAGCAGGGGCATTTTCTTTCACACCTTTAGAAGCTTGAACTCATACAAGAAGTAACAGACCACAAAATCTTAATTGCAATAAACAGTATGCCAGCAGAGAAATCTCCTGGGGTTGATGGTTTCCCTGTGGAATTTTATGGAAATCAATGGGATACTATCAAAGAAGATATCCTACTTGCTGTGAAGGAGTTTTTTTAGCTCTGTAAACTTCTGAGAGCATTTAGTTGCTCTATAGTTACTTTGATCCCCAAATGTCCTAACCCTTCCATGGTCAAAGATTTTAGACCAATAGCCTGCTGTACTACTTTCTATAAGCTGCTCACAAGGATCCTGACTAATAGGATAAAAAAGGTTATTGACACATTCATAGGGCCATCACAATCAGCTTTCATAGAGGATAGAAACATCATAGATAATATCTTATTTAGCCATGAGTTATTCAAATGGTATTCAAGGAAATGATTGTCCCCAAGATGTGTACTGAAAGTTGATCTCAGGAAAGCATATGATTCCATATAGTGGTGTTACCTTAGAAGTAATTTAGTTGAGTTGGGGTTCCCACTGAAGTTCATTAACTGGGTAATGGAATGTGTTTGTTCTTTTTCTTACTCACTGGTATTGAATGGTGGGTGGGGGGGAGGGGGCTCACAAAACCTTTCCAAGGGAAAAGAGGGATAAGACAAGGTGACCCTATGTCACCTTATTTGTTTGTTAAAGCTATGGAATACCTGAATAGGGAATTGAAATATCTTAACCAGGAGAAGGGATTTCAATATCACCCCAGGTGAAAGAAACTTGGTATAAAGTACATATGTTTTGCAGATGACTTGCTTCTGTTCTGTAAAGCTGATCTTAACTCTTAACAATGCTCCAACAAGCTTTTCTAAAATTCTTAAGAGCCACAGGGTTACAAGCTAATATTGACAAGAGCTCAATCTATTTTTTTGGTACTAAACCTCTGGTAAAGTAGAACATCCTGGGATACTTGGGCTATACTGAAGGAGAATTGCCCTTTAAATACCTAGGGGTGCCATTGTCCTAAAAAAAGCTCACAATCGACCAATGTCAACCACTTATTGAAGAATAGTGGAAAAAATAAAATGCTGGAGTGCTAAATTACTGTCATATGCAGGTAGACTACAGCTGATTAAATCTGTTATCTTTGGCATACAAACTTATTAGGCTCAGATCTTTCTACTGCCTAAAATAATTATGAAAGTGATCACAGGTCTTTGTAGAGTGTTCTTGTGGGCAGGTGCCATCCTGACTTCAAAGAAGGCACTCGTTGCTCGGGAAAAAATTTGTCTTCCAAAATCAGTAGGTGGTTTAAATGTCTTGAATATATAGCTATGGAATAAAGATTCTATCACAAAGCAACTTTGGGCATTGTATGAAAAGAAGGATGGTTTATGGATAAAATAGCTTCATACCTATTACTTAAAGTCTGAAAATGTTGAATCCTGTGACTGTCCAAAAAATACCTCATGGGCAATCAGGAAAATCATCAGTGCAAAGTAGCATGTTATGGAAGCTCCAGGATTACAAGGGGACTTGAAGGTTAGATTGAGAACATGTGCCACAAGAGGGACTTTCACAATAAAGAAGATGTACAATGCTTTAACTCCCCAACTCCCAAAAGTTCCCTGGAAAAATATTATATTACAGCACTTAGTGCACCCCAGACATAACTTTATTCTCTGGCTAGCTCTGCTGAATAGACTTTCTACAATCGAGAGGCTAGAAAAGCTTGGAATTCAAGTGCCAAAAATATGTGTGTATTGTGGGAATGCTGATGAATCACATGACCAACTATTTCTTGAGTGCAGTATCACTACGCACTTATGGAAGAGGTTGCTGAATTGGCTAGGTGTTCTAAGAAATATAGGCAGTTGGACTCAAGAGACAGAGTGGGTATCTAGAAAAGCTAGAGGGAAGTCTGCACAAGGAGCTATCTTATGTAGTGTATTTATAATGATGGTCAACATCATCTGGAGAAGCAGAAATAACATCAGATTTCAGAAGGGTATATATGAAGAGGACAAGGTATGCAGGGAGATAGCAATCCATATTCATATACAAAGTTAACTGCATAAAAAATGGGGAATGATACTCCAACAAGCTGCTGCAACACCATGAACTAGATTGAGGATTTTCAGTACTTTGATTTGACTATAATATTGAGTCATTTTTATGTTTTTGCTACTGAGTAGGAGCACTGCATGTTAGGAGGGAAAAAGCTTAGTTCAATTGCAAACTTTATGCTGTGATTTTAAAATTTTAAGCATGAAAAACAATGAATCAGAGAAAGACAATATGTCTAGAGTCTCTGTAATTATTAATCTAATAAAGTCTTATAGAGAAAAAAATTAATGATGAAACTATTATATAAAAAATGAGTCATCTTTCTCCAAAGAAAATCCTTAAATTTTTATGATAGAGGTAGAAGAAAAGGCAGATTTTGTGGCCGAGGTTGAGGCCGTTGTAGATACATAGGACAATTTTGTGAGTCACGTCAGCCTAAGAGTGACTTGCAATGCTGTTATTACAAGAAATCGAGCCACACTAAAGAATATAGTTTGACCAAACAAAGAGATGAGCAGAAGCATGTCAATCTCTCTGAGAAAGTTGAGGATAAAAGTAAGTTGTTCATGGATTATTCTTCAATTACTGACAATTCTAATAGTGTTTTGAATTATTGATAGTGGATGCTCGAGTCATGCCTGGTACAAAATCTCTATTTAGATATCTTGATGAGTCGAGAAAAAAGTGAAGTTTGACTCGAAGATGAAAAGAAAGTACAAGTTGAAGGTAGAGGTATGATAGCCATCAAAACAATACAAGGTAATTCTAAAATTATTTGTGATGTGCAAATTGTTCTTAGTTTGGCTTATAATTTGAAAAGTGTTGGATAATTGATGTTTAATGGTTACACTATTCTGTTTGATAATGAATTATGTATTGTTAGTGACAGTAAATCTGATCAAACTGTTGCAATTGTGCTTATGACTTAGAATAATATGTTTCCCCTTAATGTTTCAAATATTGTTAAAAATGCATTAGTTGTTAAAGGTGTTAATGAAACTCAACTTGGGCATCTTCGCTATGGTCGTTTGAAAATTAATGGGTTAAAATTATTGACTAGAAAGAACATGGTGGTTAGTTTACCAAAAGTGGGTGAGCTTGAGTTATGATAAGGGTGTTTATTCGGAAAATAAAGTAGAAAATCTTTTCTAGTAGGAAAATCTTGGAGGGCTAGTAGTTGTCTTAATCTTGTACACGCTGATTTGCATGGACCAATGAAAACTCAGTTATTATATGTGAGTCGATACTTTTTTCTATTTACTGATAACTATAGTCATATGATCTGGGGTTACTTTCTGAAGTTCAAATCTGAAGCATTTGAGAATTTCAGGAAATTTAAGGCCCCCATAGAGAAACAAACAAGCTACAACATAAAAGTTGTTTGCATAAGTTATGGTGGTGAATTTTTATCTAATGATTTTAATTTATTTTGTGATGAGAATGGAATTTGAAGGGAGATTATAACATCATACTTGTCGCAACAGAATAGAGTTGTTGAGAAAAAAATCACACGGTGATTGAGATGGCCATAAGCCTACTTAATAAAGGGGACTTCATGTTCACTTTTGGGGAATAATAGTGGTTATAGCTGTGTACCTCCTGTACATATCCCCAACAAATTTGTTTTAATCAAATTCCATATGAAGAATGGATGGGACAAAAATCAAGAGTAAGTCACTTAAAAGTCTTTGGTTGATAGCTTATGCTTTTGTTAAAATACGTTCTAAACTAGATGAAAAATCAGAGAAATACATTTTCATTGGTTATAGTACTTAATCCAAAGTATATAGACTATATAATTCTACTAATTGTAAAGTGATTATTTGTATAAATGTTGTTTGTACTAAAGAAGCAGCATATGAGTGGAATAGCGAGAAAGAAGATTTAGTAGTCCATATTTCGGTCCAATCAAAAGAAGAGCATACTATGATTGTTGAATCTATAGGTTCTGATACTTCCCCACCTTTTAGTAGTAATACTAATAAGTATTCTCATGGAAGCAACAACAACAATTCTAATCCAGCAAGCTCTCACTCTCCATCTTCAGTGTCATCCAGCAAAATACAGTTTCTGCATCTTGCAGTTTTTCCTTGTTAGTTGTTGAACCGACGTGGTATGAAAAAGTTGCAAAGTAAACTGAATGGCAGAATGTAATGATTGAAGAGATCCAGGCCATTGAGAAAAAATAAACCTGAGAATTGATTGATTTTCCTAAAGGAAAGATTGTTATCGGGCTAAAATGGATTTTCAAAATGAAGTACAATGTTGATGGAAGTGTAAAAAGGCATAAAAGCTTGACTTGCTACAAAATTATATTGATAGAAACAAGACATCAAATTTGAAGAGATATTCTCACCAGTAGCTTGCTTTGAAATGGTTATAACTACTCTAGCCTTGGCTGCTCAACTTGGTTGGCCTGTATACCAATTTGATGTTAAATTTTTCTTCCTAAATAGTGACTTAAATAAAGAAGTATACGTATCTCAACTTGGAGGCTTTATCTGTAGTGAAGGAAAGAGCAAAGTATACAGATTGAAGAAGGCATTGTATGGTCTAAAACAAGCTCTACGGGCATGGTATAGCAAAATTGATTCCTTTTTTCAAGAGCAGCAATTTAGAAGAACTAAGAATGAACCCACACTATATGTGAAGAAGAGAGGTAATGGTGATTTTCTAGTTGTCTGTCATTATGTCGATGATATTATATATATATGAGCTCTTGTAAATCTATTATTTCTGAATTTAAGAGTTGCATGATGGGTAAATTCGAGATGTCTGAAGTAACACCCCAAAATCTGATTCCCGAGATGCCCGAACTACAAGTAGTCTTGAGCTAACCCTGACTGCCTTCTACAAAATCTGAATCTCAAAATAAGGGAGTATGAATGAAAAATTATAATGAATGCAGAAAACTGTCTGAATTATCTGAGTGTATCTGAAAATACTAATCTTATCAGTCTGATAAAGCGAATACAAAAAATTTGAATACTGCAAATAAAAATCTAAAACTGAATCTAGTAGTCCGACAAACCTCTACTGACTGAATCTAGAGAGTCACTAGGACAGGCCCCAGCTGACTCAAACTATCTGAAATGAATACTGAATCATCTACTAATAAACTGGAAATCTGAATAGCTAAGTCCCCGAACTATGAGGGCTCACCAACTATAGAGATGTAGATAAGATGCTCAAAAATCACTCACGCTGCTGAGACTGAGCACCTGAACCTGCATTATGAGACAATGTAGCACATAGACGTATATATGAATCAGTGCTTTTGGAATGTACTGAGTATATGGGGGTGAATGCAATACGTAAGAAATATCATCACAATTTATAAAATCATGCATGCTAAAGGTAAATGACTCACATAGGCTTGAATAATCTGTAAACTGAAGATCATAAATCATGAACAATAAAGCATATAATGTAAATCTTGTGAGCCATTACACTTAGTTCTAAAATTTGTATTCTATTCTTATTCTCAAATCATATAGGCTAAGTAAAATATGAAAACTTATTCTGCATGGGAGGTTCTTCTAATCGACATAAATCATGTGAGCATTCATGGAGTCCAATGTTCTGCCCCCCTAAGAAGGAATCCTCACATTGGGGAGAGGAGTCATACTCTTATCAGGGAGTATAATATATCTAAGTGATCACATATCTATCATTCACGTAGAAGTGGAAACAATCTAAATCCTACGTTGGCACGTAGTTCTGGGGTATGAAACCATAGTAGCGTACCCACCTCGATGCTAAATACTACTCCCATTTAAATCTATATGCTCATTCTGATGGAAATCCACTTTTAAAATAGTATGATGATTTATGATGAAAACCAACTGTATATCTGTAAAGCTAAATCTATAATCTGAATCTGTAAAGTGGATTTCATATCTATTCTGAGACCAAAGGGTCAAATCTTTATCAATAATCTGAAAGGAATCTAGTCATAGGGTGCTTTTAGCTAAACAAATTTTGAAATAGAAAATTTTTAATTAAGGCTTGATGACCCATGCATTAAACTCATGTTAAACATCAAAGTGTTTATGCTTGATAATGTAACCATTGATAAATTAATTCAAAATCTAGAAATTACTGCAATATGTATGAAAATATGAACATAATCATGTAATTCAACTTCTAAATCATTGAAAATCTCATAAGCTTGTAAATAACAATAATGGGTATAAACCTTAACTTGAATTTCATGGAAAATCATATAAAATTCAGTAAAAATTAAAATTAAAATAAGTTTTGGGCACAAGGACGAAAGGATTGTCCTTGTTCATAACCCCACATACCTTAATTTATGATATTAGAGGAAAAGCTTGAATCTTGGATTCCTATTGTGTCTTTGGAGATGAATTCTTAGAGTTTTTGAATTGAGAATCCTTAATCTTAAATTTTCTTGGAGAATTAATGGAGGAATATTGGATTTCTTGGAGAGAAAGTTTGAGCTTTAGGGTTTTCATTTGATAGAGAGTGGATGAAATAAGCATAAAGTGCTTTGGAATGTGTTAAATCTTGTGTTTTGGACGGATTGGGGCCCTGGGGTTTGGCCAAAATGCCCTCTTTAAACTTTAAGTCAAAACTAAAAAAATGTACCATTTTTTTGAACTGGACGGCTACCGCGACGCGCCACTATCGTTGTGGCTCACTGAAAATTGACAAATGGGAACTGGGTATGCAACGCGATGCGCCACCATCACGGTGCCCTATAGTTTTGCTATTTTGGCCACTTCCGCGATGCGCCATTATCGCGGAGGCTCACTGGAAATTACCAATTGGGATTTTGGACCTCTCCGTAATGCGGTACAAGCGCGGAGTCTTACTGAAAATTGACAATTATCATTTAAACTGTCTCCATGATGTGCTAGTGACCAAAATGATGGTGTTTTATGACTGAAACTTAAAATAGCCATAACTTCTTACTTGGTTATCGGATTAAGGCGAATCTTATATCGTTGGAAAGCTAATTCAATTTCCTACGCATTGGAGGGTCTAAAACTGGAAAATTCTATATATATGAAATGTCATTCTCTATTGAAGCTAATGCTTGACGTTCTCAATGCTAAATTGAACTAGAAAAAGTATGTGGTATTATATCTGACTTAGGTATGCTCCTTTATTTTCTTGGGATTGAGGTAGACAAGGTTTAGAAGAAATCTTAAATTTTGCAAAGAAAATATGCTATCAAACTGTTACAAAAGTTCAACATGTTGAATTGTAATCCATCTCCCACGCCCATGAATATGAATGAAAAACTAATACTTGATGATGGTACAGGCGTAAAAAATGCTTCTTATTTTAGAAGTTTGATTGGTGGTCTAAACTACTTATCACACACAAAGTCCGATATAACATTCTCTATCAGTTTGATTTCATGGTTCATGCATAATCCTTCGAAGCAGCACCTGGGTGTAGTCAAAAGGATCTTACGATATGTTGTTCGCCAACCAAAGTTGATTTGAGCTACATACTCTGACCATGTTCAAGCCTAACTCAAAATTGCAAGGTACTGCACATAATACCATAATACTAGTCTGAACCGTGAATTCAATACCCCATGCATTTTCGCAACTCTCATCTCAAGAATAATTGTTCTTACCATTTCAATAACTAAATTCAACCTCTTATTGGGAATTCACCAGCACACAATGCACCCTTCCACTTATATACCAACATGACATTCAAGCCTATCGTTATAACCACATATGAACTTCTAAGCAAACACTCATAAAAGAATCTTTCTCATATCATCTAAACCTCTATCAATCATAACTTTCTTGCACTATTCTTAAGAAGACACATGGAATTCTCAACTAGCCATGACATATACAACGAGCTTTGCCTCAATCTTCCTTCACACTTATAGCCTTAGATAAAACAAGCATACAACAATATTTCCCCAACATGAAATATTTACTCTATCCCATCTAAACAATTACTCATCACCACTATCATTTCATAAGTAGAGTTCACTGAAAGGTTTGAACCTGAGGACGTGAGAAAGAAAAAAACTATGCATTACTTAGACACTTAACTGAGGCCTGAGGAATAGAGTATCCATGACATGGATTAATTACATAGATAAGAACTGAGTATATATATAACATAATCTGAATTTTCACTGGTCATTAAGGGTGTACCATGAGTACCTGGAACTGAACATTTTGTGAAGTATAAGTACATTAGTCACGAGCTACATGACCTGAGTTTGGAGTTTATAATTTCAGGGAATATGATTTGTTCTACTGAGTGAATTGGAACTCCTCATACTAAGAACTGGGAGCATACGTAATTCTATGGGAAGTGCATGAATATAAGCTATGATCATGGAGCTGACATGTAAATCATGAGTAGATATCATGATGACTGAAGTACAAAACTTTGCACTGAGATAAGAATGGGTCGAACATCTTACTCCCCTACTGTTGCTCTACAACACACCAGCCTCACTACTAGAATCTAAAAGACTGACTTGGTTTCTTGTTCTAACATCTCCCCCTTAGCTTTAAGCCATCATTCTAAGTCTATGGACCCCTAAACTCTAAATTGAACTGCAACTATATTACTCTAGAGTTCGAGATATAACAATACACATAGATAATAAACTTACTCTGAAAGATTGCACCTGAAAGTCTAAAACAAAAACCCACTGCTAATACTTCCTTCTGAGATACAACTCTTATCTTTCTATAGCCTCATTAATCATCATATAATAAATTGAACACTTACTGACTTAGAATCTTCATGAGTATCACCATACCCTGAGTTCACACCATCTATAATTTCAAAACTCTTCTTTCTATTATCTTAATCATCAATAATTCAAACTTAGACTCTAACACTGTACATGGATAGCCATACAACTTCTCGTACACTAATACCTACTTGCTACTACTGGATAGAAATCATTAAACACTAATCCATACAAAATTTTGTGAACAAATTCAGCCTTAAAAACTTCTATATCATTGTGGTCACTACCTAATCTTTATTCTGACTAAAGCATTATCATACTTTAAGTCTCTCTTAACTAAGAAATCTCTCTCAAAGTGTTACTAAACAAACTACACAACGCCTTTTTGGCTCCGTGGTACACAATCTACTAAATTTAGATAAACACTATCCTATTTTACTGCTGTTAAACTTTTAGGTTTATGATTCTAACTCTATATCATATGCTATCATAGGATTTTGAGAATGGATCTAAGGGTGTATATGACTTTGGATTAGTGCATGAGTTTTCATAATTATGAATGAAATACTTCATACTTTGGAAAATAAAGGTACTGGTGGGATATTTTTTGATCCAACATACAATCCCATAGCTGTCAACAGGGACTTTCTGAGAAAACTCTATCGATAGGAATTTATGCTTCACTATTTTTGTTACTTTGAATAATGAAGAGTTGACATGAACGGAGCATGATGAGAATTGTATAAGTTTCTTAGAGAACCTTTCTACAACATGATCTGAGATATGAAAGAAAAGGAAACATTTCTTAAATGCCCTATGGACTCTTGAAGAAAAGTACAGACACCCTAGGACACTTGAACTCTGTGCTCTGATACCAAGTTTGTCATGACCCGAGACTACCCCCTGGCCGTAACATGGTGCTTAAAATCACAAGTGATCCCAAGTTAACCCATATACTAGCATGATACTTGAGCAACTGAATTAAATTGTATAAAACTAAATTTTTTCTTAGCGGAAACATGATCATAAGGAAATCTGAATAAGTATATAACTGATAAATTTTACAACATGATAAAACTGAGGAAAGAATATTGAATTACATGTAATGACTCTGACTGACTATCTATGAAGCCTCTACTATACTGACTGTAAATAGCTAGTGGGCATGCCTCCAACTACCACAACTCAATACATATGAATAATCAAAGAAAACTACATGAACTACTACTGACTGGATCCCCCAAAGTAAGAGAACTCATCACTTGTTGGCTGAAAGCTGCAACTATCTGATTATGATGTGTAGGCTACAACTGGTACCTATATTATGAGAAAATGTAGCAAAAAAATATAAATGTGGATCAGTACTTTGGAATGTACTGAGTAAGTGGGGGCGAATGCATTAAGTAAAACTGATTACATATATAATCTTAAAACATGCATTCTAAGTGCAAGTAGACTCACCAAGAGACTGAAATCAAATGAAAGTTGCAGTATTTTAAGACATAAGTACAAACATAATCTAATAAGCTGGTGAATCACTATACTTAGTTTCTTAAATCTTTACTTTTATAGAATAAGTAGAACTGAAGCTGGAAAGTGATAAAACATGAATATTATATGTACATCTCATGTAAAACTGAACATGTTGTAAAACTATACTGAGGATCATGTATGAATTCTAGGTCTGAAACTATGGGATGGAAACTGACATAACTCGAGGCTATGAATATACTAGTATACTGAGCATAAATGCATGAATACACAAAACCAAACATAAAATGTACTGCGCTGATCTAATTAACTGAATAGCGCCTAGGTTACTGAATGATTGAAATCTAAGTAAAGGGATAACTAATGTCTATATACTGAGTAGCTGATAAATGAATACTAACTAACTAATATTCGAACACTGAATAGCTGACATCTGAATACTAATTAACTAGTATCTGTATATTGATTAACTGATATCTAAATACTAATCATGTAATACTGAACTGTACTTAGTCTGAATAACTGGACTAAAACTATGGGAGGTATCATGTAACCGACATGCCCCAATCTAAACTTATCGGGGTCCAACCTATAACCCTATTTAGAAGGGTTTCAGCACCGTTCCATTGGTAATAACACTGGCTGTGTGGATTCACTAAACTGTTGTCCCAAAGGACTAAGAAGTTACCCTCTACTAGCGCGTACTCTCATAAGATACGTGTCAACCCTTGAATGACAGGTGAACATCTCAAACCTACATTGGCTACGTAGTTCTAGAACTCAGAGACTGCTACTATAGGTCACACCCACTACTGGCAGGCGAGCCCCCATCCCTGGGTTCACTTGATACTAAATCCTACTCCTAACTGAACTGAAACTGATAATGAACTGAACTGAACATAACAACTGAGATTGTTCATTATGATCATAACAACTGAGTAAAAAGTAATACTCATGGTTTAACTAAAATCATTACTTGAATGATTTGAAGTCATGTAAAACACATAGCTATCGGGTCTTCTTAACCCGCCAATAATGAATGATCAAAATACAGTATTAAGGCTTAGAACTGTAGTATGAAATCATGGTTCAAAGACCCGAAAACATAGAAATTTTATCAAACATCTGAGAATCATCAACTTGAACATGGGAATGTGTTAAACATAGAAAATCAACATGATTACATGGCTAAATTCATAAATTGGGGATTTAACGTGAAATTCACTTGAATTGTGACATAGGAAATTGTAGTTTAAAACATAAATTAACCTAATATTTCATGGGATATTACATAGACATGAAATTGAGTTCAATTACTAAGGAAATACATGAATTTAATCCATCTTGAACATATAAAACTCCATAATAAGAAACAAATCCATACTTTAGTTGAAAAAAAGGTTTTTGGGCTCCATGGGTGAAAGGGACCCATGGATGAACATCCCACATACTTGAACTTGTTGATTTATTGAAGGAAAATTTCATTTGGGAACCCATGAAGATGAATTATTGAGAGAAGCCCTTGTTTTGGTGTTCTTGAGAGCTTGTGAAGAAGAGGGAACCGCCAGTTCTTGGAGAAATTTTGATGTTGTATTGAGAATGAAGGATTTAGGATTGTTTTGGATTTATATTCAACCTTAACATGGCTTAAATGACATATTTATGGGGTTAAAAGAGTTGAAAGAGACCAAAAAACCCTTTGAAAATGACATGACAGTGCAAAACGATCCCGGGTGATGATTTGGGCAACGGACCGTCACTCCTGTGACTGTCCGTCAATCCAACCATAAAAAAATGACCAAATTTCAGTCTTTCTACTTAATGGTGATGGTTTGGCATGAAGGGCCATCACTGGTGCGACAGTCCATCAACCTGGCTGTCGCGCCTTGGAAGACAAACACCCCTTTGGTAAATTGGACATAACCTTTTACTCCGATATTGAATTAAGGCAAAATTGGTATTGTTGGAAATATAATTCAATTATATACCTATTGGTGGGTCTTGAGCTAAAAATTTCTTAGTATACAAAAAGTTATGCTTGTTTAAATCTGACTATAGTTATTTTTTTCACAAGAATTTAATAGCTAAAAAATGTTTTGACTTGTCTACAAGGTAGAAACTATTTGAGGACTTAATATATGTCCAAATCACTTATAAAACTATCAAAACATGATTTTTGATTTTTCATGAACTTGAAGCATGGTTCTAATTATGGCTTGGATTTTCGGGGTGTTACACCTATTTATTTATAGTCTGGGGTTATTTATTACTAAGGCCCCAAAATATCCCATAAAAGGGGAAGGAAATCTGGTGAGTTTGGTGAGCAGAGTGCCCTACGCCAAACTCAAGAGCTCATTGCTCAAGTTCTCCCTCCAGCGCCAAATGCAACTTCTTGGTTTGCTTTGATTTGATTCTCGTTTGGAGACCTCAAGACAATCAACAAGCCCTTAGGAGACTCGCCAAACTCTTAATCTCCATAATCTAACTCCACAGCTCATGCTTGATCGATCATCACTACATGAAATCCTTTGGATGTGTCAAGGTAGGTTCAAGTACGTCCCGCTTTGTGAATAGGCCTTAAAGTGCTTGTAGTTCTCACACTTGGCTCATTGTGGATGTCTTATAGATGATTCATACCACATCAAAAAGTGATATATTTAATAACTCACTAGAATTAATAAAGAACTAAGATACAATAAGCTGATAGTATAAAACAATATTTAGAGTTTCACTTTTTGTCACATGTGAGACCCCATAAAATTTCAATGGTTTTATTTTTGACCCTCCCATGTGTGTATTATGAATTTTTGACTTGAATTATGTTTGTAGATGTTAAAAGGTTATTTTGGGAAAGTTTTAAATTTTTTAGAAGGAGTTCGGGGTCATTTTGGGACCCCGAGGTAGTGAGGGTCTGCAATATTGGTGTGCCATGATGATGTTTTAATTTCATTCAATTTTTATTTTATTCACTTGGGGTGAGGGACTTTTGATCTTTTTACCCCTTTTATGATTTTTAAACATAAAATAACCACCCCATTTCCTTCAGTTTTCAAAGATCAAATTATTCCATTCATTTTTCAAACTCAAAACCCAAGAACATTCAAGGGTTTTAAAGTGAATTCATCATCCGGACTCCAAACTTTGAATTGACTTTGATTTCTTGAGTATTTCAGTCATGTTTCTTTTTTCTACACTTTAATTTTACATAGTGGCACTAATTGAATTGATTTTCATGTGATTTAGTTATGGATTTTGAAATTGGGTTGAGGGATCTTAGTTGTTACCGATTGAATTACTTGTCCCATATTTTAAATTAGTTATTCATACTTTAAATTTATATTTTCGGGACTGAATTGGTGCATTGTTTAAATAATTGGAGTGGGGGACATGAGTTTTCTCAAATTGGATGAATTTTGGCTTGAAATTGGCATTAACCTCAATCCACTTTATAATATTGGTTTTAAATATGGATAATTGCATGGTTTAACTTGTTTTAAATCCATTCTATTTCACTAAAGGATAAATAGATGTGAATATGGTTTTGGATGACCTTGGTAGCCTAGGTTTTAAATTTTTAATGGAACTTAGGAGTCTAATGTGGTTGTGTGAATTGGTTTGGCATAATTAATTTAGCTTGCAAGTATATTGGTATAACGATACCAAGTGGTAAAGTCCTTAATGAATGACTCCTGGGTTATTGGTTCATTTTATGTGCAAATTATTTTAATTCAGGCTTATAGAGAATTATGTAGCTCACCGTAAAGGTGAAGGTTCTGAGGTAACGAACACTGAAAACAACATTAGGCGGTGTTGGGGGTCTATACAATCATATGCTTGGTGAACACTTGATATATATTTTGGGATGACTATTGCCTTGGTGGCTTTAGTTTTCCCTCGATTTTTTCTTGGTTCGTGCAGCTAACATGCACTGAGGCCCTTTTAGCAGGTGGAGATGAAACTATTAAGCGCAAGGGTGCTTTTATGATGGATCGAGATACCAGTTCAGGTTAATGGTTTAAACTCTCATGTTCATGACCCTTTTCCCTATTCCAATATCCAATATATATATATATTAATGTGTGCATGTGGTTTGGATTGATTTTGGAAATGGCATTAATTTATCACTTCCCCTAAGTTATATGCCAGTGCTTATCCCACTGACCATCCTAGGACACTACATTATTTTATGATGTAGGGTCCAAAGACTTTTCTGTTGCTCATGTGCAATGTTAGGCGGTTGAGCACGTCTGTTGAGTTGTAGTGGTGAGCCTTTAACCTTATGAAGGCCTTGTCATTTCATTATTCTTTATTTATTATCATATTACTTTTGAATTCTTTTTGGTCTTAGTCGGGGGAATATCTTAACTTAGATGTTATTCTGAGTTTAGAAGCTTTCGTGGACAAGTATGGGTCGATTGTTGTTTTGACTATTAGTCTTGTTTTGATTTATCTATTCATCTTCTTATTACTGCTTGATTGGCTTTCACTTTATTGTGATTATTGTGCTCTTTTGAGGTTAGGCTAAATGGGTGGTCTCCGATCCATGGTGGGCTTGAGATACCTTTCGCGACTAGGCCCTGGTTTAGGTAATGACAAGCTTAGTATCAGAGCATGATTTAGGATCGTTGTGTTTCAACAAAATCGAGTCGAGTAGAGTCTTTTTTATGGGTGTGTAGTGCAACACACTTATAAGGATGTAATGCCCCATACTAATCCTAGATCGATTCAGCTCTTAGTTGCATGGTTAAGGGGCTTAAGGCTTGAAATTTTCACTAAGTGTTGGGGACTTAGTCATTTTCAAGTCCCCTAAACTTTGAGGATTTTCATTTTGGTCTTCCTTACCTTGAGACATTAGTGTTCGAGTTAATTCATGTTCAGGGAAGTAAGAAATTTATCTCGGGGAGGTTTTGAATTTTTCAGACGAGGATTGGGTCACTTTTGGATTTTGATTCCAGAACCTCACCATGATAATGGTACGTCGCGGTGGGTATAGCGATGGGCACATCATCACATCGCGGTGAAGGTATTTTTGTCCAGTTCATAATTTATTATTTAAGTGCATGTGTCATGATCTTTATCCTAGTATCTGAAGTGCTTATTAGGTGAAAAGTGTTCATAGAAATAAGTTAGAGCAAAGTTAAGCTAAGAGTCTTTGATTCGTCCTAAGTTTGGAATTTGATTCTACAAGGGTCAACTTTGAACGTGTATAACTTTTGATATACTTGGAATATTTCAGCTCAAGACCCACCAAATTGTAGATAATTGAATTAGCTTTCCAACGATACCAATTTTGCCTTAATCTGATACCCGAGCGGAAAGTTAAGATCATTTTGTCAAAACCAGTTAGCCACATCGATTACACCACATCGAGATGAGCCTTTAATCCGCATTCTAGTTATGAACTTTTGGTTTAAATGATGGGGGGGGGGGCAATTTGGTATTTTTCCACCTCAACGCAATTCGTAAAAACATGACCTAAGGCTTCAGATAGGGCATTATAAGCCCATATTCTCCAAATTTCCTCTTAAGAACAAACCCTAAGCATCCCCAAGTTCATCCATTCCATCATCTACTCTTCAAGAAAAAACAAGAATTTGAGTCCCCTTATCCAAGAATTTCAAGAAAGCTTTCAAGATCATCTCTAAGGCTTTTAAGGTCAAGATTTCTTCACCAAGTCAAGTCTATTAAGGTATGTGGGGTTATGAGAAAGGGTATCCTTTCACCCTCGTGCCTAAATTGTATGATTTTAAGATTTTATTTAATATTTTTAAAGTAGGGTTCATACCCAAGTATGTATATTCTTAAAGCATATGATTTTCAAGAGATTTAAAGCTTTAAGTATATCAAGAAGTTCTTATGTTTATGTTTTTAACTTACTTGATTTATATTATGAATGCGATTACACTATCTTGACTTGTTATTGTTGAAGTATTTCAGGATTATTATTAAGCATGAAGTTTTATTATGAATTGACATGAGTTTAAAGCCCTAAGTTTGAGTATTGAGACTTCAAGAAGATTATGCTTTTAAGTATTCTTTGATAAGCTTATATCAAGATTTAAAGCAAGAACTGATCTTTTGATCCTAAGCTAAGATAAGGAATCCACATTTGTTCACTTTGATCTTAGTTTAAAGCAAAGAGAAGAATAACTGGGTTTCATTATAAACCCCTTTTCTATTTTAAGGTAGATTTCCTAAAATATGAGCATATAAGTATTAAGGAAGTAGTATTTAACACCGAATTGGGTATGAGTCCAAGGTTGCATGCCCCAGAACTATGAGCCAACATAAGTTTAAAGTCTCAATATGGTTTAAGTATAGTGATCACTTAATTTAAGGTCCTATTTCGATGGTAAGGGTAAAACAACTTTCCCCAACATGAGCTCTCCCCACCGTGGGTAAGACATTGGACTCCATGATAGCTCACATTGTGTATGTCGGTTATAAGAACCTCTCTAAGAAAGAATAAAAGAAAAGCTTTTAGAAATAAGTGTATGGCTCACAAAGTTTATACTTATGCTTCATTACTCATGTTTATCATTTTACAACTTTTATTTTATTCAAGCCAAAGGTGAGTCATTTACACTTAGCATGCATTATTTGAAATTTTATATGAATATTCGGCTATTTTTTTACTTATGAATTCACCCCCACATACTCAGTACATTCCAGAAGTACTGATCTACATATATATTTATGTGCTACATTGTCTCATAATGTAGCTACCAGTTGTAGTCCACACATCATAATTAGACAGTGTGCAACATTCAGTCATTAGGTGATGAGTCCTTTAGATTTGAGAACTCGAGACAATCATAGTTTGAGTTGCATCTTGTTTTCTTTATTAAGTCGTATTGATTAGGGATAGTTGGGGGTCATGTCCTGGATACCTATAGTCAATATTAGTAGAGGCTTTATAGACATTCAGTATAGTTGATGTATTAAATTTTAGTTTTTGTTTTGTATGACCAGAGTTATAATTCCTTTTGATAGTTTTGGTTTTAACATATTCAACAAAGACATCTCTTTTGCTTATTTCTTATAGATTAATGTATCTTATTAGTTGCTCATGGGTTATGCCAGGATAAGGGTTAGCTTGGGATTACTTGTGGTCCTAAGCACTGTGTGATGTCCAAGGGGTAGTCTCAGGGAGTTACAAATTTTGTATCAGAGCACAGAGTTCAAGTTTTCTAGGGTGTCTATGAAGTCGTGTCTAGTGAAGTCTTATGGAATGGTATGGAGACGTCGGTACTTTTCTTTGAGAGGATATAGGGCATTTAAGAAATGTTTCCCTTCTTCATGCTCTAGATAGTGCTGTAAAGTTATTCTCTAAGAAACTTGTGTCGATTCGTGTGTCACTCCATACTTCTCTATCTATGATTTATTCTTGAGATAACATGATTAGTAAGTTCTAATTTCTCCCAAGATGGTGCTCTCATATTTATTATCAGTAACTTTAGAAGTCACACAAGGGTCTTGAGAGGAGCTAGCTTGTATGTTATAAGTTCTTCAAGTTGAAAGTGATGTCCTCATCCATATGAGTTGTTTAGTTGAGACAGAGTAAGATATGTATTCAGATTCCTCATTAACCCTTTAATACAGATAGTGCTTATGAGAGAAGATGGTATGAACCTAGATTGTTAAATAGAGTTTGTATTCGAGGGATTTACAACCTAGAGTGTTATGATTTATGCCTTCTAAAACCTTCTTATAGTTGGAAGTGTAGTGACAAGAAAGGTGGTAAGGGCAGTTGATCGAAAGTATATGGATGAACTTATGCATGTTATCGAGTTTGTGTTAAGGTGATAGGTCCTTGTGTGTTAGTTTAGGGGTAATAAATATGGTACAGGTCCTTGGTCGAAGGTAGAGAAGAAGTTATTGATGGTAGTTATTGTGTTAGAATATTATAGGTTATTAATAAAAGTATTTGGTGGTTAAGGATTGTTAATATAGTCTTCCCCGCGTGGCTATGAAAATTAAGATTGGTTGATACTTTAAGATCTATGAATATAATTGAGGTATATGAATGGATGAATAGTAATGATATGTAGAAGTAGTATGTGCTAATGGATTATAATAATATAGGTCATACGATCGTGATCAATTATTGTTATTATGAGGTTCTAGTGGACTAGTGTTTCTGGAGGCTTTATTTTATAACTTCTAAGTGAGAATAACATGTGAGGTTGGGTTGTAAATCCTATTTAGCACTAGGCATTAAGTTTGAACAGTGGATGATCATTAAGGTAGAAGTAATGATTGCTTGGTTAGTGATGCTAGTTATATAGAAGTGATCTAGTAGCCTTGAATAGTGTATGTAAGAGTTAAAGTTCAGTTATTTGTAATTAAGTATGATGTTGTAAGTAATATGTAGATGTGTGCCCAAGGTGATATGGTGTTGCATTATTTTCTCAAGTTATTAAGTGTTGTGTGTGGTTAGTAGTACCCTTGAGTGGCTACATGGAAGGAGGCTAGTTATATAGTATATGGTGTTCTTAATAGCAAAGTTAAGGAGTTATAGATAAATGATGTTGAGCCTTTTTGGTATGATTTTGTTTGGATTAGGTAAATATATAAGTTTAGAGATGTGATATCAGTAGGCTATGACGGAAGTAGTATGGTTCATTAAAGGTTTAGGGATATCCATGTTAAGTGTTAAAATCTAAGTTTGAATCCTTGGCGATTGAGCTAATAGAAATAAGAGTTGAAGCTCTCGATAATGTGCACTCCGGGTATGGCAATACACATGAAGATTCTAATTTAGTAAGTATTTAAGTTATTATATGATAATTGTTGGGCTATAGAAAGCTAAGAATTGTATATCAAAAGGTAGTACTAGCAGCGAGTTTTACACTTTCATGTGTAGTCTTCTAGGCCAAGTTTACTATTTGTGTGTATTGATGTATCTCAAGATCTAGATTACAATGATTGTAGTCCAGTTTAGAGTTTAGTAATGGGTTCCACGGACTTAGAATAATTGCTTTAAGCTACGGGGGAGATGATAGAACAAGTAACCAAGTCAAGCTCTCAGACTCTAGTAGGGATGTCAGTATGTTGTAGAATAGCAGTAAGGGAGGATGATGCCCAACCCATTCTTATTTCAATATTTGTACTTCAGTTATCGCGATATCTACTCATGCCTTACATGCCAGTTCCATGATCATAGCTCATATTCACGCACTTTCTACAGAATCATGTACGATTCCAGTTCTTAGTATAAGGAGTTCCAGTTCACTCAGCAGTACGAATCATACATGAAATCATGAACTCCAAAGTCAGGTCATGCACCTTATGACTCATGTACTCATGCTTTGCAGTATGCTCAGTTTCTATGACCCATGTTACACTCTTAAAGACCAGCGAAATTTCAGATTTTTGTCATGTATATCCTCAGTTTTGATCTTTGTAATGAATCCATGTCTTGGATACTATATTCCTCAATCCTTTGTAAAGTATCAAGTTATGCTTAGTATCCCTTCATATTTCAGGTCCTCATATTCTAACGTGTCAGTGATCTCTCCTTAGGTCAAGATAGTGATGATGAATAATTATATAGATGGGAGAGATTTAATGTTTCATGTTGGGAAAGATTGTTGTACTCTTGTTTTATGTAAGTCTATAAGTTTGAAGGAATATTGAGGTGAAGCTTTTTGTGTATGTCTTGGTTAGTTGAAATTTTATGGGTGTTTGTTTAGAAGTGCATATGTGGTTATGAATATAGGCTTGAATGTCATGTTGGTGTATAAGTGGATGAATGCATTGCGCGTTAGTAAATTCCTAGTAAGAGGTTGAATGTAGCTGTTGAAGTGGTCATAAGAATTATTCATGAGATGAGAAGTTATGAAAGCGCAGGGTGTATTGAATTCATGATTCAGACTAGTATTACAGTTTGAATGTGTACTTTGTAGATTCGGGTAGGATTGAATATAGTGAGCAAATTCGGTTCAGCTCAGACTTCAGTAGGTAGAGTTATCAGTGCCCATGTGAATATTTTTAGTAGCCTCAAGGAAAGTGTAGATTTGAAGTGGAATGTATAGTTAAGTATAAGCATTAAGTATAATTCAGTCCGTATGCCCAGCAATCCAGTTTAACAGTCAGAAGTATAAATTTCTATAGTTTTTCCATATTCCAATCTAGTCTTACCATTCGAAGTTTCATGAATAAGGCCATTCCAAGAGGTAGTTTGTTCGCATCCTTGTAAATTGTGAATCCAATTCAGTCCACGCATCATGTTTTAAATTTTAGATATTCAATTCATGATATGTTATTCATGTATCATGTTTCAGATTTAGATATTCAGTGATGATTCAGTTTGTAAGTGTAACTCCCCGATATCTAGTTCCCGGGATGCCACACGGTGCCCCAAACTACAAGTGGTCCTGAGCTAACCCTGGCTGCTTTCTACTAAGTTTGAATCTCAACATAGAAGAAATATGAGTATAAAATCATGATACATGTGGAAAACTATCTAATAATTTGAGCATATCTGGAAATACTAATCTCAAGAATCTGGTAAAACAAATACTAAAAGGTCTGAATATGACAACTAAAATCTAAGACATGAATCTAGCAGTCTGACACACCTCTACTAACTGAATCTAGAGAGTCACTGGGATAGGCCCTAGCTAACTCAAACTGTCTAAGATAAATAATAAAACATCTACTAATAAACTCAAACATGAATATCTAAGTCCCCGAACTATGAGGACTCACCAACTGCAGGGATGTAGATGAGATGCTCGACAATAACTGTCGCTGCTGGGACTGAGCACCTGAACCTACATTATGAGACAATGTAGAACATAAACGTATATGTGGATCAGTACTTTGAGGATGTACTGAGTATATGGGTGTGAATGCAATAAGAAATCATAATATCATCACATTTTTATAAAGTCATTCATGCTAAATATAAATGACTCACATAGCTTGAGTAATCTAAAATTTGAAAGTCAAAATCATGGATAATAAAACATATAATCTAAATCTTGTGAGCCATTACACTCAGTTCTAAAATCTGTATTCTGTCCTTTTTCTCAAATCATATAGGCTAAAAGAAGTCTAAAACTTATTCTGCATAGAAAATACTTTCTCTTAATACTTTAAATCAATAAGTTGTTTTAATAGTAGGGGACATCTATTTGGGAGGTTCTTCTAACCGACATACACCATGTGAGCATCCATGGAGTCCCACGACTGGCCCCCGTTAGGTAGCACTTTTCTACCCTTGCCATCGGAATAGAATAATCTAATCTGTGTGATCACAATCTGAGTCATCCACGTAGAAGTTGGAATAAATCTGAAATCTGTACCTACGGTGGCACGTAGTTCTGGGTATGAAACCGTAGTAACATACCCAACTCGGTGCTAAATACTACTCCCAATCTCATGCTCAAGATCTCCAAAAAATCCACTTTTAAAAGTAATCTAATAGTTTATAATGAAAACTAACTATATATCTATAATCTGAATCTGTAAAGTGGATTTCAAATCTATTCTGAGACCAAAAGGTCAAATCTTTCTCAATAATCTGACAATATTCTAATCATGGGGTGCTTATAGCACAACAATTCGTAAAATATCAATCTTTAATTAGGGCTTAATGACCCATGTATCAATCTCATAATAAAACATCTCAAAATTCATGCTTGATAATATAAATATTCATAATTCATCATAAAATCTAGAAATTTCAGCAATAAGCATAATAATAAAAACATGCTCATGTAATTCAACTTCTAAAACCTTGGAAATATCATAAGTTTGTATATAACAATAATGGGTATAATCTCTAGCTTCAAATTCATGGGAAAACACATAAAATCATATAACTTTAATAATTTAAAATAGATTTTGGGCACAAGGATGAAAGATTTATCCTTGTTCAAAATCCCACATACCTTAAATGACAAACTAGATGAACAACTTGCTTTTGAGACTCTATTTGTGTTCTTGAATATAGACTCTTGAAGTTCTTGGTCTAGGAATCTTGAATCTTGAACCAATTTGGAAAAGTACTGGTGGAATTTTAAGATTTCTTGAAGATGAATATTGAAGCTTCGGGTTTTGAATGAGAGAAATTTTGATGAATATAAGCATATAATGCTTCTAAGAGGCTTAAATCTTGTGTTTGGACGGATTGGGGGTGGGGTGGGGCGGGGAAATGACCTCTTTGCCCTTAATGACATGGAGTTGGACTACAGAATTTGCCCAGCCGGACTGGCTAGGGCGCCGTGGGCTCTAGTCTGCCAGACTGGGCGAGGTACCACAGTGCCCATCGCAGGCTGTCCCCAGGTACCGTACTGGGCGAGGCACCGCGGGCATATCGCCCCAAGCTACTATTTTGGCATACCAAACATGCCCTTACACTTGTCCAAAAAATTTGAAACTCACCCGATATGTACTATTGACTCCCCCGATTATGAATCAATAAAAAAATCAACTATCAGAGGTTAGAAAGGTCATAAATAAAATCCTCAAAGTTTGAAGGCTTTTAAAATGATTAAGTCCCAAAACTTAGCCAAATTTTCTAAGTGTGAGACCTCTCTTGGTATGCTTTAAAGGGCTTAGATGACGAGGATTCTTACGGGGTCTTACAGTAAGTGTCCCGTGCATCATCTTAGTCTTTCATTAGTATTTCAGCCAAG
The DNA here is from genome assembly GCA_030864215.1 of Capsicum pubescens. NCBI lineage: Eukaryota > Viridiplantae > Streptophyta > Magnoliopsida > Solanales > Solanaceae > Capsicum > Capsicum pubescens. Next base: position 256,949,428 of record CM061544.1, on the reverse strand, counting down.
CCATCTCATTTGAGGATGAATGTTCTCAAGGAGGAGATGTTATAATAACCCGTACTAATCCTAGCTTGATTTAGCTCTTAGTTGCATCTTTAAGTGTCTTAAGGCTTGAAATTTTCATTAAGTGTTGGGGACTTAGTCATTTTCAAGACCCTTAAACTTCGAGGATTTTTATTTTGGTCTTCCCGACCCCGAGACATTAGTTTTTTAGTTAATTCATGTTCAGGGAAGCAAGAAGTGTATCTCGGGGAAGTTTCATATTTTTTGGATTAGGATTGAGTCACTTTTGGATTTTGATTTTTTAAATGAGGATTGGGTAACTTTTGGATTTTAATTCTAGAACTTCACTGCGATAGTGGTGTGTCGTGGTGGGCATAGCAATGCGCACATTATCGCGTCACAGTGAAGGTGCTTTCGTCTAGTTCTTGATTTATAATTTGAGTACATGTGTCATGATCTATATCCTAGTATGTGAATTTCTTATTAGGTGAAAAGTGTTCATAGAAATCATGTAGAGCAAAGTTGAGCTAAGAGCCTTTGATTCGTCCCAAGTTTGGTAGTCAATTCTATAAGGGTCAACTTTGAACATGTATAACTTTTTATATACGTGGAATTTTTCAGCTCAAGACCTACCAAATTGTAGATAATTGAATTAGCTTTCCAACGATACCAATTTCGCCTTAATCCGGTACCTGAGCGAAATGTTATGATCATTTTCGTCAGAACCAGTAAGCCACTGCGATTAGACCGCGTAAAATTAAGCCTTTAATCCATATTCCAGTTATGAATTTTTGGTTTAAATGATGGAAGGGTGATGATAGGCGAATTTACGCGCCTATATCAATATATTTTGCCCATATTTTAGCCTAGTTTTGAGAACAAATTATATATTTCATGCACTTTTAGTCCTTTTTCCTGTAAATGAGCTAACGAACATGATTAGTAAAGTTTCAGGTATAAATGATGCATAATTCAGCATTTTATGGCTTACTTAACGCTAAAGAAAGCTCACGAAGGAAGGGAAGGGAGTTTACACGCCTAAGGACCAAAACTGCTGCATGGAAAATCTGTCCCGGGCTAAAACAGCATTTCTGAAGACTTTGGGGGACCAAAACTGCTGCATGGAAAATCTGTCCCGGGCTAAAACAGCAATTCTGAAGACTTTGGGGACTTACAGACACAAAGCTGGATTTTGACAATGATACATTAACCTAGTACAATTAGGTTATGTATTTCATTATTTTATGTGGATTATGATAATGTTACCTTAACCTAGTACATTTGGGTTAAGGATTTCATTAGTCTAGTAGGATTTGGTTATTTATTTCATTAGCTTAGTAGGATTAGGATATGGGTATTATAAATACCCTATCATGCTAGAGATTTTAAACAAGGAGGGAGGAAGGAGGGAGAACACAATACTTCCTTCCATCCCTCACATCTTCTACTCCTCTATTATTCTACACTACAAACAATTCTACAACTCTTCTAATCTTTCTATTAATTCTAGTTTTTTCTATTCATCTATTCTTAATTTTCGCAACAAGAGAATCGTTACTTTGTTAAGGAATTCACGCCTCACGCCTACCACTTACGCTACACGAAATTAATCAATCTTGTGGTATAACAACAATGTCAAGCGTGATCTCCTTCGCATTCATGGGTAACTAAACTTCTCTGTTGGGGTTATGGAAGCCGAATGAGTTACTATCTATTGCTGTGAGTGTGTGAGTTCAAGGCACGTATATTGCTTATATCATTATTCTCTTCATCTTAATCTACATTCTTTGCGGTTGAAAACGCAAGAATACGCCAGTCTAACATTTAACTTGTTCGAGAGAAAAGTTATTTGTCTGGAAAAGAGATAATGTCAAGGTAGTAGGACACCCTTTCCTATTAAAAAGCTAGTGCCGTAACTGGACTAACCTCTTGGAGAATTCGTACCGTTAGACACGCTTTAAGCTCGAGAGAGTTAAAGTGAAATAGTCCTTGTTTAGGTCGAGAGACGCTTGGATTTACCATCGACTACAATCCTCTATAAGCAATTGCATGTCAGAATTCTACACACTCATAGCCAATAGAGACGTATACCTCAGAAGGTGGACATAACCCCAATGCCTCAATTCTCATTGTTTACAACTTACGTAACAATCTTTCTCTTTTGCTTTGCTATTTTCAGCTTTTATTTAATTGTTTTGGTGACACATTACAATCCCCCCTTTTTACGAGACTTGCACTAAAAGTCTAGCAATCTTTACTTACTTGTTGACCAAGCTATTCCCTGTGGGATCGATACCCAACCCAGTTGGGTTCTATATTTGCTAACGACCGCTTTACACTCCTACGAGAGCTGTAGATTGAGCGTTATCAAAAATTGGCGCCGTTGCCGGGGAATACAAGTGTCAATTAAGTTCGTAATAATTACCAGACCCTTTGGTCGAAGACTCTCGTACTTTTACTTTTAGTTTTTGTTTTTGTTTACTGCAGGTTTTTGTTCAGTGCATCAATGGATGCACAACGTGAGATACCGTTTGATGATGATGATGATGATCTTGGTGGAGCCGGAGCCACAGGAGCCATTATTCTTCCACCATTAGCGCCCGGAACCAAGTTCAACATCACAAGCACCATGATTCAGTTATTGCAACTCAAGGGATTATTTGGTGGACTAGCAGGCGATGATCCGAATATGCATCTCATCAACTTTATTTCTACATGCAAGTCTTTTGACAATCCTGGTGTTGGTCAGAATGCAATTCGATTACGCTTATTTCCATTGTCTCTGTCTGGGGAGGCAACACTATGGTTGAATGGGCTGACTCCTGATTCAATTACAAACTGGAGGCAATTGAGAGACGCTTTCCTAGAAAGATTCTTTCCGCCTTCCAAAAGGGCACAATTGAGAGATGAAATCAGCAACTTTCGTCAGCTTCCCACTGAAGCTCTTCATGAAACATGGGAGAGGTTCAAGACAAAGCTAGCGAGATGCCCAAACCATCACATGACTAATGTTCACCTCATGGAGATATTGTATAGAGCCTTGAATTCAATAACTAAGCCAGTGGTGGATAACGCAGCTGGAGGATCTTTTATGGACCTCACCTTTGGTCAAGCAAGCAATATGCTAGATCGCATGACGAAACAAAGTAGAGCTTGGCATACCAGGGATTCTGAGGTAGAAAGCCCCACTTTATCTATAGGCATGACTGCAGACCAAAGAAGAAGACAAGAAGAACGTGATCAAGATATGGCGCACATGAAAACACAAATGGATCTTCTTACAAAGCATTTATTATCAGGGAAGACCGAAAAAGTGAAAGCTGTGGCGCTAAAAGGAAGAGATGAATCTGATTCGGAAGAAGAAGCCAACTACTTGAACAATCAGGGGGGTTTCCGAGGGAATGCCCAAGGAAACCAAGGTCGGAACTATTATGATAATTCTGGAAACAAGGACCAAGGTAGTTGGAGAAAAAACAATGAAAAGAGTGGTGTTTATGTTCCCCCTGGTAGACGTGATACCACCACATCTAATTCTGGAAGTATGGAAGACATGATGGCTAAATTATTGAAAGGAGTGGAAACAACGAGCGCGGGAGTTACTGAGGTAATCAATGATTTGTCTTCCATGAAACAACTAGTTGATTCTCATTCCACTTCAATCAAGCAAATAGAGCAGCAACTAAGCCAACTTTCAGCAGCACTCAATCAAAGAAAGGCTGGCACTTTACCTAGCGATACTGTGCAAAACCCAAGGAATGATGGGTCATGCATGGTCATCACTACCAGAAGTGGTAAGGTGCTGGAACCTTCAGCAAAAGGCAAGCAAGTGGTTGAAGAAGTTGCGGATATGGATGATAACGCAAAAGGAGAAGATGCCGCAACAACCAGTTCTGACGTCAAGGACGTCACGCCCAGTGATGTGCAGCCTGAAAAAATGGAAAAACGGAAGCAATAGGAGAAGAAAGCCACAGAGAGAACACTTCCATACCCACCACCACCTTTTTCCCAAAGATTGAAGAAGGTGGCTGAGGACACAAAGTTCAGCAAATTCATGACTATGTTAAAGCAGCTGACCATTAATGTTCTATTGGTGGAGGCACTTGAACAAATGCCTGGGTATGCGAAGTTTATGAAAGATCTTTTGACTAAGAAGAGGGCAGCAAGTTATGAGCTGAAGGATGATGTGCATCATTGTAGTGCAATTACTACCCGATCGATAGTTCAGAAGAAGGCCGACCCCGGAGCTTTCACTATTCCTTGCACTGTCGGATCTTTGAACTTTGCCAAAGCATTATGTGACCTAGGAGCTAGCATCAATTTGATGCCACTATCCGTCTACAAGAAGTTGGGGTTAGGCGATCCGACACCAACCAATATGAGGCTCGTGATGGCTGATAGGACGGTAAAATGACCTGTGGGTATCTTGAATGATGTGTTGGTGAAGGTATCTTCATTTATCTTTCCTGCAGACTTCGTTATTCTGGATTGTGAGGTGGATTCTGACGTTCCCATAATCTTGGGACGCCCCTTCCTCGCAACTGGAAGTGTGCTTATTGACATGAAAGATAATGAGCTTTTGTTTCGAATTAATGACGAAGTGGTCCGCTTTGATATATGCAAAGCGATGAAGCAGCCAAAAGATATGGATGTGTTCTCTATAGATGATGTTCATTGTGAAGATAAGAAAACATTATCTGTAGAGAAACAGCTTACTATTGAGCCATTGTCTGCTGCGCTGCTGAAGGTTGAGCATGAGGACGATGAAGATTATGAAGAACTTATGGGTGCTCTAACAGAAATAGAGTCCTATTCCCATACTCCTAAGCAACCGGACCGTGATCTTAAGAATCAACCTTCACCTACAGCGAAGACTTCCCTTGAAGAGCCACCAATGCTAGAATCGAAAGAGCTCCCCGATTATCTAAGGTATGTGTTCTTGGAAAGTAGAAATATACTTCCGGAGAGTGCAAATGATTTAAGTGAATAGCACGTAGAAGCTCTCATCTCTACTCTGAAGAGATACATGAGAGCTATGGGTTGGACTATTGATGATATAATTGGTACCCCTCCTACAAGTAAGCCTCATTGTCGTCTGAATCCATTCAGAAAATGATCCACCATCTATCTCGACGAAGTCTGAGTACTCGAGGTAACCATGTCGTGCCACGACAATAAATAAGGCGCTAGATGGGAGGCAACCCATCGTTTATCATTTTTCATTTATCGTTTATCGTTTTCTTTCATTCCAGTACTTGATTTGATTTTGACAAATGAAAAAAATCCAAAAATAAGAGTCGTGCCACGACCAAAACTAAGGTGCTTGGTGGGAGGCAACCCATCGTACTAATCGTTTTCATTTGTTTGAGCAAATATAGGTGCAAGAAGTAGTCAACGAGGAGATTGATTCCAATTGACAATTTGGACGCATTATATGGTAAAGTTGGTAAGTTAGGAAGGGTGATGCATAAGGCTATGGATTGAGCCTTTCTCACTCCAAAATAGGCTTCGAGGAAGGCTAGGCCTTGGTAAAACTAGGCCACGAACGATGCACAACCTATCCTATAGCCTAAGGTCTCGGAATCTAGTGTGCTATACACTATGCGCCGCCCAGTCCTAGGTATGCTTTTGACTATGCGCCGCCTATGCTATGGCATTTGGTCTCAGTATCTCATATGCCATAGACTATGCGGCGCATATGTCTACAAATTCCATAGACTATGCGGCGCATATGTCTCATTATGCCATAGACAATGCGCCGCATATGTCATATCTATGCCAAGCATTATGCGCCGCATATGTGGGATTTTTGTCTCCAAAACCGATTGTAAATGGGTCATAACCCGACCCATTCTCTTCCTATATAAAGGGGACTTAGTTTTATAACACAACACATTGCAAAGTGACCTAAAGGTTCCGCATATACTCTCCAAATCATCTCAAAACTTTTCTTTTTGCTCTCCCACTTCACAAGAACATCTCCAAAGGCTTCAATCACGTAAGTACTCTCTTGTTCTTCATCTATTTTTCGTAAGTACTACTTTACTACACCTATTATGAATTGCTAAATCTTGAAAAAGTATTGGTGATGTGAACGTGTTTGAATTGTTGATACAAAACCAAGTGAGTGAACAGGTACGTTAGGATGCTCTTAACTTATGTCCGACTTGAATTTGATTTTGATGCATTGTTATACTACTTGCAGAATTTCTATAGTAATGAACATTGCATAATCTTGTCACTTGAATACTTACATGTTAGAATATCCCGTTCATCGGAATAAGACTTATAACTGCCTACCGACATAGGAGGTTGAGTTTATTGCTAGAAACGATACCATGATGTAATCCCTATGTAGTAGTCTTGTTATACCTAACATGAAAGTATTGCAAAGGTTGCAAGAAGTGATATATCTCTGATTTTCTCGTTGGAATATAGCTCCTAAAACGCATGTCGATGAAGTCTAAGTAATCGACCACTTTCACTTCACTAATTTGTAGCAACAAACTAAGTGTGGGGTGGTACCCCTACTGCTTGTGTATAGATTGTATCCATTGGGATTGTGCTACCATTAACACTATTTCAAGTCTCAGGTACAATGGCACCCAAAGCAAGACAAGGCAAAGAAAAGGCTACCACTTCCCAAAAGAGCAAGAAAAGAGGCCGCAAGGAGCAAGGAGAACCCTCCTCGCTGCAAATACCTCGACTCACTCTTGGAATTAAGTGGGATACTTATAAGGAACTTCTGAGAATGACGACTCTGATGATGATTCCGATGCAAAGGGTATGACCTCCGATATTGAGGACGAGTCCGACTGACCAGGTTCTTCGTATTTATTTTCCACTGAGGACAGTGTCCCGACTAAGTGTGGGGTGGCGGTATTGCATGCTATACTTCTCTACTCACATCTATGTTTGCTTGCTTTGTTTTTGTTTTATTTTTTTTAGTAGTAATTTTTTTCTAGCTTCGCATGAAATTATTTTGATAGGCAGCATGAGATTATAACAAGAGTATGTGCTACAATTGTGACCATTGAGACGTTTAGGCTCTAGTTGTGACTCAATATGTGATATTGTGTGATTCAATTCCTTCACTTGTTGGGTCGAGAGTCTATATTACTTCCAAGCAAGTCGACCATGTGCCTTGTGTGGGTGAGATAATCGTATATTCTATGATTGTGGCTGATGCTAGAACTTGCCTGGTATGTATGCAAAGTGAAAATAAGGAGTGTAAGTTTAGGAGGTGATTTAGGCATTTCTTTGACAACTTATATTTATTTACCTTCAGTTTTACCTACCCATGGACATCATCCTAGTTAACCCCTTTTGAGCCTTTAGCCTATTTCTTTGACAACCTTGTATGTAAGCCTAATCCATTTTGTTCAAGACCGTAATTTGATCCAAATTCCTAAGTGCTTTAAAGTGAAAAAGTCATGTGACAACATAAGAGGAAATTGGGTAAGTATGATGCTTTAAATTGTAAGGGTGCTTGAATGTGTTATGAAAAAGAAAGTGCTATCATAAGAGGTATGTTATGAAAAGAAAAAGGAAAAGAAAGCTGAAAAGTGAGTTATGTTTAAAATTGAAAAACAAAAGAGGAGAACAAGGGTGGTATAACAAAAGAAAGAAGAAAGGTTGAAAGAAAAAAATGTTAAAAGAAAAAAAAAAGTGTCAATGATACAAAGTGATGTATTAAAGGGCTTAGGAACTTAGTCACTATTCTTGGCCAAAATAGTCCTACCCGTCCCTTAGCCTACATTACAACCATCAAAAGACCTACTTGATCCTAATCTTAACATTCCGACATTTAGTGGAGTACTACATTAAGGGCAAGCCTATGGTCATCAGTTGCTACATATGAACTCTTTGTGAGAGTGAGAGCAAGGACATTTTGATACCCATGTTTGAAAAATATGCTATATTTGTGAGTGATTATGGGTACTATATGGTGAGACACACATGGTTGATGAGTTTTGGATAGTTGTATATGATTCTATGCACCTTAACGTTTGCATGCGAGTCGATCACCATCACGAGTCTACGCTAGAGGTTAAACTGTTTCTACTTATAATCGGAAAGCTACTCTTTGTTGATAATTGTTGTGCTTGTCTTGAAGAATGTTTTGTGTTGTTTCTGTAAAAACCTTAAGTTGATGCTTAGAAGGACATGATATGTTGTTCGAGGACGAACAAAGCTCTAAGTGTGGGGTGTTGATGATAGGCGAATTTACGCACCTATATCAATATATTTTGCCCATATTTTAGCCTAGTTTTGAGAACAAATTATATATTTCATGCACTTTTAGTCCTTTTTCCTGTAAATGAGCTAACGAACATGATTAGTAAAGTTTCAGGTATAAATGATGCATAATTCAGCATTTTATGGCTTACTTAACGCTAAAGAAAGCTCACAAAGGAAGGGAAGGGAGTTTACACGCCTAAGGACCAAAACTGCTGCATGGAAAATCTGTCCCGGGCTAAAACAGCATTTCTGAAGACTTTGGGGGACCAAAACTGCTGCATGGAAAATCTGTCCCGGGCTAAAACAACAATTCTGAAAACTTTGGGGACTTACAGACACAAAGCTGGATTTTGACAATGATACATTAACCTAGTACAATTAGGTTATGTATTTCATTATTTTATGTGGATTATGATAATGTTACCTTAACCTAGTACATTTGGGTTAAGGATTTCATTAGTCTAGTAGGATTTGGTTATTTATTTCATTAGCTTAGTAGGATTAGGATATGGGTATTATAAATACCCTATCATGCTAGAGATTTTAAACAAGGAGGGAGGAAGGAGGGAGAACACAATACTTCCTTCCATCCCTCACATCTTCTACTCCTCTATTATTCTACACTACAAACAATTCTACAACTCTTCTAATCTTTCTATTAATTCTAGTTTTTTCTATTCATCTATTCTTAATTTCCGCAACAAGAGAATCGTTACTTTGTTAAGGAATTCACGCCTCACGCCTACCACTTACGCTACACGAAATTAATCAATCTTGTGGTATAACAACAATGTCAAGCGTGATCTCCTTCGCATTCATGGGTAACTAAACTTCTCTGTTGGGGTTATGGAAGCCGAATGAGTTACTATCTATTGCTGTGAGTGTGTGAGTTCAAGGCACGTATATTGCTTATATCATTATTCTCTTTATCTTAATCTACATTCTTTGCGGTTGCAAACGCAAGAATACGCCAGTCTAACATTTAACTTGTTCGAGAGAAAAGTTATTTGTCTGGAAAAGAGATAATGTCAAGGTAGTAGGACACCCTTTCCTATTAAAAAGCTAGTGCCGTAACTGGACTAACCTCTTGGATAATTCGTACCGTTAGACACGCTTTAAGCTCGAGAGAGTTAAAGTGAAATAGTCCTTGTTTAGGTCGAGAGACGCTTGGATTTACCATCGACTACAATCCTCTATAAGCAATTGCATGTCAGAATTCTACACACTCATAGCCAATAGAGACGTATACCTCAGAAGGTGGACATAACCCCAATGCCTCAATTCTCATTGTTTACAACTTACGTAACAATCTTTCTCTTTTGCTTTGCTATTTTCAGCTTTTATTTAATTGTTTTGGTGACACATTACAATCCCCCCTTTTTACGAGACTTGCACTAAAAGTCTAGCAATCTTTACTTACTTGTTGACCAAGCTATTCCCTGTGGGATCGATACCCAACCCAGTTGGGTTCTATATTTGCTAACGACCGCTTTACACTCCTACGAGAGCTGTAGATTGAGCGTTATCAAAGGGCAATTGGGTCTTTCCCACCTCAACCCAATTCATAAAAATACGACCTAAGGCTTCAGTTAGAGCATTATATGCCCATATTCTCTAAATTTCCTCTCAATAACAAACCATAATCATCCCCAAGTTCATCCATTCCATCATCTTCTCTTCAATAAAAACTAAGAATTTAAGTTCCTTAATCCAATAATTTCAAGAAAGCTTTCAAGATTATCTCCAAGGCTTTCAAGGTCAAGATTTCCCCATCAAGTCAAGTCGATTAAGGTGTGTAGGGTTATGAACAACGGTATCCTTTCACCCTTGTTCCCAAATTGTATGATTTTAAAATTTTATTTAATTATTTTGAAATAGGGTTCATACCCAAATATGTATATTTTGAAGCATGTGATTTTCATGAGATTTCAAGCTTTAAGTATATCATGAAGTGCTTATGTTTATGTTTTTAACTTACATGATTTATATTATGAATGAGAGTGCACTATCTTGACTTGTTATTGTTGAAGTATTTCAAGATTGTTATTGAGCATGAAGTTTTATTATGAATTGACATGAGTTTAAAGCATGAGTTTTAAGCCCTAAGTTTGAGTATTGAGACTTCAAGAAGATTATGCTTTTAAGTATTCTTTGATAAGCTTATATCATGATTTAAAGAAAGAATTGATCTTTTGATCCTAAGCTAAGATAAGGAATCCACATTTGTTCATTTTGATCATAGTTTAAAGCAAAGAGAAGCATAACAGGTTTTCATTATAAACCCTTATGCTATTATAAGGTGGATTTCCTAAAGTATGAGAATATAAGTATTAAGGGGGTAGTATTTAGCACCGAGTTGGGTATGAGTCCAAGGTAGCATGCCCTAGAACTACGAGCCATCATAGGTTTAAAGTCCTAATATGGGTTAAGTATAGTGATCACTTAAGTTAAGGTCCTATTTTGATGGCAAGGGTAGGAAAGCTTTCCCCAACATGAGCTCTCCCCACTGTGGGTAAGATGTTGGACTCCATGATAGCTCACATGGTGTATGTCGATTAGAAGAACCTCCCTAAGAAAGAATAAAAGAAAAGCTTTTAGAACTAAGTGTTATGGCTCACAAAGTTTATATTTATGCTTCATTAATCATGTTTATGATTTTACAACTTTTATTTTATTCAATCCCAAGGTGAGTCATTTACACTTAGCATATATTATTTGAAATTTTATATGAATATTCAGGTATTGTTTTACTTATGCATTCACCCCCACATACTTAGTACATTTCGGAAGTACTGATCCACATATATGTCTATGTTCTATATTGTCTCATAATGTAGGTACCATTTGTAGTCCATACATCATAATTAGATAGTGTGCAACTTTCAGTCAGCAGGTGATGATTCCTTTTGATTTGAGAACTCGAATCAATCATAGTTTGAGTTGTATCTTATTTTCTTTATTCAGTCGTATTGATTAGGAATAGTTGGAGGTCATGTCCCGAATACCTATAGTCAATATTAGTAGAGGCTTTATAGACATTCAGTATAGTTGATGTATTAAATTTTAATTTTTGTTTTTTATGACCAGAGTTTTTATTTCTTTTGATATTTTTGGTTTTGAACATATTCAACAAAGACATCTCTTCTGCTCATTTCTTTTAGATTAATGTATTTTATTTAGTTGCTCACGGGTTATGCTAGTATAAGGGTTAGCTTGGGATCAAATATGGGCCTAAGCACCGTGTGATGTCTAGGAGGTAGTCTCAGGGCATTACAAACTTGGTATCAGAGCATAGAGTTCAAGTGTCCTAGGGTGTCTATGAAGCCGTGTCTAGTAGAGTCTTACGAAATGGTACAAAGACGTCTGTACTTTTCTTTGAGAGACAACAAGGCATTTAAGAAATATTTCTCTTCTTTATTCTCTAGATCGTGCTGTGAAGTTGCTCTCTCAAAAAATTCTGTCGATTCGAGTGTTACTCCATACTTCTCCATCTATGACTTATTCTTGAGATAACATGATTAGTAAGTTTCAATTCCTCCCAAGATGATGCTCTCAGATATACTGTCAGTAACTTCAGATGTCACACAAGGTTCATGAGAGGAGCTCACTAGTATGTTATATGTCCCTTAAGTTGAAAGTGATGTCTTCATCCATATGAGTTGTTCAGTTGAGACAAAGTAAGATATGTATTCAGATTCCTTATTAACCCTTAAATACAAATAATGCTTATGAGATGAGATAGTATAAACCTAGATTATTAAATAGAGTTTGTATTTGAGGGATTTACAACCTAGAATGTTATGATTTATACCTAGTAGAACCTTTTTATAGTTGAAAGTGTAGGTCTAGAAGTGTAGTGATAAGAAAGGTGGTAAGAAAAGTCAATCAAAAGTATATAGATGAACTTATGTATGTTATCGAGTTTGTATTAAGGTGATAGGTCCTTGTGTGTTAGTTTAGGGGTAATAAATGTGGTACAGGTTCCCTTGTTGAAGGTAGAGAAGGAGTTATTGATGGTAGTTATTGTGATAGAAAAGTATAGGTTATTAATGAAAGTATTTGGTGGTTAAGAATTGTTAATATAGTCTTCCTCGCGTGGATATGAAAAATAAGATTGGTTGAAACTTTAAGAGCTATGAATATAATTGAGGTATATGGATGGGTTAATAGTAGTGATGTGTAGAAGTAGTATGTACTAATGGATTATAATAAGATAGGCTATACGATCGTGATCAATTATTATTATTATGAGGTTCTAGTGGACTAGTGTTTCTTGATGCTTTATTTTATAGCTTCCAAGTGAGAATAGTATGTAAGGTTGGGTTGTAAATCATGTTTAGCACTAGATGTTAAGTTTGAACATTGGATGATCATTAAGGTGGAATTAATGATTGCTTGGTTAGTGATGCTAGTTATATGGAAGTGGTCTAGTAGCCTTGAACAGTGTATGCGAGAGTTAAAGTTCAGTTATTTATAATTATGTATGATGTTGGAAGTATGATGTAGAGGTATGCCCAAGGTGATATGGTGTTGCATTATTTTCTAAGGTTATTAAGTGTTGTGTGTGGTTCGTAGTACCTTTGAGTTGCTACGTGGAAAGAGGCTAGTTATATAGTATATAGTGTTATTAATAGCTAAGTTAAGAAGTTATAGATAAATGATGTTGAGAATTTTTGGTATGATTTTGTTTCTCATGGATTAGGTAAATATATAAGTATAGAGATGTGATATCAGTAGGCTATGATGGAAGTAGTATGGTTCATTAAAGGTTTGGGGATATCCATGTTAAGTGTTAGAATCTAAGTTTGAATCTTTGACGATTGACCTAATAGAAATAAGAGTTGAAGCTCTAGATGGTGTGCACTCCTGGAATGGTGATACTCATGAAGATTCTAAGTTAGTAAGAGTTTAAGTTATTATATGATGATTATTGGGGCAATAAAAAGTTAAGAATTGTATATCAGAATGTAGTACTAGCAACGGGTTTTACACTTTCATGTGTAGTCTTCCAGGATGAGTTTACTATTAGTGTGTATTGATGTATCTTGGGATCTAGATTACAGTGATTGTAGTCCAGTTTAGAGTTTAGTAAAGGGTTCCACAAACTTAGAATAGTGTCTTACAACTACGGGAAAGATGATAGAACAAGTAACCAAGTCAAGCTCTCAGATTCTAGTAGGGATGTCAGTATGTTGTAGAATAGCAGTAAGGGAGCATGATGCCCAACCCATTCTTATTTCAGTATTTGTACTTTAGTTATCACGATATCTACTCATGCCTTAAATGTCAGTTCCATGATCATAGCTCATAGTCATTCACTTTTCATAGAATCATGTACGCTTCCAGTTCTTAGTATAAGGAGTTCCAGTTCACTCAGCAGTACGAATCATGTTCCATGAAATCATGAACTCAAAACTGAGGTTATGCTGCTCATGAATCATGTACTCATGCTTTGCAGTTTTCTCCATTCCCATGACTCATGCTACACTCTTAAAGACCAACGAAATTCATATTTTTGTCATGTATATCCTCAATTTTGATCTTTGTAATGAATCCATGTCGTGGATACTATATTCATCAGTCCTCAGTAAAGTGTCAAGTTATGCTTAGTATCCCTTTTTTTTAGGTCCTCATATTCTAACCATTCAATAATCTCCCCTTAGGTCAAGATAGTGATGATGAACAATTGTGTAGATAGGAGAGAGTAAATTTTTCATGTTGAGAAAGATTGTTGTACGCTTGTTTTATGTAAGTCTATAAGTTTGACGGAATATTGAGGTGAAGTTTTTTCCGTATGTCTTGGTTAGTTGAAATTTTATGGGTGTTTGTTTACAAGTGCATATGTGGTTATAAAGATAGGCTTGAATATCATGTTGGTGTAAAAGTGGATGAATGCATTGCACATTATTGAATTCCTAGTAAGAGGTTGAATGTAGCTGCTGAAGTAGTAATAAGAATTATTCCTGAGATAAGAAGTTGTAAAAGCATAGGGTGTATTGAATTCATGATTCAGACAAGTATTACGGTGTGAAGTGTGCACTTTGTAGATTTGGGTAGGATTGAATATAGTGAGCAAATTCGGTTTAACTCAGACTTCAGTAGGTAGAGTTATCAATGCCCATATGAATATTTTTAGTAGCCTCAAGTAAAGTGCAGTTTTGAAGTGAAATGTATAGTTGAGTATAAGATTTAAGTATAATTCAGTCTGTATGGCCAACAATCCAGTTTAGAAGTCAGACAGATAAATTTCTATAGTTTTTCCATTTTTCGATCTAGTCTTACTATCCGAAGTTTGATGAATATGGCTATTGCAAGAGGTAGTTTTTTGCATCCATGTAAATTGTGAATCCAGTTTAGTCCATGAATCATGTTTCAAATTTCATCTATTCAGTTCATGTATCATGTTTCAGATTCAAATATTCAGTGATGATTTAGTTTGTAAGTGTCCCGTGCATCATCTCAGTCCTTCCTTAGTATTTCAGCCAAACCAGTCTCATTTGAGGACGAATGTTCCCAAGAGGGAGATATTATAATACCTCGTACTAATCCTAGCTTGCTTCAGCTCTTAGTTGCATGCTTAAGTGGCTTAAGGTTTGAAATTTTCACTAAGTGTTGGGGACTTAGTCATTTTCAAGACCCCTAAACTTTGAGGATTTTCATTTTGGTCTTCCCTACCTCGAGACGTTAGTTTTTTAGTTAATTCAAGTTCAGGGAAGTAAGAAGTATATCTCGAGGAAGTTTCAGATTTTTTTGATTAGGATTGAGTTACTTTTGGATTTTTATTTCAGAACCTCATCGTGATAGTGGTGCGTCGTGGTGGGTATAGAGATGGGAACATCATCGCATCGCAGTGAAGGTGTTTTCATCTAGTTCATGATTTATAATTTGAGTGCATGTGTCATGATCTTTATCCTAGTGTGTGAAGTGCTTATTAGGTGAAAAGTTTTCATAGAAATCACGTAGTGCAAAGTTGAGCTAAGAGCCTTTGATCGTCCCAAGTTTGGTATTTGATTCTACAAGGGTTAACTTTGAACGTGTATATCTTTTGATATACGTGGTATTTTTTATTTCAATACCAACCAAATAATAGATAATTGAATTTGCTTTCTAACTATACCAATTTCGCCTTAATCCGATACCCGAGCGAAATGTTATGATCATTTTCGTCAGAACCAGTAAGCCACCGCAGTTTGACCGCATCGCGACGAGCCTTAATTCCGTATTACAGTTACAAATTTTTGGTTCAAGATTTTTATTGAGCATGAAGTTTTATTATGTATTGACATGAGTTTAAAGCATGGGTTTTAAGCCCTATATTTGAGTATTGAGACTTCAAGAAGATTATTCTTTTAAGTATTCTTTTATAAGCTTATATCAAGATTTAAAGCAAGAATTGATTTTTTGACCCTAAGCTTAGATAAGGCATCCATATTTGTTCATTTTGATCATAGTTTAAAGCAAAGAGAAGCATTACCGGTTTTCATTATAAACCCTTATGCTATTTTATGGTGGATTTCCTATTGTATGAGCATATAAGTATTAAGGGAGTAGTATTTAGCACCGAGTTGAGTATGAGTCTAAGTTTTCATTCCCTAGAACTACGATCCACCATAGGTTTAAAGTCCCAATATAATTTAAGTATAGTGATCACTTAAGTTAAGGTCCTATTCCGATGACAAAGATAGGACAAATTTCCCCAACGTGAGCTCTCCCCACTGTAGGTAAGAGTTGGATTCCATGATAGCTCACATGGTGTATGTCGGTTAGAAGAACCTCTCTAAGAAAGAATAAAAGAAAATCTTTTAAAACTAAGTGTTATGGCTTACAAAGTTTATACTTATGCTTCATTACTCAAGTTTATGATTTTACAACTTCTGTTTTATTCAAGCCCAAGGTAAGTCATTTACACTTAACATACATTATTTGAAAGTTTATATGAATATTCAGTTGTTATTTTACTTATGCATTCACCCCCACATACTCAGTACATTCCAAAAGTACTGATCCATAAATATGTCTGTCACACCCTTTTTTTTTAACTCCAAAAAGAATAGATTTAAGATCGAAAGGGTTTTTATTATCAAAGTGACAAAATAATTGAAAATTTGTTTCGAAAAAGGATTATTTACAATTAAACTCAGAGTCGCCACTTGGCATAATCCGATGTGCCAAGTCACCTTTGGAAAATCCTTTTCAAAATGGGTTTTGACTCTTTCAAAACTGGTTTGTGAACAGAGATTCCGGCTAAGGAATTTTCTTGGCTGAGGGGAAGGTGTTAGGCACCCCTCGGTCCCGTGGTTTGACCACGGTCTCTTGGTGGGGCATATCGACTAATTTGACACTACGAATGTATAAACCACATAAAAGCACGCAAAACAATCAATCAACAAACAAAACAATCCAAAATTTAGTACCCAATCCAATTATACAGTCCCGAAATAAAAAAAATATGGAAATATAAACCTACTCTATTCTAGGATAATCGTAAACCACGCTCCATTGCTTTACCCAATGCCTCTGGCCTTCGTCACAGGCATCCTCTGAGTACAAAATACCGCGGGGCATTGCCCGGCAAATAAACACAAATGCCTCAGGGCATTCCCCGGCGAATAAACACAAATGCCTCGGGGCATTCCCCGGCCAAATAATACATTTGATCCAAAAGCAGTTAAACCAAGCCATTCAACACATGTTTCGAGCATTTAACATTCCACAATTCCTGAAATTTGCCTACTCGAACCTACTATTTGCCTACCCAACTCGACCTATCATGGCACTATCACGATCTACAACGTCAATGAATCAAAACAACAATAAATCAAAATTAATTCTAATTCACTTTAGCAATTTTTCAATGCCACCCCAAATTTATTCTCAACCAATGATTGACCCATGCATCGATTAGCAATTCACTTTTCAACATTCAAGTTCAACATCAACCAATACACAATCAAGATTCAAACATTCCAAGACACAAATCATTCACGATTACATAAAAATAAAAAAGAGAGAAGATAGAATTGGACCTCAGTGTTTTCAAAAATCGATGTATTATTACAATTAATCCCGATAGAAGCCGCGTCTGAAATCTTCCATTCGAACCTCAACAGTGAATCAAATCCAAACTCGGTATCACCAAAATTGAAACTCAAAACTGACCACGATGAACCGATCGAGACAAATAGAAAACAAATCCTCAAACCAGTATGAAGATCGATGAACGAACATAGAAATCGCAACAAAACAGACCAAACCCACACTAAAACTAACTCAAAATCGATTCAAAATGAGGACGATTTTAATAAGAATCTGCTATTGGTTCATGTTTTCCGGCGATAGTGTACTAAAGATGACTGGGGGTGCTTTTCCGGTGGTGATTCCGCCAAGGTTTTCACCGGAAAACACTCCCATTTCTATTTTCCTCACTCCGATCAGCTCTCTCTCTCTCTCAATCTCCCTTGTTTTTCTCTCTCACCTCTATCTCTCGATTCTCTATCTCCCTTATCTCATTATATCTCCCTCTCATTCAATTTCACTCTCTTTCTCGATGGAAATTATATGTGTCAGTACATTCTTGATGAGGTGAGTGAGGATGTCTTGTTCAAGAATAAGGGAAGCTCTCCCTGTGTGTGTATGTTTCGTTAGAAGTGAGTGTTGGTGTGTGTGACCGTGAGGTGAATTTCTTGGTCCAGAAGACGATGACCTTTTCTTATTATATATATGGCTGATGATGATGGTGTGGGTTCCCTTTTTTGCTCCCCTTCCACTGTATCTGTAGGTGGGTTTGTATATTGCATGGAAAAAAATGTGAGTGAGGTGAGGTTAGGTAGGGTAGGGGTATAGGGTGAGGTAGGATAGTGATGTGTTGTCCACTTTTAAGAGGATTATGTGGGAATTTTCGGGATAAGATTTATTTAGAGTTGGTTTTGATTTTTTGTCATTTGTGGAGGGATAATTACATGGTTGAGGGTACATGGTAGGATAAGGTAAAATGAGTAAAAGTGATTGGGGAGGGACAAAATTAGGTGTCTACATCATGCCCCCTTTGAATGTAAACACGAAGTATTTTCAGACAAAGAAGTAGACAACGAGACAAAATTTTGTCCCGATCATTATTCAGAGAAACAGAAGGAAAAAGAGAAATCGGGTCTTGACTTAGGACATCCTACCTACCCACGTTACGAGGTAATCAAGTCACAGGTACTCAAAGGATTAAAAGGAGAAGGACTATACCTAGTTGGAGAGTCGAGTGAGGTCCTGTCGAGGTTCCGGTCCGTAGCTCTGTCATTACATTAAAAATGAAAATTACAAGTTAGAACATAAATGAAATTACAAAATCCTATCTATGCAACTTCTTTTGGACTCTTGACTTGAGTTTTATCACCCTGTTTTTCAGCCGGGTTCCTGACTTACAATTTTTTCAACTTGTTGATTGATTTTCAATTTCATTACTCTGTTCTCCAGGCGGGCTCCTGACTTGCTATTTTTCGATTTGTTGACTTTCATTTTCTTCACCTTGTTGCTTGACTTTCAACTTCTTCACTTTGTTGCTTGACTTTCAGCTTCTCCACTTTGTTGCTTGATTTCCCATTTATTCGCCCTGTTCTTCAGGCATACTCCTACTTGCATGTTACAATAATTAATTAAGACTCTGACCAAGAAATGCATCTCTTGAGAGTAAAATTGAATGACCAAGACTAGGAAGTGCATCTCCTAAGAATTAAAATGAGGGATTCCGACTAGAAAGTGCATCTCCTTATAAATGCCGCTTGAATTACCAGATAAGGAAGTGTGTGTCCTTACCAATGCTGCTTGAATTACCAAACAAGGAAGTGAATCTCCTTACCAATGCCACTTAAATTTCCAAAATAAGGAAGTGCGTCTCCTTACCAATGCCGCCTTAATTACCAAACAAGGAAGTGCGTCTCCTTACCAATGCTGCTTGAACTACCAAACAAGGAAGTGCATCTCCTTACCAATATTGCTTGAATTACCAAATGAGAAAGTGTGTCTCCTTACCAATGCTGCTTGAATTACCAAACAAGGAAGCCACTTGAATTACCAAAACAAGGAAGTGCGTCTCCTTACCAATGCCGCCTTAATTGCCAAACAAGGAAGTGCGTCTCCTTACTAATGCTGCTTGAATTACCAAACAAGGAAGTACATCTCCTTACCAATATCGCTTGAATTACCAAATAAAGAAATATGTCTCCCTACCAATGCTGCTTGAATTGCCAGACAAGGAAGTACATCTCCTTACCAATACCGCTTGAATTACCAAAACAAGGAAGTACGTACTCTTACCAATGCCACTTGAATTACCAAAATAAGGAAGTGCATCTCCTTACCAATGTTGCTTGAATTTCCCAAACAAGGAAGTGCGTCTCCTCACAAATGTTGCTTGAATTGCCCAAACAAGGAAATGTGTCTCCTCACAAATGTTGCTTGAATTACCAAAACAAGGAAGCACGTCTCCTTAAAAATGTTGCTTGAATTACCCAAATAAGGAAGTGCGTTTCCTTACAAATGTTGCTTGAATTACCCAAAAAAGAAATTGCGTCTCCTTACCCATATCGCCTGAATTACCAAACCAATGAAGTGCATCTCCTTGCCAATGTTGCTTGAATTATCCAAACAAGGACTATGATAAAGAAAGAATTCATTTTTTTTGAAAATAATGTCCTATTTTTCAGGAGGGTCCTGAACATAAAGTAAATTTCCATTTTTCAGGAGGGTCCTGAACATAAAGTAAATTCCCATTTTTTAGGAGGGTCCTGAGCATAAAATAAATTCCCATTTTCCAGGAGGGTCCTGAACAGAAAGTAAATTCCCATTTTTCAGGAGGGTCCTGAACAGAAAGCAAATTCCCATGGATGTACTTTTCCAAGGGTAGCTGAATTAAGTGAAGCGAATTTGCCCCTATTTCAACAAAGAAAATTTGTCAGTAAAAACTTAGTGGTGGTTTGCAGCACTTGTCTATCCCGACACCTGCTCTAATGTTCATTTCCTTCATTTTATTTTCGATTGCTGGCACTTTCCCCTGCTTTGTCGTGTCATTGACCCAAACTCAGATTATTAAGAGTGACTCTGAAATAAACACAGTATCTCTGCTTTGCCATTCTTCTCAGATAAACCCATTAAACCTTGGTATTTTTATGAGTTCCCAGATTTTCCTATTAACAAAGCTTTCTGCATGCCCTTTTTCGGCTTACAATCATGTCTCTTTCATGCACTGGCCTTTTGTCTTGCTTAGTGCAATTGAAGAAGCTGGTAGTTAGTTTTGGAATCTTTTCTCACTTATTTTGACATGGACTTTTGATTCAAAGATAAGAGAAAAATGACAATAATTTTTATTTTATTTGGATAACTAACTCAAGAAGATAAAAATATAACTATAGAGAAGAAACAAACAAAAATGAATGTCCCCATTGAAAAAGATGAAATAAAAGTTTATCTGAAAATGACAGCCAACTCTAATGATTATGACATGCATATCAGATTAAATTGCCTGATCTTTCCATCCAAAACTCTCACAAATTGTTATTGAGTTAATGACCCTGAACTAGAGTTGCTTCCTTGGGCCAATTGCATTCGGAGACCTCATTAGGCTAGTGGTGCCCTGGAGGGTTTTCCCCAATAAGCCTCTCTCATTCTCTTTCTCTCAGCTCAACATCGCCTGATGGTGCCCGTGAGGGTTTTCACTGATAAGACTCTCTCATTTTTATTTCTCTCAACTCACAGTCGTCTTACAATGCCCGTGAGGGTTTTCACCGATAAGACTCTCTCATTTTTATTTCTCTTGATTCCTTATGTTGAGGAAGACAAATAGTTCCCAAAATGCTTCATTATATCCATTGCATGATTAGCCTTAACATTCTCAAAGATTGATCTGAAGTTCTTTCTTTGGTTGTAACTTAGCTTTTTGGATAAGGTTAGAAAAAAAAGGATGATATGAGGCCCAAACGATACTTGAAGTGGGGTGGGACCTACAACTTTTGAAATCGACTCAAACAATGAGGATTAACTCATGCCCCAATTTTTTTTGGCTGGGTGACTCTAAATTATTTATTTGGTTGGACCGAGCCCCCGATAGGGCAGACCACGTATCTCACCCCCGAGAGAGGAGAATCAGGTCACGCGTAGTTCTGGAAACTTGTTTTGCATGATTTAGACTTTTGATTCTTTTTGTTTTATTGATACTCTTTTCTCTTTGGATTTTTTTGACTCTATTTGTCTTGACACTTTTTTTTTTGGACATATTTTCTTTTTCTTCTCTTTTATTTGAACTTTTTCTGACTCTATTGTTTTGCTCAATACTTTTTTTTAGCTTTGTTGACTCTATCTTGATTCCAAAAGAGGTGTATGAAAGAAAATAAAACTAAGGCTCAAATGGGGGTAAACAAAGGATGACACAATGTTTGGATAACTGAATGAAATGCCTTCATCATATCAATCCTTAAAAATGCAAGTACATATCATGCAATATGAAAGTGAGAGATAAAAATCATTTGTGAAATATTTTTAAGCATTAACTTTGATTGAGTTTGTGCATCACTATTTCTTCTGCAAACTCCACCTTTGTTGTACATTCCTCATATTGAATGACTCATGCTTTCGTGGAGCTGATTTTCTTTCTGTTCACACAGCCACTATTTGACCTAATTGAGCCATGTCCTTCAATTGATGGCCAAGTTATTCTTGTGATTCTTAAAATAATTGCCTTAATTTTCAAAGAAGGCTTGAACTTGTCACCAAATGTCTCAGCACTCTACCTATTTTCTCAGATGCTCTCTTTTTCTAACTTTAACCCTCTGATTCCATGTTCATGCTTAAACTAGATCTTAAGATCTGATTGAAAATTCTGCTAGCATGTCATATCACTAGAATCAACATAAAATGCACTATGTGAAGAAAATAAACAAACAACATATATTTGAACACAAAGGAAAAAAAGACACTCTATTTAATTGAAATAAAAGATAGAGGGTTCGAACATAAATGACAAAGGGACAAAAAAAAAATCCCGAACTACAACCCTGAAATACTTCGGAAAACAGAAAAGAAAAATAAACAAACTACCAGACCTCTTCCTAGTAGGGAGAGGGGTGACTTCCCAGTTGCTCAGCCGGCAACTTAGCCATTGGTTTGCCTATCAACATGACTGGATCTTTCCTCACTGTCAATGTTCTACACCATAATTGATCCATCTTGAATCATCTTTTCAATTTTTCTTTTCAAATCTCGACAATCTTCAATACTATGACCCTGAGCATCAGAATGATATGCACATCGTGCATTAGGATCAAAATTTCTTAAACGCCGATTAGGAGTGTACCCAAGGAGATGAGTAATCATGCCCCTCTGTCTCAGTCTCTGGAACAAACTGTCATAGGATTCCCCATTAAGAGTGAAATTATCCTTTTACTTCCTCCTCTTTGCGAACTCTAGCCTCAAATGAAACTTAGATTTAGAGGTTCCTTGGTAAATTTGTGGGGGTCGAGGACGATGTTAAGGGACAGATGCATGCCATTGTGGATAAGAAGACGGATAGGTATACAATTGTGCATTGTTCAAATGAAATTGAGGAAGTAGAATAAAACTCCTTGGATTTTGAAAAGAGGAACCTTGTTGCAGATGAGAAAGTGGATTTGATATGTAAGCTCGAGATTGAGGCTGACAGTATTGGTGAGTTGGACCTCTTAAAATTTGCTTTGGTCCTGGCATGACAATAGGTGCATTTTCCTTCTTCTTTCCTTCAGTTTCCCTTGATTGATTGCAATATTGTCCTAAATGTTTCACAGAATCATGTTGTTCACCAAGCTCCTCAAATTTTGATGTCTCAAAGATTGGAGGAAGGTTAACACTTGACAATACGCACCAGTTTTTGTATAAAACATCTTCATAGCCTACAAGTCCCAAGGAAATTTTCATATCATTTTCTACACTCTTAACTTTCCCAACCATTTCCTCTGGCTCTTCTAGCATGCTAGGCTTCTTAGTAAGAAATTTTGGCGGTCCACTTAATTCAATGGTAGGCTCAAGAGTATAACAATGATCATCAAGAGTATTGAACGTGGATTCACTAGTGGACTGGGTAAGCACAATCATTGGATTGATAGCCAAAGTGGAAGCCTTAGTAGAAGGTTGAGCAATAAAAGCACAGACGGTATGTGGTGTTGTGAATGTGGTAGACTTATACTGAGGAGATAAAGAAAGAGTGGTGGGAGTATTGAGGTGCATTTGATGTGGAATGGATTCTGAGGCATGCTGTGGTGCATCAACAACAGAAGGAAACTGACTTTCCAATTTTGGTGGAAGACTCAAGGTATTTTCAAGGTCAAAAGTGGGGAACGGAGGTGGAGGCAGTCCACTAGCCCAAGCTCGGTACATTTCCATCATTTGTTGTCTCAGTCTCAAATTCTCTTCCTTTAAACTCTCAATTTCCTGACTCTTTGTTTCATCCATGATTCCACTCTCTATATCCTTGTTGGACACAACTAACCCTTCCTTGGATTTGGTGTGATGTGGAGGACCAGCCAGGAAGCCACAAACCAACTACCTTAAACTAACTGAACAAGAGGTAACAAATATGTTAGAGTTCAACATTTTTTCTTCAAAACCCTTTTTTTTCTTTTAGAAAAGATCACCGAATCCAAGGAGGGCGCCTACATATCTCACCCCCGAAAAGGGAGAATTATGTGTACGTAGTTCGTGAAGTCTTGTCAATATGGCCAATTAATTCTTTTTCCTTTCTTTTTTCTTTTTCTTGAAACTTTAAAAAGAAAAAGAAATAACAAATTTTCAAAAGAATTGACGAATTTTTTTTTGTGTTTTTCAAGTTTAAACTCCCTATACAAAATGAAACCTATGATTACCAAAGAAATATCTTTTTAAGTTTTCGATTTTGAATTTCATGCAAAAATGAAACTTGAAACTATTAAAGAAAAATCTTTTTGTAGTTTTCTTTTAAAGATGTATATGAAACACCTACTCTAATAATGACTGGAGAAAATCTTTTTGAATTTTTTAAATAAGATCCCCGACCCAATAATAGGCTGCATACGTATCTCACTTCCGAGAGAGGAGAATCAGGGGTGCGTAGTTCGTCTAGATAGGACAATTAAGGATTAAATAACCGACTGAACCCTAACTTAAGAGATGAAACTACAATGATAAAAATCTTTTTTGAGGTTTTCACTTTCACACTCCCCATAAAACTAACATCAACAACTATGAAAGAAAAATCTTTTTGGTATTTTCATGAAATGTACAAAACTCCTACAATTTTTGTATTTTTCTTTTATAAAAACTCTTATGAATGAAAAATCTTTTTTGAAGTTTTCGAATTGTGAACACTTGCTAAAGGAAACAAAAGAAAAATCTTTTTGATTTTGACAAATGAGTGCAAAAGGTAAAAAATCTTTTTAAATTTTTGGATTGTGAAGAACAAAAGCCATAAAAAACTCTAAAAAAAACTACGAAACTCTTTTTTGATTCGCCTTTTCTCTTTTTTCTTTTTTTTTGATTCTCCATTGTCTACACACTTTAATTCTAACACATACTTTCCCTGAATCAGTCCGTCAAATGACCACGTTACCCTCAAAGATGCAACATTTAGCACATAGGGATGCTGTAGAGGTGAGTCTCCTACAAAGGACCAAATGGGCCCCGCTAGGTCTCAATATGATGCACATAAGTATTACCTAAAGGTTGACCTACGTTGGGGTTCACTAATAAGGCTATTCGGGGGAGCGTATGGTTGATAATGGCTGCTTTGGCTGTCCACCTACTCTATACCAGCCGACGGCTCCCCCTTCTAAAATAAAAGTGACTCAACTATAGGTCGTGTACACAACGTATACTGTAGAACTTGTTGCAGAAAGAATTAACTCAGATTATGCACATGATGCCAGATATAAAACGGTAACACATAAGATAAAAACTGTAAACAAAGAGCACGTAGGCACTTAACAATGATAAACAATAACACAAAACAATACAAACAAAATGTCTATACACCTATAGTGCCAAACTAAGTCGATATAACTCCAAAAATAAGCTCGAATTCTGAAAATATCCTCAGTAGAGTCGCCAGAGCTATCACACCCCTTTTTTTAACTCCAAAAAGAATAGATTTAAGTTCGAAAGGTTTTTTACTATCAAAGTGACAAAATGATTGAAAATTTGTTTCGAAAAAGGATTATTTACAATTAAACTCAGAGTTGCCACTTGGCATAATCCGGTGTGCCAAGTCACCTTTGGAAAATCCTTTTCAAAACAGTTTTTGACTTTTTCAAAACTGGTTTGTGAACAGAGATTTTGGCTAAGGAATTCTGTTGGCTAAGGGGAAGGTGTTAGGCACCCCTCGGTCTCGTGGTTTGACCACGGTCACTTGGTGGAGTATATCGACTAATTTGACACTACGAATGTATAAACCACATAAAAGCACGCAAAACAATCAATCAACAAACAAAACAATCTAAAATTTAGTACCCAGTCCAATTATACAGTCCCGAAATAAAAAAATACGAAAATATAAACCTACTCTATTCTAGGCTAATCCTAAACCACGCTCTATTGCTTTACCCGATGCCTCGGGCCTTCGTCACGAATGTCCTCCGAGTACAAAATACTGCGGGGCATTTCCCGATGAATAAACACAAATGCCTCGGGGCATTCCCCTGACAAATAATATATTTGATCCAAAAGCAGTAGAACCAAGCCATTCAACACATGTTTCGAGCATTCAACATTCCACAATTCCTGAAATTTGCTTACCCAAACCTACTATTTGCCTACCCAAATCAACCTATCATGGCACTATCACGATCTACGACGTCAATGAATCAAAACAACAATAAATCAAAATTAATCCTAATTCACTTTAGCAATTTTTCAATGCTGCCCCAAATTCATTCTCAACCAATGATTGACCCATGCATCGATTAGCAATTCACTTTTCAACATTCAAGTCCAACATCAACTAATACACAATCAAGATTCAAACATTCCAACACACAAATCATTCATGATTATGTAAAAATTAAAAAGAGAGAAGATAGAATTGGACCTCAGTGTTTTCAAAAATTGATGTATTATTACAATTAATCCTGATAGAAGTTGCGTCCAAAATCTTCCATTCGAACCTCAACAGTGAACCAAATCCAAACTCGGTATCACCAAAATTGAAACTCAAAATTGACCACGATAAACCAATCCAGACAAATAGAAAACAAATCCTCAAACCAGTATGAAGATCGATGAACGAACATAGAAATTTCAACAAAACACACCGAAACCACACTGAAAACTAATGCAAAATCGATTCAAAACGAGGCCAATTTTAGTAAGAATCTGCTATTGGTTCATGTTTTCCAGTGACGGTGTACTAAAGATGACTGGCGGTGATTTTTTGATGGCAATTCTGGCAAGGTTTTCACCGGAAAACACTACCCTTTCTGTTTTCCTCACTCCGATCAACTCTCTCTCTCAATTTTCTTTGTTTTTCTCTCTCACCTCTATCTCTCGATTCTCTATCTCCCTCATCTCACTATCTCTCCCTCTCACTCAATTTCACTCTCTTTCTCGATGGAAATTATGTGTGTCAGTGTGTTCTTGGTGAGGTGAGTAAGGATGTATTGGTCAAGAAGAAGGGAAGCTCTCCCTGTGTGTGTGTATGTTTTGTTAGAGGTGAGTGTTGGTGTGTGTGACCGTGAGGTGAATTTCTTGGTCCAGAAGATGATGACCTTTTCTTATTGTATATATGGATGATAATAATGATGTGGGTTTCCTTTTTTGCTCCCCTTTCACTGTATCCGTGGATGAGTATGTATATTGTGTGGAAAAAATATGAATGGGGTGAAGTTAGGTAGGGTAGGGGTATAGGGTGAGGTAGGATAGTGATGTTTTGTCCACTTTCAATAGGGGAGGTTGTTAATTTTTTATCAATTGGGATTATGTGGGAATTTTTGGGATAAGATTTACTTAGAGTTGGTTTTGATTTTTTATTATTTATGGAGGGATAATTACATGGTTGAGGGTACACGGTAGGATAAGGTAAAATAAGTAAAAGTGATTGGGGAGGGACAAAATTAGGTGTCTATAGTCTATATTAGGTGTCTATAGTCTATGTGCTATATTGTCTCATAATGTAGATACCAGTTGTAGTCCACACATCATAATTAGACAGTGTGCAACTTCCTGTAACCATTTGATGAGTCCTTTTGATTCGAGAACTTTAGTCAATCATAGATCGAGTTGCATCTTGTTTTCTTTATTCAGTCATATTGATTAGGGATAGTTGGGGGTCATGTCCCGGATACGTATAGTCAATATTAGTAGATGCTTTATAGACATTCAATATAGTTGATGTATTAAATTTCAATTTTTGTTTTGTATGACCAGAGTTGTAATTCCTTTTAATATGTATGGTTTTAAACATATTCAACAAAGAAATCTCTTCTGTTTATTTCTTTCAGATTAATGTATCTTATTTATTTTCTCACGGGTTATGTTAGTATAAGGGTTAGCTTAGGATCACTTGTGGTCCTAAGCACCGTGTGACGTCCAGGGGGTAGTCTCAGGGAATTACAAAGGAGGAGGCTACAAGATATTTAGGAATTTTTTTCCTTTATTGCTTTCTATTTTGGGCTTTAGAGTCTAGTATTATGATGCTTTTCTAACTCCTGGCTTCTTCGTATTTCAAATCATGCCTCCCCGAAGATCTGATGTTCATAGAAACTCTGTTGGAACCTCTGTTCTACCTTAGGAAAATGTGAATGGAACTCACCCTCTTTATGAAGTGCAGACCCGATATTGGGTCCCTGCTCCTAATTGTACTGCTCAAAGTAAGGTTCTACCAGTTCCTACTAGTCCCCCTCGAGCTTCCCAGGCTGGTGATACTTACGCTTAGTCGCCTCTGAGAGATATCTCTAATGCAAAATTTCATTAGTTTATTCATATACTTACTCAGTTGGTGGCATCGTAGTCTTATCAGTCTGACCTTGTTGGTTCTGTTGCTTATTCATCTGTGGTCACCTAGGTTGGCCAATTCATGAGGGTAAATCCCCCAACCTTAACAGGATCTAAGGTTGAGGAGGATCTGCAGGAGTTTATTGATGAGATAGAGAAAATCTTTAGGGTTATGTATACTACAGATTTAAAGGGTGTGGAGTTCACTGCCTATCTTTTGAATGATATTGCTTACCTATTGTATGAGGAATGAGAAGTGACGAGGGGTGATGATGCTGAACAACCAGTGTGTGATGACTTTTCTGGTACTTTTCTTAATACTTCTTTCCTTAGGAGTTAAGAGAAGCTAAGGCTGAAAAGTTTATGTATCTAAAATAGGGTAGGATGAATGTCGAGGAGTATGATCTGGAGTTTCAATAGTTGGCTTGCTATGCTCCATAGTTCGTATCTAATATGAGGTCCCAAATAAGAAAGTTTGCTTCTTGTTTGTCCCGTGATTTGGTTCTGGAATGCAAGGCTGCTATGTTGAATAATGATATGGACATCTCTAGGCTAGTGGTTTATATACAGTAGGTTGAGTATGGGAAAAATAAATAAGTAGAGATGGAAGAAAGGTAGAATAAGAAGTTTAGGTATTCAGAGCAGGGTACAGGTTAGCAGGACAGTAGAAAAGATGGTAGACAGTGGACTAAGAAGAAGAATTTAGCAAAATTCATATTCGATTGCTAGTGCTCGTTATCCTAAGACTTCTAGTGATTGTCGTTTTCAGGCTAGCAATGATCCTAATGGACAGAGTGTCCATTCTCAGGCTAGTAGAGCTAAGTCATCCCCACCTTATCCTCCTTATCATTTTTGTGGGAGTTTCATCATGGATATTATGAAGAGGGAAAAAATTGATGTTATAATTATGGTCAGCTTGGTCACGTAGTGAGATTGTCCTTCAACTAGGGTTTCCACTGATGCTAATGAAGTTTCGATTGCCACTTCTTCATCTCTTGTACCGAATGGTGCTATTTCTGGTACCGGCTCTGGCCGAAATCATCTTTATGCACTTGCTACTCGTTAGTAATCTGAGGTATCTCCAAATATTGTTAGCGGTATGTTATAGCTCTTTTCTCGTGATGTTAATTGCTTACTTGATCCGGGTTCTACCCTTTCTTATGTAGATGTGCATATTGGTTTTGGTCTTGAAAGTATTTCTATTTTTATAAGGGTTATATGGTGTCTATCTTTCATCGAAAGACATTGATAGATTTGAAAGAATTAGATATGGTGGATTATGATGTTATCTTGGGGATGGATTGGCTTCATTCGTGTTATGCTTCTCTGGATTTTAGGACCCAAAGGGTCAATTTTCACTTTCCTAATGAACTGGTATTAGAATAGGAGAGAGGCTCTTTATTACCAAAATGGAGGTTTATTTCCTATCTTAAAGCTCAGAAATTAATTTCAAATGTATATCTATATCATCTATTTTGGGTTAAGGATTCTGACTCTAAAAGTCTTTTCATGCAATTTGTCCCTGTGGTGAATGAATTTTCTAAAGTGTTTCACAGTGATCTTCCCAGAATTCCTATTGACAGGAAAATAGATTTTGGGATTGATCTTCTATCGGATACCCATTCCATTTTTATTTCTCCTTATAGAATAGCTCTAGCTAAACTAAAGAGCTTAAGAAGTAGTTGAAAAATCTTCTAGATAAGGGTTTTATTCATCCTAGTGTCTCTCCATGGGGTGCTCCTGTTCTTTTCATGCAAAAGAAGGATAGGTCTCTTTGGATGTGTATAGACTATCATCAGTTGAATAAGGTTACAATGAAGAATAAGTATCCTCTTTCCAGGATTGATGGTCTTTTTGATCAACTTTAGGGCGATAGGTGTTTCTCTAAGATTTATCTTTGTTCAGGCTATCATCAGTTGAAAATTAGGGAGGTTAATATTCCCAAGATTGTTTTTCAAACTCGGTATGGCCATTATGAGTTTTTGATGTCATTTGGGTTGACTAATTCTTCGACTGCTTTCATGGATATTATGAATTGGGTTTTCATCCAATTCTTGGATTTACTTATTATAGTCTTCATTGATGACTTCTTGGTGTACTCTAAGAGTGAGGAGAATTAAGCTAATCACTCTGAATTGTGTTGTAGACTCTTAAAAATCGGAAGTTGTATGCAAAATTTTCTAAGTGTGAATTTTGGTTGAGTGTTGTGACCTTTATTGGGCATGTTATTTCTAGTGAAGTGATCAAGGTGGATCCACAGAAAGTTGAGGCAGTTAAGAAATGGACAAGACCTATGACTCCACCGACATTAGGAGTTTCTTGGGCTTGGCGGGGGTATTATAGGAGGTTTCTATAGAGTTTTCATTTATTGTTGCTCTACTGACAAGCTTGAGCCAAAAAAGGTTAAGTTTTTGTGGTCAGATACTTGTGAAGGTAGTTTTGAGAGGTTGAGGGAAAAGTTGACTTTTGTGCTAGTTTTGACCCTGCTCGTGGGTACTGATGGTTTTATTGTGTTTTGTGATGCATCTCATGTGGAATTGGGTTGTGTTTTGATAAATCATGGTAAGGTAATGGCCTATGCTTTCAGGCAGCTTAAGTTTTATGAGAAGAATTACCCGACTCACGATCTAGAGTTGCGACTGTGGTCTTTGCCTTCAATATCTGGCGCCATTATCTGTATTAAGTGCATGTAGACATCTATTTAGATCATAAGATCTTGCAGTATGTGTTTACAAAGAAGGAATTGAATCTCAAGCAGAAGCGGTGGCTCGAGCTACTTAAGGATTATGACATGAGTTTGCACTACCATCTAGATAAAGCTAATGTTGTTGTTATTACTCTTAGTAGGTTGTCTATAGGGAGATTATCCCATATTGATGAGGACAAAATAGGGTCGGTGAAGGATATTCACAGGTTTTCTAACTTGGGAGTTCGTCTCTTGGACTCTGAGGATGTGAGAGTGATTATTCAAGAAGTAGTTAAATCATCTCTTGATATTGAGGTGTAGGAGAAGCAGCCTTTGGATCCCATACTTATGTAGATTAAGGATGATGTGGGTCAGCAAAAGGTTATGGATTTTCAGATTGGGGGAGATACCATCTTGAGGTATCAAGGAAGGTTGTGTATTGCTGATGTTGATGGGCTATAGAAAGGATTTTGATTGAGTCTCATGAGTCTCAATGTACAGTTCATCCGGGTTTGACTAAGATGTATCATGACTAGAGGGAAATCTATTAGTGGAATAATATGAAGAGAGCTGTGACAAATTTTGTTGCCAAATGTATGGTTGTCAGTAAGTCAAGGTTAAGCACCTGAGGCCTGGTGGCATATCTCAAGAGATAGAGTTTCCCATATGGAAGTGGTCTATGATTAATATAGATTTTGTTATGGGTCTTCTACGGTCTCAAAATCAGTATGATTCCACTTAGGTCATTATGGATAGAATGACTATGTCTGCTCACTTTTTATCTGTAAGGACTACCTACTCAGAAGAGGATTATGCCAAGTTGTTCATTCTGGAGATTGTAAAGTTGCATGGTGCGCCAATGTCCATTATTTCAGACCGAGGTATGCAATTTACTTCTAACTTCTGAGGCTCATTTCAGAGAGAGTTGAACCTTAGCACTGCTTTCCACCCTTAAATAAATAGGCAAGCGGAGCGTACTATTCAAAATTTAGAGGATATACTAAGAGTCTGTGTGCTTGATTTTAGAGGTAGTTGGTTTAATAATTTTCCTCTCATTGAGTTTGCATACAATAATAATTACCATTCTAGCATTCAAAAGGCTCATTTTGAGGCTCTCTATGGTAGAAGTTGTAGGTCTCTTATTAGATGGTTTGAAGTTGGTGACACTAGGTTTTTTGGTCCTGACTTGGTTCACCAAGCCATGGAGAAGATAAAAGTGATTAGAGAAAGACTTAAGACTGCTTAGAGTCACCAAAAGTCTTATGCAGATGTGAGGTGAACATAATTGGAGTTTAAAGTAAATGATTGGGATTCTTGAAGGTGTCTCCTATGAAAGGAGTCATGAGGTTTGGGAAGAAGGGGGAGCTCAGTCCCCGCTATATTGGTCCATATCAGATTTTGAGAAGAATTTAGAATGTTGAATATTAGTTAGATTCCTGGAAGTTTAGCTTTGATTCATTCTATTTTCATGTGTCCATACTGAAAAAATGTGTGAGTGATCCTTCCTTGATAGTGCCTGTTGAGGATGTTGGTGTTGTGGATTCCTAGTCTTATGAGGAAGTCCCGATTAAAATATTAGATAACCCAAGGTGAAGGTTCTTTGGAGAAATAAAAAGGTAGAAGAGGCTGCATGGGAAGCTGAGAAAGATATGAAGGTCAAGTATTCATTCTTGTTCCCCAAGTTGGATGAAAGTACTTAAGGTATGAGTTTCATTTCCTCTTGTCACTTTCAGAGTTTGTTATTTTCTTCTGGTGTATTCTTTCTATACTCATACTAAAAGTGTCCTAACTTATCATTCGGGGACGAATGACCCTAGGGGGGAGGATAATGTGAGACCTAAAAAAAATTCAATGATTTTATTTTTGACCCTCTCGCATGCGTAATGTCAATTTTTGAATTGAATTATGTTAGAGATATTAAAAGGGTGTTTCGGGATAGTTTTGGATATTTTGGGAGGGGTTCGGGGTTATTTTGGGACCGGACCCCCAGACAGTGAGGTCCATGATATTGGCGTGCCATGGTGGTGTTTTAATTTTGTCTACTTTTTGTTTTTTCACTTGGGGTCAGGGGCTTTTGGTCCTTTTACCCCTTGTACAATCTTTAAACATAAAATAAACTGATTTTCTTCAGTTTTCAAAGATCAAATCATTCTTTTTCTCTCTCAAACTCAAAACCTAAGAACATTCAAGGGTTTTATAGTGAATTCATAATTCGAGCTCCAAACTTTGAAT
Source organism: Capsicum pubescens (assembly GCA_030864215.1). Lineage (NCBI taxonomy): Eukaryota > Viridiplantae > Streptophyta > Magnoliopsida > Solanales > Solanaceae > Capsicum > Capsicum pubescens. Next base: position 256,916,304 of record CM061544.1, on the reverse strand, counting down.
TGACTTCAATTTCTTGTGTATTTCAGACATGTTTCCCTTTCTTAAACTTTAATTTTACATTACGGCATTAATTGAATGGATTTTTATGTGATTTAATTGTAGATTTTGAAATTGGGTTGAGGGGTCTTGGTTGTTACTAATTAAATTACTTGTCCCATGTTTTAAATTGATTATTCATTCTTTTAATTAATGTTTTAGGACTTAATTAGTGCATTTGTTTAAATGGTTGGAATGGGGGACATGGGTTTCCCCAAATTGAATGAATTTTGGCTTGGAATTGGCTTTAACCTCAACCCATTTTATAATCCTGGTTTTAAATATGGATAATTGCATAGTTTAACTTGTTTTGAACCTATTGCATTGCATTAAAGGATAAATAGATATGAATATGGTTTTGGATGGCCTTGATAGCCTTGGTTTTGGATTTTTAATGGAACTTGGGAATCTAATTTGGTTGTGTGAATTGGTTTGGTATGAATTTTGGAAATACTACATATGATTTTGGAAATACTACATATGATTTTGGAAATACTACATATGATTTTGGAAATACTAAATGACACCCTTTAATACTACATATGATTTTGGAAATACTACATATGAATTGGTTTGGTATTTTACATATGATTTTGGAAATGACATTACTTTATCACTTCCCTTGAGTTACATACCAGTGCTTATCCCACTGATCTTTCTAGGACTCTACATAGTTTCATGATGTAGGGTTCGGAGACTTTATTGTTACTCTTGTGCAGTGTTAGGCGGTTGAGCACGTTTGTTGAGTTGTCGTGAAGTGGTGAGCCTCCATCCTTCGGAAGCCCTTGTCATTTTATTATTCCTTCTTTATTGTTATAGTACTTTTGGATTCTTTTTGGTCAAAGTTGGGGGCATGTCCCAACTTAGATGTTATTCTGGTTTTAGAGGCTTTCGTGGATAAGTGTGGGTCAGTTGTTGTTTTGAATCTTAGACTTCTTTTTAGTTATTTATTCATCTTCTTATTACTGTTTGATTGGCTTCCGCTTTATTGTGATTATTGTGCTCTTGAGGTTAGTCTAAGGGGGTGATCTTCGGTCCATGGTTGGCTTGAGATACCCGTCATGACTAGGCCCTGGTTTGGATTGTGACAAGCTATTGCACCTACCAATAAAAACACTTAACAAAAACAACAAACAAGTTAGCGTTAAATAAATAAGCATCACAATCACCCATATTTGCACAACTTGAATTGCCTTACAAATTGGTTTGCTAATTGTTGAAAAATGGGTTACACTTGTTTGGATGTGTTGATTGCTACTCTCGACTGGAGTAGTCTCTATTAAACTAAAGGATCTGAATCAAAGAAGTTGTCACACCCCTTTTACGTACTCCAAAAAAATTTGTATTTTAAGTTCGAAAAGGTTTACATTATTAAGTGACAAAAAATGAAAAAAATTTTCGGAAAAGGATTATTTATATTTTTTATTCAGAGTCGCCACTTGGCATAATCTGGTGTGCCAAGTCACCATTGGAAAATCCTTTTCAAAACCATTTGACTCTTTAAACTGGTTTGCGAACAGAAACTCCGGCTAAGGAATTCTGTTGACTGAGGGGAAGGTGTTAGGCACCCCTCGATCTCGTGGTTCAACCACGGTCGCTTGGTAGAGTGTATCGACTATTTTGACACTACGAAATGTATAAACCACACAAAAGCATGCAAAACACCAACAATAAACACAACAAAACAATCCAAAAATGTAATGTCCAGTCCAATTATACAGTCCGGAGTATATAAAAATGCAAAAATATAAACCTACGCTAATTTAATTCTAAACTAATGCTCTACCCGACGCCTCGGGCCTTCGTCACGAACGTCCTCCGGGTACATGATACCTCGGGGCATTCCCCGACGAAATCAATACAAATTCTTCGGGGCATTCCCCGGATAAATCAATACAAATCCTTCAATACAAATCCTTCGGGGCATTCCCCGGCTAAATGAGTACATTTAATAAAATGCAATAAAAATGAAGAAAATCACTCAACACAAACATTTACACATTCGATGATTAGAATCCGACGAGTTGCCTGCCCCAAAACCTAGAATTTGCCTATCAATTTCGATCTATCATGATACTATCCAATTCGACAATATTCAGTAATGAATCAAAATAAACAACCTTCAACTTATTCGATTATCAATTTTCAATCCCGGACCCCAAAATTCCTTTTAGTCAATCGCACCATTAAAACTAATCAAATTCTTTCATCATACCACCGGAGTCACATCACCAAGCATGTGATCATAACATCAACAACATCAAACAATTACAATCACCTAACACATAATCATAGCCATTTCAACAAAATAAAATAAAGAAGAAAGTACGGGAGTAAAGAGATGGACCTCAAGAGCTTTCGATTGATTTTAATAAGAGAAATAAGAGCCTCTCTAAGAACCTCGATAAACACCAATGAAATCTCGACTCTCCAAATCGAAACTGAATCAACAGCCTGTCCAAGCCTATGAATGGGCACTCCGAGTGCCGAGCATGTAAATTCTCTCCATTATGGCCTTACAAGTATGAAGAAATTAATAAAACAACCACCAGTTTCTAAACAGATCCAGATCAATAAACGATTTGATGATAAAAAACTTGATGGTCACGTTATGCCAGGTATAGTGAGACATGACAATCCCACAGAAAAAATAGGGTAAGAATTCCGCATAAGTCAAACATCGATGCCATCACATACGAAAGGTAAGCCATGAGAATCATGAGGGCAACTTCACGATCAGTTGAGTGCCAACAATCAGTTTCCTAGTTTTTAAGAACAACCCAACTCAAATGATTTCTACAATTGTGGGTCTGGTTCAAGTTGATTTGCCGGAGAACTGCAATCGCCGGAGAGAGTTCAGGTCATACCGGTGACTGCTGCCATCGCCGGAGAGAGGTCGGATCGGGTCGGTTGTGATGGTCGCTGAAGAAGGCGCTGGAGGCCGGATCTGAGCGGCGGCTGGAGGAGCAACCCGTACTGGCCTTTTGAGGCGGCGCCGTCCCTGGCTGGTCGGCGTTTGATCGAAGGAAGAGAAGAACGAGAGCAGGAGCGACGCGGGCGCCAGCGCTGTTGTCGCCGATGGGGAGGCAGCGCCGCTTCTTTTTTCAGTTTTAGAGAGAGAGAAATGGTAGAAAGAGGGAGAAAGGTGGCTGGTTGTTGAGTTCACCGGACTCCGGTATCGTTGGCTTCTACTGTTGCACGTATTCCGGTCAAGCTTTTTCCGGTGATGAATGTGTATAGGACATTTTTGTAGGGTTGAAGATGAGTGATCCTATGTACTCCCCCTTTTTGTTGTGTATATCGGTGATTATATATATGTTGGTGAGGAATAAAATTCTGAGATGAGTGAGTGCGAGTGTAGGTGGGGTCACGTGGGTGGGTATTGGGGTAGGGTAGGTGGGGTAGGGCATGGGGCATGGGGTAGTGATGTGTTGTCCAAAATTGATAGGAGGAGTGGTTAATTTTGTTACAAAAGAATAATTGGGGATTAGGTTTGTTAGTGGGTTTGTTATTTTTTGTATTTTTATGGGATATAATCATACGGGTGAGGGAACGTGGTAAGACAGGGATAAAAATATGTAACTTGGGTCTTCGGAAGGGACAAAATTAGGTGTCTACAGAAGTTAACTACGAAATAAAACAAGAAAAGCACAAAAGAGAAAGGACTATTAAAGAATACAGACTCAAGAAGCGAATAATCAAACAAGTAGAAAAAATATTAGTTAAGAAGTAGCTTTAGGAATCAAAAAGATAAATTAGAATAAACAGAAGAAAACTAAGATGCTAGAACATGGGATTGATAGGAGAAATTGAAGTCTGAATCGCCAAACTCTGTTATGTTCCACTAAATTGAGCTTGATCTTACCAAATTTGATGGACTAACAAGTGACTTTGGGGATGCCCTTGCTTCACTTGGGCGAATCAACCTCTACTTTGGCGATGGTACTGGAGGTGTGATAAAATTATTAGTTTGTGCATGTAAATCTCCTGATTTTCAAGGCTCTTGTGGTCCTTTGTACTTTTGTCCTTTAGTATCTATCTCTTCTGGTAAATTCTCTTTTTGAACTAGAACTCTAACAACCTTTTTCCTTTATTTTGGATCAAATCACACGTTTTGTAAGGTGTCTTTGTCTTGAAGATTTGAAGAGTCTCAAGAACTCCAAGAACCCTATGAAATCCAAAATTTTCAACTAACTCATTTTGGCTAAAAAATTTACGAAAGTTCAGATCTAGGTTTCTTTTGACGTGGGAAACAATCCCTAATACTTTTGAAACTTCAAGCCAAAATTTCAAGATCTAAAAACCCACTTCAACTTTTCATCAAAACTCAAGAACTCAACAATGAGTTTCTTATAAATCTACACCAATCAGGCCTAAAACTCAAATATTTACCTAAATAATACTAGAGAAAATAAATCCAGTATTATAAACAACAAAAGACTTAAAAAAATATATTTATAGTTTTTTTTTCAAAACAAAATTTTTAGATTTATTTTTGAAAGAGAAATCTAGAACAAGAACAAGCTCACGCATAAGATTAGAATTGTGAGAACAATCTAATCGTGGTTTGATACCAAATGATGCAAATCGACTAAGAAAAATAAGAATATGAAATTGAAAAGTCAATAAAAATACACATAGAATAGATTGGTACCAATAAAAATAGTAGTGATGGTCGCTGGAGAAGGCGCTAGATGACGGAGGAGGTCGGATCTGAGCGGCGGCTGGAGGAGCAGTCCGTGCTGGCCTTTTGAGGCAGCACCGTCCCTGGATGGTCGACGTTTGATCGGAGGAAGAGGAGGACGAGAGAAGGAGCGGCGCTGGCGGCGGTGCTGTTGTCGCCGATGGGGAGGCGGCGCCGCTTCTTTTTTCAGTTTTGGAGAGAAAGAGATGGTAGAGAGAGGGAGAGAGGTGGCTGGTTGTTGAGTTCACCGGACATCGGTATCGTTGGCTGCTACTGCTGCACGTATTCCGGTGAAGCTTTTTCTGGTGATGAATGTGTGTAGGATATTTTTGTAGGGGTGAAGATGAGTGATCCTATGTTCTCCCCCCTTTTGTTGTGTATATCGGTGATTGTATATATGTTGGTGAAGAATGAAATTCTGAGGTGAGTGAGTAAGAGTGTAAGTGGGGTCACGTGGGTGGGTATTGGGGTAGGGTAGGTGGGGTAGGGCATGGGGCATGGGGTAGTGATGTGTTGTCCAAAATTGATAGGAGGAGTGGTTAATTTTGTTTCAAAAGAATAATTGGGGATTAGGTTTGTTAGTGGGTTTGTTATTTTTTGTATTTTTATGGGATATAATCATACGGGTGAGGGCACGTGGTAAGACAGGGATAAAAATGTGTAACTTGGGTCTTCGGGAGGGACAAAATTAGGTGTCTACATCATGCCCCCTTTGAATGTAAACACGAAGTGTTTTCAGGCAAAGAAGTAGACAGCGAGACCAAATTTTTGACCCGACCATTATTCAAAGAAAGAAACAGAAGGGAGAAGGACAATTGGGTCTTGAATTAAGACATCCTTCCTACCCAAGTTATGAAAGAATCAAGTCACGGGTTTTTCAAAGGATTGGAAGAGGTGGACTATACCGAGTTAGAGAGTCGAGTGAGGTTCCATCGAGGTTCCGGTCCGCGGCTCTGTTATTACATCAAAAATGAAAATTACAAGTTAAAACATAAATGAAATTACAAAAATCCGATCTATACAGCTTCTGTTGGCTCTTGACTCGACTTTTATCACGCTATTCTTCAGGCAGGCTCCTGACTTGCAATTTCTTTCGACTTGTTGCTTGGCTTTCAATTACTTCGCTTTGTTGCATGACTTTTCATTTCTTCACCCTATTCTCCAGGCGGGCTCCTGACTCGCTATTTCATCACTTTGTTTCTTGACTTTTCATTTCTTCACTCTATTCTCCAGGCGGGCTCCTGACTTGCTATTTCATCACCCTGTTCTTCAGGCGGGCTCCTGAAACCCAAAATTAAAACTAGAACGAAAATTATTCCCAACAAGAATTATAATAAAGTAGTATTTCATTTTTGAAAACGTTGTTCCATTTTCCAGGAGGGTCTTGAACAGCAAGTAAAGTCCCATTTTTCAGGAGGGTCCTGAATTGAAAGTAAATTCCCGTTTTTCAGGAGGGTCCTAAAAATAAAGTAAAATCCCATTTTGCAGGAGGGTCCTGAACATAAAGTAAAATCCCATTTTTTAGGAGGGTCCAGAGCATAAAGTAAAATCCCATTTTTCAGGAGGGTCCTGAGCATAAAGTAAAATCCCATTTTTCAGGAGGGTCCTGAACAGAAAGTAAAATCCCATTTTTCAAGAGGGTCCTGAACATAAAGTAAAATCCCATTTTTCAGGAGGGTCCTGAACAGAAAGTAAAATCCCATTTTTCAGGAGGGTCCTGAGCATAAAGTAAAATCCCATTTTTCAGGAGGGTCCTGAACATAAAGTAAAATCCCATTTTTCAGGAGGGTCCTGAGCATAAAGTAAAATCCCATTTTTCAGAAGGGTCCTGAACAGAAAGTAAAATCCCATTTTCTAGGAGGGTCCTGAACAGAAAGTAAAATCCCATTTTTCAGGAGGGTCCTGAACAGAAAGTAAAATCCCATTTTCCAGGAGGGTCCTGAACATAAAGTAAAATCCCATTTTTCAGGAGGGTCCTGAGCATAAAGTAAAATCCCATTTTTCAGGAGGGTCCTGAACAGAAAGTAAAATCCCATTTTTCAGGAGGGTCCTGAACAGAAAGTAAAATCCCATTTTTCAGGAGGGTCCTGAACAGAAAGTAAAATCCCACGGATGTGCATTTCCAATGGTAGCTGAATTAAGTGAAGCGAATTTGCCCCTATTTCAACAAAGAAAATTTGTCAGTTAAAAACTTAGTGGTGGCTTGCAACTCTTGGCTTCTCAGGTATCTGCCCCAGCATTCTTTCCTTTCATCTTTCTTCCAAATCGCTGACACCTACCCTATCTTGCCGCATCATTGCCTCGGATCCAGATTGAGGGAAATGAGTTCTGACTCAAACAATGGGTTTCCATTTTACCATGCCCCTGAGGTGCACTCTTTTCCCAAATCTGAATACTTCCACGGATCCAATAGTCTGTCGGTTGATAGACTTCCTTTGCTTCGTGTTGAATTACGATCATATTTCTTTCCTGTGTTGTTCCTTGGCTTTTCCTCATATAATTGGAAAGACTGGTAGTAAATTTTGAAATCCTTTCTCGCTTGTTTTGACACAGACTTGACTTAAAATGTAAAGAAATGATGGTGACTCTTATTTTGATAAATGACATAAAAAAGACAAAAAACATGAATATGTAAATGAAAGAAAAGGGCAATGTCCCATATTCAAAAAGAAAACTTATCTGAATACGACATCCAACTCCAATGAGTATGACATGCATTTTGGATTGAGTTGCCTGATCTTCCTATCCAAACTCCCCATTTGTCGTTGAGTTCGTGCCTTTGTCGCTGATCCGCTTCTTCAAATCCATTGGACTCATACATCACATTTAATTGACGACATCTTAAAAGACTTTCGCCAACAAATCTTTTTCTTTTCACTTTTCACTTTTCTCTTAAACTCGCCATCGCCTTACGGTGCCCGTGAGGGTTTTCACCAATAAGACTCTCTCATTTTTATTTCTCTCTACTCACCATCGCCTTATGGTGCCTGCAAGGGTTTTCACCAATAAGACTCTCTCATTTTCATTTCTCTCAACTCACCATCGCCTTATGATGCCCACGGGGGTTTTCACCAATAAGACTCTCTCATTTTTGTATTATTTTTTTTTGATTTCTTATGCTGAGGGAGACAAGTGGTACCTCACAATGTATCATCATATCTATTGCATGCTTAGCCTTAACATTATCAAAAATTGATCTGAAGGACTTTCTTTGGTTGTAACTTGGCTTTTGGATGGGTTAGAAAAGGATGGCAAGGGGTTTAAACGACACTTGAAGTGGGGGGTGGGACTTACAACCTTTGGAATCGACTCAAACAACATATTAACTCATGCCCCAGTTTTGTTGACTGGGTGAACCTTAAATCTTTATTTGGTTGGACCGAGCCCGAAATAGGGCAGCCTACGTATCTCACTCCCGAGAGAGGAGAATCAGGTCGGACGTAGTTCCATCAGCTTGTTCTTTGTTTTGATTTGATTTTTTTCCTTTTATTTCTGAACTCTTTCTTTTATTCTTATTTTCTTGACATTTATCTTTGACTCTATTTTGATTCCAAAAGAGGGATATGAAAGAAAAATAAAACAAAGCTCAAACGGGTAAACAAAGGATGACACAATGTTTGGATAGAAGAATAAAATGCCTTCATCATATCAATCTTCAAAAAATGCAATTACTAAACATGCAATAAAATCAACAAAGGATCAAATATCATACATAATATCTTTTGACCGCATCAGCATTGATAGCCATTTTTGCCATTTTGCCTTCAATATCTATCAAATATAAGGCTCCATTGGGCAACACTTTCTTCACAACGAAAGGACCTTGCTAGTTAGGGGAGAAATTGTCTTTCGCTTCAACCTGGTGAGGAAGGATATGTCTCAATACCAACTGACCAACTTCAAAATTCCTGGGATGGACCTTTTCGTTATACGCTCGAGCCATCCTCCTCTGATACAACTGGCCATGACACACAGACGTTAGCCTTTTTTCTTCTATCAAACTCAAATGTTCCAGTCGGGTTTTTACCCATTCATCATCATCAATCTCTGCTTCTACAATGACTCGAAGAGAAGGAATTTCAACTTCCGCAAGGATGACTGCTTCTGTTCCATACACCAATAAATATGGAGTTGCCCCTGTTGAAGTATGAACAGTGGTACGATACCCTAGCAATTCAAACGGTAACTTTTCATGCCACTGTCTAGACCCTTGTACCATTTTTCGCAGTATCTTTTTTGTATTCTTATTGGCGGTTTCTACAGCACCATTGGCCTTTGGGCGATATGGAGTAGAATTTCGATGTGCAATCTTAAACTGTTGACATACTTCTTGCATCAAATGACTATTGAGATTGGCAGCATTGTCTATAATGATCATCTTTGGAATTCCAAATCTACAAATGATGTTGGCATGAACAAAGTCTACCACAGCCTTCTTTGTCACCGACTTGAAAGTTACAGCTTCTACCTACTTTGTAAAGTAGTCAATGGCTACCAAAATGAATCTATGTCCATTTGATGCCTTCGGCTCAATCGGTCCAATCACATCCATTCCCCAAGCCAAGAACGGCCATGGAGCGGCCATTGCATGTAACTCAATAGGAGAAGAACGTATCAGATCGCCGTGCACCTGACATTGATGACACTTTTAAACAAATTGAATAGAATCCCTCTCCATAGTAAGCCAGTAATAACCTGCTCGAAGAATCTTCTTTGACAAGACATGACCGTTCATATGCGACCCGCATACTCCAGAGTGTATTTCAACCATGATTGTCGAGGCTTCTCTTGCATCTACACACCTCAAAAGTCCCAGATCTGGGGTTCTCTTATATAAGATTCCCCCACTTAAGAAAAATCCACTAGCCAAACGCCTAATAGTCCTCTTTTGATCGTTGGTGGCATATGCTGGGTATTCTCCTGACTGAATGTACCGCTTGATATCCAAGAACCAGGGTTCTCCAACGAGCTCTTCTTCAACCGCATTACAGTAAGCATGTTGATCACGACTCTGTATATACACTGGATCGATGTAGGCTTTATCAGGATGTTGGAGCATTGAAGACAGAGTGGCTAAAGCATCAGCAATTTCATTATGAATCCTTGGAATATGCCTAAATTTTACTAACACAAATCGTCGACATAGCTCCTGCAAGCATTGTCGATACGGGATGAGCTTCAAATCTCGCGTCTCCCAATCACCTTGAATTTGATGGACGAGCAAGTCTGAATCTCCCAAAACCAATAATTCTTGGACTCCCATATCAACAACTAACCTCAAACCAAGAATGCAGGCTTCATACTCTGCCATATTATTAGTACAGTAGAATCGAAGTTGTGCTGTTACCAGAAAATGTTGTCCCGATTCAGAGATAAGAACCGCACCTATTCCGACTCCTTTCATATTAACAGCTCCATCGAAGAACAACTTCCAACCTGGATCAGCATAAATAACGACTTTATCGACACATGACACTTCTTCGTCAGGAAAATATGTCTTCAATGGCTCGTACTCTTCATTGATGGGATTCTCAGCAAGATGATCTACCAAGGCTTGGGCTTTCATGGCAGTTCGAGTCACATATACAATGTCAAACTCGGTAAGCAATATTTGCCACTTTTTCAATCGACCTGTCGGCATAGGCTTCTGAAAGATATACTTCAAAGGATCCATGCGGGAGATGAGATAAGTAGTATAGGATGAGAGATAATGCTTTAGCTTCTGTGCTACCCAAGTTAGGGCACAACACGTCCTTTCAAGAAGAGTATACCTGGCTTCATATGTGGTGAACTTCTTGCTAAGATAATAAATAGCCTGCTCCTTTTTGCCCCTGACATCATGTTGACCCAGGACACAACCAAAAGAATTGTCCATGACTGATAAATATAAGATCAAAGGCCTACCAGGCTCCAGGGGTACCAGCACGGGAAGATTTGACAAATATCTTTTGATTCGATCGAATGCTTCCTGACATTCTTCAGTCTATTTTACCACAACACTCTTTTTCAGCAACTTGAATATAGGCTCACAAGTGGTTGTGAGTTGAGCAATAAACTTGCTAATGTAATTCAGTCTACCAAGTAAACTCATCACCTCCGTTCTATTCTTGGGCGGGGGCAAATCCAGAATGGCTTTGATTTTTGAGGGATCCAATTCAATCCCCCGACGGCTGACTACAAACCCCAACAGCTTTCCATACGGAACTCCAAATACACATTTTACCGGGTTGAGTTTGAGATTATACCTGCAAAGCCTTTCAAAGAACTTTCTTAAATCTTTAACATGGTCGGCCAGACTTTTTGACTTAATAATCACATCATCCACGTATACCTCAATCTCCTTATGCATCATATCATGAAACATAGTGGTCATGGCTCTCATGTATGTTGCTCCCACATTCTTCAAACCGAACGACATCACTCGATAATAATAGGTCCCCCATGGTGTGATAAAAGACGTCTTCTCCGCGTCTTTATCATCCATAATGATCTGGTGATATCCGACATAGCAATCCACAAAAGAGGCAACCTCGTGTTTAGCACAGTTGTCTAACAAAATATGGATGTTGGGCAGTGAAAAATCATCTTTCGGACTTGCTCTGTTCAAATCACGGTAATCAACACACACTCGAATTTTGCCATCTTTCTTTGGTACGGGAACAACATTGGATAACCATATGGGATAACGAGCCACTCGAATTACTTTGGCTTCAAGTTGTTTCATGATTTCCTCTTTGATTTTAATACTTACATCAGTTTTGAACTTCCTCAACTTCTGTTTGACAGGAGGGAATGCGGGATTAGTTGGCAATTTGTGAGCCACTAATTCAGTGCTTAAACCAGGCATATCATCATAAGACCATGCAAAAACATCCTTATAATCAATTAATGCTTGAATCATTCTATCTTTTAGCTGTGGCAAAGCATGTACACTGATTTTAGTTTCCCTAACATCTTGATCCCCTAGATTTATTGGCTCAGTCTCATTCAAATTAGGATTCGATTTGTCTTCAAACTGTTCCAACTCTTTGCTTATTTCTTCTAGTGCTTCTTCTTCATCATATTCCCCATCCTGCTTCATTACATCTGTATTAGTTTGGATTTTAAGATCAGGCTGAAAATTCCGTATGCATGTCATGTCATTAGAATCAGCATAAAGAGAACTCTGTAAGAAAGAAAAACAAAATATATTATACACGAAACAAAAGGGACATTGCATTTCATTAAATAAAAAGATAGAAGGGTTTAAACATAGATTCCAACATAACATAAACAAACTAAAATCCGAATTACAACCCTGAAATAGCTCGGATAAATAGAAAGAAAAACAAAATAAACTACCAAAACTCCCTTCTGATGGAGAGATGAGTGACTTCCCAATTATTGAGTCGGACAGTTGGACCTATGAATTGCACGTCTGCCATACTGGTACCTTCTCCTGCTTCAACCATATCAACTTTAATAAAAAGGTTCTGGAAGTCATCCACCGATTCAACTTCAAATTCCACATGCTTTGTGACACCGCTCTTAACAAATGATTCACTGAGTAGTGGCATTGGGTGAGGGAGTGACCATGTTTCCTTTTTCCTTCCCTTGTCTTTCTTCAGATCTTCAGCTGTAGGCTCAAATCCCAGACCAAACGTGCCCACGTTCTCACTCGGACATATGGGATGAACTATACCGTGCAGAGATGCTCCCAAACCCTTTCCTGGCTCAAATACGTATTTACAAAGTTCACTCACCATCATGATAGAAGCAGAAGACAATTGCGGTCTCGGTATAGCCTGCCATTCAAGGATACGATTCACTGGCACTGTAACAAAAATTTGATAGACGAATGTCTCCTTTACGTTATTTTCTTCAATAAGAGACAAGGGAGAATCTTCATAAGCTGACAAATCTCCTTCACCATGAATAACTACTTCTTTCCTGTCATGCTCAAACTTAATCATTTGGTGCAGTGTAGATGCAACCGCCTTGGCCTTGTAGATCCACGACCTTCCCAACAACAGATTGTAAGAGGATTCTACATTCAATACTTGAAACTCTATGGCGAACTCAACAGGCCCTATGGTCAACATTAGTTCTATTTCACTAATGGAATTTGATTTTGCACCATCAAAAGCCCTAACACATACATTATTGGGCCTGATCCTGTCAGCACCAATATTCAACTTTTGCAAAGTAGAAATAGGGAAAATATTTGCACCTGAACCTCCATCAATCATAACATGAGTGATGTAGAAATCTTCACACTTCACTGTATTGTAAAGGCCCCGGTTATGCCCTGTACCTTCAACAGGCAATTCATCATCAGAAAAGCTGATCCGATTGACCTCAAAGATTTTTCCAACCATTTTCTCAAGCTGGTTGATTGTAATCTCCCTTGGAACATATGCTTCATTTAATACCTTCAGTAAAACATCACGATGCTCCTTGGAGTGCAACAACAAAGATAAAAGGGAAATTTGAGCAGGGGTTTTCTTCAGCTGGTCTAATATTGAATACTCTGGCAACTTCATCTTTTTCAAAAATTCTTCGGCTTCCTCTTCGGTGATAGGCTTTTTGATAGATGACGGTCCACTCGCCGTTGGCTTGGACTTTCTTAAGCTTTCAGGCACGAAGCATCTTCCTGACCTAGTCAAACCCCCTACCTCATCTACATCTTCCACAACTTCTTTCCCATGATAGGTCATCACAGTCCGCCCATAATTCCAGGGAACTCTTTTTGTATTAACTATCGGAGGTTGGGTCATCGGTTTGAGGACAATAAGCACTGCTAGTGCTCCTTTCACCGTCAAGATAGGCTAACTCAGAGCTCCCACCACTGTCAACTTAGGTTTATCCTGACTCAAATCAACATACCTTCTGGCGCCTTGTACTGTGATCAGGGGTTTCTTTGTGCTTTCTTGGGCTTTATCTTCTCTCATTCCTTCCCGGTTCAATGACATTGCTTTTAAAGACTCCGCTATGTTCACCAATTTATCCTCAATGGTCTGTATCTTGACAATAGGCTTATAACCCCTCGAAGATTCTTTCCCATCATATATCAATTCTAACATATTGGCTTCAGCATGGGTTGGCAGTGGATTCTAGTTAATGTTTGGACCCTTCGGGGCCTGGACCAGCATCTGATTTGTATCAATTAAATCTTGGATAGCTCTCTTTAAATGCTAGCATTTCTCGATATCATGGCCTGGCATGTCAGAATAGTACGCACACCTTAAAGAATAATCGAGATTCCTCGGCGACGGATTTGAAAGCCTTCTTTGAATTAGGCTTAAGACCTTCAACTTTCTCAACCTATCAAACAAGCTAGCATATGACTCCCCAAGAGGTGTGAATTGATTTTTGACCGCCTTCTCTTTCTTATACTCAGGCCTAGGTTAAAAACTGGGTCTGGAAGGGTTTTGGTAATTTGGTGGAACGAATGGGCAATTTTGTGGAGCTTGCGCGCGCCACTGCGGGTAAGAAGGGGTTTGGGCATATGGCTGCGCGCTATATACTGGGTACGGGGGCAGTGGAATGGAATATAAAGGGTTTTGTGGAGGGTAGTAATAGTGGGGAGGAATATATGGAGCTTGGGCATAGACTTGGGCTTGGGATTGGGGATATGGGCGAGATGGTCTTTTGGGATAGGAATGGGTTCCAGCTACAACAGTCGCCACGTCCCCTTTCTTCTTTTTACCTCCAAATACGCCATATCCATCTTGAATCGCTTGTGTGGTGTCTTTTAAAGCGGCAAAACTCACTATTCGTCCGGTCTTCATTCCGTCCTCTATCATCTCCCCCATTTTGAGGACTTCAATAAAAGACTTTCCCATTGCCGGAAGTAAATGTTGAAAATAAGTCTCATCCTGTGCCTGAATGAAAACCTCTGCCAACTTAATTTCTTTCATCGGAGGCTTTACCCTGGCGGCCTGTTCACGCCACCTTATCGCGTATTCCCTAAAACCATCAGTGCTTTTTTTCTTCATGTTGACCAAAGATTTTTCGTTCGGAATCATGTCGATGTTATACTGAAAATATTGCACAAACTCAGAAGCTAAGTCATCCCAGCTGTTCCACTTGTCGATATCTTGATCGATAAACCATTCTGAATCCAGATCAGAAAGACTCTCGTCAAAGAAAGCCATGAGCAGCTCTTCCCTTCCTCCTGCAGCCCTCAACTGGTTGCAATAGCATCTCAAGTGGGACACGGGATCACTGTGTCCTACATACTTCTCGAACTTAGGCATTTTAAAACCGAGGGGAATGTTGATGTCTGGGAACATGCACAAATCTTTATAAGAAACACTCTTATAACCTCCGATTCCCTACAAATTTCTCATGGCCTGTTCTAAACTTTTCAACTTCTGTTCTATGACTTTCTGTTCCTCTGTTGTGACAGGTTTCTCTGAATCAAATTGAAATGTAGGTGGCTGAGTGTACCCATATGGTTCATTCATTCTCAAAGTCGGCTCCGGGGCATAATACTGACTATCTGGAACCTTCAATACTGGCTCACTGGCAGACCGAGGAAGCCCCATTGTCGGAGGCAAAACATATGCGGGAGCTTGAGGTGGTGGCGAAGCCACGAATACCGATGTGATCGGTGGCGCCGGCTGAGCAGCGGGTCTTGATTGGGGAGCTTCCAAGGGCACACTAGAATTACCAGGATAATAATGTAGCGGAGTGAATCCTGGAGCATGCTCAGGTGGCTTAGCAGGAGCAGAGAATTGTTCCTGAGAGAGCGGTAGGCAATTAGAGATATTCCCAAGACCTTCAGGGAGCGGAGGAGGAGGCATTCTGCTGGCCCATGCCCGGTGCAAATCTATCAATTATTGCCTGAGCCTTACTACCTCATCATTGTGTTCTGAACTTTCTTCCCTGTGATCCTGATCCGGGTCAATGAGCAAATTTTCAATTTCCCTGCTAGCCATGGAGAGCTTTGCTTTGGATCTTGTGAAGTATGGGTGACTAGCTAGAGTGCTGCAAACCTACCACTGTTATCTGAAAGAACATTCTTATCAAAGATGACATCCGTTAGGATTAGGGCATACAACAAGCATGGGAATCCCATTGGTAAAATTGTCCTAAATTCATGTTCATTTCTACCAGCTTTTGAGGCCTTACAAGTATGAACAAATTAATAAAACAACCACCAGTTTCTAAATAGATCTAGATCAATAAACGATTTGATGATAAAAAACTTGATGGTCACGTTATGCCAGGTATAGTGCGACATGACAATCCCACAGAAAAAATTGGGTAAGAATTCCGCATAAGTCAAACATCGATGCCATCACATACGAAAGGTAAGCCATGAGAATCATGAGAGCAACTTCACGATCAGTTGAGTGCCAACAATCAGTTTCCTAGTTTTTAAGAACAACCCAACTCAAATGATTTCTGCAATTGTGGGTCTGGTTCAAGTTGATTTGCTGGAGAACTGCAATCGCCGGAGAGAGTTCAGGTCGTACCGGTGACTGCTGCCATCGCCGGATAGAGGTCGGATCGGGTCGGTTGTGATGGTCGCTGGAGAAGGCGCTGGAGGCCGGATCTGAGTGGCGGCTGGAGGAGAAACCCGTGCAGGACTTTTGAGGCGGCGCCATCCCTGGATGGTCGGCGTTTGATCGAAGGAAGAGGAGAACGAGAGCAGGAGAGGCGCTGGCGCCGGCGCTGTTGTCACCGATGGGGAGGCAGCGCCGCTTCTTTTTTCAGTTTTGGAGAGAGAGATGGTAGAGAGAGGGAGAAAGGTGGCTGGTTGTTGAGTTCACCGGACTCCGGTATCGTTGGCTGCTACTGTTGCACGTATTCCGGTCAAGCTTTTTCTGGTGATGAATATGTATAGGACATTTTTGTAGGGTTGAAGATGAGTGATCCTATGTACTCCCCCTTTTTGTTGTGTATATCGGTTATTGTATATATGTTGGTGAAGAATAAAATTCTGAGGTGAGTGAGTGCGAGTGTAGGTGGGGTCACATGGGTGGGTATTGGGGTAAGGTAGGTGGGGTAGGGCATGGGGCATGGGGTAGTGATGTGTTGTCCAAAATTGATAGGAGGAGTGGTTAATTTTGTTACAAAAGAATAATTAGGGATTAGGTTTGTTAGTGGGTTTGTTATTTTTTGTATTTTTATGGGATATAATCATACGGGTGAGGAAACGTGGTAAGACAGGGATAAAAATATGTAACTTGGGTCTTCGGGAGGGACAAAATTAGGTGTCTACAGAAGTTAACTACGAAATAAAACAAGAAAAGCACAAAAGAGAAAGGACTATTAAAGAATACAGACTCAAGAAGCGAATAATCAAACAAGTAGAAAAAATATTAGTTAAGAAGTAGCTTTAGGAATCAAAAAGATAAATTAGAATAAACAGAAGAAAACTAAGATGCTAGAACATAGGATTGATAGGAGAAATTGAAGTCTGAATCGCCAAACTCTGTTATGTTCCACTAAATTGAGCTTGATCTTACCAAATTTGATGGACTGACAAGTGACTTTGGGGATGCCCTTGCTTCACTTGGGCGAATCAACCTCTACTTTGGTGATGGTACTGGAGGTGTGATAAAATTATTAGTTTGTGCATGTAAATCTCCTGATTTTCAAGGCTCTTGTGGTCCTTTGTACTTTTGTCCTTTAGTATCTATCTCTTCTGGTAAATTCTCTTTTTGAACTAGAACTCTAACAACCTTTTTCCTTTATTTTGGATCAAATCACACGTTTTGTAAGGTGTCTTTGTCTTGAAGATTTGAAGAGTCTCAAGAACTCCAAGAACCCTATGAAATCCAAAATTTTCAACTAACTCATTTTGGCTAAAAAATTTACGAAAGTTCAGATCTAGGTTTCTTTTGACGTGGGAAACAATCCCTAATACTTTTGAAACTTCGAGCCAAAATTTCAAGATCTAAAAACCCACTTCAACTTTTCATCAAAACTCAAGAACTCAACAATGAGTTTCTTATAAATCTACACCAATCAGGCCTAAAACTCAAATATTTACCTAAATAATACTAGAGAAAATAAATCCAGTATTATAAACGACAAAAGACTTAAAAAAATATATTTATAGTTTTTTTTTTCAAAACAAAATTTTTAGATTTATTTTTGTAAGAGAAATCTAGAACAAGAACAAGCTCACGCATAAGATTAGAATTGGGAGAACAATCTAATCGTGGTTTGATACCAAATGATGCAAATCGACTAAGAAAAATAAGAATATGAAATTGAAAAGTCAATAAAAATACACATAGAATAGATTGATACCAATAAAAATAGTAGTGAAGCAATAAATTAATATAAATACCAATAAACCGCAATGATTTACCCAAATAAGCACCAACTACGACTACAAAGACTTTTGATGAAATTGGTTTGCCTCAAAAACCAATATTTCTAAACAACGATTCAACCAAAAGTTTACCAATCACTTGCTCTCAAGTGTTTTGTTAATATCAAAAAACATAAAAAATAATCTAAGCAAAAAAAAAAAGAGAATACCCTAGTTATTTATAGTCTTGGGTCATTACTACTAAGGCCCAAAGTGGCCCATAAAAGGGGAAGAACTATTGGTACGTTTAGCGAGAAGAATGCCCTGTGACAAGCACAAGGGTGCATTGCCCAAGTACTCCCTCCAGGGCGAAACATAACAATTTGGTTTTCTTTGGCTTGCTTCTCTTTTGGCTACATCAAGACCATTGCCAAACCATTGGGCAACTTTCCAAACTTTCCCTCTTCATTGCCTAACTCCACAACTTGTGCTTAATCAATCATCACTACATGGAACATTCTGGATGGTGTCAAGGTATGTTCAAGTATATCCCGCTTCATGAATAGATCTTGAAGTGCTTGTAGTTTCTGCGCTTGGCTCCTTATGAATGGCTTGGAGGTGACTTGGGTCACATCAACAAATGATATTTATAATAATTCAATAGAAGTAATCAAGAATTAAGATACAATAAGAACATAGTCTAAAACAAGATATAAACTAAAATGTTGCACTATTGAAACCATAAGAGAATACTAGAAATCCGTAAATTTGCACCATGAAATAAAGCTGACTATCTGAAACATCATCATACCTGGAATACATGTGAAAATCATAAATAATAGTTAACTAAAGACATTACATAGTTTTCTATTTGAGGGGTTTCTTATTATCAACATACACCATGTGTCTTCCTGCTATTCTTCGTCTTACCCACGTTGGGAGAGTTGTTCAATATCTTGTTGGGGTGTAGAATATGTATAAAAATAATTTCATACTGGTCCTTTTTGGGGCTAAATAAAAGTCATCCAAATATGCGGCATGATCCTATCCCATGATGGCAATGTAGTTTTAGGATATGTGTCATATAAACCTATACTCTCTTGGTGCTAAATAGTCTCTCCAGAATATATATATATATATATATATATATACACTTACAATATATACCATATAAGGTAAACTAATACTAAACTATATTGTGAGTCTTTTCTTAAAATCTGATCTTTAAAACTTCACTAGTGTAAGCATATGCTCAATTTCTAAATAATAATCAAGTTTTGAACTTTCAAGTAAATCCAACTTTCTTTCAAATATACTTTACAAAATGGATATGAAAAAATCAGCGAGAAAAAGATATAAACTATAAATGATTCACAAAGTAACTTTTCAAGGTTCTTAAATAGTCCAAAACACGAATTACGAATCAAAATTAATGAGTAACCAAGATTTGATGAAATACTATAATTCTTCATATCTAAATTACTACAGAATCAACCCAAGAAGTAAAGGAATTCAACTTAGAAATTTGGGCTTAAAAATCCTAACTTGAATTTAACGAAAATAAGCTTTGGAATCATGGAGCGTGGGGATGGACAAGATTTCTGCACCAAAATAACCTTACATATCTTTAATTTATCCAAATATCCAGAAAAATCTAATCTTCAAAAGAGAAGGGCCACAAAAACCTTTCTTGAATTTTGGAGATGAATTTCCTTTAAAAAATTTAACATTTGTAGTTTGGAATCTTGTTAGGATTTCCTAATTAATGATTAAAATTACTTAAGATCGCTTTGAAACATGTTAGGAACATACCTGGTGTTGAAGGGTGAGGATAAAATAGAAAACCAACTTAAGGCTTGAAAGGAAGTGAGAAGAATGAAAATTTTGGAGAACGGGCCATTTCGCATTAGGCCTAACTACGTTTGAAATGCGATAATCTCTTTGTGAAACGTGGCTAGCATTTCCAATGCACTCCATGGTAGAATTTTTTGGAAGTTTCGAGCTAAATCGTTCTTGCTCTGTAAAATCTGGCAAGTATTTTTTCACAGCCCAAGACTCTTCCCTAGTCGTAACATGGTGCTTAGGGCTCACAGGTGATCCCAAGCTAACCCATGGCCTGGAATGACACTAAGATTACTGAAAATAACTGATAAAACACTGTGCATAAAGTGAACTGAATAATGAAATAATAATAAAAAACCAACAACAATATTTGATTTTAAAACCACAAAGTTGAACATCTAGTTGTATGTCTGATACAAGTCCTTGAATGATGACTCACCAAAGTACTATTGCTAATAGGAGATCATACTAAGCACGATAGGAGATCATACTAAGCGCGATCTGAATGTTGAGCATCAAAACCAATATTATGAGATAATATAGCATAAAAGAAAGTATGTGATAAGTACTTTGAATGTACTGAGTAAGTGAGATAGGAAATAATTGATACACGGTGAACATGATGCATGTAACATGGAAAACTAACACAAAATCAAGTAATGAACATGTGTTGTACTATAAAATGAATAACTAAATAAAAGTTCATACAAGTATCTGAATCTGAATTTGAACTATGGGTTATGGACCGTGGGAGTTACTAATAACCGACCTACCTCAATCTGAGCTAACCAGGGTCCAACATATAACCTTAAATGAAAGGGTGTTCTATACTGTGAGACTCCATAAAACTTCAAATATTTTATTTTTGACCCTCCTGCATGCATAATGTCAATTTTTGACTTAAATTATATTTAGAGACGTTAAAAGGATAATTTAGGAAAGTTTTGAAATTTTGGTAGGGGTTTGGGGTTATTTTGGGACCCTGAGGCAGTGAGGGTCTGCGATATTAGCGTATCACAGAGGATAACCTCTGCGATAGCAACGTGAAATGGAGTCTAGCCTCCACGATATTGGTCTTCCACTCTGTTGTGTTAAAAATGCTTAGTTTTTGTTTTTTTCACTTGGGGTAAGGGGTTTATTAAGTTATGACGATAAGCTAAGTCGGTAAATGCATTATTAAATGACTCCTGGATTAATGGTTGGGTTTATGTTCAAACTATTTCAATTTAGGCTTAAAGGGAATTGTGTAGCTCACCGCGAAGGTGTAGTCCAGGGGGGACTAACACTGAAAACCACATTTGTCGACGTGGGAGTCTATATGACCGTATGCTTTGTTCACACATTATATTTTAGGATGGATAGAGCCTTGGTATCTTTATCCCTTCATTTAGATTCCTATATTCGTGTGGCTAACACGCACTAGGGCCCTTTCAGCAGGGGAAGCTAAACCCATATAGCCCATGGATGCCTTTAGGATAGAGTAGCTGCATAGTTTTAGTTAATGGTTTAAACTCTTATATTCATGACCCTTGTCCCTATCCCAAAATCCTATATATGTATATATAATTATTGTACATATGGTTTTGACTGGTTTACGACATTGACATTATCTTATCACTTTCCCTAAGTTATATGCCAGTGCTTATCCCACTGACAATCCCTGGATACTGCATTATTTTATGAAGTAGGGTCCAAAGGATTTTCAGTTGCTCTTGTGCAGCGTTAGGTGAATGAGTACTCCTGTGGATTTGCTGTGAAGTGGTTAGCTTCCATCTTTCAGAAGGCCTAGTCATTCCATTAGTTTTATGTTCTAGAATTTTAGATTTCCTTTTTAGTCATAGTCGGGGGCATATCCCGACTTAACTGGTATTCCGATTTTAGAGGCTTTTATGGGCAAGTATGGGTTGGATGTTTCTTTGCCTCTTTGTTTTCATTTCATTAATCTATACATATTATTATCAGGTTTGGTTGGATTCCACTGTATTATTATATTGTGTTCTAGATATTAGGATAAGGAGGTGGTCTCCAGATCACGGAGGTCTTGAGATACCCGTCTTGACTAGTTCCTGGTTTGGGTAGTGACAAGCTTGGTATCAGAGAACAATTCTGGATCGTTGGGTGTCCATAAATCCATGTTGAGTAGAGTCTTTTTTATGTGTGTGTAGTGCGCCACACTTATAAGAGGTAGGCTACAAGGAATTCAAGAATGCTTTCATTTCATGTGTTCTATTTCGGGCTATAGAGTCTAGTGTTATGAAACTTCTCTAACTCCTGGCTTCCTCATGTTTCAAATTATGCCTCCCCGAAGATTTAATGTTCGTAGAAACTCTACTGGGAACTTTGTCCTTATAGAGTACAGACCCAGTCTAGGGTCCCTGTTGCTGACTGTACTGCTCTACGTGGAGTTTCACTTGTCCCTACTAGTCCTCCTCGGGCTTCCCGAGATGGTGATAACTATGATAAGCCGCCTAAGGGAGATATCTCTTATGCGGAGTTCTGTCAGTCTATTCATATGCTTACTCAGTTGGTGGCATCTCAGTCTCGTTAGTATGGTCATGTTGGTTTTGTTTCTCATTCATCTGAGGTCACTCAGGTTGGCCAGTTTATGAGGTTGAACTCCTCAACCTTTACACTCTCTAAGGTTGAGGAGGATCCTCAAGTTTTATTGATGAGATGGAGAAAATATTCAGGGTGATGCATGCTACTGATTCTGAAGGTGTAGAGTTTGTTGCGTATTAATTGAAAGATGTGGCTTATCAGTGGTATGAGGAGTGGGAAGTGATGAGAGGTAATGATTCTAACCAAGAAGTGTTGACACGACCCAAACCAGGTCCTTATCATAATGGGCATCTCAACTCCAACAAGGACCGTAAATCACCCCCGATATCCAATCCAACCAACCAATGTATACCCTGAGTCAGAAAATTTTTGACATATAACAAGATGGAGATCATTTATAATGTAAATGACTTTGGGATAGGTTTATAATCAAGACCAACCCAACTGTCCAAACCAAACCAACAACCACAAAACAATAACCAAATCCATATCCATTCCATAACATGCCCAAGTCCACAGTTTGTTCATACAAGGCCTCTAAAACAAAATAAAAGAATATTCGGTCTAGATATGCCCCCGACCATATCCAAAACCAATACCCAAGTCTAAACCAATAAAGTCATAAGAAACTGCAAGTAAGAAATAGAACCTTCCGAAGTATGGAAGCTCACCACTTCAAATCAACACAAGTAGTCCTTGAATCCAAGTCACTATGCAGGAGGTGTGATAGTATGACCAGTCCCTGCATCGCGTAGGAATACAACGTCTGAAGGCGGTTAGCGGTTGGAGCGCAAGCATGTAACTCAAGGATAAGGATAATATAATGCCAACAGTTCAAAACCAATCAACCAATGCAATACATATATATCCATATATACCATGCCAGGATAGGGAACAGATTAACATGAACTTTGAAAACATTAACCTGGGTTGTGTAGCATAACCGTTATATAACAAGGCACCCACGGGCTATATAGGCCCATCTTTCCCCTAGATGGAAGGGCCTTAGTATATGTAGCCGCACGAACTATAGAATATCCATAACCATATATACTCATATGGGGGACACGAACCTCCCGGCATAATCAAGGTGACTCAAGCACCAATATATATATAAGGGGGACTCGAACCTACCATTCTTATATTCATTTTGGGTACTCGAACCTCCCAGTCACAAACACACCTACACCAGCTAGAGCGGTTTCTAGTGTTAGTCCTTCAGACTCCACTTTCATGGCCCGGCTACACATCCTGCTTTAAAGCTCAATTTAAAACTATCATTGCACATACATAACCATTAATCCAATTACTTACCAAAGGCACTTCATTGGTATCGTCATACCAACACCACTTGCAAGCACACAATATGCCATTACCACCATTAATCAACCAATCAGTCATTTGACTTTGGGACTCGAACCCATTGTCTAACAAAGACACTAATTCAATTCCAAGTTTAGGGACTCGAACACATTATCTAGTAAAGACATAAATTAATTTAATGTTTAGGGACTCAAGCCCTTTTATCCAATTTAAACCAACAAGGTTACCATTTAAATCATTACCTGTCCAACAAGCCCTTCATAAAACCATTTACCAACCATTCATATTCATTACGCCAATGCCTTAGTTTAAAACACCATTTAACATGTGACTAGTTCATTCTCTTAGATATTTTCACAAACATGTTGGGGGAATACCATTACCAAGACCAAAACCAAAGTAAAAACCATCAAGTTTAGGGTTACCCATGACCCAATGGTTAAACCACAATTACAAGAACCCACATGTGCAAAACCATCATTAAAACACTTATAAACAAAAATTAAAACCAAGAGTAAACTATACACAATAATTTACAACAAAACCCTCAACATTGGTTTTCAAAACCACCATTAATGAATCATAAACAAAGCTTTAAACATATGATTTTCATGAACTAACAATGAGAGAAGAGTCACATGCCTTATTTACGAAGATTCATGGAATGAACTTGACTCTTGAGCCTCTAGATGAACACTTGAAAAAAACCCTAGCCTAATCTTCTTGAGAGAGTTTAGAGTGAGTTTTAGGAGTTTTTTGATATTTCAAAGTTTTTTATGAGAGGATACAATATGTTTTAAGACGTGGGGTCTTAAGGGTTTTGGGGTGAGAAATGTTCGAAATACCCTCAGCTTAAAAACTAAAAAATGTGCCCAGGAGGGTACGACTTCCCCAAAACTTGTACACACAACATATAAGTGGTACCAACCACTCGTACCCTAGATAGAATGCAGGACTCAAATCTTATACAACATACGACTTCATAGACCAACTAGTATCCACAACATACGATTAGTACCCTAGAACCGTACCCTAGGCAGCCTACCAAGGGCTTGACACACTGAGAAATATACGAGTGTCTCTTCTATCTTGTACCATATCCATACGACTCGTATAGAGTCTAGTCTTACCTTAGACAGTAAACAACCAAAACCATACTGAGTAACATATGATCAAGACCCCTAAACCGTACCCACAGCATACGACAAGTAAGCATTAGTCTTATGATGATCAGAAAGCTCAAACTCAGAAAATTTCTAAGGATCAAAAGCCAAGGTATTTCGATTCTCCCCCACTAAGATCACTCATCCTCGAATGATGGGTAATAGCAAGAACAAGCATGAGTTAACACATTATTACCCATCAAACCTCCCTTTAACCAAGTTAGAAAACAAATACATTAAGGAATCGCCATTCCCTTTAACAAAGTGAGGAAACAAAAGATGTTAAGATTAACACATACCTTAAGCACGAATATCTAAAACAAGGAAAAAATGCGGATACTTGGCCTTCATGTCTTCTTTCTATTCCCAAGTAGCTTCTTCAACCTTATGGTTCCTCCAAAAACATTTACCGAAGACACATCCTTTGTCTGCAACTGATGAACTCGACAATCCAAGATCTCAACCGAGACTACCTCATAAGATAAGGAATCTGAAATACCCAACTCTTCCAAAGGAACAACTAATGAAGGATCACCTACAAACTTTCTCAACATAGAGACGTGGAAAACTGGATGAATGGAGCTCAAACTAGGAGGCAACTCCAAATCATATGCAATACTACCAACCCTCTTTAAAACCAAGTACGGACTAACATACCGAGGACTAAGCTTCCCCTTCATATCAAACCGCATTACTCCCTTCATGGGAGATACCTTTAAAAATACCCAAGCGCCAACTTTAAACTCCAACTCCCTACGCCTCACTTCCGCATAGGTCTATTGGCAATTTTGATCAGCTTTGAATCTATCACAAATCACCTTCACTTTGTCCAAGGCTTGGTGAAC
Organism: Capsicum pubescens; assembly: GCA_030864215.1. Classification (NCBI taxonomy): domain Eukaryota; kingdom Viridiplantae; phylum Streptophyta; class Magnoliopsida; order Solanales; family Solanaceae; genus Capsicum; species Capsicum pubescens. The sequence goes on along the minus strand of CM061544.1, from coordinate 256,890,600 downwards.
CAAACTAGGGCCAAACATCTTACCCTCACCAACCTCATAGGCAGCCCAATAGGAGAACGACATCTCCTACTATACAAAGCCTCAAAATGAGCCATACCAATGCTAGAGTGATAACTATTGTTATAAGCAAACTCTGTAAGAGAAAAATGATTGACCCAATGTCTAAATAGTCCTCTCTATTTATCCATCCAATTGCGGGTGGAAAGCGGTAGAAAGAGGTACTAAGGCATACCTTAGTTCCCAAATATTTCTTAATTGATCACCAAAAATGAGATGAGAATGGAGTACCGCGATTCAAAATAATAAAAACTGGAGCACCATACAACTTTACTATCTCCGCAAGATACAACTAGCATAATCCTCAGCTGAATAACTATACCTTACAAGCAAGATGTGAGCGGACTTGGTCATTCTATCCTCAATGACCCAAATTGAATCACACTAATTTCGAGATCGAGGAAGACCAATAACAAAATCTATATTAATTACCTCCCACTTCCATTCGGGCAACTCAATATCTTGGTACAAACCTCTGGGTCTCATGTGCTCCACTTTCACTTGTTGACACACCATACACTTAGCCACATCGTTAGCCACATCTCGTTTCATATTATTCCTCCAATAAAAATCTTTAAGATCATTATAAATTTTTGTAGAACCAAGATGAATAGCATAACGTGATCAATAAGCTTTGTCCAAAATCCTTTCCCTCAATACATCAATGTCGGGAACACATAACCTGCCTTGGTACCTCAAGATACCATCACCACTAATAGAAAAGTCAACAACTTTTGCTGACCCACATTCTTCTTAATCTTTATCAAGTCAGAATCCAATATCTACTTTTTCTTTATCTCAATAACAAGAGACAACTGCGATACCTGATGCACAAACACACCTCCATCCTTAGAGTCTGTAAGACAAATACCAAGTTTAGCCAAACGGTGAATGTCCTTCATCGACTCCTACTTATCCTCATCCACATGAGCTAGTCTCCCTATGGATAACCTACTAAGAGTATCAACAACTATGTTAGCTTTACCTGGATGGTAATGGAGACTCATATCATAGTCTTTCAGCAACTCAAACCACCTTTTTTACCTAAGATTTAACTCTATCTGAGTAAACAAATACTGCAGGCTCTTATGATAAAAAAAGATGTCAACATGAACCCCATAGAGATAGTGACGCCAAATCTTCAACGCAAATACCACCACCAACAACTCCAAATCATGAGCAGGGTAGTTCTTCTCATGAAATTCAACTGTCTAGAAGAATAGGCCACCACCCTACCATGCTATATCAACACACAACCAAGCCCAATATGAGAAGCCTCATAATACACTACGAAGCCATCATTACCCTCGGGCAAGGTCAAAATCAGAGTTGAAGTCAACTTATCCTTTAACTTCTCAAAACTACCCTCACACACATCTGACCATAAGAACTTTACCTTCTCTGGGGTCAACTTACTCAACGGGGAAGCTATAGTAAAAAAACATTCTACAAATATCCTATAATAACTAGCTAAACCCAAGAAGCTCCAAATATCGGTTGGAGTCGCAGTTCTAGGCCACTTCTTAATCACTACAACTTTTTATGGATCCACCATGATCCCTTTACTAGAAATAACATGACCAAAGAAAGTTACAACCTTCAACTAAAACTCACACTTAGAGAACTTGGCATACAAACATTGATCCTTTAAGTTCTATAACACAACACAGAAGTGATCAACATGATCCACCCCACTCTTAAAGTACATCAAAATTTCATCTATGAAGACAATGACGAATAAATCCAGAAACTAATGGAAGACCCTATTCATGAAATCTATAAACACTGTCGGAGCAATGGTCAACCCAAAGACATAACTTAGAACTCGTAATAACCATACTGGGTCCTAAAGGCAGTCTTAGGAATATCAACTTCCCTAATCTTTAGCTAATGATAAACCGACCTAAGATTAATCTTAGAGAAATATTTCGCACCTTGAAGATGATGAAACAAATTATTGATCCCAAGAAGAGGATATTTATTTTTTACAGTCACCTTATTTAATTATTGGTAATCAATGCACATCCGAAGGGAACCATTTTTCTTATGAACCAACAACACAGAAGCACCCTATGGAGACACACTAGGATGAATAAAATCTTTATCTAAGATATCCTTTAATTACTCCTTAAGCTTCTTCAATTCAGCTAGAGCCATTCTAAAAGGAGGGATAGAAATAGGATAAGTGTATAAAATAATATCAATCCCAAAATCAATTTCCCTATTGGGAGAAATACCAGGAATATCATCAGGGAAACCTCAGGAAACTCATTAACCATAAGAACGGATTCTAGAGAAGGACCTTTCAAGTTAGAATCCTTAACCCGGACCAAGTGATACAAACACCATTTGGAGATCAACATTAGGGCTCTAAGGTTCTCAAAATACTGAAATAATAACTGGGTGTACTGATAATAACATCTAAAAACTAAATAACTAATTGTACTAGTTTGAAAGCCTCTAACTGTCTGAATATGAAGTTGATGTGACAAGCCCCCAACTAACTCTGACTGAAATAACTACTGAACTAATTTAAATATTAAAATAAAATAATATCCTCGATGGATGAGGACTTACTATTGAATCTACTACTGATAATCTGAGCTACTAAGTATGATCAGGAACTGAAGTATCCGAACCTATGATATGAGACATCATAGCGCAAAGAAAAAGTATGCATCAGTACTTTGAATGTACTGGTATGCTAAGTGAGGTAGGCTGATATACATGAAATCATATGCAAGAGATGATAGTTGATTGAATGTACATCATAAAGTAACTGGATGAGAGTACATGCAAAACTGTAACTACTTAACATGTTGAATATGCAATACTGTGCATGTAACGTCTATCTGAATTAGACTAAAACTAAAGTACTGAGTTTTGATAACTGAATATTGATAACTAAAAGCTTAGATTGATACTGAAGTACTAATTTTTTATGGCTAAGTAACTGATAACTGATAGCCATAGTTCTGTAGAACTGTCTGAATTCTTTACTGAATATGGAGACTGAAACTGTAATTGTAGGAGGTATTATCTAACCGACATACCCCACTATAGACTGATTGGGATCCAACCTGTAACACTGGTTTTGAGTCACACTAACTTACAGGAAGACATTTTGTCAACCATCACTAGAAGGAAACTCATACGATATATGTCCACCCTTATCTGATAGGAAGATATCTCAACCTATGTTGGCTACATAGTTCTATAACTCGGGGACTGCTACTAAGGGTCAAACTCTCTGCTTGCAGGAATGCCCCCATCTTTGGGTTCGCTCGATACTGAATCCTACTCCCAACTGAATTGATACTGAACTGATCACTAGACTGTACTAGGCTTGACTGAATTGACACTGATTGTGTTGACTAACTGAACCCGACTGATTTCATTGAGTTCTGTTAACTGACTAAGTACTATTGTTCTTGACTTTAACTGTGATTATTCTATAACTACTGCAACTAAGTAAATAACTAGATTTCAGATAAAAAGTACCCCCAGGACTCGATAGCATCAACAGTAGAACATAACAAAGCTTGAAAAACATAACAATAGTTAATTGTTCACAATTCATTCACTGAGACATTTCGTCAAACACTTGGAGGTTATGAAGTTGTACATTAATGAGAACACATGCTAACATGTCATGATTACATTATTCAATTCACATAGACATTCTATCCAATACTTGGGGAGTATGATTGTAATACATGAAGAATGACATATAGGGCATCATAACTTCAACATAAAATCTTGCAAATTCAAGGGTTTTGACATGAGAGATTCATAATTCAAGACACATGTAACATAATTTCATGGGAACTCATAAAAAATCTTAACTTGAAACCCATACAAACACACAAACATGAATACAATTCAATTCATAACATGGGAATCATAGTTCAAGTTTTTAAAAAGGTTTCTTGAACTCCAAGGGTGGAAGGATACCAAAGGATGAACACCTAACATACATGAGTGACGAAATTCGTGAAGATAGTTGAGGATTTCTTGGAACTTGATCTTGAGCATGATGAACTAGGATTTACTTCTTGAGAGGATTTTGTGAATGAGTGAGTGTATTTTACCTATTGGGGGCTGAATTTTGTTTTATGGGGATTTAATGTGGGAGGAAAATGATTCAATTATCCTCACAAACTCGTAACTTAATACATAATTTGGGCCCAGTGACGCGGTGAATGACGCACTATATTTATGGCATCGATATGATAGTCGATGTATCGCATCAATGGTACCAACATGATGCATCAAGATCGCATCGGCTTGCCATTTTGGTCATCCAAACGCGACTCAAACAATGTCCAAAAATTCCAAAACTCACCCAATATGAGCTATTGACATCCCTTATCTCATAAATTAACTTAAAAATAGACATTCTAAGGTTGAAAAGATCAGAAATAAAATCATTTAAATATCGAGGCCAAAATGACACTAAGTGTCGATACTTAGCTGAAATTTTCTAAGTCTGTGACCTCTTTTGGCATGCTATATAGAACTAAAACGACTAGGATTTTGTGAGGTCCTACAATATCTCTCCCTTGGGAATATTCATCCTCAAATAAGACTGATTGAACTGAGAGGAACTGAGAAACTGTACTTGCACTGACATGCATAACTGAAGCATGACTGAATTCTGAAGACATGACACATGACTGAACTATTTCATGAATGAAATGAGAATGTTTTTCAAGTGTAACTGAGCATGTATAGTAAATATAAGAAATACGGTTACCTTAGGCTGAGAATACCGAAGAATCTGAGATCATAACTGAGTCTGAAGCATGATACATGAACAGAATATCATGAACTGAACTAATTTCTTGGACATATGCAGTGACTTGAGAATGGTTATAAGGCTAGGATAGGAATGAGTGAGTCAACTTTTGAGTAACCATTATCTCCGACTGGATCTGGTTTTGTAAAGAAAAGATGAGAGATTTAGTACATGAAAAGCTTGGGGTATTACATCTCCCCCTTGGGATAGTTTGTCCCTCGAATGATACTGACTTGGATGAATTACTAAGGAAAAAACTAAGATGATACATGACACACTTATGAACCGAATCATGACTGAATATCTGGGATCTAAAATTGATGCCTGTGGAATAGAGTATCCACGACATGAATTCATAAAAGAAACTGAATTTGAGAGTATACATAACAAAAATTTGAAATTCGCTGATCATTGGGGGTGTAGCATGAGTATTGGAATGGGACATACCGTAGAGCATTAGTACATGTGTCATGAGCTGCATGACCTGAGTTTGGAATTTCTGAATTCATGGAACGTTGCTTATCTATTTGCTGCTGGTTTTTTTGTTTGTGTTTCATTTGTTGAGTAGTGGCTGAGGGGGTTGAGGATGGAATAGGGTCATGTTCGAGGGGGATGAGGGGGTTGAGGAGGTTGGGGTGGGACCTATTTTGGGAGAGGGTAAAGAGGGGATGGCAGAGGTGGGTGTGGGTTCAAGGCTAGGTTTTTGGGCTGGTTCGGTGAGGGGTGGGAGAGGGAGGCGCGAGGTGAGAGGTGATAGGTTAAGGGAAGGGTCTTGGAATATTGGGACCCTTCAGGGTAAGTTCGTTGAGTTGGTAAAGATTCTCACGAAGAGGAGGATTAGTATTGTGTGTGTGCAGGAGACTAAGTGGATAGGGTCTAAGTCTAGAGATGTGGATGGGTACAAGCTGTGGTACTCAGGTAGTGATAGACATCAAAGTGGAGTGGGCATCTTAGTGGATGGGGAGCTTAGAGGGTAGGTGGTGGAGGTTAAGAGGATCAGTGATAGGCTGATGATGGTTAAGTTGGTCATTGGGGGGTTTACACTGCATGTGTGTAGTGTTTATGCACCCCAGGTGGGCTTGGATGAGGAGGTGAAGGCCATATTTTGGGAGGCTTTGGATGAGGTAGTGAAAAACGTGCCTATCTCGGAGAAAATTGTTATAGTAGGGGACTTCAATGGGCACATTGGGGCGTGTATGGGAGGTTATGATGATGTACACAGAGGTTTTGGTTTCGGAGATAGAAATGGTGAGGGGGTTGCCCTATTGGACTTTGCGAGGGCTTTTAGGCTGGTGGTTGTGAACTCGAGCTTTCTGAAGAAGGAGGATCATCTGATTACCTTTCGAAGTGCTTTAGCCAAGACTCAAATCAACTTTCTGCTGCTTAGGAAGAGGGATAAAGTTCTATGTAAAGACTGTAAAGTCATTTTGAGTGAGTATCTTTCGACTCAGCACAGGCTTCTGGTGATAGACTTATTTATCAAGAAGAGTAGGGTCGGAGAGGGTCAACCTAGAATCAAGTAGGGTGGTTTGACTCCAGTCAGTGCGCTGGAGATAGGGGTCAGGGTGGCGGGAATGGGGGCATGGGAGTGTAGGGGGACGTGGATGGTATGTGGGATAAGGCTTCCAGCTGCATCAAGGAGACGACTAGAGAGGTGTTAGGTGTCTTGAGTGGTCGGGCAGGTAGATATAAGGGGGACTGGTGGTGGAATAAAGAAATTAAGAAGAAAGTGGAGACTAAGAAAGAGACATATATTAAGATGATTGAGAGTAAAGATGAAGAGGAGAAGAGGGTGAACAGGGAGGCTTACAAAGTGACAAGGAAAGAGGCTAAGTTAGCTGTTACGGCTGCTAAGACAGCAGCTTTTGAGAGCTTATACGCGGGGTTAGAGGAGAAGGGCGGGGAGAAAAGGTTGTATAGGCTTGCTAAGGCTAGGGAGAAGAGGGGTCGGGACCTCGATCAAGTGAAGTGCATTAAGGGGGAGGACGGAAGAGTTTTGGTGGAGGATGTTCATATCAAGAAGAGATGGCAGAAGTATTTTCATAGACTTTTAAACGAAGAGGGAGACAGAGGCATTGTGCTAGAGGAGTTGGAGCGCTTGGAGAAAAGCCGTAATTTCAGCTACTGTAGACGTTTTAAGGTTGAGGAGGTCACAGAGGTGATTCGTAGGATGCGAAGGGGTAGGGCGACGGGGCCGGACGAGATTCCGGTGGATTTTTGGAAGTATGCAGGTGAGGCGGGTTTAAGGTGGTTGATAGATTTGTTTAATGTTATTTTCAAGACTGCGAGAATGCCTGAGTCTTGGAGATAGAGTATGATGATTCTGTTATATAAAAACAAGGGCGATGTTCAGAGTTGCAACAACTATAGGGGTATTAAGTTGTTGAGTCACACTGTGAAGATTTAGGAGAGGGTGGTCGAGCGGAGATTGAGGAGAGTAGTTTATATTTTGGAGAATCAGTTTGGTTTTATGCCTGGTCGCTCAACGATAGAGGCAATTCATCTGGTGAGGAGAGGTAGAGCAGTATAGGGAAAGGAAGAGGGATTTGCACATGGTGTTCATCGACTTGGAGAAGACGTATGACAAAGTCCCTAGGGAGGTTCTTTGGAGATGCTTAGAGGTGAGAGGTGTTTTGGTGGGGTACATCAGAGCTATTAAGGACATGTACGATAGAGGGAAGACTCGGGTGAGAACGGCGGGAGGTGACTCAGGGCATTTTCCGATCGAGACAAGTCTGCATCAGGGTTCGACTCTTAGCCCTTTCCTTTTTGCGGTGGTAATGGATGTGTTGACGCGGAGTATTCAGGGTGAGGTGACTTGGTGTATGTTATTTGCGGATGATGTAGTGCTGATTGATGAGACGCGGGTGTATGTGAATGAGAAATTGGAGGTTTGGAGGCAAACCCTAGAATCGAAGGGGTTCAGGTTCAGTAGGTCCAAGACGAAGTATTTGGAATGCAAGTTTAGTGATGCGAGTCAGGAGGATGAAGTGGTGGTGAGTTTAGATTCCCAGGTTGTTTGTAAGAGGGATAGTTTTAAGTATCTTGGGTCTATTATCTAGGGGAATGACGAGATTGATGAGGATGTCTCTAAACATATTGGAGCAGGATGGATGAGGTGGAAGCTCGCTTCGGGAGTGTTGTGTGATAAGAAGGTCCCCCTTAAGCTTAAAGGAAAATTCTACAGAGTGGAAGTTCATCCGGCATGCTGTATGGAGCGGAGTGTTGGCCAGTCAAGAACTCCCACATCCAAAGACTGAAATAGGTGGAAATGAGAATATTGTGATGGATGTGTGGACTTACTAGAGGGGATAGAGTTAGGAATGAGACTATTCGAGAGAAGGTGGGAGTGGCTTCGGTGGAGGATAAGATGCGAGAAGGAAGGTTGAGATGGTTTGGGCATGTGATGAGGAGGGGCACGGATGCCCCAGTTCGGAGGTGTGAGAGACTGGCTTTAGATGGATTTAGGAGGAGTAGAGGTAGGCCGAATAAAAACCGGAGGGAGATGATTAGACATGACATGGAGCAGCTGCAGCTCACTGAGGACATGACCCTAGACAGGAAGGTGTGAAGGTCGCGGATTAGGGTAGAAGGTTAGGGTGAGTGCATGGATTGTGGCTAGGTGTTAGGAGTGCGAGTGCGTATCCGGGAAGTAACCCCAGGCCTGTGTCCTTGATTAGGAGCCTTTAGCCAGGTGAGTTTGGGTGGGGTAGGTAAGTGGGTGTCCTAGTTCTTATTGCTTATTTCGTATTGCTCGTATTTCTCTTATTTCGTACTTCACTGATATTAATTTTTATTATTTCTTATGTCTGCATGTCAACCTTTCCTGTTACATGTTCCTTTACGATCTTGGTGTATTATTCGAGATTCTGAGCCGGGGGTCTATCGAAAAAAGCCTCTCTACTTCTTCAGAGATAGTGGTATGGACTGCGTACATCTTACCCTCCCCAGACCTCACTTTGTAGGAATACACTGGGTCTGTTGTTGTTGTTGTTATTGTTGATTCGCACTGCTGAGCAAACTTGAACTCCCCATATGAGGGACTGGAATCATACTTGATTATATGGAAAGTGCATGAATATGAGCTATGAACATAGAGCTGATATGTAAGGCATGCGTAGATATCATAATAACTGAAGTGTAAATACTGTAATAAGCATGGGTCGAGCATTATTCTACAACACACTGGCATTACTACTAGAATCTGAGAGCCTGACTTGGTCACTTGTTTTACCATCTCCCCCTAAGTTTAAAGCTAGGGGTGGCAAAATGGATAAATTATATGGTTATCCGCCCGTTTTATCCATGTTAAATGAGTTGGGTATCCAACCCATTTAATAGTGGGTCTAAGATGGGTCAATCCATATTACCCATTTTAAAATATGGATAACCCATGGGTATCCACTAATTATACTCTCCTTAAAGTATGACATGTGTGAAGATGTAGCAATGTCTAAAGTATACTTATTAAGGGTGTGTTTGGAATGAATAAATTTTTTTCCAAAAATACTTTTTTACAAAAAATAGAAAATATTTTCCATTTTTTCAATTTTTATTTTCATAATTTTTTAATTTTTTTTTTGAACTTCTTTTTTTAAAAAAAATTAAAGTATGACATGCATGGAGATGTAGCAATGTCTACCGTATACTTATTAAGGGTGTGTTTGGAATGAAGAAATTTTTTTTCAATTTTTTTTTTTTTTTTTAAAATAGAAAATATTTGCCATTTTAAATTTTTTTATTTTCATAACTTTTTTTATAAAAATTTGAACTTCTTTTTTTAAAAAAATGACTTTTTTCATTTTAATTATTTGAATCACCGTTCTCTTTTTTTTTTCTATTTTTTTCTTTTTTCCTTTTTCGTTTCTTTCTTTTCGTTTTTTTCTCTCTCTTCTATCGTTAATTTCTATTTCTCTTTTTTCTTCTTTTTTTTCCTTTTTAAAATTTTCTTTATCATTTTTCTTCCCCCCCCCCTCTCTCCCCTTTTTTTTCTAATTTAATTTTTTTCTATTTTTATTTTTGTTTCTTTCTTTCACTTTTTTTTCTCTATTCTATCTCTAGCTTCTATTCCTCTTTATTCTTTTTTTTTTTATATTTTTTTCTTTCTTCTTTTTTATTTTCTAATTTTTCTATACTTTTGAAAAATATTACTACGTCGAGAACAAAAAATACCACAATCGCTTATTGTATTTTTATGTGCACCATCATTTATATTTTTATATTCATTGATATATTTTTTTTTGTATTTTATAGTTTGCACTTGTATGGGTATTTTTATTTTATAGTTCACGTTGTTATTTATATTTTTATATTTGTTGATATTGTTGCATTTGTATTTTTATTTTATAGTCATGCTATCATTTATATTTTTATTTTTATTGATATAATTGTATCAAATATAATACATGTTTATACAACTTGAACTATTCAAATACAAATGGTACTTATTTATATACAAATACAAATGATAAATTTGACATACAAATATTAACGATACATTTATATAAATGATGCATGCATATTTGTATATTTTAGATTTAAACAAATACAATAAATTCATACACTTGTTTGTGTACAAATACAAATAATAAATTATAAATATTTACATTTAAACTATTCAAATACAAATAATAAATTTATTTGAAGTATATAGTATTATAAAAATAAATATAAAATACAACAAAAAAATAAGAGAAAAAAATACAAAAAAATGACAAAAAAGAATAAGCAAACTAAGCAAAATGAAAAAGAAAATACACAAAAAGGGAAAAATGACAAAAATGTAACAAAATGAAAAAAATAAAGAAAAACAAAAAATGGAAAAAAAATGGAAAAGAAAAAATGAGAACAAAAAAGAAAAAATGGAAAGAAAAAAAAGGAAAAGAAAAAAAAGAGAAGAAAAAATAGCTGGAAAAGAAAAAAAAAAAGAAAAAGAGAAAGTTAAGGGAGAAATAAAAGAGAGAGGTTATGGAGTGTATTTAATTAGCAAGAGAGCCTATGGATTGTAATTAATCAAAACTTAGGCAAAATTAAATAATTAAAAATTTATGTTTGCTAAGTCATGTAGTTTTTCTTTTAATATAAGAGTACTTTTGTCTTCATATAATAAGAAGTAACGGATAATATGGATATCCATATTATCCATTGAGTTTATCCATTTTATCCATAATCAAATATGAGTTGGGTTGGATATTTTATCCATTTTCACATGACCCACTTTTAACCTGCCCATATCCGACTCAACCCACCCGTTTGTCACCCCTACTTAAAGCCATCATTCTAAGACTGTGAACCACTTAACAAACTCTAAATTTAACTGCCACCACTTTACTCTACAATCTGGGGTAATAATACCTATAAATAATAAATTTTCCCAAAGGACTACACCTGAAGTGTAAGACCCATCACTAATACTCCCTTCTGGGATACACTCTTAATATTTATAGCCCCAATAATCATTATATAACAACTTAAATACTGACTAACTTAGAATACTCAACTCTTTTTTTTTATGAGCTCAATCTTCAAAGATTCAAACTTAAACTCTAACACATAGCATGGATATCCCCAATTCTTTAATAAACTATACTAATTTCATCATAGCCTACAAATACCACATTCATAACACATGTTTTGAATCAACAACTTAAATTCTTGTATACACTACTTCAAGCCTACTGATTCACCTTTCACATGGCTAGTCCCACGAAACAGACAACACCATCCCAACTCTGATATTGTTTCTAAACTCCTGGTCTCATGCTTCAAGTTCTAGATCATATTCTATCATAGGATTATGAGAAGGAATCTAAAATCATGTCTGACTCCTAAACAATGAGGTACTAACCCCTTTATTCACTGACTGGTTCATCGAGTAGCTGAAACTGAACTACTCTATTTCTAAATCAATTGAAGTGATTTACTTGGATACTGCAATCGGGTAATTTATGTGTACCCATCGGGATATGATAGACTTACCCACTGGGGTAGAGACTGAGAAAGGCTCTATTAGAATTTCAGGACTGACTCAGAAGTTGAAAGTTTTATATGGGGTTACCAAAAAAAGCAAAGCTCTGTGGTCTAGTAAATCAGACACAAGATTATGAAAGGCCTGTAATGTACCCATAACTGATCAGGAGAACTTTCCTGATCATGTCGGGACTGAAGTGCATAAAGCCTATTTTGACGCTGGCCACTAGTTGCACTGGAAGTAGTGCCCCGCTGAGTCGGGCGATCGGATAAAACTAGAGGATGACTGTGCTGACTCTGCGAACCATCCTTAGGATATTCTCTGACTCTGTGGCATGACTCTCCATATCCAAAACACACATCACAACCCGCTCTACACACTCACTTATGATTCCTACCACACTCTCCACAAAGCGGATGGGTACGACCACTACTCGCTCTAACCTAGGTTTTGGAACCTGGTGCCCCATCCTGACTATCACTCCTAAACTTTGGTATTGGAACACTAGCTGAAGACAAAACTGGGGTTGAACACTTTTGATTGAATTGAGAACGTTTACGACCTTCTAACTGAGACAAAATTGAAACTGCATGTCCTTTCCTTCTTGTTCTCCCTCTCTTTCTCCTTAGTTTTTTGCTCTTCTATCTGTTGAGTATGGACCATTAACCTAGCCAAGTTAATCTTCTTTATTAACATTGAGGTCCTACACTCCTTGACCATACTGTTGGACAACCAAACACAAACTTACTCATATTAGATCTGCTATCAGCTACCACATGAGGAGCATATCTGGCTAACTGCGTAAACTTGAGGGAATACTCTTTCACACTCATGTTGCCCTACTTCAGTTTAATGAACTCTAAAACCTTAGTTTCCCTCAAATCTAATGGGAAGAACCTATCTAGAAAGGCAGTAGCAAACTCTTCTCATTCTTGCCCTGCATCTGTAGCCTTATCTTCTTTCCACTACTTAAACCATGTATGAGCCACTTCCTGCAACTGATAGAAATCTAACTCAGCTCTCTCACTAGTGGTTACCTCCATAATATTTGTTACCTTCAGCACCATGTCGAGGAATTCATGTGGATTCTCTTGAAATTTGGATCCTAAAAAAGAAGGAGGATTCATTCGGGTGAAGTCCTGAATTCTAGCTGCAGCAGTATTAGCCACTAGGTTGGCCTGAACCGCATTTGGATGTTCATTCTGGGCTACTACCGAATCAGTTAAAGTGGTCAAAGCTACTCTAAATTTTGCGTGAGAGACATGCTCATTCAAGGGGATCTTCTTGAACGAGCGGAGGTGTTGGCTGGTTTCAAGTTCTTCTTCCGTTGGTCTTTTTGGGAGGCATGTTTTGTAAATGGAATGGAAGATTGGATTAGACAGAGAGTTTAACTTGAGCGCATGCTCACTCGTACGACATGAATACTGAAAGAAGGGAAACTTTTTCCTAAAAATGCCTTATAGCCTCTTGTCCATAAGTGTGGCGCGCTACACACCCATGCACAAGACTACTTGATGCAGCTTTCAGACTCCCTAGGACTCTTTAGAATCTTAGGATCTGACCCTAGATGTCACACGGTGATTACGACCCCAGAGGATCACAAGCTAACCCATGACTGGTACCTGCTGTGAACACTAAATAAAAATACTGAAAATATATGTGAAAGTATAAATAAAATTTCATAAGGTTCTCAAAATACTAAAATAATAATTGGGTGTACTGATAATAACATCTGAAAAATAAATAACTGACTGTGCTAGTCTGGAAACCTCTAACTGTCTGAATATGGAGTTGATGGGACAAGCCCCCAACTTACTCCGACTGAAATAACTATTGCACTAACTAAAATACTAAAATAAAATAATATCCTCGATAGATGAGGACTCACTACTGAATCTGTTGCTGACAATCTGAGTTACTAAGTATGATCAGGAACCGAAGCGTTCGAACCTATGATATGAGACATTATAGTGCAAAAAAAGAGTATGCATCAGTACTTTAAATGTACTAGTATGCTAAGTGAGGTAGGCTGATATACATGGGTTCATATGCATGAGATGACAACTGAATGAATGAACATCATGAAGTAACTGGATGACAGTAAATCTAAAACTGTAACTACTGAACATGTTGAATAGGTAATACTGTGCATATAACATCTGTCTGAATTAGACTAAAACTGAAGTACTGAGTTCCAATAACTGAATACTGATAACTAAAAGTTTAGACTAATACTGAAGTACTGATTTCTGATGGCTAAGTAACTGATATCTAATAGCCATAGTTCTGTAGAACTATCTGAGTTCTTTACTGAATACTGACACTGAAACTATAACTGTGGGAGGTATCATTTAACCGACATGCCCCAATCTAGACTGATTGGGGTCAAACCTATAACCCCAGTTAGAAGGGTGTTAGTACCGAGCCACGGGTACTAAAACTGGTTGTGAGTCACCCTAACTTGCAGGAAGACAATTTTTCAACCCTCACTGGCAGGAAACTCATATGAGATATGTCCACCCTTATCTGACAGGAAGATATCTTAACCTACGCTGGCTACGTAGTTCTGTAACTTGGGGACTGCTACTAAGGGTCAAACCTTCTCCTTGCAGGAATACCCCCATCCCTGGGTTCGCTCGGTGCTGAATCCTACTCCCAACAAAATTGACACTGAACTAATCACTAGATTGTTCTAGGCTTGACTAAACTGACACTGATCGTGTTGACTAACTGAACTGGACTGAGTTCACTGAGTTCTGTTATCTGACTGAGTACTACGATTCTTGACCTTTACTGGGATTATTCTATAACTATTGCAACTAAGTAAACATCTAGATTTCGGGTAACAGGTACCCCCAGGACTCGATATCATCAACAGTAGAACATAGCAAATCTTGAAAAACATAATAATAGTTAATTGTTTACAATTCATTCACTGAGATATTTCGTCAAACACTTGGAGGTTATGAACTTATACATGAATGAGAACATATGCTAACATGTCATGATTACACTATTCAATTCATATGGACATTCGATCAAACACTTGGGGAGCATGATTGTGATACCTGAAGAATGGTATATAGGGCATCATAACTTCAACATGAAATTTTGCAAATTCAAGGGTTCTGACATGAGAAATTCATAATTCAACACACATTCTAACATAATTTCATGGAAACTCATAAAAGATCTTAATTTGAAACCCATACAACCACACAAACATGAATATAATTCAATTCATCACATGAGAATCATAGTTCAAGTTTTTGAAAAGATTTCTTGAACCCCAAGGGTGGAACGAGACCCAAGGATAAACATCTAACATACCTGAGTGACGGAATTAGTGAAGATTGTTGGGGATTTCTTGGAACTTGATCTTGAGCTTGATGAACTAGGGTTTACTTCTTGAGAGGATTTTGTGAATGAGTGAGTGTACTTTGCCTATTGGGGGGTTGAATTTCGTGTTATGGGGGTTTAATATGGGAGGAAAATGACTTAATTACCCCCATAAGCCTATAACTTAATACACAATCTAGGCCCAGTGACGTGGTGACAGACGTGCCATATCGATGGCATCGACATGATAGCCGATACGTCGTGTTGATAGTACTAATGTGATAGCCAATGCGATGCATCAAGATCGCATTGGCTTGCTATTTTGGTCATCCAAACGTGACTCAAACAATGTCTAAAAATTTTGAAACTCACCCAATATGACCTATTAACATCCCTGATCATGAATCAACTTAAAAATCTAGATTCTAAGGTTGGAAATAAAATCATTGAACTATCGAGGCCAAAATAAGACTAAGTGTCAACACATAGCTGAAATTTTCTAAGTATGGGATCTCTTTTGGCATTCTATATAGGACTGAAACGACTAGGATTTTGTGAGGTATTACAACTAGCCTGAGATTGGGCACCCTAAGCTCGAAACCAACTATCATACTTAGATCGATGATCACCCAACGACTTCGGGTAAGGAGCACTAGCTGTGGACAAAGAATCAGAACTCTCTCACTTCTTCTTTGGCCATTTACTACCATCTCTACCACTTTTCTTAGAAGGCCTAAATTGTTTTGCCTGCCTCTCACTAAACTTAGCCCGCTTCCTCTTTTCTTCCTCTACATGCTGCATATACATAACCAACCAGGAGATGTCCATGTACCTTTTTAACAAAGTAGCCTTACTTTCAAGGATCAATGCACGAGACAATCCTGAAGCAAACTTTCTCATCCTAGCCCTCATGCTTGAAACCAACTATGGAGCATACCTGAACAACTAATGAAATTTCAAGTCATACTCCTTGGTAGACATCCTACCTTGCCTCAAATTTATAAACTTTTTTGCTTTCACCTCTCTCAACTCCTGAGAAAAGAAACGGTCCAAAAATACACTAGAGAAATCCTCCCACAAGGAAGAACCAATATCCTCTCCTCTAGACTACTCCCACTCTTTGTACCACTGGTATGTTATATATTTCAATTGGTAGGTATCAAACTCAACACCTTTAACCTTTGAAGCATGTATAACCTAGAAGATCTTCTCCATTTTATCAATGAAACTTTGAGGATCTTCCTCAACCTTAGTACTAGTAAACATAGGTGGATGCAACCTCATGAGTTGTCCAACTCTAGTAGACTCATATGAACCCATAGCAATACTAGCAGAACCCGACTATTGTGACTGAGATGCCACCAAATGAGTCAACAGGGTAATAGAGCAACGAAACTCAGTATTAGTAGCCTCTCCTTGAGGTGACTAAGTATGGGTATCACTCTCAGGATTAGGATCAGTAGGGACATATGAAACCCCATGAGGATAGTCAGATACAGTGACCCTTAACCAGGTCTGGACTCCAAAAGTTGGATGAGCTCCATCCACATTGTCCTCAGTCGGTACAAAAGAGTTTGCATGAATATCAGATCTTCTTGGAGGCTTGATCTGAAATATGAGCAAACAGAAATCAGAAGGATTCAAGACCTTAGACTCTATAGCTCAAAGTAAGACAACAACAAAGTGAAATATTCCTAAATGTCTCATAGCCTCTCTCTTATAAGTGTGGTGCGCTACATACCTATAAAAGAGACTCTACTTGACACGACTTTGTAGACACCCAACTGACCATGAACCTAGGCTCTGATACCAACTTGGCACGACCCGAACTAGGGACTTGTCGTAATGGGTATCTCAAGCCCAATAAAGACCTAATATCACCCCGATACCTAATCCAACCAACTAACATATACCCTGAGTTGGAAGATTTTTAATATATAACAAAATAGAGATCATTTAGAATGTAAAAGACTTTGGGATAGATTTATAATCAAGACCAACCTAACTAAGTCAATCATCCAAACCAAACCAACAACCACAAAAGAATAATCAAATCCATATCCATTCCATAACATACCCAAATCTACAGTTTGTCTATACAAAGCCTCTAAAATAAAACAAGAATATCCAGTTAGGACATGCCCCCGACCATAGCCAAAATCAATACCCAAGTCAAAACCAATATAGATATAAGAAACTGCAAGCAAGAAATGGAGCCTTCTAAAGTATGGAAGCTCACCACTTCAAGTCAACACAAACTGTCCTCGAATCTAAGTCATTGTATAGGAGGTGTGATAGTATGAACAGTCCCAACATAGCATGGGGATATAACATTTGAAGACGGTTAGAAGTTGGAGTACTAGCATGTAACTCAAGGATAAGGATAATATAATTCCAATAGTTCAAATCCAATCAAACAATGCACATAACCAATGCAATAAATATATATATCCAAATATAACATACTGAGATAGGGAACAAGTTTAGATTGTATAGTATAACCGTCATATAACAAGGCACCCACGAGTTATATGGGCCCAGTTTTTCCCTAGATAGAAGGGACCAGTACGTGTAGGCGTACAAATCAGAGAATATCCATAACTATATATGCCTATAGGGGGACTCTAACCTCCCAAAATAATCAAGGTAACTCAAGCACCAATACATGTATAAGGGGGACTCAAACCTTCCATTGTTATATTTATTCGGGGGACTTGAACCTTTTATTTCTATATTTATTCGGGGGACTCGAACCTCCCAATCACAAAGACACCTGCATCGGCTAGGACGATTTCTAGCGTTAGTCCTTCGAACTCCACTTTCACAACTCGGCTACACCGAGTGTTAGTCTTTCCGACTACACTTTCACGGCCCGACTACATATCCTGCTTTAAAGCCCAATTTAAAACCATCATTACACATACATAACCATTAATCCAAATACTTACCAAAGACACTTCGTTGGTATCATCATACCAATACCACTTGCAAGCGTACAACTTGCCATTACCATTATCAATCAAGCAATCATTCATTTGACTTTGGGACTCAAACTCATTTTCTAACAAAGACACTAATTCAATTCCAAGTTTATAGACTCAAACTCATTATCTAGTAAAAACATAAATCAATTTAATGTTTAGGGACTTAAATCTTTTTAGGCAATTTAAACCACCAAGGTTACCATTTAAATCTTACCTGGCCAACAAGGCTTTCACAAAACCATTTACCAACCATTCATAATCATTAGGCCAATTCCTTAGTTCAAAACACCATTTAACATATGACTAGTTCATTCTGTTAGATATTTTCACAAACATGTTGAGGGCATACCATTACCAAGACCAAAACCAAAGTAAAAACCATCAAGTTTAGGGTTATCCATGACCCAATTGTTAAACCACAATTGCCAAGTACCCACATATGTAAAACCATCATTAAAATATGTATAAAAATAATTTAAACCAAGAGTACACCATACTTAAAAATTTGCAACAAACCCCTCAATATTGGTTTTCAAAACCACTATTAATGAATTATAAACAAATCTTAAAATACATAATTTTCATGAACTAACAATGAGAGAAGAGTCACATGCCTTATTCAAGGAGACTCATGGAGATTCGTGTAAAGAACCTGACTCTTGAGCCTTTAGATGAACACTTGAAGAAAACTAGCCCAAATTTCTTGAGAGAGTTTACAGAGAGTTTTAGGAGTGTTTAGATCTTTCGAAGTGTGTTATGAGAGGCTAAAATATGTTTTATGATGTGGTCTTAAGGGTTTTGGGGTGGGAAATATCTGAAATACCCTCAGCATAAAAAGCTAAAAAATATGCACGGGGGGTACGACTCCCTCTAACTTGTACATACAACATACGAGTGGTACCCACTACTCGTACCCTAGAAAGAATATTAGACACCAATCCTCTCCAACATATGACTTCATAGACTAACTAGTATCTATAATATATGATTAGTACCCTAGAACCATACCCTAGGTAGCCTACCAAGGGCTTCATACACTGAGCAACATACAAGTGGTTCTCCTATATTGTACCATCTCCATACGACTCGTATGGAGTTTAGTCGTACCATGGATAGTAAAAAACCCAAAACACACTGAGTAATGTACGAACAAGACCCCTAAACTGTACCCACATCATACGACAAGTAAGCATAAGTCGTATGATGATCAAAAATCTCAAACTCAAGAAATTTCTAAGGAACAGAAGCCAGGGTATTTCAGTGTGGGATAACTTTTTAGGTGTTTTCCTTAATCACTTATTTTCTTAGGAGTTGAGGGAAACGAAGGATAAAGATTTTATGAACTTAAAGTAGGGTAAGATGAGTGTTAATAAGTATGCTTTGAAGTTTCAGCAGTTGGCCCATTATTCGCCGTATTGGTGTACAATATGAGGTCTAGAATGAGGAAGTTTATTTCTGGTTAGACCCGTGAGTTGGTATTGGAGTGTAAGGTTGTGATGTTTAAATAATATAGACATCTCTAAGCTGGTGTTTTATATACAATAGGTAGAGGATGAGAAAAGAAGTAAGTAGAGATGGGAAAAAAATAGAACAAAAATTTTAGGCATTCAGAACAGGGTACAAGTCAACAAAAATGTGGGAGAGATGGTAGGCAATGGACTAAGAAGAATAATTAAGGAAGTTCTTATTCAAAAACTAATGCTCCTTATCCTAAGACTTTTGGTGATTATCTTTTTCAGACTAGTAGTGGTTCTAAGGCACAAGGTGCCCAGTCTCAGGCTAGTAGAGCTCAATCAACTCCACCTTATCCTCCTTGTTATTTTTGTGGATAGATTCATCGTCGTTATTATGGGAGGAGAGGAACTTGTGTTTCAATTATGGTCAACCTAGTCATCTGCAGAGAAACTATCCTATAGAAAAAGATTTCACTAGAGCTAATAAGGTTCTGGTCGCCACTTCTTTAGCTCCTGCACCTAAGGGTGTCACTTCAGGCATCGAAATTGCCCGAAATCATCTCTATGCACTTGCTACTTATGAGTAATATGAGGCATCCCCTGATGTTGTTACTGGTATATTATAGCTCTTCTCTCATGATTTTTATTATTTGCTTGATCTGGGTTCTACCCTATCTTATGTTTTGACTCCTTACGTAGATGTACACTTTGATTTTGGTACTAAAAATATTGCTGACCCCTATTCCATTTTTACTATGGTGGGCGATTATATAGCTGCTAGAAAAGTCTATAGGAGTTGTGTGGTGTCCATTTTTCAGAGAAAGATATTGGTGGATTTGATAGAGCTTGACATGATAGACTTTAATGTAATCTTGGGGATAGATTGGCTCCATTCATGTTATTTTTCTCTGGACTGCAGGACCTGAAAGATTAGTTTCCAACTTCCGAAAAAACCAGTGATCAAATGCGAAGGGAGTTTCTTAATACCCAAAGGGAGGTTTATTTCCTATCTTAGAGCTCGAAAATTAATTTTTAAAGGGTATCTGTATCATTTGGTTTGGGTTAAGGATTGTAATTCTACAAGTCTTTCTTTACAATTTGTCCCTGTTGTTAATGAATTTCCTGAAATATTTCTTAATGATCTTCCTGAAATTTATTCCGATAGGGAAATAGACTCCAGGATTGATCTTCTACCAAATACCCGTCCCATTTTCATTCCTCCTTTAGGATGGCTCTGACTAAATTAAAAGAACTAAGGAGTAGTTAAAGGATCTTATTGATAAGGGTTTCATCCATTCTAGTATTTCTCCGTCAGGTGTTGTTATACTTTTCGGGAAAAAGAAAAATGGTTCTCTTTGGATGTGTATATACTATTATCAGTTGAATAAGGTTGTGGTGGAGAACAAATATCTTCTTCCTAGTATTGATAACCTATTCGATCAATTTTAGGGTGCTAGGTATTTCTCTAATCTTGATCTTTATTCGAGCTATCATTAGTTGAAAATTTAGGAGGTTGATATTTCCAAGGCTACTTTTTGAACTTGGTATGATCATTGTGAGTTCTTGATTATGTCGTTTGGATTGATTGTAAAACTCAGTATGGTCTTTATGAGTTTTTGGTTATATCATTTGGGTTGAGTGATGCTCCGATTGCTTTCATGGATCTTATGAATTGGGTGTTCAGGCAGTTTTTGGACTTGTTTGTGATAATGTTTATTGATGACATCTTGGTGTACTCTAAGAGTGAGGAGGATCATGTCAATCACCTCCTAATCTTGTTGCAGACTCTTAAAAATCAGAAATTATATGCCAAATTTTTGGTATTTGTATATTAATCCTAACTTCTTTGTCTTGAGCTGGGGGTCTATCAAAAATAGCCTTGCTACTTCTCCGGAGGTAGTGGTATGGACTGCGTACATCTTACCCTTCCCAGACCCCACTATATGGGAATACACTGGGTTTGTTATTGTAGTTTTGACGGAATGCTGTGACTTTTCTTGGGTATGTTGTTTTGGTAAGGGTATTAAGGTAGATCTACAAAAAATCCAGGCAGTTAATAAATGGCCTAGACCCAAGACTCCAGCCGACATTAGGAGCTTCTTGTGTTGACTAGGCATTATCGGAGGTTTGTGGAGAGTTTCTCATCTATTGTTGCTCCGTTGATGAAGCTAACTTAGAAAAAGGTTAAGTTTTTATAGTCTGATGCATATGAGGGTAGTTTTAAGAAGTTGAAGGATAAGTTGACTATTGTGCCAATTTTGACCCTTTTCAAGGGTACTAATGGGTTTATTATTTATTGTGATATATTTTGTGTGGACTGGCTTGTGTTTTTGATGCAGTATGGTAAGGTTATGGCTTATGCTTCCAAACAACATAAAGTTCATAAGAGAAATTACCCAACTCATGATCTAGAATTGGCAGCAATCGTCATTGCTTTGAAAATATGGCGCCATTATCTATATGGGGTATATGTGGATATTTATTCAAACCATAAGAGCTTACAGTATGTATTTTACATAGAAGGAATTGAATCTATGCAAAGAAGGTGGCTTGAATTACTCAAGGATTATGATATGAGTTTGTACACCATCCAGGTAAAGCTAATGTGGTTGCTGATGCTCTTAGTAGGTTGTCTATGGGGAGCTTATCTCATATAGATAAAGAGGAAAAAGGGTTGGTGAAGGATATTCACAGGTTGGATAATTTGGGTGTTCGTCTCTTGGACTCCAAGGATGGGGGAGTGATTATTCAAGAAGTGGTTAAATCATCTTTTGGTGTTGAGCTAAGGGAAAAGTAGGCTTGGGATCCCAAAATTATGCAGATTAAGGATGATGTGGGTCAGCAAGAGGTTATGGCTTTTGAGATTGGGGAAGATGGCTTTTGATATTGGGGAAAAAATTTTGATTGAGGCTCATGAGTCTAGATATACAGTTCATCTGGGTTCGACTAAGATGTATCATAACTTGAAGAAAATCTATTGGTGGAACAATATGAAGAGAGATATGGCAAACTTTATGGCTAAGTGTATGGTTTGTCAGCAAGTCAAGGTCAAACATTTGAGGCCTGGTGGTATGTCTAAAGAGACAGAGTCACCTATGTGGAAGTTGGAGATGATTAATATGGATTTCATTACGAGTCTTCTGTAGTCTCACAATTATTATAATTCAATTTGAGTCACTGTGGATAGAATGACTAAGTCTGCTCACTTTTTGCCTGTGAGGACTAACTACTCAAGAGAGGATTACTCCAAGTTTTTCATTTAGGATATAGTTAAGTTGTATGGAGCACCTATGTCCATCATTTTAGACTAAGTTATAGAGTTTTCTTCCCATTTTTGGCGTTCGTTTCAAAAAGGTTTGGGTACTCAGGTGAACCTTAGCACTGTTTTCCACCCTCAAACGGATGGACAAGTGTAACAAAATATTCAAAATTTGGTGGATATGTAAGGGCCTGTGCGATTGAGTTTAAGGGTAGTTGGGTTGACCATTTGCCTTTTATTGAGTTTGCATGTAATAACAGTGACCATTCTTGAATTTAAATGGCTTCTTCTGAAGCTCTCTATGGTAAAAGGTCGTGTAAGTTTCTAATCGAGTGGTTTGAGATAGGTGAGACTAGGTTGTTTTCTCCTGACTTGGTTCACTAGGAAATAGAGAAGGTAAAGGTTATTAAAGAAAGACTTAACACTACTCAAAGTAGCCAAAAGTCATATATGGATGTGAGGCGAAGGGAATAATAGTTTGAAGTAAGCGATTGGGTGTTTTTGAAGGTGTCTCCTATGAAAAGATTCATGAGGTTTGGGAAAAACAAGAAGCTCAGTCCTTGTTACATTGGTTCATACCAAATTGTAAGGAGAGTTGGGAATATTGTGAATACCTTGAGTCTACACCCTGAACGTCACACGATGCTTACAATCCTGAAGGACCATAATCTAACCCATGACTAGTACCTGATGTGGGCACTGAATAATAATACTAAAAATATATGCGGAAGTATAACTGAAAATGTCGTAAGGTTCTCAAAATACTGAAATAATAACTGAATGTGCTGATAATAACATCTGAAAATTGAAAATTTGACTATGCTAGTCTGAAAGCCTCTAACTATATGAATATGGAGTTGATGGGACAAACCCCCAACTAACTATGTCTAAAATAATTACTGAACTGCTAAACTACTGAAATATATAAACTCTATCCTTAAAATCTGAGGACTCACCACTGTATCTGCTGCTGATGACCTAAGTTGCTAAGTACGGTCAGGACCCTGAGCGTCCAAACCTATGATATGAGACATTATAACACAAAGAAAGAGTATGCATTAGTACGTGGAATGTACTGGTTTGCTAAGTGAGGTAGGTTGATATACATGGGTTCATATGCAGGAGATGATAACTGACTGAATAGACATCGTGAAGTAACTGAATGAGAGTACATGTAAAACTATAACTACTGAACATGTTGACTATGCCATACTGCGTATATAATTTCTTTCTGAATTAGACTGAACTGAAGCACTAAGTTCTGATAACTAAAAGTTTAGACTGATACTGAAGTACTGATTTCTGATGGCTAAGTAACTGATAACTGATAGCCATAGTTATGTAGAACTGTTTGGGTTCTTTACTCAATACTGAGACTGAAACTGTAATTATGGGAGTGTTCATCTAACCGATATACCCCGGTTATAAACTGAGTTGGGGTCCAACCTGTAACCTCAATTGGAAGGGTGTTAGCACATTTCCATGGGATACTAACAATGTTGGGTCAAGCCTAATCTGGCAGGAAGACTCATGAAATATATATATATGATTGTGTCAACCCTAGTCTGGCAGGAGGACGTCTTACCCTACGCTGGTTATGTAGTTCTGTAATGTAGGGACTGCTACTAAGGGTCAAACCCTCTGCTGGCAGGAATACCCCCATCCCTGGGTTTGCTCGGTGTTGAATTCTACTCTCAACTGAATCGACACTGAACATATCACAAAACTGTACTAGGCTTGACTGAACTGACACTTATCGTATTGACTGACTGAACTGGACTGAGTTCCTTGAGTTCTGATACCAACTGAGAACTAATATTCTTGACCTTTATAGGGATTATTCTATAACTACTGCAACTAAGTAAACAGCTAGATTTCGGATAACAAGTACCCCAGGACTCGATAGCCTCAACAGTAGAACATAGCAAATCTTAAAAACATAACAATAGTCAATTGTTCACCATTCATTTACTGAGACATTCCGTCAAACACTTGGAGGTTATGAACTTGCACATAAATGAGAACACATGCTAACATGTCATGATTACACTATTCAATTCACATAGATATTCTATCAAACACTTGAGCGGCATGATTGTGATACATGAAAAATAACATATAAGGCATCATAACATCAACATATAATCTTGCAAATCCAAGGGTTTTGACATGAAAGATATATAATTCAACACACATGCTAATACAATTTCATGGAACCCATAAAACATCTCAACTTGAAATACATACAACAATTCAAACATGGGCATAACTCAATTCATAACATGGGAGTCATAATTCAAGTTTTAAAAAGGGTTCTTGAACTCCAAGGGTGGAAGGAGACCCAAGGATGAACACCTAACATATCTTGGTTGTTAATTTCATAAAGATTGGGGTGAGTTCTTGAGACTTGATTCTTGAGTTTGATGAAACTAGGGCTTGTTCTTGAGAGGATTTTGAAAATAATGAGTGCATTTAGCCCTTTATGATATTAAATCTCGTGTTTAAGCTAAATTGGGTTAGGGGAAAAGGACCTAAATGTCCTTGAAAACTCATCATTTAACACACAAAACTGGCCTAGCGATGCAATACCCGACGCGCTGCATCGATGGGATCAATGCAATTGTTGATGCACCGCGTCGATGCTGCCGACGCGATTATTGATGTGTCGCGTCCTGATCACGTTGATGCACTATTTTGCGCATCCAAACATAACTTTAATGATGTCGAAAAATTCTGAAACTTACCCCATATGACCTATTGACATCCCTGATCATGAATCAACTTAAAAATCAACATTCTAAGGTCGGAAAGATTAAAAATAAGATTATCCAATTTCAAAGGATAAAAAATGCTTCTAAGTCTTAACACTTAGCTGAATTTTTCTAAGTCTGGGACCTCATTTGGCATGCTATATATGACTGAAACGGCTGGGATTTTTTTGTGGGGTCTTATAATATCTCCCCCTTGAGAACATTCGTCTTCGAATGAGATTGACTAAACTGAGAGAAACTGAGGGACTGTACTTACACTGACATGCATAACTGAAGCATGATTTAATTCTAAAGACATAACACATGACTGAATTATTTCATGAATGCATGAATGATATGAGAATGTTATGCAACTGTAACTGAGCATAGAAAAGAGTAAATCAAAGGAAAATTATTACCTTAGGCTGAGTTTGAGTTTGCAGAGAGGGGGTGAGGATACTTGGTTCACATATCTGTTTCTGTTTCCCAAGTAACTCTTTCAACTAACTTATTCCGCCAAAGAACTTTGACCAAAGAAACTTTTTTGTTCCTTAGTTTGTGAATCTGATGATCAAGAATTCTAACTGGTATTTCCTCATAAGAGAGACTGCTCTGAATATCTACACTCTCTATAGGGACTACAACTGCTGGATCACCAATGCACTTTTTTAGCAAGGAGATATAAATGGTCCTTTCTGCTTGACAATCTGTCTGAGGGTGAAAGGTTGTACTGAGATAAACTTGGGTACCAAGACCTTTTTAGAAGGCTTTCCAAAAGTAAGAGGTGAACTTCATACTTCTATCTGAAATGATAGACAAAGGGAAATCATGCAATCTGACCAACTGTCTAATATAGAGCTTGGCATAGTCCTCGGCTGAGTAAGAGGTATGAACTGGCAAGAAATGGGATGATTTGTTCATCCTGTCCATAATGACATAGAATTATGCTGACAACGGGTATGAGGCAAACCCATCACAAAGTCTATGTTCACTTCTTCCTACTTCCATATAGGAATACTGAACTCCTGCATGGAACCACTAGGCTTCTGATGCTCAATCTTAACCTGCTGACATGTAGAGCACTTAGCTACAAACTCTACAATGTCTCTCTTCATCCTACTCCACCAATAGACTTCCCGCAAGTCGCAGTACATCTTAGTGTCCCATGGATGAATCGAGTAACGTGCACCATGCGCTTCTTCAAGAATCCACTGTATCATGCCATCCACATATGGCATGCATAGTCTACCCTGGCAACGCAACACACCATAACCCTCTTGGGAGAAAACCTCCACTTTCTGATCTCTGACTGACTCTTTCAGCTTAACTAAACTGGGATCTCTGTCCTGCTTTTCTTTTACTTTGGAAACCAAAGATGATTCCGAACTATTTTTCACCCAATCACTACCCTCAGTCGAATCAACCAAATAGACACCTAGCCTGGCAAGCTAATGAACTTCCTGAACTAACTTCTTCTTACCATCCTCAACGTGAGCAACACTACCCATGGACAATCTACTGCGAGCGTCTACCACTACATTGGCCTTGCCTGGATGATACATAACACTTATGTCATAATCTTTCAACAACTCTAACCACCTCCTCTGACGTAGGTTCAAGTCTTTTTGAGAAAATACATACCGCAGGCTTTTGTGATCTTTGAATATATCCACATACACCCCGTATAGATAGTGCCTTCAAATCTTTAAGGCAAACACAACAACTGCTAATTCAAGATCATGGGTGGGGTAATTCTTTTTATGGGGCTTAAGCTGCCTAGAGGCATAGGCCACGACCTTATCCTTATGCATCAAAATTTACCCCAAACCAACTCTGGAAGCATTACAATACAAAACAAACCCATTTGAAACATCGGGTAAAGTTAAAACAGAGGTTGTAGTAAGTCGAGTCTTCAACTCCTGAAAACTCCTCTCACAAGAATCTGACCACTAGAATTTGACTTTTTTCTAAGTCAATATGGACATGGGGGATACAATAGACAAAAATCCTTCAACAAACCATCAGTAATAGCCATCCAAACCCAAGAAACTCTTGATATTTGATGGAGAGATAGGTCTGGGCCAGTTTCTCACTACTTTGATCTTTTTAGGATCAACTCTAATGCCATCTCCGGAAACTATATGACCAAGAAAAGCTACTAACCTTAGCCAAAATTTGCATTTACTGAATTTGCCAAAAACTGATGTGCTTTGAGGGTCTGTAATACTATTTTAGGATGGTCTGTATGATCATGTTCACTGCGGGAATAGGCAAAAATGTCATCTATGAAAACTATGATGAACATGTCCAAGTACTGCTTGAACACGCGGTTCATCAAGTCCATAAAAGTTGCTGGGGCATTGGTAAGACCAAATTACATGACTAGAAATTTGAAGTGACCATACCGAGTTCTAAAAGCTATTTTTAGAATGTCTCATTCTCTGACTCAAAGCTGATGATAGTCTGAACTGAGGTCTATCTTAGAAAAGTAATTGGCTCCCTAAAGTTGGTTGAACAAGTCATTGATTCTAGGAAGTAGGTACTTATTCTTGATTGTGACTTTGTTCAACTGATGATAGTTAATAAACATCCTGAGAGAATCGTCTTTCTTATGCACGAATAGAACTAGTGCGCACCACGGGGAGACACTGGGCCTGATGAATCCCTTATCTAGGAGATCCTTCAACTGTTCTTTTAACTCTTTAAGTTCAACTGGAGCCATTCTATAAGGTGGAATAGAGATGGGTTGAGTATCTGAAAGAAGGTCTATTATGAAGTCAATTTCCCTTTCGGGAGGAACTCTGGGAAGATCTTCAAGAAACACATCTGGAAATTCACTTGCTATTGGAACTGACTTAAGATTAGGAGTCTCAAAACTAGAATTTTTAACTCGAACGAGATGATAGAAACACCCTTTGAATATTATTTTTCTCGCTCTAAGGTATGAAACAAGCTGACCTCTAAGTGCTGAAGTACTACCCCTCCATTCTAAGACAGGTTCACTCGAGAACTGAAAATGGACAACTCTATTTCTACAATCAACTTAGGCATAGCATGAATGGAGCCAATCCATGTCGAGAATAACGTCAAAATCTATCATCTCTAACTCTACTAAGTCTGCTAAAGTAACTTTCTAAGATACCAAAATCGGACAGTTAATGTATACCCGTCGGGCTAAGATAGATTTACCCATTGGGGTAGAAACTGAGAAGGGCTCTGCTAGGATTTTTGGACTGACTCCGAAATCAACAACTATATACGAAGTTACAAAGGACAAAGAAGCTCCTGGATCTAGCAAAGCATAAATATGTAAAAAATAAACTTGTAACGTACTAGTGACCATGTCAAGAGAACTTTCCTGATCCTTTCGGGACTGAAGTGCATAGAGCCTATTTGGGTGTTGCCCACTGGTGGCATTGGAAGTGGCACCCTGTTGAGACGGGCGATCGAACTGAGCTGGGGGACAATTATGCTGACTCTATGAACCCACCTGAGGACACTCTCTGATCCTATGGCCTGGCTTGCCACATCCAAAATATACATCACTGCCAACTCTACAAACACCCTGATGGTTTCTGCCACACTTTTGGCAAAGAGGATTTGTTCAAGAATTGCTAACACTACCCTTAAATTTAGAGCCTGGAGCCCTATCCATATTACCATTTCTAAATTTAGGCACCAGAGCACTGGCTGAAGATGGAGTCGGAACTGAAGATTTTGGGAGGAACTGAGGACGATTACCACCCTTTGACTTAGGTTGAGTGAAGTTAAAGCTACCTGTTCTAGACCTCCCATTCTCTCTCTCTTTCTCCTTAGTCTTTTCCCCTCTATCTGTTGAGCATGGACCATCAACCTAGATAGGTCTATCTCCTTAATTAGCATTGCGGTCCTACACTCCTTGACCATACTGTCAGACACACTAGACACGAACTTACTCATCTTAGATATACTATCAACTACCACATGAGAAGCATATCTGGCTAACTGAGTAAACTTGAGAGAATACCCCTCCACTGTCATGCTGCGTGGCTTTAAGTTAATGAACTCTAAAACCTTGGCTTCTCTCAACTCCAATAGGAAAAACCTATCTAGAAAGGCAGTAGCAAACTCTTCCCATACTATAGTTCCTGCATTTGTGCCCCTATCTACCTTCCACTACTTAAACCATGTATGAGCCATATCCTATAACTAGTAGGCAGCTAACTCATCACTCTCACTAGTAGTTACCCCCATAATATTTATTACCTTCTACACCATGTCAAGAAATTTATGTGGGTCCTCTTCAATCTTAGACCTTGAGAATGAAGGAGGGTTCATTCAAGTGAAGTCCTGAATTCTAGCTACAGTAGAATTGGCCACTGGGTTGGCCTGAATAGTAGCTGGGTATTCATTCTGGGATGCTATAGAATGAACTAGAGTGGTGAAAGCTACTCTGAATTCTACGTGAGAGACATGCTTATTTAGGGGATCTTCCTGAATGGACGGAGGTGCTGGCTGGTTTCCAGTTCTTCTTCCGTTGGTTTTTTTGGAAGGCATGTTCTATAAATGACAGGGAAAATTGGATTAGACAGAGAGTTTAACTTGAGCTCATGCTCACTCGCATGACATGAATACTGAAAGAAGGGAAACTTTTCCTAAAAACATCTCATAGCCCCTTTTCCATAAGTGTGGCACGCTACACACCCATGCGCAAGACTCTACTTAATGCGGCTTTTAGACTTCCTAGGACTCTTTAGAACCTTAGGCTCTCATACCAAGTTTATAACACCCCAAATCTACACCCTGGACGTCACACGGTGCTTACAATCTAGAAGGACCATAAGCTAACCTATGACTGGTACCTGCTGTGAGCACTGAATAATAATACTAAAAATATATGTGGAAGTATAATTGAAAATGCCATAAAGTTATCAAAATACTGAAATAATAACCGAATGTCCTGATAATAACATCTAAAAAACTAAAAATCTGACTATGTTAGTATGAAAGCCTCTAACTGTCTGAATATGGAGTTGCTGGGACAAACCCTCAACTAACTCCAACTGAAATAATTACTGAACTACTGAACTACTGAAATAGATAAACTTTGTCCTTGAAATATGAAGACTCACCACTGTATTTGTTGTTGATTACCTAAGCTGCTAAGTATGGTCAGGACCCTGAGCTTCCAAACCTATGATATGAGACATCATAACGCAAAAAAAAAGTATGTGTCAGTACGTGAAATGTACTGGTATGCTAAGTGAGGTAGCCTAATATACATGGGTTCATATGCATGAGATGATAACTGACTGAATAAACATCGTGAAGTAATTGAATAAGAGTATATGCAAAATTATAACAACTGAACATGATGAATATGCAATACTGTGTATATAATATCTGTCTGAATTAGACTGAACTGAAGTACTAAGTTCTGATAACTGAAAGTTTAGACTGATACTGAAGTATTGATTTTTATGGCTAAGTAACTGATATCCATAGTTCTGTAGAACTTCTTTATTAAATATTGAGACTAAAACTGTAACTGTGGGAGTGTTTATCTAACCAACATACCCTGGTTATAAACTGAGTTGGGGTCCAACCTATGACCTCAGTTGGAAGGGTTTTAGCACCTTGCCAAGGGATACTAACTATGCTGGGTCAACCCTAATCTGGCAGGAAGACTCACGAAATATACATATATATATATATATAATTGTATCAAACCTAGTCTGGCAGGAGGATGCCATAACCTACACTGGCTACGTAGTTCTGTAATGCAGAGACTGCTACTAAGGGCCAAACCCTCTGCTGGCAGGAATGCCCCCATCCCTGGGTTTGCTCAGTGCTGAATCCTACTCCCAACTAAATCGATACTGAACTGATCACTAAACTGTACTAGGCTTGACTGAACTGACACTGATCGTATTTACTGACTAAACTGACACTGATCATATTTACTGACTAAACTGGACTGAGTTCCCTGAGTTCTGCTACTGACTGAGTACTACTATTCTTGACCTTTACAGGGATTATTCTATAACTACTGCAACTAAGTAAATATCTAGATTTTGGGTAACAAGTACCCTCATGACTCGATAGCCTCAATAGTAAAACATAGCAAACTTCAACACTAGGTTTTGACATGAAGAATAACATATAAGAACATGGAAAATTTTGGGTAACAAGTACCCTCATGTCAAAACCCTTATTGTGATACATGAAGAATAACATATAAGGCATCATAACTTCAACATATAATCTTGAAAATCCAAGGATTTTGACATAAAAGATTCATAATTCAACACGCATGCTAACATAATTTCATGGAACCCATAAAAGATCTCAACTTGAAATACATACAACAATTCAAACATGGGCATAATTCAATTCATAACATGGGAGTCATAATTTAAGTTTTAAAAAGAGTTCTTGAACTCCAAGGGTGGAAGGAGACCTAAGGATGAACACCTAACATACCTTGGTTGTTAATTTCGTGAAAGTTGTGGTGAGTTCTTGAGACTTGATTCTTAACCTTGATGAAACTAGGGCTTGTTCTTGAGAGAATTTTGAGAATAATAAGTGTATTTAGCCCTTTAGGATATTAAATCTCGTGTTTTAGCTGAATTGGGTTAGGGGAAAGGGATCTAAATGCCCTTGAAAACCAATAATTTAACACACAAAACTAGACCAACGATGTGATACCTGATGCGTCGTGTCGATGGGATCGACGCGATTGCCGACGCATCGCATTGAAGCTGTCGACGTAATTACTGACACATCGTGGCCTGATCGCATCGATGCACTATTTTGGGCATCCAAACATGACTTTAACGATGTTAAAAAATCCAAAACTCACCCCATATGACCTATTAACATCCCTGATCATGAATCAACTTAAAAATCAATATTCTAAGGTCGAAAAGAATGAAAATAAGATCATCCAATTTTGAAGGCTAAAAAATGCTTCTAAGTCTTAACACTTAGCTAAATTTTTCTAAGTCTGGGACCTCTTTTGGCATGCTATATATGACTGAAAAAACTAAAAAAAAATTACGGGGTCTTACATATTTCTTATGAGCTAGAGTTACCAGCAAGTTTGGCTTCTATTCACCCTGTTTTCTATGTGTCTATGCTGAAAAAGTATGTGGGTGATCTTTCTTGATAGTGCTGGTTGAGGATGTTGGTGTTACAAATTCTTTGTCTTATGAAGAGGTACTGGCAGAAATATTGGATAGGCAAGTTCGTAGATTGAGGACTAAAGATGTAGCTCCGGTGAAGGTTCTTTGGAGAAGCCAAAAGGTGGAAGAAGCTACATGGGAAAGAGGAAGATATGAAGGCCAAGTACCCATTCTTGTTCCCCATATTAGATGAGAGTTCTTAAGATATGAGTTTTGTTTCCCTCTTGTTACTTTCTGGATTTGTTACTTGATTCTGGTGTATTCTTGTTATTTTCGTGCTAAAAGTATCCTAACTCATCATTAGGGGATGAATGATCTTAAAGAGGGAATAATGTAAGACCCCATAAAACTTTAACTATTTTATTTTTGACCCTCCCGTATGCGTAATGTCAATTTTGACTTGAATTATATTTAGATATGTTAAAAGGATAATTTGGGAAAGTTTCAGAATTTTTGAAAGGGGTGTAGGGTCATTTTGGGACCCCAAAGCAGTGAGGGTCTGCGATATTGGCGTGTCATGGAGGATAACCTCAGCAATAGCAGTGTGGCACGAAGTCTAGCCTTTGTGATATTGGCATGCCACCTTGCCGTGTTAAAAATATCCAGTTTTGTGTGTTTTACTTGGGGTGAGGGGCTTTTGATCTTTTTACCCCTTTTACGACCTTTAAACATAAAACAACCCCATCTTCTTCAGTTTTTGAAGATCAAATCATTCTCTTTCTCTCTTAAACTCAAAACCCAAAAACATTCAAGGGTTTTACAGTGAATTCATTCATCTGGGCTTCAAACTTCAAATTGTTTTCAATTTATTGTGTATTTCAGGCATGTATCTCATTCCCTAACTTTAATTTTTACGTTAAGGCATTAATTGATTGGATATTCATGTGATTTAAATGGGGATTTTGAAATTGGTTTAAGGGATTTTGGTTGTTACTGATTGAATTACATATCCCATGTTTTAAATTGATTATTCATTCTTTAATTTGTGATTTTTGGACTAAATAGGTGCATTGTTATGGGAATTGGAATAGAGAACATGGGTTTTCCCAAACTGATGACTTTTTGGCTTGGTAATGGCATTAACCTCAACCTACTTTGTAAATTTGGCTTTTGAACATGGATAATTTCATAATTCAACTTATTTATAAACCCATTATATTGAATTAATGGATAATTAGTTAAAACGAATTTGAAAGGCCTTTGGTGGCCATTGTTTGGATTTTAAAATGGAACTTGGGAGTCTAATAGTTACATGGATTGGTTTGGCATGATTATATAAGCTTGCAAACATATTGGTATGACGATACCAAGTCAGTAAATGCCTTATTAAATGACTCTTGGGTTAATAGTTCGGTTTATGTGCAAACAATTGTAATTTGGGCTTAAAGGTTATTATGTAGCTCATCGTGAAGGTGTAGTCCAGGGGGATTTACACTGAAAATCACGTTTACTGATGTAGGAGTCTATATGATTGTGTGCTTGGTTCACATTTTATATTTTGGTATGGCTAGAGCCTTGGTGTATTTAGCCCTTCCCTCGGATTCCTCAATTCGTGCGACTAACACGCACTAGAGCCCTTTCAGTAGGAGGAGCTGAACCCATATATCTCGTGGGTTCCTTTAGGATGAAGCGAGCTACATAGTTCAGGTTAATATTTTAAACTCTCATGTTCATGACCTTTGTCCCTATCTCGGCATCTTATATATGTATATATGATTGTTGTGCATATGGCTTTGACTGATTTATGGCATTGGTATTATTTTATAACTTTCTCTGAGTTACATGCCAATGCTTATCCCACTGACCGTCCCTAGATGCTACATAGTTTCATGATGTAGGGCTCGAAGATTTTTCTATTGCTCTTGTACAACGTTCGGTTGCTGAGTACTCCTGTGAATTTGCAGTGAAGTGGTGAGCTTGCATATTTCGGAAGGCCTAGTCATTTCACTAGTTTCATTATTGTTCTAGTATTTTAAATTTTCTTTTTGTTCATAGTCGGGGGTATGGCCCAACTTAATTGGTATTCCGGTTTTAGAGGCTTTTGTGGACAAGTGTAGGTTGGATGTTGCTTTGACTCTTAGTTTTTATTTCGTTTATCTATACATATTATTATTAGTTTTAGTTGGCTTCCGCTGTATTATTTTATTGTGTTCTAGATGTTAGGCTAAGGCAGTGGTCTCCGGCTCATGGTAGGCTTGAGATACCCGTTATGACTAGGCCCTGGTTTGGGTCGTGACATGTACCTTGACAAGGGTACAAACACTAACTAATGTGGATCCACTAAACTTATGTCTGAAAGGACTAAAGTATCAAGCCTGGTTTGATGAATGGCCCTTTAGAACCTACGGTGGCATCATAGCTCTTGGACTCAGGTACTTCTACTAAAGGCCTCAACCTAGCTGACGGGTGAGCCTTATCCCTACCTCCACTTGGTGCTAAGTACTACTCCCAATTGAATGACACTGATAACTTCAATGCTCGATGATAATAATAATTTCAAGATTAAAAATAAATGCATAATCTGAAAGCATTCAAAAACATGTAGGCTGGAGGATTTTATCCTCATATAATATATGCATGAAATCCTAGGTCATCGGGTGTTCATAACTCACCATCTCTGAAGAATACAACTATGATGTCAGTTTCATAATCTGAGTGAATTTAAAAAATTTAATAACTCAGGTCCAAATTATGGATTTCACAATATAATTAGGGTTTATGATCATGGAAATGTAATGACACTGAAATTCATGGTAAAACACGGGTTACAACTCAATAATACCAAGGGACTGAGATATCAAGAAATTTGACAATATTCATGAATCCTAAATTATGAAAAAAAAAACTGAATCGGAGAATTGGATTAACTTTTGGACTCAATAGGTGAAAGGATACCCATTGATGAAATACCACATACCTAGAGATGAGAACCTTTAAGAATTCTTTGAATTTAGGAGCTTGAAGAAGATGAACTCTAGCTCTGCCTTGGGGAAAGAAATCGCATATTTTCTCTGTTTGAAACTAAGTGTCAGATGTTTTTTGAGTAATTAGGGTTTAGGGAAATATTAACCTTAATAATCAATCAATCTTGAAATAACTTAAACAACGTAGTTTTGATGTTAAAAGAATGGGAAAAGACTAATGTCCCTTTTAAATTTGTAACTGAAAACTTTTGGAAGAGACGTATGAAACTT
The DNA here is from genome assembly GCA_030864215.1 of Capsicum pubescens. NCBI lineage: Eukaryota > Viridiplantae > Streptophyta > Magnoliopsida > Solanales > Solanaceae > Capsicum > Capsicum pubescens. The sequence goes on along the minus strand of CM061544.1, from coordinate 256,854,632 downwards.
TTCCACGATCGTGAGATCAACCTACGATCATAGGTGGTGCTCATGGTTGAGAGCTCGACAAAAGCTCTCTGAAGATGATCATACGAGCCTTGATATGATCGTAGGATCTACCTATGATTGTACCTTGGTTTGTAGGTTGAAGGTTCAATCTGGATCATCTTTGGGACCCATGATCGTGCCTAAGATTATGGCTTCAAAGCATAGTCGTGGTTACCTCACGTGGTTGGAAGGTATACTTGTAAACTTTCAGATGGTTGGGGTCGTCTCGACTAGACGAGACCATTTTACGGTCGTACAATGTAACCATAGTTGTGGTTTGGCTTGTGAAATCTCACCGCAGGACAATGCTTCACTAAGAAGGTCATAACTTTTCACTCTAATATCAGATTTAAAGCGAAATTGGATACATTAAAAGGATAATCCCTATCTATCCTTTGGTGTGTATTGAGCTCAAAAGTGCTTCAGAATATAGAAGTTATGCTCATTTGAAGCTGACCATAGCAAGATATTTCTCAAGAAATCGATTGGTAAAGAAGGTTTTGGCTTCGTTACGAGCTAGGAGTTACTTGTGGCCTTGGTACATGTCTAAATTCCTTCCATATTGTTAAACACGATGTTTAATTTTATATGTACTTGAAGCATTAGTCTAGTCTTAGCTTGAAATTTTGGGGTGTTACACATTTCGTTACCTTTCACTTCACTACGTCATTTTAGTATAATGATCATAACTTTTAACTTGAAACTAAGATTGATGAGCGATTGGTGGTATTGGAAAATAGACTCAAGTACCTTTAATTTGATAGGTATTGGGCCACGTAAATCTTCATATTTAAGGAGAAATACTTATTTGAAGTTGATCCTAGTTAAAGCTTATATGAAAACTTAAATGGTAGAGAAGCTTTCAACTCAACTTTATGTTAGAGGTTCTCTATTACCATAATTCACATCCACTAGTGGCACTACCCCGCAATTAATATTACACATTTACACCTAGGTACGATAAAAAATCACCGAATTTAGGTTCATTTACATACATAGAATGATTCAAATCTTAGCTTGAAAGATCGAGGTGTTACCACCTAAACATGTATAAAATAAATATTTTAAATTCTCTGACCATTAACAAGTTTATGTGATAATAGTATAGCTGAGTTGGACAAAGCGCATAATTACACGTACATAGAAACAAGTGAATATTATATTTTATATTAAAATATTAAAATAATACTACTAACCCCCCCCCCACACATAACTTTCTTCTTCTTCTTCGGGCCTTCAATCCACTTTCTTCCTTCCCTTTACACCCACTTGTGCACTCCCCCACCAAATAAATTTCTCTCTTTTGCTGCAAATCAACATCTTCTAGTTCTATTCGTAACCTTAATTTCTTGAGTATAATCATCTTTTAAATTTTTAACTTGAGATTCTAATTTAAGTTTTTAAAAAAAAAAAAAATCAAATCTTTGTTGTTGAATTTTTTATGAATAGACAATTTTTTTGAAGAAGAATTAATATTAGTGGTGATTGGTGTTCATGGTTCTTCTCTTCTAAAGGTAATTAAGATTATATTTGTGTGAGTTGGCTTCAAAGAGAATGTGTAGGCGTTGATTAACGTGAAGGGTGATAGTGTGTATTAAAAAATTTAAAAACTCTATTGATAAGTTTAAAGAACAATTAATGGACCTTGTGAATTATAAAATTAATTCAAACTTGTGATTGGAGTTCGTTGAATTTATGAACTTGTAGTTGAAATTTCAAGTTAGAAAAACATTCTAATTATTTGACATGAATTTAATATTTAATTTATAAATAAATATGGATAAAAAGGACTATTGATATTTTTCAGAGTTTGTAGAAGTGGCCTATTTGATTTAATTTTGTTTAACATTTAATGCATTTCCTATGAAGAAATGATGTGAAATTTCACATCTAATCAATTGCAATTATATTACAACATACTGATCGGATGAGAAAAGAAATTAAAATATTTATTTTTATTGTGCTTTAGTCTTCAGTTGTCAAAGTTATGAATAGAAGGTTCAACTGATAATTCGAGCGAAGTATAAGAGTCTTTCGAATCATTCTATCTACTATTTAAGCAAAATTTAATGGCAAAATGACCTAGGAGGCCCTTGCACTTGGCTCGGATTGTCAATTGAACTCTTTTATTCACGATTTTGCCAACTAAACACTTAAACTTAATAAAATACAATATTTTAGCTCTTTTCTTATCCAATCAATGTGTTGTAATACAATTGGAACCGATTACACATGAAATTTTATATTATCTTTTATGACAAGAAAGAAACTAAATGTTAACGAAAATTGAATCAAATATGTCACTTTTGCAAATTCTGAAAACTTTCAACAATCAGGTTCTTCATATTTGCCCATAAATTGATCACCAAGTTAACAAATAGGTGAAATTTTTCTCCACTTATTTTGAAATTTTAATTACAGTTCACAAACATAAATCTCATCGAATCCAATCATAATTTTAAATTAATTTTACAAATTTACAAGATCTATTTATTGTCCTTCAAACTTATCAATAGAGTGTTTTAATTGGTCAATATTCATTATCACCCTTCAAGTTAACCAATATTCACACCTCCTTTTTGAGCCCGCTAGCACAAATATGATATATATATTTTTTAGAATCTAATAAACTAGCAATATAGAAAAAAATTCAAAAAATACTGAGAAAATTGAACTTTAATTTTTGGCAGAACGAAGGGGTGTTGATTTGCAGCAAAAGAAATGAAGCATTAAAGTAATATTATATTTTATTAAATTCAAGTGTCCAATGAACAAAGTCATAAATATAAAGGTCGATTGATATTCTGAGCCGAGGATAAGACCTCCTAATCACTCCGCCAAATTTAATATCGCCATAGTTTATTTCCAAGTTAATTACGAAATTACACTTGAAGATGTGTAGTGTAAAAACTTTCAAAGCGGGGAGTAGAAAAATTGATGGTCCAGAAAGTGCTACTATTAGTAGTCCACTAGCTTAGACCATTTAATAAGTTGATGACTTGTATGGCATATCTTTAATTTTATTAGCGGCAGACGGTTATATAGTTTCACTTTTTCTCCGCAATTCGACATATTACTACATTACTTCAAGGATGTATTTGGTACGTAGGAAAATGTTAGTTTGAAAGTATTTTCTTCAAATATAAATAGATTTTTTAAAATTTATTTTCTTGTATTTAATTAGTGTTGGTGTTATTATGTATTTTAATATTAAAATCTTAATTTATATGATAATTTGTGGACATAAAGTGGAGAAAATGGTGTTATTATATTTTAATAACTATTGTAACTTCTAACACTTTATTTGTCCATAATATAACATATTATGTCTTGTAACTCCATGGTCATTAGTTGCATGTAACAACAAGACTATTTATTAAATTCAAGTGTCCAATGAACAAAGTCATAAATATAAAGGTCGATTGATATTCTGAGCCGAGGACAAGACCTCCTAATCACTCCGTCAAATTTAATATCGCCATAGTTTATTTCCAAGTTAATTACGAAATTACACTTGAAGACGTGTAGTGTAAAAACTTTCAAAGCGGGAAGTAGGAAAATTGATGGTCCAGAAAGTGCTGCTATTAGTAGTCCACTAGCTTAGACCATTTAATAAGTTGATGACTTGTATGGCATATCTTTAATTTTATTAGCGGCAGACGGCTATATAATTTCACTTTTCCTCCGCAATTCGACATATTACTACATTACTTCAAGGATGTGTTTGGTACGTAGGAAAATGTTAGTTTGAAAGTATTTTCTTCAAATATAAATAGATTTTTTAAAATATATTTTCTTGTATTTAATAAGTGTTGGTGTTATTATGTATTTTAATATTAAAATCTTAATTTACATGATAATTTGTGGACATAAAGTGGAGAAAATGGTGTTATTATATTTTAATAACTATTGTAACTTCTAACACTTTATTTGTCCATAATATACCATATTATGTCTTGTAACTCCATGGTCATTAGTTGCATGTAACAACAAGACTATTTATTAAATTCAAGTGTCCAATTAACAAAGTCATAAATATAAAGGTCGATTGATATTCTAAGCCGAGGACAAGACCTCCTAATCACTCCGCCAAATTTAATATAGCCATAGTTTATTTCCAAGTTAATTACGAAATTACACTTGAAGACGTGTAGTGTAAAAACTTTCAAAACGGGGAGTAGAAAAACTGATGGTCCAGAAAGTGCTGCTATTAGTAGTCCACTAGCTTAGACCATTTAATAAGTTGATGACTTGTATGGCATATCTTTAATTTTATTAGCGACAGACGGCTATATAATTTCACTTTTCCTCCGCAATTCGACATATTACTACATTACTTCAAGGATGTGTTTGGTATGTAGGAAAATGTTAGATTGAAAGTATTTTCTTCAAATATAAATAGATTTTTTAAAATTTATTTTCTTGTATTTAATAAGTGTTGGTGTTACTATGTATTTTAATATTAAAATCTTAATTTACATGATAATTTGTGGACATAAAGTGGAGAAAATGGTGTTATTATATTTTAATAACTATTGTAACTTCTAACACTTTATTTGTCCATAATATACCATATTATGTCTTGTAACTCCATGGTCATTAGTTGCATGTAACAACAAGACTATTTATTAAATTCAAGTGTCCAATGAACAAAGTCATAAATATAAAGGTCGATTGCTATTCTGAGCCGAGGACAAGACCTCCTAATCACTCCGCCAAATTTAATATCTCCATAGTTTATTTCCAAGTTAATTACGAAATTACACTTGAAGACGTGTAGTGTAAAAACTTTCAAAGCGGGGAGTAGAAAAACTGATGGTCCAGAAAGTGCTGCTATTAGTAGTCCACTAGCTTAGACCATTTAATAAGTTGATGACTTGTATGGCATATCATTAATTTTATTAGCGACAGACGGCTATATAATTTCACTTTTCCTCCGCAATTCGACATATTACTACATTACTTCAAGGATGTGTTTGGTACGTAGGAAAATGTTAGTTTGAAAGTATTTTCTTCAAATATAAATAGATTTTTTAAAATTTATTTTCTTGTATTTAATAAGTATTGGTGTTATTATGTATTTTAATATTAAAATCTTAATTTACATGATAATTTGTGGACATAAAGTGGAGAAAATGGTGTTATTATATTTTAATAACTATTGTAACTTCTAACACTTTATTTGTCCATAATATACCATATTATGTCTTGTAACTCCATGGTCATTAGTTGCATGTAACAACAAGACTATTTATCTACCCACATTACTCTAATTGTCAATGATGATAAAATATGGTATTTAATAATTTGGAACTTCTCTCTTTATTTTAATTTATTGTAACTCTAGTGGCTATTAGTATCATTAGTTTCTTGTAACTTAAAGACTATTGATCTTTTCTCTTTACCACTTCTCTTTATGCTTTCTATTCAATACAAGGATGAATATCTCACCTCTAAATAAAGGTGGTCTTGCATGTTATTACATGTACAAGAAAATATGATAAGTGTGAAAAAAATTATAGTGTGTAGTAGTGAAAGAGAGAGTTGAGACAAAGAAAATATTCTAAGTCTACAACTATATTCATTATACAAAAGAGAGTAATTATATTAGGGAAAGAAAGAGTTGAGACAAAGAAAATATTCTAAATCTTTACTATATTCACTATACAAAGAGAGTAAATATATGTTGAAGGAAGGTGTTGTTATGGTGGGGTTTTTGACTCTTCAACTAATTCGAAGTTGTTTGAGTTGTACATCGTTGATGGATTGTTGTATCCTAGAGGGGACAAGTCAAGAGATACACTGCTGGATCGGTATAGATTATGACGTAGTGGACTTAAATCTCCTTAAAGAGAGCGAGATACCCACGCCTCAGCTAAGAAGAAAATTATTTTATTTTCTTCATTTTTGTTCATTTTTATTTCAACTGTAATAATTTATTATAATTTGTCATATATTATATCAATAATAAATAAATAAAATAAATAATATTATTTAAAAATTTATATATAATCTAGCAAAATATTACGTGATAAAAAGGAGAAGGGAGGTTTAGAGGTGGCAAGGGGTGGGATGGTTAATGTGTGATTGGTTAGGAGACAATAAATTTGAAAAACTACTTATTGAGTAATTTATTTTTTGTTCCTTTGGGGCATCCGACAAAAAAAAAATTACTTATTTTTTCATTTGTCTTTTAGAAAAGATATTTTTCAAAACATTCCTATCAATTAAATATAAAAAATTGTCACATACCAAACACACTTAGTAAACTCTTTAATAATCTTATATTAATTGGAATGAGTAAAAGCTTCATTTTCTGGCAGGTAAGCTCATCTCATTCCCGTCTCAAGTTGTACTTGATACTGAGGACTCGTTTCTTTTCCATTCAAATTCTTTACATCTTTCCACTAGTTTTTTATTTTATTTTTACACGACATTTTAAAAATATTAATTAAGATTTTTTTTTAATTATTAGTATTTGAATATTAATAATATCACAACTAATAATTATAATTTTTATAGTGTTCAAGAACAATAACTCTAAAAAATAATAACTGTTAAAGTTGCTATACGTGATTAGGAGGGCAAAGATTGAATCAATCTTTAACAAAAAATGCAACATAAAATTACTTATAGTACACACTTATAATATGCCTCTTCTACAAACCTTGCACATGGTGACGGAAACTTTAGTGCACAAACTCCCCTTTTAAGAACAATAACTCCAAAAATACATAAATAAAATAATTACTGTTGTTTTATTTTAATTTTTAATTACACAATCATTAAAAATCACACCAATGGGAAAGAGTTAACTTGTGAAGTAAAACCAAATAGTTCCAAATTGGATCCATCACACGAAGGTGCGTCGAAACAAATGGCTGAAACATTCACTGCAACGAAACACGTGAAAGACGTTTTGTCTTATCTTCAACTACTAATTCATTTTAATTTTTTCTGGTGTGTTTGTGGACTGTGGTTGTTCAAAGTCAAAAAAGACAAAACAAAAAAAAGATCCAAAGTCTAATTTGGAAAAATATAAAATCCATAGTCTAATTTGGCGAGCTATAGTTGATATTATTAAAGGGGCCTCGCCTACCCACAATCATTATTTTGCTCTACATTTATATACTGTACTTTCTTGGCTAACTTCCTAACTTGTACGATTTTCAGTCTCTCACTATAGATCCGAGGAGCTGCTGGTAAACATTTTTATCTTCTTTTTTTTAATTTCTTCTTTCGTTTCAATATTCTTACTCTTAATTTTGTGGTATGGGGGATCACTGTTTTTGTGTGTATGTATGCCTGTCTATTCTTAAATAATCGTAATTTCCGAACCACCTTTTGTGCACCTGATTAAATCCAGTACCACCAGTAGATACAGGCAAGTCTGTGCATAAAGGTTAGGACTGACGGGAAGAATCGATTAGTATTTTTTTCTGTCTCTGCTGGGATTTAAACTTGAGACATGAGGTTCTCATGTGTGTACGCCTCTATATGCACGACTACCAATTGTTTCGTTAGTTATTGTGGGGGATCGAGACTGTTTGATTAGTATTTGTAACCTTCCACTAGCACTAGCACAAGTATCTAGTAACTCTGCTAATTAAATATTAGACTGATGCAAATAAATTACCTATGCTGGGATCTAACCCGGTTTCTTGTACTAGGTCACATCATTAGATGCATGCTAGACCACCAATTGTATTAGATGGCAAGATACTTATAGTGCTATAGATTGTTTAATTGGTTTCTATGGAAATGGATTTTAATCAGTTACACAAGTCCTGTTTATACGAGTGATCTGTTTGTGTATGAAGTAGCTTTTTGAGTTTCTGGAGGGAGGATAGATTCGTTGCGAATCGATGTGACTGAACCTTAATTAAAGCCACTGATGTATGGTTAGGTATGTGTCATGGATCGTTGAGTATCTTTGACATGGTACCGTAAGAGGATTTTATTGAAAAAAAAAAAAGATTGGTGCAGTATATTTTCTGGGTTATCATTGCTAAGCTCTTTGAGCTATTGTTTAAACTCCAAGGCCTCAAGATTCACTAGATGATTTTAGTGGTTTACTCCAGTGGCTGCTTGAATTATTGTGAATATCGTGTGTACCAACAAGTGTGCTGATGGTTGTTTTCTATGGTTAATGAAAGCTGGAACCTTGCTGTTTTTTTGGCGGTTGCCCCTTTTGATCAGTGTAGCGATCTTTATGTATTTCCACCAGATTAATCTTGGGTCTAGTAGGTCATAAATAAAGCTGTGTTTTTCATATCAGCAATAGCTATTCTCATACGATAAAATTAAAGACTTTTTATCAATTTGAAGACTAAATCATCGATATCTTTAGAGAAACCACACTCTTAACATGATTGTGTAGTGGCAACCAAAGGTGTGGCCTAGAGGTTCAATGAAGTGGGCTCACCACCATGAGGTCTCAAGTTCAATTCCCAATAGAGGCAAACACTAGGTGATTTCTTCTCATCTGTTCTAGCCCTGGGACAGAGTTACTTGGTACATGGTGCTGGTGGGACGTGGCAGGTATCCCGTGGAATTAGTCGAGGTGCGTGCAAGCTGCCTCGGACACCACGGTTATCAAAAAAAAAAATATATGGCTTTGTAGTGACCCAACATGAAAATTGCTTTTCTCCGGTGTGTCTAAAATGTTTAATTTTATAGAATCTAATGTTCAGTGATCTTCCGTAATCTTTTCCTCCGCTGTATGTGTTTTCCGCTTTCAGGAAGCTCTGTTAGCTTGGAAATCTTTCGCCTGAGCTACTATTTTGGACTCAGGGTGCCTTCGTTATTTAGCTTGAGAATGGAAAATCCTGGAAAGAAGGTGTTGCTTACTTCCAATGGTGATGACATTTGCAATAACATTGCTTACCATTTAGCTCAAAGGGGTTGCCAGTATGTACTTTCCCTGTCTTAAACATGCATAAAATTCCTGCTTCCATTCATACACACATATGTGACACACACACACACACACACACACACACAGAGAGAGAGAGAGAGAGAGAGAGAGAGAGGTTACTGTCTGACAGATGGAATGTAGTATTGGAACTCTGATACTCACATTTCATTGGTACAGTTGCTGCATAAATGGCACAACATAAACACTACTAAATCCTTTTGTTCATTCTACTGCTTAGGTTGGTTCTGATGGGGAATGAGAGACAATTGAAGAGCGTAGCGGATAACATAAAGCAATCTCTACAGGGTAGCACTGCAGTAGAAGTTGTGGGATTGGATATGACGGAGGATAGAGAAACTGCTTTTGATGAAGCTGTGGACAAGGCATGGAAGATATTTGGGAAGTTGGATGCTTTGGTACACTGTTATTTCTATGAAGGTACAACCCGACCTTTATTTCAAACAAATATTATCATTCTTCAGATACAGAAGGATGTGAAGTGACAATGAAATTGGTATTTGTCTACCCATAGGAAAAAAGTGGTATTTGTCTGTTCCATCTATTATATGGTGAGCTGAAATTATTATCTGTGAATCGCTAACTAAATTTGTCAACTTGATAACACAATAAAAGGTTTGGCAAATCAAAGAAGATTAGGATTTGATTAGATCAGCACCTGTATTGGTAAAAGGTATCCTCATAATATGAATAATTTTAATGTGAATAGTTGACCTCTACCCGGAGGTTTTGGACAGAGAATCTAAGTCATTGGGTCATTGTCAAACTGGCTGCAACCTATTTTTGGCTGTGACTATCAGAGCAGCTTCTACTTATAATAGGGTATGAATTAGGTCAGAATCATGTACTGTAGCTTCAAAAAGACATACAGTTATCTCAGGAGAAGCTATTATAAATTAAAGAGTTTACTTGACATGAAGTCGATATATCTATACATCTTATACCTTTTAAACGTGAGATGATAAAATATGGCAGATGCTATACTGAAACATAGTTTGCATTAAAAAAGATTAATAGCGGATTCAACATTTGTAAAAGTGTGAACTAAGTGAATATAAAGATTAGGAAGAACACCTAAAACATATCATGACCTTATCCGGCATTCATTTTTAGCTGTTCCTTTTGGTTTTATATATCTTTGTTGATTTGCTACAGAGAATGCCATTTGTTAAAGCGCATATTTTGAAAATTTTGTACTTTTTACATAGAATATTACCTTTTTTTGTTTGACAAATACCCTCCTTTATCGTTTGCGTTCTTCTGGAAATGCAATCTTGGAGTGTCCATGTGAAATTCTGAACGCATGCTTGCTTTTAACTAGGTAAATTGAATGGAGATCCATCATATTATAGTAATTGTAAAAAGTGCGTGAGAATCTCTGATTTTGAAGTTTCTTGTCCATAGATTTGAGATAAATATACTTTAAATGTCAAGTTTCTTCAGTCTGTGGATGTAAAAAATTTATGATGTCCTAACGTTACCTTCTCAAAAAAAAATTAAAAAAATTATGATGTTCTTCATTCATGTTTTGAGATTGTTAAGTTGTTAGAAAGTGAAAATGTACTCGGTTTTAAACTCTGGAAGTAGCCAAACAATTAAGAATAGACTGGGTTTCAGATCTCAAAGTCCATAATTTCTATCTTAGTGCACGTGGGAATTATCTAATACTGGTGTTGTAAATTTATGTATAATTGCACATATACCAATAGATTGTGATATAAGGTAGCTGACCTTGATTTTCCGTAAAATAGACCATTTCTGTGGTTGTGTGTTGTTTGTCACCACAAATCACAATATTACTTGCTGAATTTGTTGCATATTTATTGAAGATCACAACAATATTTCAATTTGCAACTAAATCAAACAAAAAAATTCCTTTGTGCTTGCAATGTGTTAATATGAATTGGGGACTATATGTTCTATCATCTTGAAAATTGCTGCAAACAGCAGTTTCTAGATTTGGGGTTTTATGTTGTATCTAATTTTAGATCTGCTGAACTATGAAGTTCGTATCTTGATTATTGAACTACCTACCATGGCAATAATAAAATCTTGCTTTATATTCCTTGACTTGAATATTTGTCTCACTTCCAGTCATGAAAAGAGAAAAATAAATATTTGGGCAATCCATTGTTTCATGTGTTTTAATCCACTCTTTTCGTTTCAGCGTTTGAGCTTCTACCCTCTTCTCACTTTTTATCTCCCTGTTATCCCAATGTTAGTATCCCAATGGTGGACTCAGCTTTGTCAATTTAGGGCAGTGTTAGTGATGTGTGTAAACAACACTTCTTATGTGTGGCTAGAAAATACAAGTTGCAGTCCCTACATCTCAAGGGAGGAAAAACTGTCAGGCACTTGTTCCCAAAATCTATATTTTTATTTAATAGACAGCTAGTTGGCAAGAGATCTATATTTAGATATGTTAGATTGAGTGGGTCCAAAAGCTTGTTAACTGATCCTATCTCATACATTTGACCCCATAAGCAGAACTAACTATTAAGCATGTTGCCACCAGAGGAACTCCTTGTTTATTCTAATAAAATGAATGTTTTTAATCATGTGTTATTAATTGTTTTGGTGCTTGCTGTCCATTCTAGTAGTCTTAGTATTACTCTTGTTTCTTGTTCTTCGATTTGTGTTATCATATGTTGTTTCGTGTAGTTTGATTGTAGTACTCCCACCGTTCCAAATTATATGAGTGACTTTGACTTGGCACCGAGTTTGAGAAAGAAAGGAAGACTATCGAAACTTGTGGTCTAAAATAAGTGATAGATGTTTGTGTGGGCAAAATAGACATTTTAAAGTTAAATTATTACTAAATGTAAAAATATGTCATCTTTTTTGGGACTGACTAAAAAGGAAAGTGAGTCATATAAATTGGGACAGAGGGAGTATTATTTTGTTGTAGTATTTTTCTGCTACTATCTATTATTTTTAGTACTGTCTATTGTTTCTTTTATTTCATGTACTTTTTTTAAGACTTTTTATCCTGAGCCGTGGGTCCATTGGAAACAATCGCTCTACCTCTGAAGTAGAGTTTAGGTCGCGTACACTCTACCCTCCCCAGACCCATTTTGTGGGAATACACTGGTCTGTCGTTGTTGTCGCTGCTGTTTTTGTTGTTATTAATTGTTTTTGGTGCTTGTTGGTCTTTTCATATGTACATGTTAGTTTATAGATGCGTCATTGGGCCTTTGTTGAGAGGTACAGCATGTTTTACATAAGCTTCTTAATACTTGTCATGCAATGGAACAGGGAAAATGCAAGATCCGCTGCAACTAATTGATGACGAGTTCAAAAAGATTGTCAAAATAAATTTTATGGCTGGCTGGTACCTGTTGAAATGTATTGGTAAAAGAATGCGAGATAGTTCCGGAGGATCCATTGTATTTATGACCTCTATCATTGGTGCTGAGAGAGGAATATATCAAGGAGCTGCTGCTTACGGTTCATGTGCAGCTGGAATTCAGCAGTTGGTTAGGGTAAGTACCTTTTAAATTCTCCTGTATATTTCGATGCATTATCAGGTCTTGTAAGATCATGTTCTATAAAATTATATGGGACAAGAGATCGTGCATCTTCATAAACATTTTCAAGTTATTGTTTCTCCTCTTGATCACCAGTCTTTCCGTCTAATTACTAATTTATTCTATCAGCTACGGGACATGTTATATCATCCTGTATTGCAGATCCTTGAGGTTTTGGGTAAATTACCAATTATGTGGAAGAAACAGACAAAAATTGGTTCCACTTTCCCAAATTTGGCGATAGTGGGTTCGAGGAGGGTTGGAGGTAGGCCGAAGAAGTATTGGGGAGAGGTGATTAGACAGGATTTGCCGCATCTTCAGATCACCGATAACATGACCGCAGATTAGGCTAGTAGCTCAGTAGTTAGTCGAGTGTTGTCTTGTAGTCATGCGGGTAGGCTTGGGTAGTTTGGCGCCCTGTATCTGTTTCTCTGCTAGTACCATCAGCATTAATAGTTTTAGCATAGTTTCCTATCCTGTGATTTATGTGGCTAGCAATTGTGTCTTTTGTTTTGGTCATCGCATTACTTTGATCTTGTTATTGTTTCCTTTTCCTGTATGCTATGTAATGCTTCCTCTAGTACTTGTTATATTTATTTTCTTCTGTATTTGATATGCGTTACCTAAGCCGGGGGTCTTTAAGAATCAGCCTCTATACCTTGCTATGGTAGGGGTAAGTCTGTGTACACTCTACCCTTCCCAGACCCCACCTTCAGGGTCTACACTGGGTATATTGTGGTGGAACAAGCAGTCAATTTTGGGTGACATTTTGTCGTCTGATATGGTATATTAGTTTCTCCGAGTTCACTATTTTTTGCTTGAGCACTAAAGTAGAATACACACCATACCATGTTCTCAAATATATGCTTATGGTCCTTTTCCTTTGAGTGGTTGGGAAGTTTGATTGGAATGAGGGCTATATGTCAAGCAAAGGTAAGTTTTTTATTCTAGTTTATTTTTATACAAGATTTGCTCCGGTGGAAGGATCTAGGCTATGCAAGGTACAAGGTAATCGGAAATTCGAGCATAATCCATTTAACTTTGTTGTCCCTAGATAGAGAGGTTCGTGAATGTTGGGGGATATTTCAATTTCCATGGTATTTTTGAATTATTCTTCGATAAAGCAGTTTCCATACTAGTTCTCCTGTTTTCTCTTTTCCTGATTTCTTTTAGCATTAGTCTTAGACTCTTTATCGGAAATAATCAGCTTAAATTCTACCATGAAAGCTGCTTAACATCCTATACTACGCTGCCTCCGTATATTACCATCTTTTGTCTAAAGGTGTGCTTATTTTGATAATAACATGTGTGTATACCTTGTACAGTTATCTGCAATTGAATTGGGGAAGTTTCAAATTAGGGTGAATGGCATATCGCGTGGATTGCACCTCGAGGATGAGTATCCTCTTTCAGTGGGAAAGGAGAGAGCAAAGAAATTGACCAAGGAAGCCGCGCCTCTAAATCGATGGCTTGATACCAAAAAGGACCTGGCTTCCACTGTCATCTATTTAATCAGTGATGATTCAAGATATATGACGGGAACCTCCATCTTTGTTGATGGTGCCCAGTCTCTAGTCAGGCCGCGAATGCGTTCATACATGTGAAGTGTCTAAACATGTATGTAATTAAATTATATGCATGAATGGAGCCAGACACTGGAATTATATTGTAGTGTTGTTTAAAGCACAAGCACTGGGGAAGGTACTATTAGCTCTCTGGATTTCCTGCTACTGTATTTGATTTGAGTTTCCAATAAGGATCACATTTTCTTTTTTCTTCCCCCTCCCTGATGTGATTTAGCTCAAATTTTAATATACTTCAAGTGAGAATTTGTTGCAACAAGTGGGAGTTGCTCGAATGTGGACACTAGGATTGGGTATGGTATGGTATTTGAAATTTCGGTACGGTAATTTTGGTATTCGATTTTTAAAATACTATACCATTACCATACTATATTAATTCAGTATGGTTGGTATTTTGCGGCATGGTATCAGTAATCATAATTTAACTCTGATAATATATACTCATATGATAGAGTATTATGACTTCAACTTTTCAAAAATATGTCTCAATGTTATTGTACTAATGCATTGCACATTTAAAAAGGCATATTTAAAAGAAAGTACAAACAACTCTTTTGGTAATTAATTACATACAAGAGACATTTCAATTGAGATAGAGTAGTCAAAGTTTTAATGTCTAAATATCTAATTTTATGCTAATGCTAACTTGTATATTTTTTTGCAAATTTAATAATATATGTATAGGTATTTATACAACTATATACTTTGGTATGGTGTATCAAAATTTTTGATTTGATATGGTAATTAGGTATATGCCATACTATGTCAACTTCTAATAGGCATCCCATTTCCAGTCTTGAGGTTGTGAGTTTGGAGCTCTTGGGGTAAAAGAAACAATGAGAATTTGTTGTGTATTTCCTCGATTATCGCTTCTCATTCCTCACTCTTTTGGTTTGTCGTCTCTCTTTAGGTGCTGCATATTTGTGTCTTACAGTTTTTGGGAACATGCATCGGACGTTTTCCCCTTTATTACTCCCTACCTTATGCACTGATCCACATTACATTGAACATATTAGTTTACATGGGTTAAACAATTTTACTTGGAAGACTTTAGATTCAAAAGAAAAGATTGAACATATTAGGAAAATTTACTTGCTAATATACAGACCAACACGATACATAATAATTAATCTGGTTAATATGAGTTAAAACAAGACAGACACAACAAAATTTCTTTTGTTGCCAATTTGGAATTTTCTGTACTAGCCTTGACACACTGCAGTTTTGTACCAGTTGGGATGAGAAGATGTATGAAGCCAAAAATATGTATTCATTCACCACTAGACTCTTCTCATGGATAACATAGTTGTGTTCAGAAATTCCTCAACTTCTCCCTGCCTTTCGTTTCCTCTACAGCTTATCCTCCAGTTTCTCCTTATCTCTTTTTACGTTGCTTTCTCTATGCCTGCTTAATCACTATTGGTTCTCTATAGATGTTAAATTGTGAGCTGTCTTTTATCTTTCCCCCCTTTAAATTATACCACTCATGAGCTGTACTTGGATGAAAAACAGAGACCATAAAAATAATCTTGATAACGTTATTTCATAGTAGATGGGTACTTTGTGGTGCTGTTCAACCAGCCAAATTTTTCCCTGCCAAACAAACCATTTGTCGTTATCATTCTCCACACACTATTGTCTATATAAACTTTCGCCAAGTCTCAGTCTTCATCCACCAAGCTCAAACCACTTGGAACTGCATAAATCATCTGCTATAACTATGGCTCATCACTCCCTTTACCTTCTCTTCCTCTTTGTCTTATCATCAATCAGCAGCCATGCAATTCAAGCAGAGGCTCGCCGTCTTTTGGAAGTAAGTTTGCCAGATGTGCCGAAGCCTGATCTTCCCATTGGCCTCCCAAAACCCGAGCTACCAACATTGCCACAGGCTGGATTGCCCACATTACCTGTGCCCGATCTTCCTAAACTGCCAGAACTTCCAAAACCTCAGCTGCCAACTTTGCCCACACCGGAGTTGCCAGTACCTTTGCCAGGACTTCCCAAACTACCACTACCAGAGCTGCCAGTACCGTTGCCACCTCTGCCAAGCCCTTAAGTACTAAAGTTCCCTCGATGAAGGAAACTGTACGACATGCTATTCAAAATGACTCGTTTGTATGATTGTTGTTGTGTTTGTTAACCTCGTCATTTTATTGCTGTTAAGCTTTTGTTTGTAAAACTCTTGTTATCCGTTCCATGTTACTTTTGTCCGATGTTATGTGATACTACTAGTTTAACCGCATGTTCCTCGAACGTGTAACGTTTGATTGTTTAAAATTAAATAATTTTATTTATTGCAGATATTTTTAATGAAGTGTAAAAGTTTAAAACATTTTTCAAAATTCTTCGCACTTTAACATAATCATATATTTTAGTGTAAACACGTATATATTTTACCACCAGAAGTTTCAAGTGATTCATGTATTATCACTTTTACTGGAAGAGATTGATTAATGTTGTGAACCATCCTCAGAATAAGTATAATATTATCAGTAATGAACCTTACTTTATAAGTGAAACTTGTCTGATATGGACAAACCAGCTTATGCCTGTATAATGTGTCGTCATTCATGATTCATAATTTTGGAGATTATCTTAAAAGAGAAACTACTAAAGCTGTTAGGTCTGAGCTTAGTAAATTTTTGATGATCAACACTTTACCTTAGGGATTCAAGTCAGACAAGTGTGAATGAAGGCCTTTGGAATAGGATTACCTGCAATACTATCAAGAACCATCAGTAATATATTAGTTTTAATTATATCACAGTGTGAATAATAAATATTTTCTGACATCTCATTAGGACCAAGGACACTGTAGATATTCATAAGAATACTAATAATATCCTTAAGCTCTTTCATAGAAACTGGGGCAGTAAGCTTCCAATCATCATCATTATTCACAATATAATGGCAGGGATATGTGGATGGTATAGTCCTTCCCATGATCTTTTGTAAATTATTTCTGGAGATCTTTGAGCATCTTTATTTCAAGCTTGTTCAATTATACATAAAAAGGATAGATTATTCAATTCAAAAAGTAAGAAATCTAAAGTATTTAGTAGGATCTCTAGTTTTAGACTTCAACTTGAACATCAAAAGGGAATTATTAGACCCCACAAGATGAAGAAACTGTTGAGTTCAATGTATGTATGAATGGAAAATGGAGGGAAAAATTGTGGAGGGAAATAGAGTAATCAAAGTGGAAAGTGTACTCTAATAAAGAAAAGTTCAGTCATTCTCCCACCTTGGTGGGAGAAGAGAACTTGTAAGTGTTTTTAATAAGGAACACTAACTCCACATGGATAGTGAGGCAAAAATAAGGTGGTGCCTCGCGCTGTCGTTGTCGCTTGGCTTGGCTTTGGATATTGATGAAATCTAAATTTTTAGACAAAATTTATTTGAAACTTGTTTACAAGTGAAACTTATCTGATATGGACAAACCAGCTTATGCCTGTATAATGTGCCGTCATTCAAGATTCATAATTTTGGAGATTATCTTAAAAGAGAAACTACTAAAGCTATTAGGTCTGAGCTTAGTAATTTTTTATGATCAACACTTTACAAGAGGTGTTTAAGGTTGCTGCAATTTTTTAATAAGTATTTCGATATACTAAAGGTACTGTCTTGTGGTGACAAAAAAATGACTAATGAAAGTCAAGTGCAAGATGCTGCAACGACTGTGGGGGCAACTAGTATTGCCACAACAAGTCGCACGAATGCTCCGCCAACAATGGCGACGGCGGAGAAACCCGAAAAGTTTGCGGGTATTGACTTCAAGAGACGACATCAGAAAATGTTCTTCTAACTCACAACACTCTGTCTTCAAAGGTTCACGGTTGAGGAAGCTCCGGAGGTGCCCGAGAGAACCTCTGAAAAAGAACGCTTCGTGATTGTGGAGGCTTGGAAACACTCAGATTTCCTTTGAAGGAATTACATCTTGAGTGGTCTCCAAGATGACCTCGACAATGTCTATAGTGGAACTAAGATATCAAAAGAGTTATCGGAAGTGTTGGAATGAAAGTACAAAACGGAGGATACGGGAACTAAAAAGTTCTTCGTTGCAAGATTCCTGGAGTATAAAATGATAGACAACAAGTCTATTGTTTCCCAAGTGCAGGAATTGCAAGTGATCATCCATGATCTCCTAGCGGAAGGTATGAATTTTACAAATACCTTGGTTGAACAATTTAAGAGTGTTCTTAGTATTCACATAACCTTTATTGTAGGTTTGATCATGAATGAGGTGTTTCAAGTAGCAGCAATAATAGAGAAGCTACCACCAATGTGGAAAGACTTCAAGAATTACTTGAAACACAAACGCAA
The DNA here is from genome assembly GCA_030864215.1 of Capsicum pubescens. NCBI lineage: Eukaryota > Viridiplantae > Streptophyta > Magnoliopsida > Solanales > Solanaceae > Capsicum > Capsicum pubescens. The sequence goes on along the minus strand of CM061544.1, from coordinate 256,836,225 downwards.
AGAGATGTCAGTCGAAGATCTGATTGTACGACTACGCATTAAAGAAGATAATAAGGCTGCGGAAAGAAGGTCAAGGGGACATTCTGCAATGAATGGATCAAACATTGTAGAAGATGACCAAAACAACTCTAAAAAGAGAAAGAAAGCTGGAAATGAAAGCAACCAACCCAAGAAAAAGTTCAAGGAAAAGTGCTTCAACTGTGGTAATATTGGCCACAAGTCTACGAATTATCGTGCCCCGAAGAAAGAAAAGAAGAAGGACCAAGCAAATTTGGCTGAGTCTAAGAAAGAAATCGATGATCTATGTGTTATGCTTTTCGAATGCAACTTGGTGGGAAATCCTCACGAATGGTGGATAGATTCTGGTGCCACTCGCCATGTTTGTGCTAATAAGGAGTTGTTTTCGACGTTCGCTCCGGCTCAAGTAGAAGAAACGATCTACATGGTTAACTCTGCTACTGTAAAAGTAGAAGGAACAGAAAAGATGTGCTTGAAGATGACTTCCGGCAAAGTGTTGACACTTAACAATATTTTGTATATTCCGGAGTTAAAGAAGAACTTGATTTTTATTTCACTTCTAGACAAGAACGGATTCAAATGTGTTTTTGTTTTCGAAAAAATTGTACTTAGTAAAGGAGAAGTGTATATAGGAAAAGGCTACCTCAATGAGGGCCTATTCAAAATGAATGTAATGAATGTTGAAATCAATAAAAGTTCAATTTCTTCTTACTTGCTTGAGTCTTACGATTTGTGGCATGAACGTTTAGGCCATGTTAATTACAAAACATTACGAAAACTGATTAACTTAGAAGTTTTGCCAAACTTTGAGAGTAATAAATCAAAGTGTCAAACGTGTGTGGAATCAAAGTATGCAAAGTATCCTTATAAGTCCGTTGAAAGGAATTCCAATCCCTTAGACTTAATACACACTGACATTTGTGATATGAAGTCAACACCATCACGTGGTGGGAAAAAGTATTTCATAACTTTTATTGACGATTGCACTAGATATTGTTATGTCTACTTGCTAAATAGTAAGGATGAAACAATAGATGCGTTTAGGCAAAATAAAACTGAAGTTGAAATCAGTTAGAGAAAAAGATCAAAATGATAAGAAGTGATAGGGGCGGAGAATATGAATCTCCCTTTGCGCAAATATGTGTAGAGAATGGAATTGTCCATCAAACTAAGGCCCCGTATTCACCTCAATCTAATGGAATTGTGGAAAGAAAAAACCGAACTTTGAAGGAAATGATGAATGCATTACTTATAAGTCCGGTTTACCACAAAACTTGTGTGGGGGAGGCTATCCTTACAACCAATCGTATACTCAATAGAGTTCCCAATAGTAAGACACAATCTATTTCTTATGAAAAATGGAAAGGAAGGAAACCCAACTTAAAATATTTCAAAGTGTGGGGGTGTCTAGCAAAGGTCCAAGTTCCTATGCCTAAAAGGGTTAAGATAGGACCTAAGACGGTGGACTGCGTGTTCATAGGATATGCTAAAAGTAGTAAAGCATATTGGTTTTTGGTTCATAAATACGAACACCTGGATATTAATGAAAATACGGTAATTGAATCAGATAATGCTGAATTCTTTGAAAAATTTATCCGTATAAAACTAGACATGAACAGTCTAGTGGGGGGGTCTAAACGACCTCGAGATGAACCAAGTGGGAATGTACATAATGAAGAAAATCTAAGATGTAGTACACGTCAAAGAACGTCAACTTCGTTTGGATTGGATTTTGTAACGTTTCTCTTAGAAAATGAGTCTCAAATGTGTAAAGAAGCAATGTCGTCGTCAGACTCATCCTTTTGGAAAGAGGTAGTCAATAGTGAGATTGATTCAATCTTAAGAAACCATACGTGGAAATTGGTTGATCTTCCTTCAAGAAATAAACCTTTAGGTTCTAAATGGATTTTCAAAAGGAAAATGAAGGCGGATGGTACTATTGACAAATACAAGGCAAGACTTGTAGTAAAAGTCTTCAAACAAAAAGAAGGTCTTGATTACTTTGATACATACTCGTCGGTAACAAGGATAACATCAATTCGAATGTTAATTGCCTTGGTGGCGGTATATGGTCTTGAAAACCATCAAATGGATGTGAAAATCGCATTCCTAAATGGAGAATTGGAGGAAAAAATTTACATGGAACAGCCTGAGGGTTTTGTGGTTCTAGGAAAAAAAAAGTTGTATAAACTTGTTAAGTCACTTTATGGACTAAAAAAAGCACCTAAACAATGGCATGCCAAGTTTGACCAAACCATGTTGGCAAACGGGTTCAAGATAAATGAATGTGACAAATGTGTTTATATTAAAGACACTCCAAATCGCCAAGTCATTGTGTGTTTATATGTGGATGATATGTTGATCATCAGTAGAGACATTTCATACATAAATGCAATGAAATGAATGCTCGAGAGCAAGTTCGATATGAAAGACCTTGGAGTTACGGATGTGATCTTAGGAATAAAAATCCATAGAACTCCACAAGGGTTAGCATTGTCACAATCTCATTATATCGAAAATGTACTTGACAGATTCAAGTATATGGAATTCGGTATTGCCAAGACTCCATTGGATGTGAGCTTTGCACTTCGAAAGAATGAAGGTGAAAGTGACTCACAATTGGAGTACGCAAGAGTATTGGGATGTTTAATGTATATAATGAACTGTACACGACCAGACATAGCATGCGCTATTAGTAAGTTGAGTTGGTATACGAGTAATCCCAACAAAACTCATTGGATGGAAATGAAAAGAGTTTTGGAGTATCTTAAATACATCCAAGACTATGCTTTGCATTATAATAAATATCCTACGGTACTTGAAGGATATAGTGATGCAAATTGGATCACCGGATCAAATGAAGTAAAATCCACAAGTGGATATATATTTACTATCGGTGGAGAAGCGGTCTCTTAGAAATCATCCAAACAAACTTGTATTGCTCGCTCTATAATGGAATCTGAATTTATTGCATTGGATAAAGCCGGTAAAGAAGTAAAATGGCTCCGAAATTTCTTGGAAGATATTCCTTATTGGCCCAAACCAGTGGCACCAGTATGTATACACTGTGATAGCCAAACGACAATAGGTAGGGCAGGGAGCATGATGTACAACGGTAAATCTCGTCAGATACAACGGAGACATAATACCATTAGAAAACTTCTCTCTAGTGGGATTATCACTGTTGACTATGTAAAGTCAAAGGATAATGTGTCGAATCCACTTACAAAAGGTCTATCTAGAGAATGAGTGGAGAGGACATCTAAGAAAATGGGTTTAAGGCCTAGGACGAGTCAGCATGGCGGTAACTCTACCTAGCAGACTGGAGAGCCCAAGAGCTAGGTTCAAAGACATCAAACAAAGTTGTGTATGACAGGTTCAACATTGTCAATTACTAAACTCATTCTCATGATGTAGACAATGTATAGTAAACAAGGATAAGACTTAAGGTGAAAAGTCTTTTAATGATTATCTAAATTTGGCAGATTTGACCAAATAGTTTAATCTATAGGATTGAATGTTTAGAAATCACCTATGTGTAGGCGGAGTGAAAGCCGCTTCAAGGAGAATGTTAGTAAAGGCATATTCTCTAAGCTCTCATGAAACTGAGATGTGTTCATGGATGAAAAGAACAAAACCATGTGAACCATAAACAGTAAAAGGCTGGTTGTATGACATGTGTTGTCTAGGTGTACATTACAACTCGACGGTTCAAAGATATCAAATCTACCATTTGACCGAGTGCATCCGATGCACGTTCACTACAGAAAGTTCAAAGGGAAACCTACCTATCCAGATGCAATTAGTCTTTGCTAAATGATCACATACTTGTCCGTAAATTCTTCAAAAGATAGTCATTCCTCATTCATGTGGGGGATTGTTGAGTTCAATGTCTGTGTGTGAATGAAAAATAGAGGAAAAAATTGTGGAGGAAAATAGAGTAACCAAAGTGAAAAGTGTACTCTAATAAAGGAAAATTCACTCATTCTCCCACATTGGTGGGAGAAGAGACATGTAAGTATTTTTAATAAGGAACACTAACTCCACATGGATAGTGAGGCAAGAACAAGATGGTGCCTCGCGTCGTCGTCGCTCGGCTTCGAATTTGGATTTGGATTTGAAAAATGATCGATCGATGAGATCTAAGTTTTTAGATAAAATTTATTTGAAACTTGTTTACAAGTGAAATTTTTATCCAAAAATCTGATTCAAGGGAAAAGACACACTGTTTCGCGCTGTTGGCCGATCTGCGCGCACAAGACGATGACCTGCAGACGCAGGTGCAGCGTAGATGCTCACTGGAATTTGCAAAACGTCACTTGCTGGCACAGGTCCAGCGTAATTTGGGCACAGGGACGTGACTGCTACAGAAAAGGTGTCTTTCTGCTGAACCAATGCATCCTTTATGAAAGGACACATTTAAGGCTATAAATACCTTATATATTCCTCAGGTATTGGTAGCAATGTTGATAGCAAAACTCTCTCTTATTTTTAACAAAAACTCTGTGTGATTATTAAGTTGTTGAGTGAGTTCATTGAGTCCAACAATTTGAGGTACCACTATTATTCGGATTGAAGGTCATTTTATCCTGGGAGGAAGATTCCATAACCTCGGGTACAGTGAGCAGAATTATTCCTTAAGGACACTCCGTGAAGTCGGGGGACTTGGCCTTACAAATTCCGTTTCATCTCATTTCTGAAAATTAACATACTTCTTGGATATATTATTTATAATCTTATGTTGAAGGTGTTAACGAACTTCATAAATATTCTTGTCTTAGACTTGAATTTATGTTGAAGTTATTGTTGCAGATATACAGATTCTTGTATCCGAAAATATAGAAAAATAACAGAAACAATATTAGTAGAGCCAAATATGTTAAACCCATTGCACCAACCGAAGCCAGAGCCACTATAAGCTTTATCCATTAGTTCACAATCTAATAATAAATTGAATAAACGAAAGACTTTTAAACATTCTATGAAGTTTACCTTCTTTCTTTTCCGATGGATCAATAATATAATAGTTTTTGATAAAAGATCAAATTAACGAATAGCGCAATTAGGGCCTAAAATAAGGTAAAATTTTTATTTAAACAATGAAAATAAAGAAAAGAGATAAATCTTTGATTTTTACGGCTATATGATTTAGTGATAACATGCTTGTTTCATTCACTTTTTCACTCTTTTTCAATTGAAAGAGAAACACAAGATATTATATATTAAAAGAAGAGAATCTACGAATCAACAATATAATAGCTTTTGGTAAAAAAAAAAAGTATTAAATGGACTTAATCTTAAATCCCATTGAATTGTATTATTGCAGTGGCCAAGGTCTACACACATTGAACTTTAATTTTCCTTTTTTACTTTTGTTTAATTTCTTATTTTCTCGGATTTGTCTATCCGTTGTTGTATTATATTTCTTTCGTGATGAACTCTGATCACATGCATGTTGTTCATGGGATTAAATCTAATAAATTTATTGATAAATGAATAAATATAAACAACACTTAAAAAAGAATATCTCAATTTTCATTGTCTATACTATTAATTTGGCACACAACTAATTAAGATATTTATAATCTTCCTTTCGTGCCTTTAAAATGTTCATAAAACAATAAAGAATCGTCTAAATTGACAAACTTCAGCCAACCAATATTTTTCTGTCATATTATAGAAAAAATGGGAAAAACATAGTTTTCACCCCAAACTATATACGAAAAGTCTATGTAACACCTAAGCTATACTAGTGACCTATTACACACCTAAACTATAAAAAAGTGATACTTATTACACCCTGTCAGACATTATACCACTTACATGTGGTGTGGTGTTTTACACGCGCTGCCACGTCAGCCTAATTCGAAAAAAATAGTAAATTTATTATTTTCATAAATTTTTCTATTTTCTTTTTAATTTAATTTTTTTTCCTTCTTCTTCAATGTCTAAAACCTCCTTTGTTGTCAATGTCCAAAACCTCCATTACACCATATTCACCACCATAAACTTTATCCCACCAACAAAATTACCATAACAATTAATTTCTTCTAACAATGTTCTTCATCCGTAACCCATCGTCTTTTCTTTGAAAAAAAATAAAAATCTCAGCTATAATGACCATTATTGTTTCAAAAAATGGCCACTCGACTGTTGACCTCTGTGTTTTAAGTGGTAATGACCAACACATTTCCTTACTTTTTCTATTTATTTTTCAGCTATAATTTTTTTTAAAAAAAAAAACTAATATGGTAGCAAGCTCCATTTTTGGATGGATTAATAATTAATAGACAGAGAGGAGAAATTCGACGATGAATTCGACTTTTCCGACGAGAATTCACCGAAAAACATCCTTGCTACAAATTTTTTGACCTGTCCTCCGATATTCATCATCGTTCGATTTCGCCGGATTGCCGGCGAATTGAAAACAACAAATTTAATTTGGATCTGATATATATATATATATATATATATATATATTTTATAAAATTTAATTTTGTCCGTTTAAACATCAAATACAATTTGATTTTGTTCATTCTGAAATTGACATTGATTCGATGAAGGTGGAGGATGAATTGTGTTATTTGGGGATGGGGATGGAGTTTGGAGGTAGGGTGATGAAAAAACTGTGTTGGTTAGGGTGGGGGTGATGAAGAAGATGATTGTTTGGGGGTGGGGTGGGGAGATGGATGTTGGGGTTGGGGGAGGAGTATTTCAATTTTTTAATTTTTTTTACATTAATTTTTAATTTAAATGCGCCATTTTTTATTTAAATAATTCTGTATTTTTCACGTCAGATTTAGGAAGTAAAAAATATCATTTTTTTTATAATTTAGGTGTGTAATAGGTCACTAGTATAATTTAGGTGTTATATAGACTTTTCTAGAATAATTTGGGGTGGAAACTATATTTTTTCCCTAAAAAAAAATTCAAATAATATAATAGCATACAACACTCTTATAATAGTGACATCTAGATTATCACAGCCTAAACTATAACAACGAAGAAGAGCAGCTAAAGAACATCTTGAAAATGTAGGATTTCATACTTATAAATCAAGTCATAACATGTTTTTCCCTGCTAGTTCTTGTTGCACAAAATGATTTGTCAACCAACTTTTTAAGGTCGTCTTTCCGTTGCTGGGCAAACAGTGGCGAGATGTTTTAAGCGTATGTTGCTGGGCAAACAGTGGCGAGATGCTACTTATCATGTTTTGCGGATTGAGCACCTCTTCAATTGTATTTGGATGAAAAACACGTAACATGAGTTAAAATAAATGATTAAGATTTAACTAATAAATATTTTATATATTTACTTTCGAAATATTTAGTAATTCCAAAATTATAACTACAAAATTATTTTATCCATAAATATATTTTAAAAAAATTCTCTCTCTTCTTACTTTTTCTTTTTTCTAACCATGATCAACTAGAAAAAAAATTACCCTATGATAAAAAAAATATTCTATGTTAATTTTTTTTTTTATATAGTTACGCCCTTATCGTTTTAAAAACTTTATTATTTCTCCCTTTTCCAAATCTCTTAGCTCTTATCATTTTTCCTCTTCGTCCAAAAAAAAAAAGTAGCAATAAGAAAAATTGGCAAAGTCAAAATCATGACGATAGTAAAAAAAATTCTCATAAATATGAATCTTTGAGCAATAAATTATTATAATAACACGAACATTATCGATATTATAATAAAAATAATCAATTAACATAATTAAAAAGAAACTTGGTTATTAAAAATATTAAAATGTCACCATTTATACTCCTAGCTAATTTTAAAGAAAAAGTATCCAATGGTTAAAATGAAATAAAAAATTAACTTAAAGAAGTTGGAAGATAGTCGGTGAGCATGGAAATAGAACACAACGTAGAAATAGAGAGAATTTTCTTTAAAAAAATATATATTTGTGGGTAAAATAATTATGTAACTATAATAATTATTGAATTACTAAAATTTTGGAAGAAAAATAGGTAAAATATTTATTATTCATATTATGATTAGAATTTTAATTTAGTAATTAAATATTAATTATTTATTTTAATTAATGTCATGTGTCTCTCATTCAAGTAGAAACTTGAGAAAAATGAAAATAATAGAAATAGAGAGGAGCCGGACCATGGTTTGCAATTGAATTTTGAAGCCTGAAGAAAAAAAGAAGTGGCGACTTTCACGGAAGAAGAAAAGTGCCGAGGTTATAGAAACATACTTGAAGATTCTGTCATGTTGATATTTTTTTATCCCTCTCTATAGAGGGGTCTTAAATAAGAAAAAATTAATATACAATATTAGGTAGTTTAAAAGTCTTAAATTACATAAATTATATATATTTTAGGATATCATATATTTTAGAAGTCAATATTAAAAAAAAAAAAATAAAATTGAGAAAAATAGTGAAAAGATAATTTTCTCTAAAGTATATATTATAATATTAATAATGTTATATATGAATAGTTCCAAAAATAAAATCTTCCTTAAATTAAAATTCCGAGAGTTTTCATTATTTTAAACTTATTTTTTTAGTCTCAAAAGTAATTGACTTTTCCTACCCCAAAGAAAGCTCAGAAAATCGAAGGAAAAGTGTCTTTTAAGTCTTAAATGAAGGATTTGTGACATTGGTTAACTTAAAGGGTCAAACATCATTAGGAAATTTGATTAAGTTAATTGTGAACTTGATTAATATTTTCAAAACTTTCTAATCTTTTAAAAAATACAAATCAACCCAACCCACATCCCTCTTCAATCCAAATCAACTAGTCTCTCTCCTCTCTCTCTCTCGACAGCTTCTCTCAACTCTCTCTCAACCAACAGTTCTACAAATTTCTCCTTTCAACCTTCGGCGACTTCAACATCCGGCGATAAATAGTTGGGCTTCGAGTTCCTTTTCGACTTCAACCTTCAATCGACGTGACAGCCTTGCTCTCCAGCCACAACAGCTTTGAATTCTTCATCCTTCAATCGACGTGACAGCCTTGCTCTCCAGCCACGACAACTTCGAATTCATCATCGTTCCTTCTCTTCTTTCGTAGGCAAAAATTTATGATTTTTTTAGTTTTGAAGAAAATGAGGAACTTGAGCCAACTTCTCTTATAGTATTGGTTAACAATTTCAATATTTGTTGCTTTAATTTGAAATGCAGTCTCAATAAAATCCTAATTTCTGGTATTTCTTCTCTTTTCGAAGTAAACTATGATTTTTTGTTGTTTGTTGTATTTTTTTTTTAAGTTTGATTTTTGTTGTCTGTGTTTATAAAAACAAAACAATGATTTAGGTTGATTTGTTATGTTCTTGTTCTTGGTAAAAATTGTTGTTTTTCTGTTGAACAAAATATGCTACTGTTTTTGTTTTATCCAACAGATTATCCATCTGGTGCAACATATTAACCATCTGATGCAACCGATCAACTATCTGATACACCAGAGTAACCATCAGATTACCATTCTGATGCAACAGATTAATCATATGATGCAACTGATTTATCATATGATGCAACAATTTATATATCTGATGCAATAGATTAACTATATGTTGCAACAGATTAAGCATCGAATAAAAAACCTGATGAAACTGATTAACCATCTGATACAATGGGAGAAGCATCAGATTAATGATATGATGCAACAGATGAACCTCCTGTTGGATAAAATCCTATCAACTCTTTCAACAGGACATGTCCAAGACATAATTTTTTCAACTGATCATTCATCTGCCGCGATAGACGACCCAATAGTGGAAGAAATCTAAACAATATTGGTCGTTGATAACTGTTCCAACAGATCACTCATGTGTTGCAATAGATGTGTGACCTGTTGCACAGACCATTCATCTTTCTCAACGGATGAGTGATATATTTTGTATTGTCGCAATAGATTACTCAGTCGTTGCTGCAGGTTAGTCAACTATTCTAACAGATCACTCATATGTTGCAACAAATGTGTGATCTGTTGCACAAATCATTTATCTTTCTCAATAGATGAGTGATATATTTTGTATTATCACAACAGATTACTCAATCGTTGCTACAGGTTATTTAACTATTCCAACAGATAACTCATATATTGCAACAGATGATATTTCAACAGATGTGTGATCTGCTGCACAAATAATTTATTTTTCTCAACAGATGAGTGATGTGTTTTGTATTATTACAACAGATTACTCATCTGTTATAACAAGTTATTTAACTGTTCCAACAGATCACTCATGTTGCAACAATGTGTGATTTATTGCACAGACCATTCATCTATCTTAAAAGATGAATGATACGTTTTACATTGTTGCAACAGATTGCTCAACTGCTGCAACAGATATACTACCTGGTGTAACAGATAAGTGATTTGTTGGAACTGTTATTTTACTGTTTTGCTTGTTAGATTTACTGTTATTCTTTTTTAACGATGCATTAATCAACTATAATATATTTTTTTATGTTCCTATTAATTTTAGATAATATGGCTTGATGATAGGCGAATTTACACGCCTATAGCACTATATTTTGCTCATATTTTAGCCTAGTTTTGAGAACAAATTATATATTTCATGCACTTTTAGTCCTTTTTCCTGTAAGTGAGCTAACGAACATGATTAGCAAAGTTTCAGGTATAAATGATGCAGAATTCAACATTTCATGGATAACTTGACGCCAAAGAAAGCTTCACGAAAGGAGAAAAGCCAATCTTGGACGCCAAGGACTAAAGATGGCGCATGGAAATTCTGTCCCGGGCTAAAACAATATTTCTGAAGACTTTGGGGACTAGCAGTAATTTATTAAGATTAGGATAATGATACATTAACCTAGTACAATTGGGTTAAGTATTTCATTAGCTTATTAGGATTAGGATAATGATACATTAACCTAGTACAATTGGGTTAAGTATTTCATTAGCTTAGTAGGATTTGGTTAAGCATTTCATTAGCTTAGTAGGAATAGGATATGGGTGTTATAAATACCCTATTCTACTAGAGATTTTGATTCATTCACCATTCACCATTCACCATTCCACAAACACACTCTTACATTCTCCATTCATACAATTAATTCTACTTTTTATTCTTCTTCTATTCATCTAATCAATTCTTAATTTCCGCAATAAGAGAAACGTTACTTTGCAAGGAATTCACGCCTAACGCCTACCCCACTTTGCTACACGAAATATTTATTGTGGTATAATAACAATGTCTATTGTGATTTCCTTCGCACTCATGGGTAACTAAACTTCTCTGTTGGGGTTATGGAAGTCATATGAGATACTATCTATTGCTATGAGTTTGTGAATTCGTGACACGTATATTGCTTATATCATTATTCTCTTCATCTTAATCTAAATTCTTTGTGGTTGCAAACGCAAGAATACGCCAGTATAACATTTAACTTGTTCGAAAGAAAGGTTATCTGTCTGGAAAAGAGATAATGTCAAGGTAGTAGGGTCCCATCCCCTATTAAAAAGTTAGTGCCGTAACTGGATTAACCTCTTGGAGAATTCGTACCGTTAGACACGCTTTAAGCTCGAAAGAGTTAAAGTGAAATAATCCTCGAATAGGTCGAAAGACGCCTGGATTTACCATCGAATACAATTCTCTATAAGCACATGCATGTCTGAATTCAACACACTCATAGTCAATAGAGACGTATAACTCAGAAGGTGGACATAACCCCAACTCCTCAATTCTCATTGTTTCACAACCTACTAAACATTCTTTCTCTTTTTACTTTGCTATTGCCGTTTTTAGCTACTATTTGGTTACATTACTTGCACAACAAGAATCCCTCCTTCTTACGAGACTTGCACTAAAAGTCTAGTAATCGTTGCTTACTTGTTGACCAAGCTATTCCCTGTGGGATCGATACCCAACCCAGGTTGGGTTCTATATTTGCTAACGACCGCTTTACACTCCTACGAGATCTGTAGATTGAGCGTTATCAAAGATTGGCACCGCTGCCGGGGAATACAAGTGTCAATTAAGTTCGTAATAATTACTAGACCCTTTGGTCAAAGATTCTCGTACTTTTACTTTTAGTTTTTGTTTTTGTTTACTGCAGGTTTTTTTTATTCAGTGCATGCCCCATACCCGAAGTTCTGGTCAACCGTTATTACCTATCAATCCTGAACCACAACGTATTGGAAGAATGGAGGCACAACACGCAATTGAAAGGATGGCTGCTCAACAGGAACAGGCGAGACTAGCTGCGCTAGCCACCGCTCAAGTGCATCAACAGAATATTGATAACCCTGGGCGAGCAACAAATTCTGACGATGAAGATCTAGGTGATGACGAGCTACCAAACCCTAGGCATGCCGCTGAGATTGCAACACCTGCCAACAGAAGAGATCGTCAAGCTAGGTTTAGGCCTGAACGCCAAGCTATGCAGCCAGCTTTCGACGATGATGATGATGATCTTGATGGAGTCGGAGCCACAGGAGCCATTATTCCTCCACCATTGGCACCCGGAGCTAAGTTCAACATCACGAGCACCTTGATTCAGTTATTGCAACTCAAGGGATTATTTGGTGGACTAGCAGGCGATGATCCGAATATGCATCTCATCAACTTTATTTCTACATGCAAGTCGTTTGACAATCCTGGAGTTGGTCAGAATGCAATTCGGTTACGCTTATTTCCATTGTCTCTGTCTGGGGAGGCAACTCTATGGTTGAATGGGCTGACTCCTGATTCTATTATAAATTGGAGGCAATTGAGAGACTCTTTCCTAGAAAGATTCTTTCCGCCATCCAAAAGAGCACAAATGAGAGATGAAATCAGCAACTTTCGTCAGCTTCCAACTGAAGCCCTTCATGAAACATGGAAGAGGTTCAAGACGAAGCTAATGAGGTGCCCAAACCATCACATGACTAATGTTCACCTAATGGAGATACTTTACAGAGCCTTGAATTCAATAACTAAACCAGTTGTGGATAATGCGGCCGGAGGATCATTTATGGATCTCACCTTTGGTCAGGCAAGCAATATGCTAGATCGTATGACGAAGCAAAGTAGAGCTTAGCATACCAGGGATTCTGAGGTAGCAAGCCCCACTTTATCTATAGGCATGACTGCAGACCAAAGGAGAAGAGAAGAAGAATGTGATCAAGATATGGCGCACATAAAAACACAAGTGGATCTTCTTACAAAGCATTTATTATCAGGGAAGACCGAAAAAGTAAAAGTTATTGCGTCAAAAGGAAGAGACGAATCTGATTCGGAAGAGGAAGCCAACTACTTGAACAATCAGGGGGTTTCCGAGGTAATACCCAAGGAAACCAAGGTCGGAACTATTATGATAAATATGGAAACAAGGACCAAGGTAGTTGGAAGAACAAGAATGAAAAAAGTGGTTTGTATGTTCCCCCAGGAAGACGCGACACCACTACATCCGGTTCTGGAAATATGGAAGAGATGATGGCTAAACTGTTGAAAGGAGTGGAGGCAACCAGCGCGGGAGTAACGGAGGTAATAAATGATTTGACCTCAATGAAGGAATTGGTTGACTCACATTCCACTTCAATAAAGAAAATAGAGCAGCAATTGAGCCAACTTTCAGCAGCACTCAATCAAAGAAAGGCTGGCACTCTACCTAGCAACACTGTGCAAAATCCAAGGAACGACGGATCATGCATGGCTATTACTACCAGGAGTGGTAAGGTGCTGGAAAATTTATCCCAAAGCAAGCAAGTGACCAAAAATAAGGAAGATGATGACGCCATAGAAGCTGACCAAGACGTCCATGACGTCACCGCTAGTAGGTTGCAGCCTGAAACTACCAAAATTCAGAAGCAAGAGGAGAAGAAAGTCGTGGAGAAATAAATTCCATATCCACCACCACCTTTTCCTCAAAGATTGAAGAAGCAGGCGGATGATACAAAGTTCAGCAAATTCATGACGATGTTAAAGCAACTGACTATTAATGTTCCGTTGGTGGAGGCACTAGAACAAATGTCTGGGTATGCGAAATTTATGAAGGATCTTTTAACAAAGAAGCGGGCAGTAAGCTATGAGCCGGTAGATAATATTCATCATTGCAGTGCAATTGCCACAAGGTCATTAGTACAGAAGAAGGCAGACCCTGGTGCTTTCACTATTCCCTGCACAGTTGGATCAATGAATTTTGCTAAGGCATTGTGTGATTTGGGAGCTAGCATCAATTTTATGCCACTATCCGTCTACAGAAAGTTGAGGTTGGGCGACCCTACACCAACCAATATGCGGCTCGTGATGGCAGATAGGTCGGTAAAACGACCTGTGGGTATCTTGAATGATGTGTTGGTGAAGGTGTCTACCTTCATTTTTCCTGCAGACTTTGTGATTTTGGATTGCGAGGTGGATTTTGAAGTTCCCATAATTTTGGGACGTCTTCTCCTTGCAACAGGAAGTGTGCTTATTGACATGAGAGATAATGAGCTTTTATTTCGGTTGAATGACGAAGTGGTCCGCTTTGATATATGCAAAGCAATGAAGCAGCCCAGCGATATGAAGGTGTTCTCTGTAGCTGATGTTCATTATGAGGATAAGAAAGTGTTGTCTGTAGAGAAACAGCTTACTGTTGAGCCACTATCTGATGTGTTGTTGAATGTTGAGCATAAGGATGATGAAGATTATGAAGAAACTATATGTGCTCTAACAGAAATAGGGTCCTATTCTCATACTCCTAAGCAGTCGGACCTTGATCTTAAGAATCAACCGTCACCAACAGCGAAGACTTCCATTGAAGAACCCCCAGTGCTAGAATCGAAAGATCTCCCCAATTATCTAAGGTATGCGTTCTTGGGAAGTAGAGATACACTTCCGGTGAGAGTTGCGGATGATTCAAGTGAACAACACATAGAGGCTCGCATCTCTGCTCTGAAGAGGTACAAGAGAGCCATTGGGTGGTTCATTGATGATATCATTGGGATTCTTCTTGGGTTATGTACGCACAAGATTCATCTCGAAGGAGATTGCATGCCCACAAGTAAGCCTCATTGTCGTCTGAATCCATTCAGAAAATGATCCACCATCTATCTCGACGAAGTCTAAGTACTCGAGGTAACTATGTCGTGCCGCGACAATAAATCAAGTGCTAGATGGGAGGCAACCCATCGTTTATCGTTTTTCATTTTTTTGTCTTTCTCTCATTCTAGTACGTGTTTCGTTTTTGATAAATAAAAATCCAAAAATAAGAGTCGTGCCACGACCAAAACTAAGGCGCTTGATGGGAGGCAACCCATCGTACTAATTGTTTTCATTGGTTTGAGAAAATGTAGGTGCAAGAGGTATAAAATGAGGAGATTGATTTCAAATGACGATTTGGACGTATTGCATGGTAAAGGTGGTGAGTTAGGAATGAAGATGCATAAGGCTATGGATTGAGCATTGCTCATGACAAAATAGGCATCGAGCAAGGCTAGGCCTAGGTAAAACTAGGCCACGAACAAGGCAAAGCCTATACTATAGCCCAAGGTCTCGGAATCTAGCGTGCTATAGCATAGGCGCCGCCCATGCGCAAGTATGCCATAGCATAGGCGCCGCCTATGCCAAAGCATTTTGTCTCTGAATCTCATAGTCCATGCTAAAGGCGCCACCTATGGTTACTAAAGGCATTGAACTAGGCGCCGCGTATGCTCACCATAGGCTTTGCATTAGGCGCCGCCTATGCCAAGCATAGGCAAAGCTAAAGGCGCCGCCTATGGTCACTTTTTGTCTCCAAAACCGATTTTAAATGGGTCAAAACTCGACCCATTCTTTTCCTATATAAAGGAGACTTAGTCTTGAAACACAAACACATTGAAAACTTGACCTAGGCGCCGCACATACTCTCCAAATCATCTCAAAACTTTTCTTTTTGCTCTCCCACTTCACAAGAACATCTCCAAAGGCTTCAATCACGTAAGTACTCTTTTGTTCTTCATCTATTTTTGTATGTGCTACGTTGCTATGTCTATTATGAATTGCTACATCTTGAAGAAATATTGGTGATGTTAATGTGTTTGAATTGTTGATACAAAACCAAGTGAGTGAACATGTACGTTAGGATACTCTTAACTTGTTTCCGACTTGAATATTGATTTTGATGCAGTGTTATACTACTTGCGGAATTGCTATAGTCATGAACATTGCATAATCTTGTCACTAGAATACTTACATGTTGGGATGTCTCGCTCATCGGAATAAGACTTATAGTTGCCTACCGACATAGGAGATTGTGATTATTGATAGAAACTATACCATGATGTAATCCCTATGTAGAAGTCTTGATATACCTAACATGAAAGTATTGCAAAGATTGCAAGAAGTGTTACATATCTGAATTTCTTGTTGGAATATAGCCCCTAAAACGTATGTCGATGAAGTCTGAGTAATCGACCACTTTCACTTCACTAGTCTGTACCAACAAACTAAGTGTGGGGTGGTGCCACTACTGCTTGTTTATAGATTGTATCCATCGAGATGATTCTAACATGAACATTGTTTTAAGTCTCAGGTACAATGGCACCCAAAGCAAGACAAGGCAAAGATAAGGCTACCACTTCACAAAAAGGCAAGAAAAGAGGCCGAAAAGAGCAAAGAGAACCCTCCTCGCTGCAAATACCTCGACTCACTCTTGGAATTAAGTGGGATACTTATGAGGAACTTCTGAGGATGACGACTCTGATGATGATTCCGATGCAAGGGGTATGACCCCAGACATAGAGGATGAGTCCGACTAACCAGGTTCTTCTTATTTATTTTCCACTGAGGACAGTGTGTCCCGTCTAAGTGTGGGGTGCTGGTATCTGCATACTATACTTCTCCATCCACATTTGCATTTATTTATGTTTGTTTGTAGTTAATTGTTTTTTTTAGCTTAGCTTCGCATGAAATTATTCTAATAGGCAGCATGAGATTATGACAAGAGTTTGTGCTAAAATCATGACTATTAAGACATTTAGGCTCTAATTGTGACTCACTATGTGATATTGTTTGGTTTAATTCCTTCATCTGTTGGGTCAAGAGTCTATACTACTCCCAATAAAGTCGACCATGTGCCTTGTGTGTGTGAGATAATAGTATATTCTGTGCTTGTGGCTGATGCTAGAACTTGCCTGGTATGTATGTAAAGCGAAAATAAAGAGTGCAAGTCTAGGAGATGATTTAGGCATTTCTTTGGCAACCTATGATTATTTACCTTCTTTTTACCTACCCATGGACATCATCCTAGTTAAACCCTTTTGAGCCTTTAGCCTATTTTCTTTGACAAACCTCGTACGTAAGCCTAATCCATTTTTTCAAGACCATAATTTGATCCAAATTCCTAAGTGCTTTAAAGTGAAAAAGTCATGTGACAAAATAAGAGGAAATTGGGTGAGTATGATGCTTTAGAATGCATGGGTGCTTGAATGAGTATGAAAAAAAAAGTGCTATCATAAGAGGTATGTTATCAAAAGAAAAAGGAAAGGAAAACAGAAAAGTTAGCTTATTAGGATTAGGATAAATGATACATTAACCTAGCATGAGATTATGACAAGAGTTTGTGCTAAAATCATGACTATTGAGACATTTAGGCTCTAATTGTGACTCACTATATGATATTGTTTGGTTTAATTCCTTCATCTGTTGGGTCAAGAGTCTATACTACTCCCAATAAAGTCGACCATGTGCCTTGTGTGTGAGAGATAATAGTATATTCTGTGCTTGTGGCTGATGCTAGAACTTGCCTGGTATGTATGTAAAGCGAAAATAAAGAGTGCAAGTCTAGGAGATGATTTAGGCATTTCTTTGGCAACCTATGATTATTTACCTTCTTTTTACCTACCCATGGACATCATCCTAGTTAAACCCTTTTGAGCCTTTAGCCTATTTTCTTTGACAAACCTCGTATGTAAGCCTAATCCATTTTTTCAAGACCATAATTTGATCCAAATTCCTAAGTGCTTTAAAGTGAAAAAGTCATGTGACAAAATAAGAGGAAATTGGGTGAGTATGATGCTTTAGAATGCATTGGTGCTTGAATGAGTATGAAAAAAAAGTGCTATCATAAGAGGTATGTTATCAAAAGAAAAAGGAAAGGAAAATTGAAAAGTTAGCTTATTAGGATTAGGATAAATGATACATTAACCTAGCATGAGATTATGACAAGAGTTTGTGCTAAAATCATGACTATTGAGACATTTAGGCTCTAATTGTGACTCACTATGTGATATTGTTTGGTTTAATTCCTTCATCTGTTGGGTCAAGAGTCTATACTACTCCCAATAAAGTCGACCATGTGCCTTGTGTGTGTGAGATAATAGTATATTCTGTGCTTGTGGCTGATGCTAGAACTTGCCTGGTATGTATGTAAAGCGAAAATAAAGAGTGCAAGTCTAGGAGATGATTTAGGCATTTCTTTGGCAACCTATGATTATTTACCTTCTTTTTACCTACCCATGGACATCATCCTAGTTAAACCCTTTTGAGCCTTTAGCCTATTTTCTTTGACAAACCTCGTATGTAAGCCTAATCCATTTTTTCAAGACCATAATTTGATCCAAATTCCTAAGTGCTTTAAAGTGAAAAAGTCATGTGACAAAATAAGAGGAAATTGGGTGAGTATGATGCTTTAGAATGCATTGGTGCTTGAATGAGTATGAAAAAAAAAGTGCTATCATAAGAGGGATGTTATAAAAAAAAAGGAAAGGAAAACTGAAAAGTTAGTTATGTTTAAAATTGAAAAACAAAAGAGGTGAAAAAGAGTGGTAGAATAAAAGAAAGTAGAAAGGTTGTTTGAAAGAAAAGTGTTAATGATACAATGTGATGTATTAAAGCGCTTAGGAACATAGTCACTATTTCTGGCCAAAATAGTCCTACCCGTCCCTTAGCCTACATTACAACCATCAAAAGACCTATTTGATTCTAAGCTTAGCATTCTGACATTTAGTGGAGCATTACACTAAGGGCAAGCCTATGGTCATCACTTGCCGCATATGAATTCTTTGTGAGAGTGAGAGCAAGGATATTTTGATACCCATGTTTGAAAAATATGCTAGACTTGTGAGTGATTATGGGTAATATATTGTGAGACACACATGGTTGATGAGTTTTGGGTAGTCGCGTATGATTCTTTGTGCCTTAACCTTTGAATATGAGTTGACCACCATCACGAGTCTATGCTAGAGGTTAAACTGTTTCTACTAATGATCGAAAAACTACTCTTTATTGATAATTGTTGTGCTTGTCTTGACAAATATTTTGTGTTGTTGCTGTGAAACCCTAAGTTGATGTTTAGAGGGACATCATATTTTGTTCGAGGACGAACAAATCTTCAAGTGTGGGGTGTTGATGATAGGCGAATTTACACGCCTATAGCACTATATTTTGCCCATATTTTAGCCTAGTTTTGAGAACAAATTATATATTTCATGCACTTTTAGTCCTTTTTCCTGTAAGTGAGCTAACGAACATGATTAGCAAAGTTTCAGGTATAAATGATGTAGAATTCAGCATTTCATGGATAACTTGACGCCAAAGAAAGCTTCACGAAAGGAGAAAAGCCAATCTTGGACGCCAAGGACTAAAGATGGTGCATGGAAATTCTGTCCCGGGCTAAAACAACATTTCTGAAGACTTTGGGGACTAGCAGTAATTTATTAGGATTAGGATAATGATACATTAACCTAGTACAATTGGGTTAAGTATTTCATTAGCTTATTAGGATTAGGATAATGATACATTAACCTAGTACAATTGGGTTAAGTATTTCATTAGCTTAGTAGGATTTGGTTAAGCATTTCATTAGCTTAGTAGGAATAGGATATGGGTGTTATAAATACCCTATTCTACTAGAGATTTTGATTCATTCACCATTCCACAAACACACTCTTACATTCTTCATTCATACAATTAATTCTATTTTTTATTCTTCTTCCATTCATCCAATCAATTCTTAATTTCCGCAATAAGAGAAATGTTACTTTGCAAGGAATTCACGCCTAACGCCTACCACACTTTGCTACACGAAATATTTATTGTGGTATAATAACAATGTCTATTGTGATTTCCTTCGCACTCATGGGTAACTAAACTTCTCTGTTGGGGTTATGGAAGCCATATGAGATACTATCTATTGCTATAAGTTTGTGAATTCGTGACACGTATATTGCTTATATCATTATTCTCTTCATCTTAATCTAAATTCTTTGTGGTTGCAAACGCAAGAATACGCCAGTATAACATTTAACTTGTTCGAAAGAAAGGTTATCTGTCTGGAAAAGAGATAATGTCAAGGTAGTAGGGTCCCATCCCCTATTCGAGGTCGAAAGACGCCTGGATTTACCATCGAATACAATTCTCTATAAGCACATGCATGTCTGAATTCAACACACTCATAGTCAATAGAGACGTATAACTCAGAAGGTGGACATAACCCCAACTCCTCAATTCTCATTGTTTCACAACCTACTAAACATTCTTTCTCTTTTTACTTTGCTATTGCCGTTTTTAGCTACTATTTGGTTACATTACTTGCACAACAAGAATCCCCCCTTCGTACGAGACTTGCACTAAAATTCTAGTAATCGTTGCTTACTTGTTGAACAAGCTATTCCCTGTGGGATCGATACCCAACCTAGGTTGGGTTCTATATTTGCTAACGACCACTTTACACTCCTACGAGATCTGTAGATTGAGCATTATCATGGCTCCCAAAAGAACAGAAGCCTAATCAAGTCCAAGTAAAGGAACAAATGAAGCAGCTAGGCTACATCCACCACTCTATGAGCTTGCTTTACAATCGTTATCTCAGTCAGGAGCAAAATATGATGAACACGGGGAGGAGGAATGTTTCGAAAGAGATTATCCAAATGCTAATAGCCCTTCTAACGAAATGTTGGTCAAAACCTTCAACATTGTTTGTTATCCTGTGAGAATGTAGTGCGATGGTGCCACAGATTTAACGGGTGATTTCGTGATTAAGTCAGCCATGGGAAAATCTTTTGATGCCTTTAGAAAAATACTTCGAGAATAAAAATTGGATGCTTATTTCAGGGATAGCTGCTTTGGGAAATATCTTGATTTTTCGGAGGACAACAATGCTCGTTTCCAAATAAAAATGGTATATGAACTTCTTAAGTGTAGGTTTATGTATGAAAACAAAAATAAGATAGATGAGGTATGGATAAATTATCATGGCATGCCTATTTGTTTTGGTTGGGAGGAGTTTGTCATAGTTACTGGACTAAAATGTTATCCTCCTTCTCAAGTTATACCTATTCTAACCCAAAAAAATACCCCGCACATTCAAAAAAGGCAAAGGCAAGTCGTGTGATCGTGATGACCTGGTATCCATTGTTGGTCCAAGCTTCAAAAACAAAAATTTGATGGAAGCGTTGAAAGGTAAAGAACTTTCAAATAAGCACAAGCAGTCATTGTGCTTGGTTTGGTTTGTACATAATATTCTTTGGGCGAGAGACGTTAACAACAACATAAACATTGGTTTAATAAATCTCTTCGAGAATCTTGAGGCGTTTAACGACTATCCTTAGGGTTAGGAAGGCTTCAAAATAGCTGTCTAATATTTGTTGACTCCGTTGGAGCTAAAGACAGTCAATTTATATGGCTTTCCATGGGCTTTCATGGTAAATATTTCGTTTCTTTCTTTTATTATGATATTATTCATTTTTTTTTACTCAATAATGGTTTTGATTTATTTACGTTATTTTATAGGCTTGGAATTTTGAAGTCATTCCTCATTTGAGACAACAAGTGAACTACCAGGGAGAAGTTTTCTATCCAAGAGTCTTGAGATAGTTGTCGGTCAAAACTAGTAAAAATTCAAAATTTCTTGATCTGTTCAACCCCCTGAAGGATGCAGTAAGTATAATTATAATTAAATTTTTATTTTAATTAATGATTTTTTTAATGATCTAATCATCATTCTAATATATGTAATGATTTATGTTAGATTGTGCATCCGTCGCTAGTTTCGACCAATCGAGAGTTGAAGATGTTGTTTTTTCTTATTTTACGATCTGTGTAAATCGACAGAATAAAAATGAAATTATTTGGAGCAACAACCATTACAAGAAAAATAATTTTAGAGGGTTGGTTTGTTGTTGTTGATGGTCTTAGTGGTGATGGAGTTGTTGGTGGTTGTAGTGGTGCTACTGTTGGTGCTAATGATGCTCCTCTTACAGTATTTAAAATAAATCATTATGAGTATGATCATACTGGTTATACAGATTTTGCCTCTCCCAGCGAATGTTGTGCATGCAAATGTCAAGACTGCAAGGCGAAACATGATGTAGTGATTAATGCTATTAATGCATTAACTTCTTCTGTAAAGGAATGACAACTAAGAGGGGTGTCATTTCATCAAAGAGAATTTTATTTCCATCCACTCCATTAGAGATTAAGGCTAAGAGGAGAAGGAAAATGATTTCCAAGTCATTATCAAGCATCCAAAAGAGCGAAATTACAACTCCTCTGTCCGTGTGTTGCATTGAGCAATGTACAATGTCCAAAGGAGAGCAGTACAAGCTGAACAAGGTGAATATATATGTTTTCCAACTAACAAACAAACACATTTCTGTTTCCAGGAATGACACATCTGCTAAAAATTATCAAACAGATATATACATCTGTTGCAACAGTTGAAAAACTTATTGCACTAGATAAAGTACCTGTTGCGACATATGTCTCGTCTATTTTAACAAATCAAATAGCTCTTTGTATCGCTTTTATTTGTACCAACAGATAACCTATCTGCTGCAATAGATGAGTCATATATTGCAACAGATGGTTCATCTGTTGGAAATTATCATACAGGTCTTCCTCATGTAGAAATTTGACCCAATAGTTGATTTATTATTGCAAAAGAAATATAATCTGTTTGGAATAATTTAAAACAGGAGGAAGACCTGTTTGATTTGTTAGAACAGATGCGTTATCCTTTCCTGTTTTGTTGTATCTCCGTGATTAGCATTGACCAATTCTGGCTTTCCAAGTGGATGTAGAAGCTACTTCTGAATAACATTGACAATATGCTAATCTACTCTTTTTATGAAAATACGTTGAACAGAAAGCGCGGAAACCGTTCGTAAGCGATAATACAGATCCACGACAAGCAAAGACGAATTTCATAGCACCGGATGAAGAACAACTTGTCCATATTGAATAGATCTTTATAGCTTGAGTCATTCAAAGTAATAACCTCACCCCTCCTTAGGAATCCTTGGCATCAATACTTAAATTATTAATGTATTTGTTGAGATCTGTACCCATAACAATTTTTTTACATATCATTTATTCGTTGATTTTATTTTAGCTAATTTCTTAAGGCTTCGTTTTATTTTATTTTGTCTATGAATTTTATTTTTTTCTTAGATTTAAACTTATTAATTAAAATGGAATACTAGATTCAAATATTGCAACTGATATTGTATCTGGTGCAACAGACGGAACATCTGTTGTAAAATATCGGACAAATTTGACATATGTTGCAATAGTTAGGTAATTTATTGGAATTTATCTAACATGTCTTCCCACTGCTGCAACAGATAGACTTAGATAGAAACACGGAACACCGATATAATGCAACAGATGATCAACCTATTGCAACAGATAAACTATATGTCAGAACAGGTAGAATATTTGTTACAACGTACGGAGAATCTATTGCATTATAAAAATTCAACTTTCATTGGACATAAAAAAAATTGCCACTACATGTAAAAAAGTGAAAGTGAATTGAAATAAAAAAGGCGGAACCCATCGACAGTGTTCAGTTCAAACACCTAAAAGAAAATAGGCATCAAGTAGACAGTGTTCATTTTAAACACGTAAAATAAAATAGGCACAAATGTGTCAGGTTGGCACTTTTTGCTGACTTGGCGTCTGATTTTGCCCCCAACGGTCATTTTTTTTTGCCAATGTCTTTTATATTCATCTTCTTCCTAAAATTTAACCCTAAATTTCCAAATCTTCTTCTTCGTCATCATCTTTTTTTTATCTATCCAAATATTCTTCAAAGTATTTGCATTTGGTCTTTCTTTTCTTATTTTTTTTATTTTTTCCAACCGAGCTTGACAATGTCGAGTGCATCTTCCACTATTTTTTGTAATAACAATTTTTGATATTGTAAGTGCGGTCATGAAGCTCTATTGAAGACTTCTTGGACTCAACAAAATCCAGGTCGTAGGTTTTTTACTTGTAAGATTTCAAAGATAATATTTTTTTATTTAATTAGTTGATTTATTATTGAATTGTAATTGTTTTGTAATTGTGTTCTTGTTTTTATAGAAATTGGGTGGATGCGATTACTTTGATTGGTATGAAGAACGACACCCTTCACAAGAAAATAGTGTAAGTTGAAGAAAGTCAAGGCTTCTGAAGAGAAACAAAATCGAGAAAGAAGATACTACATTATTGTCATTATTGCTACTGGTTTGGTGATGTTGGGCACATGAATTTTCAAGCCTAATTACTAAAATTTTCATGGTGGCGTATTTGTTACTGGTTTGGTGTTGTTGAGCACATGGATATTCAAGCGTGTAATTATTGCAAAATATCAAACAGATTAAGGCATATATTGTAAAATTTAGGTCATCTGTTGGAAATTATCAAATAGGTCTTCCCGCTGTTGCAATAGATTAGACTTAGATTAGATAAAAATAACATTGGCATAATGCAACAGATGACTAACCTATTGCAACAGATAAACTATCTGCCAGAATAGATAGAATATATTTTACAACAGATTAACAATCTATTGCATTATAAAAAAATCAACTTTCATTCATCAGGAAAAAATTATTGCCACTACATGTACATGTAATTTAAAGTAAAGTGAAGTATGACTTGAAATAAAAAATTATTATTTTACAGGCTCTTCTATATGCACAGGCTCCAAGCGTTCAGTTAGTACCCCATAAGCCCAGACCTCTTGTAGGTTTGCCACAACGTTTTCGCACAGAAAGGTCATTGGCTCGACCATTTCTGTGCTGGTCATCAAACATTCGATGTGTGCAAAGGCGTCCGAGCTGCTCGCGTAACCGACATCATTTTTTGAAAGGATCATGTCGTTGTTTCGACCTTAAAAATCCCATGATTTCTTCATCAACACTTCCTTTGGAAAATGATTCGTCAGTTTACTCTCCCTCAACAAAATGGGCAACAGCTCCATCAGTGGCTCCACGAGGAGAAAAAGATCGACATCATCAATGAGAGGTTCGTTGCAGTCATAAACATTGATCTTTTCCTCCTCAAATAGCATCTTAATCGCCCGATAATGTATGTCGTTCACGCTAATGACTGTAAGAATCCTCTTTGCCTCGGTTCAGCTTTTGCCATGTGGATTTGGCCTCCCCCATCTAACATATTTTATCATTTCTTCTTCATCCCAGTTCAACATAGAAGCTAAGAAATCAAATCTCGCGCCACAGTCTAATGCAGCTTTATTGAGTTGATCGTACTTATCCTTGAGCTTCTTGCAGAAGTCGAGGTCCATTATCCTATCGGCAGCGTTATAAGCTTCCGGGTACGTTAATTGCCTTTCCCTCATGAGGCAGAAAATTTTGTCAACATGTTGTGATATAAGAAGACAATTTTTAAATAGGTTAGTAATTGTAAATATGGTCCATCTGTTGCATAGGGTTCTCTGAATCAATAATCCAACTCAACTTATATAACAGATGGATAGTAAGTTACAACAGAACTACTACCAGTTGCACCAGAATACCCAGCTGTTGCAACAGATTTCACATCTGTTGCATAGCTTCTTCTTCATGGGTAGATTAGATTAGAAGGCTAGGTTAGGAAAAGTAAACTTTCCTTATCCTCGTAACATATACACATATCTATCATAGTCTGGAAGTCTTGGGGGAGAAGAAAGGCCTGGGGTAATCTGGTGCACCTGGCTTGGCATTCTTGGCCTGTCTCAGATCCCTCTTCTCTTTGGCGCTAAGTTCAGCATATATGTCCACATTTTTATTGAATGTCCCCTGAACTTCAACAGCTTTTTGAGAGGGAAGAGTTGTTATTATTTTTTATTTTCGACAGGAGAGTGCGTCGGTTATTGCTCTTTTCTTCCTCCTAACCAACAATGTAGGGGTGTATCTCTCCCTTAACTTCTTGGATGGTATGACACCCCTCTTGGATTTGAATTCCTCGACAGCTTTAGAGATAGCCTCTACTTTTTCAAAGAGTTTATCCTGGCTGTCCTTGCACTCTTCGCATTCATAACGAGAACACGAGGGTGAAGAGGGGTGAAAGGGACTTGTGTAAGGGTAAAAAGGGGTGTTTTCAAACATATTTATTTTTTCTTGAGCATTAACATGCTCATCATCACGAGTGGTAGCAGCATTAGCATGCCTACCACCAACACCAACAACCTCACCAGAAGAAGCACCCGAATCTGCCTTAGTAGGTTGGTCATGAAGAGCCTCAACATTAGGTAACCTTGCCTAACTTCTCTTCTTAAGGCTATTACTCCAGCTAATTCCTTCCTTATTAACTCCACCGTTGGGTCTGCTATAGTATCAACATGACCTAGAGTAATATAAGAAGTCATCAATGACTCCTCCTCAGTAGTCATGATCCATGGATGCACAACATATAAAAAAGACAGATACATTTAAATCATATAATATAATAATTTTCACAGTTGGGTTAACATTTTAATAGTCAACTTCTTCAATAGATTAATAACATATTGCATTAGATTACCCATCTATTGCATAGTTTGCAGTAGATGGTTAATCTGTTAGGAGTCGGGTTCACAGAACCAAAGCAATAGATGGGTAATCTGATGCAAGATATCAATCGTCTGTCGCAACAAATTATCCATCTGTTGCATCGGTTAGCACAGGTGCAACAAATTATCCATATATTGCATCAGATTACCCATCTGATGAAAAATATCAATCATCCGTCATAACAGATTACCAATCTGTTGCACCAGTTGCATAAGATGGGTAATTTTTTGGGTTAGATGCTATGCAACAGATGATCTGTATGTGTATTAACAATATGTTACATCAGATTACACATCTGTTGCAT
Source organism: Capsicum pubescens (assembly GCA_030864215.1). Classification (NCBI taxonomy): domain Eukaryota; kingdom Viridiplantae; phylum Streptophyta; class Magnoliopsida; order Solanales; family Solanaceae; genus Capsicum; species Capsicum pubescens. Next base: position 256,809,216 of record CM061544.1, on the reverse strand, counting down.
AATTTGCAGTAGATGGTTAATCTGTCAGGAGTCGAGTTCAGAGAACCAAAGCAACAGATGGGTAATCTGATGCAAGATATCAATCATTTGTCGCAATAGATTATCCATCTGTTGGTATAGGACGGGTAATCTGTCGCAATTGATGTCCCATCTGGTGTATCAGATATAACATTTGTTCAATATCTTTCATTGAGTAAAAGTTTATTTTACTTGAAGGAGACGTACTGCATCAGGGTTAAAGAGATCAACATCCTTAATTTTGAAGTTGTTCTTTACAGCCAACCACCTAAACATCCTTGGATGAGAAACCTCATCTGGGTAATCCATTACCTACTCTCGGAGGGGAGGAATGGCTTCAAATGCCCAAGCCTAAAAAATGTAAACAGGAAGGAAGTAAAAAAAAGTCATAATAACTATATATTCAATATAAATTAATGGATAAGTAAAAATAGTGATTAATTTTACCATGAAAGCCCAAGGAAAGCCGTATAATGTGGTCGTCCCTGGGGATAGCTTTGTCAATAATTATTGGACAGTCAAGTAGAAGCTGTCATATCCCCAGGAATAGTTATTGAATTTATCAAAATCCTCAGCACGCGCCAACAAATCATCTTCTATGACCTTGTTGATGTCTCTTACCACTATAACCGAATGGGCAAACCAAACTAAGCACAATTGCTCCTTGTACTGCTTTGGTATGATTTTATCCATGAGATCTGTCAATAAATCCAATGCTTTGTAGCCACATCGAGCAATGTCAAACAACCCATCTATTTTTTCCTTGCGTTGGATATTTTGCGGGGTGTTCCCTTAGCGATATGTGGTTCTTCTGGACGATGGTATCTCAAGCCCGTTACTATGAAAAATTCTTGCAAGCCAAAACAAACTGGCATGCCACAGTAGTTGATCCATATTTCATCCATCTTTTTCCCTCTCCTCCGAATCTTTATCATCCCCCACATACTTGATTCTACACTTGAGAAGACCATATACCATCCTCATTGGGAAACGAGAAGAGGAATCCTCAGCTAGCTCAAAAAAGTGTCCAAAGCAGCTCTTCTTAAAAAGTCTGTCTATGTTTTTGTCCTTCATAATTTTTCTAAAATAATTAAAGTTTTGTTCCCATCTGATATTTAAGTACAATTTCACCAGTTAGTTCTGCTTTTCTTTTGGGTCATTTATCGGTATCGCAACTTTAAACCTGTCAATACTAAAAGTTTTGACAGGATCATGTTGGGATATCGATATTAATTCATGCCTCATTGGTATCATCATGTTGATGATCATCCTCTTTCTTTTTCTCACTCTCTAATTCCTCCTCATTCTTACTTTCATTTTCTTCATCACCATCTACAGACCCTTGTCCACCTCCCTCAATATTGTTTTCATATCTCTCCTCAGCTTTACTTTTTTTCGGAAGCTCCTCCGAATCCCTCTGTACTGTAGTCTTTTTTTGGGTGGGCAGACGTTGATCCACTTTCACTTTCTTTTCTTTTGGAAGACATATTTTACCTACAAATAATAGAAAAACAAAAATTACATTACAATTGATGTATGCATAAATTTTTAAAAATACATTACAAACACCACCAATACCGACACACCAACAGCCACCACCACAAACACTACCAACCAATGCCACAAACACCACGAATACTGATACCATTGACAACCACCATAAATACCACCAACCAATGCCACCACCAGTGCCACCATGATGACCACAAACACCACCACCAACACCACAAACAACATCCAACAATACCACGATAGTCAATGGAATACTGCGATAGAAACTAGGGTTTTCTTGCATTCTTCCTACAATTTTACCATCAAAACTTAAAAATGTAAACCCATTCTCGAAGATAATACAACTAAAAGTTTTATTTTTCATCATTAACTTAAAAGCCCTTATTTTTTAGAATAAGATATCAAATATAGAACTCTTCTCAAACTTTGTTACCTATGAAGACAAAGAAAATGACTAATACAAGCAAGAATAAAGTCAAAAATAACACCTATGTGGTCGGAAATGAGAAGAAAAGCGATCTGTTGTGAAGGGTTGAGCAATTTGTTGAGTAGTTGTTGTCTGTAATGTATTGTTGAGTGATAATGAGAGAGAAAAAGGCGAGAACTCAAGATTTGAAATTATAAAACATTTTGTATAGGTTGATTTATATTTTGGAAAAGAATGACAAGTTTTAAAATTGTTAATTTGGTCCGAATTGATCTTAATTATTTTTAAAATTATAAAAGATATGCGTAATTTTTAACCCCCTCATCATGCAATTGCCAAAAGGATACTATTATTCTAACATATGAACTCAATTGAAATTATATAAAATTAATTGAAGTTGTAGTTGACCCTATGAACTCACCCCTGGTCCTAGATTAATCAATTTAGGTACATTAGTCTAACATATGAACTCAATTGAAACTGTATAAAAATAAATGTTCAACATATTGCATCAGATTTTGCATTTGTTGTAAATTATCAATCAGATTAGGTAACAACAGATTATGAATCTGTTATAAATTATCAAATAGATTAAGTCATTTATTGCGACAGATTACCCATCTGTTGTAAATTATCAAATGGATTGTCATATGTCGCAACAGATTACCCATATGTTGTAAATTATCAAATAGGCGCTGCCATCTGTTGTAGTTGATCCTATGAGAACTCACCCCTAGTCCTAGATTAGTCAATTAAGGTATTAGTACCCCAGTCCTAGATTAATCAATTAAGGTATTAGTTGAATATATGGGGTAGTAAGAATTGGTTCGGCTCAGAGTGATCAATCGATGACTCTGATCGGGAGAAATATAATACCGTATCATCATGCAATTGCTAAAAGACTCAATTAAAGTTATAGTTGACCCTATGAGAACTCACCCCTAGTACTATATTATTCAATTAAGGTATTAGTACCCCAGTCCTAGATTAATTAATTAAGGTATTAGTCTAACATATGAGGTAGTAAGAATCGATTCGGCTCAGAGTGATCGATCGACGACTCTGGTCGGGAGGAACACAATACCGTCTCATCATACAATTGCCAAAAGACTCAATTGAAGTTGTAGTTGACCCTAGGAGACTCACATTCAATTAAGGTATTAGTCTAACATATGAACTTAATTAAAATTATATATAAGCAAATGTTCAACCTATTGCAACAAATGTCTTTTCTATTGGATTAAATCAAATAGATTAGGTAATCTGTTATAATATATCACGCATCTGTTGTAAGCTATCAAATAGATTATGTCATTTGTTGCAACAGATTACGAATCTGTTGTAAATTATCATACAGATTAAGTTATTTGTTGCAACAGATTACCCATCTGTTGTAAATTATCAAATTGATCAAGTCACATATCGCAATAGATTATCCATCTGTTGTAAATTATCAAATAGGCACTGTCATTTATTATAGTTGACATTATGAGAACTCACCATGATTCCTAGATTAATCAATTAGGGTATTAGTTAAACATATGAGGCAGTAAGAATTGGTTCGATTCAGAGTGCTGGTCGGGAGGAACACAATACCGCCTTATCATGCAATTGCTAAAAGCCTCAATTGAAGTTGTAGTTGACCCTAAGAGAGCTCACCCCTAGTCCTAGATTATTCAATTAAGGTATTAGTACCCCAGTCCTAGATTAATTAATTAAGGTATTAGTTGAACATATAAGGTAGTAAGAATCGATTAGGCTCAGGGTGATCGATCACGACTCTGGTATGGAGGAACACAATACCATCTCATTCTGCAATTGCCAAAAGACTTAATTGAAGTTGTAGTTGACCCTATGAGAACTCATCCCTAGTCCTAGATTATTCAATTAAGGTATTAGTTCTCTAGTCCTAGATTAATCAATTAAGGTATCAGTCTAACATATGAGGTAGTAAGAATTGGTTCGTCTCAGAATGATCAATCGATGACTCTGGTCGGGAGAAATGCAATACCGTCTCATCATAAAATTTCCAAAAGACTCAATTGAAGTTATAGGTGACCCTATGAGAACTCACGTTCAATTAAGGTATTAGTCTAACATATGAACTCAATTAAAATTATATATAAACAAATGTTCAACCTATTACAATAGATGTCTTTTCGGTTGGATTAAATCAAATAGATTAGGCAATCTGTTGCAACACATCACGCATCTGTTGTAAACTATCAAACAGATTATGTTATTTGTTGCGACAGATGACCGAGCTTTGGAAATTTCCAAACAAAAATTGTCATCTGTTGCACTTAAATGTTCTAAGATCCTTTTTTTGTTTAAAGTAATTTAAGTATTTCCTGTCTGAGATAAAAAAGTTAAAATACTAAGGCGGTAAAAAATATTACTTCGTACTACTTGGATAACTCAAAAATCTCCTGAGTGAGTAGTCTTATCTGGTCTTTTCAATGCCACCGTCTCTTTGCTTCCCTCAAAAGTTATTATTGAACATTTAAAACCTATAGATAGATACTCGGGCCTTCAGCCATAAAGTAAGACTCAACTCATCTATCACTCTTCTTTATTCTCAATTCTCTTTGTTTTCTTTTTTTCTCTTATTTATCTCTTCTTTCGGATCCCAACCAATCAATATCTTTTCTCGACTGAATTGGATGTTCTGATCCCTTTGCTTTTTTTACATTGCAGGTACGGTTCACTATTGCTCTTTCCATCTCATCTTCTTCTTTGTATGTCATTTAAATTAGATATTTACATCTGTTGCTATTAATGATTTACCCATTACCAGTTTTTTATTTATTGAGAAAATTGAAGGAAAGGTAACTTTTAAGTATTGAATGAAAGAACCATTGTTTTTATTAAAATATGCAAAAAAAAGTCATCTGTTGAGAGAACGTAAAAAGTCTTGTTGTTAGTATAGTTTTTTTATGTCTTTTTTTTGGTACTTTGGTGGTGCTGTTGTTGGAGGTGGTGGTCATGTTGGAACATGTGATGTTTGTGTTGTGGATAGTGTTGAAATATATAGTGTTGTTTCTTTGTTGTTGATGTTGTTGTTGGTGGTGTTGCAATAGTTTCCTCAACCGTTGTAACTGATGAATCAGTTGTTGGAACAGACGGAGCAACCGTTTGAAGAAATCAAACCAGTAGCAAGGCTGGTTTGATTTATTCCAACAGATGACCCATCTGTTGTAATATGTCATCCATATGTTACAACGATGTCTCATCGGTTGAACGGATGGGTAATCTATTGCATTATATTGGTTATTTGTTGATTCACTCAATTTTGTGTTACCCTTTTGTACAGATGGAGCAATTATTTGAAGAAATCAAACCAGTAGCAATGCTGGTTTGATTTATTTCAACAGATGAACCATCTATTCTAATATGTCATCTATTTGTTGCAACAGATGCCTCATCGGTTGAACAGATGGGTAATCTGTTGCATCAGATTGGTTATCTGTTGATTCACTCAATTTTGTGTTATTCTTTTGTAATGTTCTTTTTGTTCTTCTCTTGTTTGACATCAAATGTATTTCTCTTGTTTGCAGATAAAAAAAAAGTAAAACTGGATCCACTTTTGCCCGACCAGCATTAAAGGCTAGAGTAAAGATGGGTTCGGAGGAATAAGCTGCTTGCAGATGAAACCACTTTATATGTGGGAGGTATGTATTACTGATCAACCTATCATGAAAACACACATCCAGTACAATGATTTTGTGAATGTTTGTTCTTTACCTATTAGGCGTTAATCCTTCAAACAAGATATGGCATTTTACAGTTAAGATTGTTAGGTTCGAACTAGTAAGGCTGAGGGACCAAAACGGTGGTGTCAATACCCCGTTACAATTTAATGACGGTTTATGCTCATGTTTTTGTGTCAAGTTTGGGGAAGGGTTTAAGTTTTTGGCGACAGTGTAAATATCCAATAGTGATTGGGCCGATTTTAATGGCTCAATGGACTTGTTGAAAGGCCTCCGAAGCCTCGCACTGCAGCAAACAACAATGGAACTAATAGAAATTCCCCTGGTCAAAATTTATATGGATGGGTCATTGGAGGAGACTATTATACAACAAAAGGTGTTTGGGAGAATACCGTGTGGGAAAAGGGAGATTGATAAGACCATATATCATCTCAGTCCTTGTTTAAAAAGAAACACAGGGTAGGAAGGAAAGTGTAGCAAAATTGGCTGATTAAATTGACATGAAAAATAAAAAAAATGGAAGAGCTGCGGAATGTGAACATGTATCCAAAAATGAAAATCCATCAGTCATTGAAGAAAAAAAGAATGGTCAAGAGGACTTGAGCTGGTTAGTTTGCTTGAGACTTCAACTAGCGAGCGTGGCCTCAACGAAAACCCACAAAATATAGGACTAGAACTCTAAAGAAGCAGCTTTGCGAGCACAAAAGGTGGTAAAATTGTCGGTCTGAATTGAAACCTGAACCAACTACTCCTGCATTAAAAATACGGGATGAAACCAAGGTGGAAATTTCTTAAGTTAAACTTGCATCCCATGCCTCCTGTTTATGGATCTGGTCAGGTCAAAGGCAGTGGAACAACAAGGCATGGAATTTCAGCGCAACTTCGGACTTTTTTGTTTCTACTGCCATGAACCTGATTATAGACACAAGTAGAAGGCATGGCATGTAATTTAGACTTCATAAATTGACGCCTTGGCTTTCCTTATTTTTAATTCAGGAATTGTTGGTTCAGGTTTCAATTCTGACCGACAATCTTACCACCTTCCGTGCTCGCGAAGCTTCTTCCTTAGAGTTCTGGTCCTGCACTTTGTGAGAGTCTTCATTGAGGCCACTCTCGCTAGTTGTATACTCGATCAAAGTGTCTATCTCCAGTCTGTTGACCATTCTTTTTTTTCATCGACTGCCAAATTTTTATATTTGGATACACTTCCACATTTGAAGCTCATCTAGTTTTATTGTTTCTCATGTCAATTTTATTGGCCAATTTTGCTACACTTTTCTTCCTACCCTGTGTTTTATCTTAAACAAGGTCTGAGATGATATATGACGTTCTTTACCTTCCCCTTCACGCACAAGTATTCTCCCAAGCATCTTCTGTTGTATAAAAGTCTCCTCTAGCAATCAATCCATATAAATTTGGACTAGGATAATTTCTATTGGTTCCATTGTTGTTTGATGCATTGCGAGGCTTCAGAGGTCTTTCAAGAAGTCCATTGCGCCATTAAAATTAGTCCAATCACTATTGGATATTTACACAGCTAAACTTGACACAAAAACATGAGCATAAACCATTATTAAATTGTAACGGGGTATCGACACCACCGTCTTGGAACCCTTCGGCCTTATTAGTTCGGACCTATCAAACTAAATTGTATAATGTAGGATCTTGTTTGAAGGATCAGTGTCTAATCGATAAAAACTGCATTCACAAAATCATTGCACTTTATGTGTGTCTGTCATGGTAGCCTGATCAATAATATACATAACTCCCATGAATAAAAATGAGATCCATTACACGCACCTTATTCTTCCTACCCAATCAGGACATGTCAGATAGTGTTGTTTATTTATCTGCACATATGTGATGACTATTAAAAAAGTGGTGTGAAGAGTCGTGACTTTTTATCTTAACACATTCAAAACAGCTGATGAATCAAAATCTCCATCTGTTGCAACTGACGAATCAGTTGTTGGAAGAAATCAAAACATCTCGTCCAATATATGGTCCATCTGTCAAAACAGATAATCCATATGTTGCAACAGATGGTAAATCTATTGCGACAGACCAGACAATGTTTATTAATTTGCACGCATGTGATTATTTCTTGCTAAAAATATTTGTTTCACATACAAATCATCTGTTGCAACAGATGGTAAATCTTTTTTGACAGACCATCTCTTGCACATTCAATCCATCTGTTACAACAGATGCTAAATCTGTTGCGATAGATGGACGATCTATTGCAACAGCTCAATAATAATGGTTGTTATCGAGTTTCAAACCATTCTGAAAAGGTGAGAAGTATTAATGTAAAAGAAAAAGTCACAAATTTTCGCAGAAAATAAAATGCCACCAGTTTGAATGTAATTAATACAATGGAGCTGAACAGTCGTGCCTTTTATCCTAACATGTCCAGATTTAATTTAGTCCTCTATAAATAGGTCCCTCCTTAATCTTTATTCTACTCAACTTTATTTATTTCTTGAATTTTTTCTTTTTGTGTGACATGTTCAACCACTTCTCTTCAAAGAGCATATTCCTTTCTCGTTGAGGTAAGTTTTTTTTTGGTGTAAATTTACCAGTTGGTCGTATACGTTGTATTACATTTTGGACTTTTTTCTTTACATTTGTCAATTCATGCATTTTCTAGATATGGTTGATCCTATTCTAGATATTTCTATTCTACGCGACGCAGTACGGGAACTTCAGAGGCAAGTTAATGACCTGCAGAGGGAGTTGGTCGCCATGAGAGCGACGATTTTCAGAGAGACAGAGAGGCTGATGAGCGCCTTGCTGCTGCGAGTTGATTGGCCAGCTGTCATTAATAATGATAATGATAATAATAATTTGAATGTGTTATTTGTTTTAGCATATGTATTTTAATTTTTCTATATCGGATCTATACCTAATGTATTTTATTTTTCGTTTAATGAAAAATTTACTTTTAGTCGACTTTGGCATTTTGATTCTTATTCAATTTTCATTCTGTCTATTTCTTCTAAGCATACATACATGTTAACATGTTAAAGGTTGGAGGCAAGGAGCAATGTTGAATCCAGTAGCACTAGCAATTTTGGCTTTTGAGTTCTTTCAATAGATGGACCATGTGTTGGAACAAATTGATCATCTGTTGGGTTTCTGTCAACAGATTATCCATCTATTTCGATAGATTTGTCATCTGTTGGAGGAAAAAATTCTAGTTTGATGGAACTGTTGAGAATACTTGTGGTCTGATGTATTATTTAGTTCATGTTTTACCTCTTTTTATTGATGCACAAGTTATTAAAAAAGATATTTTATATATAATAATCGATAGCATTAGGTTCAGAACAATGAGTTAAATATATAAAAGTCCACAACAAACAAACAACAACATAAGTTTCTGCAATTACAACAATCATGGTGGATTACGATTCGGGCATGTAGTTCTTTTGTGGCCAGCGCACTTACATATGGAGCATTAGTTTCTTCTTGATGAAAATGAGTCTCCAACTCCACGCCTTCTCTTATATGGCTTTCTTTCCGGTTTGATAGTGCTTGGGTCAATATATGGAGGAGGTATTAATCTCCCTATAAGCTCTGCAAGAACAACTCAAGATTTTTCGGGAGGCACTGGAGTAATATGCCCACTATATGCCATTTCATAGTTTTCCTATGAATAATATTGAGAGGAGTGCTCGTAAACTTCAGGTCTATATTTATGACCGTATTGAGCTCGAAGTACTGCCATAGCATGTTGACAAGGTATTTTGTCCAATTCAAAAACTCTGCACGTACAAGATCTTATTTGAAGATCGACCGTGGCAGGATCATCATGACCGGTGATACTAAATTTGTAATCTGCTATTTTATGAGATAATAACCTATTCTCCAAACTAACGTTCATTGATATTTTTTTTCAATTTTGAGAAAAAATCGAGTTCTTTTTTCTGGGCACTTGAACTGCACACGTCTTTCATTAAAAAATTTGCTATACTTCTTGCTTGTTATTTCAAACATAGCCTTGATGGAAAATTCTCTTTTATCGCCAAACAATAAATTCATCGATTCAGCTATGTTTGATGCCATAATATTGTACCTATACAAAAGAATCACTTAGTACGACATCATACTAAATTTGTAAATCAAATAAGACATTAAATTCATAAGAATGTACCTATCTGCTGGACAGAATGTCTGGCTCCATCTCTCAAAACTGACACGTGCGAGAAATTCTGCTACCTTGGGATTCACATCTACTATTTGATTGAAATGGTCTAAAAACTCCTCTCTACTATATGCTTTAGCTGCTTTATAAAAAAGGGTGACGACCATTTTGTTATGATAGTTGTTTTGAATGTCTCTCCAAGATGCCTGATGCAACAACCAAAGTAAGCTGAAGTGAATAAAAGTGAACCCATCTTTGGAATACTTGGATGTCTATCCGATACAAAACACAATTCTTCGGTATCTTTGACGCAGCTTCACAGTTGTTAAAAAAATCCATAAGAGGCATCACATTCCTTGTCCGCTACACAAAAAGCGACAGAAAAAATGTGATTCTTTGCATCCTGTGCCACCGCCGCTAGTAGAACTCCATTATACCTGCTCCTCAAGAAGGTACAGTCGACGGCTGTGCCTTTTCTCAAATGTCGAAAACCTTGAATCCAAGAATCATAGGATACAAAAAAAGTACTTGAACCTTCTGTTTTCATCCAGATACAATGCCATCTTACTTCCGGGATTTGTGGACTCATTCATGTAATCGTAGGAATCCAAGACTGCGTACCCATGCTCAAGTGTCCCCCTAGCCAGGTCCTTGACAATCCCCATGGCCATATATATCTTTCAATAACTGACTAGGACACCCAAATACATAAGGAGTTGATTGGACATAACCCTTATTAAAGGGACTTTTCCATTGGGGAAACTGCTCTTGAAATATTTACCGAGGACCTTTATCGTGGCGTGAGAATTTTGGCCAGAGATGTGCTCCGAACCACATGTGTGATGTTTTTCATGTTTATGAATGATGAATCTATCAAAACTTGCATACTTCACCGCTCTCAACCACCACTTGCAGTTCGAATTAGCACATTTGAAGCAAAAAACACTACTCGAATTAATCACCTTCTTTATTCGAAATCTTTTTTCAAGCAAAAATAAACAAAGTGTTAGATATTTCATTCTTGTCCTTGAATGACATTCCAATAAAAAAGCTGGTCCCGTCGACTTAAAAATTTTCAGACTGTGTCAATTGAGAAGAATTGTACATCGTATTGGTAGCATCAATGGGCGTATGTGTTTTATCATCATCTGGAATATTCATGTCTAGATTATCCAACCTATCATCAAATAAGTCTTTTTGTTCTTCTTCTTCTATGTTCTGGTTCTCATTCTCTCTCATCTTTTCAACCATGTACACCCTTAACACCGGCCTGGTTGAATCACTTACATAAGCACACAACCGAACCTGATCGATTATCTTGAAAGGAAGTACCCTCTAATTTTCAAAAGAGCTGTACATGTAGCTGATTACGAGTTCTTTCGATTGATAATTCAGTCCACAAAAGATGATGATCAAGTTCACAAAATCATCATACAAAACGTCACTTTGGACTGTCATAGCTATCATTTCTAGTATTTCACCCTCCTTCCAACGCCATACATATCGATTGCTCTTCTCGATCCATTGACCATGACAATCCACCCCTATTGTTATTGATCCCTCCATTAGTGGTGCCTAAATAAAGTCATTTGTTAAAAAAATTTGATAGTGATTTCATAGTGCCGTAAATAAATCCCCAACAGATGTGTAATCTATTGCAACAAGTAAGTGATCAGTCGCAATAAATTACTTACCTGTTGGAATTCATGCTACGCTTTTGAATATCTGTTGCAACAGATGAAGCGCCTGTTGGGATTGATGTTACAGTACTAAATCACCTTTGAAGCTGATTCCAACAGATGAGTGACATGTTGCAACAAATAATTAACCTGTTGTGACAGATGACTTACCTGTTGCAATAGGTTAGTAATCTGTTATAATAGATATTTACCCTGTTGCAATAGATAACACTTCTATTGGAATCGTGTTCAGGTTCTGTTGCAATAAGTTACTAATCTGTTGAAACAGATATTTATCATGTCACACCAGATAACTAATTTGTTGCAACAGATGGATCCTATGTTGCAACAGATGACCCATCTGTTTAAAAATGAATCCAACTTATTAGTCTTCTATTGAAACAGATGTCTCATCTGTCACAACAGATTAGTTATCTCTTTAAACAGATGGATCTTATGTTGGTTTCATGATCGAGTTCTATCCATTATTGGAAAAACAACAACATAATAGCAGTTACCCAGATGACAAACTCAACTAAAAATCATAATTTGACTTACCAAGGTCTCCTATGAAGTAATGCCAAAGTGAAAAGTGATGTTCGAAATAAAATTTGACCTAAAAAATTGGTCAAATAGCAATAGTAGCGGTAACAACAACAACAACAAATTGTCAACAAGAAGAAGATGAAGATGATGATAATGAAGCAGAAGATGATGAATAAAGCAGCAACAACAATGAACAACAAAAATCGCTAAGAGAGAAAAAACAACAATGGATGAGAAGAGAGAGAAATGAGCCTTTTTTCCCTCCGTTTTTGTTATATAGGTAAACATTTGAATCAAAGTGTAAATTTAAAAACTTGTGGGCTATTTTCAAACTTCCCCAACTTTCTTAATCCATAATAAAGTAATTGTCACCTCCACTCAATAATTAAGACTTGTGTCACCTACACCTCATTTTAAAACTCTTTTGTTACCTCCAGTCCAAAACCCCAAGAAAGCTATCGTTTTTTAATTTTTAATTAAAGTCTTTTAGTACAAAAACAATTGATATTTCCTATATCATAATGTAAACTTCCATTCACTCATAACCAATAGGAAATTAATTAACTCTTTATTTAATGTAAGAAAAAAATAATAATCTTTAACACTATTAAATCAATTATTATAAGATACAGCTTTAGTTGATAAGGAAAATTGATATACAATTCTAGTTGATTTCAAAGTATTAAATATTTTGGAAATAAATAAATTATTATTTTTAAATATTTAAAAATGTCTAATTTACGTAGGCCAGGAAAAAGTTTTTTTTTTTAAAATAATATATTTTAAAGTCCTGATCCCATATATTTTAGGAGCCAATATTATAAAGAAAATTAAATAATAATTTGAGGAAAATAGTGAAAAGACGATTTTATCTAAAGGGAACACTTTTAATGAAGGGCAAAAAGTTCAAACAACACTCTTAAGGCCCTTTACACTCTTAATATAGATATAGATATAGATATAGATATAGATATAGATATAGATATAGATATAGATATAGATATAGATATAGATATAGATATAGATATAGATATAGATATAGATATAGATATAGATATAGATATAGATATAGATATAGATATAGATATAGATATAGATATAGATATAGATATAGATATAGATATAGATATAGATATAGATATAGATATAGATATAGATATATTTTAATTGCTAAGATCAAAATTGATCAAAGTTTTTAATTTATTTTTTAAATTATTATTATTATTTTCAAAATATATTTAAGTTTAAAATTGCCATTGTAAAAGTCTCTCCAATTTTTTTTCGTGCTATTCATGCTAGGACCAAGTGATATTCGTGCATTATATAACCAACGAGTGATATTCGTGCAACACACTAACATAGAAATTAGTCAACTAATTTGATTACGGAAACATATGAAATCAATCAGAATATATAAGTCTAAATAAAACAAAAGAAAACCCACAAAGATTAGCTTACCTAATTACCTTAATATCTAGTATTGAAGCAAAATTAATAATCCATTTAAAATCTAGAAGAATGAGACATATACCACCTAATTATGATAAAATTAGATTTAGATATCCGCCAAAATACTATAAATACGGTTAAAATGAATAAAATACAGAAATACAAAGAACTAAAACAAACTATTTTTGAAAAACGTAAAGAATTAAGAATAAGAATAGAAAGATTAAATTATAATATATTTGCCGGAGTTAGTAAAAACTCAATAAATGCACAAAAAGATGAAATATCAAATTTAGAATCACAAATAGATAGTTTAGAATATATATATCAACATGAACTATTTACAATAAAATGAACAAAGAAGAATTTATAATAGACGAAAAAATATATGAAAATCACGAAGGATTAAAAATAAGAATAGTATTTTCTAATCTAGGAAGAAGATATAAGAAAATAGGCGAACATTTATATTTAATGTTAGAAAAAAAAGAATTAAAATTAGAAGATAAATTGACAGCTATGGTAAGAATAGAAAGAGAAAACGAAGAAATAGATAGAAAAAAGGAAATAGAAAAAATAAAATACCAAACTACAGAAGAAATACAAAAAATAGAAGAAACTATGTATTTATTATCTAGTTGAATCTACGCACCTAATCCGCACCCCCCTACAAATGGTATCAGAGCCCAGTTATTTAAAAAATACAGAAGTAGTATACATGTTTAAATCTACGTGTTTATGAATTTAGATTGGATTTACTTGACAATAATTAATCAATATTAATTATGAGAAGACCATTTAAAAACAGAGAAACTTTTAGAAAAATAAAAGAAACTTTAATTAGTAATTATTCAGAATATATAAGTCTAAATAAAACAAAAGAAAACCCACAAAGATTAGCTTACCTAATTACCTTAATATCTAGTATTGAAGCAAAAATTAATAATCCATTTAAAATCTAGAAGAATGAGACATATACCACCTAATTATGATAAAATTAGATTTAGATATCCGCCAAAATACTATAAATACGGTTAAAATGAATAAAATACAGAAATACAAAGAACTAAAACAAACTATTTCTGAAAAACGTAAAGAATTAAGAATAAGAATAGAAAGATTAAATTATAATATATTTGTCGGAGTTAGTAAAAACTCAATAAATGCACAAAAAGATGAAATATCAAATTTAGAATCACAAATAGATAGTTTAGAATATATATATCAACATGAACTATTTACAATAAAATGAACAAAGAAGAATTTATAATAGACGAAAAAATATATGAAAATCACGAAGGATTAAAAATAAGAATAGTATTTTCTAATCTAGGAAGAAGATATAAGAAAATAGGCGAACATTTATATTTAATGTTAGAAAAAGAAGAATTAAAATTAGAAGATAAATTGACAGTTATGGTAAGAATAGAAAGAGAAAACGAAGAAATAGATAGAAAAAAGGAAATAGAAAAAATAAAATACCAAACTACGGAAGAAATACAAAAAATAGAAGAAACTATGTATTTATTATCTAGTTGAATCTACGCACCTAATCCGCACCCCCTACAAATGGTATCAGAGCCCAGTTATTTAAAAAATACAGAAGTAGTATACATGTTTAAATCTACGTGTTTATGAATTTAGATTGGATTTACTTGACAATAATTAATCAATATTAATTATGAGAAGACCATTTAAAAACAGAGAAACTTTTAGAAAAATAAAAGAAACTTTAATTAGTAATTATTCAGAATATATAAGTCTAAATAAAACAAAAGAAAACCCACAAAGATTAGCTTACCTAATTACCTTAATATCTAGTATTGAAGCAAAATTAATAATCCATTTAAAATCTAGAAGAATGAGACATATACCACCTAATTATGATAAAATTAGATTTAGATATCCGCCAAAATACTATAAATACGATTAAAATGAATAAAATACAGAAATACAAAGAACTAAAACAAACTATTTCTGAAAAACGTAAAGAATTAAGAATAAGAATAGAAAGATTAAATTATAATATATTTGTCGGAGTTAGTAAAAACTCAATAAATGCACAAAAAGATGAAATATCAAATTTAGAATCAAAAATAGATAGTTTAGAATATATATATCAACATGAACTATTTACAATAAAATGAACAAAGAAGAATTTATAATAGACGAAAAAATATATGAAAATCACGAAGGATTAAAAATAAGAATAGTATTTTCTAATCTAGGAAGAAGATATAAGAAAATAGGCGAACATTTATATTTAATGTTAGAAAAAGAAGAATTAAAATTAGAAGATAAATTGACAGTTATGGTAAGAATAGAAAGAGAAAACGAAGAAATAGATAGAAAAAAGAAAATAGAAAAAATAAAATACCAAACTACAGAAGAAATACAAAAAATAGAAGAAACTAAAAATAGTAGGATTGCTGAATTAGAAAAAGAATTACAAATGTTAAAAGATCTGTATGAAAAAGGACAGAAAGAAAAAGAAGAAAAAAGATAAAGAACAAAAATTATTAAACGAGATAAATCAATTTAAAGAAAAACTAGAAATAGACAATAAAGAAATAAAAAACAAGGAATTAGAAATAAATAATATAGATGTTGAAGAAACAGATAATTATGATTCAGAAGATAGTGAAACATATACAGAAATATTAACAAATACAAAAAATTTAGAAATCAATGAAAAACAAGAAGTAATTAATGAAGAAAACTTAGAAAATATCAACACAGAAATAAATACTCTTGATAAAAAAGAAGATGAAAACATAATACCTAGAACATCAGAAATAAGGAAACCTATATATTATAAGATTAAGTTTAAAAGATATAATATAAAGAATGAATATGACAAATGGACACCAAAACAAATAGTTAATAAAAATTATAACTTTTTAGACTTAGATTGTGTAATAGATACAAAAAAAATGATACAATTATGGATAGGATATATGACAAAACAATTATTAGATAATAATATAAGTGTAACAGATGCACCAGAATATATAGAAAGAACACTAATAGGAACAGTGAAATTATGATTTTTAAATCTAACTGAAAATAGTAAAAGAATATTAAGAACTGACAAACCCACAGAAGGAACAATATTAACAAAATTAACACCTATAGAATTATGAAAAAAATATGAAACAGCTATAAAAGATGAATTTAGTAGCATGACAACAACAGAAGAAGAACAAAATGAAGAGAAAGATATGAATAAGAATTTAATGTTAAAATTAGCAATATGTAATATGTGCTACATAGATGAATATACTTGCGCATTTAAAGAATATTATTATAAAGGAGCATATAATATAGAAGAAAGTAAAAAAATAAGAAAATTATATTTTAATAAATTACCTGAACCATTTAGTTCAAAAATAATAAAAAGTTGGGATGAAACAAAAATAGTAGATACTCTAGGAGCAAGAATAAAATTTTTACAACAATGGTATAGAAACCTATATGAAAAATACAGAGAAGAAATAAAAATGGAAAAAAAATTAATAAGAAATTTAGCATGTTGCAAAGACAAGATAGAACCTCAATTTGGATGCGAAGAAAGATATTATAAAAAAAGAAAAAGCCATAAGAAATATAAGAAATACAAAAAATCAACATATAAGTATAAGAAACCAAGAAAAAGATATTATGTAAAAAACTATAAACATAAAAGACCATATAGGAAAAAGAAATCTATAAAGGAATGTACTTGTTATAGTTGCGGAAAGATAGGACATTTAGCTAGAGATTGTAAATTACCTAAAAACCCAAAAAATAAACAAATATCAGAAATAAAAATAGAAAACACAGAATATATGCAGATAGATTACATAGATTACGAATTAGAAAGTGAAGACAGTATATATAAAATTTCAGAGAATGAAACAGATAACGAAATAGATAGTGAATTAGACGAATTAAATGACTGAAGAAGATATAAAAATATTAACAAAAGAAGAATATTTAAATGATGAAGGAACAGATCAAAAAATAATATTTGATAACAATGTATTTGATGAAATAAAAGGAAAAGAGTTAGACTTAAGTGTAGAAAAAATATTTAAAATACCAACAATAAAAAATATATTTACTAGAAAAAAGGAAGAATATTATGTAGTAAGCCAAAAGGAACATGTAATAGACTGTAGATATGCAAAAGGTAAAGCTAGTATACCACTAGTAACAAAAAGAATAATTAATAAAGAGATAAACGATATAAAAAGTAGAGACCCAATAAAATATGTACACCTTGGAGGTACAGAAATATTAATAAAAGCATGTTTTAGAGAAGGAATAGATACACCAATAGAATTATATTTAGCAGATGATAGAATTATAAAACCTATAGAAAAAAGTATAATAACTGTTATAAAAGGAAATTTAATATACCAAAACTTTAAATTTATAATAAGTGTGAATTATTCAGTAGCAGTAACAGATAGAAATATAGATAAATCACTAGTATTATATTGGAAGATATCAGGAATAGAATTAACCCCAGGAAGTAAAATATTTACAGCAAGATGCAAAAATCTATATGTGTTAACAACAAAACATAAAATAACAGGAAAAAATAAGATTAACAAGATACAAATAGATAGCCCATTCGAACAATTTGTAAAAACAATAGATTATAATGATTATAGCTATAGAGACATAGATGTAGAAGAAAATCTAGAAATAATAAATGACAGAATAAGTACAACAAAAAGAACAGTTTATGATAAACTGGAATCATCAAGCTCATCAAAAAGAATAAGTTATGAAACAAGTTCAACGGATAATTCAAACCAATATTACATAACAGGAAAGGTAAATGAAAAAGAATATTTAATACTCTTAAATACAAGACAAGAAGAAAATTATATAGCAAAATATCTAGTAAAAAATGAGGAAATAAAAATCGACAATAATATATGCCCAGATCTACCAAGAAGTTTAATAAATACTAAAAATATAGCAGAAAAAATAATAATAATAGGAATAAGAAAAATAAAAATAAAATTTGAAGTAAAAGAAGAAATGCAAAAAACAGACATAATATTAGGAATAAAATGGCTAGAACAAGTAAAACCATATAATATAGAACATACACAATTACCTATAACATATAACAGAGAGAAATTATTCTTAAGAAGAGCTTTAACATAAAATAAAAATATATGTATTAATGAAGATAGTAGTAGAAGAATATTACAGTAGATATTATACGCCTATGATAGATACCGGAGCAGAAGCTAATTTATGTAGATATAATTGCTTACCAGAAAGTAAATGGGATAAATTAAAAACACCAATAATAGTTAAAGGATTTAATAACGAAGGAAGCTTAATTACTTATAAAGCTAAGAATGTAAAAACACAAGTATGGGATAAAATATTAACAATAGAAGAAATTTATAATTATGAACTAACATCAAAAGATATACTTTTAGGAATGCCGTTTTTAGATAAATTATACCCACATATAATAATTAGAACAGATTGGTGGTTTACAACACCATGTAAACAGAAAGTAAGAGCAAAAAGAGTTAATAATAAAATAAGAAAGAAAACTGATTGGATAAAAGGAAATGAAAAAATTACACAAAAGTTAGAAAATATAAAAAATACTGAAGATACAATAGAACTAGTCGTATTTTCGATAAATAAAACAGAAATAACTATATTTTCAATAAATAAGGTAGAAATAATTAAGAAAAAATTAGAACAATTATATAGTGAAGATCCATTAAAAGGATGGGAAAAACATAAAACCATTATAAAAATTGAATTAATAGATAAAAATAGCATAATAACCCAGAAACCATTAACATATAATTTTGATGATTTAAAAGAATTTAAAATGCATATAGAAGAATTATTAGAAAAACAATATATACAAAAAAGTATTAGTAAACATAATAGCCCAGCATTTATAGTAGGGCTGCATATCGGTCGGTTCGGTTCGGTTTTGAAAATTATCGGTTTCACTTATTCATTATCGGTTTGTATATATGCTAAACCGTTAAAGAACCGTTAAGATATTGGTTAATCGGTTATCGATTTATCGATTTTTCATTGTTATCGGTTCGGTTATCGGGTTAACCATTAACATTAAACATTAAAACTCTAAGTCACAAATTAATTTAAAACTGCTAGTACAAACAAAATAGAAAAATCCAAAGTTACAAGTCACATGCTCACAGAAGTTGAAAATTAAGTTCAAATTCCAAAGTCCAAACATAGTAACAGTACTGCCGAATGTTCCATGCTGCAGTTTTACAAATAAAAAGGGTAGGTTCTCTGTACTCCAATAAATTAAGAAGGTGAAACAAAATCACCTCAGCCAAACAAAGACGAAGTCCATTAATTGCTCGAAAATTGCTGCAAACACTTGTTTATGAACCAGTTGAGCTCGAAAGGCATCTAACGCAAACCCCTCCCACAAATACAAATTCAAAGCAGACCCTGCATCATAGGATGCCCAAAACACCATATGGGTACCTCCCCAACAACAGATTCGCAGAACTCCAGGAAACAGCATACCCGAAATTACCAGGAAACAGCGCATACATACATACAGCTGCACAACAATGAATGGAGCACAAGACACCAAGCACCAAGAGCGTAATAAATTTCCTAAATCAGACATATAATGAATGTTGGAAGTGTGTATCAACTTAGAGAAGCCCAATCTGGATATGGGCATTCATATATCCAGTCAGGTCCTGAATATTTTACACAATGCAGCCATAGACCCTCTTCATTCCCTTCATACCTGCATTTTGAAATAAAAAGGAGCATCAAACGAGACATGAGAAAGGCTTCCAAAACCAAGAACAAGCTCACAAGTTATACTTTTCAACTGAAACCACCAGACTAATGTAGCCACAATTCACAATCTAGCCCTAAAAAACCCAAAACGTGGAGTGACCCATCAGCTAACTAACCATCTAGTCATAAAAGAAGACAAGATCTTAGATGAGCAAACAAAGAAGATTTGTGGAAAATATTCAGTAGATATAGAATAAAGAGCACTAGTAACTTTACACTCAGTACCAGTAAGCATGTTAGTTTTATTGACTTTCTGCTGCCAAGATGACCTTGAACCATTGAAACATAGCATATTTCACATTTCTGCCTACTTTTTCCCTGGCAAATAGTTGTATACTGATCTTGGTGGGCATTACAGTCAGTGCACAAAACTGCAAAAAATTCAAAAACCAGAAACCATACATTCAGTGACCAGTGTGCAAATTTCATAAACTAAAATCCAAATGCAATATTCTTTTCTTACCTTTGTTCAAGTTGCTATATGTCATCAATGCTAGGTTCTTTTCCAACTTTAGCCAAATCTAAATAAATTAAAAGAACAAGTCAAGACTCAAGCATAAAAAATATTAAATAAATAATTCACCAAATACAAGATTTTTTTTTTACCTTGTTCAAGTTGCTCAAGAGAATCTAAATCCTCCTCGATACTTATAGGTTGTGATTCACTTCGAATCCAATCCTGTAGACACACTAGAGCTTCTACCAATTTAGAAGTTAATGAACTCCTAAATGAATCAAGAACACGCCCCCCGGTACTGAAAGCACATTCCGATGCTACACTAGAAATAGGAATAGCTAAAATATCTCGAGCCATCTCAGAAAGAAAGGGAAATCTAGCCGAGTTATACTTCCACCAAAGTAATACATTAAAATCGGACGTTCCAACTTCAGTATCTTCTGCAAGATATTTATCCAACTCCGACTTAGAATTCCCGGCTCCACTCCCAGATGTGTGTCTACTCAACTCCTCATAAAAGTCTCCAATATCAACCATAGAACTTGAACTAGAAGCCTCCACTTCTAAAGATAGTTTACCACATTTGTCTTTTGAAGCAGACGATGAATACTCATTAAACAATGATTTCATGTACTCTCGCACATCTTTTTCTATAGTTGCTCCATTATCCCCAAACATCTTCTTAAGTGCAAAACTAAGAGTGGTAAACTTATGACGAGGATCCAAAACACAAGGTATAAAAAGCATCTTATTCATTTTTGTTGGATCACCCCAATATTTTTCAAATTTCTTCTTCATGTTTGTTGCCATTTGAGCCAACACAATATCATCACTTGATATCAATTTTGACAAACAAAAACCAACTTGACAAATTTCAAGAAAATGAATATTTGATGTAATATATAATGATCCAGAAACCTTCAAAGTGAGCTTAAAAAATAATTCAAGAAATTTTGCAATCCTTTTAATGCTATCCCAATCACTACAAAAAAGTGAACCTACAGGTTGTTCTTCATCCACAATATCACTATCACCATCACACACACAGATATGGCCAAACTCGAGATGATGTGCCAACCCAATATCACGATCAGCATAAGTCAAAATTGCACCCTCATATTCAATAGCCCTATTCAACATCAAGTAGGTGGAATTCCACCTTGTGGGAACATCTAAGCATAAAGATTTTTTTGCAAGATTTTCATCGACACAACATTCCTGAAAGTTCTTCCATCTAGCAGGAGATTGCCTAATGTATCTCACTGCTTGCCTAATTCGTTCAATTGAAATATTTGCTTCTTTTATGCCATCTTGAACGACAAGGTTTATTATATGCGACATACACCTAACATAAAGATGCTTACCACCTAAAAGATTGGTCCCCCACTTAGTCAATTGCTTAGACAACTCAGCCACACACACACTATTTGAACTAGCATTATCAACAGTTACCGTGAAAATCCGATGCAATCCCCACTCATGCAAACACTTAACAATGCCCTTTGCTAAATCTTCACCTCTATGGCTAGAAATTGGACAAAAATTGATAACTCTTTTATGCAAAGTCCAATTTTTATCAATCCAATGAGCAGTGATACACATATAATTAATTCTTTGCACAGAAGTCCAAGTATCAGTCGTTATACACACTCTTTGTTGAGTTTCCTTAAAAATGCTCCTCATTTTATTTTTCTCTTCATCAAAGAGATCAAAACAATCACGAGTAACAGTTGTACGAGAAGGAATTCGAAACAAAGGTTGTACCACTTTCATAAATTGTTTAAAGCCTTCTTTTTCAACAAATCTAAAAGGAAGCTCATCAAGAATTATCATACGACACAATGCTTTTCTACACTCTTCTTGATCAAATTTCCATGAAACAATTGATACATCACCCTTGTTACCCCCCATAACCGGTTGAAATGCTATCTTTGATTGCCTAGTATCAACATTACAAGGTAGTTTTTTGCATTTTCGTATATGACCAAGCATTGCCGTCGTACCATGTTCTTTTGTATCAGCTAAATACTCTTTCTTACAATAATTACACACACCTTTTTTAATTCCTTCCGAATCAACTGTACTAGTAAAATGATCCCATGCAACAGATCTTTTTCTCCTTTCTTTCTTTGCTTTAGACTCAACTATTGAATTTTGATTCACTACATTCGAATCAGAAGCTACACTCTCAGCAATCACTTTATCAACTCTAGTATCTTGTGACATGTTATATCAATGTGACTGTAATTTTAAAATAAAAATAGTCAAACAACAAGCCAACAACAAAATTACAACATAACATGACCAAATCACCAAAACTTGACAATGTGCAGTTGTGCATAGAGAATGATAGAACACACGATCACAGAATATCAACATCGGGTGTCGGGTTGAATCTCCAACACCCCACTACCCAAAAACAAGAAAAGATTCAAATCTTTAAGCAAAAAAAGAACTGAACTTTCTAATAATACAATAATGGGGGTGTCAGGATATGGTTTTGTTGAGCTATTTCAACACCATTAATGTCTACTGCTAAGCCATTAATACAATAAAATAAAGATGAAGTAGAATACTATCAACAACAACAGAAATTGAACATGCAAATGAGATGGAGAAAAAGGGTTACCTGATATTTTTGACCTTCAATTTTAGATCGGAGATGTGAGTAGCGAATATTCTCTAAGTCGAATTTTTGGCTCAATTCGAAGTTCGATCTTCCGCACAAGTTCGATCTTGTCAGCAATAACAATTACCTTCAATTTTCGATCGGAGATGTGAGTAGTGAATACTCTTAAGTCAAATTTTCAGCTCAATTCGAAGTTCGATCTTCGGCACAAGTTTGATCTTGTCAGCAATAGCAATTTTCTGTGACTGAGAGACTGAGAGAGAGTGAGATCGGAGATGTGAGATTGTGAGTAGCGAGTAGTGACTGAGAGAGAGTGAGAGACTGAGGAGTGAGAGGCGTGAATTTGTGATTGTAAAAGAGGAGTAGAGGATCTAGCCTAATATAATAATACCCTAACCCTATTGTGAATTAAATTGTTAAATCAGGAATGTGAATAAATAGACTTGGGCCAGTAGGTATGGGTGGAGTATGGGCCAGTAGCAACCCACTCACTAATAGGCCTGTGTTTATCGGGTTATCGGGCCACCCGATAAAAAAAACAAATAAACCGTGGCCCGAACCGATTAACCAATAGCAGAAATTCTCACCCCGATAACCAACCCGTTAATCCGATAAGTAAATTAACGGTTCGGGTTAACGGTTTGTACCAAAATATGCACAGGCCTAATTTATAGTAAATAAACATAGTGAACAAAAAAAAGGAAAAAGTAGAATGGTTATTGATTATAGAAATTTAAATGCAAAAACAATAACTTATAATTACCCAATACCAAATAAGATATTAAAAATAAGACAAATACAAGGATATAATTATTTTAGCAAATTTGATTGCAAATCAGGATTTTACCATCTAAAGTTAGAAGAAGAATCTAAGGAATTAACCGCATTTACGGTACCACAAGGATTTTATGAATGGAATGTACTACCATTTGGATATAAAAATGCACCAGGTAGCTATCAACTTTTTGTGGATAGTTATTTTAAACAACTACCTAATTGTATAGTATATATAGACGATATACTATTATATACAAAGACCAAAGAAGAACATTTAAAATTATTGGAACAATTTACGGATATAATAGAAAAATCGGAAATAAGTTTAAGTAAAAAGAAAGCTGAAATTATGAAAAATCAGATAGAATTTTTAGGAATACAAATAGATAAAAGTGGCGTAAAAATGCAACAACATATAGTACAAAAAATAATAAATTCGAAAGAAGAATTAGATACAAAAAAGAAATTACAATCATTTTTAGGATTAGTAAACCAAGTTAGAGAATATATACCAAAATTGGCAGAAAATCTAAAGCCCTTACAGAAAAAATTAAAAAAGGATGTAGAATATAATTATAACGAAGAAGATAAAAAACAAGTTCAAAAAATAAAAATACTTAGTAAAGAATTACCAAAGTTACAATTTCCAGATGAAAATAGAAAATTTATATATATAGTAGAAGCAGATGCTAGTGAATGTAGTTATGGAGGAGTACTTAAATATAAATATGAAGAAGAAAAATTAG
The DNA here is from genome assembly GCA_030864215.1 of Capsicum pubescens. Lineage (NCBI taxonomy): Eukaryota > Viridiplantae > Streptophyta > Magnoliopsida > Solanales > Solanaceae > Capsicum > Capsicum pubescens. The sequence continues at coordinate 256,784,291 of CM061544.1, read as the reverse complement.
AACACCACTGTAGATACTACTCAGGTACATTTAATGAAACAGAAATAAAATGGGAAATAAATAGAAAAGAATTATGTTCATTATATAAATGTTTGTTAGCGTTTAAGCCATATATTGTATATAACAAGTTTATTGTACGAACAGATAATACACAGGTACGTTGGTGGCTAACAAAGAAAAAACAAAATTCAGTTACAACAAAAGAAATCCGGAGACTAGTATTGAATATATTAAATTTTACATTTACAATTGAAGTAATTAGTACTAACAAAAATGTTATTGCAGATTACATATCAAGACAAAGCTACACAGACTGATATCATAGAAGAAGATACTCTAGAAAAAATACTCAACACCCTAACTACGCTTTCAATAAAAGTGGATAGTATGGGTAATGAGATAGAAAAGCTAAAGACTAATGAAGATAAACTGAAGTCTATAGCTACAAATCAGCTAACTCAGCAGTGTACAGAGTTATGTCGATCGGAAGACATTAAAATTCCAGAGCTAGAAGGAGACGTTGGGATACTCCATAAAACCCATAACATTTATCAATCTACTTCTGCAGGTACAAGCAAAGGAGTTAGGAGAAATACTACAAATATGAACCTAAACAAGCTATTTGATAAACCATTTATTCCAAATACACCAAAAGATCCTATGTTTATACCCCCACAAATTACCACATACCGAGAAAGTCTAAACCAAGACAAAAAGACCTACAACTATACAGCCCGAACATACATAGAAAATATTTACAAAATACAAACCCTCTTAAATACCAACCCCAGAGCTATAAACGTCCAAGAACCACATACAAATTACATAACTCAAAAGCTAACCGGATACAATAAGCTAATTGCTTTGCCTAAAACCAAACCTGGTCTAGTTAAAACATGTTACGAATATGGACTACTTAGCACCGTATATACCCAAGACGGATATGAAATATCCACTATACCAGAAATATATGATTCATTTAACATTTTTAAAAGAATAACCAAAGGTAACCTATTTTTTATAAAATTTTATACGGCACCAGCAGAGATATTGTATGATGAAGTTAAATCACCTATACAAGTTGTAAAGATAGAAATGACCCGAGATATGATTATACCAGAAGATATTACTCGACAATCAGAAATACCTAGAATTGAGATACCAAATTTTTATGCAAATAAAAGAATTATTGGACTATCTACGATTCTTCAAGAATTAGCAAACAATTATCGCAACAGAAATCCCATATGGAGCTATTATTCAAGAGGTAATGTAATAATATACTCGAATTCAAAGGAGCTACGAGAAGCAGATATGGAATACGTAAGGCAATGGATTTTGACCTTACTCAATCCAGAGAAAAAACCTATCGCCAGAGCCATTAAAGAAAAATTTATTTCGGAAGAACTATTAACCAGATATTGCAAGTTAATCGGACATAAATATCCAGACCATCAATGTTCAAAATGTAATGGAGAAGATAATATTGTACCAGAAGTTCAACTCGAATAAAAAAGAACATAAGAGCGACAGCTGGAAGATAAGATAAGAAGCAATAATGGAGATATAGCAGATACGACAAAATCAGCGGAGACAAGATATTGTACAGATTTCATTTACGTATAATTCTTTAAAATTATTGTAAAACATTAAATGTAGTGTAGACTTTTTAAGACTTTGTAGACTTTTTAGTCCCTAGGTAGCTTTTTAGCCTTATAGGCTTTTTGACTTCTTTTCTTTTAGTAGACATTTAAAAAACGTGTAAACAAATGTAAAGTTCTTTCTTTCGTTTTATAAATAGAGAAGGCAGAAGGCATTGCAAAGCAAGCCTTCATGCGTTGAAGCAAATACTCTCTCAAATCCACAACAAATATTTTGCTCAGTTAATTAAAAAACAGATTTATTTCAATGAAAAAATCTATGGAGGAACAAAGCTCAGAAATATCAAACCTACCCGAACAGGTATATTTATTTATGATTATGAATAGCTAAATTCATAATTCCCAACAATCATGGGATGATAAAATAAATTCATGTTAGTTACTTTATAGTAGAATTATTCGAAGAATAATATGTTAAGAAGTTTATTAGCAAAGTGAAAAAGGAGAAAAATCCCTAAAGACTATGTCATCCTAAAGGTGAAATCAATAAGGCAAGAAGCCGTGGTGGGGAGTAACCAGAGTAGAGACGTTGTTTAAGGGAAAATATCCAGATTACCATGCTAATAGTGACCGAAGAACATGTTATTTAAGAATAATCTAGTATATAGTAATCTGAGATGACCATATTTTGTTATGTACATGGTTGAAGGGAATATTTTGAAAAAAGCAATTTTATGAAAATGAATAATTATTTATCTGATGTGATGGTAGATAAATTTAAAATACTTATTTTGTATGCACTTAAAGATATAAAAGTAGTAGATATAAGAAAAATCATATTAGAAAAAGCATTTGGTAAATATTACATGACTAGAGTAAATTATATACCATACCTACCTAACTACTCTTACAAATACTTACCATGACAAATTACATAGAATTTTTAGAAAAAGATATGAGAAACATACAGTTACTAGAAAAATAGATGAAAATAAATATAGACAAATACGTGGAAAATAAAGATATAAAATATATAGAATCCCTTAATAAAAATATGCAAGAACTACTAAGGCTAAAACAAACAACTACAAAATATTATAATAAAATATTTAGTCAATTTTAAATGATAGATAATCTTAAAGTCTTAATCTTATATATAATTAGAGATATAGAAATTATAGATATTAAGAGAATAATATTAGAAAAAGTATTAGACTATGAAATTGAAATTATGAATTGGATAGCGCAGTTATACCTAGATAATTACCCAGATGGATATTATTCAGATTAAAAGATGTTAGAATATATAAAGAAAATTAGAGAAAGACAAAATTGGATATATGAAGAAGTTAATTACAGAAATCAACTTGAAATAGAGAAAAGGCAACTAGAAGAAAAATTACTTAAAATAAAATTAACCTTAGAAAAGGAAGATACAAGTAATAATTTATTTAATACGTACGAAAAATTATTTAATACAGATGGAAAATTAGTTATACATGAACAACAAATACTAATTAGTCAGATAAAAAATATAAACCTACGCATTGAATATAGCAAAATTAGAATAAAATACTACACAGAAATTGCTAAAATTTCAATAGGATAAAATAATAAAATACACAAATTAATGAATACATCTCACGAAAAGAATAAATCATTAAAAGAAATAGAAACTCAACTATATAGTTTATACCTAGAATACAAAAGATTACATATTACTAACGAGGATCCTAAAATACTAGATAATTTAATCACGATAATATCTAATTTAGAATATGAATTAATAAAATATCTTAAGTCAAGAAGATAAAAATAAAAATTATTCCAATCAATAATATTCATTATAAAAATAAATACCTACGTATTTATTATCTAGTTGAATCTACGCACCTAATCCGCACCCCCTACAAATGGTATCAGAGCCCAGTTATTTAAAAAATACAGAAGTAGTATACGTGTTTAAATCTACGTGTTTACGAATTTAGATTGGATTTACTTGACAATAATTAATCAATATTAATTATGAGAAGACCATTTAAAAGAAGTTCAACTCGAATAAAGAAGAACATAAGAGCGACAGCTGAAAGATAAGATAAGAAGCAATAATGAAGATATAGCAGATACGATAAAATCAACGGATGTTTTGTGAATTTTAATTTGAATAATTTTATTTTATTTTAATTAGAGATATGAACAACTGAACAACAAAGAAAAGTTGTCTATTCGGAATGAATAACAATTTGACATTATATGTAAAATGATGATATTTAAGTAGTCTTGCCACAAAACTTGTGAACTAAACAACACAAGTAAATCTCGTCAATTCAGAAAAGGCTTGAAAATAATTTAACAGGATGTATGAAGATAATAGTATTACGTCATGTTGTAAATAACCGAACAACACGGACAAGTTGTAAAAGCTTTCAAATAATTTAATAAGACAGGTAAAATAAAGACGGACACATAATATCAAGTCTTGCCAATATTATAAAACTTCCGAATATGATTGGACATTTTTAATTGCAATACTTCTCCAATTCTGCGAGACTTTTTTAATCCCATCCTTAGAAGCTTCCTTCTTTTTGCTCCATTCCATTAATAACTCAAAACTCACAATTTTAGAATTGAAAGAGAGAACATATAATTTTAAAAAAAAATTGCCAAATGAAAAATTATGACATGAGGCATAACTCTATGAAATCCTAATATTTCATTTTCATTATGACTCACCAACATATTTGTGTGTGTGTATATATATATATATATATTTGATTATTTAAAATTAAATGATTTTATCTATTGTGAAAAATTTTAATAAAGTATAAAAATTTTAAATATATTTTAAAAATCTTTCACACTTTAATATAATAATATAAACATAAACATATGCTAATATATGTTTTACCAGTTCCAAGTGGTTGATGGATCATCACATTTGCGTTTCCGTACCTCTTTCCCTTGTTGCCACAGGCTAAGAGAGACGCATCAATTTGTGTTACATTTTTTTTTATATTTAAAATCTTTCCTTATTTTTAAAGTCAAATCTTTATAAATTTATTGATTACATTCTATTACGTACTTAAAACATTTAAAAATCTGGAACTTCTTAATTTTTTCTTATTCTAATAGTTTTATATTTATTTTTAGATTTTTTAAATCTTCTTAAAATCAAATTTAGTTGATTTAGAATTCTTAAACTAATACAAAAAGTTGCAGTTGTCATTAATTTTGATGACTTTTAATAAGGAAAAGTTTTACCATAAATACATTTAATTAATTTTCAACTCTTAAATTAGAAAAAGATATTGAAATTTTGATGTCTTCTAATAAGGAAAAAGTTTTACCATAAATATATTTAATTAATTTTCAACTTTTAAATATTAGGAAAAATTAGTGAAAAAGACGATTTTGTCTAAAGCAAATACTTTTAATGAAGGGTAAAAAATTCAATTCACTTTTCTAAGGGACTTCACACAATAATCTATTTTGGATGTGGTCTTTAACTTTTTCCCTTTAGCATTTTAGGTAAAAAAAAAAAAGTTATCAAAAATCTGACACTGTGATAGCAAAGAATTTTTCATGGGTCATAATTTATATTTTTGTTTCATAATACAACACAAATTATGTCACTTAATTCTTACATAACTTATATTAATAAAGGTAAAACTTTAATTTCAAAACCAACAAGTTATGTCGTTTAATTCTTATAGAAATTACGTAGATGAATGCAAAAAAGTTAGTTAAAATCTGCAAGTTATGTCGTAAATGACATTGACATAATTTAGTTTCTATAAAACCTTTGTGGGACTACATTGGGTCTATTGTTGGGTTCTAAGTGAAAAGGTGAATGAAAAATGGAGAAAAGGTGAAGTTAATCTTTCACTTTAAGGAAGTAAAGTTCTCCCACATTGATGGGAGAAAGAAATTTTTTTGTGCTTATATTGAGAAGCATTCCTTCATGTGGATAGTGAGGCAAGAACAAGAGATGTCTCGCGTCGTCGTCGTCGTCGTTGTTGCTCGCTCGGCTTCGCTTCTGCTTTGGATTTGGATTTGTCAAATGATTAAGTGAAGTTCTAATCCAAAAATTCAATAGAAATATTTTTCTCCATTTGCGGACACACTTCTGATGCAGTGCAAATGCGATCCAAGTACACCTCGAAGGGATGTGACCCTTCGAGGAAAGAGACATACTAGTTGGGGCGAAAATAAGACCTGCGCGTGCACCTAGCGACCTACGGGCACAGGTCAAGTGCAGGTGCAACGAACCTCACTGGAAAGTGTCAAACGTCACCTGCGGCCGCAGGGCCAGTGCAAATCGGGCGCTGGTGAATGACTATTTCAAAAAGTGTCTTTCTTCGTGAACCATTGCTTCCTTTTTTAAGGGACACTTTATAGCTATAAATATCTGAACTTTTCCTCAGGTAAAGGTATGATTTTGAGTTGAAACACATCTTCTTCTTCTTCTAAAACTCTCGTGTGATCATCAAATCATTGAATGAGTTTGAAGTTTCAAATAAATTGAGGTACTACTATTTTCTAAAAGTGAATTATTTTATCCTTAGAGGAAAGATTTCATTAACCTCGAGTACTTGAGGGAAATAAATTCCTTAAGGGCACACTGTGAAGTCGGTGGGCTTGATTCTATCTTTTCTGCTTCATCTTCATTTCTTAAAGTCTATTAAAACTTCATTTTGATTGTTCATTTGATTATTCATTTGAACTTGTGTTTGAAGTTGTTGAACTTCATTGTAGTTCTTGAATTTAGTATTGAAGTTAATATTGAAATATGCAGATTTTGTACCCGCTAAATAACAATCTTAAGGAATTTATTATAATCTGTATTATTAAGTTTCTGGAGATTAAAGCTTGTTGCTTTCTACTCTATTTGAACTTAATAGTGATTTGAAGATATATAAACTTTATCACGAGTTAAGTTTCATTCGGTTGACGATTAGAAGAACATAGAAACTTCATTGTTAAACTAGAAACAAGTTGGAGTTAAAGTGTTTAAACCTTTATAGTTAGTATTCTGACATACTAAATTGGCCGTCTCTTTGCGATAGAAAAATATCAGTTGAAATTCATGTTGAATGGCAAGTGTAGTAGCAACAACTATTGCTACCTCAAGCCGTTCAAGTGTTGCACCGTCATGGCACCAACGGAGAAATTCGAAAAGTTTTCGGGTGTGAATTTTAAATGTTGGCAGCAAAAGATGTTCTGTTACTTGACTACTTTAAGTTTTCAAAGATTCATCTCTGAAAATGCTCCAGAATTTCCTGAAGAGACGCCATACAAGGAGCGTATTATTGTAATGAAGGCTTGGAAACACTCGAGTTTATTATGTAAGAACTATATACTAAGTGGCCTTCAAAATGACATGTACAATGTGTACAGCAGTATGAAAACCTCAAAAGAATTGCGGGATGCTTTGAAAAAGAAATATAAAACTGAGGATGCAGGAGTGAAAAAGTTCATTGTTGCAAGATTTCTTGACTTGAAGATGATAGACAGTAATATTGTCGTCTCTCAAGTTCAAGAATTGCAAGTAACCATCCATGATCCCCTAGCAGAAGGTATGAACATAGTAACTACCTTATTTGAACATATTAAGTTTATTCTTAATAATTACATGACCTTTGATGTAGGTTTGATCGTGAAGGAGGCTTTCCAAGTTGTGGCTATAATAGAGAAGTTACCACCTTAGTGGAAAGACTTCAAAACTAATTGAAGCATAAGAGAAAGGAGATGTTAGTTGAATACCTTATCGTAAGGTTACATATTAAAGAATATAATAAAGCGGTCGAGAAGAGGTAAAAAGGAAATTCTACAATTAGTGGAATAAATATTATGGAGGATGACCCTAACAAATCAAAGAAACTAAAGAAAGCGTCTGGACAACAAAGCAATCCTCCAAAGAAGAAATTCAAAAGAAATTTCTTTAATTTGCCAAGGCTAGCCATAAGTTGGTAGATTGTTGGGTCCCTGAGAAAGGCAAAAAGAAGGATCAAGCCAATGTGGTTGAATCCAAAGATGAAGTGGATGATCTATGTGCTATACTTTTAGAATGCAACTTGGTTGGTAATCCTAGAAAGTGGTGGTTTGATTCTGGTGCCATCCACTACGTACGTGCCAACAGGGAGTTATTTGCATCGTATGGACCGGATTAAGATGAGGAGAAGGTTTTCATGGCTAAATCCGCAACAATAAAAGTTGAAGAAACAGGAAAGGTTTGTTTGAAGATCACATTAAGCAAGGTGGTGACACTCAACAACGTCCTTCATATTTTGGAGTTAAGAAAGAACTTGGTTTCTATTTCACTTCTGACCAAAAATGGATTCAAATGTGTATTTATTTCTGATAAGGTTGAAATTAGCTAAGGAGAAGTGTGTGTAGGTAAAGGTTACCTCACTGAGGGCCTTTTTAAGATCAATATAATGACTGTTGAAATCAATAAAAGTTCTATTTCTTCTTACTTACTTGAGTCAAATGAATTGTGGCATGATCGTTTAGGACATGTCAATTACAAAACCTTGCAAAAACTTATTAGTTTAGAAGTTTTTCCTAACTTTGAGTGCAATAAATCAAAGCTTCAAACATGTGTGGAATCAAAGTATGCTAAGCATCCATATAAGTCTGTTGAAAGGAATTCCAATCCCTTAGACTTAATCCATGCAGAGATTTGTGATATGAAGTCAACACTATCTCACGGTGAAAATTTTTTTTATAACTTTTATTGACGATTGCACTAGATACTACTTGTTTATTTGCTAAATGGTAAGGATGAAGCAATAGATGTGTTAAGACAATATAAAACAGAAGTTGAAAATCATTTGGATAAAAGGATCAAAACAATATGAAGTGATAGGGGTGGAGAGTATGAATCTCCGTTTGCGGAGATATGTTTAGAAAATAAAATTTTTCATCAAACTACTGTCCCCATATTCACCTCAATCAAATGGAATTTTGGAAAGAAAACATCAAATATTAAAAGAAATGATGAATGTCTTACTCATAATTTTGGATTTACCGCAAAAATTGTGGACGGAAGCTATACTTATAGAAAATAGAATACTCAATAGAGTGCCCCATAGTAAGAAATTTGATTCCATATAAAAAATGAAAATGAACAAAACCCAACTTGAAATATTTCAAAGTGTGGGGGTGTCTAGCGAAAGTCCAAGTTTTTATGCCTAAAAGGGTAAAAATAGGACGTAAGACTGTGGACTGTGTGTTCATTGGATATGATAAAAGCAGTAAAGCATGTTGATTTTTGGTTCATAAATCAGAACATTCGGATATATGAAAATATGGTAATTGAATCAGATAATGTTGAGCTCTTTGAACACATTTATTCGTATAAAATTGGACATGAGCAGTCTAGTGGAGGGTCTAAATGATCTCGAGATAAACCAAATGAGAATGTACTTAATGATGAGAATCAAAGACATAGTACAAGTCAAAGAATGTTAACTTCCTTGGAATTAGATTTTATTATATTTTTTCTTGAAAATGAGCATCAAATATTTGAAGAAGTGATGTTGTCTTCGGACTTATTCTTTTGGATAGAGGCAGTCAATAGTAAGATTAGTTCAATCTTTAGAAACCACATTTGGGAGTTGGTTGATCTTCCTCCAGAAATAAACCTTTAGTTTCCAAATGAATCTTCAAAAGAAAAATGAAAGTTGATGGTACTACTGAAAAATACAAGACAAGACTTATTGTGAAAGGCTTTAGACAAAAAAAAAGCCTTGATTATTTTGATACATACTCGCTTGTAACAAGAATAACGTTCATTAGGATGTTGATTTCCTTAGCGGCGATATATAGTCTTGAAATCCATCAAATGGATATGAAACAACATTTGTAAATGAAGAATTGGAGGAAGAAATTTACGTGGAACAATCTGAGGGTTTTGTTGTTCCTGGTAAATAAAAAAAGTGTGCAAACTTGTTAAGTCACTTTATGGACTAAAACAAGTATCCAAATAGTGGCATGTAAAGTTTAACCACACCATGTTAGCAAACGACTTCAAGATAAATGAATGTGATAAATGCGTTTACATTAAAGACACTTCAAATTGCAAAGTAATTATTTGTTTATATGTGGATGATATATTGATCATAAGTAGAGATATTTCTGACATAAATGCCACAAAACAAATGCTTGAGAGCAAGTTTGATATGAAAAAACTTGAAGTTGCGGATATGCTCTTAGGGATAAGAATTCATAAAACTCCACAAGGATTGGCGTTGTCACAATCTCATTACATTGAAAAAGTACTTGACAAGTTTAAGTATTTGGACTTCAGTATTGCCCAGACTCCATTAGACTTGAGCTTTGCACTTCAAAAGAATAAAGGTGAAAGTGACTCACAGTTGGACTATGCAAGAGTGCTGGGAAGTTTTATGTATATCATGAATTTTACGTGACCAGACACAACATGTGCTATTAGTAAATTAAGTTGGTACACGAGTAATCCCTATAAAACTTATTGGATGGCAATGAAAAGAATTTTGGGATATTTAAAACATACTCAAGACTCTACTTTGCATTATAAAAAATATTCAACGGTAATTGAAGGAAATACAACAACATACCCAGTGTATTCCCACCTAGTGGGATCTGGGGAGGGTAGAGTATATGCAGACCATCCCACTACCTCAAGAGAAAGTAATTGAAGGATATAGTGATGCAAACTGGATCACTAAATTAAATGAAGTAAAATCTATGAGTAGATACGTATTTACTTTAGGTAGAGGAGCAATAGAGGAGCAGTCTCTTGGAAATCATCCAAACGAATATGTATTGTCTATTGTACAATGGAATCTGAATTTATCACACTAGATAAAGTCGGTAAAAAAGTTGAATGACTCTCAATTTCTTGGAAGATATTCCTTATTGGACCAAACCTTTGACACCAGTATTTATACACTGTGATAGTCAAGCGGCAATAGGTAGGGCAGAGATCATGATGCACAATGATAAATCTCGTCATAAATGACGGAGGCATAATACCATTAGAGATCTACTCTCTAGTGAAATTATCACGGTTGACTATGTGAAGTCAATGGATAATGTGTCGTATCTACTTACAAAAGCCTATCCAGAGAGGGAGTTGAGAGATCACCGAAGAAAATAGGTTTTTGGCCTAGGAAAAGTCATCATGGTAGTAACTCTTACCTAGAAAACTGGAGATCCCAAGAGCTAGGTTCAAGGAGATCAAATAAAGTTGTAACTGGCGGTTCAACATTATCAATATACTCAACTCATTCTCATGATGAAGACAATGTTCAGGAAACAAGGATAAGGCTTATGGTTTGAAGATTTTTAACGATTTCTAAGTTTGGTAGATTTTACCAAATAGTTTAATCTAAAGATTAAACGTTTAGGAATCACCTATGTGAGGGTGAAGTGGAAGATTCTTTAAGGAGAATGATCGTAAAAGTCTATTCTCTAAGGTCTCATAAAACCAAGACGTGTTTATGGCTGAAACGAATAAAACCATGAGAACCAAAATAATAAAAGGCTGGTTGTGTGACTTGTGTTGTCTAGTGTAAAACAAATTTCAATGATTCAAAGATATCACATCTAACCGATCGACCAAGTGCATCCGATGCAAGTTCACTACGAAAAGTTCAAAGGCTAACCTTTTTATCCAGATGCAATTACTCTTTGCTTGATGATCATACATTTGTCCGTAACTTTTTTGATAAAATACATTTTCCATTTATGTGGGGGATCATTGTATTGGAAATGAAAATGTGAATGGAAAAGTGAAGTGAATCTTTCACTTTAAGGAAGTAAAGTTCTCCCACATTCTTTCTTGTGCTTATATTGAGAAGCATTCCTTCATGTGGATAGTGAGGCAAGAATAAGAGATGCCTCATGCTGTTATCGTCTTCGTCGCTCGACTCGACTTTGGATTTGGATTTTGATCAATTGAGAGATTAATTTCTTGTACAAAATTTATTCGAAACTTGAAAATAAGTGAATTTTTAATCCAAAATCTAATAGAAATATTTTTCTCCATTTGTGAAAACACATTAGATGTAGTGAAAACACGCTCACAACACTCCTCGAAGGGACGCGACCCTTTAAGGTAAGAGACGTACTGGCTGGAGCAAAAATGTGACCTGCGGGTGCAGGTCAAGTGCAGGTGCAACACAAACCTCACTGGAAAGTGTCAAATATCACCTGTGGTCGTAGGCCTGGCACAGGGCGAGCACAAAACGGGTGCAGGTGACATGACTATTCTAAAAAGTTGTCTCTTTTCATGAACCATTGCTTTTTTTTAAAGGACACTGTATGACTATAAATACCTAAATTTTTCCTCAGGTAAAGGTATGATTTTGAGTTGAAAAACTTCTTTTTCTCCTAAAAACTCTCGTGTGATCATCAAATCGTTGAGTGAGTCCAAAGTTTTAAAAAATTTGAGGTACCAATATTTTTTTAAAGTGAATCATTTTATCCTAGGAGGAAAGATTTCATTAACCTCGGGTACTTGAGGGGAATAAATTCCGTAAGGACACACCGTGAAGTTGATGGACTTGATTCTGCTTTTATACTTCATCTTTATTTCTTAAAGTTGATATAAACTTCATTTTGATAGTTCATCAAATTATTCATTTGAACTTGTGTTTGAAGTTGTTGAACTTCATTGTAGTTCTTAAAAGTTGTTCTTGAACTTAGTGTTGAAGTTCATATTAAAATATACAGATTTTGTACCCACTAAATAACACTGTTGTTGTTGTTATTAATAATTTTTTGTGCTTGTTGGTCATTTCATATGGACATGTTTGTTTATAGACGCGTCATTGAGCCTCTGTTGAGAAGTACAATGTAATGCCCCGAAAATGGGTCCTGAGACATCACACGGTGCTTAGGGTCACAAGTGATCCCAAGATAATCCTTCTACCAGCATTACTCATAAGCAACTGAATAAGATACATAAATCTGAACAAAATCAGCGGAAACATAAATTTTTTCTGAACTTGATCAATACAAAACTTATATTAAGATGAATACAACTCTCCTTATACAAAAAAATTGAAACTGAATACATCAACTATATTGACTGTCTATGAAGCCTCTACTAATATTGACTATAGGTAGCTGGGTCATGACTCCCAACTATCCCAACTCAATATGACTCAATAAAAAAAATGTTTCTCAATCTGTATAACTGACTCGAGCCTTTGAATCAAAAGGACTTATCACCTGCTGACTGGAAGCTGCAAACTGACTGAATATGGTATGTGTTCTACAACTTGTACCTACATTATAAGACAATGTAGCACATAGACATATATGTGGATTATTACTTTGAGGATGTACTAAGTATATGGGGGTGCAACGTATAAATAAAACATTATCTCATCATCATAATTTCATAAATCAATGTATGCTAAATGTAAATGACTCACATAAGCTGGAATATCTACAATACTGAAATCTGAAAACATGAATAGAGGATCATACTTTATAAATCAAGTGTGTCATCACATTTAGTTCTAAAAGTTGTACTTGTATTATTTCTTTAAATCATACTGTCTAAGTGTAGGAAGGACTCACTCTTAAATTCTAAAATCTGAAAGCTGAAGTCTGAAGCTAATGTCTTTCTGTAAAGCATAATCTGATTAAAACTTGTGAGCCTTCACACTTAGTTTTCAAAAAGCTTTTCTATCATTCTTTTCTTTTAGAACTTAAAGACTTAGGAGCTTTGGATCTTTTGAAACTTTGGGACTAAAGGAATTTGGAACTTAGAACTTTGGGAATCTTAAAATCAAAATTTTCAAATCATATACTTTTACTTAAGGAGTGTAGGGAACTTCTTTTGAAACTTAGGGATTATAGAACTTTGGGAACTCAAGGACTTGGGAGTTTCTTCTAACCGACATAAACCATGTGAGATGACATGGAGTCCAACGTCTTACCCACGTTGGGGAGAGCTGTTCTACCCTTGCCATCGGAATAGAACCTTAACTTAAGTGATTACTATCTTGGCCCACTATGGGAAAATTCAGAAACCTACGGTGGCACGTAGTTCTGGGGCATGATACCTTGGAATCATTCCCAACTCGGTGCTAAATACTACTCTCATACTTATTGCTCAGAACTTTTAGAAAATTGACCTTAAAATAGCATAAGGATTTGTAATTAAAAACTAATTATGCTTCTCTTTGCTTTAAATCATGAATTGTATAAATAATGTGGATTCCTTATCTTAGCTTAGGATCAAAAGATCAAATCTTTCTTTAAAATTCTGAATGCTTGCTTGTTAAAGCGTGCTAACAATATACCTTTCATGAGATATCAATATTCATACTTGGGATCAAAACAAATATACTTAAATGATCACAATTTCATAATGAAGCTTAATTCTTGTCAACTATATTGGAACGACTTGAAAATATATATTCACTATAGGGATAAGCAATTCAATGTATAATTCCTCAATTCAAACATAAGTTGATAAAATAAACATGTGATTCAAAGCTTAAATTACTTATAAATTCATAAACTCAAATCAAGATGATTTGGGTAAAATCCTAAAATACAAATCACAAAATCTTTAATAATATACAAGTTTTGGGGTACAAGAACGAAAGAATTATTCTTGTTCAAACCCCACATACCTTGGATGATGATTTTGATGAACAAGCTTACTTTTTGAGACTTTATTTGCACTCTTGAAGAATGATTCTTGGAGATCTTAACCTAGGGATTTCAATTCTTGAATCAATTTGAAAAAGTAATGGTGGAAATCTTGAGTTTTCTTGAATCTTGGGTTGAAACCCTAAGCTTTGTTCTTGAGGAAATTTGAGAGAATGAGTGTATAATTTGGTTATTAGAGGTTGAATCTTGTGTTATTGGGGATATTTGAGGGTGGGAAATGACCGAAATATCCCTTTTGGACGCGGATCATGACTGTAGAAAATTACACTGCCCAAAATAGGCAGGGCGTCGCGGGCTTATCACTTCGGCTTACTGCCTTTTTCACGAAAATAGTTGTAACTTTTCGCTCAGGTATCGGATTTTGGCGAAATTGGTATTGTTGGAAAGCTAATTCAATTATCTACAATTTAGTGGGTCTTGAGATGAAAAATTCCATGTCTATACATAGTTATACATGTTTAAAGTAGACCTTTATAGAATCGAATATCGAATTTTGGACGAATCAAAGGATCTTAGCACAACTAGGCTCTAAATGATTTCTATGAACATTTTTCACCTCAAATGCAAATCAAACATGAGGAAAAGGATCATGAAACTTATATTCACATGGGAATCACTTTGGTTAGACTAGACCGAAAATGCGGGGTAGTACATTATCTCCCCCTTGGGAATATTCGTCCTCGAATATGGCTAATTAAGTTGAAACACTAAGGAATCTGAGGCTATAAGCTGTCATGCACAACTGAAATAAACTGAATAGTTGAATCTTAAACATAATGAGCTACTGAACTGATTTGCAAGTGCATGAATTTTCATGAAAATAGTTATATGGCTAAGATAGAAACGAGAGTGTCAACTTACAAGTAAAAAGATGAGAGGTTTATAACATGAAAACCAGGGGTATTAAAATATCTCCCCCTTGGGATTGTTCATCCCCGAATGATACTGATTTGGTTGAAATACTAGAAAAAGACTAAGATAATCTATAGGATACTTATGGACTGAACCATGACTTAATATCTGAATCTAAAACTGATGCATGATGCATGTACATAGCTGAATTTTGCAACTTACTTAGATGCGAACAAACTATCTCTTGAAATGGACATACGCATGAGACTGTGGATAGTAAGACTGGGTGGAAAGTTGGGAACCTATAGGAGCTTATCTTATTAATTGCTAAAAAGGATTGGAGGTTATATGAACTGGATGCTTACACCCAAATAAGGTATTTCTTCAACACTTTTCTAAGAAATTTATAATGTTATTAGGGAGTAAAGAACTTTGGGCATAATCTGAATAGGAAATTACAACATTTCTACCCCTCTATGGCCTGGAACATAGACCCATAATCATAAGCTAGGATAGAATTACTAGGCCTTAAGAAATGCAACTTCTTACTTTCAAGCTTAGCAATACTTCTCAAATGTTTCCTCGACTATGGTATTCCCCTCAAATATCACCCTCGCTTGATTCAACTTAAAGTATTCATATGGCATTGATAAATCCGTCTGCTAAAGTCTAAACTGAACTAGTTCCCTTTATCGTGGTAAGGCCTAACTAGAAACCACAAGGTGCTACACGTAATACCACACTATAATACAAATTTGAGCCATGAATTCCACACTCAGAGCACTATCATAACTACTCACTCTAGGATGATTTTCCTCATCACTTTAACAACTAAATTCAACCTCTTACATACCGACATGACATTCAAGCCTATCTTCATATCCACATCCACACTAGTCATTCTCCGGAAGACACACATAAACTATTCTCAACTAACCAAATCATACACAGGACTTTACCTCAATATTCTCCACTCATGGACTTACATAAAACAAACATACAACAATCTTTCCCAACATGACATAATTACTTCTTTCCATCTACACAATCATTCATCATCGCTATCTTGATCTAAGAAAAGGTCACTGAAAGGTTGGAATATCAGGATCCGGAACATGAAGGGATATTAAGCATAATTTGACACTTTACTGAGGCCTGAGGAATAAAGCATTCACCGCATGAATTCATTAAAGAGATATAATCTGAGGACGTACCTGATATAAATCTGAACTTCACTGATGGTTAAGAGTGTTGCATGTGTACATGAGTCATGAGTTGTATGACCTAAATTTTGGAATTCATAACTTATGGAATGTGATCCTAACTGCTGAACAAACTGGGAACTCATCATACCAGGAACTGAGAGAGTACATGATTCTCTATTATGTGCATGAACGTGAACTATAATCATTGAACTGATATGTAAAGCACGAGTAGATATTGGAATAACTGAAATACCAACACTGAAATAAAAATGGGTTAAGCCCTATTCTCACTCTCTTAATATTTCTACACTACACTGGCATCACTACTAGGATCGGGAAGTCTGACTTTGTTACTCATTCTATCATCTCCCCCTTAGTTTTAAGCCATCATTATAATTTTATGGAACCCCTTAATTTAAAGTTTTCTTGGAGTAACAATAGAGGATCTAGACTTCCTAGAGGAAGAGCTTTGGAGTTCTTAGGGTATTTCTTGAGAGAAAAGTAATGAAAATATGCCTAATGTGCTTAGAATAGGCTTTAGTCTTATGTTTGGATGGATTGGGGTGAGGAAAATGACTCATTTTCCCTTAATGGTACGGAGTTGGACTGCATAAATTTGCCCCAGCCGAATTGGTCAGGGCGTCGAGGTGCCTAGTCTGCCGGACTGGGTGGGGCGCCGCCTTGCCCATTGTCGTGACCCCCAGGTACCGGAATGGGAGAGGTGCCGCGGGCTAATCGCCTCGAGTTACTGTTTTGGCATACCAAAATGCCCTTACGCTAGTTCAAAAATTCTGAAACTCACCTGAGATGCAGTATTGACTTGCCCCATCATGAATCAACTTAAAAATCGACTATCGGAGGTCAAAAAGATTGTAAATAAAATCCTCAAAGTTCAAAGGTCTTGAAAAATGACTAAGTCCCAACACTTAGCTAAATTTTTCTAAGTGTGAAACCTCTCTTAGCATGCTTTAAAAGGCTTAGACAACAGGAATTTTGCGGGGTCTTACAATACACGTAAATAATAGAACTTAACCCAAAAGACTACACCTAAAAGTGTAAAACTCTCTGCTAATGCTCCCTTCTTAGTCTACTATTATCACATGTCTAAACTTTCACCAGCATACCCAACATCATCAACCTATAACCCTTAAGCTAACTGACAAGAACATCATATACCATATAGCCTCATTCATACTTATCAATTCATGGGTACTACTAACCACACAACACTTAGTAAATTTAAAAAATAAGAAAGCCCCATATCACCTTGGGCACACCTTTACATCATACCTGCAACATCGTACTAAATTGCGAATAAATAAACTTACACTCTTGCATATACTATTCAAGCCTACTAGATCACTTTCGTACAACTAGCCACACTAACTAAGAAATCATTATATCCACCTTGATGACCATCCCTTGTTCAAACTTAATGTCTATTGCTATTCTTACTTGGAAGTTATAAAATAAAATATCAAGAAACACTAGTCTACTAGAACTTTATAACAACAATAATCGATCATAAGCATATGGCCTATCTTATTTACAACCCATTAACACATCTTCTTTCTACACATCATTACTATTTACCCTTTTTATACATCTAAACTTCTTTCATAGCTCTATAAGTTTCAACTAAACACTCTCTTGCAATCTTAGGGAAGCCTAAATTAACAATACTCATCCACCAAGTACTTTCATCAATAACCTATACTTTTCTAGCACAACAAACACCATCAACAACTCTTTTCATACTTCAAGCAAACAACAATTTACATTAACCAATAACTCCTTCTCTACCCTCTACTAACCTAACACACAAGGACATATCACTTTATTACTAACTCAATCATATACAAAAAGATTACCACCCTTCTTGTCACTATACTTCTAAAGCCCCAGTTCTAACTATAAGAAGGTTCAACTACTTATGAATCATAACACTTTAGGTTTCAATATCTCATGAATACAAACTTTATTCAGCAATCTATATTCACACTATCTCATTTAATGAGTACTATCCGTATTTAAAGGCTAATGAGGAATCTAAATACATATCTTACTCTGTCTTAACTAAATGACTCATAAGAATGAGGACATAAACTTTCAACTTGAGGGACTTATGACACACTAGAGAGCTCTTCTCAAGCCCGTTTGTGTGACTTCTGAAGTTTTTGCTAGTAAATCTAAGAGCATTATCTAGGGAGGAACTGAAACTTGCTAATTATATTAACCCAAAAATAAGACATAGATTAGGAATTTTGGGTAACACATGAATAAAAAGGAGATTCTGAGAATAACTTTACTGCACGATCTAGAGTAGAAAAGAAAGAAAACTTTTCTTAAATGCCTCGTAGCCTCTCAAAGAAAAGTACAGACGTCTTTGTACCGTTCCACAAGACTCTACTAGACACGGCTTCAAAGACACCCGAGGACACTTGAACCTTGTGCTCTGATACTAGGTTTGTAACACCCCAAAAATAGGTCCTGAGACATCACACGATGCTTAGGGTCACAAGTGATCCCAAGCTAACCCTTCTACCAACATTACTCATAAGCAACTGAATAAGATACATAAATCTGAACAAAATCAACGAAAACATAAATTTTTTCTGAACTTGATCAATACAAAACTTAAATTAAGATGAATACAACTTTACTTTTACAAAATAAAAATTGAAACTGAATACATCAACTATACTGACTGATTATGAAGCCTCTACTAGTATTGACTATAGGTAGCCGGGTTATGACTCCCAACTATCTCAACTCAATATAACTGAATAAAGAAAAATAAAATATTTCTCAAACTATATAATTGACTCGAGCCCTTGAATCAAAAGGACTCATCACCTGTTGACTGGAAGCCGCAAACTGACTGAATATGGTATGTGTGCTACAACTTGTGCCTACATCGTGAGATAATATAGCACATAGACAAATATGTAGATCAGTACTTTGTGGATGTAATGAGTATATGGGGTGCACTGCATAAATAAAACATTATCTCATCATCATAATTTTATAAATCAATGTATGCTAAATGTAAATGACTCACATAAGCTGGAATATCTGCAATACTGAAATCTGAAATCATGAATAGAGGATCATACTTTATATATCTAGCTAGTCATCATATTTAGTTCTAAAAGCTATACTTTTATTCATTCTTTAAATCATACTGTCTAAGTGTAGGAAGGACTCACTCTTAAATTCTGAAATCTGAAAGCTGAAGTCTGAAGCTAATGTCTTTCTGTAAAGCATAATTTGATTAAAACTTGTGAGCTTTCACACTTAGTTTTGTAAAAGCTTTTCTATCATTCTTTTCTTTTGGAACTTAAAGACTTAGGAGCTTTACAGCTTTTGAAACTTTGGGACTTAGGGACTTTGGAACTTAGAACTTTAGGAATCTTAAAATCAAAACTTTCAAATCATATACTTTTATCTTAAGGGGAGTAGGGAACTTATTTTAGAACTTAGGGATTATAGAACTTTGGGAACTCAAGGACTTGGGAGTTTCTTCTAACTGATATAAACCATATGATCTGAGATGGATTCCAACGTCTTACCCATGTTGGGGAGAGCTGTTCTACCCTTGCCATTGGAATAGAACCTTAACTAAAGTGATCGCTATCTTGGCCAACTATGGGAAACTTCAGAAACCTACGATGGCACGTAGTTCTGGGGCATGAGACCTTGGAATCATACACAACTCGGTGCTAAATACTACTCCCATACTTATTGCTCAGAACTTTTAGAAAATCGACCTTAAAATTGAATAAGGGTTCATAATTAAAAACCAATTATGCTTCTCTTTGCTTTAAATCATAAATTGTATAAATAATGTGGATTCCTTATCTTAGGTTAGGATCAAAAGATCAAATCTTTCTTTAGAAATCCGAATGCTTGCTTGTTAAAGCGTGCTAACAATATACCTTTCATGGGATATCAATATTCATACTTGGGTTCAAAACAAATATACTTAAATGATCACAATTTCATAATGAAGCTTAATTCTTGTCAACTATCTTGGAAAGACTTGAAAATATATATTCACTATAGGGATATGCAATTCAATGTATAATTTCTCAATTCAAACATAAGTTGATAAAATAAACATGCAATTCAAAGCTTAAATTACTTATAAATTCATAAACTCAAAGCAAGATGATTTGGGTAAAATCCCAACATACAAATCACAAAATCTTTAATAATATACAAGTTTTGGGGCACAAGAACGAAAGAATTGTTCTTGTTCAAACCCCACATACCTTGGATGATGAATTTGATGAACAAGCTTGCTTTTTGAGACTTTATTTGCACTCTTGAAGAATGATTCTTGGAGCTGTTAATCTTTGGATTTTAATTCTTGAATCAATTTGGAAAAGTAATGGTGGAAATCTTGAGTTTTATTTAATCTTGGGTTGAAACCCTAAGTTTTGTTCTTTAGGGAATTTGAGAGAATGAGGGTATAATTTGGTTATTAGAGGCTAAATCTCGTGTTATTAGGGTTATTTCAGGGTGGGAAGTGACCAAAATACCCCTCTTGGATGCGGAGCTTTACTGCAGAAAATTACACTGCCCAGAATAGGCAGGGCGCCGCGGGCTTATCGCCTCAGCTTACTACCTCTTCACAAAAATGGTTGTAACTTTTCGCTCAGGTATCGGACTTTGGCGAAATTGGTATCGTTGGAAAGCTAATTCAATTATCTTCAATTTGGTGGGTATTGAGATGAAAAATTCCATGTATATAAAAAATTATACATGTTAAAGTAGACTCTTGTAGAATCAAATATCGAATTTTGGACTAATCAAAGGATCTTAGCTCAACTTGGCTCTAAATGATTTTTATGAACATTTTCACCTCAAATGCAAATCAAACGTGCAGATAAGGATCATGAAACTTATATTCACATAGTAATCACTTTGGTTAGAGCTTAGACGCGTAGGAACGACGGTTCATAGACTAGCTCGAAAATGCGGGGTATTACATACAACATGTTTTACATAAGCTTCTTAATACTTGTCATACAATAGAATAGGGAAAATACAAGTTGACTAGTTCAAAAAGATTGTCAAAATAAATTTTTTGGTTGGATGGTACCATCACCATAAATCTCAAAGGCCATCACCTTTTGCCCACCTACATCACCATTGATCCTCATCAAGACAAGATCTAACACTTGTTTTTCCTTTATCTCTGCACCAAGAGATGACTGTGCCATATTCTGCACAAACACATCACCATTCTCACAGCCTAAGAGATAAACTCTAAGGTTAGCTAAATGGTGAACATCTCTCACCAACTGCCGCTTACCTTCATCCACATGAGACATACTCCTCATAGATAACCTGCTAAGAGCATCAGCAACCATGTTAGCTTTACCTGGATGGTAGTGAAGACTCATGTCATAATCCTTGAGCAACTCTTATGATCCAAAAAGATATCCATATGCACTCTATACAAATAGTGATGCTAGATTTTCAATGCAAACACCACAACCAATAGCTCTAACTCGTGAGTCAAATAATTTCTCTCATGCACCTTCAACTGCTGTCTGGAGGCATAAGCTATCACCTTGCCATGCTATATCAAGATGCAACCAAGCCACACATGGGACGCATCACAATAGACCATAAATCCATCCGTACCTTCGGGCAAAGTCAAGATCGGTTCTGAAGTCAGCTTATTCTTCAGCTTCTCAAAACTACCCTCACAAGTATCAGACCATAATACCTTTACCTTCTTCTAAGTCAGCTTAGTCAACGGGGCAGCTATAGAAGAGAAACTTTCCACAAACCTTCTTTAATAACCAGCTAAACCCAAGAATCTTCGAATATCGGTTAGAGTCATGGGTTTAGGCCACTTCTTAACCACTGCAACTTTCCGTGGATCTACCATGATCCCTTCACTAGAAATGACATGACCCGGAAAAGTAACAACATTCAACCAGAATTCACATTTCAAAAAATTTGCATACAATTGTTGCTCCTTCAAGGTCTGCAACACAATGCGGAGGTGATCGACATAAACCACCTCACTCTTAGAGTACACCAAAATATCATATATGAACACAATAACGAACAAGTCCAAAAACTCTGTTCATCAAGTCCATGAATATCACTGGGGCATTAGTCAACCCAAAAGTCATAATCGGGAACTCAAAGTGCTCGTGCCGAGTACGAAAGATAGTCTTAAGAACATCCACTTTCCTAATATTTAACTGACTATACCCAGCTCGAAGGTCGATCTTGGAGAAAATCTTGGCACCCTGAAGCTGATCAAACAAATCATCTATCCTTGGAAGAGGGTACTTATTCTTTACCATTACCTTATTCAATTATCGGTAATCAATACACATACGAAGGAAACCATCCTTCTTATGCAATATCGGTACACCCCACGGAGACACACTACTGATAAAACCCTCGTCTAAAAGATCCTTTAGTTGCTTCTTAAGCTCCTTTAACTTAGTTGGAGCCATTATATACGGGGGAATAGAAATAAGATGAGTATACGGAATAATATCTATCCTAAAATTAATCTCTCTATCAGGAGGAACACCAGGAAGGTCATCAGGGAAGATCTCAAGAAATTCATTCACCACCGGGACTGAATGCAAAGAAAGACCCTTTGAGTTAGAATATTTAACTCAGACCAGATGATAAAGACACCCCTTGGAGATTAACCTTCAAGCTCTAAGATATGATATGGACCTTCCCTTAAGAGCTAGGGAACTACCCTTCCATTCAATAACCGGCTCACTAGGGAATTTAAAGATGACCTTATGGGTCCGTTAGTCTAAAGACACACAACACGAGTGCAACTAATCCACCCCTAATATGACATCGAAATCAACCATGTCTAAATCAAATAGATCCACCAAAGTCTCTCGACCACCTATAGATACCACACAACCCTTATAGACTCTCTTGGAAACCATAGAGTCATGCATCGAGGTAGAAATAAAAAAAGTGTTTGAAATACACTCGGGACCAAAACCAAAATACACAGCGACAAATGGGGTCACGTAAGATAAAGTGAACCTCGGATCAAGTAAATAGTACATGTTACAGGAAAAGAGTTTCAATATACCAGTAATGACATAAGGTAATACCGCAGACTCCAGATGGGTAGTGAGAGCATAGAGTCGGTTCAAACCAATACCAAAGCTAGATGGTGCACCCTTTGGTTCCGGAGCTGAAGAAGAGGCAACAAGAACCTTGTTTTCCCCAGGAGCAACCTTACCAACATGACAGTTCCTAATCATGTGCACTAGCTGACCACAGTTGAAGTACTTATCATTTCCTTTATCACAGTAGCGTTGATGCAATAGACTATAAAATCTGCATGAAGGATAGGATGGAACTGATTGAGCCCCACTAACCTGGGATTGGGCACCCTGTGCCCTATAATTATCGCCCCATGAAAATGTCTATCACCAGACGACTTTGGGTAGGGAGCTCTAATAGTCGAGTAAGACCCAGAATTGCCCTACTTATTTTTGGACCACTTCCCACCATCCCTTCCGCTCTGCTATTGGCCACCACCCTACTCTGAAAATCTAAACTTCTTGCTCTACCTCACTCCCATTTTAGCTTGTTTCTTCTTTTCTTTCTCAACTTGTTGTATGTACACAACTGACATAGAGATGTCTATGTCCTTATTCAACAAGGTGACCTTACTCTTCAGAATTAAGTCTCGAGATAACTCAGAAGCGAACTTCCTCATCCCATGCTATAAACCAACCCCAGAGCATACCGCGATAACTTGTGAAACTTCAAGTCATACTCCTTGACTGACATCTTGTCTTGCATCAAGTTAACAAACTCTTTCGTCTTTGCCTCCCTCAACTCTTGAGGAAAGAAACGGTCTAGAAAAGTATTAGAAAAATTATTCTGCAGGGTTGACTCAACATCGTCACACCTAGTCTATTCCCATTCCTTATACCATTGGTATGCCACATCTTTTAGCTGGTAGGCGGCAAACTCCACGTCCTCTATATTAGTGGCTTGCATAACATAAAAGATCTTTTCTATCTCATCGATAAAACCTTGAGAATCCTTCTCAACCTTAAAACCAGTGAACACAAGAGGGTTCAACCTCATAAATTGGCCAACCCTTGTGGCCTCAGAAAATGGATTAACAAAAGAACCATTCTCAGAATGAGAAGCTACCAACTGAGCCAAATATATGAACAGACTGACGAAACTCAGCATTCATCACATCAGCCTGAGGAGCTTGAGAAGGACTATAGGAAACCGATGGAAATCCAGGAGGTCAATTAGGAACTAGACCCCTAGACCGAGTCTAGACCCCATAGTAGGATGGGTCCCATCAACATTATCCTCGGGTGGGATAAAGGAGTTTATGTGAACTTCAAATTATCTGGGAGGCATGATCTAAAGAGCAAACAAATGGGTATTAGAGAAGATTTTAGGACTTTAGACTCTACAGCTTGAAAACAGAACACAAGAATGAGAAACATTCCTAAATGCCTTGTAGCATCTCTCTTTTGAGTGTGGCGCACTACACACCTTTTAAAGAGACTCTACTCGACACAGTTTTGTTGGACACCCAGTTGACCATGAACCTAGGGATCTGATACCAATCTGGCATGACCCGAACTAGGGCCTAGTTGTGTCGGGTATTTCAAGTCCAACCAGGATCTGAGACCACCCCCAATACCCCACCGTTAACTACTCTACACCCTATTTCAGATGAATTCTAAACATATGACAAGATAAAATAATAAAAATTCAAAGACATTAAATAAAGTCTATCATTATAATCCAACAACCTCAACCAAATATCCAACCGATGCTAACCCTAATGCCAATACCAATACCAAGGTTGACACTAATACCGACACTGCCCATGCCCATAGTAGTCTGACAAAGCTTCTAACTAGAATCAAATAACATTCAATTGGGATATGCCCCTGACCATAACTCACCCCTAAAATAGAGTCTTTCGGAGTAGGGAAGCTCACCACTTCAGTATGACGCAAATCTATTCCCCAAATCCAAGTCACTGAGTAGGAGGAATAGTAGTATTGTCGGTTCTTGCATTGCATAGGGATACAGCGCCCGAAGACGGTTAGCAAAGTGAACGATAGCATGTACTTAAGGATAAAGATAATATAATGCCATTATTCAAAACCAAATTAAATAACCATATGCAATCACATATATACATATATACCGTGTCGAGGTAGGGAATAAGGTTTAGCATGCATTTAAAACCTTAACCTGAACTGTGTAGCTCTGCCATCCTAAATGTTCACCCATGGGCTATATGGGTTTAACTCTCCCTACTAAAAGGGCTCCGATGCGTCTTAGCTGTATGAACCAAAGAAAAACCTAAGATGACTAGTACATCTCCCAAAATATAATGTGTGACATCATGCACACAGTCACCATGACCAAACCTCACATCGGCAAATATGAGTTTCCAATATTGGTCCCCTCGGGACCTCCACCTTCCACGAATTTTCTACACAATCCCCTTTAAGCCCATATTAAACAAATTACACATTCATAACCATTTACCAAGGAGTATTTTCAATTAGACATTAACCATTGGTATCGTTATACCAAATTTAGAGCTTGTAAGTCTATTCCAACCATGCCATATAAAATCATTAAACCAAAGCTAGACTCTACCATATCCAATTAAATTAAGACCATGTCCACTAAGGTATTTCTAAACCATTCAAAATCAACCAGACCTATTCAGGTTCCATTACCTTTTATACAATGCAAAGATTTCAAGAATAGTCAATCTAGGTGACAAAAATCATTCTCATTGGCATTTTAACAAATAGGTAAAGGGAACATAAGTTTCAAAACCATATCCAAGTAATTTGAGAAATCCATAATACCCCGAAATCCATTTACTATTAACATGCATCCCACAATGTCAAAATCATACTGAAAGCATGAAAGAATGTATAATTAAACCATGAGAAACCTTGTTCAACCATGAACACCCAAAACCCCCAACCTTTGTTTTAAAACCATAACAATATCATAAAAACATACATTAAAACACATGTTCTTTATAAAATAACAATGAGGGAGGAGTAACATGTTTTAGACACCAAGGAAGATGGAGCAAAACCACCTTGAAAGCCCTAATTGATTATCTTAATGAAACCTTAGTCTTTTGCTTGAATGAGAGTTTGAGAGAGATTTTAAGAGTGTTTTATTGGGAATAATAGGTTAATAAAGTCCCAAAAGGTGTTTAAGTTAGGGTGTCAAAGGAAGTTAAAAGGGGAAATATCCAAAATGCCCCCAACTTAAAACTATAAAAATACTGCATGTGGTTATAAGTCAATCCCATGATTCGTGACCATAACATACGACTCGTACTATTAATTCATCACTAATATAGTGAGTTGGAAACCCATACACTACCCACCATACGACTCCCTGAACACACTCATTACCAAACCATACGACTCGTATGGCCTAGTCGTTCCCAAGATAGAATCCAAAGGGATTAGACATTGGACAACATACGATTCAACCATACCACTCATATCCTATCCTCATATCTCTTGGTGAGCCTCTCGTACTCAGAGCCAAGTCAAGTTACTAAGTTTCTGATTTGATAAAGGATTGTCCTAACGACCCATCACCACCCCTAACAACCCATACCACCAAGTCGTAACCACAAAAAAACCCAACCACCATCCACTGTACTCCTTATGATTAGGGCCACGTGATCCATACGCACACCATACGACTCGTATGATGAGTCATTACAAGGACAGTGAGCTCAAAGTTTAAAAAAATTTCAAGGGCCAAAACCCAGGGTGTTTTAATATATCAAGGAGTTACTGCTACGGTTCATGTGCAGCTGGAATTTAGCAGTTGGTTAGGTTGAGTACCTTTTAAATTGTAACTCCCCGAGTCTACACCTTGGATATTACACAGTGCTTATAACCCCGAAGGATCACAAGCTAACCCATGACTAGTACCTACTGTGAGCACTGAATAATAATACTAAAAATATATGCAGAAGTATAACTGTTAATGCCATAAGGTTCTCAAAATACTGAAATAATAACTGAGTGTACTGATAATAACATCTAAAAATTGAATAACTGACTGTGCTGGTTTGAAAGCCTCTAACTTCTGAGTATGTAATTGATGGGATAAACCCGCAACTAACTCCAACTAAAATAACTACTGAACAAACTGAAACACTGAAATACTAGAATAAAATAATATCCTTGATGGATGAGGAATCACTACTGAATCTACTGTTGATTCCTGAGCTGCTAAGTATAATTAGGAACTCACGCGTCTGAACCTATGATATGAGACATCATAGCATAAAGAAAGAGTATGCATCAGTACATTAAATATACTGGTATGCTAAGTGAGGTAGGCTGATATACATGGGTTCATATGCATGAGATGATAACTGACTGAATGAACATCATGAGTAACTGGATGAGAGTAAATGCAAAACTATAACTACTGAACATGCTGAATATGCAATACTGTGCATATAACGTCTGTCTGAATTAGATCAAAACTGAAGTACTGAGTTTTGATGGCTAAGTAACTGATAATTGAAAGCCATGATTATGTATAACTGTTTGAGTTCTTTACTAAATACTGATACTGAATATAAAATACTGAGTACTGAATACTAAATACTGAATATTGAGTACTGAATAATAAAAATGTAACTATGAGAGTGTTCATCTAACCGACATACCCCAATATAAACTGAGTTGGGGTCCAACCTGTGACCCCAACTGGAAGGGTGTTAGCACCTTACCACGGGATACTAACAATGCTTGGTCAACCATAATCTAGCAGGAAGACTCATAAAATATATATGATGGTATTAAACATAGTCTGGTAGGAGGACGACTTACCCTATGTTGTCTACGTAGTTCTGTAATGTAGGGACTGCTACTAAGGGTCAAGCCCTCTGCTGACAGGAATGCCCCCATCCTTGGGTTTTCTTGGTGATAAATCCTACTCCCAACTGAATTGATACTGAACTAATCACTAGATTGTACTAGGCTTGACTGAACTGACACTGATCGTATTAACTAACCGAACTAGATTGAGTTCGCTAAGTTCTGTTACTGACTGAGTACTACTGTTCTTGACCTTTACTGGGACTATTCTATAACTACTTTAACTAATTGAAACAACTATATTTTGGGTAATAAATACCCCCAGGACTTGATAGCATCAATAATAAAACATAACCAATCTTGAAAACATAGCAATAGTCAATTGTTCACAATTCAATCACTGAGATATTTTGTCAAACACTTGGAGATCATGGGCTTGTACATGAATAAGAACACATGATAACATGTCACGAATACATATTCAACTCACATGGACATTCTATCAAACACTTGGGGATCATAAGTAGTGCACATGGTAATGAACAACACATAAGCATCATGAATACAACGTAAACTTATAATTTCAAGGGTTTTAACATGGGAGATTCATAATTCAACACGCATGCTAACATAATTGCATGGAGCTCATAAAAGATCTTAACTTAAAATTCATACAACAACACAAATATGAGGATAATTCAATTCATAACATGAAAATCATAATTCAAGTTTTGAAAAAGGTTCTTGAACTCCAATGGTGGAAAAAAATCCAAGGATGAACACCTAACATACTGAGTGATGAAATTCGTGAAGATTGTTGGGGATATCTTGGAACTTGATCTTGAGCTTGATGAACTAGGGTTTCTTTCTTGAGAGGATTGTGTGAAGTAGTGAGTGAATTTTCCCTTTGGGAGGCTTGATCTCGTGTTAAGGCTAAATAATGTAAGGGGAAAATGACCCATTTCCCCCCATAAACCCGGATAAAAAAATTCTGGATGGGGTCCCCATCACGTCGCGACCCCTGGTTGGGTCAAGCGGCCCTCGCAATGCGATCCCTACTCGGTTCAAGCAGCTCTCACGGTGCGACCTTGAGACTGGGTCAACTAGACCTCGCGGCGCGGCCCTATCATGACCCCTTGCTGTTTTGGACATCCAAACTCACCTTTACGCTAGTCCAAAAAATCCAAAACTCACCTGAGATGACCTACAAATGACCCTGATCATGAATCAAATTGAAAATTGGTATTTTAAGACCGGTAAGGTCAAATTGAAATTCATCAAAGTTTGAGGGCTCTATAAATGACTAAGTCCTAACACTTAGTAAAATATTCTAAGTCCTGGACCCCTTTTTACATATAAGATTGAGCTGAAATGAACCTAGCATCTTACGGGGTCTTACATAAATTCTCTTGTACATTTAGGATGCATGATCAGGTCATGTAAAACCGTGTTTTATAAAATTATATGGTATAGTATATCACCCATCTTCATAAACATTTTCAAGTTATTATTTCTTCTCTTGATCACCAATCTTTTCGTCTAATTACTACTCCCTCTGTTTTAAAAAAAATGACTTGCTTTCATTTTTAGTACATTTCAAAAATAATGACCCCTTTCCTTTTTTGGCAACTTTTAAATTTTGACTTTCCACGTGGTATGTTTAAGACCGCAAGATTGAAGGACATTTTGATACATTTAACATATCTTTAATTTAAGACCACAAGATTCAAAAGTCTTTTTTATTTTCTTAAACTCCGTGCCAAGTAAAATTAGGTCATTTTTTTTAAACAGAGGGAGTAATTTATTATATTAGCTATGGGACATGTTATATCATCCTATATTGCAGACCCTTTGAGGTTTTGGGTAAATTACCAATTATGTGGAAGAAATGGTCAAAAATTAGTTCAACTTGCCAAAATTTAGTGGTAGTGGATTAGTGAATAGGTAGAGGTAGATCGAAGAAGTATTGGAGACAGGTGATTAGACATGATCTATCATATCTTCAGATCACTGATAACATGATCATGGATTAGGATAGGAGCTCAGTAGTTAGTAGAGTATTATTTTGTAGTCATGCAGGTAGGCTTGGGTAGTTTGGCTCCCTGTATTTGTTTCTCTGCTAATACCAGTAGCATTAAGAGTTTTAGCATAGTTTCCTATCCTGTAATTTATGTGGCTAGCGATTGCGTCATTTGTTTGGTTGTCGCATTTCTTTGATCTTGTTATTGTTTCCTTTTCCTGTGTGCTATGTAATGCTTCCTCTAGTACTTTTTATATTTATTTTCTTTTGTATTTGATATGTATTACCTAATCCGGGGGTCTTTCAGATTAGCCTTTATACCTTGTCATACACTTTACCCTTCCTAGACCCCACATTCAGGGTTTACACTGGGTATGTTTTGGTGGACGAAACAGTCATTTTTAGTGACATTATGGCGTCTAATATGGTATATTAGATTCTCTGAGCTCACTATTTTTTGTTCGAGCACTAAAGTAGAACACACACCATACCATGTTCTCAAATATTTGTGTTTATGGCCCTTTTCTTTGGGTGGTTGGAATGTTCGTTTGGCGTGAGGGTTATTGTCAAGCACGGGTAAGTTTTTTATTTTAGTTTAATTTTATACAGGATTTTCTCCTTTCAAAACTAAACAAAGCAAAGTATGAAATTTTCCTTCTTATTACGATGAATCATTTGTACCAAATACCTTTATTTATACATATGTGTCAGCAACCTAATACAATAATCCTAAGTAATAAAAGGGAAGAAAATATTGTGTACATTTAAAAGGGGGGGGATCTAGTATGTACCTAAAATATATTCACATTAATTGAATAAATATTCACAGTGATTCCCAACACACACACACCCTCAAGTTGGAGGTATGGTAGAGACACCCAACTTACCGAGATGTTGATGATGCAAAGGCCCCATCAACGACTTTGTGAATATATCGATGAGTTAGGAAGAAGATCTTAATATGATAATGAGATTAATCTAAAAAGGTACTGCTGACGGACGAAGTAACAATCAATTTCGACATGTTTCATCCGTTCATGAAAAATGGAATTTTTTGCGATATGAATGGTAGCAAGGTTGTTCGAATGAAGAGGTATTGGTAAAAGGATTGAGATGCCAAGATCTTAAAAAAGGTGAATCATCCAAGTAAGCTTATCTATGACCCTTGATGATAGGCGAATTTACGCGCCTATATCAATATATTTTGCCCATATTTTAGCCTAGTTTTGAGAACAAATTATATATTTCATGCACTTTTAGTCCTTCTTTCTGTAAATGAGCTAACGAACATGATTAGTAAAGTTTCAGGTATAAATGATGCATAATTCAGCATTTTATGGCTTACTTGACGCTAAAGAAAGCTCACGAAGGAAGGGAAGGGAGTTTACACGCCTAAGGACCAAAACTGCTGCATGGAAAATCTGTCCCGGGCTAAAACAGCATTTCTGAAGACTTTGGGGGACCAAAACTGCTGCATGGAAAATCTGTCCCGGGCTAAAACAATAATTCTGAAGACTTTGGGGACTTACAGACACAAAGCTGGATTTTGACAATGATACATTAACCTAGTACAATTAGGTTATGTATTTCATTATTTTATGTGGATTATGATAATGTTACCTTAACCTAGTACATTTGGGTTAAGGATTTCATTAGTCTAGTAGGATTTGGTTATTTATTTCATTAGCTTAGTAGGAGTAGGATATGGGTATTATAAATACCCTATCATGCTAGAGATTTAGAACAAGGAGGGAGGAAGGAGGGAGAACACAATACTTCCTTCCATCCCTCTCATCTTCTCTCATCTTCTACTCCTCTATTATTCTACACTACAAACAATTCTACAACTCTTCTAATCTTTCCATCAATTCTATTTTCGTCTATTCTTATATTCTTAAATTCTGCAACAAGAGAAACGTTACTCTGCAAGAAATCACACCT
Source organism: Capsicum pubescens (assembly GCA_030864215.1). Taxonomy (NCBI): domain Eukaryota; kingdom Viridiplantae; phylum Streptophyta; class Magnoliopsida; order Solanales; family Solanaceae; genus Capsicum; species Capsicum pubescens. The sequence continues at coordinate 256,752,106 of CM061544.1, read as the reverse complement.
AACGCCTACCACTCTTGTGCTACACGAAATTGATCATTATTGTGGTATAATAACAATGTCAATTGTGGTTTTCCTCGCATTCATGGGTAACTAAACTTCTCTGTTGGGGTTATGGAAGCCGAATGAGTTACTATCTATTGCTGTGAGTTTGTGAGTTCGAGGCACGTATATTGCTTATATCATTATTCTCTTCATCTTAATCTACATTCTTTGCGGTTGCAAACGCAAGAATACGCCAGTCTAACATTTAACTTGTTCGAGAGAAAAGTTATTTGTCTGGAAAAGAGATAATGTCAAGGTAGTAGGACACCCTTTCCTATTAAAAAGCTAGTGCCGTAACTGGACTAACCTCTTGGAGAATTCGTACCGTTAGATACGCTTTAAGCTCGAGAGAGTTAAAGTGAAATAGTCCTTGTTTAGGTCGAGAGACGCTTGGATTTACCATCGACTACAATCCTCTATAAGCAGTTGCATGTCAGAATTCTACACACTCATAGCCAATAGGGACGTATACCTCAGAAGGTGGACATAACCCCAACGCTTCAATTCTCATTGTTTACAACTTACGTAACAATCTTTCTCTTTTACTTTGCTATTTTCAGCTTTTATTTAATTGTTTTGGTGACACATTACAATCCCCCCTTTTTACGAGACTTGCACTAAAAGTCTAGTAATCTTTACTTACTTGTTGACCAAGCTATTCCCTGTGGGATCGATACCCCACCCAGTTGGGTTCTATATTTGCTAACGACCGCTTTACACTCCTACGAGAGCTGTAGATTGAGCGTTATCAAAAATTGGCGCCGCTGCCGGGGAATACAAGTGTCAATTAAGTTCGTAATAATTACTAGACCCTTTGGTCGAAGACTCTCGTACTTTTACTTTTAGTTTTTGTTTTTGTTTATTGCAGGTTTTTGTTCAGTGCATCAATGGATGCACAACGTGAGATACCGTTTGATGATGATGATGATGATCTTGATGGAGCCGGAGCCACAGGAGCCATTATTCTTCCACCATTAGCGCCCGGAGCCAAGTTCAACATCACAAGCACCATGATTCAGTTATTGCAACTCAAGGGATTATTTGGTGGACTAGCAGGCGATGATCCGAATATGCATCTCATCAACTTTATTTCTACATGCAAGTCGTTTGACAATCCTGGAGTTGGTCAGAATGCAATTCGATTACGTCTATTTCCATTGTCTCTGTCTGGGGAGGCAACACTATGGTTGAATGGGCTGACTCCTGATTCTATTACAAATTGGAGGCAATTGAGAGACGCTTTCCTAGAAAGATTCTTTCCGCCATCCAAAAGAGCACAATTGAGAGATGAAATCAGCAACTTTCGTCAGCTTCCCACTGAAGCTCTTCATGAAACATGGGAGAGGTTCAAGACAAAGCTAGCAAGATGCCCAAACCATCACATGACTAATGTTCACCTCATGGAGATACTGTATAGAGCCTTGAATTCAATAACTAAGCCAGTGGTGGATAACGCAGCTGGAGGATCTTTTATGGACCTCACATTTGGTCAAGCAAGCAATATGCTAGATCGCATGACGAAACAAAGTAGAGCTTGGCATACCAGGGATTCTGAGGTAGCAAGCCCCACTTTATCTATAGGCATTACTGCAGACCAAAGAAGAAGACAAGAAGAACGTGATCAAGATATGGCGCACATGAAAACACAGATGGATCTTCTTACAAAGCATTTATTATCAGGGAAGACCGACAAAGTAAAAGCTGTGGCGCTAAAAGGAAGAGACGAATCTGATTCGGAAGAAGAAGCCAACTACTTGAATAATCAGGGGGGTTTCCGAGGGAATGCCCAAGGAAACCAAGGTCGGAACTATTATGATAATTCTGGAAACAAGGACCAAGGTAGTTGGAGAAAAAACAATGAAAAGAGTGGTGTTTATGTTCCCCCTGGTAGACGTGATACCACCACATCTAATTCTGGAAGTATGGAAGACATGATGGCTAAATTATTGAAAGGAGTGAAAGCAACGAGCGCGGGAGTTACTGAGGTAATTAATGATTTGTCTTCCATGAAACAACTAGTTGATTCTCATTCCACTTCAATCAAGCAAATAGAGCAGCAATTGAGCCAACTTTCAGCAGCACTCAATCAAAGAAAGGCTGGCACTTTACCTAGCGACACCGTGCAAAACCCAAGGAATGATGGGTCATGCATGGCCATTACTACCAGAAGTGGTAAGGTGCTGGAAACATCAGAAAAAGGCAAGCAAGTGGCTGACAAAGAGGCGGAAATTGATGATAAGGAGAAAGGGGAAGATGCCGCAGCAGCCGATCCTAATGTCCTTAACGTCACTCCTCACGACGTGCAGCCTGGAAAAGCAGAAAAACGGAAGAAAGAGGAGAAGAAAGCCGTGGAGAGAACAATGCCATACCCACCACCACTTTTTCCCCAAAGATTGAAGAAGGTGGCGGATGATACAAAGTTCAGCAAATTCATGACCATGTTGAAGCAGCTGACCATTAATGTTCCGTTGGTAGAGGCATTAGAAAAAATGCCTGGGTACGCTAAATTCATGAAGGACCTGTTGACAAAGAAGAGGGCAGTAAGCTATGAGCCGGCAGATAATATTCATCATTGCAGTGCAATTGCCACAAGGTCCTTAGTACAGAAGAAGGCAGACCCTGGTGCTTTCACTATTCCTTGCACGGTTGGATCTATGAATTTTGCTAAGGCATTGTGCGATCTGGGTGCTAGCATCAATTTGATGCCACTATCCGTCTACAAGAAGTTGGGGCTAGGAGATCCAACACCAACCAATATGAGGCTCGTGATGGCTGATAGGACGGTAAAACGACCTGTGGGTATCTTGAATGATGTGTTGGTGAAGGTATCTTCATTTATCTTTCCTGCAGACTTCGTTATTCTGGATTGTGAGGTGGATTCTGACGTTCCCATAATCTTGGGACGCCCCTTCCTCGCAACTGGAAGTGTGCTTATTGACATGAAAGATAATGAGCTTTTGTTTCGAATTAATGACGAAGTGGTCCGCTTTGATATATGCAAAGCCATGAAGCAGCCCAGCGATATGAATGAGTTATCTGTAGCTGATGTTCATCATGAGGATATGAAAGCATTATCTATAGAGAAACAGCCTACTGTTGAGCCATTGTCTGTTGCACCACTGAAAGTTGAGCATGAGGATAATGAAGATTATGAAGAACTTATGGGTGCTCTAACAGAAATAGAGTCTTATACTCCTAAGCAACCGGATTGTGATCTCAAGAATCAAACAACAGCGAAGACTCCCATTGACGAGACACCAATGCTAGAATCGCAAGAGCTCCCCGATTATCTAAGGTATGTGTTCTTGGAAAGTAGAAATATACTTCCGGAGAGTGCAAATGATTTAAGTGAACAGCACGTAGAAGCTCTCATCTCTGCTCTGAAGAGATACAAGAGAGCTATGGGTTGGACTATTGATGATATAATTGGTGAAGAAGATCGCATGCCCACAGGTAAGCCTCATTGTCGTCTAAATCCTTTCAGAAAACGATCCACCATTTACCTCGACGAAGTCTGAGTACTCGAGGTAACTATGTCGAGCCACGACAATAAATAAGGCGCTAGATGGGAGGCAACCCATCGTTTATCATTTTTCATTTATAGTTTATCGTTTTCTTTCATTCTAGTACTTGATTTGTTTTTAATTAATGAAAATCCAAAAATAAGAGTCGTGCCACGACCAAAACTAAGGCGCTTGGTGGGAGGCAACCCATCGTACTAATCGTTTTCATTTGTTTAAGTGAATATAGGTGCAAGAAGTAGTCAACGAGGAGATTGATTTCAATTGACGATTTGGACGCATTGTATGGTAAAGTTGGTAAGTTAGGAAGGGTGATGCATAAGGATATGGATTGAGCCTTTCTCACGCCAAAATAGGCTTCGAGGAAGGCTAGGCCTTGGTAAAACTAGGCCAAGAACGATGCACAACCTATCCTATATCCTAAGGTCTCGGAATCTAGTGTGCTATACACTATGCACCGCCTATTCCTAGGTATGCTTTTGACTATGCGCCGCCTATGCTATGGCATTTGGTCTCAGTATCTCATATGCCATAGACTATGCGGCGCATATGTCTCATTATGCCATAGACAATGCGCCGCATATGTCTACAAATGCCATAGACTATGCGGCGCATATGTCCCATTATGCCATAGACAATGCGCCGCATATGTAGCATTTTTGTCTCCAAAACCGATTGTAAATGGGTCAAAACCTGACCCATTCTTTTCCTATATAAAGGAGACTTAGTCTTGAAACACAAACACATTGAAAACTTGACCTAGGCGCCGCATATACTCTCCAAATCATCTCAAAACTTTTCTTTTTGCTCTCCCACTTCACAAGAACATCTCCAAAGGCTTCAATCACGTAAGTACTCTCTTGTTCTTCATCTATTTTTCGTAAGTGCTACGTTGCTATGTCTATTATGAATTGCTACATCTTGAAGAAATATTGGTGATGTTAATGTGTTTGAATTGTTGATACAAAACCAAGTGAGTGAACATGTACGTTAGGATGCTCTTAACTTATGTCCGACTTGAATTTGATTTTGATGCATTGTTATACTACTTGCAGAATTGCTATAGTAATGAACATTGCATAATCTTGTCACTTGAATACTTACATGTTAGAATATCCCGTTCATCGGAATAAGACTTATAACTGCCTACCGACATAGGAGGTTGAGTTTATTGATAGAAACGATACCATGATGTAATCCCTATGTAGTAGTCTTGTTATACCTAACATGAAAGTATTGCAAAGGTTGCAAGAAGTGATATATCTCTGATTTTCTCGTTGGAATATAGCTCCTAAAACGCATGTCGATGAAGTCTAAGTAATCGACCACTTTCACTTCACTAATTTGTTGCAACAAACTAAGTGTGGGGTGGTACCCCTACTACTGCTTGTGCATAGATTGTATCCATTGGGATTGTGCTACCATTAACACTATTTCAAGTCTCAGGTACAATGGCACCCAAAGCAAGACAAGGCAAAGAAAAGGCTACCACTTCCCAAAAGAGCAAGAAAAGAGGCCGCAAGGAGCAAGGAGAACCCTCATCGCTGCAAATACCTCGACTCACGCTTGGAATTAAGTGGGATACTTATGAGGAACTTCTAAGGATGACGACTCTGGTGATGATTCCAATGCAAGGGGTATGACCCCAGACACAGAGGATGAGTCCGACTAACCAGGTTCTTCTTATTTATTTTCCACTGAGGACAGTGTACCGACTAAGTGTGGGGTGGTGGTATTGCATACTATACTTCTCTACTCGCATCTATGTTTGTTTTCTTTTGTTTTATTTTTGTTTCATTTTTTAGTTAAGATTTTTTTAGTAGTTAATATTTTTTTTTAACTTAGCTTCGCATGAGATTATTCTAATAGGCAGCATGAGATTATAACAAGAGTATGTTCTACAATTATGACTATTGAGATGTTTAGGCTTCAGTTGTGACTCATTATGTGATATTGTGTGGTTCAATTCCTTCACTTGTTGGGTCGAGAGTCTATATTACTTCCAATCAAGTCGACCATGTGCCTTGTGTGTGTGAGATAATAGTATATTCTATGTATGTGGCTGATGCTAGAACTTGCCTGGTATGTATGCAAAGCGAAAATAAGGAGTGTAAGTTTAGGATATGATTTAGGCATTTCTTTGGCAACCTATACATGTTTACCTTCAGTTTTACCTACCCATGGACATCATCCTAGTTAACCCTTTTGAGCCTTTAGCCTATTTCTTTGACAACCTTGTATGTAAGCCTAATCCATTTCTTTCAAGACCGTAATTTGATCCCAAAATCCCTAAGTGCTTTAAAGTGAAAAAGTCATGTGACAACATAAAAGGAAATTGGGTGAGTATAATGCTATAAATTGGAATGGTTCTTGAATGTGTTATGAAAAAAAAAAAAAAATGCTGTCATAAGAGGTATGTTGTGAAAAGAAAAAGGAAAAGAAAGCTGAAAAGTGAGTTGTGCTTAAAATTGAAAAAAGAGGAGAACAAGGGTGGTAGAAAAAAAGAAAGAAGAAAGGTTGAAAAAAAAAGTGTCAATGATACAAAGTGATGTATTAAAGCGCTTAGGAACTTAGTCACTATTCCTGGCCAAAATAGTCCTATCCGTCCCTTAGCCTACATTACAACCATCAAAAGACCTACTTGATCCTAATCTTAACATTCCAACATTTAGTAGAGTACTACATTAAGGGCAAGCCTATGGTCATCAGTTGCTACATATGAACTCTTTGTGAGAGTGAGAGCAAGGACATTTTGATACCCATGTTTGAAAAATATGCTATATTTGTGAGTGATTATGGGTACTATATGGTGAGACACACATGGTTGATGAGTTTTGGATAGTTGTATATGATTCTATGCACCTTAACGTTTGCATGCGAGTCGATCACCATCACGAGTCTACGCTAGAGGTTTAACTGTTTCTACTTATAATCGGAAAGCTACTCTTTGTTGAATAATTGTTGTGCTTGTCTTGAAGAATGTTTTGTGTTGTTTCTGTAAAAACCTTAAGTTGATGCTTAGAAGGACATGATATGTTGTTCGAGGACGAACAAATCTCTAAGTGTGGGGTGTTGATGATAGGCGAATTTACGCGCCTATATCAATATATTTTGCCCATATTTTAGCCTAGTTTTGAGAACAAATTATATATTTCATGCACTTTTAGTCCTTCTTCCTGTAAATGAGCTAACGAACATGATTAGTAAAGTTTCAGGTATAAATGATGCATAATTCAGCATTTTATGGCTTACTTGACGCTAAAGAAAGCTCACGAAGGAAGGGAAGGGAGTTTACACGCCTAAGGACCAAAACTGCTGCATGGAAAATCTGTCCCGGGCTAAAACAGCATTTCTGAAGACTTTGGGGGACCAAAACTGCTGCATGGAAAATCTGTCCCGGGCTAAAACAATAATTCTGAAGACTTTGGGGACTTACAGACACAAAGCTGGATTTTGACAATGATACATTAACCTAGTACAATTAGGTTATGTATTTCATTATTTTATGTGGATTATGATAATGTTACCTTAACCTAGTACATTTGGGTTAAGGATTTCATTAGTCTAGTAGGATTTGGTTATTTATTTCATTAGCTTAGTAGGAGTAGGATATGGGTATTATAAATACCCTATCATGCTAGAGATTTAGAACAAGGAGGGAGGAAGGAGGGAGAACACAATACTTCCTTCCATCCCTCTCATCTTCTCTCATCTTCTACTCCTCTATTATTCTACACTACAAACAATTCTACAACTCTTCTAATCTTTCCATCAATTCTATTTTCGTCTATTCTTATATTCTTAAATTCTGCAACAAGAGAAACGTTACTCTGCAAGAAATCACACCTAACGCCTACCACTCTTGTGCTACACGAAATTGATCATTATTGTGGTATAATAACAATGTCAATTGTGGTTTTCCTCGCATTCATGGGTAACTAAACTTCTCTGTTGGGGTTATGGAAGCCGAATGAGTTACTATCTATTGCTGTGAGTTTGTGAGTTCGAGGCACGTATATTGCTTATATCATTATTCTCTTCATCTTAATCTACATTCTTTGCGGTTGCAAACGCAAGAATACGCCAGTCTAACATTTAACTTGTTCGAGAGAAAAGTTATTTGTCTGGAAAAGAGATAATGTCAAGGTAGTAGGACACCCTTTCCTATTAAAAAGCTAGTGCCGTAACTGGACTAACCTCTTGGAGAATTCGTACCGTTAGATACGCTTTAAGCTCGAGAGAGTTAAAGTGAAATAGTCTTTGTTTAGGTCGAGAGACGCTTGGATTTACCATCGACTACAATCCTCTATAAGCAGTTGCATGTCAGAATTCTACACACTCATAGCCAATAGGGACGTATACCTCAGAAGGTGGACATAACCCCAACGCTTCAATTCTCATTGTTTACAACTTACGTAACAATCTTTCTCTTTTACTTTGCTATTTTCAGCTTTTATTTAATTGTTTTGGTGACACATTACAATCCCCCCTTTTTACGAGACTTGCACTAAAAGTCTAGTAATCTTTACTTACTTGTTGACCAAGCTATTCCCTGTGGGATCGATACCCAACCCAGTTGGGTTCTATATTTGCTAACGACCGCTTTACACTCCTACGAGAGCTGTAGATTGAGCGTTATCAACCCTCTTCATAGAGCGATACTCAGCTTTAGCCGAGCTAAGAGAAATGGATGATTGTTTCTTTAATTTCCGTGAAATAGGAGAGGAACCAAGGGAAATATAATACCCACTTCCTGAATTTCGTAAATTTGGATAGGTGCCCCATCTGAGTCACAAAATGCCATCAATTCAAAAGAAATGAAAGCAAACATGAATATACTAAGACCTAAATTAATAAGCAGATAGCGAAGCACTTTCAATGCAACTTGAAATTGAGGTTCGCATGGATCCTGCATATAGTGACTTAAATGTTGCATGCTAAATGACAAATTATGCCTTGTATGTGTTAAATAATTGAGTTTACCCAATAAATGTCTGTTTAAAGTAGGATCTTGAATAGGAATCCCTTGATTAGCATGTAGTTCGACACGATGATCCAAAGGGGAAGAAACAGGAGAAAAATAAAGAGTATCAAATTCTTTCAATAAATCCAGTGTAAATTTTTCTTTGTGAAATAAGCATTCCTGTATATTCTCAAATAACCTTCATGCCAAGAAAAAAATGTAAAGGACCAAGATCCTTGATTTTGAACTCATTGTCTAAAAATAACTTTAAAGCTTGTAGTTCACCTTCATCATTGTCTGTCAACAATATGTCATCTACATACACTGCTACAATAGAGATAGGATCACTAGACTGACTTAAAAAAGAGAATAATCATTGAGGGAGTGATTGAAACCCTTAAAAATGAGAGCAGAAGTAATCTTAGCATACCATTGTCTAGATGCTTAGTTAAGTTCATATATAAATTTCTTTAGCAAACAATCATGATTTGGAGAGGATGGTGTAACACCAGTTGAAAATTTCATATAAACTTCTTCATAGAGATCACCATGAAGAAAAGAATTATTAACATCTAACGGAAAAACTCCCCAATTATTCTTCAATACAATAGCTAAAATACATCTGATAGTAGTCATCTTGACTACTGAAGAGAAAGTTTCATTATAATCAATACCTTAACTCCCCAATTATTCTTCAATACAATGGCTAAAATACATCTAATAGTAGTCATCTTGACTACTGGAGAGAAAGTTTCATTATAATCAATACCTTAACTCCCCAATTATTCTTCAATACAATGGCTAAAATACATCTGATAGTAGTCATCTGGACTATCGTAGAAAATTTTATTATAATTAATACCTTCTCTGCACATCACCTCTAGTGACCAATCAAGCCTTTAGTCTTTCAATGCTTCCATCAAAGTTCTATTTGACTTTATAGATCCATTTAGAAGAAAGTGTTTTCTTTCCAATAGGAAGAATAATCAGATCCCATGTGTTGTTTAACTGTAAAGTTACAAGTTTTTTATCCATGGCTTCTTGTCAATCTGGATGATGTGTTACTTGAATATAATTAACGGGTTCTTGTATACTAGTATTAAAGTTGAGCATGACTTGATTATTAGAAAATAAAGCCTTAAAAGACAAGAAACTAGGAATAACGGACTGAGAAAACAGGCAGTAGTCACATCTGTAAGGTAAAGAGCATTACAAATACAATCTTCCAAATAATCACACTTCTTCTAAGTCCTAGAAGATTTTTTTAGTATAGTTTGAACAATAGGTAATTGAGGATAACTTGGATTCATATATGATGTGGAGTTAGTGGGTGGCACATCACTGGAATTTGATGAAAATTGAGGCATAGTAGTGGATAAAACTATTGAATCGGGAGTAGATTCATAATCAGTAGAGTAATCTAATGAAGGAAAGAAAGATTGTGGTAAAGAAGTAGAAGAATCCAACACATCAGGAAAAAAATATATTATAAGAAAAGGCAGATTGTGACATAAAAGAAAAATATTCTTCGTGAAAAATAACATCCCTGGAAATTATAATTTTCTTGGTTTGAAAATTTAGTACTTTATATCCCTTTTTCCATAGGGATATCCTATAAAACACAAGGTGTTGATTTAGGATCAAATTTAATTCTATTTATAGATAGAATTAATACAAAATATAAGAACCCAAAATATTTTAGACGATCATATGATGGTTTATACTTGAATAAAACTTCAAAAGGAGTTTTTGAATTCAAAACCCTTAAGAAAAATCTGTTTATGAGATAAGTTACAGTTAAAAGACATTCCCCCGATAACTAAAAGGAAGATGAGATTAAAATAAAAGAGCTCTTAATGTTTTCAATAAATGCTTGTATTTTCTCTTCATTACTTCATTCTGTTGTGGAGTATAAACACAAGTTGTTTGATGAATAATTCCCTTGGAAAGAAAGAAATCGGATTGTACTTTACCATTTCCTAACTCAAAAGCATTATCAGTTCTTATAATTTTAACTTTAGAATTGAATTATCTTTCCACCAGAGAAAGAAAAGATTGAAGGATAGAAAAAACAATAAACTTAGAACTCATAAGATGTCTCCAAGTAGCTCTACTAAAATCATCAACAATTATAAGAAAGTATTTAAAACCATCATGTGTAGTAGATTTGTAAGGTCCCCTAGTAACCACATGTATTATATAACAATAGATTTAGTTGAAATAGCATTAGAAGGAAAAGATAGCTTAAATTGTCTTAACATGGGACAAATAACACAAGGAGAAGAAAATTTTAAACAAGATGCAGAATTTGAAAAAAAAATCTTCATATTATTTCTTGGCATATGCCTTAATCTGCAGTGCGATAGTTTTTTCTTTACATTGAAACTAAAACAACTTAAATAAAAAGTAAATTTACCACCTAAAGAACTAGAAAATAAAAGACTATGAGGATTAAAACTAGTTAGGCTTTTTGTAGAAACTTTTGGATGACTTGATTTGAAAATAAATAGATCTTCTTGCTCTCTACCAAGAACTTTAGGGATCTTCAGTGAAGGGCCCTGCAATATGAAACGAGTGTTGGGGGTTCAAAGAATAAATTTTTGAAGTTTTTTACACAACTTATGAATAGAAATTAGATTGAACCTAAAAGATGAAATATATAAAATATTTTGCAAAGTTAGATTATACAGGGGAGAAACAGATCCTGAATGAGTAACTTTGACCTTGTGGGAGTTAGTAAGAGTTATTGTTACAAATTTAGGAAGAATATTAAAGCTTTTAAAATATTTTTTATCAAAAGTCATGTGCTCGGATGATCCACTGTCTAATATTCAAGAATCACTATCAATTATAAACAAACAAGCATAAGAATTAAATAACTTACCCATACCAGCACATGTTATGTTTGCAGATGCATCTACATTTCCTGCATTTTTCTAATTCAACTTTTGTAAAACATTGCAAGTTATGCAATATTATCTTGGCTTAAAGAGTTTAGATTTATCACATTTTTTGTAGTCAGTTGAGAGTCTCTCCTTGTGTTAAAAATATTACCAGTAACATGTCCCTTTTGATATTTTTTAGATTAAGTGAATTTAAAATCAGAGGAAAAATCACGGATCTTATAACAACAGTCAATATCAAGTCCTATTTTCTTACAATAATTGCGCACGGGAGAACTTTTCTTGATAGAATTTTCAGCTTGAGTTTTATACTCATTGAACCTTTTTTTTCCACTATTACCAACAAAGAAAGGGGCTAATTCTCTGGATAAACAGGAGTGGTATGAATTTTTCTTTGTTTTTCATCTTGAATAACAAGGGAGTAAGCCTGACAAATGGTGGGTAGAGGGGAAGACAGTAAAATATTACTCCTAACACCTATGAACATGTCATTAAGACCCATGAGAAATAGAAGAAGTCATTCATCTTAATGAGCCTTTGCACATTTTTCATTTGCTCCATATTCACACTCACGCTCCATATTCACACTCACAAGTACATGTAGAGAATGTATTTAGTGCATCTAATTCATCTCATAAACTTGTCATTTCTGTAAAATAAGTACAGATACTGGAATTTCCTTGAACTACTATATTTAAATCTTTTTGAAGTTGAAACAGTTTAGCACCATTAGCCTGACCAAATCTATCGTGTAGGCCAGACCATAACACTTTGACACTTTTGGAATACAAAATAGACTCAAACAATTTCATTGAAAAGGGAATTCAATAATTAGGATCAGACCATATCATTACAGCTTGATCAAGCTTCTTGAAGTCCTGTATCAATATTAGGACAAGCTAGGGACCCATCAACGAATCTTAGCTTGTTCTTTACTAAGAGAGCTATAATAATTGCCCTTATCCATCCACCATAGCTTCTCCCGTCAAAAATAGTGAAAATTAGGTTCAGACCTGGATGATCATAAGGATGAATGTAGAAAGCGTGTGAAGAGTCCACTACATTATTTGCAGGGACACTGTCACTTCTTTCAAATTGTGAAGTGTTAACAATAGGAGATGGTTTTGAGGGTGATACAATATTAGTTATCTTTAAAAAATGAAAAACAAGAAGTCAGAAATTAAGGACTAAAATTAAAAAACCTGCTCTGATACCATGCAAAAATAAATAAAGCGAAGTATGAAATTTTCCTTCTTACTACTTGATGAATCCTTTGTACAAAATACCCCATTTATACATATGTGTCAGCCAACCTAATACAATAATCCTACTTAATAAAAGTAAAAAAATATTACGCACATCTAAATAAGGAAAAAAATATTTAGTATGCACCTAAAATATATTCACGGTAATTGACTAAATATTCACAATGAATTTCAAGAAGAAAAATAAATATCTAGCATGTACCTAAAATATATTCATAATAATTGATTAAATAGTCACGTGAATTCCAATACCCCAGTGGAATATTCTTGGCAATGCAAGGTCTAAGGTAATTGAAAATTCGAGCATAATTCAGTTAACTTAGTTGTCCCTAGATATAGAGGTCTGTGAATGTTGGGGAAGACTTCAATTTTCATGGTATTAAGCAGTTTCCATACTGATTCTCCTGTTTTCACTTTTCCTGAATTCTTTTAGCTTTAGTCTTAGACTCTTTATTAAAAATAATCAGCTTCAATTCTACCATGAAAGTTGCAAAACATCTGATACTATGTTGCCTCCGTTATATTACCATCTTTTGTCTAAAGGTGCTTATTTTGATAATAATATGTGTGTATACCTTGTTCAATTATATGCAATTGAACCGGGGAAACACCAAATTAGGGTGAATGGCATATAACGTGGCTTGTACCTCAAGGATGAGTGTCACGATCCAAAAAAATAAATGTCATGATTGCACTTGTCGCGGCGTACCTTGACAAGAAAGCCTATCACCCAAACCGATACAAAAAAAAGAAAAAAAAAGACAGAAATATCCCAAGGTAAGGCTTCTAGAACAAAGCAAAACCATATAAGTAATCATAACAATGTGGAAAGAACTTATCCAAAATACCAATCATGCCCAAAACCAGGTGTCAATAGTGTAAGAACTACTAATACAATCCAACAGTCAAATACATCAAAAAAATAACTACAAAGAAATAATATTTGTCTCTAAATACTAATAATGACATAACTACTGTAGAAAGATAGAGGTGAATTTCGGACGCATGAATGTCCAACCGCTACCTTGGAAGCCCCAATAATCGCCCGAGTCAATCAAGCTGAGGCGTACTCGAGCTAAGACCTGCATCGAAAGGGTGCAGTAGGCATGAGTACGGTCCACTTGTACTCAGTAGGTATCATAAGCCGACCAAGTAAAGTAGTAAATAAAGCATACAAAATATACACTAAGGGCACGTCACCTGCAATCAGAAAATATCCCACAATGGTAGCCCACACCGCTTGCACTAAAAGTTCTAATATATCTCATATATATTTCAACATCTAATCAAGATAGAATAAAAGTACGTATTATATCACATATAAGAAGAGCAAGGGGGAACATGCATATACAAGATCATCAAATACAAGTAAAAAAAAGATACAATAAATATATAAATCACAAGCCAATATGGAAATACAACACAACATAACACAATAAAATAAGTACAATGTATAAGATGATGATGATGCACGAGGTCATCGCACAACCTCCGGGATAGTCACACAATCCCCGTATACACTTACAGAGGCAAGCCTCCCAATGCAGGACCCATGGGAGGTTCGTCAACACGTATACAATCCACATATCTCATATTTCCTTTCTGGAACATCCCTAGGAAAGGGTTTTATAAGGTGTTACAATATCTCCTCCCCGGCACATCCCTCGGGGGAATTTAAAAAGGTGTTGCTAGTATTTCTCAAATGTTGCCACGGTGGTACCAATGTTTCATAAATGAGTATGATATGAGGATGTAATGCTTACAACCAATCACGGTGAGTATTTTTACAATCAACCACAATGATATATTTCCACAATCATGTGAGCCAATATTCACTCATTATTTCAGTTTCATCCACGAATTTCCACATGTCTCAAATGCCAAATAAAGTATGAATATAATCAAAATACATCAATGGAACCATATTAAGCATATTAACAACACAATACAATTATTCACATATATTCAAGGCTATTAATATCACATAGGACCCCACACGGTCACACATATCACATAATAACTCAATTTCGATAATTACATCACATGTAGGCTCCACACGGGAACAACACATAAATAGCCATTTTTCATGATTAGTTTTCACCCTTAACATGCATTTTGTATCATCATTTACTATCCAGTCCAGTCTGAAAGATTTAAGTCATAACATACCTCAAAAGCCAAAATCGGTCCGCTACACTTCAAACTCACGATCTTACTTTTCACAAAAAAATCTTGAACTCTACTAAAAATATCGAATATGAAATCTACGCGTTAAAATAAAACCAATGACACCCATATTGACTACTTTTGGTTCAGGGTCAAAACGGACCCCGAAATGGATTTCCGAAAAAAGGGTAAAATTGAACTTTTCTTAAAAAACATGTTCAAAAACATGTTTTCCATATTTTTAGAAACCTACATCTGAAAATCCAAGCTAAATCGAGTCAAAAACGAGGTTCAAATTGAAGAAAAACCATTTTTAAGATTTGTCGGGTAAAATCTTTAAAATCCGGGTTAAAATCACGAATCAGGGTTGTTTTGAAGGTTAAATTGATGAAAAACTAGTAATTATAAGATAAAATATTAGTTAAGTGAAAAGGAGTGAAATTGGGGTTTAGAATCAAGCCCTACGATTTTTGGGATTTTGAGAAATTTATCAAGAAATTACTAAGAAAATAGTGAATTCTTACCTCAAATCCGTAATAAAACCAAGAAATAGGTGTTAATCTAGCTTCTCAAGCTCTCACAAATATTACTTTTAAGCTCTCACGATATTGTAGGGTTTAATTCTCAAAAGACAAGATGAAAAATGAGCAAAAAGGGTCAAAAAAAGGTAGTTATATTGCAGATTTTCTGGTATTTGCACCAGATTTTTCCCTTCAAATTCACCCCGGATTCGACGGGGTGCTCGGAATTCGTTCGGAGTCCGATATATATAAACGAACTATGCAACCACACTAAATTTGATGTTTCTTACGCGATGGCGATATCATATGTTCAAAAAAAATTCGTTTTCACAAAGTTGACCCCCGAAACCCAAAATCACAATTTTCCAAACTGAGGGTCAAAATGAGATTTAAAAGCCATAAAATCTTACCAAATATTAACACCCTTAAATCAATATTTCGGATCTGCTGGCGAAGTCGGATTTTCCATTCGAGGTCGTTTTGATCAAATGTGGATCCCACATCCATATTTTTATTTTTCCAACTTTCTGATCAACAGGTCGAAATGAGCTCGAGTGCACCGGAACCCAAACCAAAGGTCTACCTATCCTAAAATCAATATTCTGGAGCTGCTGACATAGTCCATTCTGCCATCCGTTGCATGGATCAAAAAATATCCCCATAAGTCTAAAATAAGACTCTCGAAGCCATCAAAAACCACAATATCGCATAAATGATACCAAAATGCATCGAAAATTATGTCAATCACTCCCATACCCCAGAAATACAATAATGCAACTAAGTGGAGGGGTAAAATAGTCAAATCATACAAAATCACAAATTTCACATATTTCATCAAACTTTTAGGTCGTTACATCATTCACCACTAAAAATCTAGTTCGTCCTCGAACTATGGCAAAGAAATACCTGAATCTATGAAGAGCTGAGGATAAGAACTATGCATATCAGACTCGACCTCCCAATTAGCCTCATCTACAGGTCGATGTCGCTATTGGACCTTAACCACAGGGATCACTCTAGAGCGCAACTGCCTAACATTCTTTGCTAAAATGGAGATCGGCTCCTTAACAAACGACAACCGCTCATCTAATTGAACTAACTCCCAACGAATGATATGAGACTCGTCCGGAATATAACGGTGAAGCATACAAATATGAAAAAATGGATGAACAGCTGATAGATCAGGGGGCAAAGCCAACTCATAAGTCAAATCATCAAGAGTCCGAAGAATCTCAAATGGACCAATATACCTGGGGCTAAGCTTGCCCTTCTTCCCAAACATCATAACACCCTTCATGGGTAAAACTCGAAGGAAAACACAATCACCAACACCAAATCTCAAGGAACGAAGTCTACAATCAACATAGCACTTCTGCCTACTCTGAGTTGCTCTAAGTCTACCCTGAATGACCCGAACTCTATCCAAAGACTTACGAAGTAAGTCCGTACCTCGAGGCGTCATCTCTGAAACATCAAACCAACCTATTGGGGAGCGACAACGCCTACCATACAATGCCTCAATAGGAACCATATCAATACTGGAATGGTAGTTATTATTATATGCAAACTCTACTAAAGCCAAGAGTTGCTCCCACTGGCCACCAAAATCCATCACGCATGCGTGGAGCATCCTCCAAACCTTGAATAGTCTACTCTGACTGGCCATCAGTCTGAGGGTAAAATGTTGTGCTAAGATTAACCCGAGTACCCAACTCATCCTGGAAAGTCTTCCAAAAGTGAGATGTGAACATAGAACCTCGATCTGAAATAATTGACACCGGCATACCATGCAGACGAATAATCTCACGAATATAGATACGAGTCAACCTCTCAGCACTGAACTAGACCTGAACCGAAATAAATTGAGTTGACTTGGTCAATCGATCCACGATGACCCAAACACTGTCAGAACCATGAGATGTACAAGGCAAACTAGTCACAAAGTCTATGATGATCCGTTCCCACTTCCACTTGGGAATGGGTAACCTCTGAAGTAATCCACCAGGTCTCATATGCTCAACCTTCACCTGCTGATAACATAGACAACAAGACATAAAATCCGTTATATCTCGCCTCATACCATCCCACCAATAATGTTGCCTCAAATCACGATACATCTTAGTCACACCTGGATTGATAGAATATCTGAAACAATGGGCCTCCTCCAAGATCATTCTAATCCAATCACCCACTCTCGGCACACAAACTCAGCCCTCAATCCTCTAAACTCCATTTGAATTAAGTGAGGCTTCCTTAGCCTCATCACTCAACACCCTATCTCGAATCAACCTTAATCCAACATCATCAAACTGATGAGCTCGAATCTCCTCCATCAAAGAAGATCTAGCCTCCACAAATGTCAAAACACGTCCAGGTGTCAAAATATCAAGTCTAACCATCTGGTTAGCTAAAGACTGAACCTCTAGGGAAAAAGACCTCTCCTGGGTTAAAAGATGCGCCAAGCTACCCATTCTAGTCGACTTTCGGCTCAAGGCATCTGCAACCACATTAGCCTTGCCCAGATGGTAGAGAATAGTCAAGTCATAATCCTTAAGCAAGTCAAGCCAACGGCGCTGCCTCATATGAAGATCTCGCTGGGTAAAGAGGTACTGAAGGCTACGATGATCTGAGAAGATCTCATAACGGACTCTATACAAGTAATGCCTCCATATCTTCAAAGCAAACACAACTGCGCACAACTCAAAATCATGGGTAGGATAATTCTTCTCATGAGGCTTTAACTGACGAGACACATATGCAATCACCTTGCCCTCCTGCATCAACACAACACCCAAACCAACACCGGAAGCATCACAAAATACGAAAAAGCCTACACTCTCCTTGGGCAAAGCCAATATAGGAGTTGAAGTCAACAAATCCAAGAGCTTTTGGAAGCTCGCCTCACAAGAATCGGAAAACTAAAAAGAAATCTTATTCTGGGTTAACTTGGTCAATGGATCTGCAATGGATGAAAAAACCTTAACAAAATACCGATAATAACTTGCCAAGCCAACAAAACTCTGAATCTCAGTGGGCAAAGTAAGTCTAACCTAATCACGAACCGCTGCAACCTTGGCTGGATCAACCATAATACCTTCTTTAGTCACCACATGATCCAAGAAAGAAACAGACTCCAACCCAAACTCGCACTTAGAGAACTTAGCATACAACTTCTCATCTCTCAATCTCTGAAGCACAATCTGCAAATGCTCATCATGCTCAACCTTACTCTTGGAATACACCAAGATATCATCTACAAATACAATAATAAATAAGTCAAGATACAATCAAAAAACCCAGTTCATTAACTCCATGAATGCGGCAGGGGCATTGGTCAACCCAAAAGACATGATCAATAACTCATAATGATTATATCGAGTTCGAAAAGCTGTCTTCGGAATATTCGAAGCTCTAATCCTTAACTGGTGATAACCAACCTCAAATCAATCTTTAAAAACACTATAGGACCCTGAGCTAATAAAACAAATCATCGATGCGGGGAAGAGGATACTTATTCTTAATCGTCACCTTATTCAATTGTCAATAATCAATACACATCCATATAGACCCATTATTTTTCTTCACAAACAAGACAGACGCACCCCAAGGAGAATTACTAGGTCGGATAAATCCTTTATTTAACAACTCCTATAACTAAACATTCAATTCTTTTAACTTTGTTGGGGCCATCCTATAAGGAAGAATAAAAATGGGCTTGGTTCCCGACTCAGCATCAATTGCAAAATCAATATCTCGATTCGTAGGTATACCATGCAAGTCCATAGGGAACACGTCCATAAACTCACGAATGATATAGACAGAATCTAAGGGAAAAAGAGAAACAAAATTGGTGTCACGAATATGGGCCAAGTAAGATAAACATCCCCTCTTAACCAATTTACGAGCCTGAACGTAAGATATAATCCTCTTAGGACCCAAATGAAGTGCACTTTTCCAAGTTATCTTTGGCACATCCGGCGAAGCTAAAGTCCCAATCTTATCAAAACAATCTAAGACAACATGATAGGGAGCCAACTAATTCATACCCAAAATAACATCAAAATTGACCATATCTAATACAAGAAAATCTACCAGTCTCACGCCCGGCAAAAGTCACAACACAAGATTGATGTGCCCGATCCACCATAAAAGAATCACCTACCGGGGTAGATATACGAATAGGCATAGCAAGAGGCTCACTAACGAAATCAAAACCCGAAGCAAAATATACAGACACACAGGAGAAAGTTGATTCGGGATCAAATAATACAGATGTAGGTCTAAAACAAATGAAGGTGATACCTGTAATCACAGCATCAAAAGCCTCTACCTCAGGTTTGGCTGGTATTGCATAACAATGACCACGACCACCAACTGCCTGGGTGGCCCCACGACCACCACCATAGGCTTTACCATATTTACCTCTCGCACCTCTGGTAGAACCCCTACCTCTCACAACTGAAAAAAAAGTAGCCTGAATCACCCAACGGGGATAGTCCCTGGCCACATGGAAAATCTCATCACAAATATAACAACCTCTATGAACAACCTCAACAGGAGAAGGTACAACTGGGCCCGAACGGCTACCCTAAACTACTGAACTAGAAAATATACCACCTGAACTCTGTAAAGCCTCCACTGGCCTGCCATGGTAGCCACGAGAACCTTTAAAATCTCTACCTCGATAGGTCTGCCTCCTGAACTCACCAAAACATCATGCCTTCTTAGCGCCTCCCTGAGATGGAATAAGAATATCATTTGTCATCATAGCATGATCCATAATACTCTGAAAAGAAGCCCCAAACACAATCATTTGAGATGTAGCCAACTGAAGTGAAAACCTCCAAACCCTTCATAAACTTTTGAACCTTCTCAGACTCGGTGGAAATACTATCATAGAAATATCTGGACAGGGCATAAAAGCATGCCTCATACTCAGCAACTGTCATAGAGCCTTTCTCCAAATGATTTGACTCATCCCACATCCGATCCCTCAAATTATAAGGCAGGAATCTCTCCAGAAAGGCATCAACAAACTGGTCCCATGACAACTTAGGAGCATCAATAGGCCTACAACCAACAAATAATCTCCACCAATTTCTCGCAACATCTCTCAACTGATAGTAGTATAAGCCACACCATTCGCGCAAAAGAGTGAAACACAACTCAGAACACAAGGTATAAAAGAACTTTGCACGATAAAGAATAAAATGAGGGAAGTTTTCTAAAGATGTCCTATAGCCCCTTGAAGATAGATATGGACTTTTGCGTACCGATCCGCGAGACTCTATTAGACATCTCGTTCTTACACCGCTAAGACCAATGAAACCTGGCTACTCTGATACCAATTTGTCACGACTCAAAAAATAACGGCGTACCTTGACAAGTAAGCCTATCACCCAAACCGATATAAAAAGAGAAAAAAGATAGAAATATCCCAAGGTAAGGCTTCTAGAATGAAGTCGAACCATATAAGTAATCATAACAATATGGAAAGAACTTATCCAAAATATCAATCATGCTCAAAACCAGGTGTCAATAGTGTAAGAACTACTAATACAATCCAAGAGTCAAATACATCAAAAAAATAACCACAAAGGAATAATATTTGTCTTCGAATACTAATAAAGACATAACTACTGTAGAAAGGTAAAGGTGAACTTCGGACGCATGAATGTCCAACCGCTACCTTGAAAGCTCCAACAATCGCTTGAGTCAATCAAGCTGAGGCGCACTTGAGCTAGGACCTGCACCGAAAGGACGCAGTAGGCATGAGTATAGTCCACTTGCACTCAATAGGTACCATAGGCCGAACAAGCAAAGTAGTAAATAAAGCATATAAAATATACACTAAGGGCACGTTACCTGCAATAAGAAAATGTCCCACAATGGTAGCCCATACTGCATGCACTAACATTTCTAATCTATCTCACATATACTGTAACGTCACACCAAGATAGAATAAAAGTACGTATTATATCATATATAAGAAGAACAAGAGGGAACATGCATATACAAGATCATCAAATACAAGTAAAAGAAGATATGATAAATACATAGATGACAAGTCAATATGGCAATACAGCACAACATAACACAATAAAGTAAGTACAATGTATATGATGATGATGATAAAGATCATGCACGAGGTCATCGCACAACCTCCGGGATCGTCGCACAATCCTCATATACACCTACGAGGAAAATCCTCCCAACGCAGGACCCATGAGGGGTTCGTCAACCCATATACAATCCACATATCTCATATTTCCTTTCCGGCACATCCCTGGAAAGGGTTTTATAAGGTGTTACAATATCTCCTCCCGGCACATCCTTCGGGGAGGGTTTTAAAAAGGTGTTGCCAGTGTTTCTCAGATGTTGCTACGGTGGTACCAATGTTTCATGAATGAGAATGATATGAGGATGTAATGCTCACAACCATTTACAATGAGTATTTTCACAATCAACCACAATGATATATTTCCACAACCATATGAGCCAATATCCACTCATTATTTCAGTTTCATCCACGAATTTCCACGTCTCATATGCCAAATAAAGTATAAATATAATCACAATACACCAATGGTGTCATAGTAAGCATCTTAACAGCACAATACAGTTATTCACCTGTATTCAAGGCTATTAATATCATATAGGACCCCACACGGTCACATATATCACATAATAAATCAATTTCTACAATTACATAACATATAGGCCCCACACGGATACAACACATAAATAGCCATTTTTCATGATTAGTTCCCACCCTTAACATGCATTTTGTATTATCATTAACTACTCAGTCCAGTCTGAAAGAGTTAAGCCATAATCTACCTCAAAAGCCGAAATTGGTCCCCTACACTTCAAACCCACGACCTTATTTTTCACGAACAATCTTGAACTCTACTAAAAATATCAAATATGAAATCTACGCGTCAAAACAAAACCAACGACACTCATATTGACTACTTTTGGTTCAAAGTCAAAACGAACCCCCGAAATGGGTTTCCAAAAAAGAAGGGCAAAATTAAAACTTTACATCAAAAACATGTTTTCCATATTTTTAGGAACCTACAACTAATAAACCAAGTTAAATCGAGTCAAAACAAGGTTCAAATTGAAGAAAAACCATTTTTAAGCTTTGTCGGGTAAAATCTTTGAAATCCGAGTTAAAATCAAGAATCAGAATTGTTTTAAAAGTTAAATTAATGAAAAACTAATAATTATAAGATTAAAATATTATTCAAATTAAAAGGAGTGAAATTGGGGTTTAAAATCAAGCCCTAAGATTTTTGGAATTTCGAGAAATTTATCAAGAAATTACTAAGAAAATGGTGAATTCTTATCTTAAATCCGTAATAAAACCAAGAAATAGGTGTTAATCTAGCTTCCCAAGCTCACAAAAACTTTACTTTTAAGCTCCCACAGTATTTTAGGGTTTAACTTTCAAGAGACAAGATGAAAAATGAGCAAAAAGGGCCAAAAAAAAGGTATTTATATTGCAGATTTTCTGGTATTTGCACCAGATTTTTCCCTTCAAATTCTCTCCGGATTTCGACGGGGTGCCCAGGATTCGTTCGGAATCCGATATATGCAAAAAAGTTATGCAATCACACTAAATTTGACGTTCCGGATGTGATGACGATATCATATTTTTTAAAAAATATCGTTTTCACAAAGTTGACCCTCGAAATTCGAAATCACAATTTTCCAAATCGAGGGTCTAAATGAGATTTAAAAGCCGTAAAATCATATCAAACATGATAACACCCTATAATCGACATTTCAAATCTGCTGGCAAAGTTAAATTTTCCATCCGAGGTCGTTTCGATCAAATGTGGGTCTCACACCTATATTTTCAATTTTTTAACTTTCCGATCAATAGGTCGAAATGAGCTCGGGTGTACCGAGACCCGAACCAAAGGTATACCTAGCCTAAAATCGATATTATGGAGCTGCTGGTGCAGTCCGTTCGGCCATCCATCGCACTAATCAAAAGATATCCCCATAAGTCTAAAATAAGGTTCTCGAAGCCATCAAAAATCACAATATCGCATAAATAATACCAAAATGCATCGAAAATTATGTCAATCACTCCCACACTCCAAAAATATCATAATGCAACTACGGGAAGGGATAAAATAGTCAAATCACACAAAATCATAAATTTAACATATTTCATCAAACTTTTAGGTCGTTACAATGAGTATCCTCTGTCAGTGGGAAAGGAGAGAGTAGAGAAGTTAACTAAGGAAGTCGCGCCTCTAAATTGATGGCTTGATACCAAAAGGACCTGACTTCCACTGTCATCTATTTAATTAGTTATGATTCAAGATACATGATTGGAGCCTCCATCTTTGTTGATGGTGCCCAGTCTCTAGTCAGGCCGCGAATGTGTTCATACATGTAAGTGTCTAAACATGTATATAATTAAATTATATACATGAATGGAGTCATAGACACTAGAATTATATTATAATATTGTGTAAAATCACAAGCATCGGCTCTCTGGATTCCTTGCTATTGTATTTGATTTGAGTTTCCAATAAGGATCACATTTTCTTATTCCTCCTTCCTGATGTGATTTAGCTTAAATTTTAACATACTTTCAAGTGAGAATTTTTTGTGACAGGTGGGAGTGGCTCGGATGACGGGCACTAGGGGTGGGTATAGTTTCGTATGGTACGATATTTGAAACTTCAGTATGATAATTTCGGTATTTGATTTTTAAAAATACTATATCATTGTCATACCATATTAATTCGGTATGATTCGGTATTTTGAAGTTCGATTTTCGTATTTTGCTGTATGATAATTGGTAGTCATAGTTTATTTAACTTCCACAATATAGACTCATTTGATAGAGTATTATGACTTCAACTTTTCAAAAAAACGTCTCAATCGTATCATACTAACCCATTGCACATTTTAAAATGTATATTCAAAAGAAAGTACAAACAACTCCTTTGTCAATCAATTACGTGAAAAAGATATTTCAATCGAGATAGAGTAGTCAGAATTTCAATGTCTAAATATTTAGTTTTATGTTAATACTAAGTTGTATATTTTTTTACATTTTAATAATATATATAAGTATTTATGCATCTATATACTTCGAATATGATATTCGGTATTTTGGTATGTCATTTATAAATATCAACTATCGTATTGAATAGCAAAAAGTTAAAATATATACTAGAGACCATATCAACTATTATAATAACAAAATCACGATATTAAAATTTTTTATATGATATAGTAATTCGGTATATACCATATCATACCCATTCCTAATAGGCATCCCCAACTTTCAACCTCGAGGTTGTGAGTTCGAATCATCGAGGAAAAAAGTGAGAGTTTCTAGGAAGGGGTAAAAGCAAAGTGAGAATTTGTTGTGTATTTTCTCAATTCTCGCTCTTTATTCCTCACTCTTTTGATTCATCGTCTCTCTTTAGATGCGGCATATTTATGTCTTATGTATCTAGAAATTAACTAATTTGATTACGGAAATATTTGAAATCAAGACATTTTGCTTTGCATATCAGTTTAACAATGTTTCATGAATTTTATTTGAATAGAAATTTTTTTAATTAGAGATATGAACAATTGAACAAAAAAAAAAATTGTCTATTTGGAATGAACACCAACTTGACATTATATGTAAAATGATGATATTATCAAGTCTTGCAACAAAACTTGTGAACTAAACAACACAAATAAATCTTGTCAATTGAAAAAGCCTTGTTAATAATTTGATGAGATATATGAAGATAGTATTAAGTCATATTGTAAATAATTGAACAACACGTACAATTTTTAAAAGCTTTCAAATAATTTAACAAGACATATAAAATGAAGACTGACACATAGTATCAAGTCTTGCCAATTATAGAACTTTCAAATATGATTGGACATTACGTGCAATACTTCACAATTCAGCAAGACTTTTTTCACCCCATCCTTAGAAGCTCCTCTCTTTTTGCTCTGTTTCCCTAACGATTCAAACTCATAATTTTAGGATTAAAAGTGAGGATGTATTATTTAAAAAGATTTGCCAAGTGAAAATTATGTCAGGCGTCGTAACTTTGTTAAGTCCTAATTTTTTATTTTCAATATGACTCACCTACATGTTTGTACTATATATATTAGAGCCGTCAATATGGGTCTGGCCCGACCCAACCTGTAATTTGATAGGGTAGGGCTTTAATTTTTGCAGTCATTTAAGAACATGGCTTTTTAACACAGATAGAATAAGCTTGTGACTCGTAGGGCTTGAGCAATATGGGATGGGCTAGTCCATGAGTCAGATAATAAATAATTTAAAAATAAAATAAAGTACTAAAAATAATAAAAAAGTTCAAATTCCACTCAAAATTTATTTAAATAGTATTAGCTAGGTTTAAGCAATTAAACATGAAAGAGTCATCTTCTTCTCCTCTATAGACATCCAAAGTCTTATTCTCCAATTCACAGAGTTTTCATAGTACAAATAGTTTTCTCTTATTCTTTTTTATTTTAATTAATTATTATTTTATTCTATTTTTAATTTATTATTTTTCATATATTTTCATTTGGACTTTTTTTTTGTGTTTGAATTTTGATATATTCTACGTATCTAATATAAAGACGGATTATGAATTCGTATAGCAATCTCAAGTTAATATTACAATATATATTGTGCTTATAGTCAAACATATTTTTTTATTTAGTAAATACATATTACTTTGTTGAACAACATATGAATCTAATTCAACAAGAATAAAATAATTATTCATGAATCAAAGCCGTTACTTTCTCAAATTATTACGTATGTACATAAATTTTTTGCTAGTGCTTAGCAGTTAGTACTAAAGAGAATGAATTCTTACCACCAAAGAATGTGGTGCAGTGGATGAGGCTGCTCTTTCTTTAATTAGATGTCTCGGGTTCAAAATCTGAGTATGAAATTTTTTTTGATAAGTAGTGCTACCCCCCAAATGGGGCTCTACCCGATGCGAATCTGGATTAGTTGGACTCCAATGCGGATATTGAACACCGGATGGGAAATTAAAAAAAAAAAAAAAGGGAATGAATTCTTGACTATCCTTTTCAGAATCATAAAATTACTTTTATGATTTATGATTTTGAAAATTGGCACTAAACAGTGTGAAGATTTAAAAACTTTTAATTGCTTAAAAGGCAAGAAAAATAACATAATTATGTCCACATTTAAATATACTTACAAGATCTAGTTAAAAGTTATTGAATTTTTGTATAAACTGTATGTTATATGTTAGATCTGTAGATATGTGAAGTTTTTATTTTATGAATTTTCTATTATCGCATCTCGTTATTTGCTAAAAAAAATTAACGATCACATTTTTCATGTCAATTTATTGCAACTCCATGTTGTTTGTTTTGTTCTAATCGCCTCTAAGTCCAATAGCGGATGTTGCTCGACGGCTAGTGCCAGTTTTCTGATTAATAGACTAAGCTTCTGCTGGGTTTGGAAAGCAACCCTCACTCTGTTGGAGCAGTTGACCAGTAAGCAAGCCCAAGTCCACGCAAGAAGGCCCGCTGGATCTATCCAAATCCAAAGCCCATAGAGACGAAGGTGTCTATACCCAAATAAAAATTGATGTTTTCATAAGGAAGCCATCGAAGGCTTTCCACAAATTGAGATTTGGCCGTAGAAGATTTAATTAAAAACTTAATCATCCATTTTCATACATCAATTACATAAATATTATTGATCTATTATCACACAGATATATCAAAAATGGAACGATAAATAAAATTGATATTTATCACAATTTATGTGTGTGTGCGCGCATATATATACATACATACATATATATACATACATACATATATATATATACATATATATACATATATATATATATATATATATATATATATATTTGTAATGTTAACTAATTTTAAAACTATTTTGTCACATCATTTATATTAAAAGGATAAGATTACAATACCATATGAACAGTAAGATACAATAATAATTCTATAAAATATCCCAATTTCATTCGATTATCAAATGACCTCTAAAATGTTGCACTTCTTAAATTATTTATATAAAAATTAAAGTATGTCATTAGTGCTTGAGTTGGTCTACTATTTTTTTGATAAGCTTCTTAATGTTTATTTTGTTACCGAAGACTAAGAAGATTAATGGGTGACACAAATAGTATCTGTAAAAATGGTGTGGAAGTAATTAAATCGATAGAACCAAAGCAAAAAAAGGGCTAAATTAATAACATCAGGTGTATGAAAATGCTTCACAAGTAGTAGCAAGACTGAAGATGGAATTGAAAAGGCAAAATGTAATGAGTATATGATGACAACTTTTAAAGTTGGTACAGCCCCACAAAGGTAAAAATTATGGGACTTCATATTTACGTTGTCATAAGGAGGTATGTCCAACACTTAAAAATCATGATCTGGGCCTTATGTTCATCAATCAAGAAGGAAATTTACAGTCTAGAAAAATTGATTAGCGAACATAACGTAAAAAGTTTGATAAAGCTATCATAAAGCATAATTTATCGTATTTTTTTTATTGAATATTAAAGAATTTGGGAGTGAGTGAATTACATAAACGCAGATATTGTGATGTCTTCTAGGAACACGGAAGTTGCAGATGCAAGAGTTGAAATTGTGGTTGTGATATATGATTGCTTGAAATAAAGAAACTTAGATAAGAAGGTATATTCTATTACGTTGGATAATTTCACCTCAAATGATAGCTTGCACACTATTCTGAAAAGTCATCTTAATTTATAAAATAGTTTGGTATGTGATGAGTTCTATTATGTTTGTTGTTGTGCTTATATTTTGAATTTGATTGTTCAAGAGAATTTAAAGTAGCTAGTGATTCCTTGTTTGCAATTATAGAAAGTGTTAAGCATGTTATAGGATTCAATGGAAGAAAACAAAAATTTGAGTAATGTGTTAAACAAGTTGAAATTGATATTAGTGTCGATTTATGTTTAGACGTATCAACTAGATGAAATTCGGCATATTTGATGCTTGAAAGTGCTCTCCCATGAAAAGATTTTTGCCTGTTTACATTTACATGTTACAACTTATGTTCATCGTCCTACACTTGATCAATGGAGAAGGGTTGAAAAATATGTGAAGTCTTGGAGTAATTTAATGAGATAACAAATTTAATTTTCGATTCAAGTTATCCAACTTTCAACTTGTATTTTATGCAAATTCGGAGAATTGAATGCATGCTGAATGAGAAATTGAATAATGAAGATAAAGTCATTAAGAAAATGGCTTCAAAGATGCATGAAAGGTTTGAAAAATATTGAAAACAATATAGTGTAGTACTTGCATTTGGAACAATCCTTGATCCCCGCATGAAGATGCACTTTTTAAAAAATATTACTCTAAATTGGATCCTATTTCGATACAAGACAAAATAAAACTTGTGAAGAAGGGATTGTATAAGCTTTATGAATATTATGCGAGCAAGCAAAATTTTGCTAGTGCTTCTTCTAGTATTCTGACTACACCAAGTGAAATTAGGAGAAAATTCAAAGGTTTCAAAGTGTTTAGTGTAAGTAATTTTTATTTCGTTAAGAATTGAATTCTTTTTTAACTATATCAAATGACAATGTTGTTGTGGTTGTTGTTGTTGTTGTTGTTGTTGTTGTTGTTGTAGTATATATGTATGTATTAATTATTGTTATGTTTAATATTCATAGGAATTTAAAGCATTTGAAAATGAACCTAGCTACTTTTAGCGATGGAAAATTGAAATTTGATTTTTACTTAGAGGAACCAAGACTTGATCTTAAAAAGTTTCAAGATATGGCTATTAGATGGCTCGTGATGTACTTAGTATTCCTATTACTACTATAGTATCAGAATCATCATTCAGCATTGGAGGACATGTTCTCACCAAATATAGAAGTTGCATCCATCAGGAAAATGTTCAAACACTTATTACTACTCGAAATTGGTTGCACGATATCTCTCAAATTGATAATATTTTTTCGTACATGTAAAATATTATTAGTTCTTAAATTTTATTATTTATTAATGTTTAATTAACTCATATTGTATATAAATTGTAGATGAAAAAAAAGATTCTGATGGAACTTTATTAAAAGTTGATTCAGAGATGCTTGATGAAGATAAAATGATGATGTTGTATACATAATAAGTGCCATAAAAGCTTTTTTTGAGGAGTTCATTTTTATTTTTAATGAATGAAATATTGACATTTTTTGTGTTTTATTTTGAAATATTGAAACAAAATTAGGTTAACATTTTTAATTATCAATTATATTTTTTTCATTAACTATTTAGATTGCTTATTAGTATTTTTATTTGGTTCGAAGGATATCATATCAAAAGTTATTTAATTTTGCTATTAGAATTATTTTTTGGGGGTATTGAAGATTTGATTAGCAAGTAGTAACATTGTGTAATATTGTCTAGCAAATATTTATGTTTATTAACATTCTTAAATTAATTATAAAATATTATTTTTAAAAAAAATGGGCTGACCCGTGAGGTCCACAGCTCATAGAGTGATGACGTGAACTTGGTGTTTTCTAGCACATCAATTTGATGGACCAGCCTGACCTAACCCGTCAAACTCCAAAGCCTATATATATATATATATATATATATATATATATATATATATATATATATATATCAAAAAATATATTTGTTGGTTATTAATTTGATGGTCGATTATAGTGTAGTTTTTCTTTTTAACAGATACCTCTGATTATTCGCACAAATGTACCTATTTTGAATGTGATCTTTAACTTTTGTTCTTAAGCATTTTAGATAAATAAAAAAGTTATCAAAAATACTCCTAACACTGAGATAACAAATAATTTTTGATGGATCGTAAGTTTTTATTTTTGATTCATTATACAATACAAATTATATCGCTTAATTCTTACAGAACTTATGCTAATAAAGGTAAAACTTTAATTTCAAAATCAACAAGTTATGTCATTTAATTCCAATAAAAATACGTAGATGGAGGCAAAAAATTTAGTTCAGATATGCAAGTTATGTCGTAAATGACATTGGTATATTTTAGTTCCTATGAAACTTATGTTGATAAAGGCAAATTTTTAATTTCAACACCTATTAGTTGTGCGATAAAAGTGCATGACTTAATTCTTAACAAATTTTGTGCCGAGCAAGATAAAAATTCGTTAAATTTGTGTTTAAAAAAATTGAACACAGAAACGCTACATAACTTATATCGCATTACTTAATTCATTCAAAACTTATATCGAGCGAGACATAAGAAAAAATTAATGCATTAAACATCGTGTTTGCAGCAAATTTCTAAATTTATGCCTGGCAAATTAGTTTGTAAATATAGATGCTTTGGTTCACAATTTTTTCATTTATCATATTGAAGAGCAAAAATTTATATGAAGAGGCCTTTTATCTATATCTATAATCTATATCTATAATCTATATCTATATCTATGTTTATTTATAATATGTTAAAAGTGTGAAGGCCCTTATAAAAGTGATTTAAATTTTTTGTCCTTCATTAAAATTCTCTGCATACACAAAATCGTCTTTAACTATTTTACTCAATTTATTAACAATTAATTATATCCTAGTATGTATAATTTAAAATTAATTAAGATTAATAATTCTAAATCAATCAAAAATTTACCTTTATAATATTTAACAATTCTATCCATTATTATTTGTGGAAAAGAAGAAAGAGGAGTATAAGGTAATAGCTTTGTATTTTCGTGTGTATGTGACTTTTTCCCAAAAAAAAAAGGGAAAGAAAATCCTTATTGTTTTTGACTTTTGTTTTTGGATGTAATTTTTCTTGGTTGAGTTTTGTTTTTGGAGTGAGCTGGTTAACTTTTCCTTTAAAATTGTCTGTTTGATTTATGTTTTACGTGACATCTCCAAAAAATTAGGAAGGAAAATAATAATTCTTCTCCTTTTATACTGTGTATCAAAATAAAAACAATAATTTTAGAAGTGAAAAAAAGGAAAAAAAAATCAAAATTTTATATGTGAGAAAAAAATAGGTATTTGAGTCCTATTCTTAAAAGAAAGTAAACAAAAATTTAGTAGCCGTTTGGCCATGAAAACTAAAAATTTTCGGAGTTAGAGTTGGAGTTTAAGTTGAGTTAAAATTGGAGTTGGAGTTGTGTTTGGTCATGTCTTTTTTGAATTATTTTTTTTTACTTTTGAAAAAACTTTTTTAAATATGATTTTATGCCCCAACTTTTACAAACTATCAAAATCACCCAACTAAAATTTACATACTAACGGAAAAAGAACACAATTAGCCACTTTTATAAAAACTAGTTTTGTGCACGTGCTTTGCACGTGTATTTCTCGTAAGTCAATAAAACTATATATATAAATAAAATTATTAAAAAGTAGAAATTGAAGTTAGAATAAATTTTATATCTATTTAAATAATATAGCTTGTACCAAAAAAAAAGAACAACCATTGAAATCTATTAGTAAATTAATGTTGATATATCGGATCATAATTTATATCGCCACATTTGAAGCAGTATCATGATCTTATATTTTAAAAGAGAATTCATATTGAAATAGAATGACTAAACGATTTAGATATTATCATGACTGTAAATATCAATAGCACACTAAAATTTTTAGAAAACTTAAGTTTGTCTCTTCAATTATAAGATATATCAAGATTTCACAGAAAAAAAAATTCTCAATTAACAATTGATTATCAAAAATACATGATAGTTTATTTATTGTAGACTTCAAAAATATACTAGAATTTTAGAAAAATTATCTCAGATCATAAGAAAATTTATCTCTTTGATCATAGATACTATTATGATTATAAACATCAATAAAATACTAAAATTTTAGGTAACTTGTCTTAAAACACTAGCAAATTTATTTTTCAATCACAAGATAAATCAATATTGCACACAACAAAAACTTCTCAATTAACAATTGTCTATCAAGAATATATGATATTTAATTTCAAGAACATATGAGAATATTTAGAAAACTTACCTCAAATCACAAGCAAATTTGTCTCTTCAATCATAGATACTATCAAAACTCCACAAAACAAAAAATTCTCTATTAACAATTGTCTATTAAAAATACATGATAATTTATTATTGTAAACTTCAAAAACATATATCACAATTATTGGACTTCAAAGTACAAACAACATAATAATTGAAGAAGAATGGTAATAATTTAATAGAAAATAAATGTCAAATAAAGTATTCTTGAATGTAAGTTTAATATAGATGAAACTTGTATAAAATAGAATTTTAATTGATTTGAAATTCAAAAATATGTGGCTTACCTAATAGTTTAAGGAGAGGTTTGATTATCAAAACTTTTATTGATTTGTCCTAACTATTAGTAAAATAACTTAAAGTACAATTCCACTTTTATTTAATAGATATAAAAAATAAGAAAATTCTATAACGATATTAATTTTGGAATCATCTATTACATTTTCCTATTAATAACTCAATGACATTGTCACACTAATTGTTAAATTACTTTCCTTACTTTTTTGAATCATTGAATTCTAAAATATATTTATTATTCGATTGTGAACCTATTGTTTAACATAATGTTAAATTAATTTATGAATGCATAAATTGACATTTTGAAGGTGAATAGTTAGGAGTGGAATAATTACAAAAAAAAAAAAAAAAAAAAAAAAAAAATGACCCTCAAACATAAAAGGAGTGTTAAAATTTAAAGAAATATTTTCTAAGGTGACATTGTTAATTTTTTATTTTCTTTGCAAATTTGATATATTACACAATTTTCATTAGTTGGTCATGAATTTAGACTTAAAAGAATTCTTCACTTAAAAGGAAAATTAATTATTCTCCTATTATAAAAAATAGGCATGTAAATATCTTTCTATAATTTATGCTTCTTCTTATATATGTAGATTTTAAATATCTTATTTATTTATTAAAAAATTGAAAAAATAATTTTGTTTATTATAGAATATTTTAATGAAGGACAAGTTTGGATCATATTAGAATGATAGATAGATAAATACTTAAAACACAAGTTGTTTTTCTCTTCCCCACTTTTTTTTTCTTTCCTTAATTCTCCTAATATTAAATATCGACGTTTAATTTCTTTTAATATATTTATTTTATCATGATTTTTTATATATATTTTGAAATCTATATTTAAAGGAATTACTAGATACACAAATATCTATATAAGGTAAAGTTGTAGATATTTATTTATTTTTTAAAATAAAATATTAAATAAAAGAATTGCACTTGTGAAAGAAGTCTTATGATCTTATCATACTCAAATTAAATAAAATAAGATTCTTACTCCATCTTTAGCTATTACATAAATTCTACGTGATTACAAATATACAATTCCAAATTTTAGTATATAATTATAAGGTAAATCATAATTTTTACATGACATTGTAATTAATATTTGATAAATAAAATTTGAGTTAAATTTGAAGTCTTAAATATTAGAAAAACAATTAAGATTACTATTTTGTCAATGTGAAATTTGTCTTAAAAGGATTAAAAATAAGTATATAAACAAACCCAAAATCTTGATAAAATGCGCATAATATCTACATAAACTTGCATAATGAGTAACACCTGACCTTCGTTAAGAAGCTATTAAACTCTAATATGGGACTTTCTAATACAAATTTAAATTTAATCGAGTTTCAATATGAATATCGGACATCTGATAGAAAATCAAAAAAAATTTTGCACAATATATCTTAAATGCTAGGAAGTTGAACACCTCTTCACCTCTTCTAAACATGAATTACATTATTTTGGTCTCAAAAA
The DNA here is from genome assembly GCA_030864215.1 of Capsicum pubescens. Classification (NCBI taxonomy): domain Eukaryota; kingdom Viridiplantae; phylum Streptophyta; class Magnoliopsida; order Solanales; family Solanaceae; genus Capsicum; species Capsicum pubescens. The sequence goes on along the minus strand of CM061544.1, from coordinate 256,717,898 downwards.
CCTTGAATGCCTCATCATATACAAATCTTTATAAAGCAAATTTCCATACATTAAAAATAGAATTTAGGATGAATATTTATTAAAAAAAAAACTAAAGTAAAAACAAAAGAAACCTACCTTTTGGTTATCTTGTGCGGTCAATTTTTCAAATAAAAAATTGTACTTCACGAATCACCATAAACTGTAATTCAAATAAGACAATTAAAAAAAGAAGCTATATATTATGATCAATACAAAACGTAAAAAGATGAAGAAGAATAAACATGTTTGTTCTTTTATTTTTCTTTAAACTATTAAAAATCAAAATATAAAAGAATAAAAAGAAAACAAACCCATAGTAGCTTATGCGTACTTTTAATTTTTTTTGCCCTTTGGTTAATGTACTTTTTATAGAGAAAACCTAGAGCAATTAGCATAAATTAGGATTTCTTAATTATATAGAAGTTCGTTTTTAATATAATTAAAATTTTAATTAATTTTAAAATGTTAAATATTAAAGTTTCCTATATAAATAAAAAAAGACCTTAATTTTTAAAATTTATGGAAAGAACATTAATGTAGAAGTGTTGGGTTAATTGAAATTCGTTCTTTCCATTTATGTAGGAGTCTATTAATACTCATTCGCACATATATTTTTGGAGTATATTTAATATTATAAATAATAATTAATAAATAATATAATATTACATAAAAGCTTTTTAAAGTTATTTTTTTTAATCAAAAAGTGTTTTTTTTAAAGGTATTACTGAGAACCACTTAGTATTTGATCAAACTTCTAAAATCAAATTAATATTTAAGTACTTCTTAATTTTTAATATATATCATAGAAAATAAATTTTTTCCCATTAATCAAGGACACATTACAGTTGATTTTAATTTTTTAGTAGGATTCTGTTATCTAGTTTAACTAAATTTAGTTGATTTTAAATTTAGTTCAATAATAATAATTATTTAGGAAAATAGAGAAAGACAGTTTTGTCTGTTACGAAGTCTTTTAATGAAGGGCAAAAAGTTCAAATCACTTTTCTAAGGGTCTTCACATTTTTAATATATTATAGATATAGATATAGATATAGATATAGATATAGATATAGATATAGATATAGATATAGATATAGATATAGATATAGATATAGATATAGATATAGATATAGATATAGATATACATGGTCATATTTAATGAATTTCAATTATGACATATATAATATTTACATTAATAGCCTTTTTCTCATATTTGAAAATTTTAAATATGAATGTTATATTAATAAATCACTGCTTCCTATTTTTAGGTAACAAATATTATCTTTCAAATTTTTTTATTTTTTTAAGAATTTATTTAATTTATTTCCTTTATTTTACGTTCCTAAAAAATAGGAAATGATGAGTTGTTATTAAATTTTAGGGTGCCACAAATTTATTTCTTTAATTTTCTTATACATGAAAGATTTTACTATGTGTGAATAAATTATTTCTATATAAAACATACTTTGCATATTTATGGTATATTATATCATATACCATAAATGTATAAATATGTTTAGTATATTTCTTTATACTTTGTATATTTATATATGTGTGTATACGGTATATACATGGTATAAACTTCATATATAACATACTTTGTATATTTATGTTATAAATATGCTTAGTATGTTTCTTAATATTTTGTATATTTATATATGTGTGTATATGATATATACATGGTATAAACTTTATATATAACATACTTTGTATATTTCTGTTATAAATATAATACTATATATATTTATGGGTATAAATATAATACTTTGTGTATAAAGATACCAAGTATTATGGTATATAAAGGTAGCAGTTGCAGTTTAAGGTATAAATTTGTTAAATTGAACATATTTTTTTATGAAAAATATGTATCATCGATTTATATTTTTAGCATATATATGGTATAAACTATTTATATTTGAATAGCATAATAAAGATGTACACAATATAATATATATAATTAAATTAAAAATGAGAATAATTTGTGGCAGTAGTAAACTAATCTGCTACAACTTTATTAATTTCATAAATATAGAAAACGATTATCCATTATTAATTACATGACTATAATTCCTTAAACGTCAGTATCACAACAGAAAAATTATTATTATTATTATTATATTATAGTAATTAGGATCATTAGCAGTAAAATAATGTCTTAAATAAGGGAGAAAATTAAATAAGAGAGAAAAATAATGACGAGAGAGAAAAAGAAATATATATTAATTAGGATAGCATTAAGTTTGAAATTACAATTATCTTATTCTTTAAAACTGTTATATAAGTAATACTGAAAAAGTAATGTTATAAGGAGAGTTTTATGTAAAAATTTAAAAGATTGGAGTTATATGTAATAATAATAAAAATTGGAATTGAAGTTGAAAAATTGTGAAAACACCCAAAACTTGTTCTTTCTTTTCAGAAAAAATTTTGAAATTATGTTCCGAATTTTCATGGCCAAACACCACAATTTTCAACTCCGAAAAAAAAATCCGAAAAAAAAAGAGAAAAATTTTCATGGCCAATCGGGCCCTTAGTCTTTTTGTTTGTTTGTTTATTTAAACCTAGCTTAGAATATTATGATCAATTAAAGTCTTGATCATAGAGATAAATTTATTTGTGCTTTGAGGTAAGTTTTATAAAATTTTAATATGTTCTTGAAGTTTATAATAATTGTATTTTTGACAAGTTCTAATTGAGAAGTTTTTTTTTTTTTTTGAATCTTGGTAGTATCTATGTTTGAAGAGACGCAAATTTGCTTGTGCTTTGAGGTGAGTTTTCTAAAATTTTAGTATGTTCTTGATGTTTATAATAATAAATCATCATATCTTCTTGATAGGCAATTGTTGATTGAGAAGTTTGTTTGTGATTTTAGTATAAACTTGAAGTTTACGATAATAAATTAACTTATATTTTTTATTGAAAATTGCTATTTGAGATTTTTTTAGTAAAAAATCAGGTTTGGCATAGAATTTTCTTATCATTAAATTTTGTTAGTACCTATTTTTAAAGAGATAAATTTGCTTGTGAGTTAAGGTAAGTTTACTAAAATTTTAATATGTTATTGAAGTTTCCAACAATAAATTATCATTTATTCTTGACAGACAATTGTTAATTGAGAAGTATTTGTGAAGTATTGATAGTATCTATGCTTCAGACATTTGCTTGAGTTTTGAGGTAAATTTTTGAAATTTTTTGTATGTTCTTAATGTTTTTACATTAATAAGTTGTCACGTACTCTTGATAGATAATTGCTAATTGAGAAGTTTTTAGTGAAAAATATATATTTATCTCTAAAATAATCAATAGCCAACACATTTTTTTGATATTCCATTACTTTAGTCATAGTTTATCCTATTTTGTTGACTCCCTTTTTCCGTTTATTGATACTTTTAGGTGAATTTTATTTTTTGAAGTTTTTTCTTTCATTTTCTCTAAATACATTGTCATGCTTTGAAGAGAATATTAGAACTACAAAATAAGGCTCATGCATTTGGTGCGAATAATAAATAATGTTGAATAAATTCAAATTCATCTGAATTTTAACGTATGAAAGCCTAAGTCAAAATTTTAGTATGTAGAGCAAGGAAAGAAAGAAGATTCAATTATATTTTTTACTTAAACTATTAGAATATCTTGGTCCATTTTCATGCTTTAAATCTAGATCAGTAGTGCTTCAATGTGAATTTTAAACACTAAATTTTAAATATTCATAATATTCAAGTTTTTTTTTTGGGTTAAAAGATGACTCATTAATAATAGTAATATTGCTTAGCGTTGTACATCATACAAAACACAAGGCTGCGGAGCTTGTTCTATACTGGAACCACTACTGCTTACAAAACTACTACTGCTTACATATTGTTTGAAGCAACTAACATTAGTCCATATTGTATTAACATCAGGCACACACTGCCTTCCAAAAGGAGTTCCGCCTTTATCTAAACTGGGGAATTTCCGGATAAACAAAGGAGGAATTGTCCATTCCTCAAAACAAAGGGGGAGTTTCCTTTCTTCTACCATTCTTCGCTAGCTTGTCCGCAATCCTGTTTAGAAGCCTATTTTCATGGTGCATTGCATGTGTAGAGCCATTTTGAGCCCTAAATACAGAGCCATAGATTCTGCTTCGAGAGGAGATTGAACACTCACTCTAGCACTGAAACCTGCAATCCAGTTAGCATTATTATCTCTAAATACTCCCCCCCCCCCCCCCCCCCACGCCACCTTTTCTAGTTACATTGGCAAAACCACCATCTATATTCAATTTTAAACCTGCAGTAGGTGGTATCCAAGAAGGCACGTTTTCATGACCTTGATTTTTTATAGTGCCAGTTAGAAGCATTAATTCCGTAGCATTGTTATAAGGCATATCGATAGGAATAGGCAGTTTTTTGTTATTAAAGAGGTTGTTGTTCTGAGCTAACCAAATATTCCAAAGGTAAAACGGGAAGACTTTATGCCATTCTAGGTATTTCCCAATCCTAATGCCTTTCATAGTCCTACATCGATCAAGCCAATCTTTCGAAGTTAGGTGTCTAAGGCTGGCTATAGTGGAGGTCATATTGATACTGTCCCAGAACTGTAACTCAAGGAAAATATGCTTAATAGTTTCGAGATGCTGGCATCGTTTACAAAGAGGGTCGACTTCAAGGCTGATATGGTTTAGATACCAACTAGTAGGAAGTCTTCTACGAGAATAAAGCCAGACGAAGAATTTTAATTTGTTAGGACATTTTAGCTTCCAAACCTATTCAAAATTTCGAGTGTCTGTAGGAGCATTAAGATAGTAACTAAGCAATTTTTGGTAGACTGCTCCAATGGAGAATCTACCTTTACTAACTATAGAGAAAGCTCTTTTATCTCGAATTCTTGGGTTATCATAAATTACAGACGCTAGAATAGTATCTTTTATATGAGTGGGTAGGGGGTAGTCTATGGATTTGAGGTTCCAGCTACCATTTATTATGAGGCTGCTCAAAGTAACCTTATCCTTATCCTTATCAAAGGGTGCGTGTGGGATACTTGCTAAAGATTTGTCAAAGGAGGACCAAGTATGGTTCCAAAATCTAATGATCTTGCCATCACCTAGCTCCCAGTTGGAGCAATTGTCACACAAATCCTCCAAGCCAGCTTAGTGTGCATTGATTTATTCCGTATGGAAGCTTTGTGGACATCTACACCGCCTTCTCTTTTATGTCTTAATAAGGTATCCCAAGCGGTAAGATGTAATTTTTTCTCAGATCCCCAAATGAAATTCCTTTGTATTCTATCAATTTGGTTGGTTATGTCCCTAGGTATATTAGTAGCCGTTTGGCCATGAAAATTATTTTTTTCTGGAGTTGGAGTTGGAGGTGAGTTTGAGCATGTCTTTTTTATTTTTGATTTTTTTTAGACTTTTGAAAAAACTTTTTAAAATATGATTTTATGCCCCAAACTCTTAAAAATTATCAAAATCACTCAACTACTAATTTACCTACTAATATACAACCAAATGTTGAGAAAATAATTTATATGTCTTCAATTGATAAAATAATTAACAACAAACTAATTATTATGATTGTTATTCTTCTAAAATTTGAATAAAAATATCACAAGCACGAGCTGAATAAGTTTATCTAACCACAATCGATTGAATAGAGAAAATATATTTTGATAAATATGATTGATGGATATAAATATATTTTATATATTCTTAAATTTGTTGATGAAAATTCTTAATTACTTTCACTTGAATTAATTATTTTATTGAATTTGGTCCTTTTTAAAAAAAAATTACGGATGAATTATTTTTTAATAGATTAGTGCTAATTTTTTGCTTTTTCTTTATTGATGATATTGATTTTCCTTGAATATTATTGTATCGTAAATATGAATCGTTACGTTATATTTGATATGCGACTTTATTGGTCACTTTTCAATAATTTATTAAAATTATAATAATCATTATATGACATATACAGAAAATTAGAATGGCAAGAAAAAAATATTAAATTTCTCACTTTTAAATAACATAATGTACTAGGCCTTATATTTCTATAATATAGTTCATTCAAAATAAAGTTGATATATTTCCGTCATAGATTGTCATTTATTATTTTTTACTTCACGTTAGTAAATTATGGTGAAAAGAAGAAAAAGAAATTAGAATATCTGTAACAATTAAAAATGATGTTGTATCATAGAAAACAAATAATAATTTTTTTCTTGATGGTTGGTTGTAGTTATAAAAGGGGTTTGTGCATAAATTTAAAGATTGAAGTTATATGTAATAATAATGAAAGTTGAAAATGAAAGTGGAAAATTGTGTAAACAACAGAAAGTTATTTTCACTTTTTGGAATTCAACTCCGGAATAATTTTCCGAATTTTTATGGCCAAACACCACAATTTAAAAAAAAAAAAAAAGTAGAAAAAATTTCCGAAAAAATGGAATTTTTTTTATAGCCAAACGGGCCCTTAATCTAGTGGCACGACACTCCACCTAGACTAAACTAGTCACCCAAATGGAGATCCATTTTGATATATATATGGTCGGGTAATATCCACGTGGGAGGGTATGACCATCCCAAATTAATAAGTTGAATCTCTGGAAGCTTCTTTAAACCCTACTCCCCCAATCTCTTAAACCCTCGTCTCCTCCTATTTCCATCTCCCACCTCTTCCTCCTGTTACCATTTTCTTATACTTCTGTAATACTCTATTCTATTTGGGTGAGACAAAATGCACAGGCTATCGAAGCGCTCCGTCAATACTCTCCTTCGCAGAAGCACAGGCACAAGCACAAGCGCTGCGCGCTATCGTCATGTTGCTGCTCCTCTTTCTTCTTCCCATCTATTTTACCATTCGGTATCTCATTCACTCATCCATTCTATTACTTTTCCCTATAGTTTCTTCATATTATGAATTTTACCCTTTTACCAATTCTTTCTTAATTTCAACCTTCACATGCATAAAAAGGAAAATAGTACTAGGTTGATATTCGGTGGGGGGATAAGAATGATTGTAATTTTGATTTTGAAAAATGGGTTGAATAGTCTTTTTTATTTACTGATGAACGAACAGACTGATGCTGTTAGAAAAGGTAGATCGTATTCAGCATAGACTTCAATTTACTTTTCCCTGTACATCATAGTTCTTCTTAATTTGACTGTTTACATGCATGAAAGGGAAATAATAGCTTGATGATGATACTGGGTGGATGAGAATGCTTTCCATGGAACATATGATCTGTGAAATACTCCGTTTTAATTTGTTTATCTACTTTGATTTCACACCAAGTGTCAGAAAGAAGGGAGATTTTTTTTGATCGGGTGGTTTTGATGTGTAAAATGTAACAAAATGTCTTTTCTAATCTTGTGGTCCGAAACAAACCATGTGAAAAGTTGAAAGCAGTATTCTTTTCGTAATTAAAAAATGAAAGTAGGATGAATAAATTGAAACGGGGAGTAAAGATCATTTTCTATGCTTGGTGGTACTGTACGAAATTATGTTAAATAAGGTACTACTAGCAGGTTTAGTATAGGTTATGCGGATGTGTTACCTTGATAAATTCAAGTGTCAATGGATGGAGATAATGTCTTAAGTTTTGGTTAAGTCAGAGTTTGTATATTTGTAAAGGATATTGTATATTTCTCTTTAGATTGTGAACCTGTAATTTTTACTTGGAAATTGTTTGAACAAAAAGTCTCCTTTTGATTTAGTTTCTTCTCTTTTACTGTGAACAGGCGGATGGTGATAGTAAAGGTAGATGGTATTCAGCATTGGCTTCAGGAGGATGCAATGTCACTGAATCCATCAAGCCATTTAAATCAAGAAATGAGCCGTTTTTGGGTTGCCGATTCGAGTCAACGGCTGCTGCATCTGATGCATCTGATTCATCATCTGAGAAGTTTGAGTATCAAGCAGAGGTAAAAGCCACCATCAAAGAGCCAACACAATGGATAAAAGCTGAAAAGTGTACTGAATCTTTGGAAATCTGAAATTCTATTTTGTTAACATGGCAGGTCAGTCGCCTCATGGACCTCATTGTCAACAGTTTGTACAGCAACAAGGAGGTTTTTCTTAGGGAGCTTATTAGGCAAGTATTTGCTAACTTTCTCTTTAATATTGTACTGCACTTTTGTATTCCAGCAGTGACCATTGAAAAATCAGTGTTTATGAAAGTGCTTTTGTAAGCCCTGCCGCTTTTATAACAGTGTTTTTGTGTTGTGAAAAGTTTTCTCCCACATTCTAGATTTCGATTGCCAAGAGGGAGGTATAACAAATCACAATATAATCAATCACAATTAGTCAGTTCCGTATAAAAAGAAGAATCCAAAAACAATATGAAGATTAGATTTTACTATGATGACTTTAGATTCAGCTACTTGGTAGCAGTATCTAAGGAACAAAAAGTTGTGTTAAGGGCTTCGTTTGATTGTGATGACTTCTGTGAGTTTTGCAGAAGGTTAGTTTATTGCCTCATAATACTTGGTCATTGGATTATATCTAGCTCACTTCATCTAAACGCTACCAATAATCTGTCAACACTCTCTCTTAGTTGATATTATTTCAACTTTGGAGATCCTATTCATGTTAGGTGAAGTCACTAAACAATCTATACTTGTTACTTACATAGTTCCTTTTGATGATGCAGTAATGCAAGTGATGCCCTGGATAAGTTGAGGTTTCTTGGCGTTACTGAGCCTGAGCTTTTGAAGGATGCAGTTGATCTCGATATTCGCATTCAAACTGATAAAGATAATGGCATTATTACCATAACGTGAGCTTCATAGCCCATTAACCATCTTTCTTTTTTTTGCCGTCATGTCTGTCGAATGTTGAGGTTGTCATGGAATATGGTGTTGTACAGGGACTCAGGAATTGGTATGACTCGCCAAGAACTTGTTGACTGCCTTGGTACTATTGCACAAAGTGGAACTGCAAAATTCCTAAAGGCACTGAAGGTGTGTTTCTGTGATATAATTGTTCGTTCTTAGTATTTCGCTTCATATATACTATATTGTTTCTTGTTGCATGTTTTTACCGTATAACAGGATAGCAAGGATGCTGGTGCTGACAGCAATTTAATTGGTCAATTTGGTGTTGGATTCTACTCAGCTTTCCTTGTGTCTGAACGAGTATGTTTTGTATCCAGGCTCCTACTTTAAATTTTCTATCAATTTCTTGACAATCAACAATTACCTTGATACGTGTGTATCTCTCTTATTTAATCTGCTAATGAAAGGTCGAAGTCTCAACAAAAAACCCAAAGTCCGACAAACAATATGTCTGGGTTGGAGAGGCCAATTCTAGCACTTACACCATCCGAGAGGAGACTGATCCTGCAAAAAAACTTCCTAGGGGAACCCATCTCACTCTATATCTTAAGGTTGGTGAATCAATTTGTTTCAAAGGGAAGCTTCTTATCCTAGTTATTTTAGTTCTTGAGGAGGACCTAACTGTTCTTTGTCCATGTTTGATGTACGCGCAGAGGGATGACAAAGGATTTGCACATCCAGAAAGAATAGAAAAGCTTGTGAAGAACTACTCACAGTTTGTTTCATTCCCTATTTACACATGGCAAGAGAAGGGATATACAAAAGAGGTATGTGCATATCCTTGTGGCTTTTGGTGTACACATGAGGCATAACTTTTTTGAATAAATCTAGACTTGTTTTATCTATAACCATGAATCAAGCTTGGGGTTCTAAATTTTATCTTTCTGCCTTGAGCAAGCTGGATATGAGTCCTTACTGCCTTGTGGTTCCATGGTATTGGCTTTCCACAGGTTGAAGTTGATGAGGATCCGACAGAAGCCAAGAAGGAAGGAGAAGATGAGACAGCTGAGGTATCTGTTAATACTACCTATTATGGGGGTAACATTGTTGATATTTTTGAGGAAAAGTGAAGAGGTTGCTTTGTTGATTCTACTGTTGTCTTTCCCATTTCTGATCAACTCTCTGCAACAGAAAAAGAAGAAGACTAAAAAAGTTGTGGAGAAATATTGGGACTGGGAGCTTACAAATGAGACTCAGCCAATATGGGTTAGTCTTTGAATTACTATCTCCTGCTGCTATGCTCCCAAAGTTTGTTTTTACTGATATACTGAGTTTCTGCTTTTCTTTTCCAGCTTCGAAGCCCTAAGGAAGTGGGTAAAGAGGAGTATAATGAGTTCTACAAAAAGACTTTTAATGAATATCTGGAACCTCTTGCTTCTTCACATTTTACAACCGAGGTACTAAAAACTTCTTTGATGCAGACTATATTTAGATAAATATTCTACTACTTCGCCCTTCTCTTTTAATTCTAGTATAATCTCTTTTATTTAATAATGATAATATTGGAGGTTAAGTTTCAATTTTGTTAAACAACTCTCCTGGTTCTTTTGTTTTTCGTTTTCTGCGTTTGTTACTTCATCTTGCCTTGCTTTTGCTATGGCAGGGAGAAGTAGAGTTCCGGTCTGTACTTTTTGTTCCATCTGTATCTGGAATGGGTAAGGATGACATAGTCAATCCCAAGACGAAGAACATAAGGCTTTATGTGAAGCGAGTTTTTATATCTGACGACTTTGATGGTGAACTGGTAAGAGGAAGCTTTATTGTTATTCTTTAAGAGTACAATGCTCTAATGGGAGCTGACTGGTGTGCCTTTTCTCTGGTATAGTTCCCACGCTACCTGAGTTTTATCAAAGGTGTAGTTGACTCAAATGATCTTCCACTTAATGTATCACGAGAGATTCTTCAAGAAAGTCGCATTGTAAGTGCTTCAGGCATACTATTTGTTTATTTTTCATTTGCATGTTGATCTCTTCTTTTGACGAACTGTTTCTTGTTGTCTGTAAGGTTCGCATCATGAGGAAGCGATTGGTGCGGAAAGCATTTGAAATGATTCAGGGCATTGCCCTCAGTGAAAATAGGGATGTATGTTTGCTTCTCAAGTCCTTGTGTCCATGTCTTTAGTATTGCATATTTGTTGTGAAAAAATTATCTTTGTTACCTTCGATTTGATGTCGTTATCCATGTCCATGGCTTAATCTTTTTCTGAAAGTTTTTGTTACCTTCGATTTGATCTATTAGCTGATTGGTTCTTTGGACTCTCATTGCACTTTTCCGATCCTTTTATGTGCAGGACTACGAGAAGTTCTGGGAGAACTTTGGGAAGCACCTAAAGTTGGGATGCATTGAAGATCGTGAAAACCACAAGCGTCTTGCTCCACTTTTACGATTTTTCTCTTCTCAAAGTGAAAATGAGATGATCAGCTTGGATGAATATGTTGAGAATATGAAACCAGACCAGAAGGACATATACTATATTGCTTCTGATAGTGTGACGAGTGCAAAGAACACTCCTTTCCTGGAAAAACTTCTTGAAAAAGATCTTGAAGTACGAATCATTTGAACCAACTTTAGTTGGTTTCTTGTTTGCTCTTCTGCTTGCTAGCTTCGCTGATGTTGGCTGATTCCTGTTCCAGGTTCTGTTCTTAGTTGATCCCATTGACGAGATCGCTATCCAAAATCTCAAAGCATTTAAGGAGAAAAACTTCATTGACATTAGCAAAGAGGACCTAGATTTAGGTTAGTGATTTGAGATGTTTGCTTTTTTTTTTTTTAAATGCCAGTTGCCTTTCGCTGAACTGCCTGTTTTGCAATGCTAATATGCCGTCTTTCCATTGTTTGTAGGTGATAAGAATGAAGATAAGGAAAAGGAGATAAAACAGGAGTTTGGGCAAACATGTGATTGGATAAAGAAACGGCTAGGGGACAAGGTTGCTAGTGTACAGATCTCAAATCGTTTGAGCAGTTCTCCTTGTGTTCTTGTTTCGGGAAAGTTTGGTTGGTCAGCTAATATGGAGAGGTGACGTAAATTTTATACTAGAGACTGATGGTTCAATTTTGAGACTCATTCTTTAGCCTTTTATGAAATACCTGGACTTGTTGCAGGCTGATGAAGGCTCAAACTGTTGGTGATACCTCCAGCCTGGAGTTCATGAGGAGTAGAAGAGTCTTTGAGATCAATCCTGAACACCCTATCATTAGAACCTTAACTGTAAGCTGGTTTTGTGCCCTGATGGTTTCTCTATCTGCAATCTAATCTTGTGTGTTTACTAACATTGTTATTTGCTGAATATTGCAGGAAGCCTGCAGGAGCACTCCAGATGATGATGAAGCCTTGAGGGCCATTGATCTTTTGTATGATGCTGCATTGGTCTCTAGTGGTTTCACTGTGAGTCTTCATGTCTTTATTCTTATTCACATGGGTAACTGATTTTGGTTCCTGAAACAATTGAGCTCAGTGAAACTAGCATATGTTATTCACTTGGTTAAATTCATATTATGTTGGGCTCAAGTGATTCTTCATTGTCGGACAAGTAGTGCTTGGCATTAGGAGGTTTAAAAATGTAGTTTGTGCCCATACATGTCAAAACTTGTGATGAACTTTGATATCATGTAAGAATTCGGAAGAGAAAGAGTGGAAAGAAGGGTTGGTAAGTGAAGGGCGATTTTAATCAGCGATATGCACAGGAGGTGCATGTCTCTAGATATTTTGTTTTCTTATATGAGTTTAAACTGGTTTAGATGATAAGTTACTGATTATGCACATTGAGTTCATCAGTTGATTTTCTTGAGCGAGCAATGAAAGGAAACTAACAGGTGATAAATGAACGTAGATTTTGCCCATTATCATTAGAGAATCGAACCATGGACCACGGGCCATGGGATCTCTGAGTTGTTAAAAAAAGTATGAACTATTATTTTGTATTAGTAGTAATGATGTACCGATAAGCTAACAGAACTAATTGTTGAATATTGGCTGCCTATGCCAGTGACCTTGATACTGATATCTTGCATCAATTGTTGCAGCCTGAGAATCCAGCACAACTGGGAGGGAAGATATACGAGATGATGAACTTTGCTCTTGCTGGCAAGTGGGGAACTGTCGGTGGGCATCAGCAACAATTAAACCAACAGCCACACGTCATCCCAGAAACAGTCGAAGCAGAGATTGTTGAGCCTGCTGAAGCTGGTGGACAGAAATAAAATGAGTAATTTTCCATTAGTTTGTAATATAATAGTTGAGGCTACTTAAGAGATGATATTGGGGCCCTATTGGTGAGCAGATCACTTAATATCTAAAAATTGAACAAGAATCTAGTTTATTACATTAGTAACTTCCCAGTTGCCAGCTGATTTCTATCTATTCGAATGGATCTTTATTTTGACTCTGTTTTGTGCAGAATGATTGTAAGTGTTTTCGGGGTTCTTCACAAAAGATCAGTTCATTGGTAATTTTCTAAAAAAACAATTTCTTGTATCAGAAGTGCTATTCATAAACGGGTTTCATTGCCTTGTTGTATCTCTCTTATTTATTGAGCTTCTAATGTTGCTGAATAAACTTTCTCAATCAATCAATTTAAATTAATGTAGAGGAGGTTTTATTAATTTTCCTTTTTGATTAACTAGGAAGAAGTCATTTAAGATTTACGCATATAGGATTAGTTGAAGGGATTCCTTTGAAGAAATTTGTGTCAAAATTACCTACGCAAGATTTGATACTATCTTCGTTTTACGTAACTTGTTAAATTGTTCATTGGCTGGATTTGTATGTGTCATTCAGGAATGCCCGTTAATGGGATGGGACATATTTTCGACTCGTTGCACTTATAATAATTCAGGATCACTTTGGGACTAAAACCAACTGGAGGATATTTTTATTCTATTTTCATTAGTTGATAGATATTTTGAATTTGTTTGTGTTCTTAATATAATAGGTTTGATATTAAAAGTCTTAACGATTAAATTAAGCTAGTATAAGTTAAAATTCTAAATTTGCATCTGCCTAAGAGTTGATGTGATGTGCGAATATATAGTGAAATCTAGAGCAACATATCAGCTTCTGACAACCTGTGGTGATTGAACAAAGAAAGTGGTGTGTCAAACAGAGTTTTAAGTTAGTATATTGAAGAGTTTTTGGTCATAATTAAGTGTCATTTTGGAATTGCTTTTTCCTCAAAAAACAATTTTTTTTTTCTTTTTAAAAAAATGATGTTTGATAAATTTACAAAAATACTTTTAAAAAGAAGCGATATTTCTGCTTTTGGGAAGGAGGAGTTTTTTTGTTTCTGAAACGAGGCAGAAATTTTTTTTTTATTTTGTTCATGACAAAAATATTTCTAGCACACACAAACATCAATATATCCCTTGTTAATTAATAGCATATCTTTTAAGTTTGATTTTAAAATCTTATACTTTATATTTACATCATAATTTTTTATTTTATAATTTATTTATTATTATTATTATTTTATTCTTCACTTCTTTTCTTTAAATAAAATCGAATATCATTAATGATGATCATCGAAGAATATATAACTCGTCATTTTTTATTTATAATGACAATAAATAATAGAAGAATCGCACTACAAATGGTATTTTGCCAACACTTATAAAAAATTTAAGTAATATTTAAATTATTATAGTAATATTATATTATTATTTATATTTTTCTAATATATTACTATCTAATAAGAGGCAAAAGGCAGGAGTAGCAGACAACTCTCCGTCAACATGTCTGTCTGCTTCATTAGTTGTTTCTTCCGTAATTTTAATTATGTGATCTCTAATTAATTATTATAAGTTATTTATGTATTAAAAAATTAATAATATTGAATTGAAAAAGTAAAATAGATATTTATGATTTTGCCTGCTTCATAAGTTGCTTTCTCCGTGATTTTATTAATTCATCTCTAATTAATTATTATAATTTATTTATGTATTAGAAAATTAATAATATTTAATTAAAAAGTAAAATAGATATTTATGACATGTCTACTTCAGCTGCTTCAGCCAGATATTTTTGTATAGTAATTTTATTGTATCACTTCTAATTAGACATATCTGCTTCGTTGTTTCAATCGTGATTTTACTATGTCACTCCTAATTAATTATTATGACCATTTAAATTTTTTCACAAGTATTTTTTATAGTAATTTTGTTGTATCTCTTTTAATTAGTTGTTGCGAGTCATTAAAACATGTCTTCTTCTCTGCTTCACTCATAGCTTTACTATATCACCCATAATTAATTATTATGGTCATCTAAGCATTTAAAAATTACATAAAAAGTATAATAAATTATAATAGTTAACAACTTAAAATATCTAAAAAATAATATGTTATATATTTTTAAAAAATACAATAAATCATAATAATTAAAATAATTTTTAAAAAAATATTTGTTGGGCCCTTGCCTTGCACGGGCTGTTAGTAACTAGTCTATGTATATAAATATTGATTGAGAATTTTATAGTACGTGCTTTTTAATTAAATAAAAATATTTTTTTTAATTATTATAATGGATATTTAAAATAAATTTTCTCTATAAAATTATTTTAGTAGGAAATAGTCTATTGATACATGTCCGTTTTTGTCATTTGCCTCACAAAAGCATTTCTCAAAAAAAAAAAAAAAAGATTATCCGAACACAATCTGTTTATCAAAAATATTTTTCAAATGAATTTACCAAACACAAATTGTCTTTTTTTCAAAAGTACTCTTCTAAAAAGTCATTTTATAAAAGTACTTCTCAAATAAGCAGTTCTTTAACAACAATCCTGAACGACCTCTAAAAGTGGATGGCAAAATCTGCACTTTTTCCTTTTAAAGGGTTGTTTAGTTGGAAACAAAAGTTATTCAGGATTAATTAGCATACCCTTAAGGTGGGACAAAAATAATAATAAAATTCTGAAATGAGTTATCTCATGCATTTTATACCAACTAAACATGAGATAAACGGTTGATTATTCCCTGTATTTTTTACCAAATGAGCCTTAATTGTAAACACACGGAGTTAATCAATATTGCAATTGAAGTAGGGATAACTATATAGTGTGACATACATAAGCTCCTAATTATCCTATTTAGCATAAGTTTCAATTAATTACAATTCATACCTCTCCTATAAATTAAAAACAGTTCTTTAAAACACAAGTGTAAATTATATAAAGTATAAATGATGGTGCAAACCATAAAATACAAATATAAATGCGACATATAAAATACAAATTATAAAATACTAGTGTATCAACGGATATAGAAATATAAATGATGATGTTGATAGAAATACAATAAATGATTGTGGTATTTTTGTATCATTCATGACTTGTGCTCGACGTAGCCATATTTCTTAAAAATAAAAAAAAATATAAAATAAAAGAGAAAGAAAAAATACAAAAAAGAAAATCAAAAAGAAAACAACCCCCCCCCCCCCCAAAAAAAAATACAGAAATAGAAGCAAGAAATAGAAGAGAGGGAAAAAAGAAAAAAAAAGTGAAAACAAAAAACAAAAATAGAAAATAAAAATATAAATATAAATATAAAAAAGGAGAAAAATATAAAAAGGAAAAAAATCAAAAAATTCAAAAAAGAAAAAAAAAAGGAAGAAAGAGAAATAAGTTAGAGATAGAAGAGAGAAAAAAATGAAAAGACCGAAAAAGAAAAAAAGAAAATGAAAACAGAAAAAGATAAAAAGAATGATGGTGAATACAAAATATCATGAGCGGCTATAATGTTTCTGTCTGATTTCATGAATTATACTCGATGCAGTCATGTTTTTCTAAAATATAAAAAATATAAAATATAAGAAGAAAAAGAAAAAAAAGGAAACTAAAAAGGAAAAAAGAAACAATAGAAGTAGAAACTAGAGATAGAAGAGAGGGAAAAAAAATGAAAAAATGAAAAAATGAAAAAAATGAAAAAAATGAAAAAATGAAAAAATGAAAAAATGAAAAAATGAAAAAATGAAAAAATGAAAAAAAAAATAGAGGCTAGAGATAAAAGAAAGAGAAAAAGAAATTAAAAAGTAAAAAATGAAAAAGAAAAGAAAAGAAAAGAAAAGAAGAAAAGAAGTAAAAGAGATGTTATGAATTGTAATTTAGAAACATAGACTATTTACTCTAAGTGCTCCTTTAAAGTATTATTATGTGAAGGTCCATCAACCACAAAACTTATATTTTTATATGGCCAAATCCATACGCAGCCCCCTTAAGTACACACGATTTTTCAGTTAGACACCTCAAGTGGACATTGTTCCATTTTGACACATCAAATGACCTTCAAGTGTGCCACTTTGGTACCTTTTTTCATAATTAAAAGAAAACTTGGGCGCGTGTATTTCAATCCATACACATGAATTTTGCACGTCAATTAAAACGTGTCACTTAGCAGTAGCTTTCCATGTCATCCTAATCCACTAAAAGGGGGAAAACAAAGAAAATGCCAAATCAGTTTTCAAAATTCGATTGAAACCATAAACTTTTCCCTTTGTATGTTTTGTCATTTTTTCAGTTTTTCTTCGATTCATCTTTTAATGTTAGTGATTTGTAACTATTTACGGTGTATTTTGCAGGTACAATGCTTGCATAAAAGTCCTGATTCATTTTCAGTGACGAGTTTGAAGAAATCTAGTTTACTTGAAGAAATTGAAGGTCAAACTAAACTTTTTCTTTAAGTTTATATTTTTCCTGGCTATTTGAACCGTTTCCCGCTTGAAATTATAGTGCTGGGTTGAATTTATCGTTTTAGATTTTTTTTTGTGATTTCAGTTATAAGTTATGAATTTTTTTTGTTGCCTTTTTGGGGATTTCACTGATATAGGGTTTATGTTGGAGATTTCAGTGATAATATAGGGTTATTTTGGTACTTTTTAATTTAAGGGTATTTTGGGTATTTTTTTTTTTTTGCAGAATCTTTGGGGATTTGTTACAAAAATGGACAACTATATTTTGACCTGTTTTCATCACGGGGGAACAATTGTATCCAACCTTAATCTTAGTTATAAAGGTGAGGTAGATATTTTTGTTGTTGCTATTGATAAAGACCATTTCAGTCTTGTTGAATTCCTTTCCTACACCAAAGATCTTGGGTACTCAAAAGTTAAGGGGTTCTATTGTCAACATATAGATGGTGGTGGTTTAGTTCAAATCACTTCTGATGATCAATTACTGGAGTTTGTGAAAAAGTTAAAAGATGGTGATGAGCTTGATGTGTATATTTTTCATGACATTGATGAAGATGTTGATGTTGTGGAAAATATTTTGCCTCTTTTAGTAGGGCTACAGTCTAGTGATGAAGTTGATAGAGGTAGTGATGAGAATGAAAATAGAAGTCTTAATGAAGATCTGAATGGTGATGAAACAGATCTTCCCAGCAGTGAATCAGATCTGAATGATGATGATATCCTTGATGAGGATGATTCAGACATTGATGAAAAGTTGAGAGCCTTTAGAGCTGAAAGTAAAAGTAAAAAAATTCAAAAAAAAAAATTCAAAGCAAGAGAAGAAATATCAGTAGGTGAAGCTGGTATTGATAAAGGTTTTCAAGACATTGGAAGGAATAAGAAAGATAGATATGTGGGTAGATTACGAGGTGATGAAGAGTATATTGATAGTTAAGACTGTGGTAGTATTGATAACACTGATTTGTTAGATGAGGATGCTGTTGTTGGTGTTAATTTTTCAAGAAGAAGAAGAAGTAATAAAGTCAGATTTGATGATGATTGTGTTGTTGTTGTTTTTGAACTTGGTATGATTTTTAATGGTCCTAAGGAATTTAGAAAAGCTTTGGGAAGGTATGCAGTGGAAAATAGGGTTCAGATTGTCTTAAGACCTAATGAAGCTCATAGAGTGAGGGCTAAGTGCAAATTCAAAATAAAATGCAACTGATTGTGTTATGGTGCACTTGACAGAAACTCTGGTAATTTTTTGATTAAGAATTATAATCCAGTGCATAAGTGTACAACATCAAACAAGAATAAGATGTGTACAAGTAAGTTTGTTGCTGATAGATTCAGGAATGAAATAAGTAAACAACCATCTTTGAAAATTTGGAAAATACAGAAATTGTGCAAAGAAAAATTGAAATTATATGTGGGTAGAACAATCTGTTACAGATCCTAAGAGAGACCATGAGGGACTGAAACTTGAAATTTGCAAGATTATGTGATTATGGTGAGATGATCAAACAAACCAATCCTGGCAGTTCTGTTTGGCTGAAAATGGACAGTGAAACTGTCCCAGGTAAAAATCTATTTTTTTATTTCTATGTGTGTCTTGATGTATTGACAAAAGGATGGATGGAAGGATGTAGAAGAATTATAGAGTTTGATGGATGTTTCTTAAAAGGTGCTTGTAAGGGTGAACTTCTAGTTGCAGTTGGGAAGAATGGAAACAATCAGATGTTTCCTATAGCCTGGGCTGTTGTGGACAAGGAAACCAAGCATAGTTGGAGTTTTTTTGTCAACCACTTGAAAGAGGATCTGCAGTTGGGTACTGGAGCAGGTCTTACTGTGATGGATGATATGTAAACGATAATATTTGATATTTTTTTAATTGTCAATTAATTATAAAATAGAACTTCTTTGTCAAGTACCTTAACTATTTTTTTTGTATGTAAGGTTTTCATGCTGCTGTTTTTGAATTGTTACCAAATGTTGAAACTAGAAAATGTGCTAGACACATCTGGGCTAACTGGAGTCAAGAGTGGAAGGGAGAAGAGAGAAAAAAACAGTTTTAGAAATGCTCAAAGGCAAGTTTTGAAGTAAAATTCAAAGAAGAACTTGATTACATGAACCAACTTGGTACGAAAGGTAATGATATTATTGGTGATTTACTGCATTATCCTAGGGGGTCATGGGTTAGGGCATTCCTTAAAGAACATTGTAAGTGTGATACTGTTGAGAATAACATGTGTGAGACCTTTAATTCATGGATCGTAGTCCCTAGACATAAATCTATCATTACCATGTTGTAGAAAATTAGGAGAAAAATC
The DNA here is from genome assembly GCA_030864215.1 of Capsicum pubescens. Lineage (NCBI taxonomy): Eukaryota > Viridiplantae > Streptophyta > Magnoliopsida > Solanales > Solanaceae > Capsicum > Capsicum pubescens. The sequence goes on along the minus strand of CM061544.1, from coordinate 256,698,077 downwards.
ATGAGTAGAACTGTGGATATGATTAAGTTTTCCAATACTTGGATATGTGATATTGTACCTATGGCTAGACTTATTTTGGAGGAGAATAAGGATAGGGCTAGGGCTTGCAAGATGCTTTGGGATGCTGATGTTGAATTTGAGGTTGGAGAAGGGGAGTATAGGCATACTGTGAACTTGAATAATAGGTCACGTAGTTGTAGAACTTGGCAGTTGAGAGGCATTCCTTGCCAACATGCCATTTGTGCGTTGTATCATGTTGAAAAAGAGCCTGAACCTTATGTGGAACATTGGTATAAGAAGGAAACCTTCTTGAAGCCTTATAATCACTTTATCCAACTAATCTCCAATATGAAGATGTGGCCTGAGACAAATAATCCAAAGATTGAGCCCCCTCAACCTAAAAAAATTCCTGGTAGACCTACAAAAAATAGAAAGAAAGGCAAAGGGGAACCAGTAAAGAAATCTGAAAAGATGTCCAAAAAAGGTGGAAAAAATAACATGCTCTAAGTGTCATCAACAAGGCCATAACAAAAGATTTTGCAAGGTAAATCACTCACTTTTATTTGATTTTAGAAGTTTATTTTTTAGTTTGATTTTATAACTTATTAACTAATGTGCTATGATTTTATAGATTCCTGATCCCAATACACAAGCACATAACTTATTTTCTCATTCAATTATGCCCTTATATAATATTATTTAATCCTACTTTACCCTTTACCCTATATTACTTCCAACCCTAAGATATTTTTTATTTTACGTTTTTCTGCTCAATCTCTCCTCTGCGTTGTTGCATTATTCTCCTCTGATTCTCTTTCTTTATTCCGCCTTCTTTTGTTACAGTTGAATGTGGTAGCATCTATGTTTTATGTGAAAGTGAATCACCAAATAAGACAACAACTTTTTGTAAAGGTTGATGCACGAGACATATGTGAGGAATTGAAATACATATGATAAACAACTAGTTATAAGGCTGCACAACTTAGTTTCTAATAATGAGAAGTAATTTATTGGATAATGTTGCACATTTCTGTAGTTACTCTCAAATGGTAATGGATACTATCCATGTCAAAGTGGTAACTCTGTTCCCCTATATATTTTGATTTTTGCTATGCATTTAATGACTGTAATATGGAGGTGAAATTGTGAAGAGTTTGTTGTTACATCTACTTGTCTTGTCATTTGATCATTTGGTGAAGTGAGTGCAAAAGCTGCCCATATTCCCTTTTGATGATTGTTGTTTGGATAAACAAATAAGCCATGTCTTGAGCTACACGACAACAACAACGAAGTCTCAATCCCAAATTCGTTTGAGTCGAATGTATGAATCCTCACTATCCATTTTGTTCAATCTCAATTCCTTATTACTCAATCTCAATCCCTTATAGAGTGAAAATTATTTTATTAACAATTATTCATAAATTTAAAATTTCTAATAATTAGGAGCATTTTAGTAAATTTACTCGTTACGATACAGTATCATTCTATCAAACCAGACAAAAAAACTATTATTAAACAGTAGTGAGCGATACAGTCCATCCAAACATTATATTGTACTATACCAAACAGTACAATACCATACCATACTGTACCATACATTATTAAACCATGACAAACCACCATCCAAACAAAGTGTAACGGGAAGCTGAATGTTACTCAAAATTCTTGACTTTGTAGCTTATTGCATTTGAGATTTTAGACACAACGAGGTCCGATCAATTAATTTTTTAAATAAGTCTGAATAAATAAGACATTAAATCTCTCTTAATTATTGTCTAGTATAGACACCTATATGCACATGATATGTTTTATAACTTATTGAGAAAAGACATAACGATATCAATGAAGTTGTCCTAAATTTTTAAAAAGATATTTTAATTTTGTGAAGATTCTAGAGAAAATTTGGCTAATATGCTTCTTCAAGTTTCTAATAGCAAAATGGCCTATTTTCATTTTTATATTTTAAAACAAAATAAAAAAATAACTTTAAGGAAGAACTGGACTATAATAACATACTAAAAACTATGGGAGTTATTTACAAATCTCTCTCTCCCTCCCTCTCTCTCTCTCTCTCTCTCTCTCTCTCTCTCTATATATATATATATATATATATATATATATATATATATATTATAAGCAAAACTAAAAGTAAGACAAGAAGCCATATATCAGAAAAATAGAAAGTCATGTGGCGATTTTTAGGACAAAACTTGATAGTATTGTAATAAAATTTCTGAATTAAAGAAGATTAAATTTGAAAAGGTTTAAAAGATTAGAAAATACTTGAATTTGAAAATACATCATCCTTTTGAAGAGTTTCAAATAGGCTTTTACTTTTTTTATAAACTTTTCCATCTTAAAAATTTTAATGTTATAAAATATATATCTAAATGGAATTTAATTAAATACTAAATGAATAGTAATAATAATAAGTAATAGTATTAGTGGTAGTATAGTACGTGATGTGGTGTAGCAGTAGTAGTATATAGTTCGTAATACGTGTAGTAGTAAGTAGTATAGTAAGTACATAATAGTAATACTAATAGTGACGGTGAAAGTAATCTATATCTATAATCTATATCTATATCTATAATTTATAATATATTAAAAGTGGGAAGATCCTTAGAAAAGTGATTTGAACTTTTTGCCTTTCATTAAAAGTTTCCGCTTTAGATAAAATCGTTTTTTCACCTTTTTTAATTAAATTATTAAAATATTACCTATTAACTATAATAAATATATTTAAAATTAAATGGAAAATTTTTCTTATTATAGTTAAATTTCTAGACTTATGATAACTTTTATTTATGGTATTTTTCCCCTTAAACTCTTGATCAATATGTCCAAAAAACGAAATATACTTGCTATGTAGTATTTTTTTTTATCAGATTAACTTCAATGAGGCCTAGATTTTGTTCCTTTTTGTTATCATTTTTTTTATGTGTATATTTTTTTAAAAAAAAATAGGTTTGGAAGTTTGGAATTTGATCAATTTTAGAATTATTTTGGTGAAGTATAATTAGTTTTCCTCATCAATCATGTTTGTTGGTGTTATTAAAGTTATTAGATATTCTTATCTTCTCCAAACAATATATGAACAAGTATATACGATTCATTATTGATTTTTTAATATTCTTGAGCAGGTGAAGGAAGATTCATGTGTAGTGTATGATTGAGACTTTGTGCCGATTAACAAAGAATTTGAAGGTATGTGTACACGACCCATGCAACACCAAGTTATCTTGGAGAAGAAGACGAAAAACGCCAGCAACTAAAATAAGAGAATATAAGCTTTCTGATTATTCAAGCCTATGCAACTTGACTCCCTCATTCTAACAGTTGTTTGGATTTCATACAAACACAATATTTGTCAACGATGGCTTGTCAACGATGGCAACTCTGACGGCCAACGATAGCAGCTTTGAAGAGGATCAGTTTCATATTGTGTCAAAGATATTATTAGGGCTTCACGCCTTCTTACCTCGAATTATAAAGGTTTCAATCTCTTTTCGTTTGCTCTACTCACAATTATAATGCTTTCGAATCACTTAGTATTGTAAATTGTGGTAAGTGAATGATTAAAATAATATTGGCACGTTCATAGTTTTTGCCGTATGAAACTGAATGGGATAAACAATATAATATATAGCTTGCATAGTTGTGTCTTTTAATTGTAGATAAAAAAGTTGATTTATTGGCTTAATACATGGGTAATTCCTTAAATTGATTGAGATATTTTAATTATTGACAATTCAAAATATTTAAAAGATATACGATAAAATTACGATAAAAAATAAATTTATTTGAATTTTAAAATTTGAAATGGAGAGAGTATTTCTAATATTACCCCTATTTATTACTTCTTAGTGGCAAGTATGATTGCATCTTGCACAATCACTTATAGTGATCTTCATCCTAAAAGGTTAAGTTTTGTGTTGTTATTTTTTCGAGTACTAATGCCTCTCTCCTCTTGATCACGTTGCAATGAAACTACGAACCTTAAGTTAAACTAACTAAATTGATAGATATGATTGAGATAGCATACAGAGATGTTAGAGGAGATATAATAAGATAATATATTGACGAAATAGGTTTGCAATTCTTTAGATTTGTCGATACATTTTATTTAAACATTCGAATTATGATTTATTTCAATCGGGCACTTGAACACTTAATAAAGTGTTCATGTTGCTACATTTTAATGTGTTTTAACATAAACATTTAAGAGACATGTGAAGATAAGTAAAAAAATAATTTTTCAAAATTCAAAGTGTCTAATAGGAATACTTTAAATAATTCTATAAATAGCATATTATTTTATATTATAATAGTAAAAATATTAATTCGTTGTTTTCGATCCAACACTTTTTAACGACATATGAATTGCTTCATATGTCATTTCGAGAAAGTTTTTAAAGCTTTTTTTTTAATCGTTCTATAGCCTTGGTAGATTTTCTTAGTTTAGATTAAAGTGATTTTTAATACTTTTATATGGTTTTGTATGAATATATTAATTTTGATTTAAGTATTTTTCGTATTTAATAAAATCGTCAATTTATCTAACTTATTAATCACGACATATTTCTTTTATAATATCGAAGTAATTTTATAAAATTGAACACATTAAAGCGAGGTACACGCGCAGGGCGCGTACCCTTAACTAGTAATAAATAATAGGAGGAGGAGGAGGAGGAGGAGTATATAATAATATTAGATGTTAGAGGCCCGTGCCAACATTTTGCGTTAATGTTGTATTCTATATTATATTTGAAGTTTGTTTTAAAAGTCTGAATCTGTAAAGAAATTCAACTTTATAGAATCACTCTTTAAGTGGATTTTGATTCATCTATAAAACATGATTGCAATATGATACAAGGACTATATATGCAACGCATAGATTTTAGGCTTCAGCTTCCTTCATAGCGACGATAAAACAGCTTTATACAGTTGAATTTCATATGTTAATGCACAAAGCATTTGTAGAAAATTAAATACAAATTGTTGAAGGCGCGATTTTTTATTTCATCAATGAAACAGGAGTAAAGACAGAGAAACTTACTGGACGACAAAGAAAATTTCTTGTCCACGATGCCTCATGTGTTCGAATGATGCGAAAACCATTGATACTTGAATGATTAATATTGAGAAATAAAATTTGAAACCAGAGAGTTCAAGAAGTTTATTATATACCCTCTTGCAAATAGAAAATTAAATCATTGTATCAATTATATTTTAAAATGGTCAGCCGGGAATCTAGAGACACTTTCCTTACAGCTGGCAAAAGTGGAAGCTTTAAAGAAAAAAAAAAAGAAAAAATAATAGGGATCAAATAATAATGTTCCATCGTGATCTATTATCTTAGGAGTTTTTGTTTTCACATTGAAGCAATCAACAATTTTGGAAATCAGTAACATCAATAACATACGATTCCAAAATACATGACATACAAAAGCTAATGTAGAAACAGTATATGCCAACAACGTATTACTAAACAGAGTATATAAATGTGGTTAACTCAACTATATATTATGAAAAAGTATAATAGGAATTGAAAGTAATTAAACCAGCTGAAATAATATAATCACTAGCAAGGATTGACCTTACAAGTGAATCTTCCATTGCCGGAATTAGCCCTCAAGAAACCCAAAGTTGTATGCAGAACTTGTTGTGTTGATTTCATTAATGCCAAATTCATATGTTGAATGACACCAAATGGATGATAAGGAAACTGTACACTGTTATAAGAATTCAAAAGTGCAGTTGTCCCTTCCCTCAACAAAGTTTTATAAGGTTCTCCCCTGCCTTTCATTCCTTCCCATAGTGTTATATCATTTCTATATTTTCTAGCAACAAGTAGACCAAATACAACCCCTACTTTTGAATCTGGATTTATAATTTTCTAGTAGCATCTGTACTCTGGCATCATCCAGCTCCTGTAGTAAAACAACATTACATTTCTATATTTAAAAATAATTCGATTTGATCTTCGCCCCTAATTAAACTATACTACATAAATTGGAACCAAAGAAATGTCTATTGTGGTACCATCCAAGGTTATTGTAGAACAAATATTGCCATTGTATTACAAAGTTGTACAATTTTCTTTCTCCGGTCTCAACATGTTTTTATCCCTATTTGACTATTGAGAAAAACTTATAGCAATAAAAATAGTTAAAGATGGGGACAAAATAATGGTCTATATGTACAATATCAATAAAAACAATTTCAAGAGGAGAAGTAAGTTGAGCTGGAATATCTCATATACACAGACAGTAGAAAGAATATTACACTCTCAATCTATTTTAACATGTTGTAGCGGCAAGTTATCTTACAGATGGTTACCTACACTTATCGTTTAGGTAATTTTATAGTGTAAAAACTTTTGGTATGTGAGAAATAAATAAGTTAGATTCATACTTTATTGTTATAAAAGTGTTGAGTTGGACAATAATAACTTACTGGTGTGGGCAAGCTGAAGTTTCCAATGAGGGAGTAGGTGGAAATGGTGGCAGTGGTGGAGCTTGAAGTTTTGATGGTGGTGTAGCTGGGGAAACAGGGTTGGGATGTGGCTGTGGGTACGAATATTTTGGACAGAAGGACATTAGTTCTGCAAGTTGAGAAATCAAAGGATCAATTGTGTACATTTCCATATCAAATATCCTAAACATTAATCTTGGCATCCTCTTGTCCCTTGCTCACTACTACTTCTAACCTGTACAATAACAATGAGAATAATGACGCATTAGTCTCAAACAAACTGAGGTCGATCATGTGAATCTTCTCTGATATATCACTTCATTTAAGCTCAGAGTCAATCAACAAATACAAGAATAAAAAATAGACCAATCATTAGCACAAAACATACTTGGTAGAACCCAAAAAAATATTTTCAATAATACCAGCACAAACAGGGAAAAGGTAAAGAACGACTGTAATCCATGGATATTCTTGCCTTTCCTTTTTGCTATGTTTTACAAAAAAGTGAAAAAGAGATACTCAAGCGGCCATGGAGAATTTTAGGAAAAACTAAATTCTCAAAGTGGTCTGCAGCGTGTCTTAGTCAGTGACAGTAGTAAGACGCGTATAGGTTAACTTTTAAGAAAAGCATACATCAACATAGCCTGACAATTCATTCCTCATGAAATCTTCTCGCGAAAAGAAATTTAGATACGCATGAAGGAAGTTGAAGACTCAAGTACATAAATAAAAATGTCTCTTATATAACAACTTAATCATTAAAATGAGATTCGTACTCCATGTATTTTTAATCACATGCTCCTAGCTAGTCATTGTATGACAAGTATTCTAGAATATACTTGTATCATTCCATTCTCTTTTGATGTTGTCACCCATATCAAGGTTTATTTCCCCTTTAGCCAACTTTTGGCCACACCAAGCATTACAACCTTTCAACAGGGTCACATATCTATCAGCCAGAAGTGAACCAACAAGCTTCTTGGGTCCTTCGTCCAGGAGATGTGTAATGAATATCACCTTAGAATGAAACATGGCCAATGCTAGTATAGTTGGTCTCTTACTTGAGCTTTACCTGACAGAATGATGCATAAAAATAAGTGAGCAACTTTCAGCTAATAAAACATTGTTAATATTGAAATTACCCATGTGGCATTGCAGTACTTTTTCACAGATAAAATGGCCACACAATGGGTTTTGCCTTTAGCAAGCAAGAAAAGCACATTTGTTCTAACCAACCTTTTATTTGAACAAATTCAAAAACTTTCCGCTTGAAATCTTTTATACCTTTAAAGAAGTCTCCCATCGACATTAAAGCAGTCAAGACACGCGTTTCTCCCTCAATGATGCCTTGAACAAGCTCCTTCACATGATGAGAATTGCGCTGATGAAGAGAAAGAGGATAACCAAGAATGCCATAAAATACCTCTTAACAACTCAACCAACCATGAAATACCTCGCGAAAACAATTAACTAACACCACAGAATGTCATTTTACAAAATTCAATTTCAACCAGAGCTCTTCTCCCTCTTCAACACACCTCCATACCAATAAAAAAACATAGAAAAATTGCAAGTTCTTTATGCGCTGTGAACTCCACAAAACTTAGTTTTTCTGAAATACAAATTAAATAAAGACACACTTAAAGTTGGTTTTGAGCTCTATTAAGGTGTTTATCCATGTATTGCGCCAAATTTAAACTACATAACAATAGACAAATCATTGATTTTGATATTTAAAAAATTTCCAACTAATTAATTTCCCAATCAGTAACCGTTCTAAACAAATTGCAATACACTGAATATCAAATTTCAATCACATTCCTAAAAATTAATCTAGAAAATCAATCCAAATTCCTTACATGTTTGGAGCTTTTGGAACTATCAATTCCAGGTTCAAATGGTGGACAAATGATATTTCAAAGCTTGTAAGTCAAAGCTTGCTCAATATTTTCTACCGATGGGATCAATAGGAAAGGACAAGCCAAGATGGCACCAACAAGTTTCACCAGAGATGAAGAAGAAGCTTAGTGATAAAATAAGGAAATGACGACAATGGTCTGGGAAAGACAGAAGCAAAATAAAGTCAATAGATAGAAGCTCCAACCGAGACTTTTTATCATAGTGTTTATTAGTAATACGGGAATTCCTAGCTCGAGACCTTTCACACGAAGCAAAGCACGTGAGTTGCAACAACTCCAAGCCTTGTTCACATCCTTGGCCGTGTGTGAGCCCCTTGTGAGCCCATCTAAGGGCCTATACTTATTAAAGTGTGAAGAGGCCCACCAAAGCACCCCAAATCCACCCACTTAATGCGAAGGGTGTCTTGGCCTTTTGTCTCTCCTTTGTAATTGACTATATAAGCCATGTGTTAGGGCTGGTCCTCTTTAGTTCATTCAGATTATTGAAGACAACAAACACTTGTAATATTTTGTGACTTCTCTTTCTCATTTAGAGAGGCCAAAAGCGAAACTCACTAGTAGAGTAATACCAGTATTGTATATTGACTAGAAACTAGGATCTTGGGGGTTCTTTGAGTTCCTCTTGGTCCAAGTAAGAACTTGGTGTTGATATTCATTAGTCTTAGGGTCCTTTCTCATTGTTAGGGTTCTTAGATCATTGAATATTGTATGTCAAGTTTCTATCTCTTGTAATCTTATTATCATTATGTTGTTGAATCTAAAAGTCTAGTGAAGCCATGTGGGGCTTGACAAGTCGTCAATTTGACGACTTGCTAGCACCTTTTAGGCCTAAATTATCATGCTTTTTCGTTGATTTGATGGTAATCTCTTACTTCATGCTCATTTGTGCATGTAAAAGTTAAAAAGGGAAGATGAACAAGTCATTCAAGTCAACAAGAGGCCAAATGTAAAGGAAAAGAGCCACTTGTTTTGCATCCGCTTTGCATCTTCTTAGGAGTTGCTTTCCATCTGCTCTCCATCCGCTTTGGATTCTCTTAAGCAGATCAAGAGCAAGGTGACAATTTTTTAATTTTGTCAAATGTGCAAGTGAGGCTTATTTAAGGGGTCTTATAGCTCATTTTCACCAATCATTCTACTACTCTATCTCTCATCTTTAGTTTAGGGTTTTGTAATTTCTTGGGGCTTGGAGCAAGACTTGTACTAATTTTGAACTAAGAAGACATTAAAGTGACTTCTAAGTGTAGATTTGGCTTCACCCATTGAAGATTCATTGGATTCTAAAGTGTGGTTTGCACTCTCTTTATTTTCTTATGGATAACTTTGATGAAAATATTGGTTTATTTGTGTTTATTATCATTATGAGTTGCTAAATCTATCCCTTAGGATTGTGCTTAATTAGGATGCAATTGTATGTAGGTAGTGATTAATTTGTGCATATGTTAGTTTGTTGATGATGGGTTCTATTATTGCTTGAGTAATGTGATTGAGATTTGATGGGTGAAAGCCTCAAATACCCATGTGGGTTTGATGGGTGAAAGCTCCAAACTCTAGAAATCTCAAGGCCATCTTCGAAAGAAGGGTTTTAGGTGAACTTTAGGAATCCATATCATCCTCGAAAGAAGGATGTGAAGACCAAAGCAATGGTAGACAATTATATGTGTAGTTTGTGAATCTATCACTATCTTAGACATAAGGGTGGTTGTGAAGTTAACTATGCCATGGGTTTCATCCTAGAAATAGGGATTCCCAATTGAGGTATTGGGTGGTATTGATTGACACATTTGTTAGGTGCTCGAAAGAGCCAACAAGTGAAATCTTTGTGGTTTTGTCGAAAGACTAGCCTCAAAGACGTTAGTCCTAGCCTACCATATCATCAATAATTAGAATTTTCATCAAATTGTCATGTTCCCATTCACATCTTGTCCCTAGGAGAGCATAGTTTTAATTGATTACACTCTAATTGTTCTTAGTCTCAAATTAGTCCCTTAGAAGCCCAAGAATTACTTCCATACCCAACACGATTGAAAACCCCCCAAACCATTTTGCACATTTGGTTGAATTGGGCAAGCACTCTTATTTCGAATTAACTCAATCGCCACTCATATTGTTCCTTGTGGATTCGACCCCGACTCTTGTTGGGTAAATATATTGACAACGACCGCCTTGCACTAAAATTGACGTGTAAGTTGAGCGTTATCAAAAATGACGTCGTTGTCGGGGAACAATTTGGTGTATTGATTTAGTTTGGAATTTTAGCTTACTTGTTTTGGTTCAAACTTGTAAATATTTGGTTGTTATCTTCTTCTTGTTTCTTGTTTTAGATAGATTTTTATTCTTATTTATTTGTTAACATAGCATCATAGAATGAACGTGGATTTGGTGGTCGGAAATCATACCTTGATGATCCATGTCCATATTGTGGCGGACTCCACCCTCGGTGAGATTATAGATATGCTCCCCAGGAATAGATGTGTGCACCATCTCGATCCTATTGGAAGAATGATTGTTTTTTATTTGTTGGTTGAGATGGACATGAGAGCCAATGTCCGAATGCCCCCTCCCCCCGTTATGCTAACCCAATTGCTAATTCTTCTTATGATTTTGATAGGTCTTATGGTCAAGAAAAGAAAGAACGAAGCACCAGAAAGAGTGGCATTTAAGCTATCCTTTAACTAATCTTGGATCGTTTGGAATCAGCGGGAGATAATATACATAATATACATCAAGTCATAGGGGCATGTAACGGGGAAAGAAAGAGGATAGAAGAGACGGATATAGAGGTCAGTTATTCAAACACCACAACCATGCCCACTCTTCTAAATGAGCTTGATGTTGAGGAAACCTCGGTGATTTCCCAACCAACCGAACCAACCATGAGGGATGATGCCAAGGTTGACGAAATAATGCTAGAGTCAAAAGAAGAAACCAAATAAATCTCTTATGAAGACTCTATCCCAATTCGGGGTAAAGGTGTCGAGAAGGATGCAACTCCGAAATTAGGGAGAAGATCTCACTCGAACCACTTTTCAACATTATGCTTGGCAGATATGATGAAAGTCAAACCACCCAAGCAAATGATGAATTTTGGAGATGAGGAGGAAAATCCCTATATTTTGGAGTTTGTCATTCCAAAAGAGCAAAATGAAGCCCCTCACTTGAAGGCTAATAAATGCAAAATTTGGTGTGTAACAAGTGAATTTTTAATGCTCTCGCCAATATCCAACGAGCCTATTAGAAAGTTTGATGTGAAGTTGGGTAAAAGGTTTAAATCTTCAAAGTGGTGAGATAGAAAATATTTCATTGTATCCTCACCTTTGCCCAAAATGCCTCAAAGATGTATTGATCTAAAGTTGGGCCGCCGTTTCAAGTCTTCCAAATGGAGACATAAATTTGATAGGCAAAAGATGTTGTGCCGTGACTTTAACTAAGGCGCTTCTTGGGAGGCAACCCAAAGAATTTTTATTCATAGTTTCTAATGTTTTTTATTCAATTTTAAGATTGTTTTTGAGTGTTTGTAGGTGATAAAAAATATGGAAGGGATAAAGTAAAGTTCAGGAGCACGAAACTATGTCCCAAGCCAAAGTTAAGATGGTATGTCACGCCGAAATAGGTCGTACCAGCTTGGACCTGCACTGGACATGCTTGAGCAGTCCAAGAAAGACCTGGACGTAGCTGGGCAGCAGCTATACTGGATGGACTTTCTTGAGAAGTCCAGGCGCAGACCAGCAGCATGCGCAGATGGCTCACTGTGACACTGCCTGGACCTGCGTTGGACCTGCTTCAGCAGACCAGGCGCAGATCAGCCACATCCTGGACTTAGGGAGGCTCCACAAAGTTGGGAACAAGCTGGTTTGACTTGCGTTAAAGCTACTTGAGCAGTTCAAACGCAGGTCTAGCTATGGTACACGCAAATGGACAATCTTTTGAGCTAAAATTTCTGAACATTGCACATGAATTCACACGCCAATGGGATGCCTTTGGAGCTGAAATTGCTAAGCATTTCACTTGTCTTCAACCTCAATTCAAATACTAAAATTCTTAATTCAAGAGTGGAACCTCGGATAAGTTTCTTGGACTCCCTTTTTATCACTATCCTCTCTTTAAGTAAGCTTACAAGGTATAATCTTTACAATGCAAATGGTGATCACATTTCATGAATTCTTTTGGTTTAAATTTATTTTATTTGAGCTTAAGTTGATAAAATGTGGTTGTTGGGATGAACATTTTTGAACATATGCCTTATTTTACATTGTCCAATTGCAATTTTTGCTTTCATACGCTAGTACACCCATGTGTTCGACGAAATACCCAGTTGTAGTTTGTTTGTTTAATTGAGTGGTGGGTGATTTAATTGGGTTAGTATGATTAAAAGTGGTGTAATTGGTGATGAATTGATGCAATGGGTTTGTTCACATGTGATGCTATGTTATCTATTCAAGCTCTTCTTTTTTATGCCCATCATATGTTTGTTAAAATGTCTATAAGAGAGAAATGTCTTGTATGCTTATAAAGGTTAGTGCGAACTTTCTTAGGGCATTGTGTGATCATTTTTTGGAGCATATCTTTGAGTCCAATTGGTCTTAAAATTGAGATAACCGATGGTTTTTGTGTTGAGATTGTTGATGGATGTTGCATTTATGGTTTGATCGATAAATGTGCTTATCATGGCATTCACGGGTGAAGTCTGAGTAACCCAAGAGACATGAATGCTTGCCTTTCCATATGATAGATTGGTTCACCTTTCTTAAGGGTATAGGGTCGAATGTGTTCCTATTGGTGCCATGAATGTTTTATAAGCTAAATGGTTGATATGTGGAATTGTGAGGAAAGAATCCCATGAAGCGTAATGATAATTTTTCCTTGCATTCACTAGGTTTTTATTTAATTATTTTGGAAGGATCAAAAGTTCTAAAAGGCTTTCCAAATGTCATTGGCAATAAATAACATTATTTTGAGAAAAATCAAAAATATAGTTTTCTTTGTGAAAAAGATCAAGGATGTTTGTGAGCTTTATTTTGAGTGAGACCATTAAATTCTATTTTTGGCTCTCTTTACAAGAATGAGTCTGTGACTCAGAGTTACTTATTAAGCTCAAATTGTTCTAATTGGTTGGGAGATTAACTTTTTGCTCTATGAGTACGATGCCATATGTGGGAAGATCTTTGAATAATTCTTTTACATATGTGTAGTCTAGAACTTGCCCGGAGTGTGTTCTAAGAGAAATTTTAGACAAGATTGGTTTGGAGAATGACCCAAGGCCATTGTTGACCCATCATATAGACAAATTCCCACCTTAACATTTTCCCTAGTTAACCCTTTTTGAGCATTTTTACCCATTTTTCCTTATTTTTGTAATGATAACCTTGCTAAAACACCTAAGCCCTTTTTAAAACCTTACTTTTGGAACTTAAGTTCCTTTTATGCATTGAATAATTCAAAGAAATGTAATATAGGCGAAAGCCTAAGTTTGGGGGATTTGTGTAGTTAGGAGAGTAATGTAAAGATGGTTCAAACCCCAAGTTTGGGAAATTGGCTAAGATGAGCCAAGAAAGTGTATGTAAGGTTTTATAATCATGTTCTTAAGAAATAAGAGACACACTCATTGATAAAGTTGTCTAGCCTAACCCATAGAATGTGAAGAGAAATGAGGCAAATGAAGGGGCTACAAAGCGCTTAAAGTTAGAAAGTCTCTTGAAAAGGCCAAAGAATTGAAGAAAGAAAATGGTGGCTATGAAATATTTTGTAAATGCTAATCACAAAGGTTGAATAATTAGGAGAATAAGGTGAAGAATTTTAAATTTTGGGGGTAGTAAGGGTTGAGTATTTACATTGAATGAGGTATTTTAGTCACTCCATCTATATATATTTCCACCCGCACTTTAAAACTTGATGTTAACCCGCAAGACCTTGGTGATTCCAAACTAAGTAAGTCTACATTAGTGGTAAAAAAACCAAAGGGCAAGCTTATGGTTCCACTCATTGTACTTGAATTTCTTTGCGAGAGCGAGTGTAAATTCTTTCATCATTTGAGCTCCTTTAGAAATTTAAATTCTTTGTGTGTGTGGAGCTAACTTTGAGTGGCATCGATACTTTTGGGTAGAGAGTGAAGTCTTACTATCAACTTGGGTAAATGGGTGAGATAAGTAGCATTGTGAAGATTGAGACAATCTTTAAAGATTTTGAGTCTCCTCTTAAGATGATTTGTGGATTTGGAAGGTTCATTTGATATAAAATTACATCCTTGCATTTTAAATATGAGCTTATTGAAATTTTTTGGTTTACTTGTTGCCATGACATGTTTGAAAAGTCTTTGTAGAGCTTTGTTAGCTTGTTCCTTTAGTATAAATTTATTTTGGGTGGATTTGAGTTGAATACCCTATCTCATTGAACTATTCTTGGTTACTTGAGGACAAGCAATAGTTTAAGTTTGAGGGGGTTGACAAGCCGTCAATTTGATGACTTGCTAGCACCTTTTAGGCCTAAATTATCATGTTTTTCCATTTATTTGATGGTAATCTCTTACTTCATGCTCATTCGTGTAGGTAAAAGTTAAAAGGGGAATATGGGCAAGTCATTCAAGTCAACAAGAGGCCAAATGTGAAGGAAAAGAGCCATCTTCTTTGGATCCGCTTTGCATCTGCTTAGGAGCTGTTTTCCATCTGTTCTCTATCTTCTCTCCATCCGCTTGGATCCGCTCAAGCAGATCAAGAGCAAGGTGGTAATTTATAATTTTGTCAAATGTGCAAGTGTGGCTTATTTAAGGGGTCTTGTAGCTCATTTCCACCAATCATTCTACTACTCTATCTCCCATCTTTAGTTTAGGGTTTTTGTAATTTCTTGGAGCTTGGAGCAAGACTTGTACTAATTTTGAGCTTAGAAGACATTAAAGTGACTTCTAAGTGTAGATTTGGCTTCACCCATTGAAGATTCATTGGATTCTAAAGTGTGGTTTGCACTCTCTTTATTTTCTTATGGATAACTTTGATGGAAATATTGGTTTATTTGTGTTTATTATCATTATGAGTTGCTAAATCTACCTCTTAGGATTATGCTTGATTAAGATGCAATTGTATATGGGTAGTGATTAATTTGAGCATATGTTAGTTTGTTGATGATGGGTTCTATTATTGCTTGAGTAATGTGATTGAGATTTGATGGGGGAAAGCCCCAAATACCCATATGGGTTTGATGGGTGAAAGCTCCAAACTCTAGAAAGCTCAAGGCCATCTTCGAAAGAAGAGTTTTGGGTAAACTTTAGAAATCCATATCATCCTCGAAAGAGGGATGTGAAGACCAAAGCAATAGTAGACAATTATATGTGTAGTTTACGAATCTATCACTATCTTAGATGTAAGGGTGGTTGTGAAATTAACTATGCCATGGGTTTCAGCCTAGAAATAGGGATTCCTAATTGAGGTATTGGGTGGTTTTGATTGACACATTTGTTAGGTGCTCGAAAGAGCCAACGAGTGAAATTTTTATGGTTTTGTCGAAAGACTAGCCTTAAAGACGTTAGACCTAGCCTACCATATCATCAATAATTAGAATTTGCATCAAATAATTATTATATTCCCATACGCATCCTGTCCCTAAGAGAGCATAGTCATAAGATCTATTTTAATTGATTACACTCTAATTGTTCTTAGTCTCGAATTAGTCCCTTAGAAGCCCAAGAATTAATTTCACATCCGACACGATTGAAAACCCCAAACTATTTTGCACCTTCGGCTTGAATTAGGCAAGCACTCCTATTTCAAATTAACTCAATTGCCACTCACATTGTTCCTCGTGGATTCGACCCCAACTCTTATTGGGTAAATATATTGACAATGACCGCCTTGCACTAAAATTGACGTGTAAGTTGAGCGTTATTAGGGCTCTTTCGATTCATTAGCATTGTTGATATTTGTTGTTCTTGTTGTTAAACTCATTTTCTAGTTCCAAAACAAAGTGTTGGAAGCCTAGTGAAGTCGTGTGTGGCCATTTTCGATTCACTAGCACTTTGTTGATCATCTTGTTGTCCTTGTGTTGGCTTGAATCTCTTGATACACACTTAGTCTTGTACCATTTGGTATCAAAGCTCAAGGCTTGGTCTCGTTCTTACAAAACCAACTTGGGGAGCTTTTACCAAAAGTGTGCTCTTGAACATTTTAGTCGAAAGTTGGTTGTAGATCTACAAAGGTTTTACTTGTTTAGTTTGTTTCTTGTGTTGGTTTCTTTCTCATCAACACAAAAATGTCTAAATCTAAAGTTGAGCTTAAGAAAAAGTAACTTGTTGTTGTGAAAACTTAAAGTGGCCATGAGTTTGGCTTGTGTTGGGACATTGGAGTGACCATTGTGATGTATTGTTGTTTTGTTCTTGAAGGTGTTGATGTTATGTTCATCTTAAAAGTTTCTCTTCACCCTAAGTCCTAAAAGAGCAATAGATCCAAAAAGGTTGTAAGACAAATTTGAAAAGTTGTTTATGAGAATACTTACCAACATCACCTTTCTAGACTTGACAACCACTTTTCCTTAAAACAAGGAACCTTGTCCTGTGGAACTAGTAAAGTCAAACATCACCTTTTGAGCTTGGAAAAATTTAAAAAGTTACAAGACTATATATTTCCCTCCAATAACAAGTCATCAATTGCAAAATGATATAAAAGGGCTAAGACTTCAGGTTGATGATCAAATGTGTAGACCCGTGATCAATACCACACTGCCACATTACCCTAAACACTGCTCACGATGTTAATTAAGCTTGAATTTGGATTTTCTAGTTTCTAATTATTGACTCTTAGTTTCCTTTAAATTGATTCGAGAACTAATTAACAAGCTAGTACATTCCTACTATGTTGTTAATTAGTCCTTTGAAGCCTTGTGTTCGTGTCAACTTTGTTTGTGTGCTTTTGTTGTTTGAATAAGTTGTAAATCTTGGATCTAGTCCGATGAGAATTCTTTGAGTTTCAAACAAGAATCTATTCCGAACAAGAGCATACTCATACCTTAAGGATTCACGAGTTACTAGCCAATCTACAACACTTGTGGAGCTTGAATGTGAGTAAACCAAGAGAGTGTGAGTAAGGAGAGGGGTTTTAAACTAACTTGTTTGTTGCTTGTGTAGGTGATACCTTGAAAATAGAGGGAACCATGGATTCTAATGAAATGTATAATATGAGGGTCACTCTTGAGGCTATAACCCGAACTCTTGAATGGTTGAGTACGAAAGTGGGAGCCATAAGGGAAGAAGTGACGACTATTAGTGGGAGGTTAGAACAAGTGCAGAGTCAAATGAACTCTCGCCCTTCTACTCCTCGACATATTTCGTAAGTGGACATGATAGAAATTTCTCTGCCACCGTTACTCCCAAAACATGGCCACAATTTCCAAATCCTTCACTAACTCCACTAAATGCCACAAGCCAAACCACTTATAACCCCCTAAACTGAGACTCCAATAGACCAACCCATTCTCAAACTCCTTAAGTTCCTCAAGAGGGGCTTGGACATCCAATACTTCCACTAAATCCAAACCCTCCCTTCCAAGCTTCACTAAACCAAATACCACCACCTCCATAAAATCCAATCCCTCCAAATCAAGTTCCAGATATCCAAAACCGTCCTGTCTACTTTGAGGAATATGGTATAGAGGATTATGAAGGGTATGGAGCCTTTGAGGATGCTTACATGAGGGAGGAGAAGATGAGAGGGGGGCGTGTAGATCCAAGAAGATACCGAGGGTATGGAGAAAGGGGAAACCGACACCAAGAGAGAGACATAGGCATCAATACCATCAAATTAAACCTGTCTATCTTTAACGATGAAAATGACCCCAAGGTGTATCTTGATTGGGAGTCGGCGTGTGATAAAGTGTTTCAAGTGAATGATATCTTGGAAGAGAAGAAGAGTTGTTATGCCATAACTCATTTTGAAGGCTATGCTAACACTTGGTAGGAATACGTCAAGCGGTTTAGCAAAGAGTTGGTAGAGAGGCAACCACCACCATAGTTTTGATTGAGGTACGTAATAAGGCAACGATATCTTCCCAAAAGTTATCGCCATGAGTTGCTTGCTAGATTATACAATTTGTGACAAGGGAATAAAAGTGTTATGGCATACTATGATGAGTTTCAACAACTCATGTTGAAGCTTGATCATCGGGGAGAAAAAATTAGCCATGACATCATTCGGTTCAAGTGTGGGTTGAAAAAAGAGATCTCCACTCATTTGACACTTTACAAGTTTGATACCGTTGAAGGTATTTTCCAAAAGGCTCTTGAGATTGAAAGGGAACTTAAAGAGAGGTCGTCATTCAAGGCAAAGGGGCCATTGACCTCGAGTTGGCCGAGGAGCAAGATATGGTTCAATACCCTTTGGGTTGGCCCAAAAACAAGGACCAACCCGCCACTACAAGGTTGCTCGAGGCCAAAACCATCCATAAAATTCCTCCGAGGAAAGAAACTCATAAGTATCCTAATCCTAAAGGGTTCCAATGCTTCAAGTTCCAAGGTTGGGGGCATAAAGTCAATGAATGTCTTAACCGATGCAATGTAATCCTACGGAAAGGTAGATTGTATTTCCTTGGGGAAGAAGTGGGCATTGAGGGTGATGAGAGTGAGGTCGAGCCTCAAGATAGAGAGATGATCTAGAGGGATACATATGATGATGATGATGATGATTGTGAGGATGCTTTTCTGCAAGAAGGGGAGTGTGTGGTTCCAAACTTTATAGTGAGGCGTGCCATGATTAGTAAGGCGATAGATGATCCTAGCCAATGGGAAAATCTATTCCATACTAAATGTCTTGTGAAGGTAAATGTGTGCACTATGGTTATAGATAATGGAAGTTGTGCGAATGTGGTTAGTGTTGCAATGGTGAACTTCTTGAAATTGCTAACTACACCTCACACTAGTCCTTACAAGTTGCAATGGTTGAATGAATACAATGAGTTAAAGATCACAAGGCAATGTGTGATATATTTTAAGGTATCCAACTACCATGATGAGGTACTTTGTGACGTGAAACCAATTCAAGCTTGTTACTTATTGTTAGGAAGGCCTTGGCAATACGATAGGTCGACCAAACATGATGGAAGGTCCAATCGGTATACAATTGAGAAGGATGGCTGAAAGGTCGCTCTTCATCCATTATTGCCTTCCCAAGTGAATGAATTACACCAAAATATATGGGAATTGAGGGAAAAGTAAAAGAAGGCCGAGAGTGGGGGAAATGAGGGGAACCCGAGAGTGAGGAAGTAGGGGAAGCCGAGGGGTCCCTAAATTCTAAGGGGCACAAGAGCATGGTGATGATGGCTAGGAGGAAGGAACTATTCGTGGATCATGATGAGGGAACTCCAATGCTCCTCTTGGCTCATTATTTTAATACTAACCCCACTAATGTTTCCATTTATCCTCTTATTTCTCATGTTTTGTAGGATTACGAGGATGTCTTCCCAAAGGAATTGCCGAAAGGATTGCCTTCACTTTGGGGCATTGAGCACCAAATTGATTTTCTGTCAGGCTCACAATTGCCCAACAAACTGGCTTATAGAAGAAACCCGACGGATACCATGTGATTTTGGGTGTATTTATACGCCTAAGCACCATAACTTACCCATATTTTAGCTAAGTTTGGAGAACAAAGTGCATAGTTTCTTATGTTTTTTACTCTACTTCTATGTAATTGAGCTAACCAATATGATTATCATGATTTCAGGTATTAATAAGGTAGATGAAGACATAATGGGACTATGGAATGCGGATGGCATATGACACAAGAGAAAGTAGAAGTCTGGACCAAATGTGGTGCCTAAAAACTATGTCCAAGACTAATTTGTCATTTAGAGTTAGTCCAGGGACTTAGAAGGAAATTATGAGGGAAAAGTTATTAAAACTACTTGATGCTGAAAAGTTATGTATTACTCATTATTCTGTATTATTCATTATTCTGTATTATTTTTACACTGAGAGTGGTTGCTTAGCACTAAGGGAGAAACGCAATTTCTTCTTCTCCACCAAAAATTAGGTTCACTTTTTGGTATGATGAATATTTCTATTGTGGTTTCCGCTTTATTCATGAGTAGTTAAGTTTATTAGTTAGGGTTATGGAAGCCTTGTAACATACAATCTATTACTCTGGGTTTTTGAATTCATCATGCATTCTTATGGATTTTCTTATATCATTCTCTCTTCGTTTATCTTGAATTCTCGTGGTTGCAAACATAGAGGATGTGCCTTAAAACACAACTTGTTCGATAGAATGGTTGTTGTTCGAAAAAGAGAGTAGTGATAAGAAAATAGGATTTCCAACCCCTAATTCATATGTTAATACCTTAACAGGTTAACTACTTGGAGATTTCGTATTGTTTTTGTAAACACTTTTGATTCGAGAGAACTAAAGTGAATTAGTCCTTGATGGTTGAGAAACAATAGGATTATGTTATTAAATACAATATGCTTCTCTGTAAGCACGATACATGTATTAATTAGTAAAACCCATAGTTAGAAAACATTGAAAACTACAAGGTGGACATAACCCTAGCTTGCTATTTCTATGGATTCAAATACTACACATCTCTCATCTTGTTACTCTGAAACTATAAATTTGTGATCTGAATGAAACTCCCTATTTATTTTACGAAAACGAATGGTTAAAAGTTAACTAATCTGCATACAACTTAATTAGCACCATATTCTCTATGATATTGGACCCCAACCTAGTTGGGTTATATATTTGACAACAACCGCTTACACTCTTGTAAAAGAGTTGTAATTTGGGCGTATCACCAAGGAATTGCAACGCCAAGTTGAGAAACTTCTCAACAAAGGGTACATCAAGGAGAGTATGAGCCCTTGTGCAGTCCCGGTGCTACTATCTCCATGAAAGAAGGGACTTGGCGTATGTGCATTGATTATCGAGCCATTAATAAGATAATGGTAAAATATCGTCACCCTATTCCTTGGCTAGATGATATGCTTGATGAATTGAGTGGTTCATGTTTGTTTTCTAAAATTGATTTGAGGAGTGGATATCACTAAATCTGTATACAACCGGGTGATGAATGGAAAACCACCTTCAAGACCAAATTCGATCTCTATGAATGGATGGTTATGCCATTCGACCTAACAAACGCTCCAAGTACTTTCATGAGATTAATGAATCATGTGATGAAGACATTTATCAAAAAGTTTGTTGTTATTTACTTTGATGATGTGTTGGTGTATAGTAAGTCCTTAGATGAGCATGTAAAGAATTTACAATGTCTGTTTGATATCTCTGAATGGAGAAAGTATATGCTAATCTAGAAAAGTGTTCTTTTGGTGTCCATGAGGTTGTATTTCTTGGGTTTGTGGTGAGCTCAATAGGGGTCAAAGTGGATGAATCTAAGATTGACGCCATTAAAAATTGGCCAACTCCCGAAACCATGGGTGAAGTGAGAAGCTTCCACTAGTTGGCTAGTTTTTATAAATGTTTTATCAAAGGATTTAGCACCATTGTCGCCCCCTTGACCAAAGTGATTAAAAAGTATCGGTCTTTCAAATGGGGAGTTGAACAAGCTAAGGCCTTTGAGGACTTGAAAGTTGTGCTCATCTCGGCCCCTTTGCTACAATTGCCGAATTCCGACAAGACTTTTGAGGTCGAATGTGATGCTAGCAAAGTTGGCATAGGCGCGGTTTTAATGCAAGAATTGAAGCCTATTGCCTACTTTAGCGAAAAGCTCAAAGGAGCAACTCTAAACTACTCTACACACGATTTAGATTTGTATGCCTTAATTAGAGCCTTGGCCACTTGGCAACATTATTTGTGGCCTAAAGAATTCGTGACCCAAATGTATCATGATTCCCTGAAGCTTCTACTGGCACAAGACAAGCTTAACCGGTGGCATGCCAAATTGATTGAATTTCTTGAAACTTTCCCTTATGTTATTCATTACAAGAAGGGTAAAGAAAATGTGATTGCTGATGTTTTTTCCAAAAACATGTGCTTGTGTCTACTTTATTGTCCAAGTTGATGGGGTTTGAAAGCCTCAAGTCTTTATATCCCGAGGACCCTCACTTCGCTCCTATCTATAGGGAAAGTAAAGAATTGGATAGGGATAAGTGGGTTACGAAAAGGGGTTCCCATCCCTATACCAAATTTGATGGATACTTGTTTAAGGATAGACGATTGTGTGTTCCCTCAAGTTCATAAAGAGAATTATTTGTAAGGGAAGCACACAATAGCGGTCTAATGGGCCATTTTAGGGTCGAGAAGACCCTCGGAATTTTGGAAGAATAATTTTATTGGCCTAGAATGTACAAGGATGTGGCCCGGATTTGTGGATAATGTGTTGAGTGCAAAGGAGCCAAGTCACGTCTCCAAACCCACAGGTTGTACACCCCATTGTCCACCCCTTTGCGTCCTCTGCTTAACATATCAATGGACCTCGTGTTGGGACTGCTGAGGACTAGAAGGGGCGAGATAGTATTTTTGTCGTGGTGGATCAATTTTCCAAGATGGTTCACTTTATTCCTTGTTCTAAATGTGATGATACGCCTAGTGTAGCCTTTTTATTTGTTGATAATATTGTAAAACTTCATGGTGTTCTGAGAACCATAGTGAGTGATAGGGATTCTAAATTCCTAAGCCACTTTTGGAAGTCCATGTGGGGTAGGCTCGATACTAAGTTGTTGTTTTTGACTTCATGCCACCCACAAACCGAAGGCCAAACTAAAGTAGTAAATAGGACCTTAGGGTCTATGCTACGGTCCATGGTTAAGGGAAAAATGACTTCTTGGGAGGATCACTTACCATTGATTGAGTTTTCTTATAATCGTGTTATACACTAAAGCACGGGGATGACACATTTTGAGTGTGTATATGACATCAACCCACTCACCCCTTTGGATTTAACCCCTTTGCCAAGTGTTCTTGTGATAAGATTAGATGGAAGCAAATGAGCCGAGTCCATGAAGAAGCTACATGAGAAGGTGAGGTTGCGGTTGGATAATAAAAACCAAGAAGTTGCAAGGCGATCCAACAAAGGAAGAAGAAAGCTCATTCTTGAACCGGAAGATTGGGTGTAGGTGCACCTAAGGAAGGATCGATTTTCGTATCAAAAGAATGCTAAGTTGATGTTGCGGGGTGATGGTCCATTCTAAGTATTAGAAAGGATCAACTACAATGCCTACAAGATTGATCTACCCCCAAAATATCAAGTGCACAACACTTTCAACGTGTGTTACCTCTCTCGGGTGGAAACGATAGAGGATGGCAATGATCTGAATTTGAGGACAAATTTCCTTCAATATGGAGAGAATGATACGAGAATTCCTAGCTTGAGATCTTTCACACAAAGCCAACCACGTGAGTTTCAATGACTCCAAGCCTTGTTCATATCCTTGGCCATATGCGAGGCCCTTGTGAGCCTATCTAAGGGCCTATACTTATTAAAGTGTGAAGAGGCCCACCAAAGCACCTCAAATCAACCCACTTAATGCCAAGGGTGTCTTGGCCTTTTGTCTCTCCTTTGTAATTGACTATATAAGCCATGTGTTAGGGCTAGTCCTCTTTAGTTCATTCAGATTATTGAAGACAACAAACACTTGTAATAATTTGTGACTTCTCTTTCCTATTTAGAGAGGCCAAAATCGAAACTCACTAGTAGAGTAATACCAGTATTGTATATTGACTAGAAACTAGGAAATTGGGGGTTCTTTGAGTTCCTCTTGGTCCAAGTAAGAACTTGGTGTTGATATTCATTAGTCTTAGGGTCCTTTCTCATTGTTAGGGTTCTTAGATCATTGAATATTGTATGTCTAGTTTCTATCTCTTGTTATCATTGTGTTGTTGAATCTAAAAGTCTAGTGAAGCCGTGTGGGGCTCTTTCGATTCACTAGCATTGTTGATATATGTTGTTCTTGTTATTAAACTCATTTTCTAGTTTCAAAATCAAGTGTTGGAAGCCTAGTGAAGCAGTGTGTGGCCATTTTCGATTCACTAGCACTTTGTTGATCATCTTGTTGTCCTTGTGTTGGCTTGAATCTCTTGATATACACTTAATCTTGTACCAATTAGAGAGGATTTTCATCAGACACCTAACATGCATAATGAATATATCAACAAGCCACTTGCAAGTAATACCATTGAAAATGAATATGTCAGCAGTAACAGAATAAAGCTCACCTAAAATGAAGAAGATGATGAAAGAAAGCAACGAAGGTTCCAATTTAAAATTGGTTTTCACATCCAATGAAGAAAACCCCAAAACTAAAAACATCAAAAGTAAGGCGGAGAACTTTGTCACTCATTCTGAAGTTGTGTTTCAGTGACACGTGCAGCAGCTATCAGGAGGGCTTAACACATATTAGTCAATGAACTGAAATGACAAAATTGTCCTTTAGCGTAATCAGGGAGGACAACCGAGAGGTCCTTGCTTCAACAACAACAATAACAACAACAACAACGGTAATTCCTTCATTCCTAAACAAATGATTTTTAGCCTTTTCATTTTGTCTTTACATAAATGGTGTTTTGAATTTATATAAAGATAAAATGGAAGAAATTATGTTGGAGATATTATTTTGAATTATAAGACATATATTAATTAATAAGTAAAAAAGTTAAATTTAAAATTTGAATTTAAAATGAATATATAAAATTTTGAATTGCTAAAAAGATAATGATTATATCCAAAACTGAATTTGAAAATATTTTTTCAGTGTGTAAATTTTATTTAGTTATTTAGTAAAATTTTAAACCTTTTATTTAAATTAAAAAGATATAACAAAATACTATTGAAAAAATAAGCTTTGAAATATAAAGAGATAACTTTATTAATTTATTAAAACTAGAGATAATGACTTTATAAATAAGAAACGAAAATATGTGGTATAGTTTATTTTGAACTCATTTACAGTTCTCTTAAGCTTATCCTACCAGATATTGTAATCTCATACAATTTCTTATTTTAAAATTTTGAAATTACAGTTTCTTTTTATCCAAATCAATATCAACTAACACTATATATGGGATCATTCCATTCTGATTCACTCTCTTTACTATTAATAATAGCTTCTTCTCCTCCTCTTTTTATTTTTTATTTTATAGTTTAATTTATTTTTTATTTTAATGTCCACGATTTCATTTATGTGTAATTTTGAGGTTCAGAGATATCTTATTGATTAGTTTAATGAAATCAAATATTTGTCTTCTTAATTATTGTTATGCTGATTAATTTTCTCGCAGATGATACAAACGGCTTGACATGAAGTGCATTGAAAAAATAAAACTAATATGTGATAGCAACAATGAATAACCTTTTTATACGCTTCAAATTATTAGTCAGTAATTAAAGTTGCATTATATTATACATAGAAAAGTAAAAGAAATTGTGCAAATATGTTGATTTTATTAAGCAATTGTATCAAAAATTATTAATTATTATATAAATTTGATTATTTTGTACAGAAAAGAGCATGTTCAATTGGTCAAATTATGAAATTTGGAGATCTTAAATGGAGGTACGATATTAATTTTAAAATATTCATTAAGGCAAGATGTTCAATGAAATGTTGCAATTGAAAGTGCCTACTAAAATTTATTATCTAAAATCTGGTAAAATTTAGTGAGAAACACATCATGTATTTGGAACAAACTTTTGTCAATTTATGTTAAAAGTTTAATATTTTTTTCGTTGTTATTATGTTATTGTTGTAGCATTATATTTATCTTTTGTTATAGAAGTAACTAAGGAATTTTAAGTTTGTATGTATGATTATATATGATTTATACAAATATCTCATAAACATAAAATGAATAGTTAGACTTTTTCTTTTAAGTAATATGATTTAACACGTTTGGGTATTATTAAGAAACATAAATGAGTAAAGATATAGTGATAAGTATTGAGATGGGGGAGGGGAACTAGGTTTAGTTATTGTGACACGTTAATGGACAAGTCCGGTGGTTAGCCAATTTAAGTAAAAGGTATATAAGAAAAATCTGAACCCTAATAACGATGCATGAAAAAAATCTTCGAAACTTAATTATTTTCTGGCAATTATGACTACTACCTCCGGTGGGACAGACCCACCGAATGAAAGTTTAAACCAGAATAGTGGAGGGGAAGTGAAGTTGAATTAGTTAGGACCAAAATATGCAGATCTATTGAAGAGTAAAACGTATGTTATGACAACATTAGGGTTCCTCCGAAGCCAGTTATAATGATGCATGGGGAACCAACAATTACGTGAAAATCTTCAGAGGTTAAGAATTTAATCATACAAGAGAATCTACAGTTTGCAATAATTGGAAAATTTTCATACGGCAAGCCAGATGTTCATGCTCTACGTAAGGCAATTCCATCACAATGTGATGTCAAGGAAGAGTGTAATATTGAAGTGCTGGACTCACGACATATATTGATAAGGTTGAACTAGCTGGAGGATTATGTTCGACTGTTATCAATAGCTGCCTATTACATTAAGGCTAATTACATTTATTGGCAAATGAGAACCCTCAAATGAGGCCTCTGGTTTGAACCGGATGTAGAAACCACAACAGGCATTACATGGATCTCAATGCTGGATCTATCACCAAATTGTTTTGCTAAAGAAGTATTTTTTTTCAATAGCATCTACAGTGGAAAAGCCATTAATGGTGGACATGGCTACACAAAATCACACAAGGCCTAGTTGTGCCAGAGTTAAAATAGAGGTGGACCTTGTTGCTAAATTGCAAAAAAGAGTGAAGATCAATGAAGTGGATGATATAAGTGGGGAAATAAAATCCAAGTAGATTAAGATACAATATGATTACAAGCCTAAATACTGTAAGGATTGTTGTTTACAAGGGAATGATGAAAAGACTTATTGGAATCTTCATTCGGAGATATATGACAAGATACAAGAGCAGAAGGAGGCCAAAAAAAGTACTAAAGAAGATGTAAATCAGATTGAGCAAGTGCAAAAAAGGGAAATAAGCAACAAAACTCAATGGCTACAAAGGAGGAACAAATACAAGAGAGATAAATATGGGCATATTTTAGGAGAAGTGGAGGATAAGATGGAGGAATTGGAGATATCAAATGCATTTGATGCTTTAGTTTGAGAGAATACAGAGGTATAAGACACATCAATTACCAGGCAGACTAAGCAAAGTATAAAAGATTGGGTTAATAGGAGCTTTGTCAAGGTGACACAAAATATGGAAAAAGAACATCCAAGAAATAATAATAATAAGGACCATGTACAAGTTGACAACACAAATATAGAGAAAGAAAAAAAGGTAGAAGTAGCAGCAGTGCAGACAAAGGCCAAAGATGTGCAGCAAACACAAGAACAACAAAAAATAAATAATGATGAGAAGGAATTAAGCAATATGGATGAGTTAATGATGGTAGTTCATAACAAGGATGAGAACCAGGAGATGATACTATAAGGGGTTGAACCACTAGCAATGGAAACAGGAAACATGATGGAGATTGTAAATAAGAACAAACAAGATCTAGATGCTGAGGATTTGGGTGATAACATTGGCAAGGTTGCACTTGAGGGAAACTTATCTCCAAAGCAAATTCAGTCATTAAGTGCAAAGTATGGTAGAAAATAGAAAAAAAAAAGTAAAAACATTGGAGAAAGTGCAATGCAGACAATGAGTCAGTTGGTAAAATCCTCATCATAATGAATTCTTTAATTTGGAACATCAAATCAGTAAACATACAGAAAGCCTTTACAAGGCTGATCACAATGCATAAAAGATATCACTTTGGATTCATTGGCTTGATGGAACTATTTCAGAATGGTCATCACATAGAAGAGTACAAAGAAAGACTAGGTATGCAACATGTTGTGGCAAACAGCTCTGGCAAGATATGGCCATTTATGGATACAATGATTGAATGAGAGGTACAAAGGAAGAGCAGTTGTTTTTGTCACTCTAGTGTATGCAAAATATAATCAGAATGAGAGGTTGGTTTATGGGAATCACTGGGTGAAATGGCTAGTTTAATTCAAGACCCATGGTTGGTTGGTGGATATTTTAATTTGATAAGGTCTGGGGAGGAGAAGCTAGAAGGTTTACTAGTCACTATAGAGGAGACTCATGATTTTAATACTTGTATTAATATTTGCAACCTGGAGGAAAATACCTTCAAAGAAAGAAAATATACATGGTGGAATGGCAGAATTTTTTAGGATTGTATATTTCAAAGGTTGGATAGAGTATTGGTGAATAATAAGCTGCAGGAATTTTTTCCTATCATGGAAGTAGAGCATCTTGTGAGGAGTGGCTCTGACCATGCTCCAATGTTGCTACAGTTTACGAATGTAAGTGAACATCTGATTAAACCTTTTAAGTTCCTTAATTTTTGGCTCAAAGAAGAATCATGCATGGAAGTCATTAGGCAAAACTAGAATACTGACTTTGAAGGAAGCCCTTTTGTAAAGTTTCAGAAAAATCTAAAGAATACTAAATCAGCTTTGACTAAGTGGAGTAAACTAACTTTTGAAAACATTTTCCAAGAGATTGCCACATTGGAGGAGGTGATAAAAGTAAGGGCGCAATATTTTGAAGAAGAGCCATCAGGTACCAACAGAGCTAAGTTGCCACAAGCATAGGCAGAATTAGCATTGCAATTGAGAAGAAATGAAGACTTTTGGAAGCAAAAAATAGGTTTTCAATGGTTCAAAGATGGAAAAAGAAACACTAGATTTTTCCATGCAGTGGTGAAAGGTAGAAGGGCTAGATTAAGAATCTAGAGAATCCAAGATACAGAAGGAAATTGGTTGGAAAATCAAGATGAAATATCAGAAGCTGCAGATTCTTTTTTCCAAAAATAGTTTGAAAAGCAGAAGGATGCTGAAGATTTCTCAATGCTAGAGGTTCTTCCAAAGCTCATAACAGAAGTTCAGAATGAAGAATTGAAGATGATCCCAACTATAGAGGAAGTACAAGTAGCAGTGATGGGATTGAATAGAAACAGTGTTGTTGGTCCTGATGGTATGGCAGGTGCATTTTATCAGGATTAATAGAGCATAATCTCAAAGGATGTATACCAAATGGTCAGAGCCTTATTTTGTGGATATGAGCTTACAAGGTTTATTACTCACACAAATTTAGTTTTATTACCAAAAAAGTTAGTAGTAAATACTTTTTCAGATCTTAGACCTATTTTACTTAGTAATTTTATGAATAAGGTATTTTCTAGAATTATTCATGAAAGATTAAAGTGTATTCTTCCTTATATAGTGTCTGAAGATCAAGCTGATTTTGTTCAAGGCAGGAGTACAACTGGAAACATTTTGGTGGTTCTAGAAATAGTTTCTAAAATCAGGAAAAGGGGAAAGCCTCCTAACATGGTGATGAAACTGGATATGATGAAGGCATATGACAGGGTTGAATGGTTGTTTCTCACTAAAGTGTTGAGGAAGATTGGTTTTTGTGAATAAATAATTGATATGGTGTTCACATTGCTAGCAAATAACTGGTATTTGATACTCCTAAATGGACAACCTAAGGGTTTCTTCAAATCATCTAGGGGGCTCAAGCAAGGAGATCCATTATCACCTACATTGTTCATCATTGTAGTAGAGGATTTATCAAGAAGCTTAAAGCAACTATTGGTCAGAAAAGAGTTCAAGTCATTTCGTATGCCTAAAGGAAGTCCAAAGCCCAATCATCTTGCATTTGCAGATGATATGATTATACTCTGTAAGGAAGAAATGGTTACATTGCAGCTGATTACAGAAACATTGTAGAAGTATGAGAAGGTCTCTGGGCAGAAAATTAATAAGAAAAAAAGTGCATTATATTTTTATGGTAGTGTTTCACTTGGAGCAGTTGTAATAGCAGAGGTAGCAATAGGTATATCGAGACAGGACTTCCCCTTAACTTATTTGGGTTGTCCAGTGTTCTTCATGAGGAATAATAAGGTGTATTATCAACAGATTATGAATAAAATTACTAACAGGTTGCAAGCATGAAAGGAAAAGTTGCTATCTTTTGGAGGTAGAGCAATTCTTATTAAGCATGTACTTCAAATCATTCCCATACACTGCCTATCTGGTATTAATCCCCCTAAGAATATGCTAAGTACTATTTAAAAAATATTTTCTAAGTTCTTCTGGAGTAGTACCATAAGGGGAAGAGGAAGACATTGGGTATCATGGTTTACTATGTGTGTACCTGAGGCGGAAGGGGGGATGGGTTTCAGGAGGTTAGATGATGTTTCAACAACCCTATTTTGTGAGCTATAGTGGAACTTTAGAACTAAGAAGACTCTTTGGAGTGACTACATGTTTAATAAGTACTGCAAAAGATATCATCCTAAAGAAGTTTGGTGGAAAGTGGGAGGAGGCTCTCAGGTGTGGAAGAAGATGCTACAGGTAAGGGACCTAATTGATCATCTAATTATTTGGAAGATTAGAGGAGAGAATGCTCATTTATGGTTTGACAATTGGAGTGGGTTACGAGATTTCTACTCTATTCTGCAAGACAACAAAGAAGGGGAAACAAGCTATCAAAGTGTGAAGGATTTGATATCTGGAGGAATTTGGGATGAAGAGCTAATGAAGAAATTATTGCCTGAAGAAATAGTGGAACACGTAATTCATAATGTAAGGCCAGTGATGGATATAAATTATTCATATAATTCTGTATATAAAAATTATATTTTTAAATAAAATATGAATAATTATATTTGATCTTCGCATATTTTCTGACAAATTCTACAGGAAAAAAAGTACAGGAAGAATATAAAAGAACAAATAAAGAAATAAAAGAATTCCACGGGTGTAACCACAAAAGCTTGCTCACACTCGTTAAGTGAAGGAAACAAGTGAAGGTTTTAAGAAGAAGTTACAAATGACTGTCACAACGACCACTTCAAAAGCTTGCTCACACCCATCAAGTGAACGTTTTGAGAAGAGTTATAAGTTGACCGTCATAACGACCACTTCAAAGAATGCATTCGTTGGTTCAACATTATAATTTTCTATAAATATAGGCATTTCTTTGATTATTAAGCATCCAACAATTAGCAAAAACAAAGTGTTGGTCTCTTGTAATAAATATTTCTTCAAGTCTTTTCCACGTATCTAGTTTCTTAAATTTAAGTTTTTTTCTCTACTTACATAATGGAGTGATCTCTTTGTGTTGGGAGCGCTGATAAAACTCGGTATAATATTATAATATAAATCTTATTTTAGTTCTTTCAAGACTTGATTTTATTTAAAAGCTAAATACTTAGTGTTGAAATTCTTGTACTAAAAATTAGCATTACTTGATATTTTATATTATAGTTATAGTTATATTAAGTTGTACTTCCCAGAAGGAAGAAAACTAAATATACTATAAGTATTTCATAAAATATAAGTAATAATAATTTTTAGTCACTTGTTATTTCAAATCTTTGAAATTGTTTCTTTTAATCCTTATCCTCACAGAAGGATTATTTTAAACTATTTCTTAGATTTAAATAATCTTTGTCTTATTTGTTTCAATTCGTATCCTCGCGGAGGGATTGACTCAACTAAGATTGTTGATTTGAGGGGTCATTATCTTATTTTTTTCAATCTGTATCCTCGCGGAGAGATTGTCTCAGGTAAGTTAATGATTTAAAGATTACTCGCAAGGGGTCTTTATTCCTCATAAACACATAAATCAATAGTCTAGAAAGTTATTCTATAATTTTGTAGAAATTACTAAAATAATAATTTTATTATAATAAACATATCAAGTGAATTCAAAAACTCTCAACTTCCTCTCCAAGATAATCTTTTAAACATTATTTCTTTACATTTTTTTTTTCAAACTTAAGAAATTATCCTCTTTTCATCAATTTGATTCTCAAATAGTAGTCAAGATAATACAAGTTTGTAGCATAGATTTTCTAATCTCTGTGGGATGATATCTTAAACTATACTAGAATTTGACA
The DNA here is from genome assembly GCA_030864215.1 of Capsicum pubescens. Classification (NCBI taxonomy): domain Eukaryota; kingdom Viridiplantae; phylum Streptophyta; class Magnoliopsida; order Solanales; family Solanaceae; genus Capsicum; species Capsicum pubescens. Next base: position 256,665,786 of record CM061544.1, on the reverse strand, counting down.
AAGTACGAGCAACAAAGATGGTATACAGTTTGGACTCGTCAAATTTTTGACGCTGTTGTCGGGGATTGGCATACATCTACTTCAGACTAGGTGTTTTGATACTACTTTGAGAGCTTACTTTTCTGTTTATTATTATTCTCGCTAATCTTGTTCTCGTCTTACTTTATTTATTTTTATTGAACTTATTTCTCTACTTTATAAGTTTCAGGTAGTTTATGACCCGCTCCTCTATAAAAGATTTAGCCAGTTACGATCCCGAAATTGAAAGAACAATTCGTTGGCGTAGGAAAGAACAAGCATCAACTTCTCAAAACTTTAGCAGGATGGAACACCAACCGGATGATTAAATTCCACCACCAGAAATTCCACCACATGATCTAGATGATCAATTTGATGAAGTGGTGCCTAGACCCGTAAATAGAATTTTGAGGGATTACGCTAGACCAGACTACTTCAACTATGAATTTAGTGTTCGAAAAACCCCAATAGCATCCAACAATTTTGAAATCAGGACTGAATTAATTCAAACAATTCAACAATCATGTACTTTTTTGGTGATCTAAGCGACGATTATTTGATTGATCTCTTAGAATTAGTTGAAACTGCTAAATACAATAGAGTCTCTCCTGAAGCAATTAAGTTAAGGATATTTCCTTTTTCTTTAAAAGGAGATGCCAAAACTTGGTTGCGAAGTTTACCTCAAGGGTCTATTACCACATGGGATCAGATGACTCAGAAATTTTTATACAAATATTTTTTTCCAGCTAAAACCACAAAGTTAAGACAAGAGATTTCTAATTTCTTGCAGACTGAAACTAAAATCTAGATAGACAGGTCCCTATTGTGTTACAAATATCACTTCTTATGGAGCTATTGAAATACAACATATCAAAGGTGGAGATAAGTTTAAGGTAAATGATCATAGGCTAAAATTATATCTTGAAGGACAGTTTGATGAACAACCGACAGTGACACTGATTTAATAATGAATCAAGCAATGAATAAGTCGAGATGATGACATTAAACTCAGAACTACAATTTTTGCTCGTACCCATTGAGGGTGAAGTAATGGAGCCTCTTAAGTCCAGTATAAATTCACGTCAATTAATTGCTTAATCAATTGACTTGATTAATATCCAGGTTATTGTACAACCAGAACATCTCATAAAGGCCTCTACAAAAACAGAGTCACCTACTTAGGAGTAATTCCATAGTGATCGCTATGCCTAAGTAACTAGTTGATTAACCAATTAATTGTGCATGATAATTATTGGCTCAGGTAATTTTTTGGTTTATATTAAATCAAGGACAAATAATTATTTGTTTCTAGTACTATATATATATAAACTTGTATTTGATACTTCACTACAGAATCGAGGAATAAAAAATAAATTGAAAAGTTATTTTTCCTTGAGAACAATATATATATATATATATACATATACATATATATATATATACATATACATATATATATATACATATACATATACATATATATATACATATATATATACATATATATATACATATATACATATATATATATATATCCTTAAAATCACAACCTATTAAATCTTTATTTATTATTATTATTATAATTATTTTTACTCATATATTCATATTTCTATTGTAGAAGGGCACATTGAAACTCCATCGAAGCAACAATCACATCGAAGCTGAAGAATATAATTTATATATATATATATATATATATATATATATATATATATATATATATATATATATATATATATATATATATATATATATACTGATAATAAATATAAGGTGTATGACTGCATTTTCTTTCAAGCTTTCTTTTGCAGTTGTAAATTTGAAAGCCAAAAATATTTTTTATATTTCTCTTTAAACATGATTGCATTGTAGGTTTTAAATTAACAAAATAAATTTTTTACATTATGGTCAAGATTATTTCTTTCTCTTTTCACCATATGAATTTCATAATTTTTTATTTTTTATTTTGTGAAGGAAAAAGCAAGCATCTTCAACTCAAAAATCTTGTGTATTGAGAAGAGTTATGATCACTAAACAGGAGGAATCAACAAATTTGGCTAGAACTTGGTCTTAATGTTTCTCAAGGCGAAATAATAGACGATACTTATTTCTGAAAAATGATATTAGGCCTTCTTTGATATCAAATTTTAACATCTATTTCTATCCACGCCCACATATTTTTCCTTTTTAGAACCTTTGTTTGGAGCCCTAATCTTTTTTTGTTTCTAACACTCTAATTCTCAGAAAAATATGTGTAAGTTCAAATATGCACATATTTTCACTTCAACTATAATTGGAAAGTATTGAATAGATGGGAAAAAATGAAATTTAAAAATATAACTTTCTTTGGGAAATGGAAAAAGAGGGAGAAATGAAAATTAAAAAAATTAGTTCAGAAAAAAAAAAAAAGGAAAGAGAGAAAAAAAAGAATGAGAATGAAAGAAAGAAATTGTCCCAAGAAAAAAAGTCACTATTAAAATATCCTTATCCTACCAACCTGAAGCCTAACATTACAAGCCTATAAAGTCTTAAAATGATTTCAGAAAATAGTGTCGAATCTATATTAGTGGAGACAAACACAAGGATCAAGCCTATGGACAAAACTGTGATACTCACTGAATAAGTAATCATAAACCAATCAATTCTGAAGGGTTGAAGAGAAGAAGAAAGCAAGTTCTTTCTGATCAGAGCAAGGTAAATATTTGGTGAGTTTAGAAAGATTAATTAAATTGACCCTTATGAAAGAAATTTATTCTGCATAAATTTTCTACCCTACAAAAATCATGATTTAAAAAAAAAAAATCTTCTTTTTCCTCGAGGACGAGCAAAAGTTCAAGTATGGGGGAATTTGATGGATATAAATTATTCATATAACTTAGTATATAAAAATTATATTTTTAAATAAAATATGAATAATTATATTCGATCCTCGCATATTTTCTGATGAATTCTACACGAAAAAGAGTACAAGAAGAATACAAAGGAAGAAATAAAGAAATAAAAGGATTCCACGGGTGTAACCACAAAAGCTTGCTCACACCCGTCAAGTGAAGGAAACAAGTGAAGGTTTTAAGAAGAAGTTACAATTGACCGTCACAACGACCACTTCAAAAGCTTGCTCACACCCGTCAAGTGAAGGAAACAAGTGAACGTTTTGAGAAGAATTATAAGTTGACCGTCATAACGACCACTTCAAAAAATGCATTTGTTGGTTCAACATTATAATTTTCTATAAATAGAGGCATTTCTTTGATTATTAAGCATCCAACAATTAGCAAAAACAAAGTGTTGGTCTCTTGTAATAAATATTTCTTCAATTCTTTTTCACATATCTAGTTTCTTAAATTGAAGAATTTTTTTCTACTTACATAATGGAGTGATCTCTTTGTGTTGGGAGCGTTGATGAAACTCGGTATAACATTATAATATAAATCTTATTTTAGTTCTTTCAAGACTTGATTTTATTTAAAAGCTAAATACTTAGTGTTGAAATTCTTGTACTAGAAATTAGCGTTACTTGATATTTTATATTATAGTTATAGTTATATTAAGTTGTACTTCCCACAAAGAAGAAAACTAAATATACTATAAGTATTTCATAAAATATAAGTAATAATAATTTTTAGTCACTTGTTATTTCAAATATTTGAAATTGCTTCTTTTAATCCTTATCCTCACGGAAGGATTATTTTAAACTATTTCTTAGATTTAAATAATATCTATCTTATTTGTTTCAATTCATATCCTCGAGGAGGGATTGACTCAACTAAGATTGTTGATTTGAGGGGTCATTATCTTATTTCTTTCAATTTGTATCCACGCGGAGAGATTGTCTCAGGTAAGTTAATGATTTAAAAATTACTCGCAAGGGGTCTTTATTCCTCATAAACACATAAATCAATAGTCTACAAATTTATTCTACAATTTTGTAGAAATTACTAAAATAATAATTTTATTATAATAAACATACCAAGTGAATTCAACAACTCCCAACTTCCTCTCCAAGATAATCTTTTAAACACTATTTCTTTACATTTTTTTTCAAACTTAAGAAATTACCCTCTTTTCATCAATTTGATTCTCAAATAGTAGTCAAGATAATACAAGTTTGTAGCATAGATTTTTCAATCTCTGTGGAACGATATCTTAAACTATACTAGAAGTTGATAGAGTACGAGCAACAAAAATCGTATACAATTTGGACTCGTCAGCCAGCCCAGCAGCAGACACTAAATGATAAACCAATATGGAGTGTGGAAGCAAGAGAAAATTTCACTGTGAAGTGAGCATGGGATTATGTGAGACATAGAGAAGAGCTTAATGAATTCTATAGGCAATTGTGGATAAAAGGAATACCATTTAAGATGGTATTTTTTATGTGGAGGATGTGTAAAGGAAGAATTGTAGGGAATGATACAATAAGGAGATAGGGTATACATGGTCCTTCCAAGTGTTGGTGTTGTCAAAACCAGTACAAAAGACCATATCTCATGTGCTACTGAGATCTCATTCCGCTAATGGGACATGATTCTATTTTTCTTTTTTTGCAGGTATCAATATCCAAGGATTGAGTCTAAGAGAGACAATACAAGCATGGTAGGAAGTTCAGGTGAAGCATACAAGCATGATTGGAAGTTCAGGTGAAGCAGAGGGAGAAGATATATTATAGAGCAGTACCAGAAATCATCCTATGGGAACTATGGAGAAGAAGAAATGGTATGAAACATGAAGGTAGAATGGTGACAGTTCACAGAATAATCTATAATGTCACTAGGCATTTGAGAATGTTGTTGAAAGTTAGAAAGCCAAGCTTGGAGTTTCCTACTGAATGACCATCAATCCTACAACAGTTAAGTCAACTGAGGCCTAAAGTCAGAGTCAAGATAGTACTATGGGAACTGCCAGAGCAAGGTTGGTGTAAATATAACATAGATGGAGCATCAAAAAGGAATCCAGGTAGAAGTTCATGGACATTTTATTTGAGGGATGCACAAGGTGACTTAATACATGCAGAAGGGTCAATAATAGAGGACACAGACAACATGGAAGCAAAAGCAAAAGCAATACTATATGCAGCCACTCATTGCAATCAAACAGGGCAAGAAAGGGTAATTATTCAGACTGATTCACTTGCAATGCAGAAATTCATAAATCAGCTTTGGGAAGTTCCATGGAAGATAGTAGACATTGTAGAGCAGATAAAGCAATTAATGGTTGGCTAGCAAGTATTTATACAACATGTACTCAAAGAGGGCAATCAACTGGCTGATTACTTAGCTAACTTAGCAGTTTAATAAGTTAATTTCACATTCACATCATTCAACCAATTGCCAAGTTTAGGAAGGAGGATTCTTAATAGTGACAAGCAGTAATGCCCATATTTGAAACTAGTACCAACAAAGGGGTAAGAGGACTGGAAGGGCAACACCAAGTTTTTTCAAATGCACTATATGTACAACCTGATAAGGTAAACAAAAAAGTAAAAATACTACTTAGTCTATCAACAACAACAACAACAACAACAACAACAACAACAACAACAACAACAACAACAACAACAACAACAACAACAACAACAACAACAACAACAACAACAACAACAACAACAACAACAACAACAACAACAACAACAACAACAACAACAACAACAACAACAACAACAACAACAACAACAACAACAACAACAACAACAACAACAACAACAACAACAACAACAACAACAACAACAACAACAACAACAACAACAACAACAACAACAACAACAACAACAACAACAACAACAACAACAACAACAACAACAACAACAACAACAACAACAACAACAACAACAACAACAACAACAACAACAACAACAACAACAACAACAACAACAACAACAACAACAACAACAACAACAACAACAACAACAACAACAACAACAACAACAACAACAACAACAACAACAACAACAACAACAACAACAACAACAACAACAACAACAACAACAACAACAACAACAACAACAACAACAACAACAACAACAACAACAACAACAACAACAACAACAACAACAACAACAACAACAACAACAACAACAACAACAACAACAACAACAACAACAACAACAACAACAACAACAACAACAACAACAACAACAACAACAACAACAACAACAACAACAACAACAACAACAACAACAACAACAACAACAACAACAACAACAACAACAACAACAACAACAACAACAACAACAACAACAACAACAACAACAACAACAACAACAACAACAACAACAACAACAACAACAACAACAACAACAACAACAACAACAACAACAACAACAACAACAACAACAACAACAACAACAACAACAACAACAACAACAACAACAACAACAACAACAACAACAACAACAACAACAACAACAACAACAACAACAACAACAACAACAACAACAACAACAACAACAACAACAACAACAACAACAACAACAACAACAACAACAACAACAACAACAACAACAACAACAACAACAACAACAACAACAACAACAACAACAACAACAACAACAACAACAAATAGTAGTAGTACGTGGCATTGTGATGTAGTAGTAGTAGTAGATAATAATAATAATATAGTAGTAGTAGGTGACATGTGTTGTAGTAGTTGTGAATAATAATAATAATAATAATAATAATAATAATAATAATAATTAAAAAATAAAAAATTATATAATTAAATTATATCCACTTGTGGTAGGCAGTTAAACCTCACCCTTATTTGGGAATTATTTTAAAATTAAATATAAATTAAAAGTTATCTAAATTCAATTCATATTAACTTTTTCATTCATTTACATAATTCTAAACTGTCAATTAATTTTTAATGAAAACTCATAAAAGGCAAACGATTAAAATCACACTTTTAGGCACATCTTGGTTTAGGAAAAAAAAAAAAGAGAAACATTGTCTCCTATTTCTTTTAAAAAAAAGATAATTAAATTAATTAAATGAGATGAGTTTCTAATAAAACTAGTAAATTTAACCGCGCTTCGCGCAGTCATAAAATATGTGAAATATATAATTTAATATTTTTTTATACTTAAATATTTAAAAAAATTGAGAAAAAAATAATTAAAAATTCTGGCCAAAGAGACATTCTTTTTATCATAATATTTCCTACACGTTAGTTATATGCCTTTCCTAATTAAAATCTTTAACCCTAAATTTAAGCACAAATCAAAAGTCAGATAGTTCCTTTCTTTTCATCATAATATTTTTAAAATGTCCTCTCTCTCTCTCTCTTTATTTTTTGTTTTTTAAAATAATATATCCTACCATCTAAATAATTTCGTTTTATTCTCTCAAAATTTAGGGAGAGTATATAAGAAACAGACTAAGACAATATAAGTGAACAAAATAATTAAATTACTATTTGTAAATTAACACTATATTTTCGACAATAATATATAAAAAAAATCATTTATCTTCTTTTCTTTGCATCTATATTTTTCTATTCTCCTTATTTTATTTTCGTCTTTCTTTATTCAAATATGAAAATACTTCATATAGTTTAATTTCATTGCTTGCTCCTAATTTTATGCACAATCACCCAATATCATATTTTTTCTAAAATATTATTAATTTTTCCTCATATAAATACAAAGTAATACATTGAAAAATATGTAGAGAGGATAGATGAAGAAAACTAACTACAGTATACAAGTGTTCTGATTCATGCTTCTTTTCTTCTTCTTGCCTTGCCCTCTCAATGAGATTGTAATTGCTTAGCAAAGTCCGTTGATCCATTTTAGTGTTTGCTATCTTGAAAGGTAATCAAGGAATTAAGAACTATTCATATAATATAATGTGTTGTTTATCCAATATCACTACAAGCACACAAGATGATAACTTTTGAAGCTTTGAGATGATAAAACAATCTTAAATTCTTATGGCCTTTGTTCCTCGGCCTAATTCTTTTTGTCCTATCTATATTCTCAGAAAATCAAAAACTGTGATGGCAAATACATATTATATCTATTTATATAGTAGTATTTAAGGTTTAATGTTGTAGAACCCTTTCAAATTTTGTAATTAAATAATGAATAATTATATTGTAATTGGAAAAATTTATTAAAAAAAAAATAAAGATTTTTTTTTATAATAAAGGATGATGATTAGTTTTACTATTTTAATTCTTTTGTGAAGGCTTTAAAAAGTCTGTAATGTCTTGACATTTGTTAATCACAATAATATTTCTTCTTTATTAACTTTTTAGTGATGAATTAAGAGAGGTGGTATTTGGTACAGAGGATTTAATAATTGTGACTTTTGATGTTTTGTTTATTAACGGAAATTTAAGGCACAAAGAATTTAATAGTTGTGACTTCTGATTTTTTATTCATTTTATTTACTTAATCACATAAATAATACTTTAAAAAGGCAAAACTCTAAGAAAATAGATAAATACAAAAGCTAATCGTTGAGGCATGCCTCTAATCCTCTTTTATATATACTAGTTTAGTGTACGCGCTTTGCGCATGCACTTATGTTGAGTAAATAATTTATTTTTAGAAAAAAACGTCAATCAACATTTTAATTAGGGATTTAATTATAATAAAGAATCCAAATATTTTTTAATATAAAATAAAATTCATTTAATGTAAGATTGAGAGGGTGATTGATGTACTCTTTAAATTCCTTTAAGTTTTTCGATCACTATCATATGCAAGCTTATTACCTAATTTGTTGACATGAGTAACTAAATTGGCTGCCGATGTTCATTTCGTAAGATACAAATTTAAAATAATAATATTTTAATATAATACATGACTTAAAAGAAAATTTATCTAACTTATGTGTAATAAAAATGAAACTTGCAGCAGATGCAAATTCCAGTTTTTGAAAATAACTAATTTATTATTTGATCTAAGATTATCCTTAATAATAAAAAGTACAATAATTCTCTAAGTAACCAACAAATGTATCACTCCGACACAAAAAAGTTACATATAAAAGTGTACATGTGTTGAATATATGTGTAATGTTAATCAATAAAATATGCAAAACAAATATATTTTGTAAAATAAAAGTAAATATTATATTTAATATCGTTACTTTAAACATAATAAAGAAGAACAACACATCCAATTTAATTTTAAAATGGAATTTGAAAAATATAGAATTTAATTTGAACATAATAAAGAAGAACAACACATCCAATTTAATTTTAAAATGAAGTTTGAAAATTATAGAATGTACGCAGATTTTACTTTATATATTGTGAGGTAGAGATATTATTTTCCATAGACCCTCAACTCAAAAAGCAAAAAGTGTGAGACACATAATTACAAAAAAAAAGAAAATAACAAAATAGCAAAATACTAAGATCTAATTAACCAAATAATTCTAGATAATCATATTTATGTTGTACAATGTACATAAGTTTGATTGTACCACAAAGCCATTCCTTAGACAATAATGTTTCAACTTTAAAGGTGAAAAAGAAATCGTATGCCCTTAGAAAGTACCTTCTAATTTTGTCTTTCTATATTTCTATTTATGAGTTTAATTATTTTATGTGTAACTTGTCTCCAAAATTTTTTTTGCATCAACAACTTCATATTGACATTAATTACCCGTTAATATAATATATTTTACAAATTCTTAATCTTTCATGGTTTAAGAGTCTTTATTTTATCACAATTCTTTGTACATATTTTAGGAGAAATATTATAAAATAATTAAATAAAAAACTAAATAAAAATAGTAAATAATAATTTTATCTATTGTTTTAAGGACCTTCAAACTTTATTAATTTATAAGTAAGATTAATAATCTATTAATATAATTCAAAAGGAAAAAAGAAAACACTTTTATTATGGCTCGTAACTAATTATAATAACATAAATTGAAATTAAAGAATTAAACAAAAAATTGAGAAAAATAATAAATATCAATTTTATTTATTGTAGAGTCTTTTAATGATTCACAAAAAGTTCTTTCTAAGGACCTTTACACTTTATTTATTTACGTTTAATATTAATAATTTATTAATATAATGCCAAAATGTAAAACACTTTTAGCATGATTCCTAACCAATTATAATAACAAAAAATAAAAATTCAAATTTTGTTATAGGTTTTGAACACAACAAAGCTTCGAATCTTACTTGAAAATTTCAGTCTCGTTGCATACTTCTAAAGGTCACAATCTAATGAACATACATTATGACAATTAAACAATATAAATCAATTTAAAAAATATTAAGTATAAAATCTCAAAATAGTACAAAATATGCACAAAAGGTCACACAATTAGGTTTAAAAAAAAATCAAAGCAACACTTAAAAATAATGAATTTAAACTTAAGGTAAACGTGTGCATCTTATGAATCAAAATATTAAAATATTTTATTTTATTTTATTTTCTAAATACAATAAAGCTTCGAAACTTACTTGAAATTTTTTTAGTCTCGTAGCGTTGTTTTGAATCAGGTGACAACCTAACAAACATAAATTATGACAATAATAATATATGAACCAATTTAAACAAAAGCGAATGATAAAATCTCAAAATACCATATAACACATATAAAAATCACACAATTAGGTTAACGAAGAAATCAAAACAACTTCAAAGTGTCAAGAACGTAATCATTAAATTATATAGAAAAAAATAATCAAGATTTCTACAACTATCTTGGTACTTGTTTGAATAATTAAATCACCTTAAATAGGACTTTTAATTTGTTTCGTCTTTAGGATGAAGATTTCTACAATTATTCAAATAGTTGTTTGGATAATCAAATTTCACCTTAAATAGGATTTTCTAATTTATTTTGTCTTTAATTTGATTTGTCTAGTTCGTTCATATTTAATTTGTGTGTTTAGTATTATGTTTTTTATTATAACCAAAATTAAAAGGATACCAAAATATTAGGTTTTCTTATCTTGTTTAAATAAAGAACTACTAATTTATTACATTTAATTTTAAGTGATTTTAAATTATTAAATATAAAAATTAGTAAATGATAGTTTTGTCTATTGTGATAATTTTTATTGAAGGACAAAAAGTTCAAACCACTTTTATAAAGGGGGTTCCACTTTAGTATATTATTATTATTATTTTTATTATTATTATTGTTATTAGTATTATTATTATTATATAGATATAGATATTATAGATATAAATATATTGTTTAAATTGACCTAAAAATTAAATAAAATATTTGCAATTTGTGATTTAAAATAAAACTTAATATTTATGAGATTATAAACTATTTCATTAAAAAATAAATAAATAACTAAATTCAATCTATTTTTAGTTATAAAAAATTACAAGATTTTAATTTATTTATTTTTAAAGTAAAGAAAATGGTTAGGTTTAAAACTGCTTTGCTACCATAAATATATGAGACCCGCAGTAAGATTGTAAATTTATTTTTCCTTTGATGAAGATTTCTACAATTTATTCAAATAATTGTTTGAATAATCAAATTTTACCTTAAATAGGACTTCTAATTTATTTTATCTTTAATTTGGTTTGTTCAGTTCGTATTTTTTTATTGTGACCAAAATTAAAAGGATACCAAAATATTAGGTTTTCTTACCTAATTTAAATAAAGAACTACTAATTTATTACATTTAATTTGTAAGTTATTTTAAATTATTAAATATAAAAATTAGTAAATGACAGTTTTGTCTTTTGTGAAAATTTTTAATGAAAGGCAAAAATTTCAATTCACTTTTTTAAGGGGCTTCACACTTTTAATATATTGTAGATTATAGATATAGATATAGATTATTATTATTATTGTTATTAGTATTATTATTATATAGATATATAGATTATAGATATAAATATATTATTTAAATTGATCTAAAAAATTAAATAATATATTTGCAATTTGTGATTTCAAAACTTAATATTTATGAGATTATAAATTATTTCATTAAAAAATAAAATAAATAACTAAAGTCAATCTATTTTTAGTTATAAAATTACAAGATTTCTTTTATTTTATTTTTAAGTAAAGAAAATGGTTAGGTTTAAAACTGCTTTGCTACCATAAATATATGAGACCCGCAGTAAGGCTTTAAATTTATTTTGCCTTTGATGAAGATTTCTACAATTTATTCAAATAATTGTTTGAATAATCAAATTTTACCTTAAATAGGACTTCTAATTTATTTTGTCTTTAATTTGATTTGTTCAGTTCGTATTTTTTTATTGTGACCAAAATTAAAAGGATACCAAAATATTAGGTTTTCTTACCTAATTTAAATAAAGAACTACTAATTTATTTTATTTAATTTTTAAGCGATTTTAAATTATTAAATATAAAAATTACTAAATGACACTCTTTTCTATTGTGGAAATTTTTAATGAAGGTCAAAAAGTTCAATTCACCTTTTTAAGGGGTTTCACACTTTTAATATATTATAGATTATAGATATAGATTATAGATTATAGGATATATAGATGCTAACTGCTTATGGTCTTCAAGTTTAAAAATGATACAAATTCTCACAAGATCTTTTATTTTAAATTTATGAACTATAAAAAAAATGATACTTACAAATCTTATCTTTTGTAACAAACTAATATTTTATTCAATTTAAATGAAATATTAGTTGGCAACAAAACCAAACTTTATAACCTTCTTCTTCTTATAGCGGTTTCATTCATAAAAGTATTGATCAATTTTTCTTCATGTGCCTTAATTAATGCTATTTTGTCATAAATATTCTTTTGCTTTTTTTGAAAATTTTTATTATTTAATTGCAGGAATTATTTAAGATTGTGAAAGGTATTACATTGAGTATGTACAATTTTCTTTTGTTCTGCTGACTTTGATGATTACTCTACAATTTAAGAGGTTGAAGTGTCATCAATCATCATCTTTATTTTATATTTATGTATAATTCATCCATATGTATTCATATTACAATCATATATAAATATATTTTTCTGTTTTCATTGCAGGAATAGATCCGTCTATGTAAGTATTGAAAGTTATATCACGAAAATAATTTATTTAAAATTATTTTATTAGACTACAAAGTTATCACTTATTAACAAATCATTCAAAAAATAAGTTTCATGTGAATTTACTTGCCGACATTAAATATGAAAAAAGAGATTTATGATGGATGTATCCAACATAAAAAAAATGTGATGAATCAATCAATAATATTTAATCTTCAAATTATTTTTACCTTGAAATTTTAGATTTGTGAAGTTGTGTTATACTATACCAAGAATGTGACTATGCTAATTAATTTGAAACCAATTTTATAAATATTATGCAATGATTAATATCCCTATACATACATAATCTTGAATATTTTCTTACTTTGGTTCGAGATTGTTTACATATAGATAAACATATTATTTATTTTAGATTTTGTGCATAAAATTGATAGGATAAAAGTTACATGATATTTTATAATGTTGATGTAAATTGATGAGTGTACATTAAAAATTGTAATAAAAATAGAGAAATTTATTCAAATTGTTATAGGGTGCATTCGTGAGAATCAAGTAGATAGATACATAATTTAAGACTTCATATTAATTTTTTTGGTTCTTATTCTATGAAGTTGATTCAATTTGTATTTGATAGAAAACTTTATTTTGAGAGAGTAAAATAAAGTGTGTGTTTAATGCAAATTGGTGTACAATGACGGATCTAGGATTTAAGGATCGTGGGTGCTTACTATAGAAAAAAATAAAAAATCACCTCAACCAAGTTCGAACCCAAGGCACACCAATCAGTGGAGAGCCTTAAGATCAAGCTAAATGGCAGTGCACCCAACCAACTTCTTGTTTTAGTAGGTGTTTTTATATAATTTATACCTATATTCGTATATTTTTTATGTAATTATATCTATTCTGCATCAAGTTTAATGAGTGCCGGAGCACCCCAAAAATATGCGTAGGTCTGTCCCTATTGGTGTGTGTGGTTTGGTGTGTGTGTGTGTACTAGCAAAATTTCATCCATTATAGTTCATGATAGATTGCAAAAAAAAAAGTTAGAATTCATAAATATATTGCAATTTCAATTATTGCCCACTTTTAAGTTTGTCATTTGTTTTAAGTACATTTCAATTCACGTAAATAATTTTATCTATAAATTTAACTGATTTCATGGTATTGAAAAATGAAAACAATACAAAGTCATTAATAGTAAAAGTAGTAGTGTTAATACTAAACTAACAACTATTAAAAGTATTGATAGATGTATAAGAAACAAATTCACAGTATATATTAAATGAGAAAAAAATTAAAATTCGCATTATCATATTATTAATGCGGTTAAGTCAAGTGACAAGTTATTACGAAGCCACTGACAATTCTAAGACAAAATGAATAATATTGTAATAAAGGTTAGATTTAAAAGATTAGAAAATTTTGAATTCAAATAGATTAGATTTAAATTGAAACCATTTGAAAATGTTTAACTTCAATTTTAAATTATAACTACTTCTATCAGGTTAGATTATTTGGAGCCTTTTTCTAATCTATATTTTATTTATTTTATTATGCATAAAAAAACTTATCAGTTATAATTTATATATTTTTAAAAAAGAGAGAAACAAACTCATCTTCTTATGCGTATAACGTGAAAAAATATTTTAATTCAAATTCAAATTGGAGAAACGTAAGTAATTAAAATACAAAAAAAAAGGTATGTACGCTGAGGAGTGTGTGGGGGGGGGGGGGGTGATAATTTGAAATAATTTTGAAATTATATTGAAATAATCATAATAAATAGAAGAGATAGAGGAACAATAGAATGAAAAATTAAATTAGTTTTAACAATTTGAAATCTTTAAATTGTAAATAATATAATAAAAAATATAAATATATGTGTATGTATATATATGTATGTATGTATATATATATATATATATATATATATATATATATATATATATATATATATATATTGCAATTACATAATTGTGTTACTGATATAGATTTGATTAGAGAGGATATTAACAATCTAATATCTTTAAATTATGAATAATATAATATAAAAAAATATTTATAATTACATGATTTTTTGTATAGATTTAACTAGAGTTGGGCGCGGGGGGGGGGGGGGGGGGGGGAGGGCGAGGTGAAGGTGGAAGGTAGACAAACTTTAATTTTTTTTATATAGTTGAAATTTGTTGAGGTAATATGAAACAAGACATTTTAATATGAAATGATTTTAAAAAATTTAATATTATCCGCGCATCGCGCGGGTGCGTACACTAGTATCCTTAAAACATAAAATTCTAACTCATTTTTTTAATTTTTAATTACTTTTTTCCGTCTCTTCAATTTTTCTCTCATCCATTTTTACTAAAAACTCATTATTTCTTCAACTCTCCGTTTTGAAGCTAGTATTTTATTCTTAAATATTCTGTCTCCTCTCAAATTTGTAAGCTTTCTTCTCTCTTTTAACTTTAGTCCATTTAAAAATAAAATAAAATTGTGTGTGTGTGTGTGTGTATATATATATATATATATGTAATCGGTCGGATTAATAATCGAACTGTCCATATCGGTCGTATCGATAATCAATCTGTTGGATCGATAACCCATTTGTCCATATGTTGGTCAGATTGATAATCAATCTGTCGGAGTTGTCGGAGTGATAATCGATCTGTCCATATATCGATTGGATCGATAATAGGTCTGGTCATCACAAATCAGGTTTTGAATTAATTTGTAAAATTAGTAAATTATTTTGGTGGGAGGAGTTTTGTTTAAATTCTATAAGTTGGTGAATTGTGGACTAATTTATAATTTTTAAAACTTATAAATAAATTTAAATTTTCAAAAGTGGGTCATTCCTCCCCCCCCCGAACCCCCCCCCCCCCCCCCCCCGAAAGAAAGAAAAAGAACTTGTAGTCTATTTATTTAAAAAGTAGACTTGAAGATGTTATTTAACAAAGAATCTCCCAACGAAATAATTTCAAATTGATACAAATAGACCATTTTCAATCAATCCCAATTTTTGGAAAATAAATGTGAACCACACCCCAATTATTAATTGTCACGTGTTAAATTTATGTTATTTTCTAATCTTTATTTTTATTTGATTTTACGAATCCACCACCACCACCACCAAACTAACCAACATTCTCCATTCCGATTTGACGCCATCAACACCCAAAAAATTGAATTCTCCTTCAACCTATCAAACACCCACTACCAAAAACCACTTAAGAAAACAACTCCGATCAACCTTTCCTTCTTCTCCAAGCATTCATGTGTGCTTGACCCCAATCCTTTTTTTCTTTTCGCCTATAATTCTTTGGCTTAGCAACCATTACCACCACCACCTACAACATCTTTCCAATCGTGTCTATCACCAAATCACCGTCAATTTAAAATTAAACTTTAAAAATTAATATATCAATTTATTTATTTTTTCAAATTAAAAATTACTATGAAAAATCAAAGCTGAAGAATCAATTGTAGTCCACATCTATTCTTTCCTTCATTTAACAAGATGTGCGGCATGTTGAAATTAACTGACACAAACAAGGAGAAATCCAATAGACTAGCTAAATACAGAGCCAATCACAGAGAAAAAAAAAAGATTTTTTTTATACGAAACATCAACATGATTTATTTCTCACAAATAGAGACACGGACAAACTCAATTCAATCTGATGCTCAATTTATCTTTGGACAATGAAAGTATTGTGAATTTGTTAGTAGTCAGGTCTTTTGGGTCTAAGAAGATAAAACAGAAGAAATAATTGAAAATAAATAATAAATAAATAGATTAAATTAAGGAAAATAGAATTTCTAATTAAATAAATTAAAAAATATTTTTTTCCCTCACTCGTCAACAACAAATTTAATTCACTTAATGGGTCACGTGGACTCTTACGGGGTTGAAAATTCACTCCATACAAAAATAAGGAATAGTAAAAGGCCAAAGGCATCGATAGACACTCAAACTTGTTGTCAAAATTCAGTTAGACATCTAAACTAAGCCATGTTCTTATCAGGCCCCTAACCCCCCCACATTTTGTTCAAATTGGACCTTTTTTACCTATGTGGCACTGCAGTGCCATCGTGGGAGGTGCGTGAGGAGCATTTTTTTACTAATTTACAAATAAAAAGATGTCAAGTGGCATTGAGGGCCCCAATTTTTTTTTAATAACAATTTTTTTTTTAAACACTAAAGGCCCTTTTTAATAAAACAAAAAACATTAGGGGGTCCCAATTTTTTCTTTTTAATAAAACAATACGCTGGGGGGCTGGGGGTAGGTAGGGGAGTTTTATTTTTATTTTTAATTTATTTTTATAATTTCTTTTTAATAATTAGTTTTTTATTTTTAAAATAATTTTATAATTTCTTTTTTATAATTAGGCAAAAAAGCATTGGGGGATCCCAATTTTTTTTTTAAAAATAAAACAATACGCTGGGGTCTAGGGGTAGGTGGGGGAGTTTTATTTTTATTTTTTAAAAAAGTTTTATAATTTCTTTTTTATAATTAGGCTTTTATTTTTATTTTTTAAATAATTTTATAATTATTTTTTAATAATTTGGATCCTCAATGCCATTTTTTATTTTCATTTTTTTAAAAGTTTTATAAATTTTTTAATAATAATTTTATTATTTTTTAAATAATTTTTTAATAATTTATTTCATTTTAAAAAAAAATTATATTTTTTTTAAAATACTCAGTTTCTTATTTTTATTTTTCAAATAATTTTATAATTATTTTTTCATAATTTATATCCTCAATGCCATTTTTTATTTTCATTTTTAAAAAAGTTTTATAATTTTTTTTAATAATTAATTTTTTATATAATTTTTTAATAATTTATTTCATTTTTAAAAAAAAATTATAATTTTTTTAAATAATCAGTTTTTTATTTTTCAAATAATTTTATAATTATTTTTTCATAATTTATATCCTCGCCATTTTTTATTTTCATTTTATAAAAATATTTATAATTTTTATTAATAATTAATTTTTTTAATAATTTATTTCATTTTTAAAAAAAATTATAATTTTTTTTAAATAATCAGTTTTTTTTTAAAATAATTTTAAAATTATTTTTTAATAATTTCCTCAATGCCATTTGTATATACTTTTAAAAAAAATTATAATTAATTTTTAATAATTATTGGACCCATAATGCCACGTGTCAGCTTTCAATTAGCTCATTTTGCCACGTCATCGCGTGTGTGCAACACACACTTTGAGCTTTTTGTTAATAGGGCAAAAAAGACCCAATTGGAACAAAATGTGGGGGTTTAGGGGTCTGACAAGAACAAGCCTTAGTTTAGGTGTCTAAGTGAATTTTGGCAACAAGTTTGAGTACCTATCGATGACTTTGGCCATAGAAAAATCTTCACAAATCAATATACATATATAAAGGAGAGTGGTTTCCAAACATATTTATCTTTTTTTTTATATTAATTGAATTTTCTTCTTATTTTTAATATTTACATGTCCAAAGAAAAAAGTCATTATATTTAACTCTCTTAAATATGTTTGTTAAATATGCTTAAGTTTTTTCTTCTAAAAGACAAATGAAAAGTTTCAATTATTAATGAAAGTAATTGTTGAGTATAGAAAGCAAGAAATGCTATTTCATACTTATATGGGACGAAGAGTATTTGGCACATTCTTCATCTTTCACCTTATTTTCATATCTTGTTTTTCATCAGCATGAAAGGCTATTTCATGCCTAGATTGAATGAAGAATATTTGGTACATTCTTCATCTTCTCACCTTATTTTCATCCCATATTTTTTATCGTAATTTTTTTGTATAAGTATGTGTATAACTCAGAACAAGTATAGGTTAGTCTTCTTGCTATTTATAGTCTTCTTACTATATTTTTAGAACAAGCAAGTGCATCATAAAAAATCATATTATGTGATTTACCAATTTTACACTTTATGGTTGGATTTGTAATACGAGGTAAAATTATTTTCTTCTTCATCACATGTTATTTTTTTAATATGTTATTCATGTGATTTAATTTAGTAACTTTTTTACATCCGATAAAGTGCTTAATCGTCTCAAATGATGGTAATTATCAACACTACTTCTTTTGATTTTTCAATATTTTATTTTTCATATTTTCAGTCTTCTTTATTTTTTTTATGTAAATATATTAAGCTCAACTTTTACGTTTTAAAAATGTAATTGATATTTTTATAATTAAGCATGGCATTATATTGTGATTGTTAAATAAGTTCATAAATTTTAAATCCTAAGTTCGTTTTCAGGTACAAGGTCTTATTATGGAGAGAAAAAACAAACTATATCTTTGTAATTGTTTTTAGTCCATTGATGATGACCAATATTATTGTTGAGAAAATCTTTGTTGAAGTTAAGTTTATTTTCTTTTGTTCCACTCTTTGTAAGTATCACTCACCTTAATTAATTAATTAATTTCTTGCATAAGATTATATTTTTATAGCAATCTATATTCAGTTCTATGAAAAAAAAATACAATCTAAAGAAATATTAAAGCTAGACATGAACAAGGTGATGTGAAAGAATTTTTTCTATGATCAATATTTTTATTTATCCTTTTTTTATTACTATATATTTGTACATAATCTACTAAGTAAATGGGGGCTTTGGGCCACAGGTGACAAAAGAGTTTTAAAATGAGGTGTAGGTGACACAAGTCTTAATTATTAGTTGGAGGTGACAATTACTTTATTATGGATTAAGAAAGTTGGGGAAGTTTGAAAATAACTCATAAGTTTTTAAATTTACACTTTGATCTCAATGGTTACCTAAAATAATGAAAAACGGAGGGAAAAAATGTGTCTTTCTCTCTCTTCTCATCCATTGTTGTTTTGTCTCTCTTAGCGATTTTTGTTGTTCATTGTTTCTGCTGCTTTATTCATTATCTTTTGCTTCATTATCATCATCTTCTACTTCATTATCATCTTCATCTTCTTCTTGTCGATCATTTGTTGTTGTTGGTACAACGCTACTACTGCAATCTGACCAATTCTTTAGGTCAAATTTTATTTACTACATCACTTCCACTTTGACATTACTTCATAGGTGACTTTGGTAAGTAAAATTATGATTTTTATTCGTATTTATCATCTGGGTACACTTTTATTTTTCCAACAATGGATAGAACCCCGATCATGAATCCAACATAAGTGCCCACAATTTAAACAGATCAATCATCTAGTGCATCAGATGAGTAATCTGTTGCATCAGAATATTTATCTGTTGTATCAAACGTATTATCTGTTGCATCAGACGTATTATCTGTTGCATCAGAATGTTTATCTGTTGCACTAGACTAATTATTTGTTGCAACGAATGATTAATCTATTTGGAACAACACAAATCAGCCCCTGCCATAAACCCAGCAGATAACCAATATGTTTCAACTCTTGCTATTACTACTGAATTCAAAATTATTCCTTACGTCCAATTACCCGTCCCAAATTTCCTAATTCGATTTCTCATTTTACTTGTCTTTTTTATTAATCAAGAAAATATTAAAAAAAAATCCATGTTTTACCCTTTGCATTAATCATTTTTTCTTCAAATTAAAATGAAAACATCATTTAATAGGGGGACTATACGCTGACCGACGTTATAAGTTTTTTTCTCTTATGAAATTTCGATTCAATAGCAAACAATGGTTATTTCAAACACGGCTACTGTCCCACCAACTGATCAGTGGGTTATGGTAAACTAGACATGTTATTAATTATTTTTCTTAATCAATGTGATATCTCAATTTAGGATGGGTAATTTGAGACAGAGGGAGTACGAATTAAAACGTCAGAGTCAAGCAACAAACTAGTCATCTGTTGAAACAAACTATTTATCTATTGCATCAGACTTCTTATCTGTTGCAACATATGAGTAATCTGGTTTGAACAACACATCAGCCCCTGCCACAAACCCAACAGATAAATCTTGCTATTGCTACTGGATTTTAAATTATTCCTTTTTGCGTCGAATCGTCAATATGTTTGTTGAGAAGATAATAGATAGAATGAAAATTAAATATGGATTAAAACGTCAAAGATCAAACATAATTTTTTTATCAAACAAAAATAAATAAAAATACATATAATAGACTAAAAGAAAAATAATAATCTAATTATTATTATTATTATCATCATCATCATTGTCAGCCGGTCAATCTTCAATCGGAAGTAGCAAGGCCCTCCTCAGCATACGTATCTCGCGGAGCATTCTTGCTCTAACTCCTCCCAGTTCCCATTGCAGGTCACGAACTTGATTCCGAAGTTCATTCACGGCATCTTGCAGAAAAGCAATGTCCCACACTGTGTCAGCCATAATCTTCTAGAGTGTAATATGAAAGACGAGATACAATAAATAAATAAATAAATAAAGTGTAGTTGAATGAACGATTGAGTAAAGAGGGACCTATTTATAGAGGATTGAATTTGAATGAGAGGAAAAAAGGCGTGATTGTTCACCTTCATTCATTAATTACATTTTTTATTAAATTAAGAAAAGAGATAATACATCAAAAAAACCCTGAACTTGTCCTGACAACTTAGTTTAGCACTTAAACTTTACGAATAATTATTTACCCCCCTTAACATCTTTACAGTGAATTAATTTCCTCCCTTAATATATAATACCACTCTCATGAGGGAGAGTGCATCACACTCGCTGACACGTCAGCGCCAGATCACCGCCACGTCATAGCCACGTAAATAAAGTATTTTTTTAAAATATTTTTATATATATCTATATAAAATATATATATAAATATTATTTATATATATACATATTTTAAAATATATAAAATATTTTAAATTAAAAAAATACCCCACCCCCCATTTTTCATCTTCTTCATAACCACCCCCCCCCCCCCCGTCTACCCCCACCTTCACACACACTCCCACACCTAAACATACCCCCATCCACCTCCGTCCACCCCACACAACCAGACCTGCCAGGTTTTCTGGCGAATTTTCGCCGGAAAACTCAACCCATTTGAAAAATTTAATTATCACCATCGAAAAATATCATAAAATAGTGATAAAAAAACTCAACCCACATGAAAAATTCGATCAAATCAACACCAAATTCTCTAAAATCAACAACCAAACATCCAAACCATGTAGATTTTTTAATTTTCAAATTTAATTTCATTTTTTTTATTGATCTAAGAGGTCGAAGGAGGATAAATTAAAGGTTGGGGTGGCAACTTTCATAATTGGAGGAGAAGTGGGGTGGGGGTGTTGGCTAAGGAAAAGTGGGGGGGGGCTGTTGGCGGGGTTGGGTGAAGAAGAGGAGGATTTTTTTTCTTTATATATATATATATAAATATTCGTTTTAAAAAATATTGTTCACGCATTTTTTTTAAAGAAAATTCCACGTCAGCATAAGGGGGGAAATAAATTCACTATAAAGATGTTAAGGGGGTAAATAAATAGAAGATTAGTTTAAGTGCTAAAGTAAGTTGGGGAGACAAGTTTAGGGTTTTTTTGATGTATTATCTCTTAAGAAAATAAATATTGTGATAAATCATGACTTTTCAGATGATTATTATTAATTAGTTCTTTCCAAAAACCGTTTTTATTGAGTTGTGGCAACAGATTCTATATCTGTTGCATCAGATAACACATCTGTGACAACAGATATATCATCGGTTGCAATAAATATAAAATTTGTTACATCAGATAACCTATCTATTGCAACATATAATCTAACTGTTCACCTCCATTTATTAATTATATTTTTTATTACTGTGAAAAGTAATGACTTAATTAAATTAAGAAATATTGTGATAAGTCATGACTTTTCAGATTATAATTATTAATTAGTTCTTTTCAAGAACCGTTTTTATTGAGTTGTGACAACAGATTCTATATTGGTTGCATCAGATAAATCATCTGTGACAACAGATATATCATCTGTTGCAACAATAGTGAACCTGTTGCATCAAATAATATATTTGTTGTAACATATAATCTACTTTAGAAAAAAGACTATCATCATATCATTAATCCAAATTTGTTGACTTTTTTATTTTATAAATTAAAAAAAATACATTTTCAAATTCTTTAATGAAATAATAACCATTTTTATTTTCTGGCAACAAATTGTATATCTGTTGAATCTGATAAACTATCAGTTGCAACAGATATACCATCTGTAGCAACAAATAGACGTTCTATATTAATATCTTTTTTTATTTCCTCTAACAGTTGATACATTAGTCGCAATAGATGGGGAATTTGATGCATCAACAACACTGTTGAATGTATGTGTTTTTGTTTTAGACAAAAAATCACGACCTTCACCTTGTTTTTCTTAACAATCATCATATAAGTTAATTAATCTAATATAGTGACTTTTTTTTATTATATAATAAATAATTTTAAAAAACAAATTCAAAAATAAAAATGGTGAAAAGTCACGATCAGTTATTAAAATCAAATAACCGTTCTTTTATGGTTATAAATTGTGTTTATCATTTATTTCCTTATT
Organism: Capsicum pubescens; assembly: GCA_030864215.1. Taxonomy (NCBI): domain Eukaryota; kingdom Viridiplantae; phylum Streptophyta; class Magnoliopsida; order Solanales; family Solanaceae; genus Capsicum; species Capsicum pubescens. The sequence goes on along the minus strand of CM061544.1, from coordinate 256,642,299 downwards.
ATTTATTTACGAAATATTTTTCATATTAAATAATCGAAAAGTCATGTCTTTTCACCCTCTCAATAACAACAATAACTTTTTTTTATTTATAACCGTCTGGTGCAACATATGATCGATCTGTCGCATCAGATTAACCTCTGTTAACACAAATTGCTCAATCCCTACCACTAACCGTCGACATGTTGAGAACAAGGAATAAAAATAATAATTATCAAATACTAAATAAGAATTAAAAATTCAAAGTCGACCACCAAATAAAACATAAATTTTTGAATCCCTTGGGTAGATCCGATATACAAAAGGAGGAAAATACATACGCTAAAATAAAAAATATTACCTAATTATTATTACTACTATTATTATTATTGTCAATCAGACATTTTTTATCCGGCAGCCTTGCTCCGAAGTCGGCCAAATCCCTCTGGAGTTCATCAAACTGCCTTTGAAGTTCATGCAAGGACTCGATATGAATTTGAATTAGCCATATTAGTATTGTAAGTGTAATATAATGAACGAGTGAGAGGAGGTTGGAGGGACCTATTTATAAAATGATTGAATTGGAAGGGACTTGAATTATAGTCAAATAAAAAGTCACGACTGTTCATATCCCTTAATTAAATAAAACTGGTGACTTTTTAAATATGTAAATTAAAAAAAAGGGATCTAAATACAATATTTTATCTTTTTATTGTATTTCAGAAAGAGACAGATTGGTAATCTGTTGCCAAATATATTTCACCTGTCAGATAACTTACAACATATTGATAATCTGTTGTAATAGATGGATATATCAGTTTGCTTCTCCATCAGCTGTGGCGTCTGTTGCAACTTGCTAGTCATCTATTTATTCAATTTCATCAAGAGCAATAGATTTTTCTTAACACTTCTTGGCCAAACTCAATTTTTGCTCTTGGATTGCTTCTCTTTTTTCTTTGCATCCTTCAAGCTGGCCTCCAAATTCAATTTTTGCTCTTGGATTGCTGGATGCAAAGAAAAAAAAAAAAAGCAATCCAAGAGCAAAAATTAAATTTGGAGGCCATCTTGAAGGATGCAAAAAAAAAAAGCAATCCAAGAGCAAAAATTGAGTTTGCCTAAGAAGTGTTTAGAAAAATCTATTGCTCTCAATGAAATTGAATAAATAGATGACTAGCAAGTTGCAACAGATGCCACAGCTGATGGAAAAACAAACTGATATATCCATCTGTTGCAATAAATTGTCAATATGTTGTAAGTTATCTGATAGGTGGAATATATTTCGCAATAGATTACCAATCTGTCTCTTTCCAAAATATAATAAAAAGATAAAATGCTGTATTTAGATCTATTTTTTTAATTTACATATTCAAAAAGTCACCAATTTTATTTAATTAAGGGATATGAACAGTCGTGGCTTTTTGTTTGACTAAGTCAAGTCACCACTTCCAATTCAATCATTTTGTCATTGTGGTCGTTGAGCTCAGTATAGAGCTCTTGATCTTTTGTGAGTTTGTCAACGAGGACCACTTTCTTGGCAGCTTTCTTATAATACTCCTTTTGGTCCTTCTTAGCTCTACGCAAGGTCAAGGAGAAGTATGGAAGGTTCTCTTTGAGTTTTTCCAAGGCAATCGCTCTCTCGGCTGATAAATCTGGTGTTGCGGCATATATGGATAGTGCAATACTCAATGAAGAACAGTTTTCTGGTAGAAGCAAGTCTTGAGAAGACATAATCAGTAATCTCTTGATATCAACTTTCACTGTGTCAAGCAGTTCTGTTGATATCTTGTCCTCTACTGGAGAAAATTGATCAGCAAAAAAACCAAGTGATTGAGATCATTTAATCTATTGACTAACTCGAACAAAGACGTCTTCTGGATTATCAAACTTCACAGGGCAGTCTGGTGGTTTAATAACATCAGATGTCTTATTTTCGGTATTAGCTAATGATGGGGAGATTCTGCCTTTCTCACCATCCTGAAAAGAAAAAAAACTTAAAATTAGATGGAGTATCTCTACATAACGACACAAGATGAACTAAATCTAGCATTTAGTTTTTCCTTTCTATTCCTCCTCTTTTTATCTTCTCACCTTTTTCAGATCCGAAATTTTTCTTTTTTTGGATACTTGATAATGCCTTGGAAATTGCTTTCTTTATTTTCATAGCCTTAATCTCTAATGGAGTGAATGAAACTGAAATCCTCTTTGATCAAATGACACTACTGTTAGATATCAATTCCTTTACATCAACAGTTAATGCATTAATAGTATTAATCACTCTATTATGTTTTGCATTGCACTCTTCACATTTGCATGTACAAGATAAGCAAGGAGGGGCAAGATTGATCATTCTTCTCCCATATAGAGGACAACATATCCGTAATGTAAAAGTCTACACCGTCGCCAGAAATATTTGCCACAACGAAAGTCTATAAAAGACATGATAGTAAATCCGACATTAAATCTTAACAAGGTATTAAAACCATATTCATGGTCCCTCAGCCTTATCAGTTCGGACCTACCAAACTTAACTGTAAAATTGCAGATATCTTGTTTGAATGATCTATGACTAATCGGTAAAAACAATATTCACAAAATCAGTGTACTCTATGTGTGTTTCCACGATAATGTTATCAGTAATACATACCTCTCACATATGAAGTGGTTCCATCTACATGCAGCTTATTCCTCTGAACCTATATTTACTGCAGCCTCTTCTGATGGTCTGGCAAAAGTTGATCAACTTTCAGTTCCTTATATATCTATAAAGAAGAAGAAAAATATTAATGTCACAAAAAGAACATTATCCATCTATTGCAACAGATGTAGAGTCTGTTGCATCAGATGTGGAGTCTGTTGGAATACATCAAACCAGCCTTGCTGGTGGTTTGATTTGTTCCAACAGTTGCTCCGTCTGTTGCAACATCAACAACAGCATAAACTACAAACAACAAATAAAAAACATCAACAACAAAGAAAACAACAACATTTGTTCAAACAACATCACCAACAACAAAGAAGCATACATCCTATGTTCCAACACCATCAACTACCAGGGGTGGACCCACATGGAGTCCTCCCGGTGCACGAGCACAGACTGAACTCGTATCGAACTTTATATATGTATATGGAAATTAAGAAAAAATGTATATAATCTAATTAGTGAGCACCCATAGTAAGAGTTGTTTGGTTGGCCTAGTGGTTGTTTATGGGTGCTTAAGGCTATTTATTTCTTTTGGTCTTGAGTTCAATTCCCACTCAGCACATATTTTTTTAATTTTGGTAACCAACTCTTCTTTCCTTATTCACTTTAAACTTTCTTTTATTTTTTTCTTCCTTACTCCTTGTGTTGATTATTCGGACTCCACTATTTTTAAGCTAAGAAGCACCCACCGTCTAAAAAACCTGGATCCGCCACTGTCAACAACACCACACCACAAGTTCTAACAATTCCAACCCCACCAACAACATCAATAAAAACATCAACAACAAAGAAACAAACAAAATACATAAAAAATGATACTGCCAACAAGGCTTTTAAACTTCTCCCAACAGATGACTTTTTTCGCATCTTGTAATAAAAATTCTTGGTTCATTTATTCAACAATTAAAAGTTCCTTCAAATTTTTTAAATAAATATGATATGGGTAAATGGTAATTAAATAAAAAAAGATGTAAATAACTTGCAAAGAAGGAGACGAGAATGAAAGAGTAATAGTGAATCATACCTTAATGTCAAAAGGGGATCAAAACAATAATTTCAGCCGAGGAATCTAAGATATGGATTGGTTTAGATCCGAAAGGATATTTATGAGAAAGAAGAGAGAGAAAAAAGGTTGTGATAACCCTAAAGAGGATAGAAAGAAAAAGATGAGAGACGAATAAAATAAATTTAGGGCTGAAAGAGAGATAAGATAATTCTAATTTCTAGATCCTTAATATTAAATGACTAAACAAAGTGTATTTATTCAAATTTATATTTTTGAAGCATAATTAATAAGGCTAATTTGGTAAAATAAACCCCTAATTAATATTTTCTTAATTGGTGTGCCAAGTCAATAGGGGCCAACTAATATAATATGAAATAGAAGAAGTACTAAGGAATATTCATTAATAATTTAAGGGGCGCGAGAAAGAAAATGGGTGACATTGAAAAGACAAGACAAGACTACTCAATGAGATTTTTGAGTTATCCAAGAAACATTGTTTACCGCCTTTAGCAGTACTACTTTATCTACTCGGACATAAAATTAAAAGAAAAAAAAAATTCAAACAGATATGTCGTCTGTTGCAACAGATATAAATATCTATTTGAAAAATCCCAATAGCTCAGTCATCTGTGACAATAGATGGAAATGTCCATTTGATAACTAAATAGAATATGTCATCTGTTACAAAAAATATCAATATCTGTTTGAAAATTTCCAATAGCTCAGTCATCCATCATAACAGATACAAATGTCTATTTGATAATTAAATCAGATATGTCATCTATTGCAGCAAATATTATTTTCTGTTTGAAATTCTCCAACAGCTCAGTCGTTTGTCGCAACAGATTTTATTGCAATTGATTTAGGTGGAATTAGGGATGAATAAATGAGCTCACAAGGTCAACAACAAATCCAATTGAGTCTTTGCAATTGCATGGTGTTGGTATTGTGTTCATCCCAATCTGAGTCGTCGATCGATCACTCTGAGTTGAAATGAGTTCTCATTAACTTAATATTAAGATTAAAAATAGTACCTACATCGATCTAGGTGGAACGAGGGATGAATGAATGAGCTCACAGGGTCAACTACAAATCTAATTGGTCGTTGCATTTGCATGGTGTTAGTATTACGTTCATCCCGACCCAAGTCGTCGATCAATCACTCTGAGTTGAAATGAGTTCTCATTAACTTAATGTTAAGATTAATAATAGTACCTACATCGATCTAGGTGGAGCTATGTAACGCCATGAAATCCTATCCCGGAGCGTCACACGGTGCTTAAGGCTATAAGTAGCCCCAAGCTAACCCTTTGAGCCTGCTACTTAGTATAAAGCTTACTTAAAGATAATGAGAGCAAAATAAGGAATTATGTCATATCATGTCTAACTGAAATCCGAATGAGTACTGTAAAAGTAACAAAATACTGCAAATCTAAACATACTGACCATCTAGTCCGACAAAGCCTTTACTACTCAACAAACTAGAGAGCCATTGGGACAGATCTCCAACTGACTCGAACTGAACTGAAAGCAGTAGAACAACTACTAAAAATACTGAAGTGTCTGGAGATAGGTCCTCGAACCATAAGGACTCACCACAGTGGAGGTGTAGATAAAGGTACTCGGGATCAGTGACGTTGCTGGGACTGAGCACCTGAACCTACATTATAAGACAATGTTGCACATAGACGTATATGTGGATCAACACTTGGGAATGTACTGATTATATGGGGGTGTATGCAACTAAATATCAATACAATAAATCTTTACGAAAAACATACATGGTTTTGTAGATGACTCGCATAAGCTTGAATAAAACTCTCATAAATCATGAATAATGAAATATGTAGTATAATTCACGTGAGCCATTACACTTTATTCTAAATCTGTATTCTTTCTTTGATCTCAAGCTTGTAAGCTGTTGAACTCTTAAAACAACAACTTTTAGAACATGCACTTTAGTCTTTGAAAACAAGGAACTTCTTTGAAACTCAAGGACTTAAAACCTTAATAACTTAAAGACTTGAGACTCTAGGAAACTTGGGAGTTTATTCTAACCGACATAAACCATGTGAGCTATATGGAATCCAACGTCTTGCCCACGTTGGGGAGAATTGTTCTATCCTTTCCATCGGAGTAGAACCTTTTACTTTTAGTGATCACTAGCTTAACCCACTTGGGGTAAATCAAATCCTACGGTGACTCGTAGTTCTGGGGCATGAAACCTTGGAATCAAGCCCAACTCATTGCTAAATACTACTCCCTTACTTAAGCTCAGAACTTTTAAGAAAAATCCACCTTAAACAACTTATAAATATGCAATGGAAGCCAACTATGCTTCCCTTTATCTTAAATCAAATGGTGTGGATTTTCTTTCTTAGCTTAGGATTAAAATCAACTCTTTTCTTGAAACTTTGGTAGACTATCACCAATAGGCTTTAAAACTTTAATAGCATGGAAATATCAATACACTTCTTGAAACACTTTAGAAAGTATCAATAATTCATTCTTGGACTTAAGGCATGTATATTCTTAAAGATCACAATTTCACAATAAAGCTTAATTCATGACACCAATCTTGGAAACCCTTGAAAATATCACATCAATATAGGAATGTGCAATTTATAGCATGAATTATCAATTCAAATCATAAATAAGCAAAATAATCATGCAATTCAAAGCTTGAACAACTTATCAATTCATATTCTCCAAAATAATATAATTTGGGTACAGACCCACTTGCAAATACATGAAATTCATTTATAAAAATCGAATCTTTGGGCACAAGAACGAAAGAAGTATTCTTGTTCAAACCCCACATACCATGAATTAGGAGCTTTGGATGAACTCTAGCTCTTGGGACTCTATTCGTACACTTGAATAGATATTCTTGATGCTCTTGGTCTGCGGGATCCAATTCTTGAATCAATTTAAAGAATTAATGGTGAACTTAGGAGATTCTTGGAATTGGGTTTGGGTGCTTAGGGTTTTTAATTTGAGAGAATTTTTTAGAAAAGTCGTATAGATGCTTGGAATGACCTTGGATTAGGTGTTTGGATGATTTAAGGGGGTTGGAAAAAGTCCAAAGTGCCCTTTTTAACTTCTGTACGAAGTTAAAAAAATTGAACTGGAAAACCCGATTTTATGGGCCACCGCGATGCGCCACTATCGCGGTGGCTCACTGGAATTTGACAAACGGGATTATGGGGGTCACCCCAACGCAGTGCTATCGCGTTGTCCCACTGGTTGGGACCTGAAACTTTAGCGCAATGCGCCGCTATCGTGGAGTTCCACTGGAAATTGACAATTATCAAATAGACCCTCTCCGCGATGCGCCAAGCACTAAAATAACATTGTTTTATGACTAGGACTTAAATTAGCCATAACTTCATGCCTGGTTATCGAATTTGGGTGGATCTTATATAGTTGGAAAGTTAATAAATTTCCCACATGATAAAAAGTCAAAATTAGGGAAATTCTATATGGTTTAAATACTACTCACTTAGGAAGTCATTTCTTAACCTTCTCGAGGCGAAATTAAGCTTAAGAAAAGTTCGAGGTATTATAAACTAGGGATGAATGAATGAACTCACAGGGTCAACTACAACTTTAATTGAGTCTTTTAGCAATTGCATGATGAGACGGTATTGCGTTCCTATCGACGAAAGTCGTTGATCGATCACTCTGAGCTGAACCGATTCTTACTACCTCATATGTTCAACTAATACCTTAATTGAATAATCTAGGACTAAGGGGTCATTTGGTTTGAAAATGGTTATCTCGGGATAACTAATTATTCCGGTATAAAATAAAAGAACACATTTTCCTTTGTTTGGTTGGAGGGATTAATCCAACCCGGGATAACTTATCCCACCATTTTCCCCTTAGTCCTGGGATAACTTATACTGTATACATGGTGGGATAAGTTATCACGGGTAATCCCGGGATAACTAATCCCGGTATTAGTTATCCCGGGATAAGCATTTTCAAACCAAACAATACCTAAAGGTGAGTTCTCATAGGGTCAACTACAACTTCAATTGAGTCTTTTGGCAATTGCATGATGAGACGGTATTGCGTTCCTCCCAACTAGAGTCGTCGATCGATCACTCTGAGCTGAACCGATTCTTACTACCTCATATGTTCAACTAATACCTTAATTGATTATTCTAGGACTAGGGGTGAGTTCTCATAATGTCAACTACAATAGATGACAACGCCTATTTGATAATTTACAACGGATGGATAATCTATTACGACATATGACTTAATCCATTTGATAATTTACAACAGATGGGTAATCTGTCCCAATAGATGACTTAATCCGTTTGATAGTTTACAACAGATTCGTGATATGTTGCAACAAATAACATAATCTGTTTGATAGTTTAAATAGATGCGTAATATATTGCAACAGATTACCTAATCCGTTTGATTTAATCCAACAGATAAGACATCTGTTGCAACAGGTTGAACATTTGTTTATATATAATTTCAATTGAGTTCATATGTTAGACTAATACCTTAATTGAATGTGAGTTCTCATAAGGTCAACTACAACTTCAATTTAGTTTTTTGGAAATTACATGATGAGACGGTACTGCGTTCCTCCCGACCAGAGTCATCACTCGATCACTCTGAGACGAATCGATTCTTACTACCTCATATGTTAGACTAATACCTTAATTGATTAATCTAAGACAGAGTACTAATACCTTAATTGAATAATCTAGGACTAGGGGCGAGTTCTCATATGGTCAACTACAACTTCAATTGAGTCTTTTGGAAATTGCATGATGAGACGGTATTGCATTTCTCCCGACCAGAGTCATCGATCGATCACTCTGAGCCGAACTGATTCTTACTACCTCACATGTTAAACTAATACCTTAATTGATTAACCTAGGACAAAGTACTAATACCTTAATTGAATAATCTGGGACTAGGGGTGAGTTCTCATATGGTCAACTATTGATTAATGTAGGACTAGGGGTGAGTTCTCATAGGATCAACTACAACAGATGGCAACACCTATTTGATAATTTACAATATATGAGTAATCTGTTGCGACATATGACAATTCATTTGATAATTTACAATAGATGAGTAATCTGTCGCAACATATGACTTAATCTGTTTGATAATTTACAACAGATTCATAATCTGTTGTTAAAAAATCTGATTGGTAATTTACAACAGATGCAAAATCTGATGCAATACGTTGAACATTTATTTTTATACATTTTCAATTGAGTTCATATGTTATACTAATAGTACCTAAATTGATTAATCTAGGACTAGGGGTGAGTTCATAGGGTCAACTAGAGTACTCGGTCAACTACAACTTCAATTGTTTTTATACAATTTCAATTGAGTTCATATGTTAGACTAAATAGTACCCTTTTGGCAATTGCATGATGAGAGGGTTAAAAATTACGCATATTTTTTATAATTTTAAAAATAATTAAGATCAATTCAGACCAAATTAACATTTTCAAAACTTATCATTCTTTTCCAAAATACAAATCAACTCATACAAAATGTTTCATCATTTCCAATCTCGAGTTCTCACTTTTTCTCTCTCATTCTCACTAAACAATACAGTATAGACAACAACTACTCAATAAATTTGCTCAACCCTTCACAACAGATCGATTTTCTTCTCATTTCCGACCACATAGGTGTTATTTTCGACTTTATTCTTGCTTGTATCAGTCATTTTCTTTTTCTTCATAGGCAACAGAGTTCGAGAAGAGTTCTATATTTGTTATTTTTTTCTAAAAAATAAGGGCTTTTAAGTTAATGATGAAAAATAAAACTTTCAGTTGTATTATCTTCGAGAATGGGTTTACAATTTTGAGTTTTGATGGTAAAATCATAGGAAGAACTCGAGAAATCCCTAATTTCCATTGCAATGTTCCGTTGATTGTCATGGTATTATTGGATGGTGTTTGTGGTGTTGGTGGTAGTGGTGGTAGTGGTCGTCGTGGTGGCACTGGTAGTGGCATTGGTTGGTGGTGTTTGTGGTGGCTGTCGGTGGTGTCGGTATTCGTGGTGTTTATTTGTGGTGGTTGTCGGTGGTGTCGGTATTTGTGGTGTATATTTATGACATTGGTTAGTGGTGTTTGTGGTGGTGGCTGTTAGTGTGTCAGTATTCGTGGTGTTTGTAATGTATTTTTTAAAATTTATGCATACATCAATTGTAATGTAATTTTTGTTTTTCTGTTATTTGTAGGTAAAACATGTCTCCCAAAATAAAAGAAAGTGAAAGTGGATCAACATCTGACCACCCAAAAAAAGGCTACAGTACAGAGGAATTCGGAGGAGCTTCCTGAACAATCTCAATCAGAGAAAAATGAAGCTAAGAAGAAATGTAAAAACAATGTTGAGGGAGGTGGACAAGGGTCTGTAGAGGGTGATGAAGAAAATAAAAATAAGAAAGAGGAGGAATTGGAGAGTGAGAAAGACAAAGAGGATGATCATCAACATGATGATAATGGATCACCAATGGGGCCTGAATTAATATCGACATCCCAACATGATCCTATCAAAACTTTTAGTATTGAAAGATTTTAAGTTGCGATGACGATAAATTAACCAGAAGCAAAACAACTAACTGGTCAAATTATATTTAAATGTAAGATGGGGAAATTTTTTGAACATTTTATGAAAATTATGAAGAACGAAAACATAGACAAACTTTTAAAGAAGAGCTACTTTGAACGCTTTCTTGAGCTGCCTGAGGAACTCTCTACCCATATCTGTTTCCCTATGATGATGATATATGGTCTTCTCAAGTACAGGATCAAGTGCGTGGGGGATGATGAAGATCCGGAGAAGGGGGCAAAAAGAAGATGGATGAAATCAGGATCAACTATTGTGGCATGCCTGTTTATTTTGGCTTGCAAGAGTTTGCCATAGTGACGGACTTGATATGCCATCATCTAGAAGAACCACGACCCTGCAAAAGATCCAAGGCAATAAAACGCAAGGAAAAAATAAATGGGTTGTTTGACATTGCTCAACGTGGCTACAAAGCATCGGATTTATTGACAGATCTCGAGGTTAAAACCATACCAAAGCAGTACGGGGAGCAATTGTACTTAGTTTGGTTTGCCCATTCGGTTATATTGGCAAGAGACGACAAAAGGTCATAGAAGATGATTTGTTGGCGCGTGCTGAGGATTTTGATAAATTCAACAATTATCCCAGGGGATATGACAACTTCTACTTGACTGTCCAATATTTACTGACAAAGCTATCCTCAGGGACGACCACATTATACGACTTTCCTTGGGCTTTCATGGTAAAATTAATCACTAAATTTACTCATATATTAATTTATAATGAATATAGTTATTATGATTTTTTTTGCTTGCTTCCTGTTTACATTTTTTAGGCTTGGGCATTTGAAGCCATTCCTCCCCTCCAAAAGCAGTTATGGATTACCCGAATGAGGTTTCTCATCCAAGGATGTTTAGGTGGTTGGCTGCAAAGAGCAACACCAATATTAAGGAGGTTGATCTCTTTAACCCTCCGGATGATGCAGTACATCTTCTTCAAGTAAAATAATTTTACTCAAAGAAAGATATCGAACACATATTTTATCTGGTGCATCAGATAACATCTGATGCACCAGATGGGACATCTGTTACGACAGGTTACCCGTCCTGTGCCAATCGGTGAAACAGATGGATAATCTGTTGTGACAGATAATTGATATCTTGCATCAGATTACCCATCTGCTGCTTTGGTTCTCTGAACCCGACTCCTAACAGATTAACCATCTACTGCAAATTATGCAACAGATATGTAATCTAATAACATATTGTTCATCAGTTGGAACGTACAGATCATCTGTTGCATAACAGATTACCCATCTTGTGCAACTATTGCAACGGATGATTGATATTTTGCATCAGATTATCCATGTGTTGTTATGTTTCTCTGAACCAAACTCAAACGAATTTTAACCATATACTGCAAACTATGCAACAGATGGGTCTTTTTTTTAAAATGTAACCCAACTATGAAAATTATTATATTATATGATTTAAATGCATCTGCCTTTTTTTTATAGGTTGTGCATCCATGGATCGTGCCTACTGAGGAGGAGTCGGTGATGACTTCTTATATTACTCTAGGTCATGTTGATACTATAGCAGACCCAATGGTGGAGATAATAAAGAAGAAATTAGCTGGAGTAACAGCCATAAGAAGAGCAGTTAGGCAAGGTCAGCCTAATATTGAGGTTCTTCATGACCAACCTACTAAGGCAGATCCGGGTGCTTCTTCTGGTGGAGTTGTTTGTGTTGGTAGAAGGCATACTGATGCTGCTACCACTCGTGATGATGAGCATGTTGATACTCAAGAAAGAATAAATATGTTTGAAAACACCCCTTTTCACCCTTACACAGGTCCCTCTCATCCCTCTTCACCCTCGTGTTCTCGTTGCGAATGCGAAGAGTGCAAGGACAGACAGGATAAACACTTTGAAAAATAGAGGCTATATCTAAAGCTATCGAGAAATTCAAATCCAAGAGGTGTGTCATACCATCCAAGAAGGTGAGGGAGTCACACACTCCTACAATGTTGGTTAGGAGAAAGAAAAGAGAAATTAGAGACGTTCTCTCCGATCGAAAATCAAAAGAAATTATAATTCCTCCCTCTCCAAAAGCTGTTGAAGTTCAGGGGCCAGTCAAAAAGGTGGACATATACGTGGAACTTGGGGCCGAAGAGAAGAAGGATCTGCAACAGGCCAAGAATGCCAAACCAAGAGCACCAGATTACCCCAGGCCTCCCTTTCCCCCCCAAGACTTCCATTCTATGACTGATATACGTATGTCGTACGAGGACAAGGCAAGTTTAATTTTCCTAACCTAGTCTTTCTAATCTACCCCATTAAGAAGAAGCTACGCAACAGATTTCACATCTGTTGCAACAACTAGCTATACTAGTGCAACTGGTAGTGGTTCTATTGCAACTTACTATCCTCTGTTGCATAAGTTGTATTGGATTATTGATTTAGAGAACCCTATGCAACAGATGGACCATCCGTTGCATCTTTACAATTACTAACCTATTTAAAAATTGTCTTCTTATATCACAACATATTGACATAATTCTCTGCCTCATGAGGAAAAGGCAATTAACGTACCGGGAAGCTTATGACGCTGCTGATAGGATAATGGAACTCGACTTCTGTAAGAAGCTCAAGGATAGGTACGATCAACTCAATGGAGAGGTGTTATCCCTTGGCGTGGAACTTGATTTCCTAGTTCTTATTTTGGTCTTGGATGAAGAAGAAATGATAAAATATGTTAGAGGGGAGAGGCCAAATACACACGACAAGAACGAGCTGGACCGAGGCAAAGAGGATTTTTGTAGTCATTAGCGTGAACAACATACATTATCGGGATGATGAGATACTACTCGAGGAGGGAAAGATCAATGTTTATGACTCTAGCATACCTCTCATCGACGATTTTGATCTTTTTCTCCTCGTGGAGCCACTGATGGTGTTGTTGCTCATCTTGTTGAGGGAGAGTAACCTGATGAATTATTTGCCAAAGGAAGTGTTGATGAAGAAATCATGGGATTTTGAATGTCGAAATAAGGGAATGATCCTTCCAAAAGATGATGTCGCTAAAGCGAGCAGATCGCACGCTCTTGCTAAAGCGAGCAGCTCGCACGCTCTTGCACACATCGAATGTTTACTGACCAGCACAGAAATGGCCGAGCCAACAACTTTCTGTGCGACAATGCTGTGGCAAACCTACAAGAGATCTGGGCTTATGGGGTACTAACTGGACGCTTGAAGCCTGTGTATATAGAAGAGCCTGTGAAATAGCAATTTTTAATTTCAAGTCACCCTTCACTTTATTACATGTACATGTAGTGGCAATAGGGGTGACAATTTCAGCCCATATTTGTAAAAAGAATCCATTTAACCCATATATAGTGAATTGGATCACTCATATTTCAAATGGGTAAATATGAACTTCAACTCATTTTAAAAGTTCATACAAATATGGACAAAATGGGTAAAATATGGGTACCCATTTAAACACAGAGATCACCAACCTATGCTTAAAGTTTCAGTTTTTTTTCTTTTCTAGTTTTTTTCTTTTTTTTTCTTTAATTTCCTTTTTTCCTTTTTCCTTTTTTTTATTTTTTTTACTCATTCCTTATAATTTCTCTTTCTCATTTTTTCATCTATTTTTTTTTCTTTTTTTTTCTTTTTTCTTTGTATTCCTTTTTTTCCGTTTTCCCTTTTCTCATTCTTATTTCATCATTCGTATTCGCTTGAGACCTACATGGGTTAATAAATATAAGCTTCTAATTATCCCATTTAGCCTATATAATTCATAAAATCTCTTATCAATTAAATATAATCCATAGTCTCACTCCTTTATTATTATTTTTTTCTATCTTTATTTCTCTTTCTTTTTTTCCTTTTTTTTTCTTTCTTTTTTCCTTTAATTTACTAATTTCTTCTTCTTCTTCTTTTTTTTCTTTAATTTACTTTTTTTTTCTTTTTCATTTTTTTCACTTATTTTTTACTCGTTTCTTCCATTTTTTTCTTTCTTCTTTTTCATCATTTTTTTCTTTTTCAATTTTATTTCTTTGAATTTTTTTTTGTATTTCCGTTTTCCCCCTTTTCATTCTTGGTTCATCATTTTTGTCATTTTTTTTATTTTTTTATATTCTTTTCCTCATCTTTTTTTGTCATTGCATTTTATATTTTTTTACTTTAAATTTATTTGTATCATACTATATATTTCAAATAAATTTATTATTTGTATTTGAATAGTTTAGTTGTCAATATGTGCAATTTATCATTTGTATTTATATACACATAAGTATATGAATTAAAATCAAAATGGGTTGTGGTGCAGTGGATGGGGCTGCTCCATTCTTAACCAGAGGTCGAGGGTACGACCCTGGTTATGGAGAAAACTCTGTTGGGAGCGCTGTCACCTTAATGGGCCCTGCAACGCCCGATCCGGATTAGTCGGAGCTCCAATGTAGGCACCGGACACTGGATGAAAAAACAAAAAAAAAGTATATGAATTAATTGTATTTCTTGAGACTAAAATATTTATGGCTGAGATATGAATTAGTTGTATTTTCTTGAGACGAAAATATATATGGCTGAGGATTCACATAGCCCTTGAATTATAAATGTTGGCAAATATAAATCAATATGAGTTTATGGTATTTTCGTTATCATAAAAAAAAGAAGGAAACCAAAAATAGAAAAATAAAAGTAGAAAGAGAGGTCGAATTTAGAGATAGAAGAGAGAAAAAAGCGTAAATAAAGAATTGAAGAAAAAAATACAAAAAAAATCAAAAAGAAAAAATAATGAAAAAGGAGAAAAGAAAAAAGAAAAAAGAAAAAAGAAAAAAGATGATGGTGAAAACAAATATACTGAGTGGTTACGATATTTTAGTCATCATCAATAATTTATACTCGACTTAACCATGTTCTTCGAAAATAAAAAAAATATAAAACATAAAATACAACAAAAAATGAGAAAGAAGTAAAAAGAAAAAAAGAAAAAATAGAAAAAAAGGAGACTAAAATGAAAAAAGAAAAAAAAAAGAGAAACAAAGGGTAGAGGGTAGAGATAGAAGAGAGAGAAAAAAAAAGAAATGACAAAAAAATAAAAACAAAAACTAGAGGCTACATATAGAAGAGAGACAAAAAAAACTAAAAAGAAAAATCTAAAAAAAAAATGGAAAAAAGTCAAGTTGATATGATATAGAAGTTTTAAGTTTTTGGCTTAGGAGTTAAAGTGGGTTGAAACCATTTTTACCCACTCCATATTTGACCAAATCCATATTTACCCATATTTATATGGGCGGATTGCAATCCAAACCATTTTTGCTCGATCCATATTTAACCCGTTTAAATCCAATCCAATCCGCCCGTTTGCCACCCCTAAGTGACAATAATTTTTTTCTGATGAAAGTTGAGTTTTTTATAATGCAATAGATTGTCAATCTGTTGTAAAATATATTGAATCTGTTCTGACAGATTGTTTATCTGTTGCAATAGGTTGGTCATCTTTTATATTACGCCGATGTTATTTTTATGAATAATCAAATAATCTAAGTCTAATCTGTTGCAACAGTGGGAAGACCTGTTTGATAATTTCCAATAGATGACCTAAATTTTACAACATATGCCTAAATCTTTTTTATATTTTCAAACAGTTACGCTTGAATATCCATGTGCTCGACAACACCAAACCAGTAGCAAATACACACACCACCATGAAAATTTTAGCAATTAGGCTTGAATATCCATGTGCCCAACAACACCAAACCAGTAGCAATAACGACAACAATGTAGTATCTTCTTGCTCGATTTTGTTTCTCTTCAGAAGCCTTGACTTTGTTCAACAAATCTCAAATTAGACGATTTGCTTGTGAATGGTGTCGTTCTTCATACCAATCAAAGTAATCGCATCAACCTAATTTCTATAAAAAAAAAGAGAATACAATTACAAAATAATTACAAGTCAATAATTAATCAACTAATTAAATAAAAAAAATATTACCTTTGAAATCTTACAAGTAAAAAACCTACGACCTGGATTTTGTTGAGTCCAAGAAGTCTTTAACAGAGCTTCATAACCGCACTTACAATATCGAAAATCTTTATCACAAAAAATAGTGAAAGATGCGCTCGACATTGTCAAGCTCAGTTGGAAAAAATGAAAGAAATAATTTGAAGAATTTGGATAGATAAAAGAAGATGACGATGAAGAAGAAGATTTGGAAATTTAAGGTTAAATTTTAGGAGGAAGATGAATATATAAGACAATGGGGGAGAAAAAAATGACCGTTGGGGGTCAAGTGACGGCAAGTCAGCAAAATGTGCCAGACTAACACATTTGATGCCTATTTATTTTACATGTTTAAAATGAACACTGTCTACTTGATGCCTATTTTATTTTAGGTGATTGAACTGAACACCGTCGATGGGTTTCAACTTTTTTATTTCAATTCACTTTAACCTTTTTACACGTAATGACAATTTTTTATGTCCAACGAAAGTCGAATTTTTATAATGCAACAGATTCTCCATCCGTTGTAACAGTTATTCTACCTGTTTTGACATATAGTTTATCTGTTGGAATAGGTTGGTCATCTGTTGCATTATCTCAATGTTTTTATCTAAGTCCATCTGTTACAACAGTGGGAAGACCTGTTTGATAAATTCCAACAGATTACCTACGTGTTGCAACATATGTCTAAATCTGTTCAATTTTTCCAATAGATGTGTTGTCTATTGCAACAGATACATTATCGGTTGCAATATTTGAATCTAGTATTCCTTTTCAATTAATAAGTTCAAACCTAAGGAATAAATAAAATTCATAGACAAAATAAAATAAATCGAAGCCTTCAGAAATTAGCTTAAATAAGTCAACAAATAAATGCAATGTAAAAAAATTATTATGGGTACAGATCTCAACAAATACATCAACAACAATTTAAGTATGATGCCAAGGATTACTTTGACAGGCTCAAGCTATAAAGATCTACTCAGTATGGACAAGTTGTTCTTCATCCGGTGCTATGGAATTTGGCTTTGCTCATCGTGGATCTTTATTGTCGCTTATGTACGGTTTCTGCGCTTTCTGTTCTCCGTATTTCCATAAAAAGAGTAGCATATTATCAATGTTGTTTAGCAATAGCTTCTTCTACATCCACCTGGAAAACCAAAATTGGTCAATGCTAATCACAGAGATACAAAAAAATGAAAAAGAATAACTCATCTGTTCTAGAAAATCAAACAGGTCTTCCTCCTGTTTTAAATTATCCCAAATAGATTATATTTCTGTTGCAACAATAAATCAACTGTTGGGATAAATTTTTACATAAGGAAGACCCTGTATGATAATTTCCAACGGATGAATCATCCGTTGCAACATATGAATCATCTGTTGCAGCAGATATGTCATCTGTTGGTACAAATAAAAGCGGTACGGAGATCTGTTTGATTTGCTAAAATAGATGAGACATATGTCGCAACAGATACTTTATCTGGTGCAATAAGTTAGTCAACTGTTGCAACAGATGTATATATTTATTTGATAATTTTCAGCAGATGTGTCATCTATTGAAACAAATATGTGTCTGTTTATTTTGTCAGTTGGAAGACATATATATTCACCTTCTTTAGCTCGTGTTTCTCTCCTTTGGACATTGTAGGTTGCTCAGTGCAACACACAGACAGAGGAGTTGCAGTTTTGCTTTTTTGGATGCTTGATAATGCCTTGAAAATCACTATCCTTCTCCTCTTAGCCCTAATATATAATGGAGATGATGGAAATAAAATCTTCTTTGATGGAATATGACCTCTCTTGGATGTCAATTCCTTTACAGAAGCAGTTAATGCACTAATAGCATTAATCACTACATCATGTTTCGCCCTGCAGTTTTGATATTTGCATTCAGAACATTTGCTGGGAGAGGTAAAATCTGTATAACTAGTATGATCATACTCATAATAGTTTGCTTTAAATACTGTAAGAGGAGCATCATTAGCACCAACATCAACACCACTACCACCAACAACAACTCCATCACCACTAAGACCATCAACAACAATAAGTCCACCCTTCAAAATTATTTTTCTTGTAATGGATGTTGCTCCAAACAATTCTATTTTTATTCTGTCGATGACCTTAGGGTCCAATAAAATTTGCACAAACCATAAAGTAAGAAAAAATGGCATCTTCAACTCTCGATTGGTCGAAACTAGCGACGGATGCACAATCTAACATAAATTATTACATATATTAGAATGGTGATTAGATCATTACAAAAATCATTAATTAAAAGAAAAAATTAATTATAATTATACTTACTGCATATTTTGGGGGGTTGAAGAGATCAAGAAATTTTATATTTTTATCAGTTTTGGCCGACAACCATCTCAAGATTCTTGGACAAGAAACTCCTTCCTGGTAGTGCACTTGTTGTCTCAAATAAGAAATGACTTCAAACGCCCAAGCCTATAAAATAACGCCAATAAATTAAAACCATTATTCAGTTAAAAAAATAAATGATATCATAATAGAGGAAAGAAATATTTACCATGAAAGCCCATGGGAAGCTGTATAAGTTGACTGTCTTTGGCACTAATAGAGTCAACAAATATTTTACAGTCATTTTGAAGCTTTCATACCCCTAAGGATAGCTGTTAAATGCCTCAAGATCCTCAGAAAGCTTTATTAAATCGAGGCTTATGTTGTTGTTAACGTCTCTCACCCAAAGAATATTATGTACAAACCAAACCAAGCACAATGACTGTTTGTGCTTTTTTGAAAGTACTTTACCTTTCAACGCTTCTATCAAATTTTTGTTTTTGAAGCTTGGACCAATAATGGACACCAGGTCATCACGATCACACGACTTTTCTTTGCCTTTTTTGGGTGTGTGGGGTGTTTTTTTTGGGTTAGAATAGGTATAACTTGAGAGATATGATAACATTTTAGTTCAGTAACTATGGCAAACTCCTTCCAACCAAAACAAACAGGCATGCCACAGTAATTTATCCATACCTCATCCATCTTATCTTTGTTTTCATACATAAACCTACGCTTGAGAAGTTCATATACCATTTTCATTTGGAAATGGACATTGTTGTCCTACGGTAAATCAAGATATTTCCCAAAGCAGCTGTCCCTGAAATAAGCATCCAATTTTTGTTCTCGAAGTATTTTTCTGAAGGCGTCGAAAGATTTTCTCATGCCTAACTTAACCACGAAATCACCCGTTAAATCTACGGCGCCATCGCATTATATTCTCACAGGATAACGATCAATACTGAAGGCTTTGACCAACTCTTCGGCGGAAGGACTATTAGCATTTGCATCATCTCTTTTGAAATATTCCTCCTCCCCGTGTTCATCATATTCTGCCCTCGATTGAGATAATGCTTGTAAAGCAAGCTCATAGAGTGGTAGATATAGCCTAGTTACTTCACTTGTTCCTTTACTTGGACTTGATTCGGTTTCTATTCTTTTGATAATCATATTATCTAAAATTAATAGGAACATAAAAAAATATATTATAGTTGATTAATGCATCGTTAAAAAAAGATAATAGTAAATCAAATAAGCAAAACAGTAAAATAACAGTTGCAACAGATCACCGATCTGTTGCACCAGGTAGTATATCTATTGCAGCATATAACCAACCTGTTGCAGCGGATGAGTAATTTATTGCAATAATACAAAATATATCACTCATCTTTTAAGATAGATGAATGGTCTGTGCAACAGATCATACATTGTTGTGACATATGAGTGATTCGTTGGGATAGTTAAATAACCTGTTGCAACGGATAAGTAATCTGTTGCGACAATACAAAACAAATCACTCATCTATTGAGAAAAATGAATGGTCTATGCAGCAGATCACACATCTGTTGCAACATTATCTATTGCAACATGTGAGTGATCTGTTGGAACAGTTAAATAACCTGTAGCAACGACTGAGTAATTTGTTGTGATAATACAAAACATATTACTCATCTGTTGAGAAAGATGAATGGTCTGTACAGCAGATCACACATCTATTGTGACATCATCTATTACAATATATAAGTGATCTGTTAGAACAGTTAAATAACCCGTAGCAACGGCTGAGTAATCTGTTGCGATAATATAAAATATATCACTCTTCTGTTGAGAAAGATGAATGGTTTGTGTAACAGATCACACATCTGTTGCAACAAATGAGTGATTTGTCAAAGCAGTTAAATAACCTGCAGCAACGGCTGAGTAATCTATTGCGATAATACAAAACATATCACTCATCTGTTGAGAAAGATGAATGGTCTGTGCAATAGGTCACACATCTGTTGTAACACATGAGTGATCTGTTTGAACAGTTATCAACAGTCAATATTGTTTAGATTTCTTCCAGCATAGGATCGTCTATCGCGGCAGATGAATGATCAGTTGGAAAAATCAAGTCTTGAACATTTCCTGTTGAAAGAGTTGATAGGATTTTATCCAACAGGAGGTTCATCTGTTGCATCGAATCATTAATCTGATGGTTCTTCCGTTGTATCAGATGGTTAATTAGTTGCATCAGATTTTTTATCCGATGTTTAATCTGTTGTAATATATGGTTAATCTGTTGCATCAGATAGTTAATCTGTTGCATCAGATGATTAATCTGTTGTATCAGAATTATAATTTGATGGTTTCTTTGGTGTAGTAGATGGTTGATCTGTTGCATCATATGATAAATTTGTTGCATCAGATGGTTAATATGTTGCACCAGATGGATAATCTATTGGAGGAAATAAAAACAGTAGCACAATTTTGTTCAACAAAAAAAATAGCAATTTCACCATTTTTATCAAGAACAAGAACAGAACAAATCAACCCAAATTGTTGTTTTATTTTTATAAAAACAAATAAAAATCAAACTTCAAAAAAATGCAACAAACAACAAAAAATCATAATTCACTTCGAAAAGAGAAGAGAAGAAATACCAGAAATTAGGATTTTATTCAGACCTTATTTCAAATTAATGCAACAAATATTGAAATTATTAACCAATACTATAAGAGAAGTTGACTCCAGTTCCTCGTTTTCTTCACAACTAAAAAGGCCATAAATTTTTACCTATGAAAGAAGAAAAGGAACGATGAAGAATTCAAAGTTGTTGTGGCCGGAGAGCAAGGCTGTCACATCGATTGAAGGTTGAAGTCGAAAAGAAACTCGAATCCCAACTATTTATAGTTGGATGTTGAAGTCGCCGAGGATTGAAATGAGAAATTTGCAGAATAGTTAGTTGGGAGAGAGTTGAGAGAAGCTGTCGAGAAAAAGATGAGAGACAGGTTGATTTGAATTGAAGAGGAGAACTCGAAGCCCAACTATTTATCACCTGAGGTAGAAGTCGCCGAGGGTTGAAGGGAGAAATTTTGCAGAACTATCGGTTGGGAAAGAGTTGAGAGAAGCTGTCGAGAGAGAGGAGAGAGTGGTTGATTTGGATTGAAGAGGGGTGTGGTTTGAGTTGATTTGTATTTTTGAAAATATTAGAAAGTTTTAAAAATATTAATCAAGTCCACAATTAACTTAATCAAGTTTCCTAATGATGTCTGACCCTTTAAGTTGATCAATATCACCAATCCTTCATTCAAGACTTAAAAAACACCTTTCCTTCAATTTTCTCAAGTAAATGAATTATTCTACTTTCACCTATTGTTGTCTACCAAGAGCAATACTAAAATTAGTCCATGTAAGAATGATCTTAATGATAATTAAATATCTATTTATGCATTTTGTAGTAGTAACGGTAAAATTAATGTCACTAAAGAAAACGAAAAAATGTGAAGGCAAGAAAAAATAAATAATTATATTAAGTGATGAAGACAGTGAAGAGTCATTAGCATGTGGTTTTCTTCTCATTAAGATAAATATTTTCTAAATCTCAAAGATCACGATATTTATATTTAGTACCATTTCGTATTGAATTTATTTTATTTTCTTGATACTAAAGATTTATCATAAAATATATTAATTAAGTTAGTTTGAGTTTTGATTTAATTTTCAATATAATATTTCCTTAACTTTTATTTAGTACTTTAAAAGTTAGATTTTCTCTCAAATAACTTTTATTTAGTACTTTAAAAGTTAGATTTTCTCTCAAATAACTTTTATTTAGTACTTTAAAAGTTAGATTTTCTCTCATTTTTTTCTTTTATTTTTACCTTACTTAACATTGACCAGAGGGAAAGAAATTACTTTTAAAAGGTATAGAAAAAAAATTCACTTAATATGAATTAGAGAGAAATACAGTAAATACAAATGAAGAGATGATGTATATGCATGTAATGCTTATAGAGAGAACATTATACATGTAATGCATCAAAATTCAATTTAAAAAAAAAAACAAAATAAGAGTTGACATATACGCATGTAACTAGTTCAGGTGTACGCGCCTCGCGCGTGTACCTTACTTTATTGAGTTCAAACGTTATACTAAATAGGATATTTGTTTAAATAATAAAGATGACACAATAATTAAAATTCAACATCTTTTGGAGAATTTATTTAATTAAACCTAATTTTTACCGAAAAAAATTATCAAAGCTGATCGACATTCATCTATCACCTGTAAACTGCAACAAAACAATACGATGATAGAGACATCAAAATAATATAATTAAATCTAACATTTACACAAAAATTTCCTCAAACCCGTCTGACACTCATTTACCACCTGTAAACTATAACAAAATAATACGATAATAGAGATATCAAAATAATACAACTAAACTTAACTTTTATACAAAAAAAATCTCAAAACAGAGATTTAAATACAACACAATTAAACCTAACTTTTGTCTAAAAAATTTCTCTAAGCCAACCGACATTCATCTACCACCTGTAAATTCATCTACGACCTATAAACTATAGCAAAATAATACAATAGTGATCACACCCGCAAACTACAATAAAATAATACAATAGTAATCACAAAGCTTTAATTTTGCTGAAAATAATTCTTGTCTGAACAAAAATTTTGACCCTAAAGAATGACTTGAATGAAAACAAAGAATATATATATACACACACACATACACATACAAACATTGAATTCTATTATGTTGTAAAAAACAGTGAAGAAGCTGAGGGTTAGAAAATTAAGCATCCATCAATCTAGACATGCAACCGAATCAAGTTAGATGAGCATCAATCATATTTTTTCAACAATTAAACCGATTTCTTCTCGTGTTTAATGTGCATCTCAATATTTATAGAAGTATTTCCTTAATAGAATCCTATTTTAGAAGTATTTTTCTATTCTATTTTAGGAGTATTTTTCTAATTGATCAGTACAAAGAAAAATATTAATTGATTCTCCTTTCATATGTTTTAGGAGTCCCATATGTTTTAGGAATCTAGTTAATATAATAAAAATAATTAAATAATAAATTGAAGAAAATAGTGAAAAGACAGTTTTGTCTAAAAGAGGGTCTTTTAATGAAGGACAAAAAGTTCAAATCACTTTTCTAAAGGTTTTCACACTTTTAAATATATTATAGATATATCAAAAAACTCTATGTTTCATTGGGATTTTAATTCAATATCTTTTTTGAAATATAATATTTTTTTAATAGTTTATTTTTACCTAAGTCAAATTAGTTTAATCTTAATAGTTGTATTTTATTAGTATAATATAGGAGATCATCCAATTTTGATAAATGAGAATCAATCTCTCTCTCTCTCTCTCTCTCTCTCTTACGTATGGAACGTTCGGATAAAAATTCCTAGGCCGAGTGTTGGGTTTTCGAGATCAAAGAATCTTAATAATTGTCTCTCTTACTTTCATCTTTGGTTGATGAATTTAGACTGCCCCTCCATATGAATGAAAGCCCTAGGAAATATGAAAGCTATCCACAAGATCTTGGAAACAAGGCACACAGGCCCCTGAGCTGAGCTCCTTTCACTTCGATCCATGAATCTTTCTATCTATTAATCTTTATCTTAACCAAAAGAAATTCTCTTTTCTAGTATTATTTCTAACTAATATAAGAAGAATGTTGCAAGAGGTTACTAATTATGTTATTCCCTCTGTTTTCCCTCACCCCATCTTCAGCTAGAAAACGGTTTAAGGAGTGCCCTTCGCACCTTACTTTTTCTTTTAGCCTTCGTGCCCCATCCCCCAATGGTGCATTCACTCCCCACCTTAAGATTTATTTCTTCAAGTAAATTTTCTTATATATATATATATATATATATATATGAGACTTAGAATTTAGAAATATGTTGATGTGGCATACTTCTAAGGCCTCCAATTGCATTTATCTTTTTTTCTTATTTGTTTGACATGTTGGTGCATTTTATTATTAAAATAAATTAAAGTGCATGATATTAGTAAATATAAAATGGAGAAAATGGTGTCATTATTCTTGTAACTCACCACATTATCTTTTTGAGTTAGTGGTACAAATTGTGATAAAGATGACCATTAGTTCTTGTAACTCATATTGCCATTAGTTCTTGAAACTCTCATGGCTATTAGTACTTGTAACTTATATGGTCATTAGTTGCATGTAACTCTTGTAACATTTGTAACCTATAGACCATTCATGTACTCACTTTACTATACCATACTCTTCCTATTCAATACAAGGATGAATTCTCCACCTATAAATAGAGGTGATCTTGCATATTATTGTATGTATAAGAAAACATGATAAGTGTGAAAAAGATTATAGATGTGTAGTAGTGAAAGAGAGAGTTGAGACAAAAAAATATTCTAAGTCTATAACTATATTCACTATACAAAAGGGAGTAATTATATTAGTGAAAGAAAGAGATGAGTAAAAGAAATTATTCTAAGTCTTTAACTATATTCACAAAGAGAGTAAATATATGTTGAAGGAAAGTGTTCTTATGGTGGAGCTTTGGACTCTTCAACTAATCTGGAGCTGTTTGAGTTGTACATCGTTGATGGGTTGTTGTATCCTGGAGGGGACAAGTCAAGAGATTACTGTTGGATCGGTGTAGATTATACCGCAGTGGCCTTGAATCTCCTTAAAGAGAGCGAGATATCTGCGCCTCAGTCAAGAAGAAGATTCTTTTATTTTCTTCATTTTTGTTAATTTTATTTCAACTGTAATAATTATTGTAATTTGTGGTATATTACACCAACATGACATTAATCTTTCCATTTCACTATATAATAATAACACAGTAATCTATTTTAAAGTATTTTTATTTTTCTTAAATAATTTACTTATTAAGTCATTTTCATAACTCACACCACTTGATATTTTCATATTTTCTATCTAATAATGTCCATTAATTTTGTGCCTTTAACTCACATATTATCATTTTATAACTCATGCTCTTAATAATCTTCATTACTCAAGAAAATTAAAAGTTATGAATAGATAATGAAGGGTCACCACATATAATATTTCAATTCTATATAAAAGGCCTTGTATAGTTAATGTTGTGAGGAACAATATTGTACGCTTCAAAAACAAAAGAAGAAGGAAGTTATATAATGTTGAGAAGGTTTTGAATTTTGTTGATAATTAGGTGAAGAAGAATTATGGATATTTACACAAGGATCTACTTGATTTATTTTTTTCATGCTTTTTGATCTTTTTGTCTAATCGATTTCTTCATTATTTTGTTATTTTGAGCTATATATATTAATATGTATCATATGGTCTTTCTTCTTCCCGATTTCTACTTTTATTATGTTGGAAGGTTTGCAACAAGTGAAGCAACAAGCAACTATCACAGATAACTTTGATTTCGATTTTCTGAAATCGGGCGGGAAGAACTTCAATTTCTGCTTGGATGACTTGGGTTTGCATGTAAACTGAATGTAGTACTGTTAGGAACATGATTTTGTTATTCAGTTTTATTGAAGAATTTATGCAATGATTAGAAAATTTTCAAGTGTTTGCTTAATAGTTCATGTCTTTTTCTGATTCGACAAAAAGAAAAAAAACATAGGATACAAGCAGGATTGTGTTTACACTATTAGAAATGATTTTTATTTATATAAGTATGTAATATATATATATATATATATTGCGTATTTCAGTAAGTGATTTTTTTTAATAATTAATTTATACACGCAGAGAAAAAATATATTATTTTAAATTAAAATCTCAACTTCATCAAATGTGCGATAGAAATGAAATAAAATTGTTATTAGAGAATATATTTTAACTTATTGATAAAGAATACACTATCCATCATTAATAAATGTTAAAATTTATTTTCTTTTATGGAACAAAAACATTCTTCATAATATAACTATAATAAGTTATAATTTTATGGTTCGATAATAAATCTAAAGTGAATGTAAAATTGATCAAAAAAAATAATTAATTTTTTTACATTAAATAATTAATTTTTTAACACCGCGTAAAGCATGACTAATTTTGCTAGTTTTAAATGTCTTTTTGAAAATTGAGAACAATGTGTCTTTATGATTTTTCTCTAACTTATTTTCTTTACGGGATAATCAAAGGTGATAATACTCCATAGAGTTTAGATGGGAATGTTTTTTATGCCTTGATTTGTGTCTTTAGTTTTTTTTTCAAGTCCAAGGTGAGTCATTTACGCTTAACATGCATTATTGAAAGTACGTATATATATTCAGTGCTTGTTTAGCATTTTCCCTCAACTCAATAATAAATAAAAGAGAAAAGACATGATTTTCCCCTGAACTTGTCCGCTCAATTTACTTTAACACTTAAACTAAACTTTTGTTTATTTAACTAAACTTTTGTTTATTTACCCCCTTAACATCTTTGAAGTGTATTAGTTTCACCCCTCAAAACTAAATATCACTTTCACAACGGAGAGTGTGTTACACTCGCTTACACATCAACGCCACATCAATGCCACGCCGGAGCCACGTCATTGCCACGTAAGAAATTACTATTTTTCTAAAAAACAATTACCCCCCCCCCCACATTATTTTTTTAAAAAATAAAAAATATATATGTACTATATTATTTATATAAATATATATATATATATATATAATTATATATATATAATTATATATTAACTAAAAAGGCACCCTCATTTTCTTTCTTCTTCACCCCCCACCTACCCCGCCCACCTCGCCCCTCTCTATATTTTCTCCTCTTCTAGCCCTCCCCACCACCCCTATCCTGCAAACGCAGCCCCCTCTCCTCCTCATTTTCCAGCCCCTACCGCCCCCTATGTTTTCCAATTGAATCTTTTTTTTCAAACTAAAAAAAAAGCAAAGCCAAAAAAAAAATCATTTTTTTTCAAAGCTTTCAACTGAAGAGTTATCTTTTTTCCTTTTTTGGTACAAGAATGTTGAATTCATATTGAATTTTAATGGATGTTTGTTAAAATTTTATTTTTGTTTGTAGATTTTGTGAATTTCAAATACTTGGTTATGTAATGAGTGGTTCAAAATTGAAGGGGCCATCGATTCCATTGAAGGTTAAGATGGTGTTAAATGGAGGAAAAAATTTAATCTAGTATATTCGTGGTTATTTTTTGGTGGTGTTAATGGAGAAAAATGGAAAAAAATTGAAGTAACGTGTTGGTGAAAAATGTATTTGAGGTTGTTAATGGAGGAATTTGAGTGTTGTTGTTGATGTTTTGGAGTAGAAAGAAGAAAATGTGTTCATTTTTTTATTTTGTTTTAAATTTCTATTATATTTTATATATAATATTATTGAAATTAATTTTTTTACAAATAAATGTGCCTTTTTTTTCTTGAAAATGTCACGTCAGCATTAGGGGTGAAATTAATGCACTTTAAAGATGTTAAGAGGTAAATAAATAGAAGTTTAGTTTAAGTGCTAAAGTAGGTTGAGTAAACAAGTCCGGGGTATATCATGTCTTTTCTATGAATATAATAATAAAAAGGAAAAATGCAATAGAGAAAACGACCGGTTTAATGTCCTTAGACCGGCCAAAAGGTATCAGACCGCGTTCTTCCGGTTCTTGGTCGTCGTTTGGGGGTTGACTTTTCTTATTCCTTTTGCCACCACTTTACAGATAGAGAAGAATCTCTAGTTGAAGCCTCAATATTCTCTTCACAAAAATGGCCCTCTAAATCTGTAAGTGCTAAACTTTCATTTCAAAATTTCACTGAAACTACAAATATTTTTTCTCCATTTCTTGGAGTATTCAGATTGGGTTCAGCCGTTTTTTATTTTCATTTGTTCTTTTGTGACAATTTAGCACATGACCCATAAGCCAAAAAACTACCTTGGTGTTCTTGAAATTCATTTTTTGTGACATATATATTGGAAGGAAATTATAGTTGTTCATACAGAGACTTTTTCTGGCTTGTGAATTGTGGGTATGGCTTAGAGTTGGTGATATTATTTATTGATTTCTCATGGTTTTGGATGGAGAAGTATGTCTAATCTTCATAAAGTTATCGCCTTTATTATATAGTGTAAATAGGTAGCTCTTGGTTTTGCTTCGGATCGATTTATTAATCAGCTTTCCATAGGTAAATAAATGACATTAAACAGAGGCCGTGCCAGTATTTGAAGTTTGTGGGTTTTTCTGGCTAGCAACCGAACGTATAGCTCGTTTTAGTTATTGGGTTCACAATTAAATATTTTGTTATTAGTTATTGGGTTCACAATTAAATATTTTGTTATTAGGGTAGAAGGGTAGTAGGCAGTTGAACTTTAACTCACTTGGGGAGCACTATGTTTATTGTAGTATTAGTCTTATACATTTATTTCCTCTTGAGTTACCACATTATTTCGTTGCTGTTACTATTTCTTTTCTTTGAATGTTTTGTACTGTTTTCCTTATTAATTGACATGTTTCTTCGCCATCGTATTCTTTTACTTTGATTTGTTGCACTTGAGCCGATGATCTCTGTGAAACAGCCTCTCTACCTCTATAAGGCAGGGGGTGAGGTTTGCGTCCACTCTACCCTCTCCAGACCCCATTTATGGGATTACACAGTGTATGTTGTTGTATTTACTGGATAGTGTCTAAGCACAAGGTACTGGTTTTGTCCGTATCCGTACCTAATATTGTGGCTCCTCCCCTGATGCTACTTGTTTACAATGACATAAAATGATTCTGAAAAGAAGGAAACTGAGTTAGAAGTATCTGCAGTGTGATGTGGGGGTTGTTTGTGCTTTTTTAGAGGCTCCACGTGAGATGTTGTTGTTGAGTTAAGCTTCATCTGTTTCCCAAAATTTACATTGCCATTACTTTGATGTTTTTTTGATATGCTTTTTCAGGTTCTAATATCAAACTTCATCAAATATGCTGCCTCCACGTCCCAACGGCTTACCTCCGTCCTTATTTCTTGCATCTTCATCAGATGCCAGAGCATCAACTGATAATCAGGATCCCAGAATGAACTCTGATCAGCATCGTGAATCGCCTGCTGAGAGTGCTAGTTCAAGAGATACATGGCCTGTTATTGATGCTGCTACTCAAGTGAAGCTTGAGAATCAGAAAGCTGAAGATGGTTATTATGAACACTCTGTGATTCACAGGCCTGCTAGTGCAAATAAGGTCTCTCTTCTTGATATAGCAAGAGAACAAGTGGATATAATATCTGAAAAAATGTATTTGCTCCCTAATGAGTATTTAGAAGAGCTAAAGGGCAGGGTTCGAGGGATGCTTGAGGGAAATGGTGGTCCTCAGCAAAGAGATGAGTTTTTGTTTTTACAGAGGCTTGTTCAGAGTAGGTCTGATTTGACTGCAAAGTCATTGATTAAAGCTCATAAAGTCCAGCTGGAAATTCTTGTCGCCATTAATAGTGGCATTCAATTTTTCCTACATCAAAGTATGAATCTTTCTCAGAGTGTCCTGATTGAGGTTTTTGTATACAAGAGATGTCGGAATATAGCATGCCAAAGCCAGTTGCCTGCAGAAGATTGCCACTGTGAGATATGCACCAACCGAAAGGGATTCTGCAGCCTTTGCATGTGTGTAATCTGTAACAAGTTCGATTTTGAAGTAAATACATGTCGGTGGATTGGTTGCGACTCCTGCGCTCATTGGACTCACACAGATTGTGCAATTCGTGATAAGGAAATTGGACCAGGTCCTTCTACTGTGAATGGGCTGGGGTCTGCTGAAATGCAGTTTAGGTGTAGAGCATGCAATCGCACTTCTGAGCTTTTTGGTTGGGTGAAAGATGTATTCCAGCAATGTGCACCTACCTGGAATGGGGAATCATTGATAAGAGAACTAACTATTGTAAGTAAGATCTTTCGAATGAGTGAGAACACAAGAGGGAGGCAGCTGTTTTGGAAGTCTGAGGAGCTCATAGAAAAACTGAAGGGTGGAGTGGCAGAGACAACAGCTTGCAGAATTATATTAACTTTTCTCCAAGGTAGGTCCCATATCTTGCTTGCACTCTATTGCTCCTGCACTGTGTAGAAATGTATGCACAAAAAGTTATAATTCATCATATGGTTGATGTTGAACCTAAAAAGCATTTGCTTCTCCTATGAGAAGTTAGAAACAATTACAAAAATCTCATGCATGGAGAAAATTTCCTTTAAATGTTTCACTTTCCGTCCATCATTTGGGGATTGCGACACCCTGATTTCATAGAAGTGGTGCTTGATGGTAGTTTATGCATATTAAATGCTGTCACATGCATTTCTTGAAACTTGAGCTGTGCAAGTCTTCATTTTGCCTCGGTTTAAATGTTCCTTCATCTTCTTGTGACATCTTTACCCACCATACACACACAAAAGTATCCTTCAAAGCATTCAAAAACTTCTAAATGCTTTATATCTGAAAGTAGTAAGAGGGGGGTGAATTGCTCTTTTTCAATTTGTCAGTCGACTTGCTATATCAGTCAGTTGACTTACGAGACAGTGTTAGGAAGGCTGTCTGAATACTGTAAAGAAAATTGCTGATAGTAAATATGACACCAAATATTTTATACTGGTTGGGATCTAGAATAGGTCTTACTCCATTGTCCTTGGGTTGCAAGGGATTCTACTAGCTTTTCTTTTGGTGAATAAAGTAAATACAAGATTTGAGTAAAGCTTTTTGGCTTATACTCACACTCTTCTTCTTTTTCTCACTTTGATACAATGCCTCACCACCTATGTTTTTCTTTCCTCTCTTTTTGAATAGTGAACAAACTTCTAGAGAATACAATGCTTAATGAAAGTAGAGCAAAGAGCTAGAGAAGGTTGAGACAAAAGTATGTCTCTTCCTTTAATCGTCCAGGCCTTTAAATAGGTGGGCTTAAAGTAGCCGTTTGGAGGATTTTGAAGTAGGGGAACCCAAGAGATTTGATTTTTGGAAATTGGATGTAAAATATCCTCTTTCTCAGAATAAGGTTGGACCATCATAACGATCCCTTGATCCGCGATTTGCTTCATTAAAGAAAGGATCTTGAAATCTTCTTTTCCTTTTCACAGGCAGTCTCGTTTACTCTTTTACTAGGTTGCTGAATCTTTTCCTACAAGGGAGAATATTGCACTTCTTCCTTTTTGATACAAGGCATATTTGATTTCCATAATCGTCCCTTGATTGATGCTAGAGATTTCCTGCAAGGTTGTCATACATCAAAATCAAACATTAGCAATCTCCTCCTTTTTTAGGATGACAACATAAAACTTAAAAGAATATAGTCAACTTCCCCTTTTTAGCTCCCCCTGTGTAGTCGAATGGTGTAGCTCCCGCTGAACAGCTAAGCTAGTCGACTTGTGTTTGTAACCTGTAAATAAGTTTTCTATCCCCCCCCAACCCCCCCTTCCTTTGACATCCATCAAAAAGGAAGAATAACAGAGTATGCAAATAACAGAAGATAACCAGCAAAACATGCAAGTAAAAGTATGAAAGTCGCAGTAGCGAGCTTATGCTCAAGTACAGAACCAAAACCAAACCAAAAAAAAACACATTGTCTTAAACGAACAACACAAGAACTAAGAACAAGCAGCAAGTGGAGGGGCACCAGCATTCGGTTCACGACGAAGGAAATAAGCCAAGGTATTGGCTGTGGCGTCCTTCAGGTTTGTGAATTGAGTAGTAATCACAGTGGGGAGAGCATTAGTACTGGAGCAAATCTTACCAGCAACCTTAATGGCCTCCTTAATTACTTGATCCAATTTGATACGCATGAGAGCAACATCAGCACCAGTTTCCTTTGTAGACTCCCTGTTTTTCTTCATCTGAAATGAGTGCCAAGGACAAGATCTTTGAGAGCATTGAGTCATGCATCAACGTCAGTCAGATGATCAGAGATATCACAAGGAACAGAAGATGAATTAAGATTAGGAGGAGGAGAGGAGTTCCATGACTTGGGAAAAGGAGTGCTAGGAGCACAAATTTCAGAATTGTGAACCCAAATTCCATCATTCAACACATAAATCATACTTTTAAAAGCTGTAGAGTTATAGCATTGCTTGACGGGAACAGAGGAAACATCTTCCATAGGGATATGGTAGGCTTCAAGAATGTGAAAAATAAGTAGACCATATCGGAGACTGGAAGGATCCAACGAAGCTTCAATTATGTAGTTTATGATAAAAGGAGGAAAGTTTGATCTTCCGCTGACTGCTGAGACAAAAGACAGTAGGTTAGCAAAGTGTCATGTTGAGAGAGAATAGAGAGAGAACCTGCATGAGTGAGAAGAGTGGTAGCCACAGTGTGAGCAACAACACATGTCTCAAAAGATAGATTTTTGGGCCCAAGAGCAAAGGGCAAATTTTCAGAAGATTCCACAACAATGAACCTTTTTGCCTGCTCAAAAGGGACATCAAAATCTGAGGGCCAAGGACTCTTAGGTGAAGTTGAGTAACCAGATCATTGAATGTCAAAAGATGGAGTCAAACATAGAACTCAAGGAAAATACGTTTACCCAAGATAAAGGTTTCAAATTCATCAACCTTGAAAGATCAAAGATTAGCATAGAACAAGCGAATAAGGGGTTCATAAGCAACCTTAGGGGTAGAAGGAAAATAATTTGCCCATCCTTGTGCTTCAAATAAAGGCTTAATAGGGCAATGCATAGCCTCAAGTAAGTCTAAATCAACAAGTCTTCCATGGCCGAGTGGAAGTTCTTTAAGAGAGTAGAATAGAGATTCATTAGAAGGTCGCCAGAAATTAGATTTGACATTGAGTGAACTGTCAAAATCAAATTTCACTCTTAGAGCAATCAAAATCAGCGGCAACAGCAGGTCACGTTCCTAGCATTGAACCAGAAAAACTAGTGGAGGCTAAGGAAAGTTTCTCTCAGAACATTCAGAGTCAACAGGAAGAACAAGAGAAGAGGCTTTACCTTTTCCCTTGGGATGGGAACTTTTTCTAGAGGCTAAAGAAAAGGATTTAGGGTTTTTCGCCATTGAAGAGAATAGAGAGAGACTAAAGAGAGTTGTTTAGAGAAAGGTGAGAGACGGAGTGAACATGAAGGGTGAAGATTCAAAGATAGTGGGAAGATGAAATGAAGGGATTAGAAAGAAGTGACAAGAGGGCGGCTTGAAAAGAAGTGTGAAAGCTTTAATGATTACAGTATTGAGGCATGTGACAGTCGCCAAAGATGCATCCATAAATACAAGTACATCAATTAAAGGAAAGCATTTAATGCAAGTACTTCACATATTAAAAATCAAATCAGGAAAGAAAATAAGTACCAATTTAAAAAGGTTTGGTATAATTTCCCAAGATTTTCGGAGATTGCAGTATCTTCCAAAAGAGGTTTGGTAAAAATATCAGCAATTTGAAAATCAGTGGTAACAAATAATAATTCAATATCACCTTTTAACACGTGATCCCTAATGAAATGATGCTTAATATCAATATGTTTAGCTCTAAACTGATGCATAGGATTTTTTGAAAGACAAATAGCACTAGAGTTATTACAAAATATTTTAATAGGTTCAAAGCATATATCAAAATCACTAAGCTGATGTGTCATCCATAGCAATTGAGCACAACACAAACCAATGGAAATATACTCAACTTCACTGGTGGAAAGAGATACACAATTTTGTTTTTTGCTATTCCATGAGAAGAGAATTCCCTAAGAATTGGCAAGTCCCACTTGTACTCTTCCTATCATTTTTGTGACCTACATAGTCTGCATATGAGAAATCTTTAAGAACAAAATCAGTAGATTTAGGATACCATATATGAAACACTACCAATGAGATATCTAATATGCGTTTGACAGTAGTCAGATGAGATTCCTTGGGAGCTGACTGAGATCTAATATGCATTTGACGATGAGTTAATTTTTTAGAAAAAGATGCGTGCAAAAATGATCCTTGTGGGCGAGGTCAACAGTGTTAATTTTGCCTTGAATTATCTTTTTTTTTCTTTTCTTTTCTTTTTTTCATCTCCAATCAAATGTTTAATATCCTTTTTCTTCCTTTAAGTTTTTTAGGTATAATTTTGGTCACATTCATTTTGCTTCATATAATAATGCTCACGTGAAATGTATTTTCAATCTATAGTTATATATATAACATACGTTATAACAACAATTTAAAACACATGTACCAGTCTTTCTCTGGAGCTGATTGAAATCTAGCACATTTGCACACATTAAACATAATATCTGGTCGACTGATGGTTAAATACAGTAAAGAGCCAACCATTCCACGATATTTAGTTTTATCAACCTTCTTACCTCCATCATCAGCTACAAGAACACAAATAGAACTCATTGGAGTGCTAGATGGTCTAGCATTAGACATATCAAATTTTTGTATGAGTTCCTTGACATATTTGATTTGACAGATAAAAATTCCCTTAAAGGATTGGTAAATTTGTAATCCCAAGAAAAATGTTAACTCACCCATCATACTCATTTCGAAGTCACTCTACATAAGCTTAGAAAATTTCTTGCACAAATTAGGGTTAGCACTATCAAATATGATGTCATCAACATACATTTAAATAATGAGATTCCTAGTAGAGGTTCTTTTAATGAAGAGAGTAGTATCTATTTTTCTTTTTGTAAAATCATGATCAGTTAAAAAGTTGCTCAGTCTTTCATACCAAGCTTGGGGAGCTTGCTTCAAACCATAAAGAGCTTTTGACAATTTAAGAACATGATAAGGGAACTTAGGATTTTCAAAATCAGGAGATTGTTTATCAAAGATTTGTTCATCAATGAATCCGTTTAAGAAAGCACTTTTGACATCTACTTGAAAAAGTTTAAAACCTCTATGAGATGCATATGCTAGTAAAATTTGAATAGATTTTAATCTTGCTACTAGTGCAAAACTCTCATCATACTCGGCTCCTTCTTGTTGTGAGCAGCTTTGAGCAACTAGACGAGCTTTTTTTGAGCCACTTTACCAGATTCATTCATCTTGTTTCTGAAGATCCATTTGGTGCCAATGATGGGAGTCTTTTTAGGTTTTGGAGTCAGTGTCCACACATTATTTTTCCCAAATTGCTTTAGCTCATCCTTTATAGCTTTGACCCAACTTTCATCATTTAGGGCCCCATTTACCTTCTTTGGCTCAAGTTGAGATATGAGTGCAACGTTTGCACTTTTCTTGCTAGAGGCTCTAGATTTCATTCCATCCTTAGAATCTCCAATGGTGAATTTCTTTGGATATTTAGGCTCAATTCTCCATTCATTAGGAACAATGTCTATAGCAAATTGATTTTCAGTGATATCAATCGACTGTGTAGGAGTAACTTTGACAATTTTAACTTGTTCAATATCATCATCTGTTCTACTAGGATTCTCAATAATACGATTTGTATAATCAAGAATAACATGAACAGATTCCTTAATACAAATAGTGCGTTTATTGAAAGTTCTGTAAAAACTACTAGAGTTAGAATAACCCATGTAAATACTTTCATCACTTCGAGGATCAAACATACCAATGTTTTCTTTTCCATTGTTGTGAACGAAACATTTACATCCAAACGGATGAAAAGAACTAATCTTGGATTTCTTATTGTTCCACAGTTCATAGTGGGGTTTCGTCCGAATTGGTATGATAAGACACCTGTTTAGAATATGACAAGTGGTACTTACAACTTTTGTGCAGAATTTGTGAGGTAGAGAGTGTGCACAGATCATGGTTCGAGCCATATCTTGTAGGGTTATGTTTTTGCGTTCCGCAACTCTATTTTGCTGAGGAGATCTTAGAGTGGAGAAATTATGAGTATAGCCTTGATCATTGCAAAATGTTTCAAATCCTTTGTTTTCAAATTCTACATCATGATCACTCCTAATAGCAGTAATGTTACTATCACTCCTAATCGCAGTAATATACTCCATCTGTTTCAAAAAGAATGACCTACTTTCCTTTTTAGTCCGTTTAAAAAAGAATGACCCCTTTCCTTTTTTGGCAATATTTTAATTTCAACTTCCACATGACATGTTTAGGGCCACAAGATTAAAGGGCTTTTTGGTACATTTGACACAACTTTAATTTAAGGCCACAAGATTCAAAGGTATTCTTTATTTTCTTAAACTTTGTGCCAAGTCAAAGTAGATCATTCTTTTTGAAACGGAGGGAGTAATAACTTTTGTCCCTTTGGACCTTTTCATAAAAAAACTTCAAAATCCTTTAGGGTATCATCTTTGTTATATAAAAGTATAACTCAAGTAAAATGAGAGTAATCATCAATTATTACAAGAGCATGCCTTACTCCTCCAATGCTAGCAGTTCTAGTGGGATCAAAAAAGGTCCATATGGAGTAGCTACAAAGGTTTAGTAGTAGAGACAATATTTTTAATAGGAAAGGAGTTTCTTGTTTGCTTACCAAGTTGACATGCATGTGAGTCCTTGTGTAGTCTAATTTGGGAAGTCCAATAAAAAGCTCATGTTTGGCTAATTTCTCAATAAGCCTCATACTTGCATGACCAAGCTTCTTATGCCAGATCCATGATCTTCTGATATAGAAGCCAAACAGATGTGTTTATCCATCCGTTTGATAAAGTCGAGAACATTTACATTTCTATGTCTATTTCTAGGGAGAAACGGTTTTTCAAGCTTTCAATTTGAATCTTACCTCCAAACCAGCATGACACAATCGACTTATACTCAACAAATTGTAGTTCAAGCTTTTGATAAGATAAATTAGTAATATCATATGATTCATTAAAAAATATAGTACCAATACCTATTACTCTGCCTTCGGAATTATCTCCAAAGCTGATATCCCCTCCATCAAAGTCGTCAACAAATTTAAATAAGCTTTTGCTCCCAGTTTGTGATTTGAACACGCACTATCAAGATACCATTTCCCTTTAGACTTTGAATGGTGTTCCTGCAAAACAAATGTATCACTTATTTTTTGATACCCAAGTGTTCTTGGGTCCTTTGGAGTTGGTATTGGATTGGTAGACTCGGTTTTGAATTTCCAAATCTATTTGCCTGGATTTCATGAATGAAATATGCAATTATAGTATTTATGACTAGACTTACGACAGTGATAGCATGAAAGATGAGAGTATTTTTCAGAGTTTGAGCAACTATGATAAGTATTATGATTATGACTGATTGATCTGGTTGACTTGTTTGAGTTAGTTGACCATTCAAACCCTTCACAACTATAATATCTATTGTCTTAAGTGGATCTACCACTGTCAGCTGACTTGGAAGAATCAGTCGACTAATTTGATATTACGATACTATGACGGGAAGATTTTATATCTATTGTCTTAAGTGGATCTACCACTGTCAGCTGACTTGGAAGAATCAGTCGACTGATTTGATATTACAATACTATGATGGGAAGATTTTTGAAAACTGTTTACTTTAAATTTTATTTCATCAATTTGTTTTTGAAGAAAATCTTTTTTTCAATTTCACAAAGAGTAATTTGCCAGTTTCTTCTTTCCATTAATAAAGTTGTTCTTCATCACGTGCTTTATTTAACTCAACTATGAATTGATTTATAATAAATTTTGCAAATCTATGCACTCATTGCAAGATTTAGTTCTTACTTGATCGGATTCTCCAATAACCATGAAGCAGACATCCCCAATGTTGTCGTTTTTGTTTTTAGAGTGGTCTTCACACCCCAGCTGTTGAAAGTCTTTTGACCCCTTTGGAGGGTCCTCTTCTAGCTTCTTGACAATCATAAGCAATGTGACCGTATTTATCAACAATTATAGCATGTACCTTTATTCCTGGTGTGCTCAGTAATTTGCTTTCCTTTTGAGTAATTTGGTTTTCCTCTTCTTTTATTTCTGTATCTCCTATAGTTGTCAACAACTGTCCTGGCGATAAGAGTAAGTTCATCTTCATCTAAGACATCATCTTCTTCTTCGCTTGTAGCTTTGAAAGCCACAATTTTTCTTTTTCATCTTGCAGTTGATCCTTCTTGTTCAGATGAGCTTTTTCAAAGGCAATAAGATCTCCTCTTACTTCATCATAGGTCATCTTATTCAGATTCATATTTTCAAGAACCACAACCTTGGAAAGCCATTGAGAAGGCAAAATTCTGAGAATCTCGGTGATTTGATCAGTTACAGGATAAGTCTTTCCTGCTGCTTTGAATTCACCAATGATTTTACCAAATCTGGCAGATGTTCTTCAATGGATTCTCCATCTTTCATCTTGAAGAGTCCATATTCATAGACCAATAAACTCACAAGAATTTGCTTGACTTTCTCAGTTCCTTCATATGTGACCTCTAGTTTGTCCCACATTTCCTTGGCAGTTTCACAACAAGAGATTTTTTCATATTCTTTACCACCGATAGCATTGTACAAAACATTTTTTGCCTTTGAGTTGATTTAAATTACTTCTATTTGTTCATCAGTGTAGTCCCCCAAAGTTGGAATGTTTTCCGTTGATGCTTGTCCATCATCCGATCTCTTTCCATCTTTGTTTGCAGGGACATGTGGAAGATCATCAAGCTTGATCACTTTCCACACCTTCACATCATAGGATTTTATGAAGATCTCCATCCTTATCTTCCCATGAGAGAAATGTTTCCCATTGAAGTAGGGGAATCTGGTTTGAGATGGACCTTCACAGAACAGTGCTTCGGCAACAATTTGATCCATCATCTTTTCTCACTTTGCGGTTAGGCAAATATATGT
The DNA here is from genome assembly GCA_030864215.1 of Capsicum pubescens. NCBI lineage: Eukaryota > Viridiplantae > Streptophyta > Magnoliopsida > Solanales > Solanaceae > Capsicum > Capsicum pubescens. The sequence continues at coordinate 256,603,081 of CM061544.1, read as the reverse complement.
GAGTCCAGGCTGATACCAATTGAAAGTAGTAAGAGAGAGGGGGTGGGGGTGGATGAATTACTCTTTTTGGATTTGTCAGTCGACTTGCTATATTAGTCAATTAACTTACAAGACAGTGTTGGGAAGGCTGTTTGAATACTGTAAAGAAAATTGCTGATGGTAAATATGACACGAAATATTTTATATTGGTTGGGACCCACAATAGGTCTTAGTCCAGTCCCCTTGGATTGCAAGAATTCTACTAGCTTTTCTTTTAGTGAATAAAGTAAATGCATGATTTGAGTAAAGCTTTTTGGCTTATACTCACACTCTTCTTCTTTTTCTCACTTTGATACAATGCCTCACCACCTATGTTTTTCTTTCCTCTCTTTTTGAATCGTGAACAAACTTCTAGAGAATACAATGCTTAATGAAAGTAGAGCAAAGAGCTAGAGAAGGTTGAGACAAAAAGCATGTCTCTTCCTTTAACTGTCCAAGCCTTTAAATAGGCGGGCTTAAAGTAGCCGTTTGGAGGATTTTGAACTAGGGTAACCCAAGAGATTTGATTCTTGGAAATTAGATGTAAAATATCCTCTTTCCGAATGCCTCTTTTACTAGGTTGCTGAATCTTTTCCTTCAAGGGAGAATATTGCACTTCGTCCGTTTTGATACAAGGAATATTTGATTTCCATAATCGTCCCTTGATCGATGCTAGAGATTTCCTGCAAGGTTCTCATACATCAAAATCAAACATTAACAATATCTACATGCAGATGAGGCTTAGTTCGTTGATTGATATGTAGAGCTCAGGATGTATAAAATATTTTCATCTTTAGTCTAGGTAACATGGGATGAAATATGTAACAATAGCTCATGACAAGATTTTGAGCCTATAATCTTGGTATCCGATAAACTCTTAATGTTAAGAGGTTGGCAGAGATCAAAGAAACGTTTGATACATAAAAGATCCCTTTCAGGCTTTTCCCATGTTTCTCACATCATGTTTTTCTGTGCATCATAGTTATTTTTTGCTGTGGAGAAGATTAATATTTACCAATAGGGAGAAGAAACAATACAAACGTGGAGGACGCGGTCCTCACTTACATTCGCAGTTTCATATCAGCCCGTGAGAATGGTGTAAATGTCTAAGATCAGCATGTCATGATGTGAAGGCCCCGTACAACTTTGAGAGATATAAGAAATGAGAGGCATCCCTTTCTAGATTTCAGATGAATGTAGTTTTCAATTTGGTCGCAGCAAAGGCAAGAGTCGCTTGCATGCCAAACAAAACGACTGATTCCTGTCAAGCACCCAAGGAAACCCAAGGCCAAGGGTGTGGCCTAGTGGTCAACGAAGTGGATGGAGAACCATGAGGTCTCTGGTTCAAATTCCAGCAGAGACAAAAAACATTACATGATTTCTTCCCATCTGTCCCCACCTTGGTGGGCAATGTTATTAGGTACCTATTGCTGGTGGGAGGTGGCAGATATCCAGGGCCGAGGATCTACAATTACGATAAACTAAGTTGCGCGGACTCTTCACTTTCGATGCCGCACCTGTGTCGGATTCTTCAAAAATACACTATTTTTGGCGAATCCGACACGCACCCATTGACATTTTTGACGAGTCCGAGCAACATAGACGATAAATCCTGTAATTATATTGAAAAATATAGTGAGCCTATAAGTATCATCTGTTGGGACCCATAATAAAATGAATCGCTGGTTCAATGGCAAGGAAGGGACCCTATTTCAATTGTGTTTGATTTGTATTGCATTTGTTTTGATAAGTAGCTGGTTCATAATTAGTTGGTAGTAATCAAACACGTGCATAGCATGTGAGGGAATTAATGTCCATTAGTTAGTGAGGCATGTGCTTAGCACACGAGGGAGTGAGCTGTCCATTTAGTAGTTACAGTTCGTTGTAACTAACTCTCCCTCCATCGTGTTCCATTTCCATGTAACCCGAGACTGGCTATTGTAAAGCTCGTTGAATAATGCTCAAGTGAAATAATGTTTTCTTCTTCCTTACAAATCTAGAATCTCAATTAGGGTTCTTGAGTGAACTGTTCAGGAGTAATTCTGCATATTTACTCTTTAGGTTTTCTCAAAGTGGCCATCAATTCAATCGAGAATTCTGAGCTGCTACAACCAGCTGTGAGCAATTCCTGCCGAGCGCAATTATTTTTTAAAATTCAAACTCCTTTTTAAGTTATTAGAATATGGTAAGTGCTGCATGTTTTACTCTTTTTCCTTTTTAATACACGAGTAACAAAGTCAACTAAAAAGGAAATAAAATTCTACTTTTACCAAATCCTAATACTCCAAATCTAAATTGATATCAAAAGTGAGATACAAGAAAAACTTTGGATTTTAAAAAATCGTTTTGGTTCTTCTTCCTCTTCCAATTCACCAACTCACCCCTTGCTCGTCCAGGTTCTTCTCCCACATTCTTTTTTTTTTATTTGTTTCTTTACATTTGTATCTGTGAGAAATAATCAAGAAAAATATTATTGAATTGTTGTCTCTAAATTATTACATTGAGACCCTATTTATAGACGGTACATTCCAATCTTATTCCTAATAGGACACTACATTTCAATCCCTTTCCAAGTAGAATTCAATATGTTATTCCTATTCATATTCTAACACTCCCCCTCAAGCTGGTGCATACAAGTCATATGTACCAAGCCTGTCACAAATGTAATTAATACGAGGACTGGTGAGGGACTTGGTGAAGATATCTGCAAGTTGATCACTTGACTTCACAAATTTTGTAACAATATCTCCCGAGAGTATTTTTTCTCTGACAAAGTGACAATCAATCGCTATGTGCTTGGTTCTCTCATGGAACACTGGATTAGATGCAATATGAAGGGCTGCCTGATTATCACATACAAGTTCCATCTTACCTGTTTCTCCAAATTTTAATTCTCTCAGCAATTGCTTGATCCAAACTAGCTCGCAAGTTGCTGCAGCCATTGCTCGATACTCTGCTTCGGCACTAGATCGAGCAACCACACCCTGTTTCTTACTCTTCCAGGATACCAAATTACCTCCTACTAAAACACAATATTCAGATGTAGAACGTCTATCAGAGGGTGATCCTGCCCAATCAACATCTGTATATCCAATGATATGTTCATTGCCTCGATCCTCGAAGAGTAGTCCTTTACCTGGAGATGACTTTATATATCGCAAAATCCAAACAACTGCATCCCAATGACTATCATAGGGGGAAGTCATAAACTGACTTACAACACTCACAGGAAAAGAGATGTCAGGTCTAGTCACTGTGAGATAATTCAACTTTCCAACCAACCGCCTATACCTTCCAGGATCACTGAGTGGCTCCCCCTGTCCTGGCAGAAGTTTAGCATTTGGATCTATAGGAGTGTCAATGGGTCGACATCCCATCATTCCTGTTTCCTCAAGAATGTCTAAAACATACTTGCGTTGAGAAATAACAATACCTGAGCTGGACTGAGCAACCTCAATCCCTAGAAAGTATTTCAATCTGCCAGGGTCTTTAGTCTGAAAATGCTGAAAGAGATGTTGCTTCAAGTTAGTGATACCATCTTGATCATTGCCGATGATAACAATATCGTCAACATAAACCACCAAATAGATACACAGATTTGGTTCAGAATGGCGAAAAACACTGAATGATCAGCTCCACTACGAATCATGCCAAACTCCTGAATAACTGTGCTAAACTTTCCGAACCAGGCTCGAGGGGATTGTTTCAAACCATAGAGTGACTTGCGCAATCGACATACAAGGCTACTAGACTCCCCCTGAGCAACAAAACCAGGTGGTTGCTCCATATAAACTTCTTCCTCAAGATCACCATGTAGTAAAGCATTCTTAATGTCCAACTAATAAAGAGGCCAATGACGAACGACAGCCATAGAGAGAAAAAGACGGACAGATGCTATTTTAGCCACGGGAGAGAAAATACCACTATAATCAAGCCCAAATATCTGTATATATCCTTTGGCAACAAGGCGAACCTTCAGCCGATCAACCTGACCATCTGGACCAACTTTGACTGTATAAATCCAATGACAACCAACCGTAGATTTACCTGCAGGAAGGGAAACAAGTTCCCAAGTACCACTCGTATGTAAAGCAGACATCTTATCAATCATAGCCTGTTTCCATCCTGAATGGGAAAGTGCTTCACCTCTAGTCTTAGGAATGGAAATAGAGGACAAAAATGATACAAAAGCATAATGGGGTGATGACAAACGATGATAACTCAAGAAAGTATAATGTGGGTTAGCATTACGAGTGGATCTTATACCTTTTTGAAGTGCAACTGATTGACTAGGAAGTGGCAGGTCCGCAGTAGGGGAAGCCGTCACGCGCAGGACATGAATCATCTGGGACTGATATTGGACGTGGGCGCCGGTGATAAGTCAAAAGTGGTGGCACTGTGGCTGGAGATGGAGAAGTAACCGTAGATTCCTCAAAGATTGGTGTGGGTAAGACTAGAGGTATGGGTAAAACCTCAGAGATATTAAGATGATTAGAAGATGTATATAGTAAGGTTGAGATTCAAAGAATGTGACATCAACGGACATAAGGTAGCGACCCAGATCAGGTGAATAACATCGATACCCTTTTTGAACTCGAGAGTAACCAAGGAAGACACATTTGAGAGCACAAGGGGCTAATTTATCTTTTCCTGTGGCTAAGTTATGAACAAAACATGTGCTCCCAAAAACACGAGGGGGGATAGAGTAGAGATGTGCCTGAGGAAATAGTATGGAATGGGGAACCTTATTCTGGATCGAAGATGATGGCATTCTGTTAATGAGATAGCAGGATGTGAGGACCGCATCGCCCCAAAACGCAGTGGAACATGGGATTCAATGAGAAGAGTGCAGACAGTCTCAATGAGATGCCTATTTTTTCTTTCTGCTATACTGTTCTACTGAGGGGTGTATGGACATGATGTTTGGTGAATGTTTCCTTGATGAGTCATAAACTCCTGAAACTGGAAGGATAAGTATTCTAAGGCATTATCACTACGAAAAGCACGAATAGAAACACCAAATTGATTTTGTATTTCAGCATAATCTTTTGAATATAGAGAATAACTCGGAACGATCTTTCATTAAGTAAACCCAAGTACATCTTGAAAAATCATTGATGAAAGTAACAAAGTAGCGAAATCCTAACGGTGAACTGACTCTACTCGATCCCCAAATATCGGAATGAACTAATGAGAAAATAGACTCTGAGCGACTCTCAATACTACGTGAAAATGTAGCATGGGTGTGTTTCCCAAGTTGACACGACTCACAATCTAATGTGGATAGACTAGACAAACTAGGCACCACCTTTTGTAGCTTGGATAGACTAGGATGTCCCAAACGTTTGTGAATAAAGTTGGGAGGATCTGTAGCGGAGCATGCTGTGAAGGAATTTGAAGCTGTAAAATGGTAAAGGCCTTGTGATTCATGTCCTAAGCCAATTGTCTGTCTCGTTTTACGGTTCTGCATTAAAAAAGAATCATATAAAAAAGTTATACTACAATTAAGGGCACGTGTCAAACGACTTACAAATGCAAGATTAAAAGGACAACCAGAGACATAAAGAACAGAGTCTAGAGTGACAGAAGATAGGGGTTTGGCTTGTCCAACTCCTTTTGGCTCTGTTCGAATTCCATTAGCTAAAGTAATAGCTGGAAGAGATTGTGAATAAACAATCTCAGACAAAAGTGATTTATCACCAGAAATATGATCAGAAGCACCTGAGTCCATAACCCATGATCCAAAGGTAGGAGATTGTGCAGTTGAGGCTATTGGTAGAAATATATGCTTACTTGCCTGATACTGAAGATACTCATTATATTCCTTGTCAGATAAATACACCCGTTGATCACCTGTGGTGTTAGACTGAGCAATATGAGCATTTTTAGTTGGTCGACCATGCAAAGAATAGCATATTCCACGAGTATGTCCAAGCCTATTACAATAACTACACTTAGGTCTAGAATAACATACGCCACGAGTATGTCCAAGCCTTTTACAATAACTACACCTAGGACGAGATCTTCCAAATCGACCTTCCCCTCGTCGATTCTTCATGGACTGTGACGTTTGATTTTCTGATCTTCTCATTAAGCGCTCAGATTTAATCATAAGACTTGAACTTTCAATTTCAATATTTTTGATAAAGAATTAATCATAGGACTCCAACAATATCTATTTTTTCTTTTTCTATAACTTCTCATGACATTCTAATTTGCGCTTATATTGTCTGTAGAGTTGTAGATAACAATCTTTGTCACTTGGTTTGTTGTCTATTGATTAATTACATTGTTAAAAGATAAAGTTAGTTTTTTTTAGCCTTAGAAATCAAAATAGATATCAATTCTTGTGCTCGTGACTCATAACCCTCTGTATGTGTTGTGGGGACTCATGACCTTCCACATGACCCCTCCACGTGGTCAGGCCCTTCCCTGGAGCTTTAGTGCACCGGGCTGTCCTTTTTTTAGTTCTTTCTCTATAAGTTATATTATATTTGGGGAGATATACTAGTTCATAAATAATTTTAATGGTGTTATATTATATTTGTGGAGATACTCTAGTTCATAAATAATTTTAATGGTTTTCAATACAGTTTTTTTTGTGATCTAGAGTAGCATATATGTATTTTTTATCTTTTAATTTGACATAACTGATAAAGTCGACTGATATTTTATTAGTTTGGTTAGCGGTTTAGTATAATTAAAAATCGCTAATAGATAAGTCGAACCATTAAGCACAAAAATTCAATCAAACCGCTCCATGCCCTTTAGCTATTGTTCTTGAGAAATGACCCGGTCTGGCCCATTCTTCGAAAGAAGTTTTTATAGGATCCCTACCTACCAAAATTTTAATTTCTGGTTCCGGCGAATGAATAAATAAGTACCTTTACTGGGAACCCACAAGTTTAAAATCCTGTATCTGCCTTTGCAATTATCCTGTGAAATTAGTCGAGTGCCCGAAAGCTGACCCAGAATCATGGTCATCAAAAACAAAAAGACTGATTCCTGTCACATATTCCAATCCAAGCTCAAAAGAAGTCAATTGTATAGCAGATTACCACACTTGTGACTCGTGTATAAAAGTGAAGTATCTCAAATGAATGATTAAGTTTGCTTTCTCTCTTAATCTACATACTTAACAGTTTATAACATCCTAATTTTTAAATTTGTGGTTAACTCCTGTTCAAGCATCCTTCTTTCATCTGTTTTTTTCTTCTCTCGTATCTGCTCTTATGTTCTTCAGCTTCAGTATTGCAAATTTAAATCTGTCCTTGAATATGTTTTTATTACTCCATATTCTCTGCTCAATTATCAACCATCAACCATCTCTTGCGTGATTTTCCGTTGGCTGAGTTCTAGCTTTGGTACAATAGATGTGGGAAACAAAAGAGAGAGCAATCTGGTGTGTGACTTGTTTTCCCTTTTTGTTTTAGGTTTGGGTGATAAATTTGTTGGTGTTTACTAGCTTGATAAATATAGTTATCGTAGATGCTAAGCTGTTGTAGATTCAAAAGATGTTCCTTCGAAAGTTCCTGGAGGAACTTCAAAAAGATTTGTATCATCCCTAATGAGAAACTTCTGCCTCATTGCCACCTATGGTTCATGCTTATCACTTTTTGATTCTTCAAGTTCCTTAGCAACTCCGTCGTCACTATGTCCAATTTCTCTCTTTATTAAGTTCTCTTTTTCCAAAATTTAGTGTGAGAAATTTCCTGTTAAAAGGCCAGAAGTAGTGATTTACAGTTGCACTAGTAGAAATGTGTGTCACTGTCAACAGCTTGCTCGAGTTTGAAGGTTCCATATGCCACCACATTAGGATTACTTTCTCCTTGTCCTGCCTCCCTTTACTGTCAATTCCTTCTTTTTCCTCCTTGGCGTCAAATTAACACCCCCCCCCCCCACCCCCCGTGCAATTCCTTTGAGGTTCATTCTTGCCTATGTACTCCCCAGAAGAGATACTTAACGCGTTAGTTACAGCACTGCATGGGACTGACTACTATGCCTACATGCCCATCTAGCGCAGTGGCTTGGAAGCAAGCTAACTTGACCATCTTCCAAAGTTCCAAATAATTTACTGACCCAAGGCTGTAAGGGTGGACTGCTCTACATTCAGCTACACCATGATTGGTTCCCCTAACACCAGATTTAATACATGCATGTAGGCAATTCTCAACCGAGGAAAATGCTGCATGCAAGGCATGGATAGAAGGTTTATGCGAGGGACCTCTTTTCTTTATCTGTTTCTATCTGATAAGACGAAATTCATTCTTTTCGTATGGAAGAGTCTCCTCTTCATCTTTCATTTTCTCAGTTACTAGTAGCTGAAAAGATAGTAGTTGTAAAATGCATGGCATAATTTCTTCATGCCTCTTCATTTGTTTCTTGGAAGAACTATTCTGAATATCATCTGTTAATGTACTTATTTTGGTGAAGAGCTTGAGATAGACTCATCAAAGAGCTATGAGGCTGGAAATAATGGAAGGATGATTCCACCCCAGGAGGCATGCAACCGAATTGCTGCAGTGGTACAAGAAGCAATGCAGACAATGGATATAGTGGCCGATGAAAAAATGAGGATGCTAAAGAGAGCTCGCCAAGCTCTCGAGACTTGTGATCATGAACTGGAGGAAAAAGTCAAGGAAGTTGCAGAACTCAAACTGGAGCGGCAGCGAAAAAGGCTACAGATAGATGAATTAGAGGGCATTGCTAGGCTTAAAGAAGCAGAAGCAGATATGTTCCAGCTTAAGGCAGATGAGGCAAGACGAGAAGCTGACAGGTTGCAGAGGATTGCTCTTGCAAAATCAGGGAAATCAGAAGAAGACTATGCCAGCAGTTACCTTAAACAACGTCTTAGTGAGGCTGAAGCTGAGAAGCAATTCCTTTTTGAGAAGATTAAACTTCAAGATCAGAGTTCTCGTTCATCACAAGGCAATGACATCGGTGATACTTCACAAGAACTTTACTGTAAAATACAAGAGATCCTTAAGAGTGTGTAGAGCTCCCAGCAAAGCCAGAAAACCATCCAAAAGAACATCTTTCTAAGTGGCCTGATCTTTATTCATGGTTTGTGTCATTTTAAATTATTTTGAAAGATACATTGGCAAGACAGCGGCCCTAAAACCTTGTATAATTGCTTAATTTGCTTTTGTTGATGAAATTGACTCTAGTACCAGTATGTACTTGCTGTAGCCAGAAACAATTCAGTATCAACTCAAGACTGAACTAAACGCTAAAAGCCAAGCTTATTAGTATGAAGCTCTACTGAAATTATCTAATTAAATAAAACTGCACATAGCAATTGACAAGAAGCATTAAAAAGCCTAGGGTTAGATCTCAAAGCAATGACAGGGCCTCTTTGGAGCCTCCTAAATGGGTGTCCAAATTGGACCGAACCCTTTTGAAATTTCAATCACATCTTAGTTGGTGACTTGATGTGATTCATTATGTAGTAGCAAACTTGCCACTGCAAAACAACCCTGCATGTATATCGATCGCACCAAACCGACCATTCAAGTCGAATCCAAACAAAATAAAAAAAAAATCAACTAATGACTTGGTTTGTGTCTCATTACCAATATTCCACTAAGCTTATTTGAGTTTAGTACTATACCTCAAGGAGAGATGTCCAATGTGACGGGTCAAGTGGCCAAAAAAAAACAAATTCGAGGGCGTAAGCACAGTAGTACAAGTTATGAATTTGATAGATCTCAATTGACATTTTCTACTTTTACTTTAACCATATAAAACAAATTAATTCATCAAGATTATTTTGACAATACTGATCAACTACATTATTGAGAATAGGACGGGGCTACCACAGGCCACAGATGTCTGAGACATTTATTAGTAGTAATGAATAGGATACGACTAAAATGTATAAGTATTATTCTTGCTGATGAATTAAATTTGAATTCAACTTGTCGAAGCTGAAAAGCATAGAACTAACTGTTGACTGTTGTAGCCCAGTAGTAAGTAGATGTGGGATTCATGGTTTAAAGTTTATGAGTTTTCATAATAATCTCAAATTAATTGACAATGATGATTGAGTTCAGATTAATATTTACAGTTTTATAATACATATTATACACTATCAGGTAAACTTGACCTGCTATTGCAGGTTATCCAATTTTTCCTTTTTCAAATTTTATGCAAAAAATTGGCTAACCTGCAATAGTAGTCTCATAATTCATATATATATATATAGAATGAAATATGAACAAAAGGATAATATTCAGATAAAATGTGAAATTATTTTATTTTGTGTTTAATTATATATTATAACTAGTCTCATAATTATTTTATCCCGTATAAAAAGGTGAAATAGCTCATTCCATAAAACATTCTTGTATAACAAATTGTACGTTTTAACGTATATAACATATTTAAATAGAAACGGATCGAATTCTATTTTTAAGAAGTCCTATTTTGAGTGGATTTAAAATGAATTAGAATTAACATAAATTAACTTTTGGTTCGAACTTAGTAAGATCATATGAAATGGAATGACTTCATTTTAAATTTCTTTGTTGTTTTTCCTTCTTTCTATTATAGTATACGTTAATTCCTATATGAGGTAATGAACTTTAGTAAAGTGAGCTATTATAATTCTTAACGTGGCATCTTATGTTTCTTTTTAACTCCCTCCAGTAAAAAAAAAAAAAAAAAAAATATCATTCTCTTTTGCTTTTTTCTAGTCTACAATGATACAATGTGTAAGATGCATTACTTTCTTTATCATAGTTTTGGCACAAAAAAGATAAACTTAAAGCCATAGTTTGGTTCATCATTGGCCTAATAAGTATTTATTATAAGGGGCGAAGCTACAACATTAGGTATTGATTTGAATGAATTTAGTAACTTCTACTGTTACCCTTTTTTTGCATTAGAAAATTCATTTATTATGAATCGAAAATATTAAAATAAGCTATGAATTGCATGACACAGTTTAAAATTCATAAACTTTGAACTAAGATGTCTTTGACAGAGAATGGCTACTCCACTTCACAACTTTATATGAGTTTTAACCAAAAAAACATGAAAGTAAAGAGATAAAAGTTATCATTAAATTTGTTTTGTTTAAGGTCCAGTCAAAGATGATTTAAGACATGAGACAACTTGTGAAAATGAAATTGTTAAGAGAGAAGGGTACAAGAGAAATTGTTAGGTGAACAAAAACAAACTTAATGTTTCCATACTTTATCTCTCCACTATTATACTAGTAGTTTTGATTTGACATTTTGTCTCCTTCTCCTAACAATTGGTTACCTTTTTTCAACAACCAATTGCTTATGTGATATTTTTCATTTCATTTTTGCTTTTCTATCTTTTATTTATTCTATTATATTTTGCCTTTAATCCATTTGGATATATTATTGCTTCTGGTGAATGCCACAAGCTAATGTTTCTAGAAGAGATGCCCATTTAAATAAAGGCCAAATCCATCGGTGATCCTCTAAATTTAGTACGAATTTTTACTTAGGCATCTCAACTGGACGTTGTTCACTTTAAGCATCTCAAATAGTCATAAACTGTGTCATTTTGACACCTTTCGACATCAACACGGATGCGTGTGTCTCACTCGCCGCCAACATGGATAAAACGACCAATTAATTTATGACAACTCATTTAAATTGTCACATCACTATATGCACCTAAAATTTTTTTTCTTTTTGAAAAAGGACTAAAACACATGGAAAGGAACCAATTATAAAAAGACATTTGTCATTTTAATAATAATAAAAAATTATATAATTAATTTAAATAAAAAATATTAATAACCCCACCCCCACCTTATATTATCTTCCTAACCACCCCACCCCATATCATCTTCCTCAATCCACCCCACCCCCAACGTTTTTTTTTTCCTTTTTCTATTCATACATTTTTCTTCCATACCCACTATCAAATTTTCATACCACCATAGCATCACAATCACTAAACTCCACACAACCTTAATCTCCATTAATAGAGGTTGAATTTTTCAATCCATCGTTCTGCTCATCCTTTATAGAAGTTTCTGGAAGCTTGAATTCTTTGAATGATTTGGAAAATGTAAATGATTTACTTATCTTCTTGAAGAAAGAAACAAACACAGTGACATTTTTGAATTCGTTTTTTTTTTGTTTTTTTTTGTTTATGAAACTGTAAAAGAGAGAGTGAAGAAGAGAGAATAAAGGAGAAGAGTGGAGTGGGGTGGGGTGGGGGCTACCAAATAGAGAAGAGGACTTGGGGTGGGGGTTGTCGGGGAGATGGGTGGTGGTGGAGAAGATTCTTTGGGGTTTGGGGGGTGGGGTGGGGTGGGGGTGGGAGGCCAAATAAAATTAAATAATTTTATAATTATTTTGGAAAATGCCACGTGTCATCAATTAATTGGTTCTTTTAATTTAATTGTGTATATATATTAATGATTTGAATAATTATGTCATTAATTGCTATGCATATATATTGTTGCTAGTTTGGAAACAATATCAATAATTTTAAACAAATTAAAGATAAAAATTATGAAAATACCCCTCAAAAATTATGAAAATACCCCTAAAACGCGTTCCAAAGCGAGTGTAATACACTTTCTTTGCTGAATCAGCAAAAGGTGCCAAAATAACACAGTTTATGACTATTTAAGATGCCTAAAATAAACAACGTCCAGTTGAAGTGTTAAAGTGAAAGATCGTGCCAAGTTTAGGAGGCTGCCGATGAATTTGGCCTTAAATAAAATAGTAGAAAAGCATGCCAATCTAAACCATGAAGGTAGTTATGACTTATGAGTATCATGTCTTAATGTGAAGTTTTGGTTTTGGTGGGCTAACCTTTTGAAAATAAATAAATAAATAAATAAATAAATAAATAAATATATTTCTTCACTTTTTGAGTTACTGCAACTAGTATTTTCATTTAGCATTTAAAAAGGTGTGCCTATGATATAATGCATTTTTGAGTTTATGTTTTAAAATAAGAATTCACTCAACATCTAAGGATACACTCAAAATAATGAGACTTATGTCTCACAATGCTATTGCTTCTACAAATTGCCTAATATGTTTTTATTATAATTGATCGACGACTCCACTCATGTCAAAAGTATCTTTTAAAACATTGTTTTCATTAGGTGTGTATATAGGTCGGGTTGGTTCGATTTTTTATTAAAATATAACTAAATCAATAATATCGGTTTTCTAAATCTATAAACCAAATCAAACCAATATACAATTGTTTTTTTTTTTTTTTGGTTTTAGTCGGATTTTTTCGGTTTTTCGATTTTCTCATTTTTTTTACAATTATAATGTGATTGAGGAAAAAAATTAAATGTTTTCACTAAAAAGATTAAAAAAAAAACAATGATCATAGAGTAGTTTCAATAAAAATTAAATTGGCAAATTACTAAGACGTCTAAACTACTATCTCTCAAAGTAATATTATGTGGATACCCAATAGTTCAATTTCTAAGTCACTAGTCATAGTAGCTTGTCTGAAAGTTCCCTTCACATAAAATGTGAGCATACAAAAGAACGAAGAATTGGAGATAACTTATTAAAAACTTAACTCCATAAAGTAATTAATTATAACATAATTTCATAAAAAAAAAAAAGAGAAAGAAGAGAAACAAACCTAAATCACAACTTGACGAATGAGAAAAGTAAGATGAGAAAATAATGAGAACTCTCTAAAAACTTGAAAAGTAAAATGTAACAAGTGAAGCAATTAAACAGTTTTAGGTTTTTATATTAATATTGGGCTTTGTATTAATTTGTTATTAATGGAAAAATACTATAATTAAAGGCCCAAGAATATATATCTATTTTCTGAATATAAAAAAATAATAAAAGTAGTTAGAAAGTAGATTATAAGTAGTATTTTTTACGTATAAAAAATTAAAATTATATATATATTACGTCGGTTCGGTTTGATTTTATTTTTGCTAATACCAAACCAAACCAAACCAAGAATGATCATATTTTTTTTTGCCAACACCAAACCATAAGTCGGTTTTTTTCCTCGGTTTGGTTTGATTCATCGATTCGGTTTGATTTTACGGTTCGATTTGTACACCCTAGTTTTCATCATCTTTCTTTAGTTAATCCTAAAGTAAAAGATTTGAGTATTCAATTTAAAATTCTAAAAAGAGTTAGTCACTTAATTAATACATTCATGATTCCCATCAGGTACATTTATACAGTTTATATACTCAATAAAGATTTTCAACAGTTTTGTCAACAAACCAATAGAAATTCTGTCTAGTTATGTTTGGTATTAGGTGCCTGCCATACAAAATCAACATTTAGGGTCTCCCAAAATAGGCCAATTAATATTTTATCTTAAAATGAGGGGACAAAAATAAAATATTGGAGATATATCAGACAAATATTTAATAAACTAGAAAATGTAGACACTTCGTTATTGACCAAATATGACAAGATAAATAAATAAATGAATGTTGTTTTATGATGTGATTAATAATTAGAAGATGGTATAGTTTCACATGAAGCAATTCAAAAAGCAGGCCATCCACCATGTAAAATGGCTTTTGTCTCCTTAATTAATTTCACATTCCTTCATTTGGAGGATTAAATTCAAAGTATCCCTAATCCGAATTTTGAACTAATTCTTTTTAAGTCCCTCTGATCAATTATTTGCATTCATATTTTTGTTTTTACATGAGTTTAAGTTATATATAGTGTATACGAATATAAAGTTTTTTTCCTAGCATTAAAGTACACAAATGATATATACGGTTAAATTTGTTTAAGATATAAAATTTGTATACTTGAAAATAAGAATGAGTAGATAGTATCATGATACTAGCGTGTATGTATATATATATATAGCTTAATAAACCATTTGCATACATATAGTAGTTATATCTGAAAGCATTGGGTTCGATTAAAATTTCAAAACTCTTCCTAAATTCGCTTCTATTAGAAATACACCTTGATAACGCTCAATCTACAACTCTCGTTTGAGTGTAAAGCGGTCGTTAGCAAATATAGAACCCAACCTGGGTTGGGTGTCGATCCCACAGGGAATAGCTTGGCCAACAAGTAAGTAAAATTACTAAACTTTTGGTGCCAGTCTCGTAAGAAGGGGGGATTCTTGTTTTGCAAGTAATGTAAACAAAGGCTGAAAATAATAAAGTAAAAAGAGAGAGATTGTTACGTTGGTTGTAAACAATGAGAATTGAAGCGTTGGGGTTATGTCCACCTTCTGAGGTATACGTCTCTATTGGCTATGAGTGTGTAGAATTCTGACATGCAATTGCTTATAGAGGATTGTAGTCGATGGTAAATCCAAGCGTCTCTCGACCTAAACAAGGACTATTTCACTTTAACTCTCTCGAGCTTAAAGCGTGTCTAACGGTACGAATTCTCCAAGAGTTTAGTCCAGTTACGGCACTAGCTTTTTAATAGGAAAGGGTGTCCTACTACCTTGACATTATCTCTTTTCCAGACAAATAACTTTTCTCTCGAACAAGTTAAATGTTAGACTGGCGTATTCTTGCGTTTGCAACCGCAAAAAATGTAGATTAAGATGAAGAGAATAATGATATAAGCAATATACGTGCCTCGAACTCACAAACTCACAGCAATAGATAGTAACTCATTCGGCTTCCATAACCCCAACAGAGAAGTTTAGTTACCCATGAATGCGAAGGAAATCACGATTGACATTGTTATTATATCACGATATTGAGTAATGGCGTGTAGATCAAATGATAGGCGTGAGACGTGATTCCTTAGCAAGTAACGATTCTCTTGTTGTGGAATTTAAGAATAGAAGAGTAGAAGAAGAAAAATAGAATTGAATTGTAAGACGAGAAGTTAAGAAGATGTTAGAAGATGAGAAAAAGATGATAGAAGATGAGAGGGATGGAAGGAAGTATTGTGTTCTCCCTCCTTCCTCCCTCCTTCTTTTTTAAAATCTCTAGCATGATAGGGTATTTATAATACCCATATCCTAATCCTACTAAGCTAATGAAATAAATAACCAAATCCTATTAGACTAATGAAATCCTTAACCCAAATGTACTAGGTTAAGGTAACATTATCATAATCCACATAAAATAATGAAATACATAACCTAATTGTACTAGGTTAATGTATCATTGTCAAAATCCAGCTTTGTGTCTGTAAGTCCCCAAAGTCTTCAGAATTGCTGTTTTAGCCCGGGACAGATTTTCCATGCAGCAGTTTTGGTCCTTTAGGCGTCCAAACTCCCTTTCCTTCCTTCGTGAGCTTTCTTTAGCGTCAAGTAAGCCATAAAATGCTGAATTATGCATCATTTATACCTGAAACTTTACTAATCATGTTCGTTAGCTCACTTACAGGAAAAAGGACTAAAAGTGTATGAAATATATAATTTGTTCTCAAAACTAGGCTAAAATATGGGCAAAATGTATTGATATAGGCGTGTAAATCCGCCTATCATCAACACCCCACACTTAGAGCTTTGTTCGTCCTCGAACAACATATCATGTCCTTCTAAACATCAACTTAAGGTTTTTACAGCAACAACACAAAACATTTATTAAGACAAGCACAACGATTATCAACCAAGAGTAGCTTTCCGATTATAAGTAGAAACAATTTAACCTCAAGTATAGACTCGTGATGGTGATCAACTCGCATTCAAACGTTAAAGTGCATAGAATCATATACAACTATCCAAAACTCATCAACCATGTGTGTCTCACCATATAGTACCCATAATCACTCACAAATATAGCATATTTTTCAAACATGGGTATCAAAATGTCCTTGCTCTCACTCTCACAAAGAATTCATATGTAGCAACTGATGACCATAGGCTTGCCCTTAATGTAATACTCTACTAAATGTTGGAATGTTAAGATTAGGATCAAGTAGGTCTTTTGATGGTTGTAATGTAGGCTAAGGGACGGGTAGGACTATTTTGGCCAAGAATAGTGACTAGGTTCCTAAGCGCTTTAATACATCACTTTGTATCATTGACACTTTTTTCTTTCAACCTTTCTTCTTTCTTTTTTCTACCACCCTTGTTCTCCTCTTTTTTCAATTTTAAGCACAACTCACTTTTCAGCTTTCTTTTCTTTTTTCTTTTCACAACATACCTCTTATGATAGCATTTTTTTTTCTTTTTCATAACACATTCAAGAACCATTCCAATTTATAGCATTATACTCACCCAATTTCCTTTTATGTTGTCACATGACTTTTTCACTTTAAAGCACTTAGGGATTTTGGGATCAAATTACGGTCTTGAAAGAAATGGATTAGGCTTACATACAAGGTTGTCAAAGAAATAGGCTAAAGACTCAAAAGGGTTAACTAGGATGATGTCCATGGGTAGGTAAAACTGAAGGTAAACATGTATAGGTTGCCAAAGAAATGCCTAAATCATATCCTAAACTTACACTCCTTATTTTCGCTTTGCATACATACCAGGCAAGTTCTAGCATCAGCCACATACATAGAATATACTATTATTTCACACACACAAGGCACATGGTCTACTTGATTGGAAGTAATATAGACTCTCGACCCAGCAAGTGAAGGAATTGAATCACACAATATCACATATTGAGTCACAACTAGAGCCTAAATGTCTCAATAGTCACAATTGTAGCACATACTCTTGTTATAATCTCATGCTGCCTATCAAAATAATTTCATGCGAAGCTAGAAAAAATTTACTACTAAAAAAAACAAAACGAAACAAAAATAAAACAAAAGCAAACAAACATAGATGCGAATAGAGAAGTATAGCATGCAATACCACCACCCCACACTTAGTCGGGACACTGTCCTCAGTGGAAAATAAATACGAGGAACCTGGTTGGTCGGACTTATTCTCTATGTCTGGGATCATACCCCTTGCATTGGAATCATCATCAGAGTCGTCATCTTCAGAAGTTCCTCATAAGTATCCCACTTAATTCCAAGCGTGAGTCGAGGTATTTGCAGCGAGGAGGGTTCTCCTTGGTCCTTGCGACTTCTCTTTTTGCCCTTTTGGGAGGTGGTAGCCTTCTCCTTGCCTTGTCTCGCTTTAGGTGCCATTGTACCTGAGACTAGAAATAGTGTTAGTGGTAGCACAATATCAATGGATACAATCTATGCACAAGCAGTAGGGGTACCACCCCACACTTAGTTTTGTTGACACAAATCAGTGAAGTGAAAGTGGTCGATTACTCAGACTTCATCGACATACGTTTTAGGGGCTATATTCCAACAAGAAATTCAGATATGTAACACTTCTTGCAATCTTTGCAATACTTTCATGTTAGGTATATCAAGACTTCTTCATAGGGATTACATCATGGTATAGTTTCTATCAATAATCACAATCTCCTATGTCGGTAGGCAACTATAAGTCTTATTCCGATGAGTGAGACATCCCAACATGTAAGTATTCAAGTGACAAGAGCATGCAATGTTCATGACTATAGAAATTCCGCAAGTAGTATAACAATGCATCAAAATCAATTTCTAGTTGGAAACAAGTTAAGAGTATCCTAACGTTCATGTTCACTCACTTGGTTTTGTATCAACAATTCAAACACATTAACATCACCAATATTTCTTCAAGATGTAGCAATTCATAATAGACATAGCAACGTAGCACTTACGAAAAATAGATGAAGAACAAGAGAGTACTTACGTGATTGAAGCCTTTGGAGATGTTCTTGTGAAGTGGGAGAGCAAAAAGAAAAGTTTTGAGATGATTAGGAGAGTATATGCGGCGCCTAGGTCAAGTTTTTAATGTGTTTGTGTTTCAAGACTAAGTCTCCTTTATATAGGAAGAGAATGGGTCAGGTTTTGACCCATTTACAATCGGTTTTGGAGACAAAAATGCTACATATGCGGCGCATTGTCTATGGCATAATGGGACATATGCGCCGCATAGTCCATGGCATTTGTAGACATATGCGCCGCATAGTCTATGGCATATGAGATACTGAGACCAAATGCCATAGCATAGGCGGCGCATAGTCAAAAGCATACCTAGGAATAGGCGGCGCATAGTGTTTAGCACACTAGATTCCGAGACCTTAGGCTATAGGATAGGTTGTGCATCATTCGTGGCCTAGTTTTACCAAGGCCTAGCCTTCCTCGAAGCCTATTTTGGCGTGAGAAAGGCTCAATCCATAGCCTTATGCATCACCATTCCTAACTTACCAACTTTACCATACAATGCGTCCAAATCGTCAATTGAAATCAATCTCCTCGTTGACTACTTCTTGCACTTATATTCACTCAAACAAATGAAAACGATTAGTACGATGGGTTGCCTCCCACCAAGCGCCTTAGTTTTGGTCGTGGCACGACTCTTATTTTTGGATTTTTCATTTATCAAAATCAAATCAAGTACTAGAATGAAAGAAAACGATAAACTATAAATGAAAAACGATAAACGATGGGTTGCCTCCCATCTAGCGCCTTATTTATTGTCGTGGCTCGACTTAGTTACCTCTAGTACTCAGACTTCGTCGGGATAGATGGTGGATCGTTTTCTGAATGGATTCAGACGACAATGAGGCTTACTTGTAGGAGGGGTACCAATTATATCATCAATAGTCCAACCCATAGCTCTCATGTATCTCTTCAGAGTAGAGATGAGAGCGTCTACGTGCTGTTTACTTAAATCATCCGCACTCACCGGAAGTATCTTTATACTTTCCAAGAACACATACCTTAGATAATTGGGGAGCTCTTTCGATTCTAGCATTGGTGGCTCTTCAAGGGAAATCTTCGCTGTTGGTGACGGTTGATTCTTAAGATCACGGTCCGGTTGCTTAGGAGTATGGGAATAGGACTCTATTTCTGTTAGAGCACCCATAAGTTCTTCATAATCTTCATCGTTCTCATGCTCAACCTTCAGCAGCGCAGCAGACAATGGCTCAATAGTAAGCTGTTTCTCTATAGATAATGCTTTCTTATCTTCACCATGAACATCATCTACAGAGAACACATCCATATCTTTTGGCTGCTTCATCGCTTTGCATATATCAAAGCGGACCACTTCGTCATTAATTCGAAACAAAAGCTCATTATCTTTCATGTCAATAAGCACACTTCCAGTTGCGAGGAAGGGGCGTCCCAAGATTATGGGAATGTCAGAATCCACCTCACAATCCAGAATAACGAAGTCTGCAGGAAAGATAAATGAAGATACCTTCACCAACACATTATTCAAGATACCCACAGGTCGTTTTACCGTCCTATCAGCCATCACGAGCCTCATATTGGTTGGTGTCGGATCGCCTAACCCCAACTTCTTGTAGACGGATAGTGGAATCAAATTGATGCTAGCACCCAGATCGCACAATGCCTTAGCAAAATTCATAGATCCAACCGTGCAAGGAATAGTGAAAGCACCAGGGTCTGCCTTCTTCTGTACCAAGGACCTTGTGGCAATTGTACTGCAATGATGAATATTATCTGCCGGCTCATAGCTTACTGCCCGCTTCTTTGTCAACAGGTCCTTCATGAATTTAGCATACCCAGGCATTTGTTCCAGTGCCTCGACCAACGGAACATTAATAGTCAGCTGCTTTAACATCGTCATGAATTTGCTGAACTTTGTATCATCCGCCTGCTTCTTCAATCTTTGAGGAAAAGGTGGTGGTGGATATGGAATTGTTTTCTCCACGGCTTTCTTCTCCTCTTGCTTCTGAATTTTGGTAGTTTCAGGCTGCAACCTACTAGGGGTGACGTCAT
This sequence comes from Capsicum pubescens, assembly GCA_030864215.1. NCBI lineage: Eukaryota > Viridiplantae > Streptophyta > Magnoliopsida > Solanales > Solanaceae > Capsicum > Capsicum pubescens. The sequence continues at coordinate 256,582,376 of CM061544.1, read as the reverse complement.
GGACGTCTTGGTCAGCTTCTATGGCATCATCATCTTCCTTATTTTTGGCTACTTGCTTGCTTTTTGCTGAAGGTTCCAGCACCTTACCGCTTCTGGTAGTGATGGCCATGCATGACCCATCATTCCTTGGGTTTTGCACAGTATCGCTAGGTAGAGTGCCAGCCTTTCTTTGATTGAGTGCTGCTGACAGTTGGCTCAATTGCTGTTCTATTTGCTTGATTGAAGTGGAATGAGAATCAACTAGTTGTTTCATGGAGGACAAATCATTAATTACCTCAGTAACTCCCGCGCTCGTTGTTTCCACTCCTTTCAATAATTTAGCCATCATGTCTTCCATACTTCCAGAATTAGATGTGGTGGTATCACGTCTACCAGGGGGAACATATACACCACTCTTTTCATTGTTTTTTCTCCAACTACCTTGGTCCTTATTTCCAGAATTATCATAATAGTTCCGACCTTGGTTTCCTTGGGTATTCCCACGGAAACCCCCTTGATTGTTCAAGTAGTTGGCCTCCTCTTCCGAATCAGATTCGTCTCTTCCTTTTAGCGCCACAGCTTTCACTTTTTCGGTCTTCCCTAATAATAAATGCTTTGTAAGAAGATCCATCTGTGTTTTTATGTGCGCCATATCTTGATCACGTTCTTCTTGTCTTCTTCTTTGGTCTGCAGTCATGCCTATAGATAAAGTGGGGCTTGCTACCTCGGAATCCCTGGTATGCCAATCTCTACTTTGTTTCGTCATGCGATCTAGCATATTGCTTGCTTGACCAAAGGTGAGGTCCATAAAAGATCCTCCAGCTGCGTTATCCACCACTGGCTTAGTTATTGAATTCAAGGCTCTATACAATATCTCCATGAGGTGAACATTAGTCATGTGATGGTTTGGGCATCTCGCTAGCTTTGTCTTGAACCTCTCCCATGTTTCATGAAGAGCTTCAGTGGGAAGCTGACGAAAGTTGCTGATTTCATCTCTCAATTGTGCCCTTTTGGACGGCGGAAAGAATCTTTCTAGGAAAGCGTCTCTCAATTGCCTCCAATTTGTAATAGAATCAGGAGTCAGTCCATTCAACCATAGTGTTGCCTCCCCAGACAGAGACAATGGAAATAAGCGTAACCGAATTTCATTCTGACCAACTCCAGGATTGTCAAATGCCTTGCATGTAGAAATAAAGTTGATGAGATGCATATTCGGATCATCGCCTGCTAGTCCATTAAATAATCCCTTGAGTTGCAATAACTGAATCATGGTGCTTGTGATGTTGAACTTGGCTCCGGGCGCTAATGGTGGTGGAATTATAGCTCCAGTGGCTCCGGCACCATCAAGATCATCATCATCATCGTCGAAAGCTGGTTGCATGGGTTGGCGATCATACCTAAACCGAGCTTGTCGATCTCTTCTCTGCATGGGTGCCACCATCTCAGCAGTATGCCGTGGGTTTAGTAGCTCCTCATCGCCCAGGTCCTCCTCATCAAGATTTGTTGCACGCCCTGGGTTATCAATATTCTGCTGATGCGCTTGAGCATCCATCCTTTCAATTTCACGTTGTGCATCCATTGATGCACAGAACAAACCTGAATAAAACAAAAACAACAACTAAAAGTAAAAGTACGAGAATCTTTGACCAAAGGGTCTAGTAATTATTACGAACTTGATTGACACTTGTATTCCCCGGCAGCGGCGCCAATTTTTGATAACGCTCAATCTACAGCTCTCGTTTGAGTGTAAAGCGGTCGTTAGCAAATATAGAACCCAACCTGGGTTGGGTGTCGATCCCACAGGGAATAGCTTGGCCAACAAGTAAGTAAAATTACTAAACTTTTGGTGCAAGTCTCGTAAGAAGGGGGGATTCTTGTTTTGCAAATAATGTAAACAAAGGCTGAAAATAATAAAGTAAAAAGAGAGATTTTTACGTTGGTTGTAAACAATGAGAATTGAAGCGTTGGGGTTATGTCCACCTTCTGAGGTATACGTCTCTATTGGTTATGAGTGTGTAGAATTCTGACATGCAATTGCTTATAGAGGATTGTAGTCGATGGTAAATCCAAGCGTCTCTCGACCTAAACAAGGACTATTTCACTTTAACTCTCTCGAGCTTAAAGCGTGTCTAACGGTATGAATTCTCCAAGAGGTTAGTCCAGTTACGGCACTAGCTTTTTAATAGGAAAGGGTGTCCTACTACCTTGACATTATCTCTTTTCCAGACAAATAACTTTTCTCTCGAACAAGTTAAATGTTAGACTGGCGTATTCTTGCGTTTGCAACCGCAAAGAATGTAGATTAAGATGAAGAGAATAATGATATAAGCAATATACGTGCCTCGAACTCACAAACTCACAGCAATAGATAGTAACTCATTCGGCTTCCATAACCCCAACAGAGAAGTTTAGTTACCCATGAATGCGAAGGAAATCACGATTGACATTATTATTATATCACGATATTGAGTAATGGCGTGTAGATCAAATGATAGGCGTGAGACGTGATTCCTTAGCAAGTAACGATTCTCTTATTGTGGAATTTAAGAATAGAAGAGTAGAAGAAGAAAAATAGAATTGAATTGTAAGACGAGAAGTTAAGAAGATGTTAGAAGATGAGAAAAAGATGATAGAAGATGAGAGGGATGGAAGGAAGTATTGTGTTCTCCCTCCTTCCTCCCTCCTTCTTTTTTAAAATCTCTAGCATGATAGGGTATTTATAATACCCATATCCTAATCCTACTAAGCTAATGAAATAAATAACCAAATCCTATTAGACTAATGAAATCCTTAACCCAAATGTACTAGGTTAAGGTAACATTATCATAATCCACATAAAATAATGAAATACATAACCTAATTGTACTAGGTTAATGTATCATTGTCAAAATCCAGCTTTGTGTCTGTAAGTCCCCAAAGTCTTCAGAATTGCTGTTTTAGCCCGGGACAGATTTTCCATGCAGCAGTTTTGGTCCTTTAGGCGTCCAAACTCCCTTTCCTTCCTTCGTGAGCTTTCTTTAGCGTCAAGTAAGCCATAAAATGCTGAATTATGCATCATTTATACCTGAAACTTTACTAATCATGTTCGTTAGCTCACTTACAGGAAAAAGGACTAAAAGTGCATGAAATATATAATTTGTTCTCAAAACTAGGCTAAAATATGGGCAAAATGTATTGATATAGGCGTGTAAATCCGCCTATCATCACACCTACGAATATGATTGAGCGAAGAAAAAGACTTCTTGATTAGACGCGTGAAATTAGCTAAACATTTTATTCAAGCGAATCTTGAGCCAAAATGAATAGTTTTGTGCCTATTAACAATTCCTTCCATCATTTGAAAGAGTATTTAGATGTCACTCACAAGAAGAAGTGCAAGGAAGTTTGCATGAATTTTCTATAATAAGTAATTGTGATTCAACGATCCTAAAGAGAATTAGATAGCTAACGTAAGTCTTTCCTTGTTTCAATTTTGCCCATTACTTTTAAAGCTAAGCATCTAGATGTTGCTAAATGAATAAAAATAATCTTATCAACGTCCATAAATAATAAGTTATCGATCGAACTGTTGAATAAAAAAAAATTTAAGTGTTATCATAAACTTTGTATCGACTAAGTTTGTGATTTTGAGAGATTCATCGTTCCTAATCCCTATTTCACCTTCTTATTATTATTTAAATAAGTAAAAGTTTAAATCAATAAAACGTCGATTACGATTTATGAGCAACTAGTAGATGTGACTTCAAACTTGCACGGTATTTTTTCTAAAACGAAAAAAAATCATGTCGAAACCGTGTGCATATGGTACTCTCACACTAGTTGTCAATGTACATGTTGAAAGTGACAACGTTACAACGTACTTGGTGTGTGCTCAAATTGTCGTCATTTTCTTTTTTGTTCGTTTAAAAAAGAATGTTAATCTTTCCTTATTTGATAACTATTTAAACACACTATTTCACTTTTACCCTTATTAAGTCCACCTACTTAATTAAAGATAATAATAATACATTTTTTACTAAGAACAATATGATAAACATCATCAAGTCTTTCTTCATTTCTTAAACTCTATACCCAGTCAAACTATAACACATAAAATAAAACGGAAGGGAGTACTTCTTTTTTCTTCATGCCTTTATGATTTCATGAGTATAGCATTTAACAATGTAAAAGGTCCCCCAAAATTATGGTCGACATAATTCATTATGGTTCGTTCAATTCGATTAAGTTAATAATCATTCTAATTATTAACATAATTTATTTTAAAGTTAATAATAATTCTATTTTTAGTTCTTGTTTGGTCATAAATTTTAATGTTGAAGTTTAAAGATTAAAAAATTGAATTTTTGAAAGTTGTGATCTTTGAAATTTGAAGTTGTTATTTAGACATATATTTTACTTGAAAAAACTTGAAATTTTATGAGTAAAAGGTATTTAAAATTTAATTAAATTTCATAACCAAACAGATATTTGAAAACAAATTTTTAAAAGTATACTTTCAATATCTATGACCAAATACCAGCTCAATCAAACATATACGTTCATTCTCACGCAAAACCAATTATCACTATTTCTATTTCCCTCGCCCCCTCTTATTATTATTATTATTATTATTATTATTATTATTATTATTATTATTATTATTATTATTATTATTATTATTATTATTATTATTATTATTATTACTTTTCCCTCTGGCCAGATTTGTCAATGTAAAAGAAAACAATGGATTAGCGCAAATCAAAGTACAACGCGTAAGAAAGGTGATGATATGTACTACCTTTTCTTTTGTTTCCCACCTGTAAAGCTCATTTAAGAAGGAAATTCTCCTTAACATGTCTTTTTAAATATCGAGGACTCTAATTTGAAATTTTTAATTAAAGATAAAAAAAAATCGTATTCACCCTTCACAATCTGTATGTAGTACTAATGTACAAGGTTTGCACTATCAACTGCTCAAAATCTCCATATCAAAACTCAAGAGAATGATATTTATGCCTAATGTCGAAAATTTTAGGACAAGATATTTTGGTAATTGATTTCATTATGAAATTTCCAACAATAAAGTATACAAACATACATATACATAAGCATAGAGTTGAGCATGTGGCTTTTACATAATATTTTGGAATTACTTATAATAAGAACACTTGAATTTGCCACTTGTTTTGCATAATGCACAAAGGTAGTTTTATCAATAAAAGCTAATGTAAAGATATATCCTTTTAAAGTAATGCATTCAGTTGAAGCTATCGAATTCATTCTGGATCGTCTAATCCTGGATCCGCTTCTTTTAATTATTCATTATGTGTCTTAATAATATTGTATTTAATTTTGTGTACGTACCATATCCCTCCAATAATACAATTGTAATGTCAAAATAAGGCTAGAAAATTTCACTCGAAATCACATGCAAAAGAATATTCTAAATCCAGGCAAGCAAACATGGTAAACTTTGAAACCTTTTTTGTCTCTCTCATCAAATGATTAATTTTCTAATTAACAGGTTGTCACCTTTAATCTTTAGTTGTTTGGTTAATTATTTACCTAAAGAAGGGCCCCATAACCAGCTAATGAATGACCTAATCCGCATGACTTATGTCATTAGTCATTATAGACCCTTATAATATGATTGATGTTTTTAACCATAATCAATCATTTGTTCCTTCTAAAACGACGTCTAATTTGTCTTCTTATTTAATAATTAAGTAATTAGTTCCTATGTATTCTTTACTAATTAGGTAAATAGTTTCCTCCTTCACTAATTAGATTGTTTTTCTATTTTCTTTCCCTTCTTGAAATCCAAATTTGAGACTAATTATTTTCTTCTAAACTTGTCTAACCAAAAATATAGTATAAAAATTTAGGCGGCCAAAAGATTTATGACATTAAAAAAGATTCATCATTTTTTTGAATTTCATATAACAAAAATTTATTCATAATTTTAATGTATCCTTTTAATAACTATCCCAAAGTTCCTAGGTTTCATCTCAAATCTACAAAGTTTTTCTCGTTGATGGCTTCCAAAAGATGCAATGATCCACTTTCCCTCCAATGATCGTGTTGATGCTCACAAGATTTGGAGGACAATTCCTTGATTAATGGAAGGGGTATATGAAAAAAATGTTACTTCCTTCGTCTTAATTTATGTGATATATATAGTTTGATTGACCACGAAGTTTAAGAATTACGGAGAGACTTTGCGGTGTTTCAAAAGTACCCTTAAAAAGAGTACCTTTGTGGATTTTTTTTTTTATTAAATAAGTGAGACCCAACATGAGTAAAATGTTGATAATGTCATTAAATATTTGAAATTGAAAAAAAATGTGTCACTGTTTTTGACTGATTAAGAAAAATAGGTCATATAAACAGGGACATAGGGAGTAAAATATTGCCATGATATGAAGAAATGTATCGAGTTAGCAAAAATAGAGTTACGTGCTAACGAAGAGTCCACCCAATTAATCGCCTTTGATAGGGGGCGTTTTACCCTCATAGTGAAACTATTTAACATGAATTTAGATTAGTCAGACTTCAATATGGCATCAGACACACTAATTTATGAGCATAAGCTTTAAATGATGGAAATCACGTACAAGTATTGCTAGAGATCCAAGTTACGGATATCAAGAAGTTTGTATCAAACAAAATGCAGACTTGTTGTCAGGGGCGGACCCACGTGGTATTCAGGGGTTCACCCGAACCCCCTCGTCAAAAAATTACGTTGTATATATAACGTAGAAAATCTATATTTATCTATATATATTAATTTTGAACCACCTAAAAACAAGGTTGTTGGACGGCCCAGTGATTCTATGTCCGCTTCTTGAGTCACTCCTTTAGCCCTCGATTGTGGGTTCAATTCCCACTACCAGCAAAGGCTAGCTGTAAAAAAAGGAGCTATAATAATAAAAAAATAGACGCATATACAGCTGCTATACCTTGAAATTATATTTTAATGACGTATTCACACATTTATATTTTTATTTTTTCGAACACCCTGAAATAAATTCCTGCATCCGCCACTGCTTGTTGTACACTTTATTATATTATGGAGATGTTGGAAAAATAGTGATGTTTCTGTTAGAATTTTCTAGTAGTTGTAGTACTGTTTCACACAGCTTTTTGTTTTTTCATTTATGTTATTATTTGTACTTTAATTATTATATTATTTTGTTGTAATTACAATTATATTACTATATGTTGTTTTAGTTACTAATTTTTATTTCTTGTGCCTCTATCACTTTTGTTTGTGTGAAACAGCTTTGGACTATTTTTCCGATTCCTTTCCTTAAAAAGAGGGTCTATCAAAAATAACCATGATATTGTTATTGGTATTTTAGTGTACTTTAGTTATAGATATGCCTCGTCATAGGAAGTGTAATTAAGTATATGATTTTTGTTATAGAGGGGTTGTAAAGGTTTGAGTTTTAAACATAGGAAGTGTATCCAAAATTGAATCATATTACATGATTGTTTACTATTATAGTATTATTACTATTCTAAAATATCCATTTGTGTGAATAAACAACCATGTTCTCCATTAGAGCATGCTAAACTAGATCCTTGTTCTCCCACGAAAAGGATAGGAGTATATCCTTTGATTAATCATCTTCAACCTTAATCCTTAATCCTTAATCTTCATACTCTTATTAATCTAATACTCACGTCTTGTCTAATATTACATGTCCTCAGTTCTTTCTCGATGTACCTCTATTATATTTTAAACAGTTTTTTGTTAAAAAGTTATTGCATTTAAAGGATGAATGGAGTTATACTGTCGTTTAATTTTGTTCATGACAGTGTACTTCTGGCTTTAGGGATCCTCACTAGGAATAAGAAAGGTCAGAATTATGAACATTCCTTAGCAATTGGGAAGGAATATATAATTTATATAATCTAATTCTCTCCTAATATTATGCTTATCATTCTCCTATGCTAATATTTTTACTATTCCTAATTAGTTGTCGTAGACATTGAAATTTTGTGGACTCTACAAAAAGAGTTCAATTTTGGTTAGAGTTCTTGGGGCTACTTTACCCTAAATCTAGCTTGATGGCTACTCAACCTAAACCCTAAATTACGCCTATATAAAGGGGGCAAATATCCCTTTAAAGAGGCATCTCCAGTATCCCACAAATTCACGGGATATTCACAAAGAGATCAACGATCTTCAAAGTCCCAATAAATTCATGAGATATTTATAGATCAAAACCATTCCTTCTTGATAATCAAATACATCAAGAAGACAAACCCCCCTTTCATGGAGATCAAATCCAAATGTTCCTACGTTCGAGAAATACGCCACTAACGACCCTCGAATTACGGAGAAATTCATATCCAAATCTTCATACATTTGAGAAATATGCTACCGACGGCCGTCGAATTACGGAGAAAATCAAGAGAGAAGAATCAAGGAAGGAATATATTTGTACCCTCATCGTTTATCAATAAAACTGTTGTTTTTTTTCATATTTTTATTTGTGGTTGAAGTTTATTTTCCATGAATTAAATTATGTTGGAAACAAATTGGCACGCCCAGTGGGACAATCTCTACCTCTCATCTCAACTTTTCATACTTCAAAGTTTAAGAACAACGAAATGACTTTCAAGAAGGTCAATTCTTAATCAACTGCTTCCAAGGCTGCAGATTCAAAGTTCTCTGCTGAAGTAGAAAGCATCCTTGGTGTTACTTTCGGAAGCCTGGGAGCTGTCACAAGAAGCAAGGCAGGCTTGCTAGGACAACAAACACATTCAGTGTTGTCCGTTCCAGCTCCAGTTTTTGGATCTTCAACTCCAAAAGGAACGAAGTCCAATAAAAGTGCTTCGAAAGAAGGAAGCAGTGTGGCAGAATCGCTTAAGAAGACTCTAGCTATACTTGAGCATTCCGGTTCCAAATATTCTGGCGCAAAGAGTGATGGTCGTTCAACAAATGCGTCATCTCCACTTACACCATAGAAGCGGAGCACTTCAAGGATCAACTTATGTGATAATCCATGTTACTCTCCAATGTCTTCGGTAATCATACAAGCAATGGTAACTGATGCCTCATCTATGGAGGAACAACTTGCGAATCTGACTAAGGCAATTGAAGGCCTGACCAACTATGTTCAGAATCAAGAAGCTAGGATTGATAAGATAGTGGATAGGGCGGAAGGCTTGATAGACGGAGAATCTAGCCATGCACCAAAAAAAGCTCCAGAGGTTCATGAGATAGAAAATCCTGTGAAACAAACACCATCGACTAAAGAGGTACAAGTTTCTGCTGAGGAAATGATCCTGATTGGGTAATTGAGGGAATTTATTGAAGGGACCCTCAAAGACAAGTATGATGTTGTCACCAAGTCTTCCCTTGCATATGCCAAGCCTTACACTGCAAGAATAGATAGCCTCAAAATGCCTGCTGGCTATCAACTCCCCAAATTTCAATAATTTGAGGGCAAAGGTAACCCAAAACAACATGTCGCACACTTTGTCGAGACATGTAATAATGCTGAAACTTACGGTGACTATCTTGTCAAACAGTTTTTTCGTTCCCTAAAGGGAAATGCCTTTGATTGGTATACAGACCTCGCGCCTAACTCCATCGATAGTTGAGAGCAATTGAAACACGAGTTCCTAAATCGGTTTTATAGCACAAGGTGTATAGTGAGCATGATAGAGCTCACAAATACTCGAGAAAGAAAGGATGAGCCAGTCATCGACTTCATCAATCGATAGAGAAATGTGAGTCTAAACTGCAAAGATAGGCTCATTGAAGCTTCTGCAATAGAGATGTGCGTCCAAGAAATGTACTGGGGACTTCTCTACATCTTGCATGGAATTAAACCAAAATCCTTTGAAGAGTTAGCTACTCGTGCTCATGACATAGAGTTAAATATGTCTTTTACTGGAAAGAAAGGAGCGCTTATTCATAACCCTTGAAAGGGAAAGGAAAAGAAGAAACCCAAAAGATGGGGAAAGTTTGTTCCCAAAAATGAAAACAAGGAGTCCATGAATGTTGATGTGCCTCCTGTGAAGGTCACCACAAAGGTAAGCAAGAAGCAAAGTGTGAAGACGACTTCTGAAGCACGTCCGAACAAAAAAAATTTAAAGGAGATGCAAGAAAAGGAATATCCTTTCCTTGATTCTGATGTTTCTGAGATTTTTGATGAACTCCTTGAGCATAATCTCTTTGAACTTCCAGAGATGAAACGTTCCAATGAAGATGGAAGGACCAATGACCCTAATTATTGCAAATATCATAGGCTCGTAAGTCATCCTCAGGAAAAGTGCTTTGTTTTTAAAGATAAAGTCATGCAACTGGCAAAAGAGAGAAGATCTTATTTGAAGATGAGATGGCCAGTTCTCATTAAATCTCTATTACTTTTGGCTCACTCGACCCAGTCCAAATATATGTCTAAGAGCACAATGAAAAAATATTAGAGCCTGACAGATCTTCAGTTGACGAAGGCAATGATGTAGGTTGGACTTTGGTGACGAGGGGCATACGCAGGAGGATGAGTCTGCAAAAAGAGACATCCGAGCATCCAACCAGAAGGAGAATGGTAAAGAAACCAAGGAAACAGAAGTTGGTTGAATTCCCAAAGAAGACGAGGGTGACTGAGCTTCACCACCAAAAACCTCGGCGTCCGGTGACTTTAGAGGAATTCTTATTGAGTTGGTTTCGTGTAAAGACTGCCCAAATCAATCTTGAGGAATCTTGTTTTAATACCGCCGAAGAGGGGGCAAAGGGTGAGAATCTACCCATGAAAGTTCCTTCACCTTCCGGAAAGCTTGTTGAAACTCTTGGCGAAGAGGCACATGTGTGTGATATAAAAATCACATTCACAAATAATGATCTTCCGCTTGGTGAGGCCCTACATAACCGTCCCTTATACATGGTGGGTCAAATTCTAGGAAATAAAATCAATAGAATCTTGACAGATGAGGGGTCTGGAGTCAACATCCTGCCTATCCACACGATGAAAGAACTTGGCATCGCTACTAGCGAACTGGACGAAAGCCGTATAATGATCCAAGGCTTCAATAAAGGGGGCCAGATGGCCTTGGGATGTTTCAAGTTAGGGATTCGTATGGATGATTTTCAATCAAACCCATTGATGCATATTATCGATGCCAAAACTTCATACAATATATTGCTTGGTAGGACTTGGGTGCATGGGAACAAAATTATCTCATCCTCTTACTATCAATGCTTGAAGTACCTCGAAGGTGGAGTGGAAAGAAAGATAGTTGGCGATGATAAGCTATTAACTGAAGCTGAGTCACATTTTGCCGATGCAAAATTCTACTTAAAAATATGTTGTGGATGAGAAACGGGTTGAAGATGTCACCAAAACCAAGTGTGATGATCTTGCATCTAAGGTCACGGTGATTGTCGAAAAAGTCGCCACCAAGAAACCTCTCTCCACTTTAAATAAAGAAGGTATTGCTTCTATGAAAAAAAGGCAACTCCCATTCATCGTTATGTACCAAAGGTAAGGAAAGAAAAATATCACCTATCAGATTCCCAAGATAATGTGCTAAAGGGGTTAACTTTACCTATCAGGAAGATTGATGCAATAAATCCATCCTCAAGACTTCTTGAAGAGTCCGTGGCTCAAAATTTGCCACAAAATATGACACTCCCTACGAAGCGTATGAAGGATGGCTTCGATCCAAATGCATACAAGCTATTTATGGGGTGGCTTAGAGGAGTAACCCTCCAATATGTACCATGGAGAGAAAATAAGAAAGATGATGCCTTAGCTGCTTTGGCCTCAACCTTAACTCTTCCAAATCAGACGCGAGTTACTATCCACCAAGAATGGGTAGTACTGCCATCAGATGATGATGTAGAAAACAAGGTTGAATACCTCGTTGCCGTGTCTGAAGCTGTAAAAGAAAATTGGCGATAACCTATCATTGATTACTTATGTTATGGGATACTTCCAGAAGATCCACAAATTCCCCCAATAAAAACTTAATGATAACTCACGACAACTGCTTCCAAGGCTGCAGATTAAAAGTTTATGCTGAAGTAGAAAACATCCTTGGTGTTACTTTCGGAAGCCTGGGAGATGTCACAACAAGAAAGGCAGGCTTGCTAGGACAACAAACACATCCAGTGTCGTCCGCTCCAGCTTCAGTTTTTGGATCTTCAACCCCCAAAAGAACGAAGTCCAATAAAAGTGCTTCGGAAGGAGGAAACAGTATGGCAGAATCGCTTAAGAAGACTCTAGCTCTACTTGAGCATTCCATTTCCAAATACTTTGGCGCAAAGAGTGATGGTCGTTCAACAAATGTGTCATCTCCACTTACACCACAGAAGCTGAGCACTTCAAAGATACACTTATGTGATAATCCATGTTACTCTCTATTGTCTACGGTAATCATGCAAGCAATGGTAACTGATGCCTCATCTATGGAGGAATAACTTGCGAATCTGACTAAGGCAATTGAAGGCCTGAGCAGCTATGTTTAGAATCAAAAAACTAAGATTGATAAGATAGTGGATAGGGTGGAAGGCTTGATAGACAGAGAATCTAGCTATGTAACGGGAAAAGCTCCAGAGGTTCATGAGATAGAAAATCCTGTGAAACAAACACCATCAACTAAAGAGGTGCAAGTTTCTGCTGAGGGAATGATCCCAATTGGGCAATTGAGGGAGTTTATTGATGGGACCCTCAAAGACAAGTATGATGTTGTCACCAAGTCTTCCCTTGCATATGCCAAGCCTTACACTGCAAGAATAGATAGCCTCAAAATGCCTGCTGGCTATCAACCCTCCAAATTTCAATAATTTGAGGGCAAAGGTAACACAAAACAACATGTCACACACTTTGTCAAGACATGTAATAATGTTGGAACTTACGGTGACTATCTTGTCAAACAGTTTGTTCATTCCCTAAAGGAAAATGACTTTGATTGGTATACAGACCTCGAGCCTAACTCTATCGATAGTTGGGAGCAATTGGAACACGAGTTCCTAAATTGGTTTTATAGCACAAGGCATACAATAAGCATGATAGAGCTCATAAATACATAATTCGATGGAGAAATACGTGTATAAATTGCAAAGATAGGCTCAGTGAAGCTTCTGCAATAGAGATGTGCGTCCAAGAAATGCACTGGGGACTTCTCTACATCTTGCAAGGAATTAAACCAAAATCTTTTGAAGAGTTAGCTACTCGTTCTCACAACATAGAGTTGAGCATGTCTTTTACTGGAAAGGAAGAAACGCTTATTCATAACCCTCGAAGGGGAAAAGAAAAGAAGGAACCCAAAAGATGGGGCAAGTTTGTTCCCAAAAATAAAAACAAGGAGTCCATAAATATTGATGTGTCTCCTGTGAAGGTCACCACAAAGGTAAGAAAGGAGCAAAGTGTGAAGACGACTTCTGGAGCATATCAGAATCAATTTTTTTTAAAGAAGATGCAAGAAAAGGAATATCGCTTCCTTGATTCAGATGTTTATGAGATTTTTGATGAACTCGTTGAGCATAAGCTCATTGAACTCCCAGAAATGAAGCATCCCAACGAAGCTGGAAAGACCAATAATCCTAATTATTGCAAATATCATAGGCTCATAAGTCATCCTCTGGAAAAGTGCTTTGTCCTTAAAGATAAAGTCATGCAACTGGCAAAAGAGAAGAAGATCTTCTTCGATGGTGAGACGACCAATTCTCATCAAATCTCTATTACTTTTGGCTCGATCGACCCAGTCCAAATATGTGTCGAATAGCATAATGAGAAAATATTAGAGCCTGACAGGTCTTCAGTTAATTAAGGCAATGATGAAGGTTGGACTCTGGTGACAAGACGCAGATGTAGGAGGATGAGTCTGCAAAAGGAGTTATCCGAGCAGCCAACCAGAAGGAGGGTGACTGAGCTTCACCACCAAAAACCTCGGCGTTCGGTGACTTTAGAGGAATTCTTATCGAGTTGGTTTCGTGTAAAGACTGCCCAAGTCAACCTTGAGGCGTCTTGTTTTAATACCGCCAAAGAGGAGGTAAAGGGTGAGAATCTACCTATGGAGGTTCCTTCACCTTCCAAAAAGCTTGCTGAAACTCTTGCCGAAGACGCACATGTGTGTGATACGGCAATCCCATTCACATATAATGATCTTCTTCTAGGTGAGGCCCTACATAATCGTCCCTTATACATGGTGGATCAAATTCTAGGAAAGAAGATCAATAGAATTTTGATAGATGAGGGATCTGGAGTCAACATCCTGCCTATCCGCACAATAAAAGAAATTGGCATCGCTACTAGCAAATTGGACAAAAGCCGTATAATGATCCAAGGATTAAATCAAGGGGGCCAGAGGGCTATGGGATGTATCAAGTTGGGGATTCGTATGGATGATTTTCAATCAAACCCATTGATGCATGTGATCGATTCCAAAACTTCATACAATATATTGCTTTGTAGGCCTTGGGTGCATGGGAACAAAATTATCTTATCCTCTTACTATCAATGCTTGAAGTACCTCGAAGGCAGAGTGGAAAGAATAATAGTTGCTAATGAAAAGCAATTCACTGAAGCTGAGTCACATTTTGCCAATGCAAAATTCTACTTAAAAATATGTTGTGGATGAGAAAAGTGTTGAAGATTTCACCAAGACAAAGTGTAATGATCTTGCATCTAAGAAGGTCGCGGTGACTGTCGAAAAAGTCTCCACCAAGAAGCCTCTCTCCACTTCAAATAAAGAAGGTGTCGCTTTTACGAAAAAGAAGGCAACTCCCATTCTTCGTTACGTACTAAAGGTAAGGAAAGAAAAAGATCACCCATCGGATTCCTAAGATAATGTGCTAAAGGGGCTAACTTTACCTATCAGGAAGATTGATTCAATAAATCCATTCTCAAGACTTCTTGAAGAGTCTGTGGCTCAAAATCTGCCACAAGATATGACACTCCCTACGAAGCGTATGAAAGAGGGCTTTGATCGAAATGCATACAAGCTATTTGTAAAGGCCGGATACAATCCAAATGAGCCATCTAGGTTGGGAAAAATTCCATCGGAAGGTACGACCAGGCAGACACGTGAAGGCCTAGGATATACGCAGCCACCTCCAATTCGCATCTTAATAAGAAGGTCGGTTAGCAATTACATCACTGTAGAAGAAGATTCCACTGTATCCAACAAGAGGGTTTCTGTCTTTGACCGACTTGGAGAATCAACTACAAGAACTTCTGTGTTCGAAAGGTTAGGGCCTCTAAATAATAGAAAAATCAACAAACGTAAGAGGAGTCGTCAAAGCAAGATAATGCACTTTTCACTTAGAATACGGAAGGATTTCTAAAGTTTGATTCCTTCTAGAATGAAGTGACAGACGGAACTGGTAGTTTCATGCAACGAGGTTCTAAAAGCAAAGGTGCATACTGTGGTTTATTCCAAGAAATGCAAAGAAGATGAAGAGAGTGTTGGCTTCTCATATCATGTTATGACCTAGAATGAGAAAGATGCCTCGTCTCAAATAAAGGTTGATGAAGAGATAGAAGATGCCTTTTGGTGTTATCATATATCCGCCAGTGACGATTATCCTCAAAAGGAGAAAGATGCTGGAGATGCTCCATCACAACTTGAAGAAGGAGTAAAGTCCACAATAGATCCCTCGAAGGAAGTTAATCTTAGAATCGATGAAGATCCAAGACCAACTTACCTGAGTGCGTTTCTAGAAGTGAAGGAGGAAATTTCTTATACGAACATACTCAAAGAATATATGGATGTATTTGCTTGGAGATATAAGGAAATGCCTGGCTTAGATTCAAAAGTAGCGGTCTATCAGTTGGCAGTCAAGAATGGTGCCCGTTATGTTAAGTAAGCTCAAAGATGCTTTAGGCCGGAGTTGGTTCCACTGATAAAAAATGAAGTTAACAAACTCATTGAAGCTGTCTTTATTCGTGAAGTCAAATATCCCACGTAGATTTCAAGTATTTTTCCAGTACGGAAGAAGATTGGCCAAATTTGAGTTTGTGTTGACTTTCGAGATCTCAACAACGCATGCCCTAAGGATGATTTTCCAATCCCCATACCGGAGTTAATGATTGATGACACCACCGGTTATGAGGCAATGTCCTTCATGGATGGTTCATCCGGCTACAATCAAATCCGTATGGCGCCAAAGGATGAAGAACTCACTGCATTTCGTACGCCCAAAGGTTTTTATTACTACAAGGTGATGCCTTTTGGTTTGAAAAATGCTGGTGCCACTTATCAAAGGGATATACAGAACATCTTTGAAGGCCTGATCTATAAAAATGTTGAATGCTATGTGGATGATATAATGGTGAAGTCAAGAAAGAGAGACGACAACTTAAAAGACCTAAGAATGGTATTCGAGTTACTTCAAAGATATCAACTTAGGATGAATCCATTGAAGTGTGCCTTTGGAGTTACTTCAGGAAAGTTTCTTGGCTTCATTGTGCGACACCGAGAAATTGAAATTGATCAAGCCAAGGTCGATGCAATTTTAAAGATGCCCGAACCTTAAAATATTCATGAGCTAAAAAGCCTTCAGGGAAGGCTTGCATACTTAAAGAGGTTCATCCCAAACCTGGCCGGAAAATGTCAACCATTTAGTCGTCTCACGAAGAAAGCCACTCCCTTCGAATGAGACCAAACTTGTAGTAATGCCTTTGAGAGTATTAAATCACACATAATGAAGCCACCAGTTCTAGCGGCACCCATACCTGGGAAGCCATTGATACTCTACATCGCGGCACAAAAGAGGTCAGTTGGAGCACTACTGGCTCAAGAAAATTGTGAAGGCAAAGAAAACTCACTTTACTATCTGAGCAGAATGATGACTCCAAATGAGTTGAAGTATTCTCCAATTGAAAAGTTATGTTTGGCATTAACTTTTTCTATCCAAAAGATGAAGCACTACTTTCAAGCTCATGCTGTCCGTCTCGTGTCTAGGGCAAATCCCATCAAGTTTGTGATGTCAAAACCAGTTCTAAGTGATCAACTTTCAAGGTGGTACCTTCAATTACAACAGTTTGAGATTGTGTACGTTCCCCAAAAGGCTGTAAAATGACAAACATTGGCTGACTTCTTGGCAGATCACCCAATACCTGATGACTGGGCGCTGAGCGATGAACTCCCTGATGAAGATGCAATGGTTTTTGAAGTTAAATCCCCATGGAAGATGTACTTTGATGGTGCCGCACATCGAGATAGAGATGGTGCCGGTGTGGTGTTCGTCACTCCACAAGAAGAAGTCATCCCATACTCTTTTACTCTAATAAATCGTTGCTCTAATAATGTTGCTGAATATCAAGCTTTAATACTTGGACTTGAGATGGCAGTTGACATGAAACAACTGCAATTACAAGTCTTTACTGACTCTCAATTAGTGATCAAGCAGCTTTTGGGAAGCTATGAAGTCAGAAAGCCTGAGCTACGACCATATCATGATTATGCACAGAAGTTGATGGGGTGGCTTGGAGGAGTAACCCTCCAACATGTGCCAAGGAGAGAAAATAAGTAAGCTGATGCCTTAGCTGCTTTGGCCTCAACCTTAACTCTTCTGAATCAGACGCGAGTTACTATCCGCCAAGAATGGGTAGTACCACCGTCAGATGATGATGTATAAAACAAGGTTGAATACCTCATTGCCGTGTCTGAAGCTGTAAAAAAAGATTGGCGAAAAACCTATCATTGATTACTTATGTTATGGGATACTTCCCGAAGATCCACAAATGCCCCCCAGTAAAAACTTAATGACAACTCACGACAACTGTTTCCAAGGCTGCTGATTAAAAGTTTCTGCTAAAGTAGAAAGCATCCTTGGTGTTACTTTCGTAAGCTTGGGAGCTGTCACAAGAAGTAAGACAGGCTTGCTAGGACAACAAACACATCCAGTGTCGTCCGCTCCAGCTTCAGTTTTTGGATCTTCAACCCCAAAAGGAACGAAGTCCAATAAAAGTGCTTCGGAAGGAGGACGCAATGTGCCAGAATTGCTTAAGAAGACTCTATCTCTACTTGAGCATTCCGTTTCCAAATACTCTGGCTCAAAGAGCGATGGTCGTTCAACAAATGCGTCATCTCCACTTACACCACAGAAGCTTAGAACTTCAAGGATCAACTTATGTCATAATCTATGTTACTCTCCATTGTCTTCGGTAATCATGCAAGCAATGGTAACTGATGCCTCGTCTATGGAGGAACAACTTGCGAATCTGACAAAGGCAATTGAAGGCCTGACGAACTATGTTCAAAATCAAGAAGCTAAGATTGATAAGTTAGTGGATAGGGTGGAAGGCTTGATATCCAGAGAATCTAGCCATGCACCGGGAAAAGTTCCAAAGGTTCATGAGATAGAAAATCCTATGAAACAAACACCATCAACTAAAGAGGTGCATGTTTCTGCTGAGGCAATGATCCCGATTGGGCAATTGAGGGAGTTTATTGAAGGGACCCTCAAAGACAAGTATGATGTTGTCACCAAGTCTTCCTTTGTATATGCCAAGCCTTACACTGCAAGAATAGATAGCCTCAACACCCCAAATTTCAATAATTTGAGGGCAAAGGTAACCTAAAACAACATGTCACACACTTTGTCGAGACATGTAATAATGTTGGAACTTACGGTGACTATCTTGTCAAATAGTTTGTTCGTTCCCTAAAGAAAAATGCCTTTGATTGGTATACAGACCTCGAGCCTAACTCCATCGATAGTTGAGAGCAATTGAAACACGAGTTTCTAAATCAGTTTTATAGCATAAGGCGTACAGTGAGCAAGATAGAGCTCATAAATACATCAATCGATGGAGAAATACGAGTCTAAACTGCAAAGATAAGCTTAGTGAAGCTTCTGCAATAGAGATGTGCGTCCAAGAAATGCACTGGGGACTTCTCTATATCTTGTAAGGAATTAAATCAAAATCTTTTAAAGAGTTAGCTACTCGTGCTCACGATATAGAGTTGAGCAAGTCTTCTACTGGAAAGGAAGGAACGCTTATTCATAACCCTCGAAGAGGAAAGAAAAAGCAGGAACCCAAAATATAGGGCAAGTTTGTTCCCAAAAATGAAAACAAGGAGTCAATGAATGTTGATGTGTCACCTGTGAAGGTTACCACAAAGGTAAGCAAGAAGAAAAGTGTGAAGACGACTTCTGGAGCACATCAGAATAAAAAAACTTTAAAGAAGATGCAAGAAAAAGAATATCCCTCCTTGGATCTGATGTTTCTGAGATTTTTGATGAACTCCTTGAGCATAAGCTCATTGAGCTCCCAGAGATGAAGCATCCCAACGAAGATGGAAGGACCAATGACCCTAATTTTTGCAAATATCATAGTCTCGTAAGTCATCCTCTGGAAAAGTGCTTTGTCCTTAAAGATAAAGTCATGCAACTGGCAAAAGAGAAGAAGATCTTCTTCGATGATGAGACGACCAGTTCTCATTAAATCTCTATTACTTTTGGATAGATCGACCCATTCTAAATATGTGTCAAAGAGAATAATGATAAAATAGTAGAGCTTGATAGGTCTTCAGTTGACGAAGGCAATGATGAGGGTTGGACTCTGGTGACGAGGCGCAGATGTAGGAGGATGAGTCTGGAAAAGGAGTTATCCGAGCAACCAACCAGAAGCAGAATGGTTAAGAAACCAAGGAAACAAAAGTTTGTTGAATTCCCAAAGAAGACGAGGGTTACTGAGCTTCACCATAAAAAACCTCAGCGTTCGGTGACTTTAGAGGAATTCTTACCGAGTTGATTTCGTGTAAATATTGCCCAAGTCAACCTTGAGGCATCTTGTTTTAATACCGCCAAAGAGGGGGTAAAGGGTGAGAATCTACCCATGGAGGTTCCTTCACCTTTCGGAAAACTTGCTGAATCTCTTGCCGAAGAGGCATATGTGTGTGATACAAAAATCCCATTCACAAATAACGATCTTCTTCTTGGTGAGGCCCTACATAACCATCCCTTATACATGGTGGGTCAAATTCTAGGAAAGAATATCAATAGAATCTTGATAGATGAGGGGTCTGGAGTCAACATCCTGCCTATCCGCACAATGAAAGAACTTGGCATCGCTATTAGCGAATTGGACGAAAGCCATATAATGATCCAAGGCTTCAATCAAGGGGGTCAGAGGTCCATGGGATGTATCAAGTTGGGGATTAGTATGGATGATTTTCAATCAAACCCATTGATGCATGTGATCGATTGCAACACTTCATACAATATATTGCTTGGTAGGCCTTGGGTGCATGGGAACAAAATTATCTTATCCTCTTACTATTAATGCTTGAAGTACCTCAAAGGCAGAGTGGAAATAAAGATAGTTGCTGATGAAAAGCTATTCATTGAAGCTGAGTCACATTTTGCCGATGCAAAATTCTACTTAAAAAATATGTTGTGGATGAGAAAAGGGTTGAACATGTCACTAAGACAAAGTGTAATGATCTTGCATCTAAGAAGGTCGCGATGACTGTAAAAAAAGTCGCCACCAAGAAGCCTCTCTCCTCTTCAAATAAAGAAGGTGTCGCTTCTACAAAAAATAAGGCAACTCCCATTCTTCGTTACGTACCAAAGGTAAGGAAAGAAAAAAATCACCCATTGGATTCCTAAGATAATGTGCTAAAGGGGCTAACTTTTCCTATCAGGAAGATTGATGCAATAAATCCATCCTCAAGATTTCTTGAAGAGTATGTGGCTCATAATCTTCCACAAGATATGACACTCCCTACGAAGTGTATGAAAGAGGGCTTTGATCCAAATGCATACAAGCTATTTGTAAAGGCCGCATACAATCCTAATGAGCCATCAAGGCTGGGCAATCTTCCATTAGAGGGTACAACCAGGCAAGCACGTGAAGGCCTAGGATACACACAGTCACATCCAATTTGAATCTCTATAAGAAGGGCAGTCAGTAATTACATTACCGTAGAAGAAGAGTCCATTGTATCCAGCAAGTGGGTTTCTGTCTTTGATCGACTTGGAGAACCAACTGCAAGAACTTCTATGTTCAAAAGGTTGGGACCTCTAAATAATAAGAAAATCAACAAGCGTCAATGAAGTCATCAAAGCATGATGATGCACTCTTCATTTAAAATCCAGAAGGACTTCCAAAGTTTGATCCCTTTCAGAATGAGGCGACAAACAGAACTGGTGGTTTCATGCAATGAGGTGATAAAATCAAAGGCGCATACTGTGTTTTATACCAAGCAACGCGAAGAATATAAAGAGAGTGTTGTCTCCTCATATCTTGTTACGACCCAGAACGAGAAAGATATCTCATCTCAAATAAAAGTTGATAAAGAGATAGAGGATGCCTTTTGGTGTTATCATATATCCATCAACGACGATAATCCTCAAGAGGAGGAAGATGCTGGAGATTCTCTATTGCAACTTGAAAAAGGATTAAAGTCCACAATAGATCCCTTGAAGGAAGTTAATCTTGGATCCGATGAAGAACCAAGACCAACTTACCTGAGTACTTTTCTAGAAGTGGAGGAGAAAATTGCTTATATGGATATACTCAAAGAATATATGGATGTCTTAGCCTGTATCTATAAGGAAATGCCTGGCTTAGATCCAAAAGTAGGGGTACATCAGTTGGCAGTCAAGAATGGTTCCCATCCTGTTAAGCAAGCCCAAAGACGCTTTAGGCCGGAGTTGGTTCCACTGATCGAAAATAAAGTTAAAAAAATCATTGAAGCTGGCTTTATTTGTGAAGTCAAATATCCCACGTGGATTTTAAGTATTATTCCAGTACGAAAGAAGAATGTTCAAATTTGAGTTTGTGTCGACTTTCGAGATCTCAACAACGCCTGCCTTAAGGATGACTTTCCAATCCCTTTACTAGAGTTGATGATTGATTCCACCACTAGTTATGTGGCAATGTACTTCATGGATGGTTCATCCGGCTACAATCAAATCCATATGGCTCCAAAGGACGAAGAACTCACTGCATTTCGTACGCCCAAAGGTATTTATTGCTATAAGGTAATGCCTTTTGGTTTGAAGAACGCTGGTGCCACTTATCAAAGGGCTATGCAGAACATCTTAGATGGCCTACTCCATAAAAATGTTGAATGCTATGTGGATGATCTAGTGGTGAAGTCAAGAAAGAGAGATGACCACTTAAAAGACCTAAGAATGACATTCGAGTTACTTCGAAGATATCAACTTAGGATGAATCCATTGAAGTGTGCCTTTGGAGTTACTTTTGGAAATTTTCTTGGCTTCATTGTACGACACCGAGGAATTAAAATTGATCAAGACAAGGTCGATGCGATTTTGAAGATGCCCGAGCCTCGAAATATTCTTGAGTTAAAAAGCCTTCAAGGAAGGCTAACATATTTAAGGAGGTTCATCTCAAACCTGGCCGAAAAATGTCAACCATTTAGTCGTCTCATGAAGAAGGACACTCCCTTCGAGTGGGACCAATATTGTAGTAATGCCTTTGAGAGTATCAAATCATACTTAATGAAGCCATCAGTTCTTGCGGCACCCATACCTGGGAAACCATTGATACTCTACATCACGACACAAGAGAGGTCAGTTGGAGCACTACTTGCTCAAGATAATAGTGAAGACAAGGAAAACTCTCTTTACTATTTGAGAAGAATGATGACGCCGAATGAGCTAAAGTATTCTCTAATTAAAAGTTATGTTTGGCATTAGCCTTCTCGATTTAAAAGATGAAGCACTACTTTCAGGCTCATGTTGTCCGGCTTTTCTCTAGGGCAAATCCTATCCAGTTTGTAATGTCAAACCAGTCCTTAGTGACCGACTTGCAAGATGGTACCTTCAATTTCAACAGTTTGAGATTGTGTATGTTCCCTAAAAGGCTGTAAAGGGACAAACTTTGGATGACTTCTTGGCAGACCACCCAATACCAGATGATTGGGAACTGAGCGATGAACTTCCCGATGAAGATGCAATGGTTATTGAAGCTATAACCCCATAACTCTAACAAGTAGCAAGAGAAAGCTGATGGATCAAACTTCACAATTTCTCTAAAAATCTCAAGCATTCAAAGCAAGTTCATCAAGATTCAAGATCAAGACCGTAATATCCAAGAACAAGCTCAAAAGCCCTTGAATTCAAGCACAATTCAAGATCAAATACCTCAAATCAAGAAATCAAGTTCAAATTCAAGATCAAGCTCGAAGCCCTTGAATTTATATTTGAAAAGGCGAATCAGAGGATTCATAGAGATTGTAACACTCGCATTGAAATTAATAAAATGATTGTTTCAATATTTTCTTGTCTAGATTATTTATTTTTCGGTCTCAAAAATTTGATTGTCCAACAAATTCTGGCAAATTCATACCGTACACCAACTTAATGACAAATTCATACTGTACACCAACGTATGTCAAAAATTTTATTGTCCAACAAATTCTGGCACGCCCAGTGGGACCATTACCACCAAAGGGCGATTTGATTACCTCAAACTGGATTTTGAGGGTTTTATTCTCATCAAGGCATTTTGTCTCAATCCAAGCTGGTGATGTACAATTTTCAAGATCGCAACACTCTGACATATAATATCCTTTCTATTTGTGTTTTGGATGAAGAGTCTTGAAGTACCAATAGAGCTTCCATCTTTATGTGCTGGCTATAGATTTGCAGATCTGATTTATGAAAGAAGAGATGAAGGGCATATTTGGTCCCACTGGGCATGCCAATTTATTTGCAACATAATTTAATTCATGGAAAATAAATTTTAATCACAAACAAAAATATGAAGAAACAAGAATTTTTTATTGATAAATGATTGTGGTTACGAATCTGTTCCTCCCTTGATTCTTCTCTCGGATATGTAATTATTGGAATAATTGTTGAGTCCTCACTCCGGTTAGACGGGAGAATCACTGTAGATAGCGATAGAAGACGCGGTACACAAAGTGGTCTTAGCATGAAGGGAGGATGTGGGAATATCCACTCATTCGATATACGACTTCGAAAGCTTACACGTACGAAATAGCCTAGGAAAGAAGAATCGAAAGCATCGAAGCACTAGCAGACCCAAAAACTAGTGGCTTAATTCGAGGGCAGTTAGTGGCTTATTCTCGTCCTTCCTTGATTCTTCTCTCTTGATTTTCTCCGTAATTCGAGGGCCGTTAGTGGCTTATTCTCGAACATAGGATGATTTTTTTATGAATATTCCATGATTTTGTAGGATATTGGAGATCCCGATCTTCTTACAAATACCCATCAGTTTATGGGACATTCGAGATGCCTGTTTTTGGGAATATGTTACCCTTTAAATAGGCGAGATTTAGGGTAAAGTAGCCTTCTAGAACTCTAACAGAATTTGGATTCTTATTGAAGAGTCCACAAAATTTCAATGTCTACAAATGCCCCCAAGCCTTGAAGTAGGGGGAATTTGTAGACATTGAAATTTTGTGGACACTACAAAAAGAGTTCAATTTTGGTTAAAGTTCTTGGGGGCTACTTTGCCCCAAATCTAGCTTGATTACTACTCAACCTAAACCCTAAATTGTGTCTATATAAAGGGGGAAAATATCCCTTTAAAGAGGCATCTCCAGTATCCCACAAATTCACGGGATATTCACAAAGAGATCAAAGATCTGAAAAGTCCCAATAAATTCATGGGATATTCATAAAGATCAAAACCCCCTCTTCTTGATAATCAAATACATCAAGAAGACAAACCCTCCTTTCTTGGAGATCAAATCCAAATATTCCTACATTAGAGAAATACGCCACTAACGGCCCTCGAATTATGGAGAAATTCATATTCAAATCTTCATACATTCGAGAAATATGCTACTGACGGCCCTTGAATTACGGAGAAAATCAAGAGAAGAATCAAGGGAGGAATAGATTTGTACCCCCATCGTTTATTAATAAAACTGTTATTTTTTCATATTTTTATTTGTGGTTGATGTTTATTTTTCATGAATTAAATTATGTTGGAAACAAATTGGCACGCCCAGTGGGACCAAATTTGTCCTTCATCTCTTCTCTCATAAATCAAATATGCAAATATGTAACCGCAGGATCATAAAGATGGAAGCGGTACTTCAAGACTCATCTTTGAGTTTCATCAAGTCTACTCTCCGACAAGCCTTGAAGCAGGGAGCATTTGTAGACATTGAGATTTTGTGGACTCTACAAAAAGAGTTCAATTTTGGTTAGAGTTCTTAGGGGCTACTTTACCCTAAATTTAGCTTGATGGCTACTCAACCTAAACCCTAAATTACGCTTATATAATGGGGGCAAATATCCCTTTAAAGAGGCATCTTCAGCATCCCACCAATGCATGGGATATTCACAAAGAGATCAACAATCTTCAAAGTCCCAATAAATTTATGGGATATTTATAGATCAAAACCCTTCCTTCTTGATAATCAAATACATCAAGAAGACAAACCCTCCTTTCATGGAGATCAAATCCAAATGTTCCTTCGTTCGAGAAATACGCGACTAACGGCCCTCGAATTACGGAGAAATTTATATCCAAATCTTCATACATTCGAGAAATATGCTACTGACGGCCCTTGAATTACGAAGAAAATCAAGAGAGAAGAATCAAGGGAGGAACAGATTTATACCCCCATCATTTATCAATAAAACTGTTTTTTTTTTCATATTCTTATTTTTGGTTGAAGTTTATTTTCCATGAATTAAATTATGTTGGAAACAGTTGTCGATCGGTTTTGTTAAAAATAAATGTTCCTTAATATTTGTCATTTCAAAAAATTTATGTATAATTAGTTGTTTGTTTCTACTTTTACCCTTAGTAATAAATATGAAGAAATATTAATATAGTACGGAAAAAAAAGAAACATTAAATAAAGATGAGTAATAAATACGAGTAATATTTTAGTCAAATTATCTTCTAGTTAATGCTTTTCTTAAGGGGTATGTAAATTAAAAAGGTGACTAGTAAATAGGAATGGAGGGAAATTATCCAATGTAATCCCTGAGTACTACTTTCTTATTTCAACAATACTTGTCTATTATTGACTTTGTCTATTATTGACTTGAAACATACTTTAAGAAACAATAAATAATAATGGTAATTTTACTATATCACCATCTGAATATAATAAATTTAATGTTTTAAAAAATGTATTGAATAATAAATAGTATTTAGTATCAAGAGTAAAAGGGACACAAATGGGTAAATAATTCATTAATTTTCCAAACTGGATAAGTATTGTTGAATATTTATTTTTAGTAACATGAATAAATAAAGATGGACAAGTATTGTTGAATATTTATTTTTAGTGACATGGGTAAATAAAGATGGACAGGTATTGTTGAATATTTATTTTTAGTAATATGGATAAATAAAGATGGACGGAGAAAGAATTTTTCAAATATATAATGAATATAAAAAACCAAAACATAAATTAACAAGGAGAAGATTACTAAATTTTACCTACTTCAGCAGCTCAACCATCCCTTCTTATATAGGAGAATTCATTTTCATAAATCTGAGATTATTTTGGGAATGAAATATCTATTTCACTTCAAACTAAAGTTAAAAGTAAATAGACACCTAGAAAATTAAAATATCGTGCAACTAAATTATTGGAATAAGTTTGAAATACAATTTATGCATTTTCTCCTTTCCTTTTTACTTTCTTGGTTGGTTTTGGTGGGGATGGCTATGAGATTTCATTCATAATTGATTCAGTCTTCACTGAAAAGTTTGTTGTTACTTTCTTAGAAATAGTATGAAATTGAACTTGTGGATGCTTTGCCTTCAAATATGACAATGAGGAAATTAAATAAACATAGGAAATGGCATATATTTTTCTTTCCCTTATTTTGTTGAATTTTTTCAACATATAAACGCGCTTGATGTAAACTTAGATATAAGGTTGAGATATTTCAGCTTTGTCGGGCAATCCATACAACCACTGAAATAATCCAACTCAACTACTTTTCACTACCTTTTAACTCAATTTTTTCTATGTATATATTTTGATGATCAGTGTCCCACTAAAATAGAAAGAAGTTGGATAATTGAAATCATTATCAGATTCGACCACTTTTCATTGCATTTTCTCTTCATTTTGACAAGCACACATTTAGAGATGACTCTTAATATACATACATGATAAAGTGTAATGAGGAGAAGTTGAATCCAAAATCATTTATATTTAGTTTAGATTTTGGGTGTTTGTTATTTATTGGTTTAAATATTTTTCAATTGTGGGGCATATAGATAAAAAAATGCTCTCTACCAAAAGCTAACGGCGCTGAAATCCTAGTTTTGCCTACGCTTTCCTAAATCCGATGGCAATGGCCACCACAGTCACTAACCAAGCTCCTATGGAAGTAGGCCAACCATTAACAACAGAACCTACTTTTACATATGCAAACACACTAAAATCCACACCACCAAAAATCAAACCATCTCCTTTAAAATCAGTTTTATATTAACGTGGAGAAGCTAGGGTCATCGGGAGTAAGAGGAAGTGGATCAAATGATTGTAAACAAAAGTTTGCAATATGCCGTGATTGACAAATTTTCATACAGATGGTTAGAGATACAAGATTTGAGGAGACTAATTTCAAAACAGTGCGAATTAAAGGGAGAACGCAATATTGGATTGTTGAGCAACAAACACACGTTAATAAGGTCCACACAGTTGGAAGATTATGTTAGTTATTATGGAAAAGGCTCAAAAATACCTCTGAACTATCTGAAATAACTCAAAAATATCCCTCGTTAGATTTTTAGCTCAAAAATACCCCTCCGTTAAATATTTGACTCAAAAATACCCCTCCGTTAAATATTTGGCTCAAAAATACCCCTCCCTCTAACGAAATTTGAAAAAGGATAAATAATACCCCTGAACTATCTGAAATGGATAAAAAATGCCTCTCGTTAGTTTTTTTGGCTCAAAAATACCCCTCTGTTAAATATTTGGCTCAAAAATACCCCTCCCCTTAATGAAATTCCACCAAGCATGCCACCTAGATAAAAAATAACCACGTGGCTATGCCACATTACCATCCACGTGTAAAATGTATGTTATATTTTTTAATTATATGACATTCCTTTCTTCTTTATTTTTATTTTTATTTTTTTGCAAAGCAGTTTTATTGATTTCGAAAAAAATATGATCAGTAAAATTAAAAATTTCTAAAAATATTTAAATAAAATAAATCAGTGTTTTTACTGGATTTAGTTTAACGTTTTTGGAATTTCTTGTCATTGGGAGGATACTAAATAAATTTTGTTAAAGGAGTACAAATTATTCAATTTTTTTCATTATATGATAAACTTTTCACTTAGATTATTAAAAAAAATTATATCCATGTTTTTCTAATGATTAATATATATTAAATGTCATTTACTTTTTTGAAAGTGGAATTTTAAAAAATTCTAAGAATACTTGATGATTAAACATAAAATTAGAAAAACTATCAACATTCATTGAGTTCAGAAAAAATAAATCAACATCACTGAATATAATCTTTTTATTTAACTCTTTCATCAAGAAGAAAAGAATGTCATATAATTAAAAAATACTAACATTTTACATGTGGATGGTAATGTGACATAGTCACGTGATTTTTTTTACGAAAAAGGCTCAAAAATACCTTGATGTATTATTCGTTGTAGTACTTTCTAACGAAATTCAAAATCTAATCATACGTACGGAATGAATAATAGTAGAAAGAAATTATTTCACTTCACTAGAAAAAGTTAGCCAACTTATTATATCGACCTCTAAAATTTCTTGAACATTAAAGTTTAACACATGAAGCAGCAACGCAATAGTATAATGAGTAAATTATAAATACATTGTAGATTGTAACTATAGTTTTAATATTATCACTGAAGTGATTATAACAAAACATAGAACAAACGTTGAGATGAGAATTGTTAGTTAAAGGCTCTAATTATGAACAGAAACTAGGGAAGAAACATATCATATAAATACACGACTTCACCTCATAAGTCACAACTATACAAAAGAGGTGGTTTCTATGATTAGGAGTTTGAACAATATGACCTCCTGATCATATGGCTACAACTTCACTGTTGCACCAGGGATTCCCTAAAAGTCAAGATCGACCTAATCTCATTAGGATCATCAAAGTCGAAATATTTTTGAGCCTTTTCCATAAAAAAAAATTACGTGACTATGCCACATTACCATCCACATGTAAAATATTAATATTTTTTAATTATATGACATTCCTTTCTTCTTGATGAAAGAGTTAAATAAAAAGATTATATTCAGTGAAGTTGATTTATTTTTTCTGAACTTAATGAATGTTGATAGTTTTTCTAATTTTATGTTTAATCATCAAGTATTCTTAGAATTTTTGAAAATTCCACTTTCAGAAAAGTAAATGACATTTAATATATTTTAATCATTAGAAAAACATGGATATAATTTTCTTTAATAATCTAAGTGAAAAGTTTATCATATAATGAAAAAAATTGAATAATTTGTACTCCTTTAACAAAATTTATTTAGTACCTTCCCAATGTCGAGAAATTCTAAAAACGTTAAACTAAATCCAGTAAAAATATTAATTTATTTTATTTAAATATTTTTAGAAATTTTTAATTTTACTGATCATATTTTTTTCCAGATCAATAATACTACTTTGCAAAAAAATAAAAATAAAAATAAAGAAGAAAGGAATGTCATATAATTACAAAATATAACATTTTACATGTGGATGGTAATGTGGCATAGCCACGTATTTTTTTTTATCTAGGTGGCATGCTTGGTGGAATTTCGTTAAAGGGAGGGGTATTTTTGAGCCAAATATTTAACAGAGGGGTATTTTTGAGTCAAAAAACCAACAAGGGGTATTTTTGATCCATTTCAGATAGTTCAGGGGTATTTTTGATCCTTTTTTGAATTCCGTTAGAGGGAGGGATATTTTTGAGCCAAATATTTAACGGAGGGGTATTTTTGAGCCAAAAATCTAACGAGGGATATTTTTGAGCTATTTCAAATAATTCAGGGATATTTTTGAGCCTTTTTCGTAATTATTATCAAAGCTTGTTTTTTACATTACTCATCTTAACTGGTCATATCTAATGGAAACTTTGAAATGGGATCATATGATTGATCCGAATGAAGAAACTTTAACTATCATTGTATGGATTTCCTTTCCATCTTTCCATCCAAACTTTTATGGAAGAGAGACTATTTCTCACTGATTGCAATAGTTGGTAAGCATTTTCAAGTAGATATGTCTATCAAAAGTCAAACTAAACCTAGTTGTGCGAGGGTAAAGGTGGAAGTGGATCTTGTAGTGATAAGAAAATAAACTACTAAACACGAAATTACTCCTAAGAAATAAAAAATCAGCAACTAGAGAAGAGTAGATGAAGAAGAGAACACACAGATTCAAACCAAAAGAAGAGAAAATTGCATAAATGTAAAGGAT
This sequence comes from Capsicum pubescens, assembly GCA_030864215.1. Classification (NCBI taxonomy): domain Eukaryota; kingdom Viridiplantae; phylum Streptophyta; class Magnoliopsida; order Solanales; family Solanaceae; genus Capsicum; species Capsicum pubescens. The sequence goes on along the minus strand of CM061544.1, from coordinate 256,552,054 downwards.
AGATAGTGAGACATACACCTACACCAATGAATAGCACCAAGATATGTATCAAACACCAAGACACACAACACCAATGGAGGATAACACCACACTATTAGGTAGACACAAAGGGATCAACTCCTCAAGCACCCACCTTTCTTGCCAAAATGTCAACTCAAGTGAATCCACACTCAAGCTAACCCTAGTTTCAATGTCTTTTTCAAGACCTACACTACAATTGTTTTTTCAAGCCCTACACTAAGGAAAGAAAATACAATTTGAGTTTCACTCAATCAATTCTTCAAAAACTAAGGAAAATAGAAGACTAATTGTCTATTTATACTTATTACAAACAAAGACTAAAATACCCTTAATGAAGGGTGCTCCTTTGGAGTGTAAAAGAGGAGTCTTAAAAGACCTTAATACCCCTAAGTTGAGGTACCTTTGGAGTGTATCCAAGGATGTCTTGGAGTATATTCATGGTCCCTTTTCACATATTAGCAAGTACACTCCCTTGGATGAATGCCACATACTCTCACGAGCCTCTATCTTCATAAATGGCGCCTTATGTGTTTGGACTTGATGAATGGTGCCTCTTTCATGCCCTTAAAACTGAGTATGGTTCATTCTTCAAGGATTATGTTCCTCAGGTTAGTATCAAGGCAAACATCCAAGCAACCTTCCACCCACGGGATTGCTTTATGTCTTGCTCAAAATGAGCCTTCCTTGCATATTCTTGTGTCCTCGGGGTGACCAAGTTTTGAGCCTTTAGGTGTTGGCCTCTAAAGAAGTCATCAAAAGCTAAGGCAGACATTTGATTTGTATCATCCTTCCCTTCTTAAAAAGGATTCGACCTCGAATCCAAACCTTACAAACACGAAGAAAAGACAAATAAATACAAACTCCTCATGGCATAAGGGTTAGGGTTAGCACAACAAATCATCTCAACATGCCAAGGTTGAACATATTTGCAATATAACCAAGGATCCTTTGAATTAAATATTAAAATTTCAATGAAAGATGAACAAAGGATTTGGTTATGGGATTCACCAAAAATGATACTTTGCTTGTCATGTAGACCAAGCAACAAGTTGGGTGCACCAACATCATCAATTCTATATTTGGCACCGGGGTCAAACAGGAAGAGTGTCCATAGCTACGGGTCTAGACAATACCTCTTTTCCCGTAGGCTTCACCCAAACTACACGGCATACTCTCTACAATAGCATACATATCATCAAAAGCAAGTAGAAAGTAGAGAAAGGTATCACTCAAGTCAACTTCTACTAAGGTGTCTTCATGTATGTACTCATCACTAGTTTCAACATCATCGCCATAAGTACTCTCAACAATAAGGTCACACATAGTAGAAGAAGAAGTAATTTTCAAGCAATGGACACTTTCTCCTTTTATAGAAGATCCCTCAAGTAGACACATACCACCACAAAAATCAAAGGGATTATTGCTTAAGTCTTTACAAGAAACAAGAAATTCATCCTCATAATTATCAAACAAAGGTGGGGTGTCATACAAAGTATCACATCCGCAATTATTTTTCAAGGAAAAACCGCTTATTGGGTTTCTTAAATATTCAAGAAAATCAAAACATTCATCACCTAATTGGTTATTCCTTTCAATGACTACACATTCCTTACCCTTAAGAGTACTCTCATATTTCAAGAAGTGATTTCCATATTTAGGAGGAATGTTATCACACCATAGCGGGTTAGCATATAGGCTATAGCCTTCAAAGTAAGCTATACGATCCTTTTCACCACTAGGATCATTAGGAGTGTTTATATTATCTTCAAACAAGACATTATTCCTAAAGAGAGCATGATATAATCCACGGGAAAATTTGGAACACGTGAGTTCTTCTCTCTCTAAAAGATCAATATCAAGTTTCAAAGCAATTTCAAGAACAAGATTGTTTTGAGAATAGCTCTCGGGTTCACTCCCATTTTGTTGACCAACATTATCAAATTCTTCACTCACTTGAGTTCTATTAATTACAACACACATAACCTCAAGTGGTAGACAATTTTCACACATGAGTTGATCAACACAAGTTTCACAAGACAATGTACGTTCATTCAACACAATGGCTTCAACACTAGGTGGACACAAATCAATCTTACAAGAAGATTCAATTCAGCCATCAATAGGATCAACTAGTGTATCCACTATCACAACATGTACATCATCAACAATAGGTAAAAAATCAATAGACGATGTACTTTCATTCATCATATTGGCTTCAACACTAGGTGGACTTAAATTGATTTTACAAGAAGAGTAAATTCGGTCATCAATAGAATCAACTAGTGTATCCACACTCACAACATGTACATCATCATCAAGAGGCAAAGAAATAATAGACTCATAAATAGATAAGCTACCACTCATGCTCAATGCACTACTAGCCACACAATTATCATTCACATGCACAAAAGTGTAAGAGTTAGCTATTTTACCTTTAAGTTCTTGAGCACATTCTTTTTTGCCTTGGTTCGGATCATGACAGCCTTCTTGCGCACATTCTTTTTTGCTTTGGTTCGGATCATGGCAGCCCACTTTATCCTTTGAGAAGCTCGCATCAAAAGGGAGTTTTTCAAGTATTCTCCCTTGTTTCACCTCTTCATCTCTTTTCCCAAAATTGGGATTTAGTGCACTAAGCATTTGGCGTATCTCTTCAATGGTTTGTATGCAATTTTCAGCATGGGCAATGAAGCTATCACAATGGTCATTGATGCGATCAAATATGGCATTAAAATTATTGGCATCCATGGCACCTAAAAGAAAAAAACAAACCTACAAATGAACAAATAAGTTAGTTCAAATACCCTCACCAACTCTCTCACTCTTGGATTCTTACCTCACACTTGGTCTCACAAGTGTTGAAACTTTGGCATGTACTTGTCAAGTGAGTGAGGGATGATTCTACTTTGGCCCGGAATGGATTTTTGTTTGATATGACTCAAAGAAAATTGCTTACGGACTTGAACCAACAAGTTACAACGAATTACAAATGATAAAAGCACAAAAGAAATGTAGACACGAAACAAAGAACTCTAGACTAATTATCAACCTAGTAGGTAGTTACTAGTTTGGTAATTAGTGGTAGAATCAACACAAAAGTAACTAGAAACAACAAATGGAAACTTAGAAATCTAATTTAGGACTCAATTTGGTTGTTTATATAAGCGATGACGTGGCAGCTTGTGATTGGACGTCACTTTTCAAAATTTTCAAATCCCAATTCACTTGTTTCGGCCAAACACACTTAGGAGAAGAAGAAATTTCGATTTTAGGGGGAAAAATTGAAGGTTTGAAGCCTTTTTGGAGCTTCAAATGAATTCAAAATGGATTGGTCCCCTCAAGTGTACTTTCAATTGTACTTGCTTGTCCTCTTGTCTCCTCTTTCTTTTTGGAAGACTTAGAATATGCTAGGAAATATTCTTGTGCAAACACTTAGTACACTCTCTTTATTCTCCCTTTTTGGATCAAACAAGCTACTTGAATATTCTTCTTCAACAAGATTTGAAGAAGATGGATGAACAAAATGAATATTCAAGAGTTGACCAAGGTTTGACCACTAGGCAAATGAACCCCAAATTCAAATTTTCTTTTAGATCTAGGTTCCTTTAGCCAAGACAAGTTCAAATATCAACAAATCAGCCACCACATGCCACAAACAAGGTATTCACCACGAAATCCCACCTCAAAAAGCTTCAAACAAGGCATAACAATAGTGGATCTAGCTCAAAAACAACCAAATCTTGTTCTAAACTTAGATCTAGACCCTTTAAGTGCTAGAGAACAAGAATCTAACACGAGAAACTATCAAAACAAGCAAAAAATTAGTATATCTAAGTTGAGAAATTCGGATCTATTATCAAACACACAAAATTCAACATTTTTTTTTACTCTAGACTCGTTTTTTGTTGAGATTTTCTTAGATCCAAGGCTTAGAGTTGTGGAATCAACTCTAATACATGAATCTTGATACCAAATGATAAGAAAATAAACTATTAAACACGAGATTACTCCTAAGAAACCAAAAAATCAGCAACTAGAGAAGAGTAGATGAAGAAGAGAACACACAGATTCATACCAAAAGAAGAGAAAATTGCATAAATGTAAAGGATAGATAGTGAGACATACACCTACACCAATGAATAGCACCAAGGTGTGTATCAAACACCAAGACACACAACACCAATGGAGGATAACACCACACTCTTAGGTGGACATAAAGGGATCAACTCCTCAAGTACCCACCTTTCTTACCAAAATGTCAACTCAAGTGAATCCACACTCAAGCTAACTCTAGTTTCAATATCTTTTTCATGACCTACACTACAATTGCTTTTCCAAGCCTTACACTAAGGAGAGAAAATACAATTTGAGTTTCACTCAATCAATTCTTTAAAAACTAAGGAAAATAGAAGCCTATTTGTCTATTTATACTTATTACAAACAAAGACTAAATATCCTTAATGAAGGGTGCTCCTTTGGAGTGTAAAAGAGAAGTCTTAATAGACCATAATACCCCTAAGTTGAGGTGACTTTGGAGTGTATACAAGGCTTCCTTGGAGTATATTCAGGGTCCCTCTTCGCATATTAGCAAGTACACTCCCTTGGATGAGTGCTACATACTCTCACGAGCCTCCATCTTCATAAATGGCACCTTGTGTGTTTGGACTTGATGAATGATGCTTCTTCCATGCTCTCAAAACTGAGTATGGTTCATTCTTCAAGGCTTATGGTCCTTGGGTTAGTATCAAGGCAAGCATCTAATCAACCTTCTGCGCACGGGATTGTTTTATGTCTTGCTCAAAATGGTCATTTCTTGCATATTCTTGTGCCCTAGGGGTGACCAAGTCTTGAGCCTTTAGGTGTTAGCCTCCAAAGAAGTCATCAAAATCTAACGCGGTCATTTGATTTGTATCAGGTAGGTAAATTTCCAAAACGTATCAACATAGGTATGAGAAAATAAAACAAAGATATGGTGGAGAAATGGATCCAAATCAAATGTAATTATGTTCCAAAGTATTATAAGACATACATAATTCAAGACATAATAAAGCTCAATGCTCTATTGAACACCCAGATTTGTATCCAAAGAAGAAAGAGGAGGATAGAAGATCAGAAACAATAAAGAGATAATTTACAACAAGAAAATGAGGCTACAAAGACTCAGGAGAATTATAATGATGGAGATACGAAGAGGAAAGAGAAAGAAAAGATGCCACAAGGGAAAGGAGAGAAGAAGACAAAAAATAAAAGACAAATATGAATTTAAGATCCAAAGAATAAGATAAGGGCTAGGAAAAGAGGGCAACAAGAGAGATGGAAACAGGAAAAAGTATGAATTGTATTGGCCTAATAACTGATAACAAATTTAATGCTTTAAAGGATCCAGAGAATAAAAATGCACAAGATATCAACAAACAACAATGCTCTAAAGATGTTGCAGTGGAAAAAGGAGCAGAATGATAAAGGGATAAAATATCTGCAACAAAATTGTTCAACAGAAGTTATTGAGGCTAATGAATTTAAAGAGAACCTACAACAAGCCAATAATAACAAAGATTAACATGACAAGAAAACATCAAGTGAAAAAATATCATAATGAAATACAAACACCCAACATAGATTCAACAGAGAAGTCTACCAACAAATTAAAGAATAATGAGTCATCAACAAACAAACATATAGGAGTAGGAGACAACTCAAATTTACAGAAAAGTAATCAAAAGGAGAGAAAATCAGTGGATTATGAATGCAACAAGAATAACCCTGAGGTGGTCAAGAATGATAAAACTCCTGCAATGACCCTCTCGGTCATTACGTACAAGTCCGAGTTTAAAATATCATGTCCTAATTCTTTTAGGTTTAGGAGTTATAAATTTTAGGCTAGGCTAGTTTCAATCAATTTCAGAGTAAGGTGTTTCCTAAGAAAATATGGAAATGATTTGAACCGAGGTAGTGGTATTTCTCTTGATTTTTAGTTATGACGATAAGAATCTCGTTGAAATTTATGAAATTGAGTTTAGGTAAATAGAACTCCCAGAATTGATGTTAGCATAAAGGGCACTGTTCGGAATGTCTCAGGTTTAAGTGTGTTGCATTTTTGAATGAAGACGGACATTTTGTCCCATCGGTGCTGCTATAGCAGTCGGCACACTACTATTACGGCGAGCACTATAACAAAATAATTCCATCTATAGAGGTGGCAGAAGGTGGCCAATGAACGCTATAGCAGCACCACTATAGCAACTAGGTACCACTATAGTGGTAAAAACCATAGTTTTATTAAATAATTTTTCAAAATGATTTATTTTTTCTACAATTTATTTTCGGACAAGATAGGGCAATTTAGGGCAAAACCTACCTGAATTTCTTTTTTGGCTTTACTAAGGTAAGAAATTCATTCTCGTTAACTCATATTTAATTATTAATCCTTAGAATTATCAATTCACTGAGTTCGAGGAGGGTTTTGGGGTGGATTTTAGTTTATTGTCGATGTAAGGGGAAAACTAAGGAATAAGTTAATGGGTTTGATTATTAATATTTAATTTATTCTTTCATTCCACAATTTATTAATTTATCCATGAAATTGATAGTTTTAGGTAAATTATGATAGAAAATCCCTAGAATGATAAAGGGATGATCATGAATTTAATCTCAGGAGTTGGTGTGAGTTACAAACTCCGACATGTTATGAGTTGGGGAGAAGAGTTTAGATTGAGATAGAGATTGAGATATGATATATAGTATATGAGTTTCGAACCCCCCATGTATCCTATCTAGTAGATGTGAACTTGGTGAATGTATACAGAAAGTCATGTGATGGTTTTCATCATCATCCCATCCAAATTACATTTGCACATACATCTTGCTTATTTTTTCTAGTTTTCTTGACCCGTTCTTAGTTTCTGTATACTTTCGTATATATTTATGTTGTTTTTATTTTTGTATTTTTATATATTAGAACTATTAGTGGAGACGTTGTAAGCTAACATTTGAGACTTTTTTGCTTATAGGTGACATGCTCATTATATACTTAACTTATTTTCTACTTTATTCAATTGGCTTATGATACCTACTGAGATAAGTGAACCGTACTCACACCTACTGTACCCTTTCAGTGCAGATCTAGTACAAGTAATTTCCATGGTAGCTCATTTCATATGAAAACTTCTAGATTTTGAGGTACTGATCCACTCTAGTGTTCAAGGCTGATTCAGAACTCATCTTACCTTGTTATGTATTTATTTCAGTTATCAATGACAGATGTATATTTTCAACTTGGGATACATGAGATTTTTTTCAGATTTTCATTTTTACTTATGTTTTAGGGGCTAACTTTGTTCTAGAAGTGTAATGCCCCGAGTCTGTACCCCGAACGCTACACGGTGCTTATCTCAAAGGACCACAAGCTAACCCATGACTGGTATCTTCTATAATAACTGAATAATAATATGGTAAATATGCAGAAAATAGGCAAAAAACCGGCCATAAGGTTCAATATTGTAAATAATACTGAATATGGTATCACAATACCAAAATTGAACATCAATACTGAAAACTGAACAACTGTTTAAAAATACTCTACTCTGAAAAGCCTCTAAACTGTCTGAACTGTGGAGTTGATGGGACAAGTCCCTAACTAACTCCGACCACTGAAAATAAAACTAAAATGCTGAAATAAATGATCATGTTCTCGAACTATAAAGACTCACCACTAACTCTATATGCTGAGAATCTGAACTGTTAAGGGTGGTTGGGAGCTCGTGCGTCTAAACCTATGATATAAGATATCATAGCGCAAAAAAAGGTATGCGTCAGTAGTTTGAATGTACTGGTATGTTCAGTGAGGTAGGCTGAAATGCATGGGTTTATATGCATGAATAATACTAACTGAATATCATGAGTATGACTGAATGAGAGTACATGTATGAATATGTAAACTCTACTAAGATCGTAACAACACTGAATACTGAATTTGAATACTGGTTAACTGATATCTGAGTATACTGATACTAAATTACTGGTAATTGGATGACTGTATCTGATAATCTTGATTCTGTGGAACCATAATGAGTCCCATATTGAGTTGAGTGACTGTGACTGACAGTACTGAACCTGTAGAACTGAACTGAGTTCTATACTAAGACTGAATCTGAAATTGGGACTGTGGGAAGTAATCATCTAACCAACATGCCCCTTCTCTAACTGATTTAGGGTCCAATCTGTAACCCCAGTTGGAAGGGTGTCAATACTGTGCCACGGGTAATGACAAGTACCGAGTCACCCTCATCTGGTAGGTAATCTGAATGAGAATGGTGGTACCCTTAACTGGCAGGTAGATCACCTCATTAACCCTCAATTGGTAAGTAGATGTCTCAACCTATATTGTCTACGTAGTTCTAGAATGCAAGGACTGCTTCTAAGGATTTCACCCTCTACTGACAGATGAGTCCCCATCCCTGGGTTCACTCGGTGCTGAATCCTACTCCTAACTGAATGGACACTAGACTAAATTCTAAACTGTACTAGGATAGACTAAACTGTTACTGATCGTCCTGTATAACTGAATTGAACTGATTTTACTGAACTGAGATGGACTGATTCTGAGTTCACTGAGTTTTCCTAAGTTCTGTAACTAACTGAATTCTACTGATCGAGACATGACTGATTCTACTTTGTGACTGACCATGGCTATAGACAAGTAGATAAATTATTGAGTATTAAATACCCCCAGGACTCGATAGCATAAACTTAATAGACATGGCATAATCTTGAGACATGGTAACTAACTACTTAGTCATCATTCATTCATTTGGGCATTCAAGCAAACACTTGTATACATGCTAACATGATATAATTTCACTATTCAACTCTCATGGAAAATTCCTCAAACACTTGTGGGGCACAATATATGCACATAATACTAAAACAATATGTAGGCATCATGATTCAATTCCAATTACACAATTCCAAGAGTTTCAACATGAATTCACATGATAAAGCAAACATATCAATTAACTATACATGAATCTTGTAATATATCATGAATACACTTTAATTCAAATCATGGAAATCATAAAATCATTCTACATGAGCTTTAAAAGAGTTTCTTGGACTCCAAGGATGGAAGGAACCCTTGGATGAACAATTCACATACCTTAGTTGGTGAATTCTGGAAAATTAACGGTGAAATCTTAGCCTTGAATTTGAATTTAATTTACCTAGGGTTTTTGTTCTTGATCAATTTGTGAAAGAATGAACATAACTTGCTAAAAGAGGGCTAAATTTCATGTAATGGGGGATGAAGGGCATGAAAAAAAAACCTAATTAACCCTGAGGAAGCGGCTTTTTAAATGACTATAAACTGAACCATCGATGTAAAGGCCAACTTGTTGCGTCATTGGCATTGACACAATAGCCAACGCGTCGCGTCGAGTCCTCATCGGTTCACTGGAATTGGTCGCTGGGAGCTGGGGAAAATATTTATCAACGTGATAGTCGACGCGACATATCAAGATCATGTTGATTCACTGGTTTAGGATTCCAAAGGTGCTTCAAACGCAGTTTGAAAAATTCAAAACTTATTCGGGAACACCTATTGACATTCCTGATCATGAATTAACTCAAATATCATACATAATGGATGTAAAGGTCATAAAATAAGATTTCCAACTTTCGAAGGCTAAAATAACACTGAGTCTGAATACTTAGCTAGAATTTTCTAAGTCTGGGACCTCTTAACAAGCTTTAAGGACTTAATTAAGCTAAGAATTTTGTGGAGACTTACATTATCTCCCCCTTGAGAACATTCGTCCTCGAATGAGACTGACTAAGCTGAGAATACTGGTAGACTGAACTCACTTACTGAACATAAACATCTGAAATATGATTATTTGACTGACATTACTTACTTACTGAACATGCATATCTGATGCATGAATACATGACTGAACTGACTCATGAACATATGACTGAATATGCAATGGTTACTGATACCAAGTTCGTAATGGAAAATTTGAGCATGAAACCGAATAAGTTCAAGGAAAACTATTACCTTGAGATGAATCTGAGTTTATGGAGAAGAGGTGAGGATACTTGGTCCGCATATCTGCTTTTTCTTCCCAAGTAGCTCCTTCAACGGATTGATTCCGCCAAAGAACTTTGACTAGAGGGACTTCTTTGTTCCTCAATCTGTGAATCTAATAATCAAGGATTTCGATTAGAATCTCTTCATAAGAGAGGCTGTTCTGAACATCTAAGCCCTCTATGGGGACTACGGCTGATTGGTCACCTATGCATTTCTTTAGCAACGAGACACGAAACACTGGATGGACTAAAGATAGATCTGAGGGAAACTCAAGCACGTAAGCTACCTTTCTGAAATGGCTAAGAATTTGGTAAGGAACGATATATCGGGGACTGAGTTTTCCCTTTTTGACAAACTGCTTCACTCTTTTCATAGGAGAGATTTTCAAGTACACATAGTCACCAATCTCGAACTTGAGATCCTTTCTGCACACATCTGCGTATGATTTCTGTCAGCTCTGAGCTATCTTAAGTCTTTCCCTGATCAACTGAACTTTGTCTAAGGTATTAAATACCAAGTCAAGCCCTACCACTATGGCCTCACTCACTTTAAACCAACAATGGAAGATCTATACCTCCTTTTATAAATCACCTCAAACGAAGCCATCTGAATACTGGAATGATAGTTGTTGTTGTATGAGAACTCAATCAAAGGCAAGTGGTCATCCCAACTACCTTTAAGGTCTATTGCACATGCTCGCAACATATCCTCTAAAGTCTGAATGGTCCTTTCTGCTTGGCCATCTGTCTAAGGGTGAAAGGCTGTACTAAGGTGAATTCGGGTACCAAGACCTTTTTAGAATGCTTTCTAGAAATAAGAGGTGAACTGGGTACCTCTATCTGAGATGATGGACAATGGAACACCGTGTAATCTGACCAACTCCCTGATATAGAGTTTGGCATAATCCTTGGTTGAGTAAGAGGTATAGACTGGTAGGAAATGAGATAATTTGGTCATCCTTTCTACAATGACCCAACTGAATCATGCTGACGACGAGTGCGAGGCAAACCCATCAGAAAGTCCATGTTCACTTCTTCCCTTTTCCAGGTGGGAATGTTGAACTCCTGCATAGACCACTAGGTTTTTGATGCTCAATCTTAACCTGCTGACATATTGAGCACTTAGCCACAAACTCTGCAATATCTCTCTTCATCCCACTCCACCAATAGATCTCCCATAAATCACGGTACATCTTAGTGGCCCCTGGATGAATAGAGTAGCGCGCACCATGCGCTTTTGCAAGATTTTGCTGGCTCAAGTCATCTACGCTTGGCACACATAGTCGACCCTAACAACATAAAATACCATTTCCCCCTTGAGAGAAAACCTCTACCTTATGATCTCTTACTGATTTTTTCAACTTGACTAGACTGGGATCCCTATCCTACTTTTCCTTCACGTCAGAAACTAGGGATGATTCTGAACTACTCTGCACCCATACACTACCTTCTGCTGAATCGATTAAGCGGACACCTAGTTGGGATAGATGATGAACTTCTTGAACTAACACCTTCTTACTATCCTCGACATGAGTAATATTACCCATAGAAATTTTATTGAGAGCGTCGACCACTACATCGGCCTTGCCCGAATGATACAACACTCATGTCGTAGTCTATAAATAACTCCAACCACCTTCACTGACGGATGTTTAGATCTTTCTGATAGAATACATACTGTAGGCTCTTATGGTCAGTGAACACATCCACGTACACACCATACAAATAGTGCCTCCAAATTTTTAAGGCAAACACTACAGCTGCTAACTCAAGATCATGAGTAGGGTAATTCTTCTTATAGGGTTTAAGCTGTCTAGAGGCATAGGCTATGACCTTCTCTCTCTGTATTACAACACAACCCAATCCAACTCTGGAGGCATCACAATACACAACAAAACCGTCTGAACCATCTGGTAGGGTCAAAACTGGAGCTGTAGTGAGTCGAGTCTTCAACTCCTGAAAACTCTTCTTACAAGAATCTGACCTCTGGAATCTAACTTTATTCTGAGTCATTCTGGACATAGGGGATGCAATAGATGAAAATCCCTCAATAAACCTTCGGTAATAGCCGTCCAAGCCCAAGAAACTCCTGATATTTGAAGGAGAGATGGGTTTGGGATAGTTTTTTACTGCTTCAATCTTTTGGGGATCAACCCTAATCCCATCATTGGAAACTATATGATTGAGGAAAGCTACTATCCTTGGCCAAAATTCACACTTACTGAATTTGGCGAATAACTAATGATTTCTGAGAGTCTGTAATACTATTCTGAGATGGTCTGCATGGTCGTGTTCACTGCGGGAGTAGACAAGAATGTTATCTATGAAGACTATGATGAACATGCCTAAGTACTTCTTGAACACACGGTTCATCAAGTACATGAAAGCTACCGGGGCATTGGTAAGACCAAAGGACATGCATAAGAATTCGAAGTGACCATACCAAGTTATGAAAGCTATTTTTGGGATGTCACACTCCATGACTCTGAGCTGGTGATAGCCTGATCTGAGGTCTATCTTAGAGAAGTAACTGACACCCTGAAGTTGGTCAAACAAGTCATCAATTCTGGGAAGTGGATATTTGTTCTTGACCGTGACTTTATTTAACTGACGATAGTCAATACATATTCTGAGGGAACCATCTTCTTACGCACGAATAAAACTGGTGCACCCCACGAGGACATACTGGGTCTGATGAATCCCTTATCTAGGAGATCCTTTAACTTCTTTTTTAATTCTCTGAGTTTTGCTGGAGCCATTCTGTATGGAGGAATAGATATGGGTTGAGTATATGGAAGAAGATCGATTCCAAAATCAATTTCCCTTTCGGGAGGAACTCCAGGAAGATCTTCGGGAAACACATCTGGGAATTCATATGCTACTGACACTGACTCAAGATTAGGGGTTTCTGAACTAGAGTCCTGGACTCAAACGAGATGGTAGACATATCCCTTAGATATTATTTTCTATCCCGAAGGTAAGAAACAAGTTGACCCCTAAGTGCTGAAGTGTTACCACTCCACTCTAGGATGGGCTCATTTGGAAACTGAAATTGGACAAATTTTTTTTGCAGTCGACTGAGGTATAGTAGGAATGAAGTCAATCTATGCCGAGAATGACATCAAAATTAGCCATCTCTAATTTGACTAAATCTACTGAAGTGACTTTCTGAGATATCATAACCGAACAGTTCCTGTATACCCGTCGGGATATGATAGATTTACCCACTGGGGTAGAGACTAAGAAAGGCTCTGCTAGGATTTTGGGACTGACTCTAAAATCGACAACTATATAAGGAGTAATAAAGGACAAGAAAGCTCTTGGATCTAGCAAAGCATAAACATGCAAATGGAAAACTTGTAACGTACCAGTGACTACATTAGGAGAACTCTCCTGATCCTATCGGGACTGAAAAGCATAGAGTCTATTTAGGCGCTACCCACTGGTGGCATGAAAGTGGCACCCTATAAATTCGGGCGATCGGACTGAGCTGGGGGACAGTTATTATGACCCTGAGAACCTGACTAGGGATAATCTGACTCTGTGGCCTAGCTTGACATATCCAAAACACACATCGCTACCCGCTCTATAAATACCCTTGTGGTTTCTACTACACTTTTGACAAAGGGGATTAGTTCGGGCACTACTAATACTGCCCTAAGGTTTAGGGCCCGGTGCCCTATCCCTATTGCCGTCTCTGAATTTTAGCACAGGAGTATTGGCTGAGGACGGAGCTGGGACTGAAGATTTCAGGCGAAACTGAGAACGATTCCCACCCTCTGACTTAGGCTGAGCGAAGTTAAAACAACTTGTTCTCACTCTTTCTCTCTCCTTCTATTTATTCTTAGACTTCTCTATCTGTTGAGCATGGACCATGATCCTGGACATGTCCATATCCTTAATAAGTATTACGATCTTACACTACTTGACCACGCTGCTAGACACCCCTGACACAAACTTACTCATTCAGGATCTGTTGTCTGTCACCACATGAGGAGAATATCTATCTAATTGAGTAAACTTGAGAGAATACTCTTTCAATATCATATTTACCTACTTCAGATTGATAAATTCCAGAACTTTCACTTCCCTCAATGCCAGTAGGAAGAACCTATCCAAAAAAGCAATGGCAAACTCCTCCTACTCTATGGGCCCTGTATTTATAGCCCTTTCTACTTTACACTATTTGAACCATGAGTGAGCCACATCCTGTAATTGATATGCATCCAACTCAGCGCTCTCAACAACAGTCACCCCCATAATATCAGTAAGTTTCTGCACCTAATCAAGAAATTCCTGATGGTCTTCATCTAACTTAGACCGATAAATGATGGAGGGTTTATTTGGGTGAAGTTCCAAATCCTGACAGCAATAGTATTAGCCACTAGGTTGAACCTTAGGCTCTGATACCAAGTTTGTAACGCCCCAAGTCTGTACCTCGGATGCTACACAGTGTTCATAATTCCGAAGGACCACAAGCTAACCCATGACTAGTACCTGCTGTAATAACTGAATAATAATATGGTAAATATGTGAAAAATAGGTGGAAGACCAGCCATAAGGTTCAATACTATAAATAATATTGAATATGGTATCACAATACCAAAACTGAACATCAATACTAAAAACTAAACAACTATCTAAAAATACTCTAGTCTGAAAAACCTCTAAACTGTCTAAACTGTGGAGTTGATGGGACAAGTCCCCAACTAACTCCGACAACTGAAAATGAACTGAAATGTTGAAATAAATAATCATGTTCTCAAACTATGACGACTCACTACTAACTCTGTATGCTGAGAATCTGAACTGCTAAGTTTTCTCGGGAGCCAGTGCGTCTGAACCTATGATATAAAACATCATAGTGTAAAAGAAAGGTATGCGTCAGTACTTTAAATGTACTGGTATACTCAGTGAGGTAGGCTGAAATGCATGGGTTCATATGCATGAATAATACTAACTGAATATCTTGAGTATGACTGAATGAGAGTACATGCATGAATATGTAAACTGTACTGAGATCGTAATAACACTGAATACTGCTTAACTAATATCTTTGTATACTGATACTGAATTACTAGTAACTAGATGACTGTATCTGACAGTCTTGATTCTGCAGAACTATACTAAGTCCCGTACTGAGCTGAATGACTGTGACTGACAATCTTGTACCAGTATAACTGAACTAAGTTCCATACTGAGACTAAATCTGAAACTGAGACTGTGGGAAGTAATCATCTAACCAACATGCCCCTTCTCTAACTGATTTGGGGTCCAACTGTAACTCCATTTGGAAGAGTGTCAATACTGTGCCACGGGTATGGACAAGTGCTGAGTCACCCTCATCTGGAAGGTACTCTGAACGAGAATGGTGGTACCCTCAACTGGCAGGTAGATCACCTCATCAATCCTCAACTGGCAAGTTGATGTCTCAACCTACGCTGGCTATGTAGTTTTAGAATGCAAGGACTACTTCTCAGGATTTCACCCTCGACTGGGAGGTGAGTCCCCATCCTTAGATTCACTCGGTGCTGAATCCTACTCCTAACTGAATAGACACTGGATTGAATTCTAAACTGTACTAAGTTAGACTGAACTATTACTGATCGTACTGTATAAATGAACTGAACTGATTTTACCGAACTTAGATGGACTGATTCTGAGTTCACTGAGTTTTCCTAAGTTCTGTAATTGAGTGAATTCTACTGATCGAGACATGACTGGTTCTACTCTATGACTGACCATGGCTCTAGAAAAACAGCTATATTATCGGATATTAAATACCCCTAGGACTCAATAGCATAAACTTAAAAGACATGGCATAGTCTTGAGACATGATAACTAACTACTTAGTCATCATTCATTCAAATACACCTTTAAATTATGATTTCAAAATAGAAAATTAGGGTTTTTACTATTAAATTTTTAAAAGTATTTTTCTTTATTTTGACCTTATTTTTCATGGGTTTTCTCCTGTAGACTCTTATAACCTTGGAAATATATTTTAAAAGTAAAATTCCAATTTTACCCCTTTCATTTTCAAACTTTTTTTTCAAATCCATTTTGGTCTGACTAGAATATGGTCAATATGGGCATCATTAGCTTTGTTTTAATGTGTAGATGCTAAATTTAAATATTTTAGTTAATTCTGAGGCTGTCTGCAAAGGGAAGGCTCCTTGTGAAGTACTTTTAATCAAAATTTTGCCATTTTAAGGTAGGTTATGGCTTAACTTCTTTCAAATTGAGTTGATAATTAATGAATAAGTAAAAAATGCTCTGAGTTGGGAAAAATAACTATTAGGTTTATATTTTAAGATTATTTTTACTATTGTGTGTCCATATGGGGGCTTATATTTTGTTGTGGTTGATTTATGATGCCTGATATAGTGTGTTGTTTGTGCGGGCTTTAATTGACATCATTAGCCTTATTTGTGCATTGGAATACCTTTAATCCTGATATAATGCCCATAAGAAGGGCTTACTTTTTAATATAGGCCTTATTTATTGGTTTCTTTATTAATGACAAAAATAATTGAGTTAGGGGTTGATATAATGTTAATGAGGTCTTGCATGCATATTTATTCTGATGGTTCCTAATTCAAGTTGATAATCATAATTATTGACATGTTGAGTAGATTCTGGGCTCATTTGTATGTATATACGTGTAGGATGGATTGGATATCATCAAATTGAGTTGATTGTGAGAAATGTTTCCTTATTCCATACATGTACATTCATGAGATACTAGTGCCATTGAGAAATGCTATTTCTAAAATAAATTGACTCGTTTTTGTAAAACCCTTAGCAAAGGTTATTTGCCGGCAAAGTTGGTTATAATATTTTTAAAAACCCTTGGTTGAAGTCATTTGCCAACATGATTGGCTTGATATTGAGATATAGTATATGGGTCACAAACCCCCCAAGATTCCTACCCAGTAGCTATGACCTCAGTAGGTGTATATAGAAAGTCATGTGATGGATTTCATCATCCATTCCATCTACATTGCATTGCATTTCACTTGCATATGTATTTTTCTTGTTTTCCTTAGTTTTCATGAAATATGCTTAGTTTTATTCTATTTTTGTATATATACTCGTGTTGTTTCTATTTCTCTGTATATTTATATATATTAGAATTATTAGTGGAGACGGTGTGAGCTACCGTTTGGGATGTTTCTGCTTGCAGATGATGTGCTCATAGTATATTTTATTTATCTTTTTTCTACTTTTCTCAGTTAGCCTATGATACCTACTGAGTACAAGTGGATCGTACTCTTTCTTACTTTGCCCTTTCGGTGTTGATCCTTGTACTAGCTCTCTCGTAGAGGTTGATTTGTGGTTTTTTGAGATTGTGATCAAGGTACTAGGTCGCTCTAGGGATCAGAGTCAATTCTCAAACCCCCTCTTACCTTATTATGTCCTTACTTATTTTCGATGATAGACTTTGTATCTTATTTATATTTAGATGATGTATTAGATGCTATATATTTTGACACCACTTCTTGGGGTTTTATGTTATTTTATTTAGATTTCTATTTCATTATGTCTTTAGATTTCATTCTAGAAGTCTCAGTTTAGTTATTTTTATTTTTAATATAACAGTTTGAGAGATCGACTTACTTTATCAATGCTAGACGACGATAAGTGTTATCATGACCTAGTTTTTGGGTTGTGACAAACTGGAACCAAAGTGCCGAGTTTACCAGTCTTGTAATAATAAGAGCAAGATGTCTTGTAGAGTGTCACGGATTGGTACGTAGAAGTCTGTATCTATCTTTGAGAGGCTATAAGATGTCTTTAGAAAAAACTTTATATTTTAATTCCTAGTCATATAGGTTGTTTTTACCTAATGTTCTCAGTTATGTTCCCCTATTTTTTATGTATATGGTGAGGACTAGATCTCGTAAGGCTAGGGATATTAAGCCAGCATCGATGGATAAAGCCTTATCAAGAGGAAGAGACATGAGTTGTAGATAGCCTATAGGTTGATGATGAGCACGAATAGTTTTGTCTATCAGAGGTAGTGCTAAGGAGACCTCCCATAAGCTCGAGGTTGAGCGTGAAAGAGATGTAGGGCCAACTCAGGTCCTATAGGATTCAGTTACTACCTAGTTCTGGAGGATTTATTAATTCAGTTATTGACTCATTTGAATGTTGTTCTCTTGAGTACCCCTGATTTTTCTTTGGTTTTTGAGTATTATACCACCGTAAGTGCTGACATCTGCTTATTGTATTCGTCCGACCTCAAGTGTGGCTCTTCTATCTGTACCTGTATATGCTTATGATATTGTTCAAACTTTGAATGTTGTTCCATCTTCTATTCCAATATCTGATTATGTTATTTCTTGTTCAGGGGTACTACCTTCATCTATGGTACCCTCACGTATGGATTCTTAAACTACCAAACTTACTATTTTTACAGTTATTTTAGGTATAATTTTGTCTTCTGATGATCAGAAGAGGTTTGAGAGATTTATTTGCTTGGGTCTGACCAAGTTTAGTGGTGCTACTAGCGAGGATGCTTATGAGTTTTTGGTTGATTTCCAGGAGAAGTTACATAAGATTGAATTCCTTGAGTCTCATGGAGTTTCTTATACTGCCTATCAGTTGATGTATGTGGCTAGAGTTTGGTGGAGGTTGTTTGCTAGTTGTAGACCATTGGGTACATCTGCTATAACTTGGACTTAGTTTTCTAAGGCTTTCTTGGAGAGGTTTGTGCCATATAGTTTGAAGGTCAGATGCATGATGAATTTGATCATTAAGAGCAGGGCTTCATGACTATAACTGAGTATGAGGCTCATTTTCACATTTTATTCAAGTATTTAGCCACTAGCCTCACCACTGAGTCTGAGTTAATTCAAAAGTTTATAAAGTAATTGGATGGTACTTATCAATTAGCTACATCTCAGTTGGTGAATTTAATAGGCACACTTCTCAAGGTAGAAACTTCTTTAGTAGAGGTTCCCTTGGTTATTATGGTAGTCTAGTTCATGTTGCTATATAGGAATCAGGTGGCAGGTGTTCATGTTTAGCGACTATGGGTAGTCAAACATCTTGCCAAAGTGGTCGTTCTTGTTCTTATTAGACCTCTCGGTGTGATGCTAGTAGTAGAGAGTATTTTGTATGTCATGAAATTCGTCATTATGTGAGGTATTTCTCTCAACGTGCATTGGGTCCTTCCAAGCAGAGACCTCGACTTTAACTTTGCCCTGCTCCTATATCTGCAGTCGGAGGGGGTTCAGTGAGTGGTTCGCATGGTGCTAGAGGTGCTCGAGGTAGAGGTACTTGTGGAGGTGGCCGCTGGGTTACTCAGTCCAGGTGCTTATAGGTATTATCCTAATTTTCTACAGATTTGATTCCATATTATTTGACCCTAGGTCGACTTTCTCCTATGTGTCTATGTAATTTTTTCTAGTTTTGATGTTATGTGTAAGTATCTTGATATGCCTTTTCATGTTTCTACCCTTATATGAGATTCTTTAGTAATGGTTCGGGTGTTGATCTTATGTGGTTACCTTTGCGGGCCGTGAGATGGGTAAAATTGATTATCTTAAATATGATTGATTTTGATCTTATATTAGATATGGATTAGTTAGCTCCATATCATACTGTTTTGGGTTGTTATGCCAAGACCGTGACCATAACTACGTTGGGTATGTCGAGGTTAGCTTGGAAGGGTATGCTTAATTTGGGTTTGAAGGGTGTTTTATTCTTTTTTCATGATCTTTGCATGATAGAAAGATGGTATTTATCTTATTTAGCTCATATTTGTGATATTGATATTGGCTTATGGCCATCTAAGGATTCTATTCAAGTTGTTCACGAGTTCATGAATGTATTTCTATGAATTTTCCCGCTATGCCTTCGAATTGCGGTATTGATTTGGCTATTGATTTGAGATGGGCACCAAGCCTATTCTATTCCGCCTTATGGGATGGCCCCACAGAGTTGAAGGAGTTGAAAGTGCAGTTGGCAAGATTTTTTTAGCAAGGGGTTCATTAGATCTATTGTATCTCCTTGGGGTACGTCGGTCTTGTTTATGAATAAGAAATATGGTTTGATACATATGTTTATTGATTATAGAAAGTTGGACAAGGTGGAGGTTAAGAACAAGTATTCTCTTTCTTGTATTGATGATCTATTTGGCCAGCTTCACGGTGCTTTGGTATTTTTCAAGATTGATTTGAGATTCTGGTACCATCAGTTGAAGACTAGAGTTTCAGATGTTTCAAAGATGGCTTTTCAAACTCGATACGATCATTATGAGTTTTTAGTCATATCTTTTGGATTGGCTAATTCCCCAACATCATTTATGGAGTTGATGAACCGAGTGTTTCAACTATATCTTGACTCTTTTGTGATTGTATTATAGATGATGTCTTGGCTTATTCCAAGTGTGAGGCCTTCTACGTGAAGCATTTGAAGATTGTACATTAGAAGTTACGTGATGAGAAGTTTTATGCTAAGGTTTCTAAGTGTAAGTTTTGGTTGGATTTCACCTCTTTTTTGGGTCATATGGTGACTTAGAATGGTATTATGACTGATTCAACCAATATTACAATAATTTATGGATGGGTTAGACCTACTTCTCCCACCAAAATTCAGAGTTTCATCGATTTGACGGGTTATTGCTGACATTTTGTTAGAGATTTCTCTTCTATTGTGACCCCTTTGACCAAGTTGAATTAGAAAAAAATAGTTTTTTAGTGGTCGAATGTGTGTTAGAAGAGCTTCCAAAAGCTCAAAAGTTGTTGATTTCTACTCTTATCTTGACTTTGCCCAAGAAGGGTATGGGTTTTATCGTGTTTTGTGATGCTTCAAGTGTAATTTTAGGTGTGGTGTTGATGTAGAAGGGTAAGGTGATTTTTTATGCCTCTCTCCAGTTGAAGCCTTATGAGAGAAATTAGCCTATTGATGATTTGGAGTTGGCAGCCGTAGTTTTTGTGTTAAAGTTGTAGCATCATCATTTGCATGAAGTGCCTTGTGAGAGTTTCTCATATCATCATAGTCTTCAGCACTTCTTGTGACGGTGAGATCTTAATATGAGGAGGCAACGTTAGCTTGAGTTGCTTAAGGACTGCAAGATTATTGTTTTGTATCATCCATGCAAGGAAATATGGTTTTAGATGCCTTAAGTCAAAGTTGACTAGTATGGGGAGTCTATCTCATCTCCTGACCCAATAGTGGCCTTTAGCCTTGGAGGTTCAGTCTTTATCTAATCAGATGGTCAGGCTTGACATTCGATACTCGGGTGTGTTTTAGCCTTTGTTGAAGTTAGATCTTCCTTGATAGAGTAGATTAGAACGCACAGTTTGATGATGATTATTTGAGAGTGATTTGGGATAATGTGTTGAGTGTCGATCTAAGAAAGACTTTCTTGATTCTGATGTTGTATTGAGTACTGATGGCCAAGTTTTTATGTTGAGAATCAGAGATTGGGTAAGATTGATTTTGGAGGACATACATAGTTCTAGATACTCTATCTATCTATGTGTAACCAAGATGTATCGTGATTTGAAGCGGCTTTACTGATGGGGTGGTCTGAAGAAGGGTATGATGGATTTTGTAGTTTTTTTCTTGTGTTGTTAGCAGGTGAAGTCCGAGCATCAAAGACTAGGTGGTTTGCTTCAGAGATTACCTATTCATGAGTAGAAGTGGAAATGGATCACTATGGACTTTATGACTGTGTTGCCGCAAACTTTTCATAGTTCTAATAGTATTTGGGTCATCATGGATCGGTTGACCAAATCAGTCCATTTCATCCCCATTCAAGTTTTCTTCTATGCTGAGAGATTGTCTCATATCTATGTTTGTGAGATGGTTCATCTTCATGGAGTACACATGTCTATTATTTTAGTTAGAGTCTCAGTGTTTACCTCTACCTTCTAGCAGACCATTCAAAAGGAGTTGGGTACTCAAGTTGATCTTATTACAACTTACACCCTAAATTGATGGTCAGTCAGAGTAGACTATTTTGATTTTAGAGAAAATGTTCTGCGGATGCGTTATGGACTTTGGGGGTCAATGGAAACAATATTTGTCTTTGGCAGAATTTGCTTATAATAATAGCTACCATTCAAGTATTAAGGTGGACCCTTTCGATGTATTGTATTGTAGGGGTTGTCAAACTTTTATAGATTGGTTTGAGACTTCAGGGGTTAGACCTCATGATACTGATTTGCTTTGTGAGTCTTTGGATAGGTTTCAGGTGATTCAAGATAGGCTTTGGACAACCCAAAGTAGGCAAAAGAGTTATACAAATTGTAGGCTATATGTCTTAAAGTTTGGGATTAATGAATGAGTCTTGCTACGTGTCTCGCTCATGAAGGGCGTGATGAGGTTTGGGAAGTGGTGTAAGCTCAGCCTGAGGTATATTGGACCTTTTGAGATTCTTCATATAATTGGAGAGGTTGATTCAACGCTATATTTTGGATTCAACGCTATATTTTATGAGTCTCATATGCCTTATTGGAACTTGATTCAATTGAATTAGAGGTTGGCCTTTGTTGAGGAACCAATGTCGAATTTGGCCAAAGATATTAGACGGTTGTGTTCTAAAGATATTTTTGTGGTTAAAGTTCACTGGAGGCACCGTCCTATTGAGGAGGCTACTTGGTAGGTTGAGTCTGACATGCATAGTAGTTACCCTCAACTTTTTACCGATTTAGGTATTTCTTCGCCTTTTAGTTCGAGGACGAACTAGAGTTTTAGTAGTGGATGCTGTAATGATCTGAATTTGTGAATCTTTATTTCTATGTGTTTTGACCATTTCTTCCTTCCCCGTAGGTGCTACATATTGACTATAATGTTTGGGGATGGTTAGCATAATTTTTTATGCGATCGAGAATGATTTGTGCGACTAGGTTTTTAGATGATTGATAAGCCATATAGTTGATTTCTGTGTTCTGGATGTCAGATGGCAAAACGGACTGCACCAGTAGAACTAAAATGTCGAATTTGGTTTAGTCGAGGGGTTGGTTCAATTTTGAGGCCTTTATATCTCATTTCAATCCTTTATTTGGAAAATAGTAAAAAGGGGCCCCAAGGGTCAATTTTGAGGCTTTTATATCTCATTTCAATCTTGTTCTGCCCGTTGATTACAACAATTAAGACCTATGATTCCACATATTCCCTTGGAATTCGACCCCAACCTTTGTGGGTTATTATATTTGATAGCGACTGCATAACCCTCAGAGTGAAGGTGTAGCTTGGGCGTTACCAAATTTTGGTGCCGTTACTGGGGAATACAGTGTTGATTTGTGAATTTAAGTTGTTGCAGTTTATGGGTCTTTTTGTTTTTGTTATTAGTTGGGTATACGCTGGTGTATGCCTAGCACATGGAGTAGAGGCAATCCCTTACTCCCATTGATTCCGAATCTATAGAGGATCCTACAAACACCTAGAAGGATGACGGAACAAAAAAGAGAGGATATTCCTGAAGGGGTTCGTGATGATGTGCCTCCCCATCCTCCCGAATGAGTACAAGATATTGTTGACCAGCAAACAGGAGTGCTTTTAACACAAACCACTAATTAGAGGAGGGCAGCAGAAGAAGCTCAGTAGATAGATAGGGTGGCAGAGCTAGATGAGTAGAGATAGGCAACACACCGCCAAGCAACACTCGCTGGAAATTAGAATAGAACTAGAGGAGGTCGTCCTCAAGTGATCCCAGCATATCAGTATGTGCATTCGTATGAGGATGATGAAGAATATCTAGGATAGATCGAGCCGACAGAGACTAGAGCCATCATTCCTCCTGTTTTACCCCCAGGCATCAAGTTTGACATAACGAGTGCAATGATTCAGCTCCTAAATCTGAAGGGTGTATTTGCGGGTTTGCCTACATATGATGAAAATATGCACCTTTTGAATTTCATTGGGATATGCAGTTTGTATAAAAATCTAGGGGTGGATTATGAAGCACTTAGAATGAGGTTGTTCCCCATCTCACTTACAGGAGAAACATCTTTATGGTTAGGGGTACTGCCAAAAGGATATATCACTACATGTAACGAGTTGCGCAGGCAATTCTTGAACTAGTTCTTTCCTTCATCCAGGATGTTGCAGCTTAGGACGAGATCTATAATTTTAGGTAACTCCAATCATAATCTATGTATGAGGCATGGTTCAGGTTCAACAAGAATCTGAGTATGGTGCCCAACTATCGGATGTCAGGGACGAGCTTATAGGAGATATTTTATAGAGCCTTTACCATAAGCTCCAGAGCCATGGAAGACACCATATCTATATGAGCTTTATGAGAGTATGTTGGAAAACAGCTTTGGAGATACTAGATCAGATCTTGCTCACTAACTGAGAGTGGAAAACTCGAGAGGCTGAGAGGAGATATGGCACATATGCTATTGGTGCCTCCTGTGATAAAAAAATAGTTGATGATTCAATCGCGCAAGAGATTCTGCCGCTCAAAACTGATATAGGGTTACTAGAAAAGCAGTTTGCAATAACAAGTTTTGAGAAAGTAAATGCAGTAGGAGCATAGGGTTCAGCTTCCAAAGCATATGAGTCAGAATTTGAGGAAGAAGAAAACTATCTGGATCGTTAGGTTGCGGGTTTCCGAGCCCAAGGGAAAAAGAAACCTAGGTTGAAACTATTATGAAATTACAGAGACCATAGTAGGGAGTAAGATGGTGACTGGAGAAAAAAATATGACTACAAAGAGAAGGGAGATCGGTACATTCCACCTGGCAGAAGAGATCCAAAATCAATAATGGAAGAGATGCTGGCTAAACTAGTAAAGGGTCAAAAAAATCAGGTGATCAACCTTAAGTATATTAAGGCTGACATTTCAGGGTTAACCTAGAAGGTTGAATCTCATACCACTTCGATTAAGTAGTTAGAGCAATAATTCGAACGAATGTCAGTAACATTGAACCAGAGGCAGCCAGGTACCCTTTCGAGCAACACTGTGCAAAATATAAAAAACAACGGTCATGTTCTTACCATTACCACAAGAAGTGGTATGAATTCAATAGATCCCCCATTACCTGTTGCGAAAGCTCCAAGGCATGATGAGTCTGTTATTAATGAGACACCTATTGTGGTGACAGAAAAGGCAACAGGTGGTAATGATACAGCTGGTAAGAAAGAAGGTAAGGATCCGATTATTATGAAGAAAATAAGACAAATTTCAAGACCAACCCTACCTTTTCCTCAATAGCTGTACCAAATAAGAGAGGAAGAAAAATTCAAGCAATTTATTAAGATACTTAAAGAGTTGAGCTTGAATATTTCTCTTCTTAGCATTGGAGCAGATGCCTCGATATGCCAGGTTTATGAAGCAATTGGTTACAAAGAAGAAAGGACCTACAGTTGAGGATGTTGATGGCTTGCACCACTATAGTGCAGTCACAACTAGTTATTTGGCTCAGAAAATGGGTGATCCCAGAGCATTCACTGTACCATTTACTATTGGGTTATACCGATTCTTCAGAGCCTTATGTGACCTTAGAGCTAGCATAAATTTGATGTCGCTGTATGTATTCAAGTAATTGGACTTGAGCCCTTCTTAACTGACTACAATGCGGCTATTGATGGCTAACCGCACGATAAAGAAACATGTGGATATTTTGTTTGATATGATTGTAAGAGTTGATAACTTTATTTTTTCGGCTGACTTTGTCATTATGGACTATGAGGTTGACATCGAGAGCGATGGTTGACATGGAAAAGGGAGAGTTTAAGTTCAGAGTCAACGAAGAGGAGGCTATATTCAACATCCAAAAATCAATAAGCATCCAACTGACATGAGGGTAGTGTCAATAATAGATTGTATTGATGACCCTGGAGGGTATTTTTATGGGTATCTTGATGGCTTTGAGTAATCGAGGTACCCATGTCATCAAGTGTTGTGTGAGTAACCAACATAGCCATGTCATGCCGCGGCGTTAAAATCAAGCGCTGAGTGGGAGGCAACCCACTATTTTAGTGTTTACTTTTTTTGTTGTTTTTGTTTTGAGGACTTTTAGCTCATGGACTTACCTGAAATATGGTAAAATTACTACATTCATCAATTTCCATGTAAGGGGACTATGTGACCAATACATCATGGTTATAAGTCCCACACAGTCCAGGCAAGTTGTGCAATAATTGAAAAGATTGAAATTTTGAGGATGAGAATGGAAAGTTGAGGACTTTGGCACATAATCATACTTTTGGGACCAAAAACTTAAGTAACGGGATCATAAGTAAATGAAAAAACATAAAATGCCAAGTCCAGAATGTAGGAAAGCGGGCCAAAATTTTTGGCCCACATGCGCCCTGCACATACAGGTCGTATGTGGCACATGCGCTACATAGCAGGCCGCATGTGGTAGGAGCATGTGGGTGTTGCGAGTATCTTAGTTGTGGCCCAAATTTTCATTAAAATTTCTTGGCCCATCAAGGTAGAATTAAGACCTAAATCGCCCCCCAATAATTAAACACCTTAAACCTCATTCTAACTTATTCAAATCCTCAAAACTTTACTTTTCTCGCTAAATTCAAACTTCCCTCTTAAATCATAAACTAATACCACACTTAAATAAAGGCTAAATTAAAACTTGTTTAAGGTTCCAACTTATCCCAACACACTAAAAAGAAGTTCCAACTTGGGTTTCTCTCGATTTCTTCATTGTTCACTTTCGGATTATCATAAAAGAGGTAACTCTCTAAGCTCCTAATTATTAATATTGATTGATTTATCAAATAAACAAGTTGATATGTGTATTTACATACAAAACATATATAATATATCATGTTTGTATGTAGGATCCTTGAAGTAGCCTAAAATCTTAGAATGGGGCCTTGTTTTAAATTAAATTCTAAGGTTATGCCCCAACCGGAAGTTGAACTTGAATGAGAAGAGTAATCCCAAAGTTTGAGCGTGTTAGTTTCTTTGAAAATATTGATTCTTGATATGTGTGTGCACATTGGACTTGTTGGGACTTCAAATGGGTTATAAGGGTGTGAAAATTAAGGAAAAATTCAAACTCATTGAATTTTGAGTTTTTCTTCAACTTTTGCAATCCCTTATTTTTGTTGGAAATTAATGAATAGTTTTTTAGGTACTCATGGCACCAAAAACTGCTAAGAAGAAGAAGGTTGATACAATGAGGAGATGGGATGAGTCCTCTGAGCCTAGTAGTTTGGTGGAGGGGTACCCATTGCATAACTTAGAGATGTTGTAGAGAGAGTGACACACAGAGTTACTAGAGGGAAAGTGCTCCAGGCAGCCGAGACTATTATATTATGCTCTATGGGATAACCGATATCCGAGAAGTCACGGTAGGGCAGACAACCAAATTTTACTTAGCCTAGGTCTAGAACTGAGGCTGTTCAAATTATCTAGGTTGTACAGGCACATGTAGCTCGATCGAGGATAAAGTCGGCATGGAAATCACCTCCATATTTTCCCCCGTCGAGTGATCATGATGATGAGGATAAGGCAGATTTTAATCCAGATCCATAGAGATTAGCTCATGACCCTTCGTCTAAAATGAGGTCCCAGGATTTATTTGAGGCTGCAGAGCAGGGGGAGTCATCAGCGGTACCCTAGTCTGAAGAGGGTACCACCATTCATGTACAACAGTCAGTTGTACCCTAGTTTAAGTAGGATACAGAGAAGGCTTCCTATGAGATGCCCATTCCAGATGAGGGTACATCAGTACAGCAGGGATAAAGTCCCACACCCATACATGCCTCGGAAGCACCTCTTGAGGAGGATAATCTGAGATGGTATGCAGAGGGGATCTAGATGATAGATGATATAAATAGTCGTATTTCAAGGACAATAGGCCTAAAAGGCTTATTTATGAGGAGTGCCGGATTGATCTATCTGGGCATAGTCGAGTACCACAGTTGCGGGATTTCTTTGATCGTTATCAGTTAGAGTGGATAACTAGATCACTCGCTTCTTATAGCCCGACTATGGTGCGAGAGTTTTATGCATCATACTGCACTATAGTAGTTCTTTTTATACACAGATCTCCTGGACTGATGAGACACATGGAGAAGCCACAACTTAATCAGACCCTTGTGAGAGAGGTCAGGGTTGATCTTTCAACAGAGACTATCCATTGAGTTATTTTTGGTCCAAACTATATCACTCCCGTATCCATATTAGAGTGTGACTACAGACTGAGAGTAGCATATGATATACACATTATGCGAGAAGCTGAGCATAGACGAGAGAGAGTTGAGATAGCTAGGTGTATAGCCAGTTATATTTCACCTTTGGGAGATGAGACCCCATGGATAGAAGGTTATGGTGTGATAAAGAAGGGTTCATTGACCTTTGATGCCAAGTTTTAGTGGTTGCTCATCCGATATCGACTATTTCCTACTGATTCAGATAATATGTTGACTTGGGAGGGAGAAACCCTGGTTGCTAGTATAATGGTCAGATATGCTATTTATTTTGTAGCTATCCTCTGGTATGAGATCCATGATAGAGGATTTGGGGAGACGACAAATTTGCCATTCCCTTGCCAAGGTCGGTGTACCTAAGATACCGAGAGTAGATTAGAAGGTGCGTGTGACAGACATTGCACAAATGAAAAGTATAAAGTATCTGGAACGTCTGGACCTTCCCTAGAGATCTAGTGAGCTTGCCACAGTACCTCGGGCCCAGACTGAGGGTCCATCAGTTTTCACAGATCCCGGTGATGTACATGGAGGCGATGTGGGAGTTAGTGTTGATCTTGAGATAAGGGAGAAAATAGAGGCCCCAGATTTGAATACTCAGGGCAAGGGGACACCAACCACTTCTTCATCAGCCCTGGCTTAGACCTCAGAGTTGGTTGGCGTATCTTAAGATCTCACTCGCCCATCCACTACAGCTCCTATTGCAGGTATGATTACGATATCTCAAGATTTTTTGCAGAGCTTAGTGAATATTCAGAGGGCTACTGATTCTTGATTGTGGGTTGTTGAGATCAAGATGGCTACTCTATATGAGCAGATGCGTCTAGGGGTTCAGAATATATTTTAAATGGGAGAGGCTAGGTGAGAGGCCGCATAGAGAGATGCCCTGTCTAAGCTAAGTGCTAATTTACAGGCACGTCTTGAAGATATTGAGAGATAGATTATATCTCGATTTACAGAGACAGAGGTATTGGATCTAGCCCAGATAAGAGAGGAGATGGATATATTATGAATAGAGGTATGTTCTCTCACAGAGAGCCATGTAGCAACCACTCCTTTAGTCATACCCCTAGTGGTGCATCTATCACCTCTGCATGCACCCAGACATTTTGATTTCTTCGCGGAGGATGATAAAAATGTCCCAATAGTTAGGTCTAAGAGAGATCACATGAGATACTTGTAGGATCAAGATATGCCATATGACCAGGCCCTTAAAAGGGCGGCCAGACACAATTTGATGGATTTTGCAACTGTTGAAAGGCAGAGGCGTGCAACGATAGAAGTGGTGCATCTTCTAGTAGTGCACTGCCGCCACCACTGCCTCCGTCAGATGATATACCCCATCTAGGGAAGATCATGACACAGACACTTAGTGCATCTAAGGTATGTTCTTATTCCCTTTGTTTTATCTTATTTTAACACATTGGGGACAGTGTGAAGTTTTTAGTTAGGGTGGGGTATACCATAGCCACCGCGGGTTTTTGTTACTGTGCTTTCTTTCCTATCGGTCGTGGTATGGTTGTAGAACCGACATACATAGATTAAAACTTATGTCGTATTGTGTTGTGTTTTAATGTAATTAGGAGATTTTTAAGTATTTAGGGCAGTAGTCATGGTTTGATTAATTTTTGAGAAAAATAATACCCTTCCAAAATTGTGTTTTAGAACTATGTGATTGTAAATATGTGTGAACATTGCAGATCTTGTTATGGTATTAGGATTAGGGATATGATAATCACTTGCTAACATTTGCATTAACCAGATAAGTAGTAGTTTGTAATATTGACTTTATGCCATGTGTGTGTGAGATGCTACTTAGTTCCCTTTATGTGTTGAATTCAAAATTTGTTCAGTTAGTCTTGCCTAGGTTGAAGGATAGTCGATTAGGAAAGGATCATAGGCCATTTTTTATTTTAGTCCTGTTTTATCAATTCTGCATGCAAGGTATTAGGTTGGTTTAATACAGCACGATAAGCCTACGGAGTTGAGAAGCCAGGGGAAACACAATCCTAGTGTTCACCTATGACTGATTACAACCGAAGTTGATATTCGCCACTAGTTCAATATTGCTACTCAAAACCCCCCATTTACTTTTCCTGTTCTGCCCGTTAATTATAACAGTTGCAAGCCACGATTCCTTATTTTCCCTTGGGATTAGACCCCAATCTTTGTTGGGTTACTATATTTAACAGTGACCGTATAACCTTCAAAGTAAAGGTATAGCTTGGGCATTATCAGATAACTGATATTATGTGTTCTCCATGTGGAGGCTTTATTTGACATTATTGAACTTATTTGTGCATTAAATTTCCTTTGACGCCCGTTCAGGGGGCTTATTTTGCTGCTAATATAGGCCTTATTTGAATATTGGTTGCTTTTATCATAACAAAATTACCCGAGTTGTTGGTTGCTTTAATCATGACAAAATACCCAAATTAGATATTGATATGATATTTATGAGGTCTTACATGTATATTTATCTAGATGATGCCTAATTTGAGTTAATAATCATGAATTATGGTCATACTGAGTTGATTTTAGGCGCACTTGCATGTATATACGTGTTGGGTAGATTGAATATCATCATATTGAGTTGATTTTGAGCATTGTTTCCTTACTCCATACATATGCATTCATGAGATATTGGTTCCATTGAGAAACATTGTTTTTGAAAAAAAATGACTCATGTTTGAAAAAACCTTGGTCAAAGTCATTTACCAGCAAGGTTGGTTATGATATTTTGAAAAACCCTTGGCTGAGTTTATTTGCCGACAAGGTTAGTTATCATGTTTATAAAGATTCCTTGGTCGAGGTCATTTGCCGACAAGGTTGGATTAAGATTGAAATATAGTATATGGGTTTCAAACCCCCCATGGGTAGCTATGAGCTCAGTGGGTGTATACAGAAAAACATGCGATGGCTTTCATTCTTCATCCCATCCACCTTGCATTGCATTTACTTGCATACGTATGTTGATTATTTCCCTTAGTTTCCTTGACTAGTTCTTAGTTTTAGCATATTTTTATATATATACATGTGTTGTTTCTATTTCTCCATGTATTTATATATATTAGAATTGATAGTGAATATGGTGTGAGCTACTATTTGGGACTTTTTTTCTTGCAAGTGATGTGCTTATAGTATATTTTACTTATCCTATTTTCTGCTTTGCTCAATCAGCATACTATACCTACTGAATACAAGTGAACCATAATCACTCTTATTATGCTTTTTTGGTACATATCCCAGTACAAACACTTTTTATAGTAGTTGATTTGCTCTTTTCAAAGATTGTAATCGAGGTGTTGGGTTGCTCTAATGATCAGAGTCGACTCTCAGACCTCTTCTTACCTCATTATTTCATTTCTTATTTTCAAAGATAGACTTTGTATCTTATTTATATTCAGATAATATATTAGATGTTTTATACTTTGACACCACTTTTTGGGAGATTTTATATTATGTTATTCAAAATTCCATTTTGTTATGTCTCGTGTTGGTTTGATTTTAATGTAGAAGTCTCAACTTAGTTATTTTTTATTTCATTTATAAGTTTGACTGATCAACTTACTTATCAAGGTTGGGTCATGATAAGTTCTATCATGATCTAGTTTTTGGGTCGTGACAAATTAATATCAGAGCGTCAGGTTTACTTTCTCATAAGTGTAAGAGCAGGATATCTGGTAGAGTATCACTGATTGATACGTAGAAGTCTGTATCTTTCTTTGAGAGGATATAAGATGTCTTTAGGAAAAACTCTTATATTTTGTTTTCTAGTCGTGCGGGTTATTTTTACCCAATGTTTAAGTTGTATTTCACTATTTTCTGCATGGATGGTGAGGACTAGTGTAATACCCGTGCTTTTTCTTAGCTTGAAAATCATCTCAAGGATGTTAGAACCTTATTTGAAATAAGAATTCATTCTTATACACGTGGTATTTACATAATTTTCACTTCCTATCACGTGGGAAATTGAATAAGCTTTCCATCGATATATAATTCGCCCAAATCCAACACTCGGGCGAAGAGTTAGAGACTTTTAGTGATACAGTGTTTGACCTGAGCCTTCAGCGCGTCGTGGAGATAGCTCAAATGACAATTGTCAAATTCCAGTGTTGCTCCGCGATACTGGCGCGTTGCGCTAAAATTCCAGGTCGTAGACAAGGTGGCGACGCGATAGCTCCACACGGCGCGATAACGCCGCATCGCGCCAAGGGCCCAACTCGGGAAATTTTACTGAAAATTTAATGACGTGTCCAGGGTTAAAAGGGTCAACTTCCTACCCCTATATAATCCCTTTAACACGTGATTTAGCCACTTTTCACCCAAAACATATTAGTTTCTTTCAAGTTTATCTCAAGAACAAACTAGGGTTTCTATTGGCTATTCAGGAAGGTTTCATCATCAATCTTCACGAAATCACGATCTAAGGTATGCATAGTGTTCATTCATGGACTTCTTTCATCCATGAAGTCCAAAAATCCTTTTTAACTACAAGTTATGGATTTTCTTCATGTTTTCAGGCTTTGTATGTTCTCTTTTATGTTGATAATTGAGGAATTGATTTCTATTCCATAATTTGATGATAAATTCCATGTGGGTTGATTAGTATAGATAAAGATTCATGAAATCTCATGACCAAAACCTTGTATGATGGAATTGGAATTGAAGCATGATGTTTTATTGTTGTATGATATGCATTACATGTAATATGCCTACAAGATGTTTGATTAAATGCCTAGATGAAGAAAAATTGTCTAACTAGCATGATATCATGAAATCCCCATATATGTACAAGATTATGCCTATTATATGTTTGATGAAATGCTCCTATGAAGGTAGTATGTATTATGATGATAGTCAAGTCTTCAAGTAAATCATGCTATGTCAGTTTCCTTCTATCGAGTCCTGGGGGTACTTGTACCCAAAATATTAGTTGTGTACCTAGATCCATGTCATGTTTTCATGATACTCTCAGGCAAGCTATGAACTCTTAGACTTCAGATAGTCTTATGACCCAGGAAAAATCTCCATGATCTCATGACTCAGTCAGTTGTCATATATCAGTAGTATTCCATCAGCCACGGAAATTCAGTAACTCAGTCCATGCTCAGTTCAATTCAGTAAATCATGTTCAGTTTCCATTCAGATGGGAGTAGGAATTAGCACCAAGTGAACCCAATGATGGGAACTCACCTGTTATATGAGGGTGTTATTTTTAGAAGCAATCCTTGTGTTCCAGAACTATGTAGCCAGCATAGTTTGAGACATCGTAGCCTGTTATATGAGGGTAGATGAAGTGGCTTAACCTTTTATGTGAGGGTTCCCACCGTTCTCGCTAGAGTTACCTGTTATATGAGGGTTACTCACATGTTGTCCTTACCAGTGGTGTAATATTGACACCCTTCCAACCAGGGCATAGATTGGACCCCAGCTCAGCTATTATAGCACATTTGGGGCATGTCGGTTAGATACTACTTCCCACAGTTACATGTTATAGAAATCAGCACTGTCAGATATAGTCAATCAGTCTCAGTAATAGAACTCAGATAGTTCCATCAGATTCAGAACTGTCAGCTACAGTCACCTATGTTATCAATTATACTCAGATTCAGTCATTCATGTTATTAGTCATGTCATGTTATTAGTATTCAGATTCAGTAATCACAATATCACATTGTCAGTTACAGTTACGTAATTATGTATGCATTCTCACGTTCATGTTAGACAGTTTGTTAGCATTAGCATGCATGTGCAACCTTGCATATAGCCTACCTCACATGTATACTCGGTACATATGTACTGACGCATTCGCGCTATGGTGCTTTCTTTTTATGTTACACCATAGGTTCAGAGACACGAGTTCCAGATCAGCAGTAGATTCCAGTTTCAGCAGTCATAGTAGAAGTGATTCCTCATCCTTCGAGGACATAATGATTTTCTATTATCTCATTGATTAGCCTAATAGTTGGAGTTAGTTGGGGACTTATCCAATCAACTCTTTATTCAGATTCTTCAGATAGTAGAGGCTTTTGGACTGGATGCAGACTAGATACAGACTATCATATTTTAGACTTCAGTTTTGTTTTGGGTATTCTATTACCCCACACAGATGTTATGTTATTTAGTTTTGTTCATGATCGAGCCTTATGGCCATTCAGTACATGTTTCCGCATTATTACGTTATCTTATGCAGTATACAGGTACAGATATCAGTCATGGGTTAGCTTGTGGTCCTTCAGGGTTATGACCACTGTGTAGGATTCCGGTTCAGCAAATTGGGTCGTTACAAACTTGGTATCAAAGCCTAAGGTTCAATAGAGTCCTAGAAAGTCTGAAAGCCGCATCTAGTAGAGTCTTGTGCATGGGTGTGTTGCGTGCCATATTTATGTGCAAGAGGCTATGAGATATTTAAGAATAGTTTCCCTTCTTTCACTATTCATGTCGTTCCAGTGAGCATAAGCATAAGTCATTCTCTCAGTCTAATCCACCTTTTCTCTTTATTTTAGAACATGCCTCCTAAGAGAAGAAATCAGTCAGCCCTTCATCCCGAAGAACCTTTGGGCGATCATGTTTCTCATGCGGAGTTCAGGACCGTATTTACCACTCTTACTCAATCAGTCGATGCTCATAATGAATAGCCAATAGTTGTTCCAGGCAACCCAATGGCCAACCCAGCTGCAGCGAGGATTCGGGACTTCACCCGAATAAATCCTCCAACCTTCCTTGCGTCTAAGGTAGATGAAAACCCTCAGGAATTCTTAGATCAGGTTCAGAAAGTGATAGATGCCATGGGGGTGACTACTGTTGAAAGTGCTGAGCTAGCTGCATACCAGTTGCAGGATGTGGCTCATGCTTGGTTCAAACAGTGGAAGTCAAAAATATCAGATGATGCAGGTCCTACAGAGTAGGAGGAGTTTGTCACTGCATTCTTTGACAGATTCTTTCCCCAAGAGCTTAGAGAAACCAAGGTGCTAGAGTTCATCAACCTCAGGCAGGGAAATATGACAGTGAAAGAGTATTATTTTAAGTTTACTCAATTAGCCAGGTATGCCCCTCATGTGGTTACAGACAGTAGATCTAAGATGAGTAAGTTTGCTTTAGGGGTGAACGACAACGTGGTTAATGAGTGCAGATCCGCCATGCTGAAAAGTGACATGACCTTAGCTAGACTTATGACTCATGCTCAGCAGATAGAGGAGCAGAAAATTAAGCAGAGGGAAAAACAGAATAAGAGAGCGAAGACAGGTAGTTTCAACTTCGCTCAGCCTAAGTCAGAAGGAGAAAACCGTTCCCAGTTTTATCCTAAGTCATCAGTTCCAGCTCCCTCTACAACCAGTGCTATATTTCCTAAGTTCAGAAAGGGTAACAAAGATAGAGCGCCAGGCTCTAAGACCCAGAGTAGTGTTATTAGTGCCCGCACCTATCCTCTTTTCCAGACTTGCGGTAAGCACCATCAGGGTGTGTGTAGAGAAGGTAGTGGCATTTGTTTTGGTTTTGGCAAGCCAGGCCATAGAGTTAGAGACTGTCCGCAGCCAGGTCCTCAGAGTCAACAGAATCGCTCTTTCGCTCAGTTCGGTCGCCCAAATCAGCAGGGTGCTACTTCCAGTGCTACAAAGGGGCAATGCCCAAATTGTCTCTATGCTCTTTAGACCCGACATGATCAGGAAAATTCTCCTAATGTAGTTACTGGTATGTTACAGATCTTTCATGTGCATGTTTACATTTTGCTAGATCCTGGGCTTCCTTGTCTTTTGTTACTCCTTATATAGAAGTTGATTTCAGAATTAGTCCCGAAATTCTAGCAGAGCCCTTCTTAGTCTCTACCCCAGTGGGTAAAACCATCATAGCCCGATGGGTATACAGGAACTGCCCGATTATATATTTCAGAAAGTCACTTCAGCAGACTTAGTCGAAATAGAGATGACTGATTTTGATGTCATTCTCGGCATGGATTAGTTTCATTCCTGCTATGCCACAGTCGACTGAAGAAATAGAATAGTTCAGTTTTAGTTCCTGAATGAACCCGTCCTAGAGTGGAAGGGTAGTGTATCTGCTTTCAGAGGTCAACTTATTTCCTACCTTCAGGAAAGGAAAATGATATCTAAGGGGTGTGTTTATCATCTAGTTCATGTTAGATATTCCAGTTCCGAGGCTCCTAGTCTCAATCAGTCCCAATAGTGAATGAATATTCAGATGTCTTTCATGAAAATCTTCCAGGAATTCCTCTCGAAAGGGAAATAGACTTCAGTATTGACCTTCTTTCAAACACTCAGGCTATCTCTATTCCTCCATATAGAATGGCACCAGCAGAACTCAAGAAACTGAAAGAACAGTTGAAGGATCTATTAGATAAGGGATTCATCAGATCCAGCATTTCCCCGTGGGGCACACCAGTCTTATTCATGTGCAAGAAAGACGGTTCACTCAGAATGTGTATAAATTATCATCAAATCAATAAGGTTAAGGTCAAGAACAAGTATCCTCTTCCCAGAATCGATGACTTATTTGACCAACTTCAGGGTGCCAGTTATTTCTCTAAGATAGACCTCATATCCGACTATCATCAGCTCAGAGTTAGAGAATGTGACATCCCAAAAATAGCTTTTCATACGTGGTATGGTCACTTCAAATTTTTAGTCATGTCATTTGGTCTTACCAACGCCCCAGCCGCTTTCATGGACTTGAAGAACCGTGTGTTCAAGCAGTACTTGGACATGTTCATCATAGTTATCATAGATGATATTCTGGTCTATTCCCGCACTGAGCGAGATCATGCAGACCATCTCAGAATAGTACTCCAGACTCTAAAAAATCATCAGTTATTCCCCAAATTCAGTAAGTGCAAATTTTGTCTAAGGTCAGTAGAATTCCTTGGTCATATTATTTCCAGTGATGGCATTAGACAAGATCCTCAAAAGACCAAAGCAGTAAGAAATTAGCCTCGCCCTATTTCTCCATCAGATATCAGGAGTTTCTTGGGTTTGGCTGGCTATTATAGACGGTTTGTTGAGGGATTTTATTCTATTGCATCTCTTATGTACAGATTGACTCAGAAGAAAGTCAAGTTCCTGTGGTCAGATCCATGCGAGAAGAGTTTTCAGGAATTGAAGACGCGACTCACCTCAGCTCTGGTTCTAGCTCTTCCAGATGGTTCAGACAATTTCATAGTGTATTGTGATGCATTCAGAGTAGGTTTGGGTTGTGTCCTTATGCGGCATGGTAAGGTCATATCCTACATCTCCAGACAGCTTAAACCCCATGAGAGGAATTATCCTACTCATGATCTTGAGTTAGCAGCCGTAGTCTTTGCCTTAAAGATTTGGAGGCATTATCTCTACGGAGTTCATGTAGACGTCTTCACAAATCATAAGAGCCTTTAGTATGTCTTTTCTCAAAAATATCTCAATCTTCTTTAGAGAAGGTGGTTAGAGCTCTTAAAAGATTATGACATGAGTGTCCTCTATCATCCGGGCAAGGCCAACGTAGTGGTTGACGCTCTCAGTAGACTGTCCATGGGTAGTATTTCTCATGTTGATGATAGTAAGAAGAAGTTAGTCCAGTAAGTCCACTAGCTTTCCAGACTAGGCGTTCGCTTAGTCGACTCTTCAGATGGCGGTGTATGTGTTCAGAGTAGTTCAGAATCATCTCTAGTTTCCGAGGTAAAAGAAAAGCAAGATAAGGATTCTAGCCTTGTCAAGCTAAAAGAGTCAGTTCAGAATCAGAAAATAGAGGTTTTCTCCCAAGGGAGAGATGTCATCCTTCATTGTCAGGATCGTTTATGTGTTTCAGGTGTAGATGACTAAGATGTACCATAAATTGTGGGAAATCTATTGGTGGAGTGGGATGAAAAGAGATGTCGCAGAGTTTGTGGCTAAGTGCTCTACATATCATCAAGTTAAGATAGAGCATCACAAGCCTAGTGGTCCTGTACAGGAGTTCAGTAGTCCTACTTGGAAGTCGGAAGTTGTGAACATGGACTTCATGATGGGTTTGCCTCAAACTCATCGTCAGCATGATTCAGTCTAGGTTATTATAGACAGAATGACCAAATTAGCTCTTGTCCTTCCGGTTCATACCTCTTATTCAACCAAGGATTATGCCAAGCTCTACATTAAGGAGCTGGTCAGATTTCACGGTTTTCTGTTGACTATTATCTCAGACAGAGGTACCCAGTTCACCTCTCATTCTTGGAAAGCATTCCAAAAGGGTCTTGGTACCCAAGTCCATCTTAGTACAACCTTTCATCATCAGACAGATAGTCATGTATAAAGAACCATTCAGACTTTGGAAGATATGATAAGGGCGTGTGTAATTGATTTTAGGGGTAGTTGGGATGACCACTTGCCTTTGATTGAATTTGCATACAACAATAGCTATCATTCCAGTATTCAGATGGCTCCATTTGAAGCTCTCTATGGTAGAAGATGTATATCTCCAATCGGTTGGTTCAAAGTTAGTGAGTCCTCAGTCATAGGTCCTAACTTAGTATTTGACGCCTTAGAGAAAGTTCAGTTAATTAGATAAAGACTCCAGGCTGCTCAGAGCCGACAGAGTCTTATGCAGATATTCGTAGAAAGGAACTCGAGTTTGAGATTGGTGATTATGTCTACCTCAAGATCTCTCCTATGAAAAGAGTGAAGAGATTTGGCAAGAAGGGAAAGCTCAGTTCCCAATATGTCGGTCCCTTCAAGATTATCAGTCGATTTGGCAAGGTAGCTTATGAGCTTGAATTGTCTTCAGATCTAGCCTCAGTTCATCCAATCTTTCATGTCTCTTTGCTCAAAAAGTGTATAGGTGACCCATCAGTCGTAGTCCCTATTTAGAGCATAGATGTTCAGAACAACCTCTCTTATGAAGAGATTCCAGTTGAAATCCTAGACTATCAGACTCGTAGATTGAGGAACAAAGAAATCCCTCTAGTAAAATTTCTTTGGGGAATTCAGTCCGTCGAGGGAACTACTTGGGAAGCAGAAGCAGATATGCGTACCAAGTACCCTCACCTTTTCCCCGCCAACTCAAATCAAGCTCAAGGTAACAGTTCTCCTTAAGCATACTCAGTTTCATGATTAGTGTACATCACTAACTTAGTATTCAATCTCATGTTCATATTCCCATGATAAACTTGGTATCAAGTACCACTGTATATTCAATCATGCATTCATGTATCAGATCAGTTATATAGTCATGCATCAGACATGTATTCTTATTGTGAGAAAACTTAGTTCTTCAAAACTTTAAGTTATGCATTTATGAATCAGTTACGCATGCATCAGATATGCATGTTCAGTATGTTATGTTCAGCTTGTCAGTCATGTACGTCATGAGATCATGTTCCAGTTATTCATGTTCAGCTCATTGTTTCCCTTCTCAGTCAGTCTTATTTAAGGACGAATGTTCTCAAGGAGTGATATTGTAATACCCGTGCTTTTTCTTAGCTTGAAAATTATCTCAAGGATATTAGAACTTTCTTTGAAATAAGAATTAATTCTTATACATGTGGTGTTTACATAATTTTCACTTCCTATCACGCGGGAAATTTAATAATCTTTCCATCGATATATAATTTGCCCAAATTCAACACTCGGGCGAAGAGTTAGAGCCTTTTTAGTGAGACAGTGTTTGACCTGAGCTTTCAGCGCATCGCAGAGATAGCTCAAATGGAAATTGTCAAATTCTAGTGTTGCTCCGCGATACTGGCGCGTCGCGCCAAACTTCCAGGTCGTAGACAAGGTGGCAACGCGATAGCTCCGCATCGCGCCATCGTGCAGTTTCCCATTTGTCAATTTCTAGTGACACGGCGCGATAACGCCGCATCGCGCCAAGGGCCCAACTCGGGAAATTTTACTGAAAATTTAATGACGTGTCCAGGGTTAAAAGGGTCAACTTCCTACCCCTATATAATCCCTTTAATACTTGATTCAGCCACTTTTCACCCAAAACATATTAGTTTCTCTCAAGTTTATTTCAAGAACAAACTAGGGTTTCTATTGGGGATTCAAATTCAGGAAGGTTTCACCATCAATCTTCATGAAATCAAAATCTAAGGTATGCATAGTGTTCATTCATGGACTTCTTTCGTCCATGAAGTCCAAGAATCCTTTTTAACTACAAGTTATGGATTTTCTTCATGTTTTCATGCTTTGTATGTTCTTTTTCAGGTTGATAAATGAGGAATTGATTTCTATTCCATGATTTGATGATAAATTCCATGTGGGTTGATTAGTATAAATAAAGATTTACGAAATCTCATGACTAAAACCTTGTATGATGGATTTGGAATTGAAGCATGATGTTCTATTGTTGTATGATGTGCTTTACATGTAATGTGTCTACAATATGTTTGATGAAATGCCTAGATGAAGGAAAATTGTCTAACTAGCATGATATCATGAAATCCCCATGTATATACAAGATCAGGCCTATTATATGTTTGATGAAATGCTCCTATGAAGGTAGTATGTATTATGATGATAGTCAAGTCTTCAAGTAAATCATGTTATGTCAGTTTCCTTCTATCGAGTCCTGGGGGTACTTGTACCCGAAATATTAGTTGTGTACCTAGATCCATGTCATGTTTTCATGATACTCTTAGGCAAGCTATGAACTCTTAGACTTCAGATAGTCTTATGACCCAGGAAAAATCTCCATGATCTTATGACTTAGTCAGTTGTCAGATATCAGTAGTATTTCATCAGCCACGGAAATTCAGTAACTCAGTCCATGCTCAGTTCAGTTCAGTAAATCATGTTCAGTGTCCATTCAGATGGGAGTAGGATTTAGCACTGAGTGAACCCAAGGATGGGAACTCACCTGTTATATGAGGATGTGATTCTTAGAAGCAATCCTTGTGTTCCAGAACTATGTAGCCAGCATAGGTTGAGACATCGTAGCCTATTATATGAGGGTAGATGAGGTGTCTTAACCTGTTATGTGAGGGTTTCCACCGTTCTCGCTAGAGTTACCTGTTATATGAGGGTTACTCACATGTTGTCCTTACCATAGGTACGGTATTGACACCCTTCCAATTAGGGCATAATTGGACCCCAGCTCAGCTATTATAGCATATTTGGGACATGTCGGTTAGATACTACTTCCCACAGTTTCACGTTACAAAAATTAGGACTGTGAAATACAGGCAATCAATCTCAGTAATAGAACTCAGATAGTTCCATCAGATTCAAAATTATCATCCACAGTCACCCATGTTTTTAGTTACACTCAATTATAGTCATTCATGTTATTAGTCATGTCATGCTATCAGTATTCAGATTCATTAATCACGATATCACGTTGTCAGTTACAGTTACGTAATTATGTATGCATTCCCACGTTCATGTTAGACGGTCAGCTAGCATTAGCATGTATGTGAACCTTTGCATATAGCCTACCTCACATGTATACTCGGTACATATGTACTGACGCATTCGCGCTATGGTGATTTCTTTTTATGTTACACCATAGGTTCAGAGATAAGAGTTCCAAATCAGCAGTAGATTCCAGTTTCAGCAGTCAGTGTAGAAGTGAGTCTTCATCCTTCGAGGACATAATGATTTTCCCATCAACTCCTTATTCAGATTCTTCAGACAGTAGAGGCTTTTGGACTAGATGCAGACTAGATACAAACTATCATATTTTAGACTTCAGTTTTGTTTTGGGTATTCTATTACCCCACACAAATATTATGTTATTCAGTTTTGTTCATGATCGAACCTTATGGCCTTTCAGTACATGTTTCCGCATTATTATGTTATCTTATGTAGTATACAAGTATAGATTTCAGTCATGGGTTAGATTATGGTCCTTCGGGGTTATGAGCACCGTGTAGCATTCCGGTTCAGCAAATTGGGTCGTTACATCTACATCTCATAAGGCTAGGGATGTTTAGCCAACTAGAGAATGGAGCCTAATATAGATGATGATGCAGGGGTAGATGGCCCAGAGGTAGAAGATGGTCACGAAGAGCTACTCTTGTCAAAAGTTGTGTTAGGGGGACCTCTCCTGATCCCGACATTAAGCGTGCAAAGTATGCAGGGACAGCTCAAGTCCCACAAGGTTCAGTTGCTACCCTAGTTCTAAAGGGTCTGTTGATTCGGTTTTTGACTCATCTAGATGATTTTTCCTTACGTGCACTTGATTTTCTTCAATTTTGAGTATTGTACCACTGTAAGTACCGACGTCTGCTTATGGCATTCGTCTGACCCTGAGTGTGATTCCATCATTTGTATCAACATCTGCTTATGATATTCCTTAAACTTCAAATGGTGTTCCACCTTCTATGCCAGTATCAGATTATGTTATTTCTAGTTCAGAGGTATAACCTTCATCTATGTTACCCTTACGTATGGATTCTCTCCCTACAAGACTTACTAATCCTCCAATTACTTCGGGTATAGTTATGTATTTTGATGATTAGAAGAGGTTTGAGAGGATTATTTGCTTGGGTTCGCCCAAGTTTAGTGGTGTTATTAGCGAGATTTCCTATGAGTTTTTGGTTGACTGCCAGGAGAAGTTACATAATCATGGATTCCTTAAGTCTTAGAGAATTTCTTACAATACCTATCAATTGATACATATGGCTAGGGATTGGTGAAGGTCATTTTCTAGTTGTATACCTTTGGGTTTGCCTACTAGTTGGACTTACTTTTCCAAGGCTTTATTGGAGAGGTTTGTGCCATATAGTTTGAGAGATCAGATGCATGATGAATTTGATCATTAAAGTAGAGCTCCATAACTATTGTTGAGTATAAGGCTCATTTTCACACTTTATCTAGGTATTCAATCGCTAGCATCTCCATTGAGTCTGAGTGAATTTAAAAATTTATGAAGGGATTGGATGGTACTTATCAATTGGCTACAACTCAGATGGTAGTCTCAAGGGTTTGTTTTCTGAGTATTATTGAGCATGACAAGATGACCAAGTCTATAACCTAGGCTAATCAAGGTGGCACCAAGAAAGTGCATTGTCATGGTAAGTTTAGTGAACATGCCTCTTGAGTTAGAAACTTCTCTGGTTGAGGTTTCTGTGGCTATCATGGTAGAATAGTTTAGGCTACTCTATAGGAATCGAGTGGTAAGCCTTCAGGTTCAACAACTTTGGATAGTTAGATATCTAGACAGGGTGGCCGTTATTGTTCTTTTGAGATCTTTCATCATGATGCTAGTAGTAAAAAATATTTTTGTGTCATGAGATTAGTTATTATGAGAGGGATTTCCCTCAGAATGCATTGGATCTTGCCCAATAGAGTTCTTGGCTTCAGGTTTGCCCTGCTCATAATTTATAGTCTAAGGGGGTTCACGACGTTGTTCGAGTGGTGCTAGAGGTGCTCGAGGTAGAGGTAAAGTTGCTCATAGAGATGTTGGACGATGTCAGTTATTGACTCATTTGTAGGGTTTCCCCTCGAGTGTACCTAGT
Organism: Capsicum pubescens; assembly: GCA_030864215.1. Lineage (NCBI taxonomy): Eukaryota > Viridiplantae > Streptophyta > Magnoliopsida > Solanales > Solanaceae > Capsicum > Capsicum pubescens. The sequence continues at coordinate 256,508,397 of CM061544.1, read as the reverse complement.
GTTCCTTTCATTTCGAGTATGGTACTACTGTTAGGGTTGGTATATGCATATGGTATTCCTTTAACTTCGAGAGTAGTACTACTATCTATATGACATCTTTTTTTGGTATTCCTCAAACTTAGAGTGGTGATCCACCTTCTTTGCTAGTATCTGATTATGGTCATCCAAATTCAGGGGTATGACCTTTATATGGTACCACTACATATGGATTTTTATCCTGTTAGACTTAATATTTCTTCAATTACTTCGAGTACAGTATGTCTTTTGATGGTCAAAAGAGGTTTGAGATGTTTATTTGCCTGGGTTCGTCAAAGTTCAGAGGTGCTATTGGCGGGATGCCATGAGTTTTTGGTTGATTTCCAGGAGAAGTTATATAATCTTTGATCCCTCGAGTTTTAAAGAATTATTTTTGCTACCTATCAGTTGACGGGAGTGGCTAGGGAATAGTGGAGGTCGTATTCTAGTTATAGATATGTGGTTTTGCCTGTTATGACTTAGACTTAGTTATCTGAGGCCTTCTTGGAGATATTTACACCATATAGTTTAAGAGAAAAAATGTGTGATGATCACTTGGAGTAGGGTTTATGACTATTGTTGAGTATGAGGCTCAGTTTTACACTTTGTCTAAATATTCAGCTGCTAGCATTTTCACTAAATCTAAAGGGATTCTAAAGTTTGTGAAGGGGTTATATGGTGCTTATTAGTTGGATACAACTCAGATGGTAGTTTTAGCACCTTTTTCCTAGAGTATTATAGAGTATACCAAGATGATCGAGTCTATCAACCAAGATACCCATTGAGGCACCAAAAAGGTACACCATCATGGTGAGTTTAGTGGACACACCTTCAAAAAAGAGATTTCTCAAGTGCATGTTCTTATGGTTAACATGGTAGGCTAGTTTAGGGTGCTTTGCAGGTATTAAATAGTAGACCTTCATCTTAGCAACTTCAAGTATCTAGAAATCAGGCCAGGGTGGTCGTTCTAGTTCATCTGCACCTCCTCAGATTGAGTCAGGTCATAGAGTATGTTTTTCATGTGATTAGTTTTTCTATATGGCCAAGGATTTTCCTTGATGTGTTCTTAAATATACTCTTATATTAGTAATAAGAGGTGGTTTATAGAGTGGTAGAGGTGCTCGGGGTAGAGGTAATTGTGCTTGTGGTGGTAGTCATAGAGTTACTCAGTTCGAGAGAAAATGTGGTTAGTGGTATGTTATGCTTACTAGACCTAAGGCAGATGTCTCTGATGCCGCTATTACAGGTATTATCCTGGCTTGCTACAAATCTGTTTTCATGTTATTTGACCCTAGGTCAACTTTCTTCTATGTGTCTACATATTTTTCTTTTGGTTTTGGTGTTATATGTGAGCCTCTTGATATGCCTATTTATGTTTCTATCTTTGCAAAAAAATTTGTAGTAGTGGATCGAGTGTACCATTCTTGTGTGGTTACCTTTGCAGGTCATGAGACTTGGGCAAACTTAATTGTCCTAGATATAATTGATTTTAATATTATGTTGGCATGGGTTGGTTAACTTCTTATAATTCTATTTTGGACTGTTATACCAAGACCATATCCTTAGCGACGTTGGGTGTACCGAGGTTAGCTTGGAAGTATATGTTTAATTAGGGTTTGAGGGGTGTTATATCTTTTATACATGCTTATTAAATAATAGAGAGAGGGTGTTTATCTTATTTAGATCATATTTGTGATATTAGAATTGCCTCACCACCTCCTATGGATTCTATTTGAGTTGTGCACGAGTTCATGAATGTGTTTCTAATGAGTTTGTTAGGATTTCTCTAGATCAGGATATTGATTTTACTATGATGTAGAGCCAGCCAACAAGTCCATTTATATTCCACTCTATAGGATGGCCCCAGTTGAGTTGAAGGAGCAGTTGCAAGATTTATTGTCTAAGGGGTTCATTAGACCTAATGTATCCCCTTAGGGTGCGCCTGTCTAATTTATGAAGGATGGTTTTATGTGTATGTGTATTGATTATATGCAGTTGAACAAACTGATGATTAAGAACAAGTATCTTTTTTTCTCACATTGATGATCTGCTTGACTAGCTTCAGGGAGTTTTGATGTTTTTCAAGATTAATTTGAGATTCGGGTGTCATTAGTTGAAGATTAGAGCTTTGGATACTCCAAAGACATCTTTTCGGACTCGATACAGTTATTATGAGTTCTTGGTTATGTCTTTTGGATTGACCAATGCCCCAACAGTATTTATGGAGCTAATAAATTGGGTGTTTCGATCGTATCTCAACTCTTTTATGATTGTATTTATAGATTAAATCTTGGTTTATTCCAAGAGTAAGGTCGACCATGTGAAGGATTTAAAAATTATACTTCGTAGGTTGCGTGATGAGAAGTTGTATGCAAAGTTTTCTAAATATGAGTTTTGGTTAAATTACATCTCTTTCTTGGGTCATGTGGTGACTAAGGATGGTATTATGGTTGATTTGGCCAAGATTGCGACAATTCATGATTAGGCTACACTTGTTTCTCCTATTCTGATTTGGAGTTTTGTTAGTTTGGTAGGTTATTACTGATGTGTTGTAGAGGGTTTCTCATCTATACGACTCCATTGACTAAGTTGACTTATAAAAATGTGGTTTTTCAGTAGTCGGATGCGTGTGACAAGAGCTTTCAAAAGCTCAAAGAGTTTTTGACTTCAACTCTTATCTTGACTTTGCCTAAGGAGAGTGTTGGTTTTATTGAAATTCTTTAATATTTTGGGTGTTGGTTTGTGTGTGGTGTTAATGCAAGAGAGTACGGAGATTGCTTATGCCTCATCGTCAGTTGAGGCCTCATGAGAGAAATTACCCTACCCATGATTTGGAGTTGGCAACTGTATTATTTGTGTTGAAGTTATGTCATCATTACTTATATGGAGTTTCTTGTGAGATTTTCTCAAACCATTATATCCTTCAATACTTTCTCAAATAGCGAGATCTTAATATGAGGCAGCAGTGTTGGCTCGGGTTACTTAAGGATTATGACCTCACCATTTTTAATCATTCAAACAAGGCTAATGTGGTTGTAGATGCCTTGAGATAGAAGTCAACTAGTATGGGGAGTTTAGCTCATCTCTTGACCCAAAAGTGGCCTTTAGTCTTGGAGGTTCATACTTTAGCTAATTAGATGGTTAGACTTGATATTTCGATACCTAGGCATGGTTTAGTCTATGTTGATGCTAGATTTTTTCTTGATGGAGTAGATTCGAGCTCACTAGTTTGAGTGGCGAAGATAGGATGCCATCTTTTAATTCTGATGGGTTTTTTAGGATTAGGGTAGAGTTTGCATGTTGAGAGTTAGTTATTGAGTGAGATTGATCTTAGAGAAGGCATATTGTTGCAGATATTGTATCCATCAAGGTGTAACAAAGATATATCCTGATTTAAAGCATTTTTACTGGTAGGGTGGAATGAAGAAGGATGTGGCAGATTTTATAGCTCGTTGCTTGTGTTGTTAGTTGGTGAAGATTGACCATCAGAGATCAGGTGGTTTGCTCAGATATTAACAATTCCTGATTAAAAGTGGGAGAGGATCAATATGAACTTCATGAATGGGTTTCCTCGTACTTCTCATGGTTCTAACTTCTAACAGTATTTGGGTGATTATAGATCGATTGACCAAATCAACTTCTTTTGTACCTATTTAGATTTACTTTGGTGCCGAAAGGTTGGCCTGTATCTATACTTGTGAGATAGTTTATCTTCATAGAGTACCCGTGTATATTATATCAGATGAAGGCTCAATATTCACTTCTAGCTTTTAGTAAACTTTTTAGGAGGAAGTGGCTACTGGGGTTGATCTGATCACTGTTTTCCATCCTCAAATTGATGGTTGGTCAGAGCGGAATATCCATGTTTTGAGGATATGCTCCATGTATGTGTTAAGGATTCCGGAGGTCAGTGAGTAGAGTATTTAGATTTGGAAGCATTTGCTTATAATAATAGCTATCATTCGAGCATTTAGATATCCCCTTTTAGGCGTTGTATAGTAGGCATTGTCAATCTCCTATTGGTTGGTTTGAGACTTTAGAGGTTAGATCTTGGGTATCCACTTACTTTGTGAGTCTTTAGACAGAGTTTGAGTGATTTGGATAGCCTTTGGGCAGCCCAAGGTAGGCAAATGATTTATGCAGACCGTAGGTTCATGCCTTGAAGTTTGGGATTAGCGATAGAGTCTTCCTTTGTGTATCGCCCACGAAGTGCGTAATAAGATTCAGGAAGATTGGAAAGCTTAGCCCTATGTATATTGGATTATTTGAGATTCTTCAGATAGTTGGGAATGTTGTTTATGAATTGGCCTTACCTCTAAACTTTTTAGTCATTTGTTCAGTTTTTCATGTATCTATCCTATGACGCTATAATCCGGATGAGTCTCATGTGCTTCGTTCGGATTCGATTCAGTTGGATGAGAAGTTGACCTTTTGTTGAGGAAGTAGTATCCACCTTAGCCAGAGATATTAGGCGATTGCGTTCTGATAACGCTCAATCTACAGCTCTCGTAGGAGTATAAAGCAGTCGTTAGCAAATATAGAACCCAACTGGGTTGGGTAAAGATCCCACAGGGAATAGCTTGGTCAACAAGTAAGTGAAGATTACTAGACTTTTAGTGAAAGTCTCGAAAAAGGGGGGGATTCTTGTTGTGCAAGTAATGTAACCAAATAGTAGCTAAAAACGGCAATAGCAAAGTAAAAAGAGAAAGAATGTTTTAGTAAGATGTAAACAATGAGAATTGAGGAGTTGGGGTTATGTCCACCTTCTGAGTTATACGTCTCTATTGACTATGAGTGTGTTGAATTCAGACATGCATGTGCTTATAGAGAATTGTATTCGATGGTAAATCCAGGCGTCTTTCGACCTATTCGAGGATTATTTCACTTTAACTCTTTCGAGCTTAAAGAGTATCTAACGGTACGAATTCTCCAAGAGGTTAATCCAGTTACGGCACTAACTTTTTAATAGGGGATGGGACCCTACTACCTTGACATTATCTCTTTTCTAGACAGATAACCTTTCTTTCGAACAAGTTAAATGTTATACTGGCGTATTCTTGCGTTTGCAACCACAAAGAATTTAGATTAAGATGAAGAGAATAATGATATAAGCAACATACGTGTCACGAACTCACAAACTCACAGCAATAGATAGTATCTCATTCGGCTTCCATAACCCCAACAGAGAAGTTTAGTTACCCATGAGTGTGAAGGAAATCACAATTGACATTGTTGTTATACCACAATAAAGATTTCACGTTTGTAATGGTGTGGTAGGCGTTAGGCGTGAATCCCTTAGCAAAGTAACGTTTCTCTTGTTGTGGAATTTAAGAATAGATGAATAGAAGAAGAAAAATAGAATTAATGGAAGAATGATTGTTTAGAACTAGAATGTCTTAGAAGTAGAATAGAATAGAATTGAATGTAAGAAGATCTCTTAAAATCTCTAGCAAGATAGGGTATTTATAATACCCATATCCTATTCCTACTAAGCTAATGAAATGCTTAACCAAATCCTACTAAGCTAATGAAATACTTAACCCAATTGTACTAGGTTAATGTATCATTATCCTAATCCTAATAAGCTAATGAAATACTTAACCCAATTGTACTAGGTTAATGTATCATTATCCTAATCCTAATAAATTACTGCTAGTCCCCAAAGTCTTCAGAAATGCTGTTTTAGCCCGGGACAGATTTTCCATGCGCCATCTTTAGTCCTTGGCGTCCAAGATTGGCTTTTCTCCTTTCGTGAAGCTTTCTTTGGCGTCAAGTTATCCATAAAATGCTGAATTCTGCATCATTTATACCTGAAACTTTGCTAATCATATTCGTTAGCTCACTTACAGGAAAAAGGACTAAAAGTGCATAAAATATATAATTTGTTCTCAAAACTAGGCTAAAATATGGGCAAAATATAGTGCTATAGGCGTGTAAATTCGCCTATCATCAACACCCCACACTTGAAGCTTTGTTCGTCCTCGAACAAAATATCATGTCCCTCTAAACATCAACTTAGGGTTTCACAGCAACAACACAAAATATTCGTCAAGACAAGCACAACAATTATCAACAAAGAGTAGTTTTTCGATCATTAGTAGAAACAGTTTAACCTCTAGCATAGACTCGTGATGGTGGTCAACTCATATTCAAAGGTTAAGGCACAAAGAATCATACACGACTACCCAAAACTCATCAACCATGTGTGTCTCACAATATATTACCCATAATCACTCACAAGTATAACATATTTTTCAAACATGGGTATCAAAATATCCTTGCTCTCACTCTCACAAAGAATTCATATGTAGCAACTGATGACCATAGGCTTTCCCTTAGTGTAATGCTCCACTAAATGTCAGAATGCTAAGCTTAGAATCAAATAGGTCTTTTGATGGTTGTAATGTAGGCTAAGGGACGGGTAGGACTATTTTGGCCAGAAATAGTGACTATGTTCCTAAGCGCTTTAATAAGTCACATTATATCATTAACACTTTTCTTTCAAACAACCTCTCTACTTTCTTTTAATCTACCACCCTTTTTCTCATCTTTTGTTTTTCGATTTTAAACATGACTAACTTTTCAGTTTTTTCTTCCTTTTTCTTTTCATAACATACCTCTTATGATAGCACTTTTTTTTCATAGCAATTTCAAACACCAATGCATTCTAAAGCATCATACTCACCCAATTTCCTCTTATTTTGTCACATGACTTTACACTTTAAAGCACTTAGGAATTTGGATCAAATTATGGTCTTGAAAAAAATGGATTAGGCTTACATATGAGGTTGTCAAAGAAAATAGGCTAAAGGCTCAATAGGTTAACTAGGATAATGTCCATGGGTAGGTAAAAATGAAGGTAAACAAATATAGGTTGCCAAAGAAATGCCTAAATCATCTCCTAAACTTACACTCCTTATTTTCGCTTTACATACATACCAGGCAAGTTCTAGCATCAGCCACAAGCACAGAATATACTATTAGCTCACACACACAAGGCACATGATCGACTTTATTGGGAGTAGTATAGACTCTTGACCCAACAGATGAAGGAATTAAACCAAACAATATCACATAGTGAGTCACAATTAGAGCCTAAATGTCTCAATAGTCATGATTTTAGCACAAACTCTTGTCATAATCTCATGCTGCCTATCAAAATAATTTCATGTGAAGCTAAAAAAAATTACTACTAAAAAAACTTAAAAAAAATTAAAAAAAACGAAACAAAAAACAAAGCAAACAAACATAGATGCGAGTAGAGAAGTATAGCATGCAATACCACCACCCCACACCTAGTCGGGACACTGTCCTCAGTGGAAAATAATTAAGAAGAACCTGGTCAGTCGGAATCCTCCTCAATGTCGGGGGTCATACCCCCTTCGTCAGAATCATCATCAGAGTCGTCGCTATCAGAGTTCTCCTCCATGTCGGAGTTTGGCATTCTGCGATCATCATCGGTTGGCACATCGTCATCAAGAGGTTCCTCAAAGTATACCCCTACTCCACACATGGCCTTCGTATGCTCATTCATTGGGTAGTCATAGTCCAGCTGTTGGAGCTCTGCAGCAGTTGGAACACGACCTCCGCTCATCATTGTAAACCTCATCATGCCGTACATATAACGGGAGAAACTCTCATCCCGAGCATGTCTCTCTGTCGTAGTAAGGTTGATGTCATGTGTTGATTCAGCATCTTTGACCTTTGTGAGGTCAACCTTCTTTCGATTGTGTGGGAGATTATGATCAGCTGGTTCCTCTTCGATGTCTTCCTTCCTCAAGATTCCAGTCAACAGATTTCCGAAGCTCAAATGGGACCGCTTGTGTAGCCTAGCCTTCCGCATTGTAGATTGGATGATTACCCCAATGTTGATAGGGACATTCGTTATCAATGCGTATACCAAGCACACTCTATCTCTTGTTATTTTTGTGTATTGCGTCCCTGGAATGAGGCAAGAGTTGATCATGCGCAACTATATCCTTGCTTCCCTATTCAAAGAAGCATATGGGAAAGTATTGTGTCGACCAGTGTCCTTGTGTCTACTCCAGCGTGCCATGGATCTACTTCTACAAAGTATGTGCCAAATTGCTCTATAAGGAGGTCTGCTGTACAGCTCTTTGAATGGTGCTGGATCGACTGAAGGCAAGCCAAGAAAGGAGTTGATCAAATCCGTATTGAGTTGTAAAACTTGGCCCCGAATCTTGACTTCGCTGCCTGTGGTTTTCGGCGACCAGTTGGCATAAAATTCTCTTTCTAAATCAAGATTACATTCTCCCATGTCGCGGAAAATAAAATCTTGATTTAATGCCATGATCTTCGCCAACATGTGCGGCTCCTTCTTCGCTAGGCTTTCCTTGTTTATCAAGTCGACATGAACATATTTTCTTTCCTTGTTGTTCCTATACCATTCCTTGGCTTCCTCCTCAAGAACCCATTTTATTCCAAACATACGGCGTGGTAATTGCATTGAGGATGATTCTCCTTGCTCCTTGCGGCCTCTTTTCTTGCCCTTTTGGGAAGTGGTAGCCTTCTCCTTGCCTTGTCTCACTTTGGGTGCCATTGTACCTGAGACTTGAAATAGAGTTCACGTTAGCACAATCTCAATGGATACAATCTATACATAAGCAGTAGGGGTACCACTCCACACTTAGTTTGTTGATACGAATTAGTGAAGTGAAAGTGGTCGATTACTTAGACTTCATCGACATACGTTGTAGGAGCTATAGTCCAACAAGAAAATCAGAGATGTATCACTTCTTGCAACCTTTGCAATATTTTCATGTTAGATATATCAAGACTGCTACATAGGGATTACATCATGGTATTGTTTCTATCAATAATCACAACCTCCTATGTCGGTAGGCAACTATAAGTCTTATTCCGATGAACGGGACATTCTAACTTGTAAGCATTCTAGTGACAAGATTATGAAATGTTCATGACTATATCAATTCCGCAAGTAGTATAACACTGCATCAAAATCAATATTCAAGTCGGAAACAAGTTAAGAGTATCCTAACGTACATGTTCACTCACTTGGTTTTGTATCAACAATTCAAACACATTAACATCACCAATATTTCATCAAGATGTAGCAATTCATAATAGACATAGCAACGTAGCACTTACGAAAAATAGATGAAGAACAAAAGAGTACTTACGTGATTGAAGCCTTTGGAGATGTTCTTGTGAAGTGGGAGAGCAAAAAGAAAAGTTTTGAGATGATTTGGAGAGTATGTGCGGTGCCTAGGTCAAGTTTTCAATGTGTTTGTGTTTCAATACTAAGTCTCCTTTATATAGGAAAAGAATGGGTCGGGTTTTGACCCATTTAAAATCGGTTTTGGAGACAAAAAGTGACCATAGGCGGCGCCTTTAGCTTTGCCTATGGTGACCATAGGCGGCGCCTAATGCAAAGCCTATGGTGAGCATAGGCGGCGCCTAGTGCAATGCCTTTAGTGACCATAGGCGGAGCCTTTAGCATGGAATATGAGATTCAGAGACCAAATGCTTTAGCATAGGCGGCGCCTATGCTATGGCATATTTGAGCATGGGCGGCGCCTATGCTATAACACACTAGATTCCGAGACCTTGGGCTATATTATAGGCTTTGCCTTGTTTGTGGCCTAGTTTTACCTAGGCCTAGCCTTTCTCGATGCCTATTTTGTCATGAGCAATGCTCAATCCATAGCCTTATGCATCTTCATGCCTAACTTACCACCTTTACCATGCCATACGTCCAAATCAAAATTTGAAACCGATCTCCTCGTTGAATACCTCTTGCACCTACATTTGCTCAAAACCAATAAAAACGATTAGTACGATGGGTTGCCTCCCACCAAGAGCCTTAGTTTTGGTCGTGGCACGACTCTTATTTTTGGATTTTTATTTATCAAAAACAAAACACGTATTAGAACGAAAGAAAAAATGAAAAACGATAAACGATAAACGATGGGTTGCCTCCCATCTAGCGCCTTATTTATTGTCGTGGATCGATATAGTTACCTCGAGTACTTAGACTTCGTTGAGATAAGTGATGGACATGAAGTTTATCGAATCAAGAGGACCGATATAAGGTTTCACACGTTGGCCATTCACTTTGAAGATAACACCATTATTATCTTCCAATTCAACTACTCCAGACGAGTAGACTTGGATAACTTTGTATGGACCAGACCACTTGGACTTTAACTTACCTGGGAAGAGCTTCAATCTGGAGTTGAAGAGAAGTACCATATCATCCTTTTGAAAGTTTCGACGAACAATCCACTGATCATGATACTTTTTCATCCGCTCCTTGTATAGGTCTGATCTTTCATAAGCATGTAGACGGAATTCATCCATCTCGTTCAGTTGTTCCATCCTCAGCTTCATTGCATCATCCCAATTCAAATTCAATCGCTTCAGCGCCCACAATGCCTTGTGCTCGAGCTCAATGGGTAAGTGACAAGCCTTCCCATAAACTAGTTGATAAGGGGACATGCCAATTGGCGTTTTGAATGCAGTCCTGTACGCCCATAGTGCATCGTCCAGCTTCCGAGACCAATCCTTCCTATTAGCATTTACCGTCTTCGCAAGGATTTGCTTGATCTCTCGATTGGAAACCTCTACCTGTCCACTAGTTTATGGGTGATAAGGCGCTTATGTTGCTTGACACCATATTTTGCCAACACGGACTTGAATAGCTTGTTGCAAAAGTGAGATCCTCCATCGCTTATGATAGTACGTGGTACTCCAAAGCGAGAGAAGATATTCCTCTTCAAGAATGCTACAACACGCTTTCCCTCATTGTTGGCCAACGCTACAGCTTCAACCCATTTTGAGACATAATCCACAACAACTAAGATGTATTTCATTCCAAACGAATTCACGAATGGACCCATGAAATCAATGCCCCATACATCAAAGAGTTCTACCTCAAGAGTTTTCGACATGGGCATCTCATGGTGTTTCGAAATAGCACCTTGTCGCTGGCATTGGTCGCATCTTCTAACAAAGTCATGAGCATCTCTAAATATGGAAGGCCAATAATATCCACTTTGCAATACTTTTCTTGCCGTCCGATTACCTGCGTGATATCCCCCAACTTGGGAAGTGTGGCATGCTTCCAATACATTTGGCACCTCTTCATGGGATCTATATCGTCAAATAACACCATCCGCGCATCGTCGAAACAAATATGGCTCATCCCAAAAGTATTGTTGTACATCATGCATAAACTTCCTCTTTTGATGGTAAGATAATTTTGCAGGTATCACATTACTCACCACAAAGTTTGCAAAGTCGGCATACCATGGTAACTCTTCTATTATCGTGGCTAAGATCTCTTCATCAGGGAATGCATCATCAATCTCGATTTCAGGTTGCGCCACATGCTCGTTCTCGAGTCTAGAGAGATGGTCGGCCACTTGGTTCTCGCAACCTCTTCTATCTTTTACTTTAAAATCAAACTCTTGCAGCAGCAATACCCATCGAATTAGTCTTGGTTTTGCATACTTCTTTGTCATTATATACCTAAGAGTTGCATGGTCTGTATGAACGATCACCTTAGTACCCAATAAGTAGGCACGAAACTTCTCAAACGCATACACAACCGCTAGGAGCTCTTGTTCAGTAACAGTGTAGTTCCTTTGGGCTTCATTTAGAACCTTACTCGCATAGTAGATAGGATAAAGTAGCTTCTCCTTTCTCTGACCAAGTACAGCACCAACGGCTACACCACTAGCATCACACATGATTTCGAACGGGAGAGACCAATCTGGTGCTACCATGATAGGGGCTTCAATGAGTTTTCCTTTGAGGCATTTGAATGCCTTCAAGCAATCGTCATTGAAGTCAAACTTCGCATCTTTCTCCAAGAGTTTGCACAATGGACTAGCAATTTTGGAGAAGTCTTTGATGAACCGACGATAGAAACCTGGATGGCCGAGAAAACTACGAACACCCTTCACCGAAATTGGAGGCGGTAGCTTCTCAATGACTTCAATTTTCGCTCGATCAACCTGCATTCCTCTTTCAGAGATTTTACTCCCAAGAACAATACCTTCATTTACCATGAAGTGGCACTTTTCCCAATTCAGCACTAGGTTGAATTCCACACATCTTTGCAACGCCATACTTAGGTTTGTCAAGCATGCTTCAAAAGTCTCACCAACAACTGAAAAATCATCCATGAATACCTCCAAAGTGTCTTCAACCATATCAGAAAAAATGGACATCATACAACGTTGAAAGGTGGCTGGTGCGTTACATAGCCCGAATGGCATACGCTTGAAGGAAAACGTACCATATGGGCATGTAAACGTTTTCTTCTCTTGGTCTTCGGGAGCAATACAAATCTGATTATAGCCTGAATAACCGTCTAAGAAACAAAACCATCCTTTCCCCGCTAATCGATCTAGCATTTGGTCCATAAATGGCATTGGAAAGTGATCTTTGAGCGTCCAAGAATTCAGCTTCCGGTAGTCCATGCATACTCTCCATCCAGTGACGGGTCTGAGTGGAATAAGTTCATTTTTCTCATTCGCGACCACCGTCATGCCTCCTTTCTTGGGAACACATTGTACCGGGCTTACCCATGTACTATCAGAGATTGGATACACAACCCCTGCGTCTAACCACTTGATAATTTCTTTCTTCACCACTTCTTGCATAGGTGGGTTTAGACTTCTTTGATGCTCAATGGTTGGTTTGCAATTTTCTTCAAGCTGAATCTTGTGAGTACAAATCCCAGGTGGAATACCAATAATATCCGCAATGGTCCATCCAATGGCTCTAATATACTTTCGTAGAATAGAAATAAGAGCTGCAACTTGTTGCTCACCCAAATCTGCTGCCACAATGACTGGAAGTGTGCTTCCGCTTCCTAAGAATGCATACTTTAAATGACTTGGCAGCTCCTTCAATTCTAACGTGGGTGGCTCTTCAATAGATGGCTTAGCTGGTGGTGTGGGTCGATTTTTGAGATCAAGGTCCAGCTTCTTGGGAGCATAGCGATATGTCCCTAATCCTGATAGAGCACAAATAGCTTCTTTGCAATTTTCAGCATCCTTACTCTCTCCATTCATGAGCACAACCGCCAAAGGGTCAGCAATAATTTGCACTTCTTTAAGTAATTCTTTCGGATCATCAAAGAAAACATCAGCCACCGAAAATACACTCGGATCTTTGGGTTGCTTCATTGATTTGCAAACATCAAAGCGAACCACTTCGTCATTTATTCGGAATGAGAGCTCATTAGCTCTCAAATCAATGAGCACACTTCCTGTAGCAAGGAAAGGGCGTCCCAAGATTTCCACTTCACAATCCAAAATAACAAAGTCTGCTGGAAAGATGAATGAAGAAACCTTTACCAAGACATCACATAGGATACCAACAGGTCGTTTTACCGACCTATCCGCCATGACGAGCCTCATATTGGTTGGAGTAGGATCACCCAACCCTAACTTTTTATAGATAGATAATGGCATCAAATTGATGCTGGCTCCTAAATCACATAATGCTTTGGCAAAATTCAAAGAACCAACGGTGCAAGGAATAGTGAAAGCTCCGGGGTCAGCCTTCTTCTGAACTATTGATCGGGTAGCGATTGCGCTGCAGTGATGGACATCATCTTTCAACTTATAAATTGCTGCCCGCTTCTTTGTCAAAAGATCCTTCATAAATTTTTCATACCCAGGCATTTGTTCAAGTGCTTCCACCAATGGAACATTAATGGTCAGCTGCTTTAACATAGTCATGAATTTGCTGAACTTCGTATCATCCGCCACCTTCTTCAATCTTTGGGGAAAAGGTGGTGGTGGGTATGAAATTGTTCTCTCCACGGCTTTCTTCTCCTCTTGCTTTCGTTTTTCAGCTTTTCCAGGCTGCACGTCGTGAGGAGTGACGTTAAGGACGTTAGGATCGGCTGCTGCGGCATCTTTCTCTTTCGCCTTATCATCAATTTCCGCTTTTTCGTCAACCACTTGCTTGCCTTTTTCTGAAGTTTCCAGTACCTTACCACTTCGGGTAGTGATGGCCATGCATGACCCATCATTCCTTGGGTTTTGCACAGTATCGCTAGGTAAAGTACCAGCCTTTCTTTGATTGAGTGCTGCTGAAAGTTGGCTCAATTGCTGCTCTATTTGCTTGATTGAAGTGGAATGAGAATCAACTAATTGCTTCATAGAGGACAAATCATTTATTACCTCTGTTACTCCTGCGCTCGTTGCTTCCACTCCTTTTAGTAGTTTAGCCATCATGTCTTCCATACTTCCAGAACTAGATGTGGTGGCGTCACGTCTTCCAGGGGGAACATACAAACCACTACTATCATTCTTGTTCTTCCAACTACTTTGGTCCACATTTCCAGATTTACCATGACAGTTCCGACCTTGGTTTCCTTGGGCATTGCCTCGGAAACCCCCCTGGTTGTTTAAGTAGTTGGCTTCTTCTTCCGAATCAGATTCGTCTCTTCCTTTTGACGCAATGGCTCTGATTTTTTCGGTCTTCCCTGATAATAGATGCTTTGTAAAAAGATCCACTTGTGTCTTCATGTGCGCTATATGTTGATCACGTTCTTCTTCTCTTCTCCTTTGGTCTACAGTCATGCCTATAGATAAAGTGGGGCTTGCTACCTCAGAATCCCTGGTATGCCAAGCTCTACTTTGTTTCATCATACGATCTAGCATATTGCTTGCCTGACCAAAGGTGAGATCCATAAATGATCCTCCAGCCACATTATCCACCACTGGTTTAGTTATTGAATTTAGGGCTCTATATAATATCTCCATTAGGTGAACATTAGTCATATGATGGTTTGGGCACCTCTCTAGCTTTGTCTTGAACCTCTCCCATGTTTCATTAAGAGCTTCAGTGGGAAGCTGACGAAAGTTGCTGATTTCATCTCTCAATTGTGCTCTTTTGGATGGCGGAAAGAATCTTTCTAGGAAAACGTCTCTCAATTGCCTCCAATTTGTAATAGAATCAGGAGTCAGCCCATTCAACCATAAAGTTGCCTCCCCAGACAGAGACAATGGAAATAGACGTAATCGAATTGCATTCTGACCAACTCCAGGATTGTCAAACGACTTGCATGTAGAAATAAAGTTTATGAGATGCATATTCGGATCATCGTCTGCTAGTCCACCAAATAATCCCTTGAGTTGCAATAACTGAATTATGGTGCTTCTGATGTTGAACTTGGCTCCGGGTGCCAATGGTGGAGGAATAATGGCTCCTGTGGCTCCGGCTCCATCAAGATCATCATCATCATCATCGAAAGCTGGCTGCATAGCTTGGCGTTCAGGCCTAAACCTAGCTTGACGATCTCTTCTGTTGGCAGGTGTTGCGATCTCAGCGGCATGCCTAGGGTTTAGTAGCTCGTCATCACCTAGATCTTCATCGTCAGGATTTGTTGCTCGCCCAGGGTTATTAATATTCTGTTGATGCACTTGAGCGGCGGCTAGCGCAGCTAGTCTCGCCTGTTCCTGTTGAGCAGCCATCCTTTCAATTGCGTGTTGTGCCTCCATTCTGCTAATATGTTGTGGTTCAGGATTGATAGGTAATAATGGTTGACCAGAACTTTGGGTATGGGGCATGCACTGAAATAAAACATGCAGTAAACAAAAACAAAAACTAAAAGTAAAAGTACGAGAAACTTTGACCAAAGGGTCTAGTAATTATTACGAACTTAATTGACACTTGTATTCCCCGGCAGCGGCGCCAATTTTTGATAACACTCAATCTACAGCTCTCGTAGGAGTGTAAAGCGGTCGTTAGCAAATATAGAACCCAACTGGGTTGGGTATCGATCCCACAGGGAATAGCTTGGTCAACAAGTAAGTGAAGATTACTAGACTTTTAGTGAAAGTCTCGAAAAGGGGGGGATTCTTATTGTGCAAGTAATGTAACCAAATAGTAGCTAAAAACGGCAATAGCAAAGTAAAAAGAGAAAGAATGTTTTAGTAAGATGTAAACAATGAGAATTGAGGAGTTGGGGTTATGTCCACCTTCTGAGTTATACGTCTCTATTGACTATGAGTGTGTTGAATTCAGACATGCATGTGCTTATAGAGAATTGTATTCGATGGTAAATCCAGGCGTCTTTCGACCTATTCGAGGATTATTTCACTTTAACTCTTTCGAGCTTAAAGCGTATCTAACGGTACGAATTCTCCAAGAGGTTAATCCAGTTACGACACTAACTTTTTAATAGGGGATGGGACCCTACTACCTTGACATTATCTCTTTTCCAGACAGATAACCTTTCTTTCGAATAAGTTAAATATTATACTGGTGTATTCTTGCGTTTGCAACCACAAAGAATTTAGATTAAGATGAAGAGAATAATGATATAAGCAACATACGTGTCACGAACTCACAAACTCACAGCAATAGATAGTATCTCATTCGGCTTCCATAACCCCAACAGAGAAGTTTAGTTACCCATGAGTGTGAAGGAAATCACAATTGACATTGTTGTTATACCACAATAAAGATTTCACGTTTGTAATGGCGTGGTAGGCGTTAGGCGTGAATCCCTTAGCAAAGTAACGTTTCTCTTGTTGTGGAATTTAAGAATAGATGAATAGAAGAAGAAAAATAGAATTAATGGAAGAATGATTGTTTAGAACTAGAATGTCTTAGAAGTAGAATAGAATTGAATTGAATGTAAGAATATCTCTTAAAATCTCTAGCAAGATAGGGTATTTATAATACTCATATCCTATTCCTACGAAGCTAATGAAATGCTTAACCAAATCCTACTAAGCTAATGAAATACTTAACCCAATTGTACTAGGTTAATGTATCATTATCCTAATCCTAATAAGCTAATGAAATACTTAACCCAATTGTACTAGGTTAATGTATCATTATCCTAATCCTAATAAATTACTGCTAGTCCCCAAAGTCTTCAGAAATATTGTTTTAGCCCGGAACAGATTTTCCATGCGCCATATTTAGTCCTTGGCGTCCATGATTGGCTTTTCTCCTTTCGTGAAGCTTTCTTTGGCGTCAAGTTATCCATAAAATGCTGAATTCTGCATCATTTATACATGAAACTTTGCTAATCATGTTCGTTAGCTCACTTACAGGAAAAAGGACTAAAAGTGCATGAAATATATAATTTGTTCTCAAAACTAGGCTAAAATATGGGCAAAATATAGTGCTATAGGCATGTAAATTCGCCTATCATCACGTTCTAGAGATATTCCAATGGTTAAGGCTCAACCAGAGATATTATGCGACTGTGTTCTAGAGATATTTCTATGGTTAAGGCTCAGTGGATACACCGTCTTTTGACGAGGCTACTTGGGAGGTCGATTCCGACATGGATAGTAGTTACCCTTTATTTTTTACCAATTAAGGTATTTCTTGCCTTTTAGTTTGAGAATGAACTAGAGTTTTAGTGGTGGATGATGTAATGACCTAAATTTAAGAATTTTCCATTTCTATGTATTTTAACCATTTTTCCCCTTTTTATACTTGCTACATGTTGATTTTAAGGTTCGAGGATAGTTAGCATGATTTTCGATGCAATCGGGGAAGATTTGTGCGAGTTTGTGATTTTTAGAGGCTTGAGAAGTCATATAGTTTACTTCAATCAATATTTATTATTTTGAGTGTTGGATGGCAAAACAAACTATGCCAGCAGATCCTGAATATTGAATTTGGGTTAGTAGCGGGGTTGATTCGACTTTGGGATCTTTACATCTCATTTTGACCCTTCGTTTGGAAATAGTGAAAAGGGGTCTCAGGGGTTAATTTTGTGAAAGTAGTTCTTTTTGAAAATTTGATGTTGTCATTGAGTCCAGAACATAGAAATTAGCCTAGTAGCTTAGTTCGTTTACATTCACAGAATTATGAATGAATTCTGAAGGTGCGACAAGGAAATTGACATGTATGCCAAGTTGTTGATATAACATCAGTTAATGCAGCCACTTAAGAGACTAAAGTATTGTTTTAGTGGAGGATGCCTACGAGACGTAGGGACCACCTAAGCAAAGCCCAGCCATTATGGCTTAGTCGCTAAAGCGACGTCCCAGCCACTTAAGCGACCATTTGGCCGCTTAAGTAGCTGATGCTGGTATAGTATATAAGTCTCACTTTCACATTTTCCTCTATTTTTAGATCTTTGAGCTTTGGGTTTGGACGATCCTTTAGGATTTCTTCACCATTTGTGCTTGGACAAGCTCTAAAACCTTATCCCCATTATTTTTCATCGATTATATCACCAAAAACATCTTTAAATCATGATTTCAAAATGAAAAAATTGAGGGTTTTATCGGTAAAGTTTAAAAGAGTTTTTCTTCAATTTGGACCTTATTTTTAACCAGTTTTCGTGTGGGTTTTTCTCCTGTAGACTCCAATAACCTTGAAAATGTGTTTTTAAAACAAAATTCTACTTTTACCCCTTTTATTTTTTAACTCATTTTTCAAATTTCTTTTGGACCCGACCCGAATATGGATATTGTTAGCTTTATTATAACGTGTAGATACTATATTTGAATGTTGTAGTTGATTTCGAGGTCGTTCGTAAGGAAAAGGCTCCGTGTTGAAGTGCTTTAGATCGATATTTCATCATTTTGAGGTAGGTTATGGCTTAACTTCTTCAAACTGAGGTGGGTAGTTAATATTTGAGTAAGGCATACTATGGGTCGGTGAAAATAACTATGCGATTTATATTTTTAGATTATTATATATGCGGTGTGACCGTGTGGAGGCTTGTATTATTTTGTTATGGATTTGTAATATCTAATATCATGTGTTGCCCATGTAGGGGCTTTATTTGACGTCTTTGGCCTTATTTACACATTTATATGTCTTTATTCTAGATATAATGCCCGTGTGGGGGGTTTGTTTTGTTATTATATGTCTTATTTGAGCATTGGTTGCCTTAATCATGATAAAAATATCCAAGCTAGGGGTTAATATGATATAAATGATGCACTACATTCATATTTATTCTGATGTTGCCTAATTGGAGTTGATGATCATGAATTGTGGACATATTGAGTTAATTTCTGAGCTCACTTATATATATACATATTGGGTGAATTGGATATCATCATATTGAGTTGATTGCGAGAATTATATCCGCATTCCATATATATACATTTATGAGACACTGGTACCATTGAGAAACATTATTTTGGAAAGAAAATGAGACATTTTTATAAAAAAAACTCTCTGTGAACACGAGATGGAGAGAAGAGTTGATTTCTAGGCTCTCTCTCTCACACACACACACACACATATATATATATGTTGGATGGATTAAATTTTATCACATTGAGTTGATTGTGAGCATCATATCCTCATTCCATACATAGACATTTATGGGACATTGGTACATTGAGAAACACTATTGTTGAAAGAAAAATGAGATATTTTCATGAAAAAACTCTCTGTGAACACGAGATGGAGAGGAGAGTTGAGATTGAGATTGAGATACGATATACAATATAGATTGTGAACCCCCATGGGTCCTACCTGGTAACTGCAAGCTCAGCGCGTGTACATAGAGAGTAATGTGATGACTTTCATCGCTCATCTCATCCGCATTGCATTTACACACGCAACTTGCTTAATATTCCCTAGGTTCTTTGACATGTGCTTAGTTTTTGTGTACTTTCGTATATATTTGTTTTGTTTTCATTTTTGTGCATTTATATATTAGTTTTGTTAGTGGAGTCGATGTGAGTTACTATTTGGGACGTTTCTGCTTATAGGTGATGTGCTCGTAGTATATTTTTACTTATCTTATTTTCTACTTTTCTCAGTCTGCCTATGATACCTTTTAAGTACAGGTGGACCGTACTCACCTCTATTGTGCTCTTTTGGTGTAGATCCTAGTACGAGTACTTTCCGTGACAACTGATTTCATGTGAAAATTTCTAAATTTTAAGGTGTTGTTTTGCTCCAATGTTCGGGGTTGATTAGGACCCGATCTTACTTTGTTATGTGTTTGTTTTGGTTATTAGAGACAGGTGTATATTTTCAGTTTTTAGATATTGTATTAAATGCTCTTATGCTATGGCACCAGATTTTGGGGATACATGAGATTTCTTTCAGATTTTCGATTTTACTTAGGTTTAGGGCCTGACTTTGTTCTAGAAGTCTTGTCTAGGTTATGTTATTGTAAATTTTGTGTTTCCTTTATCAGTTTGGGTGATTGGCTTATATCAAGGTTGAGCTGCGATAAGTGCCACCATGACCCATTGTTTTATCGTGACAAAATCTATCCAAGAAGAAGAAATCCATACAAATAAGAGTAGTTTTTTTATTTAAATTTAGAGTTGAGTGCATAAATTACCTTAGAAGAAATGCATTCAACGTTAAGATAGATTCGTCGTTTGCATTAATCTCCTCGATACGAAAGACATGGCTTAAATCACCAATATTTAGCAAAAATTGAGCAAGAAATTATTATGAAATGCAAAAATATGAACTTTTCAACTAAAAAAAGGAAAACCTTTTCTACAAAGAAATAAGTTCACTTCAACATATTGAGAATATAGCACATATAAATAAGTTCAATCAAGATCTAACATTCATTGATACATGATTTCAAAGAAAAAATACTGTGAAACTCTTACTCATAGAGTTCGAGCCTGAAGCTAAAATGGTTGAAGAATGCATGAATAGATTGATATATAATGTGAGATATAGGTTGATATTTGTCTTTTTATCTCCCAATGGTTAGCACATTATTACTACACGCTAATACAATTAATTATGAATTATTAAAGTTTGAGATGGCCGAAATAATACATGCATGCATATTAATATTTCTAATATACTGTAGAAGACAATTATAATGGAAGGTGCAAATTTGATGAATTTTTCCTCATTTGATAATGTTATAATTTAGTGTCATTTATATATATTTTTTAGAATAACTTAAACATGAAAATTATGAGAAAAAGGCAAACAAAATCAAAAATCAAAAATAAAAAATGCAAATCCTTGAGCTATGAGAGGTGCCACATTACCATGTTCTCATTTAGCTTTATTATTATAGTAGTGTCATTTAACCCGTGCTAAGCTCGGGCCCAAATTACATTAACATTTATATTTATAATTTTTTTAGCTTGATATATTTGCTTTTTGTTTGTTTTGTACCATTATATTAGTTAACGGTCTAGTTTGGTTTTTTTTTTGATGTTTTTAAAATGTTAAATTATATATTTGTTTCAATTTTTGTCCTATTTTTTTAGTTTGTTTTACAAAAATGTTTCTTTTATTTCTTGGGTTAATTTCAGCTTTCCACGTGGCATGTTTAATACAACAAGATCAACAAAAAATTTGTTCCTTTCTACATATTTTTAGTTTAAGATCATAAAATTTAAAAATATTCGTTACTTTTTCTTAAACTTTCTGTTACGTCAAAAGCAAACAAATAAATTAAAATGGAGAAAGTAAAAGCTTTTATAATTTAAAAATAACAAGTTTTCTTATGGTATATTTTAGTCTTTTTTTTTATTTTCAACTAAACATACACATGAAAAATTTTCTCCTTTTTATTTTATTGAAAGTTTTTGAATGAAAGTTTTTAACGATCTAAATTGATTTTTGCCTTATGTATAATTAATTTCATTATTTTTTTGTCAATTAAACTTTACACTGGCAAATTTATTTTTTTAAAAAATACAATATTTGATTAATATAAAAATATTTGATGCTACGAGCTATTGTATGATTTATGATACATTAAATAATTAAAATCTAGACTTAATAAAATATTTTTTGTAGATGTTTCTTCAATGAGTCCTTACAAGTTTATTAAAGCTTCACAAATTTCTTGTCAGGATTAAAAAAATACTTTTTTTATTAAATTACTATTATTCCACATAAAAGACAACAATAAATTTTTTAATTATTTTTAATTGGATAAATAGATATTTTATAGTGTTACTATCACTTCTTTATGACTCGTCATTTTTGTGTAACATTTTAAATGCCCATGTAATTATTCAAATTTACTAAAATGAATGAGATCTTTAAAGGTCATTAAAACTTAATTAAGGATAAAATAGACAAAATACAGTCATTTGAGGACTACCAAAATGAGATGTTCTTCCTTATATATAGTCTAGTTTTATAAGGCTCGTGCTAAGCCCGTGCCCAACTCTAGTAATTTGACATTTTATGCATAACATGATTTAAAATTTATATATATATATATATATAAATTCAAAAAATTTAAATTTTTTTCAAGCAGTGCATTAAAGAGGGAGGTCTTTCCATATACAATTTGAGAGTATTTTAACATTTTATTACAAAAAATAAATTGGAACAAAATTTTATAATCTTTTTGATTAAATAATTTCCAACTAAGTGCAACAATTGAAATACAAAACTTATTTTAATGATATTAATTTCAAATAGTATAATAAACATTAAATTGTAGGTTATTTTGAAAATTTTCTTTTGGGTTATATAGCTAAGCTGAGAAGTGAGAAGTAGTGCATTTTAAAGAAGAGAGAAAAGATTGAATAGAAAATAGGGCCCACAAAAAGAGATAAAAATTGTATGGAAAATGGGGCCCACAAAAAAAGATGGATTTTGGATGATGAATTTGTATTATGAAATGACTATAATGCCCCTTGATCATCCCATAACTCACTTTTCTATTTAATTATATATATATAATAAATTAAAATAAAAGTATAAGAATCAGGCACACTTGACATTTAGGCAAAGGTGCTTGCTTATTTTATCATTTTGATCTTATGGCCAACTTTGAAGTTATCACATAAATAAATATTTTAAATTATTTATGAAATGACAATTTTGCCCTTGGTTGTCCTCCAACTCGCTCTTCTATAACATCAATGTATAATTCTTACGTTTGTCTCAAACAATGTAATTAAAGAATATGAATCTACATAATAATATAATAGATTGATGGATTATATTGGATACAACAATAAAAATACGCATTTATTTGTATGTTAAATAAAACGCTATCCTTTTAAAACAAAGAAGATAGATAATTGCATAAAGTCGTGTACGTATTTTGGAGAGAATTGTTTTATGAAATGTCAAACAAAGGTAAATGGTAATCCAACAGGTGGAACTGAAAGTTTTGATTCCAGTTAGCACAGAAACATTTTATTTTAAATAATAATATATTTAAACAAAGACTTTATGATATGTCTAACACCGTGCAACTTAAGTATATAAACTTAAAAAGAAAATCATTCTCTTTGTAGTATACGATCATCATGGTTAAATTAAAAATATTTTAACTACTCTCTATATAACAATAACATATTGAATATAATTTCACATCAAATTTAATTTCATATAACTACTCCTTACATAAAGAGACATCTTGAGTTTACTCAAATCCTCCTTAAAATAGGCAAGCAAAAACTTCCAGGCTTATCATTCGAGTAACATGAGTGTGTACTTCTGATGAATATTATGAGCAAATAGCATTAGATGACTTCAAGCAAACCACTAGAAAGACTTCTCATATTCAATCGACTGCATTTAAATAAAAGGGTTTGGTTGATTATAGATTAATTTGTTAACATTATAAATCAAAATCTAGTAGAAAAACTTTTCACTATATAACAAAATAGTGTATATTGTGCATAAACATATGAACATGAAGTTTTAATAATCTCTCTTGCTAGGCCGCATTGCTAACATGACATAGAAAGAAAGTCTAGTAACAGAAAATGCAATATGTCACTTAATTTGATTAATCAAAGACCAAACCATAAAGATTTTAGAGTACTACATACCAAAGAGTAAATTGAGAAACATAGTGAAGCAGAATCTCAAAACGGTTCAGCATAAAGCGAACAAAAATTTACCATAAAAAATAGTTGTTGTTTGATTCTTATAAGTAGTCCTGGAAAAGAAATTCATCACTTTTCTCCTGTATGAATTTATTACATGAAAAGGAGGAAGCACAAAAATACCATAATTATAGAAGCTGTATAAGAGCTCTAATATTGTTCACTCAGAGTTCCTTTGGATACCTACAAATATTTAACCTGAAATAAAAATTTGAGAAAAACAATTAAGAGTTGATAAAAGGATTCTTCCAGTAAATGAAAAAAAATGGTACTTGTTATTAAAGAAAGCCACTTGGTTGATTGATCTTCTTAAATGGTCGATCCTTTCGTAAAGAAATTTAATTAAATTTTGACCTTATATTTATATGCAACATATTATATGAATGTATCCATGCTTTATGATGATTATTGAATAGATGTGACGCAAATCTGATCAACGCATATCTGCCAAAAAAATAGATTACTGCTTTATTTCCAGCTTGTACCATCACGTAGTAACCTGTTCATCTTCCAAAGATGCCTAGGTCTAATTGAACCGATTATAAGGTAGAATTTCTCGTCAAATCATCACTCGTCTATTAAAGAATGCAATTTCTGTTGAAAGATAGGGATTTTACTCGCATCTATTGCCTTTTCCAAGCCAGTTAGCCAGTAATCTTTCAGCTGCAACGTTAGGAGAGGAATAAGTGTTTCAATCATGATCAGTAATTAGTTAGCAAGTAGTAATAGGAAAGTAATAAAAAATAATAATAACATTATTATAGCATGGATTGTATATAATCAGAAGAATTAAAACAATGTTAACATTGAACTTTCCAACTCATCCATGGATGGAAGAAGGAGTAGCGATTTTGTATTTAAGGGTATGTTGTCCAGTTCGGAAAAAACAGGGTCATACGACAAAAATATAGCATTGTACCTTTGATTCAAATCGATGCCCCCCTTCCTCCATTTTTCCCCTTTTGATTGATTGTTCAAGAGCCGGTAGAGATCGATTTGAACCTCGGTAGATAATGAACCTTTACATCTACCCTTAAGGTGGTCTTACTTCATAAACTTAGCCTCCCTTTCGTTATAGTATCCTAGTTTGACTAAGTGACTTCATAACCTCAACAAACTCTGTTGTTTATGTAGCATAGGTTGCAGTGTTTGAATCTCGATTGATAATGGACCTACCCTCTACCTTTCTCTACTTAAATGACAGGCTTTTGCCTGCAAGGTTTGAAACCATGACATACATCTAACTCACACATCAACTTAACGTTTTTTCCATTAGACCAAAGCCATGGCATAATTTTGTGCCCTTTTCCAAATAGGTTAGCTTTCCCGATACATGAAACTCCACAAAAGTTTTATAGAGTAATCCAAAAAGCCAACACATGGCCTCTCAACAGATAGTTAACAGCTGCACTTTTAAAGTTTTGGGCTATAGATTTTGAGCACTGAGTGACAAATTATTACTATTTTACAAATGTAAAGCATCGTTCTTAGAAAGAGATCAACAAAGTGATGCAGTAGAACCTTCAATTTATCTTAACCACTATCCCAATTGAATGATTCGAGTATGTATGCGAGTGACATTTCATTGGTGTATTCTTTTGTAGAAAATCAACATATATAGTCTAAATATAAACCACCATGATAAAATACATAAAATCTTTGATACTACAAGAAAAACACTTACCTCGCCAGTCCTAACCAGTTGTGTATGCAAAGGAAAATCAACATATATAGTCTAAATAATTGTTTTTGTGCCGTAGTTTATGGCCAGATATGTGGATAATTACATTTCCATGATAGCTAGGGAGTTTAAACTACCTACTGGAGAAACTACTACTTTGGTATTCCCTCCCCAGCAGTCCTTTCAAATTGAAAGAGACAACAAGGTAGTTCATTTTACAGCTTTTGCTAAGCTGATTGATAATGATACTGCCCTAATAACTGCTCAGAATGTTAATATGATATTAAAACAGCATAACTATGCTAATTATTATATGAGCATTTTGGGAGAGCAAATTATTTCTTTACATGAGAAAACTGATAAGGTCCTATCTAATTTAAAAAAGATAGAGCTTAGTGATACTAAGCAACTAGACCTTAAACTTAAGGATCCTGAGGTCCTGTCCACTCCCACTGTCTAACATCCCCCTGAAATCAAAGATTTCAAGTTATCTAGTGACCTGGATAATATCAAAAAGTTGCTAGAAGAAAAATTTCGTGGATTAAAAATAAATCCTATCCACGATGAAAGTTTTGCAGGAGACAATGGTGGGAATGCTACTCCTGTTGAGATAAATAAAATCTCAAATAAATTTGCTAGGAAGCCTACCCAAAAGATGTTTCATTATCCTATACCAACTCCTCAAGATGTTCTATTTGAAGAACAAGGATTATATGTCCCAAATAGTTTCAGAGGAGATGAAATCTACGAGTAGAATGTAGATGGCTTATCTGATAGACATATTTATACAATGTTACATAGAATGTTGATGTATAGTACCATTTGTAAAGCCCTTCCGAATACTAATGATAGGGGCATTGCCAAAATGATTACGACAGGTTTTACTAGTCAGCAAAAAGGCTGGTGGGATAATTATCTTACCCGAGACCAAAAAAACAAAATCATTCAGTCTGTAGTAAAGAAAGAAGATGGCTAAGAGGTCATGAACATTGTTTATACTTTAATTATTAATATTATTAAGCACTTCTCTGGAAGATGGTCCGATAATAGTGAAAGTATTAGGACTCTGCTCCAAAATCTCAAATGTAAGACTTTGACATCTTGGAGATGGTATAAAGATATTTTCCTTTCTAGAGTGATGGAATTACCTGAGAGTAATAGTTCTTATTGGAAGTCCAAGTTTATAGATGGTCTTCCCATATTATTTGCTGAAAGAATTAGGAAAATCCTTAGAGGTCCTAATATGAGTATTAACTATGAGGCTTACACCTATGGTAACCTTATAAAGGTTGTTACTCAAGAAGGTTTAGCTTTATGTAATTAGATTAAGTTAAACCAACAGGTTAAGAAGTATCGTCTTACTGAGAGACAACAGCTGGGAGAATTTTGTGAGAAATTTGCCATAGATATCCCCAACACCTCTAGAGAATCTCATAAGCATAAGAAAAAAAATACTCTGAGGAGAGAAAATCTAAAAAAATTGAGAAGAAAGGAAAAAAAAAGGATTATAAATCCAAAAAGGCTTATAGAAAAGCCAAGAAGACCAACTCTTGTTACCGATGTGGTAGATTTGGTCACTTTGCAAAAGGTTTCAAAGTAAAAAACAAGATCAAGAGTCTCACTATTGATGACGATATTAAAGACTCCTTGTGTAAGATTTTGCTCAATTCCTCTCCGAAAAACTCCAGTCCAGACCATAGTGATAATGAGGAAAATGATTCAACTGATGAGGAACTACGAGTTCTGTATCAAGAAGACTTTATATCTTCAGAAGATGAGTGCATACCTTGCCAAGAAGGTCAACCTTGTACAAACAAGGAGGAGGAGAATGTTGTATACAACATCATATCCCAATTTCAAGATATAGAAATCAATGTCTTGAAAGATAACAAGTTAGCAGCTTTACTAGAAATGCTAAAAGAGCTGGGTAAGAAGGATGATAAGCCATCCACCAGTTCTTCCCCTGTCCAGGAAGAAATGCACATTATTCCCTCCTAAAAAGGTCCTTATACTATGACTGAAGTTAATAGACTTCTATGGAAAAGACAGAAGGCTGAAGCTATTCCAGCAACAACCCAGGACCTGAAGAACGAGATAGATAATCTCAAAAAAGAAATATCTTTCCTTAAGAGTCATAATTTGGCATTAGATCAAAGGGTTTCTGCTTTAGAAAATCCAAAATTATTACCCGTTGAGGATAGCCAAACTCTCCCTGATATAGATTTCCTTAATACCTTAGAAGAAGCTGCTCACCAACACTTCTATGCTAAGGTCACCTTTCTTATTGATTACAACTATAAGAAGGAATTTACATCTCTCATTGACAGTGGGGCAGACTGTAACTGCATTCAAGAAGATATGATTTCTTCAAGATATTTTGTAAGGACCATTAATACAGTAAAAAATGCAAGTGGTCAGAAAATTGGAGTCGAATATAGAATCCCTAAAGCTTACATTTGTAAAAACAAAGTTTGTATGCTTGAAACTTCTGTTTTAGTTAAAGATACTACCGATGAACTTATCTTAGGGAAACCTTGATTTCTACATTTGTATCCGTTAGTACGTTGGGATGAAAAAGGTATCATTAGAACTTTTAATAATAAACATATTCAATTTGAATGATGTGATCCACCCTATACCAGATATTTAAATCTGATAAAAGAAAAAATTCTTTCAAAAAATAGGCAAATGAAATTTGCAGTTTGACTATCAATGAAACTCTTCAATAACCAAAATTACTTAAAAAAATTGAGTTTCTAAAAAATTAGTTATCAATTCAAATTTGTGGGGATCATCGAAATGAGTTTTGGCAAAGAACACAACACGTTGTTAGTCTTCCAGATGAAAATGATTTCCAAGAAGGTAATATACCAACAAAGGACAGACCTTGTCAAATGAATTTTGACTATTTAGAATTATGTAAAAAAGAAATTGAATCTCTTTTGTATAAAGGCCTGATTTGACCATCTAAGTCTCCATGTTCATGTACTGCATTTTATGTGAATAAACATGCAGAACAAGATCGAGGAGTTCCGAGGTTGGTTATTAATTACAAACCTTTGAATAAAGTCCTCAAGTGGATTAGATATCCAATTCCCAATAATAAGGATTTGTTGGATCATTTGTATGATGCTCTAATATTTTTGAAATTTGATTTGAAATCAGGTTATTGGCAAATTCAGATTTTGGAAGCTGATAACTATAAAACTGCTTTTAATGTCCCAATGGGATAATTTGAATGGAATGCCATGCCTTTTGGTCTGAAGAATGCTCCTTCAGAGTTTCAGAATATCATGAATGTTATTTTTATGTCATACAGTAATTTTATTATTGTCTATATTGATGAGATTTTGGTGTTCTCAAAGAACATAGAGACACATTTTAAACATCTGGATCTTTTCAGAAAGATCATTATACAAAATTGCTTAGTCATTTCGAGGCCAAAGATGTTTTTATTCTAGACTAATGTCAGATTTTTAGGTCACAATATTGACAAAGGAAAAATTATTCCCATAAATAGAAGTATTGAATTTGCTTCTAAATTTCCTGATGAAATAACAGACAAAACCCAATTGCAAAGATTTCTGGGAAGTCTAAATTATATATCTCCTTTTGTGGAAGATCTAAAAAAAGATACAGCTATCTTGTATGATAGACTGAAGAAAAATCCAAAAGCATGGTTTGCGAGCCATACTGCTGTGTTAAGAAATATTAAGGCTAAAGTTGAAAATCCACCATGCCTTACACTTGCAAATTCCAATTAGGAAAAAATAATTGATACTGATGTATCTGACATTGGATATGGTAAAATTCTCAAGTAATATTCCCCAGAAGGAAAACGTGTCCATATTGTTCAATTTTATTCTGGAAAATAGAGTACCGGCCAGAAAAATTATGCAACTGTAGCTAAAGAAATTCTTGCTATAGTTAAATGTGTTCTTAAATTTCAAGGCGATCTTTATAACCAAAAGTTCTTAATTAGGACTGATTCCCAAGATGCCAAATGGATCTTTAACAAAGATTTTAAACATGATGTCTCTAAGCAAATGTTTGCAAGATGGCAGGCGTTGTTAGCCCCATTTGATTTTGAAATCCAATATTTAAAGGGGCCGAATAATAGTCTACCCAATTTTTTAACCTGTGAGTTTTTAAGCTAATGTTTTGTCTTATGGATTTTAGGATGGCCTCACAAAGATCTTCTTCTTCGTTTAGAGGAAGAGGTGGAAGAAATTCACCAAAAGGCATAGGTAATGTCCTCGCCCAAATTGGAAATCAAAGATTGATATCCTCGAGCATTGCAAGCTCAAGTTCTTCTGGTATGAATACAGATGAACAAACATATCAGGAATTTTTAGAATTCATGAAATTCAAATCTAAGAAACAAGGGGATAATGAAGTCCCTTCGTATTCAAGTATTATTAAAGATGACAATGAGAATACTGAGTTGTATGAACGCAACAAGACAGAGAAAGTCATATTTTTTCTTGAAAATCATGACCTTTGATGGTAGATAATCCTTGGCAGTTGATGCAAAGGTATTTGGATAATACGTTCTATGATGTGGTATCTTACAAATATCGCAAACATTATCAGTCCATATTATTTGCAATGGATTCTGCAGAAATCCAACATTTATATGCTAATGAAGCAGTCAAAAAAATTATAGTTATTCTAAAATCATAATCAAACATATTCTGACTCATGAAGAATGGGGCTTGAGTTCCCTAAAAGAAAGAGAATATATACATCCCGAACAGCAGAAAGTTGTTTTAAAATATAATTACTGGGATTATATGGAAAGCTTTGATAAGGTTTTCTTATGTGAGAATCCTGAGAGATCTCATTCATGGTTTGTGAAAATATGCGCAAATGTGCACAAACAAAGCATACCAAATTGGTTTGCTAAATGGTAGATCTTGCATGGTCCGTCACCAAAAATATTGTCAAAGCCATTTAAGAGTCTATATAAGGACTGGATAGAAGTATCACTGACACTTCTAAAAATGCAAAAAGATAATGTATATTTTGAAGGAATATCTATGATGTATTTTTTCATTGAATTTTCAATTCCCTAGATCTTGAAATGGTCCATAGAACTAAAACCAAATATGGATAATTTACCAAGTTTAATGCGGGTTTACTATACAAAATTTTAGAGTAAATTAAACCAGCAAACGGGTGATGGTAATGTCCATGGTCACCAACTAATTGAATCAATAAAGATGACTGTTGCAAAATATATGCAGCAAAAAGAAATGGAGTCTCATCATGAGCAGGAAGAGCTTATCCATTTCAAGAACATCACTAGAAAGCTTCAAATGAAAAAGGGCGCAATGACCAAAGCCGAGATTTTAGCATCCTAAATGAAGGAAGTCAAAAAAGATTTATTGAAAAATCTTAATCAATAATGCACTTCAGATATGTCAGTCTCATCTGCAGGAGATTGTTTGGCTGGAGAGTCATAGAGCATCCAGAGTGATGAAGACATAGATCTGGATGAATATATGAGAAAATTTCAATCAACAATAGAAGAATCTTCCAGCAGTGCAAAACAAAAAGGAAAATGATATGAGAACATGGAGGACATAGAGGGCCCCACCAATGTTGAAATTATCGAAAGCTATGATGGCAGACAAAGTGAAAAACAGCTTTATGAAAAAGCAAGGGTCGTTTACAAATAGTAAAGGCCAATTGTGAATAGTAAGGGCCATTTCTTATTTTGTCCTTTGTATAGAGCATTCATTATATAAGGAGCTCATTTTCATTTGGAAGAGGCAGGTTTTTCAAGACCCCTCTCTCTTTTGTACTCTCTCACCCTCTCTTGTAAAAATATTCTAAGTGTGGAATAAAAGATCTTTGCTTCTGAGCATAATCCATCCGTCTTAAGGTTAATTTAAATTTTTATTTTGTTTTAAATTTAATTTAAACTTTATTATCTCTAGCCTAGGATGGGCTAAATTCCTAGTGTTGAACTATAACAGAATATGTTACATGTAAGAAATGGCATCTTGTTAATAATAATAATTGTAAATCTCCATTGTTGCAACGGCCTATATGTTAAGATCCTGCAGTTATGAGTCAAATCTTGGCATAAATGTCGGATGTCCCTGTAAAGGCGAATTA
Organism: Capsicum pubescens; assembly: GCA_030864215.1. NCBI lineage: Eukaryota > Viridiplantae > Streptophyta > Magnoliopsida > Solanales > Solanaceae > Capsicum > Capsicum pubescens. Next base: position 256,476,786 of record CM061544.1, on the reverse strand, counting down.
ATCAAGTGGGCGTGCAGGGCCGTAATTGAGACTTGGTTTAAGATTTGACTCAAATACAAGGTTAACTAACATATAGTGAAGGTACCTAGTGCAACAGTGAAGCGATCCGGTAATATAATATAATATAATATAATATAATATAATACAATGCAATGCAATGTAATACAATGCAATGCAATGTAATACAATGCAATGCAATGTAATACAATGCAATGCAATGTAATACAATACAATATAATATAATATAATAATTATTACATGCCTTATTCTTTAGCTGGGGTTTATAGACGCCTTGCTATAAGTCAATTACCCAGCAAAGATACATCTTTCAATGATTTAAAAATTGAGGTTAAAAATCAACCGAGGCACCAACCGAAATATAAAAGAATTTCAAATAGCTTAATGATTGCATGAAAAAATTCTTTTACCCGAATAAGGGGCCTGTCAGAAGATTAATACATACTTAGGATGAGCCCATGTGTCTAGCGATTCTAATCGTGTAGAGAGACACCCTTTTTTTTATTATATGGACTTAAAAGTCACGGCTTGCTAGATGTAGTCACTAAGACAAAGCCTCCATAAGAAGTACTCATTTTGACTGTACTAACCATTTCAGAACCAAGTCAAGAAACTATAGAAAAATTCCTTCATATTTTGATAGAGTCTGGATCTTTCATAGTTACTAAGTAAGAGAAGTTAGATCTTGAAAAGTTTTAATATTTAAAGTCAAAGCATCAAGAATATTCACATCAGTCAAAGATAATTACAAATTTGATTGTGTGGTAAAATATACTGAACTATAGTCTACAGTGGATTCAATTGAACCCATAAGAGACTGTCTGAAATTTAAATTTCTAGCATGTCGAAGTGCAGCTAGAAATGTCTCTGGTAACCCTTTAAGAGTTAAAGGTTTAGATGAAATTTGCACCATTCCTATGTGCATAAAATTATAATGACGTTTATACATCTCAATATCACGTTTATTTAACAGTCCAATAGTCTGCTCATCCACATTTAATGCTAAAGACTGTTCAGTAGTTTTTATAATTTGCTTATAAAGCACCTTATCAAAGAAACCATATTCATAAATGGTTTTTATATCCACCTTGGGGATAGTCCATTTATTTAAATCAAGATTTAGAGGTATATCTACCTCTTCAAGTTTAGTACTTTTCGTACTAACTTCACCCATATCTATCGTATTTTAAAAACTTCATATCTATGCCAAAGACTTCAGATCTATTATATAATTACTATGAAAGTTCCTAGACTCTGATACCATTTAACAGGATCATCTTTATGGTGGGCGGTAATCCGCCATGCCAATCAGACCTATTAACTAATAAAGGGAAGCCTAGTCAGAAACTATAGAAAAAGTAGGGTTATCCCTATCAAAGATATTGTCACTATCTTGAACAATATTTATTTTAGGATTGATTTTAATCTTTTCTACAAAGCGTGTAGATGCAGGTATAGGAGTTAAAGGTTTAAATTCAATTTGCACCATTCCTATGTGCATAAAATTATAATGACATTTATACATCTCAATATCACGTTTATTTAACAATCTAATAGTCTGCTCATCCGCATTTAATGCTAAAGACTGTTCAATAGTTTTTATAATTTACTTGTAAAGCACCTTATCAAAGAAATCATATTTATAAATGGTTTTTATATCCACCTTAGGGATAGTCCATTTATTTAATAAATCAAGATTTAGATGTATTCTCTGAATACAAGGCCTAGTTGTCAAGTCTTCTTTCTTACTTTCCGAAGTGGAAGTAATATCAGATGAATTTGGACTAACACTAAGTTTTTTTACCATCTCAACCAATTCATCAAGTTTTTTATCAAGAGAAGAAATATGTTCTACCAAAAATTTCACATAAAGACTCAAATAATTGTTCTGAGCAATCAGATTATTTATTTCTGCAGCAGTTACTTTACCAATTTCATTATCAATGAATTTTTGGAATGCAGAAAAAGTAATACCAGTATTATTAGGCAATACAAAAGGTGATTAAGGAGGATAAATTGTTTGAATAATATTACCACTCGCATCTTGATAAGATCTTTCTAACATCTTAACATATAATGGCAAATATGTGGTTATAAACCACGGCACAAAGCACACAATTTGATTATGCAATACACACATCTCATAAAATTCTTGAGAAATATTATTTAGTTCGTCTGGACTATAAGTCTCAAAGAACCAAATTCTAAATCGATTCTATTTTTTATTAAAAATTTCTTTTTTAATATAACTCCTTGCCTGAGAACCAGAACTAAAATCAATTTGCTGTGAAATCATATTAAACACTGTTAACATCAAACTCCATTTCAGAAGGAGTAGGGTTATCCCTATCAGATATATTATCACTATCTTGAACAATATTAGTTTTAGGATTGATTTTAATCTTTTCTAAATTATATAATAGATCTGAAGTCTTTGGCATAAATATGAAGTTTTTAAAATACGATGGATATGGGTGAAGTTAGTACGAAAAGTACTAAACTTGAAGAGGTATATCTACCTCTTCAAGTTTAGTACTTTTCGTACTAACTTTTGAGGTTGAAAATCTGAAAAAGAGATTATATCTCTGAAGCAAAATCAAATGATTTGTGATCACAGAATTACAAAAATTGAGAAAGATATTTCTCACAATGATGTTTCTTCCAGTTCCAAAGGGAAGGAAAAAATATCCGATATAGAAGAAGACGATGATATTGTCAAAAACTTTGATGTAAAAAATGACTATTTTTTGGAAATGATGCAAATTGTTACTGCCCATAAATGGTATATAAATTGCACTATATTAATTGATAATAATTTCTTTGTGACTAATGTGGCCATGATTGATAGTGGTGCTGAAGTTAGTTGCATTCAAGAAGGTTTGATTCCAACCAGATATTTTCATAAGACTACACATATTGTTAAGTTTGCATCTGGTCATTCTCTTGATATTAATTATAAACTTTCTAATGCACATATTTGCCGAAATAAGGTTTGCATTCCACATTTCTTCTTTTTGGTAAAAATCAATTATATCCCCCAATTATACTTGGCACTCCCTTTATAAATGCAATTTATCCTTACACTCATATTGATGTTAAGGGATTTACTGCTACTTATAAAAATAAGGAGATATCCTACCCTTTTGTTACAAATTCAGTAACTGGAGATATAAATACTTTAATTGATATGAAGCAAAAACATGTAAACTTTTTACAGCTTGAAATGTTTAGCATGAATATTGGTGATACCATGAAATCTGCTAAGGTACAGGAAAAAATAAAAATGATCTCCGAATAAATGATTGTTGACATATGTGTTGATCACCCCAATGCTTTTTGGAATCGTAAATAGCATATTGTAACTCTTCCTTATGAAGACATTTTCTGCGAGGACAAGATCCCAACGAAATCAAGACCCTGCCAAATGAATGTAGAGTTAGTCGAATTCTGCAAAAAAGAGATTGATAATCTCTTACAAAAGGGTCTAATAAAACATTCTAAATCACCATGGTCTTGTACTGTATTTTATGTGAATAATCCAACTAAAAAAGAACGTGGTATGTTGAGATTAGTAATTAATTATAAACCTCTTAATAAATATTTGAAATGGATTAGATACCCTATTCCAAATAAAAAAAAATTATTGTCCAGATTATTTGAAACCAATATATTTTCTAAATTTGATTTAAAATCTGGTTATTGGCAAATTCAGATATTTAGAGAGCACACTTATAGAACTTCTTTCAATGTCCCATTCGATTAATTAGAATGGAATGTAATGCCTTTTGGATTAAAAAATGCTCCTTCTGAATTTCAGAAAATAATGAATGACATTTTTAATCCATATATGAATTTCATTATTATTTATATTGATGATATTCTGGTGTTTTCAAAAACATTTGAATTACATTTTAAACATCTTGATATGTTTAAAAAGATTGTGATACAAAATGATTTGATGATATCTAAACCAAAAATGAGTTTATTCCAGACAAGTATTCGATTTTTAAGTCACAATATTTGTCGAGGGAAGATAGTCCATATTCAGCGTTCTATTGATTTTAATCTTTTCTACAAAGTGTGTAGATGCAAGTATAGATACAGAATCAATAGTATGTAACGATGCTGCACGATTCCTAGCTGGACCATAAACTGGTTCAATAGGAGATATATGATACATAGTAGGCAATAATTTTGGCATAGAAAAGAAATGTCGGTTATAAACGGTGGATTTGTTATTAAATTAAAGACAAATCCTTTCATCTGGATTCTGAGTTACATGGGATAACTCATAGTTTGTCACATCATCCGTGACTTGATTCGAACAAATAATCGAATTTAAAATCCATGTTTCAAGAAATTCAATTTCATCCCATCTTATAGGTCTCCTTGTGGTGACCTTGCGAAGTTTGTTTCGACCAATAAGGTCTGATTTGATGCATCATCTATCAGTTTGCATCTTGGGTTCAGAGAAGACAATAATTTGTACTCCCTCCGTCACAAATTATGTGTCACCATTTCCTTTTTGGTCTGTCCCAAAAAGAATATCGTCTTTCCTTATTTGGTAAGTTTTTAAAAACACAATTACAATTTTACCCTTAGTGATCCCACTTGACTTTAAATACTATTACTCCTTTTTTATTTATTTTTTCAATTAACAGTGGTCCCACTTGATTTTAAATACTATTACTCCTCTTTTTAAGAAGGATAATTTTATAACTTTAACAAAGTCAATACTTATTTCTTAAATATCGTGTCCGGTCAAATGGCGACACATAATTTGGGACGGAAGGAGTAATAAATTCTATAAGAAAGACAAATTAACTTAGAACCAGGGGCATAATTAAGTGTTACAGATGTGGTAACTTTGGGTATATTGCTCCTAACTACAAGCTCCAAAAGCTTAAGTCTTTAGATCTTGCTGATGATATTCATGATCAAGTTTATGGTTTGTTATACACTTCTGCTTCAGAGACTGATTATAATTGTGATTCTGAATCTGAAAATGATGTTGAATTGCCTAATTCATCTGATAGTGATCATGCTAATATTTGTGCTGACTGCAATGGTGATAACTGTGTTTGTGATGAAATTTTTTATAAATTACAATCACAGTTTGAAGATTTAGATTTGAATGTTCAAACTCTCACTGCTGATAGCGTTCTTGAGTTATTAAAAGAAATTTCTGATGAAAAACTTCGTGAAAAAATTATTACTATTGCTACTAAAAAAACGGCTGATAACACCCCTAGTACTTCTAAAATTGCTGATAGCACTCAAATATGACAAACTTTAAGTTATCCCATGTAACTCAGAATCCAGATGGAAGGATTTGTTGTCAAATTGAAGAAAAATTCCTTCATATTTTGATAAAGTCTGGATCTTTCATAGTTACTAAGTAAGAGAAGTTAGATCTCTGGCATAGATATGAAAAGTTTTTAGCCGGACATAGTCACGGTTGGAGAGGAGAAGAAAGTATTAAAGTATGTCAAAATTAAAGAAGTAAATACCTTAAGACTGGCCGGATGCAAGGCCGGAATAGTAAACAACAGCTAGATGCCTTTCTTTATTCAAGCCTTGAATATATTACAAAGAGAGAGGGGAGAGCAAACTACTTAGAGGGAGAAATAAGAAAATGAATACTTTTCTTCATTATCATGGGCTTAAAAGTCACGGCTTGCTAGACGTAGTCACTAAGACAAAGCCACCATAAGTAGTACTAATTTTGACTGTACCAACCATTTTGGAATCAAGTCAAGAAATTATAGAAAAATTCCTTCATATTTTGATAGAGTCTGGATCTTTCATAGTTACTAAGTAAGAGAAGTTAGATCTCTGGCATAGATATAAATAATGTAATGTAATGTAATGTAATGTAATGTAATGTAATGTAATGTAATGTAATGTAATGTAATGTAATGTAATGTAATGTAATTTAATGTAATGTAATGTAATATAATGTAATGTAATATAATATAATATAGATTTTTGACAAATCAAGAAAAAATAAAATATTTTGCACGTTTTACTCTTAGTATTAATTACTTATTCTTCAAAGAGAAAAGTCATCATTTCACCCCTGAACTTATTCGCTCAACTTACTTTAGCCCTTAAGATAAATTTATAATTATTTACCCCCCTTAATAGTTTTATAGTGAATTAATTTCAACCCTAAAGATGCAATACGACTCTCACCATGAAGAGTGTATTACACGCGCCCACACATCAAGGCCACATCACAGTCACGTCACGCCACATCACAAATTATTTAAAAAAAGTGTCACTAATATATCTATTGAAAATAAAAAAATCATGTGCCATAAATTATTATATACTGTTGAAATTAAAAATATGGAAATGGATCATTTTCTTTGAATCCATTGTACAATTTTGGGTATTTAGGGGAATCATTGAAAATGAAAATTGCAGCACAATTCTACCAGAAAATGTCATTTCTACAGATCAAACACCACCATTTTCCCTAACCCAAATTCATCTAAAACCGATGATCAAGCCAAACCCCATCGAAAAAAATCATAAATCAGTTACAGAAAAGCTCTACTCCATCTGATAAATTCAATCATACCAACCCAAACTCTTTAAAATCGAACCAACAACTAAATATCCAAAAGTCCACAAATCAACCAAAATCGACCCTTTTGTGTTGATTCCAACAAAGTTTCGTCGGAAAATAACAATAAATTTCATTTCAGTCGACTCCCACCGAAAAAACAACAACTAGTTGACCACCACCCATCTTCTTCCACCTCGCCAAAAAACACAAACCAACCAATCTCCTCCATTTCTATCTCCAATGAAATTCATCGAAAAACGACTTCAATTTCAATTTCATTCTAATTTTTCAAATCCACAAAGATAGTGTTTAGTTTTTCAAATTTAACTTCATTCCTTTTAAACTAATCTCAAGCCCATAAATAGAAAGAGGGTATGAAAAAAGGGATTTGAAGGAGGAGAAATTGGGGTGAGGGTGACGGATTTGATAGTTGAAGGAGGAGAAATTTGAGTGGGAGTGAGGTTGGGGGATGAATTTGGTACTTGAAGAAGAAGAAATTAGGTGAAAATGGGGTGGGGGAAGGCGGTTTGGGCCAATGAAAGGGGAGAAATTAGGGTGGGGTGGGGGTTAGAAGGAGGGCGAAGGGAAAGAGAAAAGGGGAGAATTTTTTTCTTTCTTTTTCTATATATATTTATAAATATTAGTGGGCCATTTTTGCACAGAAAATCATATCCACGCTTTTTTTTTAATGTCACATAAGCCTTTAGGGCTGAAATTAATTCACTATAAAACTGTTAAGGGGATAAATAAGTGAAAGTTTAGTTTAAGTGCTAAAGTAAGTTGAGCGGACAAGTTCAGATCTTAAAAGATGTCTTTTCTCTTCTCCAAAAAAAAAATTCAATACTTATTACTAAACATCAAGTAATACAGATAGTATGGTAAAGTTACTATTCAATCATTATTTTTTAATGAGTGTATCATGTCAAAAAATAACAAGTAAAAGCGAGCGAATGAAGTATTGCTTTTTTTATTCATTTAGTATTAGATATATTGACACTAATTTGGTGTTCTTTAATATTTGATATTGCATATGTTTGCATTTGTAAATGTGAAAAGAATTTGACATATGATATTACTCATTTATCCTTTTTATTATTATTTTAATTTTTCTCTTATTCAAGCTTATCGATATCAATTTTACTGAAGTTATTTTATATTGAACCTGTATGTTTCTCAAAATCTTTATCCCATAATTTTATTTTAGAAAATGTTGGAGAAATCTCTAAAGAGTGGGAATTGTTGAAAAAGTGTTTCATTTGTTTGAGTTCATTTCTTAAATAAGAACTATTATGATATTAATATTTAATTGTGCAAATCTCAATCGTATGCACTAGTTTTGAGTAATTGAGATTTGAAATTATGATTGTCGCATGTTCAAACGTCAACCAAGATAATAGATGATTGGGTGAAACTTAGGGCCCATTTGGCCATGTAAGATGAAATTATATGAGATGAAGTTGAAGTTTTGTTTGAACATGTAATTTGGGATCTAAGTTGTTTTTTATAAACAAAAAAATTTCATAAGTTGTGTAAATTATCAAATTGTCCAAATTCTTTGTGCAATCTTGGTGAAAAAGCAAAAGTTCATAACAAAAGTATAATAAACTATCACAAAATTATTCTTAAAAAATACAACATTTATAGATGGAATGATAAATTTGGTAAATCATAAATGATAAAGTAGGAATTGATTTGAGTAATAATAAGTTTTGTAAGCCTTTATTAGGGCTGGACATATTTTGGTTCAAATTGAAATTTGATTTTGATTTTGATTTTTCAATTTTTAGAATCGATTGTATTTTTAAATTTTACAAATTTGATTAAATGATTTGATTTTTTATTTTTTCAAAAAAAAAAATCGGTTAAATGAAAAAATCAAGATTTTATATATATATATATATATATATATATATATATATATTATTAAATATATTTAGTATAAATATAATATACAATAAGTAACCCAATCGTCAAATGTCATATGAGTTATGAGTTATGTCCCTAACCCTAAGCATTGATTTCAACACTGCTTGTTGACTTGTTTCAGACTTTCAGTGGCGCTTCGAGGAGACAAGACAACGAGTGTCGAGTTTTCGGCTGCAGTTATATATTATGTTAAGCTTATGGTTATTTCATTTCATGCATGTTGAGTTATCTATATTTGGGAATGAAAAATAGGTTTGAAAAAAATTATTTCTCTAGATAAATCACCAATTTTAAATGTACAGTCATGACAAAGAAAGACTCACTACTTTAATCTTCAAAATCGAAATAAGAATTCGAAATGATCGAACCGAATTTGTAGAAATCAAACCAAATCAAATTTATTTCGATTTGACTACGGTTGTCACTTTCGTCAATCCAAAAATTAAAAAATCAAACCGATGTTAATCAACCAAATCTAACAAATCAAATGCTCACCCCTAGCCTTCAGTCATGAAAATCAACATAAGTTGGAGTTGGAGTTGGAGTTGAAGTTAGATTTGAGGTTGTGTTAGGTCATATCTTTTTGAGACTTTTTTAATTATAAAGGTAAAGTTGAAATTTGAGAAAAATTCAACAAGTTGTCACTTTTTCAAATAGAACTTCAATTTTTATTATACGGCCAAATATCATTTTCTTAATAAAATGAAAAAAAAATCAAAAAAAAAAAGTGAAGAATTCTCATGATCAAGAGAGCTATATGTTGGTGAGAATATGGTTTAAAGATTGATAAAAAAATCATATGAATTATAAATTTTATTTACATATAAAATAAATGGTTGGTAATATAAATGGTGAGGTTCGTTATACAAAATATAAACTTATATGGATTAATATTTATATTTGAAAATTTTCAGATCATGATTTGAAATTCTCAAATCATGTTTTTTTTGGAGAATTTAAAATTTTATATCATGATATAAAATTATAAGATGAAATTGCATGATCAAACTGTAATTTCATCTCATAATTTTATATCATAGACATAAATCACATATTCAAATGCCTACCAGAGGTAATCTCGAATAAAAAGAGCAAAAGTCGAAGAATGGAAGAAAGAAAAGATAGGGGCATTTTTCGTAAATAGGAAAAAGGCATCATTTTCATCTCCTACTATACAAGAAAAGTCAAAGTCACATCTAAACTATATAAGTGACATATTACACACCTTTACTATATAAAAGTGATATTATTACCTCTCCGCGACCCCCATTCTAAGGCGCGTATGTTACACTTATTTTAGGCGCGTCCAGCCTATTAAATAACAAAAGTAAACGGCTAAAAACATTAAGGGAAAAGACATCGTTTCCACCCTAAATTATAGTCGAAAAGTCGAAACCACACCTAAACTATATAATTGACTTATTACACACCTTAACTATAAAAAAGTGATACATTTTACTGTCTAGATCTGACGTGGAAAATACATAATTATTTAAATAAAAAATAACGCGTTTAAATTAAAAATTAATGCAAAAAACAAATAAAAAAAATTAAAATACTCCTCCCCCAACCCCCAACATCCATCTCCCCACTCCCACCCCCAAATAATCATCTTCTTCATCACCCCCTCCCCTCACCCCCAAACCATCATCTTCTTCATCACCCCCACCCCGAAACTCCAACCCCAACCCCAAACCATCTTCTTCTTCATCACCCTCACCCCAACCAACACAGTTTCTTCATCACCCCACCTCCAAATTTCAACCCCATCCCCAAATAACATAATTCATCCTCCATCTTTATCGAATCAATGTCAATTTCACAATGAACAAAATCAAATTGTATTTGATATTTAAACGGGCAAAATTAAATTTTATAAAAAAAATATAAAATTTTGTAGCAAGGCTTGATGTTTTCCGGTGAATTCTCATCGAAAAAGTCGGATTCATCGTTGACTTTCTCCTCTCTGTCTGTTAATTATTAATCCATCCAAAAATGGAGCTTGCTACCATATTAGTTTATTTTTTTAAACTATAGCTGAAACACAAATAGAAAAAGTACGGAAATGTGTTGGTCATTACCATTTAAAACACAAAGGCCAACAATCGAGTGACCATTTTTTGAAACAATAATGGCCATTATAGCTCAGAATTCTTTAATTTTTTTTTTAAGAAAAGACGATGGGTCACGGATGAAGAACAATGCTAGAAGAAATTAATTGTTATGGTAATTTTGTTGGTGGGATAAAGTTTATGGTGGTGAATATGGTGTAATGGAGGTAATGGAGGTTTTGGATATTGACAACAATGGAGGTTTAGACATCGAAGAAGAAGGAAAAAAAATTAAATTGAAAAGAAAAAAGAAAAAATTATGAAAATAATAAATTTATTATTTTTTCGAATTATGTTGACGTGGCAGCACGTGTAAAACACCACACCACATGCAAATGGTGTAATGCCTGACAGGATATAAAAAATATCATTTTTTTATAGTTAAGGTGTGTAATAGGTCACTTATATAATTTAGGTATGAATTCGACTTTTCAACTATAATTTAGAGTAAAAACGATGTCTTTTTCTTAAATCAAAACCTAGGAAGGGAAACACAACCTTGTTATTAAATATTCTATAGATTGTTGTGAGTTCATTCTTAATTAGAAATTGCGAACTGGTATTTCGAATGTGAAAAACTCGTGAGAAATGTTGCTTTCAAAAAGGACTCTATAATACCCGGACCAGGTCCTTCTCCTTGATTGTGAAAAGACCATCGCGATGATCACTCATCTGGGTCTCCTGATCGCGACTCACTAGAATATCATTGGGCTCCATTATGAATACAAAATATCTTATACTTATTCCGTTTCTAAAATAATGCTATTTTTAATTTGGACAAAATTATCTAATAAATTTGTAAAGTAAATACTTTTACTTATCTTTTTATCATCTAAACTTTTAAATTCCTCAAAACATAATATTTTAAAAATGAAATATTCAGAATATATATATAACAACACCCACATTCATCTCTCACAATACTTTCTCAACCAAATAACTTAATTCATTCGTCTTTAATCTAAAAAAAATAAAAAAAAATTAATCAAAATAATTGATTCAATTTTTGGCATAATTCTTGAATTTAGATTTGAATTTGTGGGTTCAGGTAACATTCCTATATATACAAATTTTGGCAGTGATGAGCTCGACAACAGTGGTTACTTAATATGATTTTGTATATGAGCAACGTGTGTGCTCTTTTGACTATGAAAAGAATTGTGCCTTTCTTTGAATGGGTTGTGCATTCAAGTCTTGAAATGGTATTAGAGAACCCATTCTCTTGTGGCCTTTTGCGGGTGGATCGGCGAGTGCGGGAGGTGTGGGGTGTGGGGGGTGGAGAAGGGGTTAGGACATGGAAGGAGGAAAGAGAATTAGGGGTTTGTGGAGATGGCGATAGAGGTTTTTGGTAATGGAAATAGAGGAAAAAGGAAATGTGTGTATCTGTTTGTATGTTTGACAGTAAGAAGAAGATGTGAAACGGCTGGAGGTGGTGGTGCTGGAGACAGTGGGTGGGGAATGGCTGGTTGGTGGTGCGGGGTAGGTGAAGAAGAAGTTGGGATTTTTTTTTCTTTTTTTTTAATTTATAATTTTTTTAAAAAAAAAAAAATTTAAAGAAAAAGTTTTCCCTTCATTTGCTGAAAAATGCATTTTTATAATCAATTTAATGTCATATATGTAAAAAAAAATGATTTAAATTATTATGTTTTGATGAATTTAGAGATTTAGATGACGAAAAGATTAAAAAAGTGTCTACTTTTACAAATAAAAACAAGTATAGGGTTCATTAAATCATTTTACCCTTAGTTTGGACATATTTTTTAAAAATTATTCATTTCTAAAAATAGACGGAGAAAGTAATTTATTAATTATTCCCTGCATCTCAAATTATTTATCCTGAATTTTTTAATTTGATTTCTCATTTTGCTTGTCTTTTTCATTAATCAAGAAGAGATCAAATTATTTTTTCATGTTTTACCCTTTGTATAAATTTTTTTTCTTCAAATTAAAATATAAACATTATTTAATAGAAGTATTATGATAAATTAAGCACATTATTAATTATTTTTCTTAATCAATATATCATCTCAATTTGAGATGGGTAATTTAAGACGGAAGGAGTACATAAAACTGTCCTTATTTAAAAAGGAGTAGAATTAGAAGAACATTATTAACTTCTTCATTTTCTGAAATATCACCTATTTAAATTCAAAAAAAAAAATAAAAAAAATAAACATCAGTTAATTAAGAATGAGGGATCTCTTATAATTAAAAAAATAAGTAAAAAGCCGGGTTACTCTTTATTTCCAGAAAATTATGAGCAAACACCTACTAATTGGGACCTACTCTTCTCACGTGTCGTTCTCCCAATGCTTCCAGCAGTAATTTATTTTTAATTTTATTTGTACAAGCCTATATAGTGAGTATTTCTTTTCTTTTCTGTTCTTTTCTTTTCTATTATCCATTCCCGAGCTCCTTTATTTAGTATTCTAAAAACCTAGTGAATGGGTTCACACCACGACGGAAAATGTAACCTCCAACAATGACGAGGTGGTTTCGATCACCTCTTATAATTACCAAAAAATAAAATATTTCCACTTAATTATATATCATGCCTCAATATATAATAATTTTATTATTTCATCATAATGTTTTAAATATTTAATATATTCTATTAATTTATATTAATTAATTATAACTACATATTGAAAGTAAAATGTATTTATTTATTTAATTGTCTATCATGTTCAAAACTAATTTGTTACCACAAATCACAATAATTTTACCACATATAACAATTTTATTGACTCTCATTATTTTAGCAATACCACATAAATTGAAATAAAAAAAGTACTATGAATCATAATAATTAACAACTTAAAATATTTAAAAGATATATAAAAAATTTAGTTGACTCTCAAAATTGTATCGAAGCCACATAAATTGGGACACAAGGAGCAAATATATTATTTGATAATTACGTAAAAATTATTATAAATCACAATAATTAACAAGTTAAAATACTTTTTTAAAAATAGATAAAAGTTCTATTCAACTCTCAAAATTTTATCGGTGCAGCATAAATCATGACAAAATAATAAATTATCTTAATTAATTGCAACTAAATATTTAAAATAAATTAATTTTATTATTTTAATTGACTTTTATATAGAAAATTGATCTTTTTATTTATTTATTAATTTTAGTAAATTTAAATTTTAAAATTATTTTTTTCTTATATAAAAATACTAATATTTAAACTTAACTTTAAATTTTTAAAGTAAAAAATTAATAAATTTAATTTAATAAAATAAATTTCTAATGAATATTTTCTTAGAATTTGTGTTGGGTCAATATGTATCATGTTAAAAAGAAATAAAAAAATATATAGTAAAATTTTATTATTGTAAAAGATCAATATAATGCACTATCCAATAATGTTTAATAATATCATATTTTTCATATGCAAATATAGCATCCCGTATTTAATTAATATACTATTTCGGTGAATTATAGATGATTACTATTGGATATGATAAAATTATATTAATTTTTATAGTAATAACATAATCAGTCGCTCTTAATTAATTATTATGAGTCATCTAGGTATTAAGAAAATAAATAATATTTAATGAAAAATAAAATAGATATAAAATACGAAATTAACTCTTAATATTTTAAATCAAATTTTCGTCTTTCGAACGATGATTTTACTATATCCCTCTTTATTATAAGTCATTTATGTATTAGAAAAATAAGAATAACAAAATGATATGTCAACATAAAATATTTGATTGACTATCAAAATTATATTAGTGCCACATAAATTGGGACGGGACAGAAGAAGATATAAAGCAACATATATTATTTGAAAATGAAATAAAAAGTACTGTAAATAACAATAATTAACAAAAGAAAAAAAAATTGACTGATTTCTTCTTCAGCTGCTTCAAAACGTATACCCAGTTTTTAAATTAACATATGCAATTAAATTTTATTTAATCCCCCCTCAAAACGTATACCCGATTTTTTCGGTGGGAAGTGCGGTGCATGCACCGTTTCTTCTCCATTTTATCACTTTTCAATATTTTTTCACAATTACAACCATATTAAATATTCCAAATGATTCCATTGAGTTTATGAAGAAATTTTTTTCAAATAATTGAATAGAATCTTCCATTAATTTTCCATTGAAACTTGGAAGATTCAATTAGCGAGTTCCATTAATGGAAGATTCAATGAAACTCGCCAATTGAATGGAACTCAAAAGATTCAAAAAAATTTATTTCATGATTCAATTTTCATTAATGGAACTTGAAAGATTTGAAAAATTCATTAATGGAACTCGAAAGATTCGAAAAAAATAATTTCATGTATGAAGCTATTCAATCTTCCGTTAATGGAACTCGGAAGATTCAATTTCCATTAATGAAACTCAAAATTAAATTAGAGAGTTTCTGAGTTTGAATCTTTCGAATCATTCATTGAGTTTCAATTAGCGAGTTCCATTAAATTATAACCATTGCGTTCCATTAAATTTCAATTCAACAATGGAGCAACCATTATTGAAGAAAAGAAAGAAAGAAGAATGAAAAAATAAATAAAAATATAAAACTTTAAATAATTATAAAACTAAGGGGCTATTTGGCAAAAAAAAAAGATTTTAAAACGTTTTTAACACTGTTCACGCGCTCAGTTCGCGTGAATCACACGCAGTGTGCCAAGTGGCAGATATATGCTATTAAAATACAAAAGAAAAAGTCTGGGGGGTAATAAGACCCCCGCAAAGTTCAGTAGGCTCAACTGGTAATCCGGTCAAACTTCGGATATTTTCGTGGGTATTATCCCAATAAAAAATTATCTTAATTAATTGCAACTAAATATTTAAAGCAAATCAATTTTATTATTTTAATTGACTTTTATATAAAAATTAATCTTTTTATTTATTTATTTTAGTAAATTTAAATTTTAAAAATATTTTTTTCTTAAATAGAAATACTAATATTTAAACTTAACTTTAAATTTTTAAAGTACAAAATTAATAAATTTAATAAAATAAATTTCTAATGAATACTTTCTTATAATTTGTGTTGGGCCAATATGTATCAAGTTAAAAATAAATAAATAAAAATATATAGTAAAATTTTATTATTGTGAAAGATAAATATAATGCACTATCCAATAATGTTTAATAATATCATATTTTGCATATGCAAATATAACATCCCGTATTTAATTAATATACTATTCCGGTGAATTATCGATAATTACTATTGGATATGATAAAATTATATTAATTTTTATAGTAATAACATAATCAATCGCTCTTAATTAATTATTATGAGTAATCTAGGTATTAAGAAAATAAATAATATTTAATAAAAAATAAAATAGACATAAAATACAAAATTAACTCTTAATATTTTAAATTAAATTTTCGTCTTTCGAACGATGATTTTACTATATCACTCCTTATTATAAGTCATTTATGTATTAGAAAAATAAGAATAACAAAATAATATGTCAACATAAAATATTTGATTGACTATCAAAATTATATTAGTGCTACATAAATTGAAACGGAATAGAAGAAGATATAAAGCAACATATATTATTTGAAAATGAAATAAAAAGTACTGTAAATAAAAATAATTAACAAAAAAAATTTAAAAATTGATTGATTTCTACTTCAGCTGCTTCAGTCATGATTTTACTATATCACCCCTAATTAATTATTAAAGTCATTTAAGCATTGTGCCATATAAGTTGAGATAGAAAAAATATTATAAATCACAATGATAAAAAATTTAAATTATTTAAAAAATATAATTGGCTGTCGTCGACACAAAATTTTAAACTAGGAGAGTAGTATATATTATTCAAAAATTACATAAAAAGTATTATAAATTACAATTGTTAACAACTTAAAATATCTAAAAATAATTTAATATGTTATATATTTCAAAAAAATTATATGAAAAATACTAGAAATCACAATAATTAACAATTTAAAAAAATTTAAAAGATATAAAATATTTGGTCGACTCTTGAAATTATATTAGTGTTACTGAAATTGGAATAGAAGAAAAGTTTTATAAATCACAATAATTAAAAACTTAAATTATTTTTAAAATATAATTGACTATCAATGACACAATAATTTGGACAAGAAAAGTAATGTATATTAATTTGAAAATTTCATAAAAAATATTATAAATTACAATAGTTAACAACTTAAATTATCTAAATACGTATTAAATAACATATGTTAAACTAATGCTAGATTCCGGATGAATCATAGAAAATATATGAAATTCTTTTATTAAAAATTTGATTTAAATATGTTAAAATTAAAAAATAAATAAATATCTTAATATTGAACCCGTGTTGATACGGGTCATGCTCCTCTAAGTATAAAAACAAACAAAAGATGATTTGTCAGATATAGCTGTCGTGGGGACCCGTCAATTTTTTGGTTACACGGCTAACGAGGAGATCTCTCAACAAGGGTAATTATAAATCGGTGGGACCCGTTGTTTTACGAGTTACGATTTGGATTTTCTGCGTGGACCCAATGAGAAGGGTATTTTTGGTATTTTGCTTTTAGTTATTTAGGAGGCTCTAGGGTAGGGCTGTTGCTTTTATAATTTATTAGGATACGTGTATTTAATATTTAAAAAATATTTATTTGTTTAATATTTAAATATTTATTTATAAAATTATGTGACATTCTACATATTTCAAATATAAAAAATGTAATAAATATATTTATACATGATTTCAATATCCTAAATTAGCAAAAGTAATATGAAAAATTTATAATTATGTTAAATAGTTCAAAGAAAAGGATTTATAAAAGGTAATATTATATTCAATTTAAAACTCCTAAATTTTAGACTTCTAGCTAGTACTTCCTATCTAATTAAAGCGTAAACACTATTAGAAATTTTTTTTTGAGTTGTTAAATAAAAAGTAACAAAAGAATATAAAAATTCTTAAACATGATGGTCACATTGATAGTACGTAGCTAACTTGACAAAGGAAAAGGCTAAAGTATAATATTATTGTAGACTTCACTAATAGACTAAAAATATAAAAAAAACCTACCTTAAATTACAAAAAAAAAATATTTCTTCAATCATAGAAGTTATCAAAATTTCAATTGGCAAAATAACACTGAATCCAAACCTGAAAGAATGATAATTCTAAGTGATTCTTAAAACTACATAAATCCATATAGTTGTCATTGTATGTGACTTTGATGCATTTCTTTTTCTCTATTTTTTACTCTAACAATTTTAGAACTTCTTTTCTATGTACACAAGGAAATATTTTTTTACCAAAATTAACTCTTTGTTTCCATAAAGTTTGTAAAAGTAAAACGTATTTTTTTTTTAAATATTCAATGTACTACTATTTATCCTATATTTTAGGACTCGTAATTTTAAAAAAATTCTATATTTGTTAAATACTATTGGTGTGTTTCAATACTTTAAGTGTGTCTTTGATTTTTCGAGTATAGTTTTAGGTGAAAATGATGATTTTTCACTAAATTGACATGTGTAGATCATGGTCCTATTTAGACAACTCATCTTTTTAATAGTTTTTGTCTTTTTCATTGTTCTCTTACTTTTCTTTTTTCTTTTTTCTTTTTATTTTGATTCTAACTTTCTTTTCTTTCTTCCTTATAATACTCCTCCCCTCTTTTTTTTTTTGGTAATTTCATTTTTACCTTTTTTGTGTTAAGCTAAAGTTTTTAATTAATTAAAATTAAAAAATTATATATATATATATATATATATTATGTAATATAAAGTAAGAACAACAAGAATAAATAGAGAGAGAAGAGAAGAAACTTCTTTATTGAGGAATGAGAGATTATAAGATTGAAAATATAATGAACAAAATCACTTTATTTACAGGGAAAAATACTTCTAGTTTCTGACTAAAAGACAGATATTTCAAATTCTAATAGATATCAACTAGATCTTATTATATCTTGATAGACATTCATTATAATGTAAATACATTTATACACTCCCCCTTGAATGTCTAGATAGATAATGTGCCTCGTTAAAACCTTACTAGAAAAAATTCAGTGGAAAAAAATCTAATGAAGGAAAAAAGAGTACACATCTCTAACAATACGCATATAAACCGCCCTATTAAAAACCTTACAGGGAAAATCCAATGGGACAAAATCTTGAAAGGGAAAAAGAGTACAACGCGTATTAACTCCCGCAATGAGAACATCCTTGAGTCTTTGCATCCCGATCTTATGCACCATCTTCTTGAAAGTTGCAGTTGGAAGAGACTTGGTGAATAAATCAGTCACATTGCCACTTGAATGAATCTATTGCATGTTTATATCACCATTCTTTTGGAGCTCATGTATAGAAAAGCTTTGATGAAGTGTGTTTCGTTCTTTCTCCTTTTATGAATCCTTCATTAAGATGTACTATGCATGCTGCATTATCTCTGTATAAAATTGTGGGTACATTGTCGCATTTCAAACCATATTTTTCTCGAATGTCACATTCTCGGCTTGCTTCATGAATAACTATTATCTTAGCATGATTCGATGAAGTGACTACGATAGATTACTTTGTATATCTCCAATATATGGCAGTATCCCCACATGTAAACACATAGCTTATTTGAGAGCGAGCTTTATACGGGTCAGATAAGTACCCAGTATCAGCATAACCAACAAGATCGAGACTGCAAACTTTAGAATAAAATAAGATCATTTGTTTGACATGATCTTATTTTAATGTCTCCTAATAGGTCAGAACTATAGCTTGCTAACAAATTAACTGAAAAGACCATATTATGCCTTGTAGTATTTGCAAGATACATCAGTACACCAATTGAACTAAGATATGGTACTTCAAGACCAATCTAATTCGGTATATTTCACATTTCAGCAAATAATCTTATTTCTTTTGAAAACTCTCCAAGAGTTTCAATGATTTTCAAACCATCAATTTATCCCTCATGAGGATAATAAACAAGTTTTCCAGAAACTTTATATGCTTTAGGCATTTTGAATTCTTTAGGGATCTTCATATGAATTTTTGTCAAGTGACAATATCAATATCTGTGACATCTTTAAGTGTCTGGAGTGCAAATCAAATAAGTGTTATGCTTACCAAGATGCATCCTTTCATGTCACTTGATAAATGTTTCTACGTCAGTATGCTTAAATAAACGTAGAATTCAGATCCTTATAACCTCTTACAATATTATGCCAATATTGTATCAAAGATATCATCGATGATATATTATTTTATATCGGTTTATAATGTGACACAATATTTTGAGATCTCATCACTTCACTATTTTCAGGTACCTGAATCTCTCATTAAGTTTCATGAAGTGTTATGTCGTAGGCTCTTCAAGAGCACATTGCCTTCTTATTGTGATTGATTGCTCCTTATCCTTTTTAAGGATTATGTTATTTGGAACTGATTGGTCTACCACGCTTCACGTATGCATAGACTTTGTCCTTCATGGACACAAAATAGGAGCACTTGCAGCTTAAATATGAGATCCTTTCGGCATTTGACTTGAATTATCTTTTGAATGAGGATCTGGTGATAATTCCTAACATATTTCATAGCCGCTTATAATCTCTCCCTTATGTTAGAAAAACCAACATATATCCTCCATCTTTTTTGAGGAATTCATCTTTGTGCATCATGGTATATTCATTAATCGTATACCGCACATCAAAACTATTAGATGAAATAATTGATTCCTGATCTTGAACCAATTGAGAGACAAGAAATAATCATAATTTATTGGTCTAATGCATACAAGTGCTATTGTATGCAACATATCATATTTCAGACCAACACATGAAATTTTGTTCTCATTAGTAATGATTTAGCTATTTATCGAAGGCATTTAATGCCAAACCATCATCATCAAGATGAATTGTCTTGATTACACAGTGTGAAAGTTATGCTCTTAACTCAATTTTATTGAACAAACAACTTTATGAATGTCAAACGCAGGTTGACAATGAATGTACATGTGATCATATTATTGATGCATCTTTTCAAGATATCACATGATAGGTGAACGAGCCCTTATTCACCTTTTATACTTTTCAGATTTTAAGGGATCCAATCCCAAAATTAGTTGGTCCAACAAACTTATCATGAGAACAAGCAACATTAAAAGTAATGAAGATTTTTCTAATTCTTCAATATATGCTCAATACTCAATATGCACATCTTCGAGATGTTTCAATCGTTCATGGCAATTTATTAACTTTTATTTTAACAAACTCTAAGTTTACCATGACATGTACTTTTTACTTTAGTAAATTTCAGATTTACTATTACATGAATAAAGTTCAGATTTACTACTTCAGAAGTAGATTTCAAAATAACTCTTCTCAGTTATTCTATCTTTTTCGGAGGTGAATTGTGTGTGATACAATCATAATCAAGTGCACGTTTATATTAATAAGTTTTACTAAATATTATTACATTCACCTCTGGGAATGGATTTGTTCTTATAATAATAATCAAAATTTTCATTCTCAGGAATGAAATATAATCCTGCGTTAAGCCTATCAAATTATGATAGCTTATAACCTCTTTAAAAATATTACTAATTTAAGAGCAAATCGAAGTGTGCATATAATGTAGAGAACTTTTCTCCAACATATCTTTAATTATAATCACAACAATTGTGTGAAAATATCATCACTTGTCTTCTTTCAGATATATTATATATTGCTACCGCATTTACTTCAGAGAATGGAGCATATTTAATCGGTTAGATTTTGCGACTTTTCACCACATACCCATTATTTTGCCTTAGCCATCATAATATCATCAATATAGTGCATTGAGATTCAAACTCAACGTTTTATCTATATAAAGGCGTCTTAGGCGATAAATCGATGGGACTTGAACCCAATATCTTATTTTTATGGTGCATGCATTCATACCGTGCTTTTGGGAGGATGACCATCTTCAAGTGGTTAAATCTTTCTTTTAGGCTATTCCACAAAACAAGTGGATCCTTAGTAGGAGGGTATTCAATTTTCAGAATTTCATCAAGATGATGACGCAAGAAAACCATAGCCTTAGCACGATTTTGATTAGATGTTGTATTTTTTTTCTTTATGGCGTCTCCAAGACCCATAGCATCTAAGTGGATTTCAGCATCCAACTCTCATGAGAGGTAGTTCTTGCTCGAGGCAACGAACTCAAGTTTTGTAAGATTATTAGTCATATGAAAAGAAATAAAATAATACCTTAGCCTTCAAATTTGAAATGACAGATAACGTGTTATGAAACATAAAGTAAGAACAACAAGAATAAATAGAGAGAGAAGAGAGGAGAGTTTTTTTACTAAGGGATGAGAGATTATAAGATTGAAAAATAATGAGCAAAACTCCTCTATTTATAGAGAAAAATACTCTTAGTTTCTGACTAAAAGATAAATACTTCAAATACTGATAGATATCAACTAGATCTTATTAAATCTTGAAGGTATTCATTATAATGTAAATACATTTATAACAATATCTATATCTATATTTATATCTATATCTATCTCTCTATATGAGTCAGAATATTGTATATTTTATCAACAAGAAAATGACGTTTGAATTAAAAAGTAAGTTCTATTTTGATTAAATATAATTTCTTTTTAAAAAAATATTTATGTGTGTTTAACAAATAAAACATCGCATTTTTTTTCAACTGTGCATTAAATAGCACAGTGAGTTGAAACTGAAGGCAGATGTTTTATTCATCAACTTCAATAATTTTATATTATTTTCTCCGTTCATTTTTGCTTGTTGCATTCTGTTTTACAAAAGGCATTTTGATTAAATTTGAAAGCTAAATTGAAATAGATTAATATAATATTTTAAAATTTAAATTTAGATGTTTAAAAACTATACAAAAGAATATTAAAAGTTGTAATCCTTCGTATTAATATGATGAAAAAATATATCTTAAAATATTAATCAAATTTAATAGCATAAATGACCAGTAAACTTATTATTATATCATTAAGATTAAAAAATCTATTTATCTATAGATCAAATACTCAAATTCTAAATAAATTTAGTTTTCTATTTTAAGGATGAATTATTTTTTCAATAGAAAATAACATCATATCTAAATGAGAATTTCCTAATCCATGATAATGGCGTGGCATTTGTTACTTCATTTAACAGTCTCTTAAATCATCCATTTTCCCGCTTATTTCAACTTGAAAAAGTTTTAAAAAATGAGAAAATAATTATCAAGGAGAAAGAAGAGGGAAACTTGCTTCTATGCAAAAAAAAAGTGAACAGAAAGTTAAAAAAAAGAAAAATCAACGTGTAAGACAGAAGGATGTGGAAGAAAAAAACCAAACAAAGTGGAGCCACAAGATCCGCGTGTCAATTTATAAAAGGCCTCATAATAAAATTTCAAGTAGGGGTGTTTTTTATGTTTTTCTTTTTGGGTAGGTTTTTGTTTGGAAAGCAAAAAATGGAAAATAGAATGTCAACATTGAGTGGATGTTGTTTATTTTAGATTGTATATATTGGTGTAAGTGACATTTTTTTCATGTGAAATCTTTATAGGTGTTTGAATAATATTTGGCTAGAGTTGAAACGAGTATGAATTATTAAAATTTTATTTGAACATAAACTTTACTGACGAGGGATCGTTTGATAGAATGTATTAGAAAAATAAAATAATACTATGTTTTAATTTTATATACTATTAGTATCCTGTTCAGTCAATTTGTGTACAACTAATACAAGTATATTTATACACTTTATTTGGTATTAACACAAATACAACTAATATATGAAAATTCATATATTAGTAATGCAATGGGTTCTAATGCATTTATTAGCATGATAAATATACAATTGCTTTACAAAATTTTTTGCGCATCCTTTCCACCATGTTTGTGGAGGTTAGTTTTGTAAGCAAATACTTTTTTTTAGAAAAAATAATGGAAAGGATAAAAGACATAAAGTACCCTCTGAACTTGTCCGATTTTTTCAAAAAGACACCTAACCTATACTTCTGATCTATTACCCCACGAATCTTAGTTAAATCGCTATAAATACATCATTTTAACTTAAATTTTGCCTCTGCGTGTAGACACGCATAACAGACGCGTGAAAGGTTAAAAGTTGACTTAAATTATCAATTAAAGTTGTCACGTGTAAATTATTTGTCAAAAAATTTAAAAATCCCTTCTTCTTCTTCACTTTAAAAGTCGATTCTCACTTCTGCCATTAATATAGCCGTTGGCTATTTTTCAAGAAAAAATTTGTGTCTCTTCTTAAACTTTTGTCAACAAAATCAACCTTAAAAGGTAAGATGTTTCCATTTATGTTGTAATTTCTAAAGAAAATCAGTCGTAAAAGCTTTAATTTCGTCTCAATTTTCTTAATTTTTTTGAAATCATGTCAAATTTTGTGATTAGATTTTTTCAGAAAATAGTTTTATAATGTAAAATGCTATCTTGAATTGAATTTGTAATGACTAAAATGATCCCATGTTGCATGTAAAAATGCGATGCAAACATGGAGACTTACTGTCAATGCAAACGTCATGGTCAAAGGACAACCCAACTAGAAGATTTTGGTCTAGTCCACACTATCATGTATGTCCTATACATATTTTCTTATTTTTTTCTTGTTTCTGTTCAATTGATTTGTTTATGGCCCGTTTTAGGAGAAATCATGCAACTTCTTTAGATGGAGGGACCCAAAATACTGATTTACCATCCAAGATAATTATTCCGAGATTGGCGAAGAGAATCAATGAGTTGAAAGAAGCATTGGTATTTAATGAAAGTAATGAAAAATGAGTGGTGAAGGAGGAGAAGAAGATCAAATGTTGTAATTGAAAGCTCATCGTCATGATTGTCATGGTGTTTTTTAATTTTGGACAAGCATTATCAAAAGGACGGATGATAAATGTATATTTCGATAAGAGAAAAAAAGAACACTATTTTGTAAAGTAGAACAAGAGAATGACTATGACAATTTCAATTGCGCACAACTACATTTATCATCGGTCCTCTTGGTAATGCTTGTCAAAAAAAAAATATCACGACAATCATGACGATGAGCTTCCAATTACAAAATTTGATCTTCACCTCCCATTTTGTATCAATATATTGTGATATTGATGACATTTGTGAGCATTCAAAATGTATTATATAGTCAATAGACTAACAAGGCAACCACAATGAAAGAAAATGAGGACTTCATTTCAACATATTCATTGTTTCAATATGAACTACAAAACTTATTTTGTTTAGTACCTAAAAAAACATACCTTAATACCTAAAGGTACCTAACAAAACAAACTGCTCAAAACATTATTTTATTGCTACAAAATAAGATCAAAATGCTATCACCAACAATAAAATATACAAAAACTAATTGTTTGAGAAAACATCAACAATCTCCACTAAAATATACACATCATATCAGCAAGATGTCCTACTTCTATGGCACATGAGTCTTCTTAGTTGAACTGTTTTTGCCTTGAGTTTTGATAGCAGCTGCAGACCTAGTGAATAACTTTTTCATCCCTCATTATTTCAGGCTTGCTATTGGTAATGGCCGACTTTCCTTTCTATTTAAATCCTTGTCTTGGTATGTAGCTAATATCACCAGTCACAATATCAGACCTCTTTGTGACCTTTGCACCAGTGCTAACAACTCTTCTACTTGGCATTTCAGGCTGCACAAACAAATTACTGAAATTATAAGGCAATAAATATGATTAAGTGAAGAAAATTCTACAAACTACTTACATTAAGAGTGGTAAAAACATCTTCGGCTTGGTATATTCCAATCCCCACAATCCTTAGCCTTTTAAAAGGTCTTGTATGTCCTCCACTGACAGAACTGGTTTGGCTCTCTTGAGTCATTCCTCTTCCTCTCTCACTACCCCTTCCTCGACCACTTATAAAAGCCTGTGTATGGACACTCAAATCAACATATATTTCAATTAAACAATAATTTTTTGATTACATAAAATGACATGTGTTTGAGTAGAAGTTCCCCCTGATTGACTTGGAATAGTTGAGATATTTGGAAAACTTGAACCACCTGATACATTGCCTTTTTTTCTACCTCTTTCTCTAGTAGCACTTGCAATGTTTGTGGTGTCCTGATTATTGAGATATTAGTATACTTAAAAAAAATTAATATTGGCAAATAAATAATTATCCCTTTTGCTGGTAAGATGTTCCAGCTGCATGACTTGGACCACTACCCCTTGCTCTCCATCTTTCTCTACTAGTAGAAGTTCCAACCTATATTTTAAACGATTATTCCTTGTACTTAACAGAATGTACATTAGATAATGATTATAAAAATACTTGTGCTTAAGAAGATGTTCTAGATGATTGACTTGTACCGGGTTGATCTCTTGTAGGACATCTTCTTTTAGTATGACCTTGTGTACTACATTTGCTACAAATAATTACAGTACCACATTTTCTAAGTTTTTCAGTTTTTCTACTTTCATCGGCCTCCTTTCATCTAACTTTACTTGGTCTCCAGGAAACTTCCTGATCTTTGGTGGATTCACAATAGGATTATTTAATATTGGCCACATTTTCATGTTATTCATTGGTTGAATAAAAGGAGTATATGTGCTGAGGTAGTTATCCTTGTGATATCAGGTGTCCACAAAATTAATAGGCTCATATTCCTTGTGGTGAAGGGCAGCAACACCATGAGGACAAGGAATGTCCCTAAGATGCCAAGCTCTGCAACTGCAACTGCAATTTCTACTTACAATGTCAACAATATGAGTACAACCCCTATCAACAATCTCAAAACTCCTTTTCCCATCCCAAGACAAATTGCACTGCATTGACTTGTCAATATTTTCTTGTAAAATCTTCAAAGCCATGGGAGAAATATCAGTGATCTAAGTATTTGAAAACTGTCTCAACTCACCAATTCTTTTCATGATCTTCACCCTAATCTTATCAAGCATTATGATAGTTGTTTTGAACCATGCAGGAAGTACCCATGCATTAAAACTCTATGCCATATTATTGTCCACAACATCACATTTGCAATGTAAGGCTACGTACGATACACCCTTGTGGTGGGGTCCTTCCCCGAACACCGCGCATAGCGGTAACTTTAGTGCACCGGGCTGCCATTTTAACATCACATTTGCAATGCTCTTCAAAGTATCTTTTGCACCATGTTTTCAAATTATACCACAAAAGATCATCCAAACAATCCCGCCCCAACATCTTCATTATTTCTATATTCTCCTTCAATTCTGCTTTAAATGTGGATTTTGCAATCTTTCAAAATACTCTTTTTCTTTCTATCCATTTCCAGATTTTAGACTAATTAGCAAGAACATATCTTGCACATTTTTTGTGTTCAACCAGTGGTAGCAACTCTCTTACAGTTATTTCAGTCCCTAACAAAAACAAAATAAGCATATTAATCTACAACTATATTAGCTATACCAGCAGTTGTTTTAACAAAAGAAGCAAATACTTATTAAGAATAGAGTCAAACCTTTTGCATATCAAATATGATTCTCAATTGATGACCTTCTCCAAGCTCAAGGTCATTCTTCAGCAGTTTAAGAAGCCACCCCCATGTAAATTGGTTCTCAACCTCAACAACTGCCTAGGCAATAGACAATATTTGGTGGTTTTCATCTCTGCAAATAGCCACTAACAATTGACCTTTGGACTCACCTTTGAGGAAACAACCATCCAAACCAATCAACCTTATAGCACCTCTAAAGAATCCTTTATTTAAAGCATGCAAACACATATAAAAATCCTGAAAGATTAACTGTCCAGTCTCATCAGCATCTCCAACCTTTACAACACAAGTGCTACCGAGATTAGATCTCAAAATCTCATCCCTGTAAAAAAAATTCTACCATACTCCACAATGTGATAACCCCATAATATCTTGTAGCACTCTAGATCTCTCTTTTCTCACAGTTGTCCTACCAACATGAATATCCAACTTCTTTCTAATGGTCTCATGTAACTGAACAACTCTAATATTTGGTTATTGACTAATTCTGTCTTTATACTTACTTGTCAAAAATTTTGAGTTGCAACGATAGTTAAAAGTTGATCTCAAACAAATATGAATAGGATTGTATTTTTTAACAATAAAATTCACACTGCTCTTATCCTTGCTAGCACACAACAATCAAGGACAAGTGTCTTTGCAGCACCTCACTCTAACTCTGCCAGGCTCATTCACATACTTTTCAATTTAAATCTTTTCTCGAATCACATATCTGGTTACTGCCAATCTAAATTTTTCTACACTTGAAAAAAAATCTTAATTTTCAAATAATTTTTTCAGAAGTTTAATAAAAAAACAACTCTATTTTTTTTGTTCTTTCTTCTCAGAGGTTGTTTCACTACTTCATCAACCTCTTCACCATCTCCCTAACCTACTTCATCATCTAATTCAAAGCTAGGAGCTTCATCACTTAGGTAGTAAGGTTCATCACCTCCTAGTTTATCAACTATGCTATCCCTAGTGCAAACATTTGTCTCCTCATACCCTATACTTGGACCTTTTTCACCAACATTAACTTGTTCATCTGTTTTGCCTCTACTTCTTCTTTGTGACCTATTGAAATGTCTTTTACTAGCCTATATCAATATATTCTTGATGGACATCAGTGTCAACATCACTGTCTCCACTAGTATTTTCTTCTAAGTCTGAATCATCCTCTAAATTATCATCACTTGGATCGTTATCTACTGTAGGGTCAAAAGAGTTGGAAGATATATTAGAAGGAGGAGGCTCATCAGGAGGGTTGGAAGGAAAATTGGGAGTACAAGGCTGAAAATTAGGGCTAGAAGCATCACCCTCATTAATAGGGTTAAAATATTCCTCACCTACCCCATTGTCATTTGTATTGGGGACATACTCCAATTCAAGTGGGGCTTGATCAAGTTCACTCACTACTAAAAAAAAATGGAAAACCGACCACAAAAACTGACCACAAGTGGTCGGTTTTTTTCATTTTTCGACCACAAAACCGACCAAAATTTTTGGTCGAAAAAGCAGCGGTAGCTTTTTAAAAACCGACCACGAGTGGTCGATCTTTTAAAAAATATATATATTCATTTTTAAAATTTGTTATTATTTTATTTAAATAAAAAAAATAATTTTAGGGAAAAATAAACCGACCACAAGTGGTCTATTTTTTATAAAATTAATTTTATTAATTTAACTAAAAACCAACCACGTGTGGTCGATTTTTATTAAATTAATTTATTAATTTTATAAAAAAATCGACCACTTACCGACCACTTGTGGTCGATTTTTAACAAAAATTAATTCAAAAAAAATATTTTTATGATTTTGTGAGTATCTAATTGCTTACTTACATTCAGAAATAATTTCTTTTGATATTTATTGAGTTTTATTTTGTTCTTTATTTCATGTAGCAAGTGTGTTTTCATAATTCATTTTTTTTTCATCTTATAAAATCATTTAATAAAACAAAATATTTCAATGACCTCGAGTATATATTATATATTATAACCTTAATTTAGAGTTTTTACATAAATTAACTTCATAATAATCTATAAAGATACTGAATAATAATTAAATTACATTAATAGATTACTCCATTCAGTTCATTTACTTGTTGTGTTTATGTTTTACACATCACTACTAAAAAAACCAACCACAAAAAGGGTTAGAAAAAACCGACACTTGTGGTCAGTTTTTTAATTATTTTAAAAAAATTATTCAAAAAATATTATAAAATATCAAAATAAATATTCCAGTAATTTTTATATTAATTATTTTATATTTTAAAATTAAATTTTTTAAAAATAAGAAAAACGACCACTTTTTTTAAAAAATTTAATTTAAAAATATTTCCAAAAACCAACCACAAGTGGTCGGTTTTTTAAAATTATTTTTTAATTAATTTTTTAAATAAACCGACCACTTGTGGTCGGTTTTCTTATTTAAAAAAAAAATATTTTTAAAAAGCGACCACTTGTGGTCGGTTTTTATTTAAAATAAAAAGAAATTAATTTTTAAAAATCAACCACTTGTGGTCGGGTTTTATTGAAATTAAAAAATTAAATTAAATTTTAAAAATGACTACTTGTGGTCATTTTTAATTTAAACAATATTAAATTTTTAAAAACCAACCACATGTGGTTGGTTTTAGATTTAAAAAAGATAAAAAGTAAATAATTATTTTTAAAAAGTAATTATATCCCATATATAATATTGTTATTAATAAAAATAATATACTATATTATGTAATATAATTATTGTTATTAGTAAAAATAATATATTAGATTACATATATAATATAATATATTTACTTTATTAAAAAATAATTTAATATATTATTTTTTAAAATTATACTGATTACATGTAGTCAATAACCAATATAATAATAATAAAAATCAATCAATATAACGTGAAAAAACTCACACTAAAAATATATCAAATATAATATACAAATTTTGTATAACGTAATCTTTATCTTTTTCTTATGTTTCAATATATAAAATAAATATTTTCCTTTATACATACGTTAAATGCTATTAAACATGCATAATCTTTATATAATAAATATGTGTATATATATATATCATGCTGTTGGGATAGACCATTGAAAACTGTTGTATACGTATTTGAAAGATGAAAACTTATCTTTATAGTACATATTTGAAAGGTGATGATTAGAGTACGTATTTACAGTCATAATAATGTAATATATAACCGATAATTCATCATAATATAATGAACGTGTTCTATTATAAGGTAATATACTTGTGGATGTGATATATCTATTACGAATTCAAGAGTTTATATATATAAATCTCTCTCTCTCTCTCTCTCTCTATATATATATATATATATGTATATATTTAGATATTTATATATGATGTAGTGATCGATTGATGAATGATGTAGTCAAAACCTAGTACTTGTGTACGTATGTGTGATATATATAGTATGAACTTAGAACTTGATATAGTCGATAGTGTGTATATGTGTGTGTATGTATAGGTATATATATATATATATAGTATATACATAATATGCAGTGAAGGTATACTAATAATATAAGATAATGTAATCTATAATTCATTCGAGTATTTGTGAAATACGTTGTATATTATTATGGGATAGTAAAATCGTGTATGTGATGTTTATTGTACGTATTTTAAAGCTGACAGACAATTGAATATATGTATATGTACGTATATCCCGTGTAGTGACGTATGTAGTAATCGAAAGCTAGATAACTAAATTTATATATCAAACTATTGAGGAAGTCGATATACTATTTTCGATCAATGTAGACACGCATATTTTTTTGAAGTTGTAATAACGTAAGACTAGTATTATGAGGTATATGCATGAGAGAGGGAGGAAGGAAGCAGGGGAGGGGGATTAACACGTTGTATTGCGAGCGAGGTATATATATATATATCAGTGAATTTTGTAAATTACGATAAACTTTTGGTTAATTAGTTTTTAATTACGATATTGTATATATATAAATATATAAAATATCATAATTTGCAAAATTCATTGATATTATTCTATTACTGAGGAAATATACTACTCCTGTTAATGTGTTGATAAAATAACCAAGTATTTGATTTATACATATACGCATTGCGTTAAATATGATGATAACATAATTAATTATATGATTTAATCATTTTATTAAAATTGAGCACATGTGATTATTTTTCGATAATAATTATTATAAAAGTAAATTGAACACTTATATTTTAATTTGTGATCATTTTTGTAAAATTTTATATAACTTAATTAATTAATTTATATTTTAACTAATTTTTAATTTTTTTAACTAATTAAAATATTTTTTTTAATAATTCACGATGTGGTCGGTTTTCGTGAATTATTAAAAAAAATATTTTAATTAAACCCGACCCGCCCCATAAGTTTTAAACATTATAACTGGAAAAAAAACCCAAATCAACCCCCCCCCCCACACACACAAAAAAAAAAACACGATTCTCACATTTTCCAAATCCTTAAATCCTCTAAATCCGCAAATCTACCCCCATTTCCGCCGATTTCTGCCGCCCCAAGCTCCGGTAAGTTCCAAAAACTTTAACTCTTTGTTTTTCTTGTTAGATACTAGCTAAAGGGTCAAATTTATTATGTCTTGGTAGTAATTTTAGTTAGCTCAAAGTTAAAAGAGTATTTGTTGTAGTTATTATGCTTCATTACATAATTTTAGTTCGTTGAAAGTAAAAAAAGTAATGAAAATTTTGCTTTAGTTAGTTGAAGATTCAATTTTAGTTCAAGAAATATCCTTTTAGCTAGTTCAACATTCAATTTTAGTTGAAGAAATTTCCTTTTAGTTAGTTGAACATTCAATTTTAGTTATTATGCTTCATTACATAATTTTAGTTAGTTGAAAGTAAAAAAAATAATGGAAATTTCCTTTTAGTTAGTTCAAGATTCAATTTTAGTTCAAGAAATTTCCTTTTAGTTAGGTTAAGATTCAATTTTAGCTAAAAGTTCCCCTCTTTGTGTGTTTTAGCAAGTAATTTAGGAACTTTAGAGGTGATTTTAGCATAATATTGGTGGTTTGTTTATGGTGATTTTAAGCTAAAATACGAGAAAATAAGGATGCCAAGATTTTTGTTATTTTGCGTAATGATCAAGTTTTTTTAATTCTACTAGCCTAATGGGTTGCTTGAAATTTGATGTTACCGTTTGACAGAATCCGAATTCAGAAAAAGGATTGCTTTGCTATTTTTCCGATGACCGCTTATCTCTTTCACTTTAATTTAGGCCAAGCTAAGGTAAGTTGACTTCTCTCTAATTTGTTATAATGAAGCCTTGTTATTTTTCATATTGAAGTCTAGTGAAGCCGTGTGTGGCCTTGTTCGATTCACTAGCATTGTTGTTATCTTCGTGTTATTGTTCATATTAAAGTCTAGTGAAGCCGTGTGAGGCCTTGTTCGATTCACTAGCATTATTGTTGACATCTTGTTGGTCTTGTTGTTGCTTGTTTCTTGTATTGTGAACTTGAACTTGTATCATTTGGTTGGTACTTTAAAGGTGATTTATTTATTTACAATGTGACTTGTTAGGTGACTTAGTTATTTGAAAATGGTTAAGTGTAAGGACTTTAAAGGTGATTTTTTTTGTTTAGAATGTGGTTTGATTGATGTCTTAGTCACTTGAAAATGGTTAATTGTAGTGTCTTTAAAGATGATTTATTTGTTTAGAATGTGGTTTGATTGGTGGCTTAGTTGGTTGAAAATGGTTAAGTATAGGGACTTTGAAGAGAATTTTTTTGTTTTGAATGTGGTTTGATTGATGGCTTAGTTACTTAAAAATGATTAAGTGTAGGGTCTTTAAAGGTGACTTATTTGTTTAGAATGTGGTTTGATTGGTGGCTTAGTTACTTGAAAATGGTTAAGTGTAGGAACTTTAGAGGTGATTTATTTGTTTAGAATGTGGTTTGATTGGTGGTTTAGTTACTTGAAAATGATTACGTGTAGGGAATTTAGAGGTGATTTTTTTGTTTAGAATGTTACTTGGTTGGTGACTTTTTTAGTTGAAAATGGTTAAGTGTAGGAACTTTAGAGGTGATTTTTTTATTTAGAATGTGGTTTGATTGGTGGATTAGTCACTTAAAAATGGTTAAGTATAGGGACTTTTTTTGTTTAAAATGTGGTTTGTCAGGTGACTTAGTTGGTTGAAAATGGTTAAGTCTAGGGACTTTGAAGGGTTTTTTTTTGTTTTGAATATGGTTTGATTGGTGGCTTAGTTACTTGAAAATGGTTAAGTCTATGGACTTTAAATGGATTTTTTTTGTTTTGAATGTGGTTTGTTAGGTGACTTAGTTGGTTGAAAATGGTTAAGTGTAGGGACTTTGAAGGGAATTTTTTGTTTTGAATGTGGTTTGTTTGGTGGCTTAGTTACTTGAAAATGGTTAAGTCTAGGGACTTTAAAGGGATTTTTTTTTATTTTGAATGTGGTTTGTTAGGTGAATTAGTTGGTTGAAAATGGTTAAGTGTAGGGACTTTGAAGGAGATTTTTTTGTTTTGAATGTGGTTTGTTTGGTGGCTTAGTTACTTGAAAATGGTTAAGTCTAGGGACTTTAAAGGGATTTTTTTTGTTTTGAGTGTTACTTGGTTGGTGACTTTGCTAGTTGAAATGGTTAAGTGTAGGAACTTTAGAGGTGATTTTTTTGTTTAGAATGTGGTTTGAATGGTGGATTAGTTACTTGAAAATGGTTAAGTATAGGGACTTTGAAGTTTTTTTATTTGTTTAGAATGTGGTTTGTTTGGTGACTTAGTTGGTTGAAAATAGTTAAGTCTAGAGATTCTGAAGGGGAATTTTTTTTGGATGTGGTTTGTTTGGTGACTTAGTCACTTGAAAATGGTTAAGTCTAGGAACTTTAAAGATTTTTTTTTATTTTGAATGTGATTTGTTAGGTGACTTAGTCACTTGAAAATGGTTAAGTCTAGAGATTTTAAAGGGATTTTTTTGTTTTGAATGTGGTTTGTTAGGTGACTTAGTTGGTTGAAAATGGTTAAGTGTAGGGACTTTGAAGGAGATTTTTTTGTTTTGAATGTGGTTTGTTTGGTGGCTTAGTTACTTAAAAATAGTTAAGTCTAGGGACTTTAAAGGGAATTATTTTGTTTTGAATGTTACTTGGTTGGTGACTTTGTTAGTTGAAAATGGCTAAGTATAGGAACTTTAGATGTGATTTTTTTGTTTAGAATGTGGTTTGATTGGTGGATTAGTTACTTGAAAATGGTTAAGCATAGGGACTTTGAAGGAAAATATTTTTTGTTTAGAATGTGGTTTGTTAGGTGACTTAGTTGGTTGAAAATGGTTAAGTGTAGGGACTTTGAAGGAGATTTTTTTGTTTTGAATGTGGTTTGTTTGGTGGCTTAGTTACTTAAAAATGGTTAAGTCTAGGGACTTTAAAGAGATTTTTTTTGTTTTGAATGTTACTTGGTTGGTGACTTTGTTAGTTGAAAATGGTTAAGTATAGGAACTTTAGATGTGATTTTTTTGTTTAGAATGTGGTTTGATTGGTGGATTAGTTACTTGAAAATGGTTAAGCATAGGGACTTTGAAGGATTTTTTTTTTGTTTAGAATGTAGTTTGTTAGGTGACTTAGTTGGTTGAGAATGGTTAAGTCTAAGGACTTTGAAGGGAATTTTTTTCTTTTGAATGTGGTTTGTTTGGTGACTTAATCACTTGAAAATGGTTAAGTTTAGGGTCTTTAAAGAGATTTTTTTTGTTTTGAATGTTACTTGGTTGGTGACTTTGTTAGTTGAAAATGGTTAAGTGTAGGAACTTTAGAGATGATTTTTTTGTTTAGAATGTGGTTTGATTGGTGGATTAGTTACTTGAAAATGGTTAAGTATAGGGACTTTGAAGGAATTTTTTTTTGTTTAGAATGTGGTTTGTTAGGTGACTTAGTTGGTTGAAAATGATTAAGTCTAGGGACTTTGAAGGAGATTTTTTTATTTTGAATGTGGTTTTTTTGGTGACTTAGTCACTTGAAAATGGTTAAGTCTAGGTTCTTTAAAGGGAATTTTTTTGTTTTGAATGTTACTTGGTTGGTGACTTTGTTAGTTGAAAATGGTTAAGTGCAGGAACTTTAGATGTGATTTTTTTATTTAGAATGTGGTTTGATTGGTGGATTAGTTACTTGAAAATGGTTAAGTATAGGGACTTTGAAGGGAATTTTTTTTGTTTAGAATGTGGTTTGTTAGGTGACTTAGTTGCATGAAAATGGTTAAGTTTAGAGACTTTAAAGGGGATTTTTGTATTTTGAATGTGATTTGTTAGGTGACTTAGTTGCTTGAAAATGGTTAAGTCTAGGGACTTTAAAGGGAATTTTTTTGTTTTGAATGTGGTTTGTTAGGTGACTTAGTTGCTTGAAAATGGTTAAGTCTAGGGACTTTTAAAGGGATTTTTGTGTTTTGAATGTGGTTTGTTTGGTGACTTAGTTGCTTGAAAATGGTTAAGTTTTTGTAACTTGATCTAATTAGTTGAATCTGATTGATTGCGTAGATGGAACCTGATTATAACTGAATATATCAACGGAACAATGATAATAGAATGGGTATTAGAGAGGAATTTGTTGAAGGTGTCAAAAGATTTGTTGAACATGCTAAGACACTTGATATATGAACACGTTATCGGGTTATTCATTGTCCTTGTGTTAGATGTGATGGTATAAATCTTATAAGTGAAGAAGATGTAAAGGAACATCTTTATAGAAAGGGGTTTCACGAGGACTTTTTAAGATTGTATGGTATTCATGGGGATGTTGCGCAAAATAACTTTATTGTTGGAGAAAGTAGTACGTCTGCAGGGCATAATGAATATCAAGATACTAAGATGACAGAAATGGTGCACGATGCTTTTGGGATGCAACGCGGGGTTGACTTTAGGGAAAATGTTGAAGATGTTCCTAATAGCAAAGCGGGCAATTTCTACAAAGAATTACATGCTGCTAGTCATTCTTTTTTTGACGGGTGTTCACACTCTCGTTTGTCTGTTGCTGTTAGATTATTAAGTATTAAATCTGACTGGAATATTGCTGAAGGAGGAATGGACTCAATGATAGACCTTATTAAAGAGTTAGTTGACCCGACTTGGAGGTTCCTGATTCTTTCTATAAGGAAAAAAGATTGGTGTCAAAGTTAGGTCTCTCCTCGGTTAGAATTGATTGTTGTGAAAATGGTTGCATGTTATACTTTAAGGAAGATGCTAAGCTAGAGTTCTGTAAGTTTTTTCAACACTCTCGATATAAGCGTGGTTCTACTAGAAATAAAATTGTTATTAACGCGAAGCATTATTTACCTCTTACACCAAGGTTGAAGAGGTTGTATGCTTCAAACAGCTCAGCTCCTCATATGAGATGGCACAGTGAAAATAGAAGGCCCACTGGGGCTATGTGTCATCCATCTGATGGAGAGTCTTGGAAGCATTTTGATGCAACTTATCCAGATTTTGCAGCTGAGCCACGAAATATTCGATTGGGATTATGTGCGGATGGGTTCTCTCCTTTTTCAGTTGGTGGTGCGCCATATTCATGTTGGTCTGTATTTATCACTCTTTATAATCTTCCTCTTGAACTGTTGATAACTAGTCCCTATATATTTCTCAATTGTGTTATTCCTGGCCCGTGTAATCCAAAAAGCGGAATAGATGTCTACTTGCAACCTTTGATTAATGAACTTCAAATTTTATGGCATGATGGGGTTGAAACTTGGGACATCTCTCTTAAACAGAATTTTAATCTGCGTGTATATCTTTTGTGGATTGTTAATGATTTTCCTAGTTATGGAAGGTTGTCTGGGTAGATGACAGCTGGAAAGCTAGCTTGTCCATACTGCATGGAAAAACAAATTCTTTCACATTGAGACATGGAAGAAAAATTCATGGTTTGATTGTCATCGTTGTTTCTTGACACCTGATCATGAATTTAGGAGAATCAAGAATGCATTCAGAAGGAATAGAAGGGAACATAATGGTCCACCTCCAAGGCTATCTGGTCATGACGTTTGGGAAATAGTTCAGGATTTGCCTAAAGCCAGCGAGGAACGATTGTACAGGTTTGATGGATATGGCGTTTCGCATAACTGGACTAAGCAAAGTATATTTTGGGAGTAAGAATATTCTCTAGATAATTTACTTACAAATAATGTTGATGTCATGCATACTGAGAAGAACTATTTTGACAACTTGTTCAACACAGTTATGGATGTCACCGGCAAAATAAAGGATGATCCTAAGGCCAGACTTGACTAGCCAGAATATTACAACCGCAAAGAATTACACTTACAGAAGGGGCCCAACGGCAATGTTCTTAAGCCCAAGGCTAGTTTTACATTCAAGTTGGACCAAAAACGTCAAATATATGAGTGGGTTCAAAGTTTGAAGATATCTGATGGATATGCCTCAAATTTGGGAAAGAAGATTGATATGACACAAGGAATCTTGCATGGAATGAAAAGCCATGATGGTCATGTTTTCATGGAACAATTACTTCCAATTGCTTTTATTGGTTTACCTGAAAACATATGGAAACCAATAGCAGAGATCAGTTTGTTCTTCAAGGACTTATGTGCCACCACATTAAAAGAAGAAAATCTGGCGCGAATGGAAAGTAATATTGTTGTTATCACCAACAAGCTGGAGAAGATTTTCCTGCCAGCGTTCTTTGATGTGATGGAACATCTTCCCATTCACCTTGTACAAAAAGCTCGGCTAGGCGATTCAGTTCAAACTAGGTGGATGTATCCATTCGAACGGTAAGCATTTGTAACATATTTAAATTCATACATATCTTTTTTAAATATAGTAAACATCTAACCTTAACCTTGTACAGGGAAATTGGAAAATTGAAAAGGGGTCCCAAAAATAAACATAGGGTGGAAGGCTCTATAGTCGAGGCATATCTTGCAAAAGAAACTTCTCAATTTTATTCATACTACTTTCGTGATGAAGTTGCTTGTTTAAGAAATCGACCGAATCATCATCAGGACGATGTGAATGAGCCTCATTTGCAATCGATATTAATTTTCAATCAATCTGGTTGTAAGGCTAAAAAGACCATATCTCGCTACCTCACTCCCACGGAGCGCAAGTCAGCAACTTTGTATGTCATGCTGAATTGCTCGAAAATTGAGCCCTTTCTGAAGTAAGGAGATTAAAATTTTAACATATCTTATTTGTTTACTCATTCACTTAAAGAAACTAATTGTGTTTCCCATGTTGGATGTTCAGTTCATTTAAGACTCAATTCCACAAAAATCAAGTGTATCCATCCTTTGCAACATGGTTTAAAAATAAGGTTCGTAAGTGTATCAATATTTCTACAAAGTTTAAACATTTACACATTCCTCAACTAAAATATATATATGTATAATATTTTTAGGTACACTATTCACCAAATGCAGCCGCATATGATCAGCTCTTGAGAGATATTTTTCTGGGTCCAGTTTAAGCTAATCCAATGTCCCAATACAAAGTAAATGAGTTTAAATTTTTCATAGAACAACACTCTAGAACAAGGAAAACAAACAATAGTGGTGTTTGGATTAAGGGTGATGATGATGTTGATTACTTTGGCATCATACACAAGATCTTAGAACTGGAGTATGTTGGTTTCCCAATAAAAAAAATTATCCTCTTTCGATGTAAGTGGTTTGATCCAAACACAAGAGGCACAAGAGTACATATGGAGCATAACATCATTGAAGTGAACCACAATAGCTCGTATCCTATTTACGATCCATTTGTTCTAGCGCAAAATGCTAAACAAGTGTATTATGCTCCTTATCCGTTGCGCAATGACAAGTCTGATTGGTGGACTGTAATCAAAACAAAGCCTATAGGCCGAGTGGAAGTTGAGAATGTGCTGGAGACTGCGTATCAAAATGAAATGCAGATTGATCACCAGCTGGTGGACGTTGAATTAGTGAATGGTTTGAATTACCCAGAAAATATATTTGAAGAAGTTAATATTGCGGAAGAAGAGGCTGAGTGGGTAGGAGATAAGGAAACCTCCGAAGAAGGTGAATGGTTTAGTGGAGAGTCTTCAGAAGAGGAGGATTAGTTGTGTAGGTTGTATTTATTATGTATTGATGTTTTTATTCTTTGTACTTTATATTTACCTTTATGCTTCTTGTTTAAGATTGATATGTAATATACTATTTTACTTTGTTGTTTCCACTTTTCCACGATTTATATAGTAATAAAAATATTTTTGTCTATATGTCGTGTTGTTGGAGCTATTTGAAATGTGAATTAGTAACTTGAAATTATTTACTTGGAATGTTTTCTTATACATTCATTTTGCAGTAACTAACTACTTGTTAACTTAACATAATTTAGATGTCAGGCAGAGGTGACAAAGGTAAGACAAAAGTTGATACTACAAAACCAAAAAAGAATAGACAACCTTCGTCTTATAGACGATCGACAGGCATTCATATATCTGAGGGTCGGTTTGCTGATGCGCCAGCATGACCCTCATATTCTAGGTCGTCTGAGGATTCAATACCTACTCCTATGCATGTGGGGCCACTACATGGGTCTGCAGTCTGCACCGACTTATTCTACTGCTATGATCGTGCCACCGCCAGCACAGTACAATCGGACAGCCGTTGGCCCCTCCAGACATATACCATCATCGACACCCTCCTGCAGCAGTCACGCAGCTTCGCACAGTGATTCTACTGGATCTATTGGGTTGTCAGATCTTCAGCTTGGAGGCACTCCATCTGGTGCTTCAGATCCTCCCACGCCAGTGCATCCACCATCACTTACTAGGCAGCCAGGAGACTGAGATGATTCTGGGATGATTTATCTTATTCCAGTTGCAAGAGGGTAAGATTTCTAAATATAATAACGTTACTCATTTTTTCATTACTATATTATTATGCTCTATGAAATTACTATTTGATCTTGTGTTGTAGGTTTAGGCCGGATGCTGGAGTTGGACAAAAGGCGTGAATATGCATTACTCGGAATTTCAACGGCTACTGGACCACCTGGCAAAAGGTTCCAGAACTTGACAAGGATAGAATGTTTGAAGAATTTAAGGTAAGGATTTAACTTATCGACTACTTATTAGCACTTTATTAGAATAAAAGATTGAATATTATATATTTGTTGTAGAAATTTTACTGGTGGGATGATGCAAATACATTTCTTATAAAGAAGAACTTTTTCATAAAATGTAGAGCCAAATTTAACGATCTCTTGGATTATGCCCGAAAGAAATTGGTAAAACCTAAGTGTATTCTTGAAGCCGCATGGTAACTGTACCTTCGCCATTGGAGTAGCGCAGAATACCAATTGTTGAGTGAAAAAGAAAAGAAAGCCTGGGCATCATCCAAGGGTGTCTCCCTACATACTGCGAATGCCAGAAGTACTCTTGCTGTGAAGAAAAAAATGGTATGTAACTTTTACAGTTTTAATTGTTTGTTTCTATTTAAATTTTCTTATTATTTGAACATTGATAATTTTTTCATATGCAAAAAAAAGAAAAGGGTAGGGAAATACCAACTGATGAGCTATTCGAGAAGACTCATCTGAAAAGGAAAAAGAACCCGACTGATGAAGATGTTTGGGTTGAAGCTCATGTAAAAGTTGTCCACATAAGAAACAAATTTTGAATTTATGAATCTTTTTCTCAAAGTTGATATTATTCAATTAGAACTGCTTTAATATTTTTTGACTTTTAGTATTAACTTTACTTTGAATATAGGACGAATATACGCGTCTTGTTGGTGAGTATCGTAGTAGTCATCCTCCTAAAAGTCAGGGTGACCCAATACCACAACATGTACAAGAGGAGTTATGGACAAAAACTGTGGGTCCTGAAAATAGAGGCAATTTCTACGGATACCACACAAAATTTTTTAGCGATAATATTAGGTGTTTGTCCGGCGTTGCATACTCTAGCTCTTCAGTTGATAGAGAAACCATTGAAAGACTATAAAATACAATTTCTCAACTTACTGAAGAGCTTGCTGAACAGTGAGAGAGGTTTGATGAACAGAGAGAGAGGCAGAGGAAGACGGAGAAGGAAACAACATCATAAATCAAGATGCAACAGCAGCAGTTCAGCTCTTTCATTCAGACTGCGGGGGTTATTTCTCCGTGTCCCGGTGATGCAGTTCGGGCTGCAAAAGGTCTAGGCCCCCGGGATGATTTCATCACGGATGATAATATGGAAGACGGGGACGAATTCGATGATGATGACTTTTAGTTTTTTTATTTTTGTATGTGTTCTACTTTTAATTTAGACATTTTGTTGTATGAAACTATTGTTGTAGTTTTTTCATACTAACTTTTGTTGGATATTTTGTATGTGTTGTACACTTTTGAAAGTATTTACATTTG
Organism: Capsicum pubescens; assembly: GCA_030864215.1. NCBI lineage: Eukaryota > Viridiplantae > Streptophyta > Magnoliopsida > Solanales > Solanaceae > Capsicum > Capsicum pubescens. The sequence goes on along the minus strand of CM061544.1, from coordinate 256,435,289 downwards.
GTTTTTGGTTGTTGTTGTTGCTGTATTTGATTTGGTTACTACTGTATTGGATTGTTGTTGTTGCATGCTGTATTTGGATTTTTATTTTTATTTTTTTCTTAATTTCCCCAAAAAAGTGGTCGGTTTTTGAATTTTTTTTCCAGAAAGCCGACCACAAGTGGTCGATTTTATATTAAATTAAACCAACCACTTGTGGTCGATTTTTTATCAAATTAATTAATTAATTTATTAAAAAAGCCGACCACGTGGTCGGGTTTTTTCCTAAAATTATTTTTTAAAATTTTAATAAAATAATAATGAATTTTAAAAAATATATTTATTTTTAAAAAAGTACCACTACTTTACCGACCATACATTTTGGTCGGTTTTGTGGTCGAAAATTGGGGAAAACTGACCACATGTGGTCAGTTTTCCCTTTTTTTTATTAGTGCATCCACTAAAAGAATTTTTATCCATTCATTTTAGTTATAGTTGTATTTTTTTCACGCTTGCTAAGAAAAATAATAAGGACAAGGTATTATTGATTAAGTTACCCTATTTATTATATGTCTATTGAGAATTATACGATATCAATAAGAACTGTAAGAGTGAAGCTGAAAATTAATGTAAACTTTAATTTTGTATTAAAAATTCTTTGGATTGATTTTTTTGAGCTAAAGTGATTGTTAATTAAAAATAAATGGAGTTTTAACTAAAAAGTAATTTAATAAGTGACAAGAAGAGATCAATAATAAAAGTCCAAGTGGGAATGGTCTTAACAAAAATAATAAGGGCATAAATAAAAATATATTAGAAAAAGTCACCACTAATTGTCACGTGTCATAATCTTACTTAACAAAAAAAAGTGAAATAATCCCCTATCCCCAATTTAAAAAAGGAAAAAAAAAGTGAAATACCTAAAATACCATTGTGAGGACTACCAAAATTTGTTATTCCTCTATCCAGTTTAAGTGTCTTATTTCTTTGTTAGTCGGGGCTTTGAGCTGTAGGTGACAAAAGAGTTTGAAAATGAGGTGTAGGTGACTCAAGTCTTAATAATTGAGTGGAGGTGACAATTACTTTATTATGGATTAAGAAAGTTGAGAAATTTTGGAAATAACCCACAATTTTTTAAATTTACACTTTGATCCAAATGTTAGTTAATATAATGAAAAACAGAGGAAAAAAAGGTGTGTTTCTCTCTCTTCTCATCCGTTGTTGCTATCTCTCTCTTCGAAATTTTTGTTGGTCATTGTTGTTGCTGCTTTATTCATCATCTTCTGCTTCATTATCATCATCTTCTACTTCACTATCATCTTCTTCTTCTTCTTATCGGCCATTGTTGTTGTTTTTACCGCTACTGCTGCTACTTTACTTGACCAATTTTTTAGGTGAAATTTTGTTTCGTACATCACTTTGCACTTTGACATTACTTCATAGGTGACTTTGGTAAGTAAAATTAAGATTTTTAGTTGAATTTGTCATCTGGGTACACTGCTACTGCTGTTTTTTCAATAATGAATAGAACCCGTCCATGAATATAACATAAGAGCCCACAATTTAAATAGATCACTCAGTCTGTTACAACAGATACATATTTTATTGCAATAGAAGACTCATATATTGGATTCATGTTTATGGTTCTTTAGTGCCTGTAACATGAATCAAACAGATGTGTTATCTGTTGCAACATATAATTATTTTATTGCAACAGATAATTATTCTGTTGTAACAGATAATTATCTATTGGAACAGATGAGAAATCTGTTGCAACAGATCTTTATTCTGTTGTAACGGATGAGTAATGTGTTTGGAACAACACAACACAGCTCCCGCCACAAACCCAACAGATAACCCATATGTTTCAACTCTTGTTATTGATACTGGATTCAAATTATTTCTTGATGTAGACACCTAATTTTGTCTCTCCTTGAAATTATTTTTTACCATTTCTTACCCCCTGTCTTACTGTACAACCCACACCATTCCATAATTTCCCCCCCAAAAGGACATAAAATAACCAAATTCCTAACAACCTTGACACCTTACCCTAAAGAAAATAACAATCCATCCACCTATCACCCTACCGCATATACCCCACACCCCCTACCCTACCCATATGATCCCCACCTCCTTAACAAACTCACAAAAAAAAAAGAATATACGCACACAGAAGAGAATTCAGGGGGAATTCTATTTTCCATATATAGCAAAACACATATACTCCTTTTTTTTTTTGGAATACTCACAGACGCACATACAGATCACAAAAACACAGAATTTCACACACACAATACTCATCCTCGCACTGTTCACACAGCACACCAAAAATACACACTACACAAAGATCCTCACAAGAATACAATTACATGTAGACACATAATACACAATTTCACACACATAATACCCATCCTCACGCTGCACACACAACACACCAAGAACACACACTACACAGATATCCTTACTGGAATACATTTATACACAAACACACATCTCCATTCATCACCACATCTCCATTCAACACCTACGCAGAATTCCTCTCTCACACACAGAGAATACACATACACCTTTCATGGTGAGCTAGTCGGAAAAACCTAAAAAGAAAGAGGGAGATTGAAAAAATAGATCACAAAGGGGGAGAGAGATATAAGAAACAAAGATGATGAACGGAGAAGGGAGACACAACTTTTTTTGGTGACGTTGTCACTTGAAAAATAGATTCATCACAATCCAGGCCACCCTTCACTAAAACCCGCCGAAAAACGTTATTGCACCCAAGTTCTGAGTCATTTTTCTATATTTTTTGTTACTGTCGGAGCTTCGACAAGACGCGAAAGACAACCCGCCCCCAATTCCAGGGAGATTCATTTAAGGGTAGTTGGAAATGGTAGTTTGAGGTTTATCCAACGGTTTTGAATTTGTTTCGATTGTATTTTTCAATACCGAGTTGGTGTTTTTCATTATTGAGGTCGAATTCATAGTTTTTTTGGACGCAGTTCTATCTTCCATATATCAAAATCAACAATTGAGGTTTAATTTTATTCCCCTTCTTTTATTTTACTATTTATGGTCTTCGGTGTTATGGATTGAATTTTTTATGTGTTATTTGATCCTTGTTGGTGATGAAGAGTTGTTTGGTATTGATTCGTTGTGGGTTGCCTCGATTATGGATGGTTTGATGAAATGATATTTTGTTTGAGAATTAAGATTGGTTGTTTGGGGCAAAATAAAAAATTGATAAAGTGAATATTGTTGTTTTGATTCATTGATGTCGTTGATTGTGATAGTGCCACGATAGGTCAAGATTGGTAGGAAAATAGTAGGCTCGGGTAGGCAAATTTAGAACTTATGGTTTGTGGAATGTTTAGAATATTTGTTGAATGATTTTGTTTACCGTATTTGGATCAATTGTATTCATTTGTCGGGGAATACCCCAAACAAAATTATATTTATTCACTGGGGAATGCCCCGAAGTATTTTGTACTTGGAGGACATCCGTGAAGAAGGCTCGAGGCATCGGGTAAGCATTGGAACGTAGTTTAGGATTAGTGTAGGTTAGCGTAGGTTTACATTTTTGCATTTTTCTATTTTGGTGCTGTATAATTGGACTGGACATTATATTTTTGGGATTTATTTTGTTTGTGTTTGTTTGTTCAATTATTGTGTGTTTTATGTGGTTTATACACTCTTAGTGTCAAATTAGCGGATATACTCCTCAAAGCGACCGTGGTTGAACCATAGAACCGAGGGGTGCCTAACACCTTCCCCTCAATCAACAGAATTCCTTAACTTGAATCTGTGTTTGCAAATCAGTTTTAAGAGTCAAATCATTTTGAAAAGGGATTTTTCAAAGGTGACTTAACACATCAGATTTATGTCAAGTGGTGACTCTGAATATAATTGTGAAATGAATTCTTTTTGAAATAAATCTTCATTTTGTCATTTAATAATAAAAATTCTTTCAAACTTAAAATCAATCTTTTGGTTTAAAAAGGGGTGTGACAGCTCTGGCGACTCGACTGGGGAGTTTTTTTTCAGAATTCGAGCTTATTTTTGGAGTTGTATCGGCTTAGTTTGTCATTATGGGTGTATAAACATTGTTTGTGTTATCATTTGTGTTTATTTTATCATTGTTGAGTGCTTACGTTCTACGTGTTTACAGTTTTTCTTTATGTGTTACCACTTTATATCTGGTATCATTTGCATAACTAGAGTCAATTCTTTCTGCAACAAGTCCCGGAGTGCACGTCATGTACATGAACTCTAGTTGAGTCACCCTTATTTTAGGAGGGGGAGCCGTCGGACGTATGGAGTGGGTGGAAAGCTTTCGCAGCCACTATCGATTATACGTTCCCCCGAACAGCCTTGTTAGTGGACCCCTACGTAGGTCAGTCTTTAGGTCATGCTTATTTGTATCATATTGAGACCTAGTGGGACCCACTTGATCCTACATAGGAGGCTCACCTTAAAATCATCCCTACATGCTAAATATTACATTTTTTAGGGTAATAGAGTCATTTAACAGACTGATTCGGGGAAAGCATGTGCAAGAATAAAAAGAAAGTGTATAGGCAAGGAAAATTTTGAAAAAAAAAGAAAAACAGAAAAAGAAAAAAAAGAATTTCGTAGTTGTTTAGAGTTTTTATGGTTTTTATTTTCCATAATCCAAAAAATCAAAAAGAGTTTTACCTTTTGCACTCATTTTTTTTTTTTTTAAAAAAAGCATTAAAAAGATTTTCCTTTTATTTCTTTAGTAAGCATTCATAATTGAAAAACTGCCAAAAGATTTTTTTTCAATAGGATATTTTTATAAAAGAAAAACTCAAAAAAAAGATGGTAGAAGTTTTGTACATTTCATATAACGAAAATGCCAAAAATATTTTTCTTTCATAGTTGGTGTCATTTTTATGTGAAGTGTCAAATTAAAAACCCAAAAAAGATTTTATTGACGTTTTTATCGTCTGTCTTTGGTCGTATCTCTTAAGTCAAGGTTCAGCTTGTTATTTAGCCATTAATTGTCTAATCTGGATGAACTACGCACCCCTGATTCTTCTCTCTCGGGAATGAGATACGTAGGAAGCCTATTGTGGGTTCGGAAATCTTATTTTAAAAATTTAAAAATATTTTATTCACTCTTTATTAGAGTAGGTGTTTCATATACATATTTAAAAGAAAACTATAAAAAAAATTCTTTAATAGGTTCAAGTTTCATTTTCGTATGAGATTCAAAATCGAAAACCCAAAAAGATTTTCTTTGGTAATCATATATTTAATTTTGTATAGGGATTTTTAAGCTGAAAAATTTAAAAAGATTTTCGTCAATTCGCTTGACAGTTTGTTATTTTTTTTTCTTTATAAAGTTTCAAGAAAACAAAAGAAATAAAGTTGATGGGTCATTTTGTGGCCAAACTTCACGAACTACGCACACCTGATTCTCCTCTCTCGGGAGTGAGATATGTAGGCGCCCTTCTTGGGTTCGGTAATCTTTTAAAAAAAAGGAAAAAGAGGTTTTGAAAAAGTGTTGAACTCTAATACATTTGTTATTTTATATTGAGTCAGTTTAAGGTGGTTGGTTTGTGGCATTCTAGCTGGTCCTCCAGATCACACCAAATCCAAGGAAGGGTTAGTTGTGTCCAACAAGAATATAGATAATGACATCCTGGATGATACAAAGAGTCGGGAAAATGAGAGTTTAAATGAAGAGAATTTGATACTAAGACAGCAAATGATAGAAATGTATCGATCTTGGGCCAGTGGGTTGTCTCCTCCTCCATTCCCCACTATTGACCCTGCAAATACCTTGAATTTTCTATCACAATTGCAAAGTCAGTTTCCTACTGTTGTTGATGCACCACAGCATGCCTCAGAATTCATTCCAAGCCAAAAGTGTCTCAATACTTCCATCACTCATTCTCTATCCCTTCAATATAAATCTAACACATTGACAGCTCCACCTACTGTCTGTACTTTTGTTGCTCAACCTTCTACTGAGGCTTCCACTCTAGCTATCAATCCAACGGTTGTGCTGCCCTAATCTGCTAATGGACCCATGTTCAAGGCTCTTGATGATAATTACTATACTCTTGAGCCTACAGTTAAGTTAAGTGGACCGCCAAAATTTCTTAGCTAGAAGCCCAGCATGCCAGAAAAGCCAGAGAAAATAGTAGGGAAAATGAAGAGTGTAGAAAATGATATGAAAAGTTCCCTGGGACTTGTGGGATATGAAGATGTTTCATATAAAAACTGGGGCTTGTTTTCAAGTGTTAACCTTCCTCCAAGCTTTGAGACATCAAAATTTGGGGAACCTGATGGACAGAAAGATTCTGTGAAACATTTGGGATGACATTGCAATCAATCAAGAAAAACTGAAGGAAAGAAGAAGGAAAACACACCTATTGTCATGCCAGGTCCAAAGTAGAGTTTGAGAGGTCCAACCCTCCAATACTGTCAGTCTCAATCCCGAGCTTACATATTAGATCCACATAACCACTTACAACAAGGTTTCTTTCTCCAAAATTCAAGAAATCCCATTTCACTTCCTCAATATCCTTTGAATAATGCACAGTCATGTGCTCATCTATCTTTCTATCCTCAATGGCGTTCCCTAGTCCCTCAACGTCGTCCTCGACCCCTACAAATTTACTAAGGAACCTCTAAATCCAAGTTTCATTCGAGGCCAGAGTTTGCAATGAGGAGAAAGGCAAAGGATAATTTCACGCCAATTGGGGAGTCCTATACCAGTTTGATCCAGACATTGAGACAATGGGGAATGATTACTCCTATCCCTGGGTATACTCCTAATCCACATTCAAAATATTTTGATCCTAATGTACGATGTGCTTATCATTCTAATATGCAAGGTCACAGTACTGAAGATTGTCGTATTTTGAAAAGAGAAATAGAGAAAATGATTCAAGAAAAATTAATTGTGGTGCAAAATATTGACACCTCAACCGTCCCACAGAGTTCTTCACCAGCACGTGGTACTGCACAATATGTGGGAAGCAATGAGTTAAGCATGGGGACCCAGAACTTATTTGTTGAAGGAAATATGTCTGATCATGGTGGAAGCTCTAGTTATACTGATATGCAAACCAGTGGCTAAGTTATCAGGTTGAGCAATTGAGAAGTCACCCCTCTCCCAACTAGGAAGAGGTATGGTAGTTTGTTTTGTTTTCTTTTCTATTTTTCAAATTATTTTAGGGTTGTAGTTTGGGATCTATCTTGTTTTGTCCTTTTGTCATTTATGTTCAAACCCTTCTATCTTTTATTTCAACTAAACAAAGTGTCCCTTTCCCTTTGTGTTTTAAATATGTGTTGTTTGTTTTCTTTTTACAGTACATTTTATGTTGATTCTAGTTATATGACATGTGTGCAAAATTTTCATCCGGATCTTAAAATCCAATTTAACCATAAAACATTGAATCAGAGTGCTAGGTTAGAAAAAATATCTGAGAAAATAGGTGGAGTGCTGAGACATTTGGTGACAAGTTGAAGTCTTCTTTGAAAACTAAGGAAATTATTTTGAGAATCACTAGAATAACTTGGTCATCAATCGAAAGACATGTCCCAATTATGTCAAATAGTGGCCGCGTGATCCCTATATCAAGAGAAACAAGAAGATAAGTAGCTCCACAAAAGCATGGATCATTCGATGCGAGGGATGTACAACAAAGATGGAGTTGTATGTTTGACAAGTGTAGAAGAAGAAGTGGCACACATGCTCAGTTAAATTTAGTGTTGTTAAAGTGTCACTAATGATCTTCATTTTTCATTTCATATTGCATGATATGTACTTGCATTTTCAAGGATTGATATGACGAAGACATTTCATTCTTCTATTCAAATATTGTGTCATCCTTTGTTTACCCCATTTAAGCCTTAGTTTTATTTTTTTTCATACACCTCTTTTGGAATCAAGATAGAGTCAATAAAGCTAAAAAGAAAAGTGTCAAGCAAAAGAATAAAGTCAGAAAAATTTCAAAAAGAAGAGAGAAAAATGTGTCCAAAAAGAAAGAAAAGAGAAGAATGTCAAGAAAAATAGAGGCAGAAAAGTTCCAAAGAGAAAAGAGTTAATAAAAAAAAGAACGGAAGAAATCAAAATCAAGAAAAACAACAAGTTTTTGAAACTACGTGAGACCTGATTATCCTCTCTCGAAGGTGAGATACGTAGGCTGCCCTACTCTGAGATCAGTCCAATCAAATAAATAATTTAAAATCACCCAACCAAAAGAAACTGGGGCATGAGTTAATCCTCATTGTTTGAGTTGATTCCAAAAGTTGTAAGTCCTGCCCCACTTCAAGTGTCGTTTGGGCCTCATGCCATCGTTTCTTCTAACCTTATCCAAAAGCCAAGTTACGACCAAAGAAAGACCTTCAGATCAATCTTTGAGGATGTTAAGGCTAAGCATAGAAGGGATATGATGATGTATTTGTGAATTACTTGTCTTCCTCAGCATAAGGAATTAAGAGAGAAATAAAATGAGAGAGTCTTATTGGTGAAAATCCTCCCAGACACCGTAAGATGATGGTAAGTTAAGAGAGATAAATATAAGATAGTCTTATCGGTGAAAACCCTCACGGGCACTGTAAGGTGATGGTGAGTTAAGAGAAATGAAAATAAAAGAGTCACATTAGTGAAATACCCTCACGAACACCATAATACAATGATGAGCTGAGAAAACAAATGAGAGAGGCTTGTTGGCGAAAACCCTTCAAGGCGCCACTAGTCGAATGATGTCTTAAATGCAATTGAACTAAGGAAGCAACTCAGTTTCAAAGCCATTAACTCAACAACAATTGGTAGAAAGTTTGGATGGAAAGATCAGACAACTTTATCCAAAATGCATGGCATAATCATTAGAGTTGACTGTCATTTTTAGATAAATTTTTCATTTCTTTGTTTCAAATGGGGACATTCATTGTCTTTTCTTTCTTCTCTTTATTTTTATTTTATTTTCTTGAGTCAGTTATCCAAATAAAAAAATCATTGTCATTTTTTTCTCTTGTCTTTGAGTCAAGTCCATGTCAAAACAAATGAGAAAAGATTTCAAAACTGGTTACCAGTTTCTTCAATTGCACAAAGCAAGACAAAAGCCAGTACATGAAAGAGACATGATTGTGAGCCGAAATAAGGTATGTAGAAATTTTTGTCAAAAGACAAGTCTGGGAACTCACGGAAATATCAAGGTTCAAAGGGTTTATCTGAGAAGCATGGCAAAGCAGAGATACTGGGTTTGTTTCAGAGTTACTCTTAATAAACTGAGTTCGAGTCAATGATGCAGCAAGTCAATGATGTATGCTAATGGTTGGAAGCAATATTAAATGTGACTGGGGCAAGAGCGATTTCTACGAAAGCTAAAGCCGCAAACTAGCCACCATGTTTTTAAACTCACAAGTTTTCTTTGTATGAAACAGGAACACATGTTACCTTAAAATTAAGGATTTCAAAGCCTAAACATCAAAGGCCATAATTTCTCACTTCTACAAATGCAAGAGGCAATGTTGTTGCATAGGTTTGATAATCAAAATCATGGTAAAAGTCATAATCCAATATCTCTAGGAGACACACTTCCTTGTTCGGGTAATTCGAGTTCATTTATTCGGTGATGCATTTCCTAAATTGAACCTTCACTCCTAGAAGTCGCACTTTATAGTTGAGTTCTTCCATGTACCCTTAGGAGACACACTTGTTTGTTAGGGTAGTTTAAGTTTTGGCTTGCTAGGTGACATACTTCCTAACTTAAACCTTTACTCCTAGAAGATGCACTTTCTAGTCGAGTCCTTCTATGCAACCCCTAGGAGATGCACCTCCTTATCTAAGTAATTCAGGTTTCATTTATTAGGTGATGCACTTCCTAAATTGAACCTTCGCTCCTAGAAGTCATATTTTCTAGTCGAGTCATTCCACTTGACCCTTAGGAGACACTTCCTTGGTGGCTATTCAAGTTTCGCTTGTAAGGTAGTTTACTTCCTAATTTAAGACTTTACTCCTAGAAAATGTACTTTCTAGTTGAGTAGTTAATCCCTAGGACAAGAACTTCCTTCCTTGGGTGATTCAAGGGGCATTTGTAAGGAGACACACTTTTTTGTTTGGGTAATTCAAGTAGCATTGATAAGGAGACACACTTCCTTTTTTGGGTAATTCAAGCAACATATGTAAGGAGACGCACATCCTTGTTTTGGTAATTCAAGTGACATTTGTAAGGAGACACACTTCCTTGTTTTGGCAATTCAAGCGATATTTGTAAGGAGACGCACTTCCTTGTTTGGTACTTCAAACGGCATTTGTAAAGAGACGTACTTTCTTGTTTGGGTAATTCAAGCAGCATTGGTAAGGAGACGCACTTCTTTGTTTAGGTAATTCAAGTGATATTTTTAAGGAGATGCACTTCCTTGTTTGGGTAATTCAAGCAACATTTGTAAGAAGACGTACTTCCTTGTTTTGGTAATTCAAGCGACATTTGTAAGGAAATGCACTTACTTGTTTTGGTAATTCAAGTGACATTTGTAAGAAGATGCACTTCCTTGTTTGGGTAATTCAAATGGAATTTGTAAAGAGACACACTTCCTTGTTTGGGTAATTCAAGCAACATTTGTAAGGAGACGCACTTCCTTGTTTGGGTAATTGAAGAGACATTTGTAAGGAGACGCACTTTCTAGTTTGGGTAATTCAAAAGACATTTGTAAGGAGACGCACTTCCTTGTTTGGGTAATTCAATCAATATTTGTAAGAAGACATACTTCCTTGTTTGGTTAGTTCAAGCGGCATTTTTAAAGAAATGCACTTCTTTGTTTGGGTAATTCAAGCGGCGTTTATAAGGAGATGCACTTCCTATTTTGGTAATTCAAGCGGCATTGGTAAGGAAACGCACTTCCTTGATTGGGTAATTCGAATTTTACTTATTAGGTGATGCACTTCCTAACTTAAGTCTTGACTCCTAGAATATGTACTTCCTAGTCGAGTCAGTCCCCTTGATTCGTAGAAGACGTACTTCCTAGTTGAGCTAGTCCCCTTGATTCCTAGAAGATGTACTTCCTGGTCGAGTCAGTCCACTTGATTCCTCTAGAAGATGTACTTCCTAGTCGAATCATTGTACTTAACCCTTAGGAGACGCACTTCCTTGTCAGTTTTCATTTGTTCGATGACACACTTCCTAACTTAAACCTTTGTCTCTAGAAGACGCACTTTTTAGTCAAAATTTCTCACTTTAATTCTTAGGAGGCGCACTTCCTAGTCTTCGTCATTTAATTTTACTCTCAAGAGATGCATTTGTTGGTCAGAGTCTTGATTCATCATTGCAACATGCAAGTAGTTATGATTGGATTTGACATTTACAAAAGTTTTCTAATGATAAATTGGGGCATAAAGTTAGTTCATGTTATTTAAAGGATCATTTAGGACCTTTTTAAAAAAAAATGAGACTTTATTTTTGAAAAGTAAGATTTCTATCATATCATTTGATTGGATAATTTTCTTTCTAGTTTTGATGTGATTTCAGGAGCCCACCTGAAGAACGGGGCGGATTAATGGAAAGTCAAGCAACAAGGTGAAGAAGTTGAAAGTCAAGAAATAAAGTGAAGAAGTTGAAAGTCAAAAAACAGGGTGAAGAAGTTGAAAAACAAGCAACAAGGTGAAGAAGTTGAGAGTCAAGCAACAAGGTGAAGAAATTGAAAGTCAACAGATTGAAAAATAGCAAGTCAGGAGCCCGCCTGGAGAACAAGGTGAAGAAATTGAAAGCCAAGCAACAAGTTGAAGAAATTGCAAGTCAGGATCCCGCCTGGAGAACAGGGTGATGAAATTGTAAGTCGGGAGTCCGCCTGGAGAACAGGGCGATGAAACTCAAGTCAAGAGTCCAGAGAAGCTGCATAGATAGGATTTTGTAATTTCAATTATCTTTATAACTTGTAACTTTTATTTTTGATGTAATAACAGAGCCACCGACCGAAACCTCAGCTGGACCTCACTCGACTCTTTAGCTCGGTATAGTCCCTCACCTTTCAACCCCTTGAGATACCTGTGAATTGACTCCTACACAACTTGGGGTAGGTAGGATGTCCTAAGTCAAGACCGGTTGCCCTTCTTTCTTCTGTTTATTTCCTTGAATAATTATCGTGTCAAAATTTGATCTCGTTGCCTACTTTTTTGACTGAAAACATTTTGTGTTTACACCCAAAATGGGGCACGATGTAGACATCTAATTTTGTCCCTCCCCAAAATTATTTTTTACCCCCCTTCTTACCGTACACCCCACACCATTCTATAATTTTTCCCCAAAAAGGACAAAAAATAACAAAATTCCTAACAACCTTGATACCTCACCCTAACAAAAATAAGAACCCATCCACCTCATAACCTACCCTATATACCCCATACCCCCTACCCTACCCACATGGTCCCCACCTCCTTAATAAACTCACAAAAGAAAAACAAACAAAATGAATATACACACACAGAAGAGAATTTAGGGGAATTTCATTTTCCATATATAGCAAAACACATATACTCTTTTTTTTTAATACAAACAGACGCACATACAAATCACAAAAATACATAATTTCACACATACAATACTCATCCTCACACCACACACATAGCACACCAAGAACACACACTATACAGATATCCTCACTGGAATACAATTACACATAGACGCACATACAAATCACAAAAACACAATTTCACACACATAATACCCATCCTCACGCTGCACACACAGCACACTAAGAACATACACTACACAGATATCCTCACTGGACTACAATTATATACAGGCACACATCTCCATTCAACACCAACACAGAATTTCTCTCTCACACACATAAAATACACATACACCTCTCATGGCGAGCTAGTCGGAAAAATAGAAAAAGAGGGAGGGAGATTGGAAAAATAGATCAAAAAAGAGGAGAGAGATATAAGAAACAGAGACAATGAACGGAGAAGGAGGACACGACTTTTTTCGGTGACGTTGTCTCCAGAATAATAACTTCATCACAAATCTAAGATACCCTTCTCCAAAGCCCACTGAAAAACGTTATTGCACCTAAGGTCTGAGTCATTTTTCTTTATTTTGTGTTACTGTCGGAGCTCCGACAAGACGCGAAAGAAAACCCACCCCCAATTTCGGCGAGATTCATTTGAGGGTAGTTGGAAATGGTGGTTTGAGGTTTATCCGACCATTTTGAATTTGTCCCGATTGTATTTTTCGATATCGAGTTGGTGTTGTTCATTATTGAGGTCAAATTCATGTGTTTTTTGGACGCGGTTCCATATTCCATATATCAAAATCGACAATTAAGGTCTAATTTTATTCCCCTTCTTTTATTTCACTATTTATGATCTTCGGTGTTATGGATTGAATTTTCTATGTGTTGTTTGATCCTTGTTGGTGATGAAGAATTGTTTGGTATTGATTCATTGTGGGTTACCTCGTTTATGGATGGTTTGATGAAATAATATTTCGTTTGAGAATTGGTTGTTTGGGGCAAAATTAAAAATTGATAAAGTTAATATTGTTGTTTTGATTCATTGATGTCATTGATTGTGATAGTGCCATGATAGGTCGAGCTGGGTAGGCAAACAGTAGTCTCGGGTAGACAAATTTAGAACTTATGGATTGTGGAATGTTTGAAATATTTGTTGAATGGTTTTGTTTACCGCATTTGGATCAATTGTATTCATTTACCGGGATTGCCCCGAAAAAAATTATATTTATTCACCAGGGAATGCCCCAAAGTATTTTGTACTCAGAGAACGTCCGTGACGAAGGACCGAGGCATCGGGTAAGCATTGGAGCATAGTTTAGGATTAGTGTAGGTTAACGTAGGTTTACATTTCCACATTTTTCTATTTTGGGACTGTATAATTGGACTGGACATTATATTTTTGGGATTTGTTTTGTTTGTGTTTGTTTGTTTAATTATGGTGTGTTTTGTGTGGTTTATACACTCTTAGTGTCGAATTAGCAGATATACTCCACAAAACGACCGTGGTTGAACCACGGGACCGAGGGGTGCCTAACACCTTTCCCTCGATCAACAAAATTCCTTAATCAGAATCTCTGTTCGCAAACCAGTTTTAAGAGTCAAATCATTTTGAAAAGGGATTTTCCAAAGGTGACTTGGCACACCAGATTTATGTCAAGTGGCAACTCTTAATATAATTGTGATATGAATCCTTTTCGAAACAAATCTTCATTTTGTCACTTAATAATAAAAGCCCTTTCAAACTTAAAATAAATTTTTTTGGTTAAAAAAGGGGTGTGACATTTAATCGTCGACATGTTTGTTGAGAAGAAGAAATAGACAGAATGAAAATTAAATAAGAATTAAAACGTCAAAGTCGATCAAACATAAATTTTTTAATAAACAAAACAAATAAAAATAGTTAGGCTAAAAAAAATTGCCTTCACGAGGTAGGGGGTTAAGGTATGGGGAGACACCACCCTCCACAGATCCCACTTGTGGGATTATACTGGGTATGTTGTAGTTTTTATTTTCGTGTTTTTGTTTAATCAACTTTAATAATTTACTAAGTGCTTAATTAATATGATCTAATAGAGGTCTATACTTGAGTATTAATGTATGCATTGTATCAAGTTTTAAGTTTCAACTCTTGCTATGGCTACTAGATTCAAATTATTCCTTAATCGTCGATATGTTTGTTAAGAAGAAGAAATAGACAGAATGAAAAATAAATAAGAATTAAAACGTCAAAATCGATCAAACATAAATTTTTTATTAAACAAAAACAAATAAAAATACATAGGCTAAAAGAAAAAAAATCTAATTATTATTATCATCATTATTGCCAGCCAGCCAATCTTCAACAGGTGTCAGCAGTGCCCTCCTCAGCCTCCGGATCTCCCGGAGCATTCTGGCTCTAATTGCAGACAACTCCCATTGAAGGTCATGAACCTGAGTTTGAAACTCCCGCACGGTGTCTTGTAAAATAGCAATGTCCCACACTGGATCAGCCATATCTAAAATACAAATGAATTGACAAAAAATGTTAAAACAAAAGTAAAGAAAAGAATCTGAATGTAATACAACGTACACTACCAATTGGGTATATTTACATAAAAAGCAAGAAAAAACTTACCTGAGTCAGGGAAGAGAAAGTGGTTGAAGGTGTAATATGAAAGACAAGATGCAAGAAATAAATTTAGTAGAATGAACGAGTAAGGAGAGACCTATTTATAGAGAATTGAATTTGAATGAGTTAGGCAAAAAGGCGCGACTGTTCACCTCCATTTATTAATTACATACAAACTAGTGACTTTTTGATTACTTTGAAAAGTTATGACTTAATTAAATGAAGTTGCTAACTGACTTTTTGATTATTGTGATAAGTCATGACTTTTCAGCTTATTATTAGTAATTAGTTCTTTTCTATAACCGTTTTTATTGAGTTGTGGCAACAAATTCTATAATTGTTGCATCAGATAACACATCTGCGATAACAGATATACCATATGTTGCATCAGATAAGCCATCTGTGACAATAGATATACCATTTGTTGTAACAAATTGACAACCTGTTGCATCAGATAATCTATCTGTTGCAACATATAATCTATCTTTTTTAATAATCATCATATCATTAATCTAATTTTTTTATTACATAAATTTAAAAAATAGATTTGAAAACAAAAATGACGAAAAATCACTACTTGTCGCCTATTTTATATTAACATCAATTATTCAAATAAAATAATTATTTTTTTACGGCTATAAATTATGTTAATCATTTATTTCCGTATTATTTTCTGTGAAAAGAAATGACAATTAAATCAAGTTGGTGAGTTTTTTATTATTGTGGCAAGTCATGATTTTTCAGCTTATTATTATTAATTAGTTATTAAATTTAAATAACCTTTTTCTCAATTAAAAAATCGAAGACACCTTTTCAATAACCGTTCTTTAATAAAATAATAACCATTTTTATTGAGTTTTGGCAACAGATTGTATATCTGTTGCATCAAATAACCCATCTGTGGCAACAAATATACCATCTATTGCAAGAAATCGATCATCTGTTTTAGGAGATTTTTTATTTCTTCTACCATCTGATTCATCAGTCGCAACAGATGGAGAATTTGATGCATTAGCAACAGTGAATGTGTTAGAGACAAAAAGTCACGACTGTTCACCTTTTATTTAACAATCATCATATACCTTAATTAATCCAATGTTGTGACTTTTTTATTATATAATAAATAAATAATTTTAAAAAATAGATTTAAAAATAAAGATGGTTAAAAGTCACGATCAGTTATTAAAATTAAATAACCTTCTTTTATGGTTATAGACTGTGTTTATCATTTATATCCTTATTATTTATTTACGAATAATTTTTCATATTAGATAATCTAAAAGTCATGACTTTTCACCCTCTCAATAACAATAGCCCTTTTTTTATTAATAACCGTTTGTTGCAACATATGATCCATCTGTCGCATCAGATTAACCATGTATTGGAACATATGGTTCATTGGTCGCCACAAATGCTCAATTCCTACCTCCAACCATCGACATGTTAAGAATAAGGAATAGACAGAATGATAATTAAATATTAAATAAGAATTAAAAATCTAAAGTCGACCAAACATAGATTTTTGAATCCATTAAATACAAATATATACAATAAAAGAAACATACCCTTGGGTAGATCCGATATTAAAAAAAAAAATACATACGTTAAAAGAAAAAACATTAACCTAATTATTATTGATATTATTATTAGTATTAGTATTAGTATTAGTATTAGTATTAGTATTAGTATTAGTATTAGTATTAGTATTAGTATTAGTATTAGTATTAGTATTAGTATTAGTATTAGTATTAGTATTAGTATTAGTATTAGTATTAGTATTAGTATTAGTATTAGTATTAGTATTAGTATTAGTATTAGTATTAGTATTAGTATTAGTATTAGTATTAGTATTAGTATTAGTATTAGTATTAGTATTAGTATTATGGTCAATCGGCCAATCGTTATCCGACAGCAGCAGGACCCTCCTCAGCCTTGCTCTGAAGTCGCCCAACTCCCTCTGGAGTTCATAAATCTTCCTTTCTACCTTATGTTTTCTCTTCAAGCTCTCAGGTGATATAGTCATTCATCAACCCCTCATTTTACCTCGCAGGCATTCTCCTACCGTACCTTCTGGCATATAATCATCACCCCGAGCAATCCAACCATATAGATTTATGATAGGGCAATAACTATATTGATTTTCGTTCTTGATTGAAGCAGTGGGAGGCTTTAAAGTCCCTCTCAGAGTCCAATGCACCTTAAAAGTTAGTCCAATCGCTATTGAATCTCTTTACAATGCCACAAAAACATGATGCCTTCACAATGCTTTACACATAAATATGAAAAACTACCCACATTAAATCTTAACAAGGTATCAGAACAATATTCATGGTCCCCCAGCCTTATCAGTTTGAACCTATAAAACTTAACTGTAAAATTGCAGATATCTTATTTGAATGATCAATGACTAATCGGTAAAAGTAACATTCACAAGATCAGTGTAGTCTATGTGTGTTTTCACGATAACATTATCAGTAATACATACATCCCACATATGAAGTGGTTTCATCTGCAAACAACTTATTCCTCCAAACCCATCTTTACTATAGCATCTTTTGTGGTCGGCCAAAAGTTTATCAACTTTGAGTTCCCTATATCTACAAATAAAAGGTAAAAAATTAATGTCAAACAAGAGAAGAAAAGAAAGAACATTATCCATTTGTTGCAATAGGTGTTGAGTCTGTTGCAATAGATGTGGAGTCTGTTGTAATATATATGGAGTCTGTTGCAACAAATATGGAGTCTGTTGCAACAGATGTAGAGTCTGTTATAAACAGATACAGAGTCTGTTGCAACAGATATAGATTCTGATAAAATACATCAAACCGGCCTTGCTAGTGGTTTGATTCGTTCCAACAGTTGCTCCATCTGTTGCAATATCAATAATAATATAAACTACAAAGAAATAACAACGAAACAACAACTAAATAACATTAACAACAAGTATCAATATCATTTGTTCCAACACCATCAACAACAACATCAACAATAAAGAAGCAACATCCTTTGTTCCAACACCATCAACAATAACACGCCACAAGTTCCAACCCTACCAACAACATCAATAACAGCATCAACAATAAAGTAACAAACAATATACATACAAAAAAATAATACTGCCAATAAAGCTCTTAAACTTCTCCCAACAGATGACTCTTTTAGCATATTGTAATAAAAACAACAATTTGTTCATTCAAGACTTAGAAGTTCCTTCAAATTTTTAAAATAAATATGATATGGGTAAATGGTAATTAAATAAAAAAATAGATGTAAATAACTTGCAAAGAAGAAGACGAGAACGAAAGAGAAATAGTGAACCATACCTGCAATGTCAAAAGCAAAGGGATCAAAACAATAATTTTAGTCGAGGAAAGATATGGATCGATTTACATCCGAAAGGATATTTATGATAAAGAGGAGATAAAAAAGAAGACGATTGTGATAACTCTAAAGAGGAGATAAAGAATAAGACGAGAGATGAATAAATTTTGGGCTGAAGAAGAGATAATTCTAGACATGGGTTTAAATATTTATCAATGACTTGAGGGGCACGAGGAAGATGGATGACATTGAAAATACAAGATAAGACTACTCAATGAGATTTTTGAGTTATCCAAAAAATATTTTTTACCGCCTTTAGTAGTACTATTTTATCTATCTTTCTTCTTTCGGATAGAAGATTGCTTAAAAATTAAAAGAAAAAAATATTTTCAAACAGATATGCCATCTGCTGCAACAAATATCAATATCTGTTTGAAAAATTCCAACAACTCAGTCATCTGTCACAACAGATGTAAATGTCTATTTGATAATTAAATCAGATATGTTATCTTTTATAACAGATATCAATATTTATTTGAAAATTTTCAATAGCTCAGTCATCTGTCACAACAGATGCAAATGCCCACTTGATAATTAAATCAGATATATCATTTGTTGAAACATATATAAATATCTGTTTAAAAATTTCAAACACTTCAGTCATCTATTGCAATAGATTTTTTCCCAATTAATTTAGATAGAACTAGGGATGAGTACATAGGGTGAAGTACAACTTCAATTGAGTCTTTGCGATTGCATGATGTTGGTATTGCGTTCCTCCGAACCCGAGTCGTCGATCAATCACTCTGAGTTAATATTTCGTATTAACTTATTATTGAGATAATACCTAAATTGATTTAGATAGAACTGGGGATGAGTATATAGGGTGAAGTACAACTTCAATTGAGTCTTTGCGATTGTATGATATTGGTATTGTGCTAATCCCAATCCGAGTCATCGATCGATCACTCTGAGTTAAAATATTTCATATTGACATGTTATTGAGATAATACCTAAATTGATTTAGATAGAACCAGGAATGAGTACATATGGTGAAATACAACTTCGATTAAGTCTTTGCGATTGCATAATGTTGGTATTGCGTTCCTCCTGACCCGAGTCGTCGATCGATCACTCTGTCGAAATATTTCATATTAACTTATTATTGATCTAATACCTAAATTGATTTAGATATAACTAGTTATGAGTACATAGGGTGAAGTATAGTTTAAATTAAGTCTTTGTGATTGCATTATGTTGGATTGCGTTCCTCCCGAGTCGTCGATCGATCACTCTGAGTCGAAACATTTCATATCTTTTAAAAATTTAAAAAATAATTAAATCAAGTTGGACCAAATTAACATTTTTAAAACTTGTCATTCTTTTCCAAAATACAAATCAGCCCATACAAATTATCTATTTGGGGGAAAAACATTTCATAATTTTAAATCTTAATTTTCTCTCTCTTTTCTCTCTCTTTTCTCTCTCAACAATACAGACAACAACTACTCAAAAAATTGCTCAACCCTTTACAACAGATTAATTTTCTTTCCATTTTTCGACCACAAAGGTATTATTTTTGACTCCATTCTTGCTTGTATTTAATATTTTTTTCTGTCTTTGTAGGTAGCAGAGTTCGAGAAGAGTTCTATATTTGTTATTTTTTCTAAAAATTAGAGCTTTTTAGTTAATGATGAAAAAGAAGACTTTTAGTTGTATTATCTTCGAGTATGGGTTAATAATTTTGAGTTTTGATGTTAAAACCATAGGAAGAACCCGAGAAAACCCTAGTTTTTATCATAGTATTTCGTTGACTGTCGTGGTAGTGTTGGATGGTGTTTGTGGTGTTGGTAGTGGTTTTTGGTGGTGGTGTCGGTATTGGTGGTCTTTGTGGTGGTTTAGGTAGTCTTGGTAGTGGTGTTGACGGTTTTGGCAGCCATGGTGTGGGTATTGGTGGCATTGGTAGTAGTGTTAGTGGTGGTCTTGGTGGTCCATCTATTGCAACAGGTGGAACATCTGTAGAGAAATATTAAATAGGTATTCAAACAAATTCCCCATCTGTTCCAACTGATGGGTTATTCGTTGGAATATTTATTTGTAATGTGGCGTATAATAATTTATTGAAATTTGTCTTAGCTTTTTTTCAAAAATTATGCAGACATCAAATGTAATGTATTTTTTGTTTTTCTGTTGTTTGTAGTTAAAAGATGTCTCCCAAAAAAAGAGAAACTGAAAGTGGATCAACTTCTGACCATCCAACAAAAAAAGCTAGAGTACAGATGGATTCGGAGGAACTTCTTGAACAATCTTAGTCAGGGACGGTTTTGGCGGCCATGGTGTGGGTAGTGGTGTTGATGGTTTTGGCAGCCATGGTGTGGGTATTGGTGGCATTTGTAGTAGTGTTAGTGGTGGTCTTGGTGGTCCATCTGTTGCAACAGGTGGAACATCTGTAGAGAAATATTAAATAGGTATTCAAACAGATTCCCCATCTGTTCCAACTATGGGTTATTCGTTGGAATATTTATTTGTAATGTGGCGTATAATAATTTATTGAAATTTGTCTTAGCTTTTTTAAAAAATTATGCAGACATCAAATGTAATGTATTTTTTGTTTTTCTGTTGTTTGTAGTTAGAAGATGTCTCCCAAAAAAAGAGAAACTGAAAGTGGATCAACTTCTGACCATCCAACAAAAAAAGCTAGAGTATAGATGGATTCAGAGGAACTTCTTTAACAATCTTAGTTAGGGAAAAATGAGGCTGAGAAAAGTTATGAAAAGGGAGGTGGAGAAGGGTATATAGAGACTGCTGGAAAAAAAGTGAGGAGGAATAAGAAGATAAACAACATGATAATGCCTCACTAATGGAACATGAAATAAGATCAAAATCACAGCATTAGGCTGTCAAAACTATTAGTATTGACAGGTTTTAAGTTGCGATGCCGATAGATGAACATGCAAAATTAACTGGAGATCTTGTACTAAAATGTTAGTTGGGGAAACCTTTTGATAAATTAAGGAATATTATAAAGAATGAAAACATAGACATACCTTTTAAGAAGAGCTGCTTTGGACACTTTCTTCGGCTGCGTACGAACCACACTGTCCATTTCTAAATAAACATGGTATATGGTCTTCTCAATTGCAGGATCAAGTACGTGGGGGATGATAAAGATTCAAAGGAGGAAAAAGAAGATAGATGAAATTTGGATCAACAACTGTGGCATGCCGGTTTGTTTTAACTTAAAAGAGTTTGCCATAGTGACGAACTTGAGATGTGATCGTCCAGAAAAATCTCTCATTAAGAAAACACCCCACGAAAGGTCCAAGGCAAGAAGGATAGCCAAACCACTACCATCAAATAGATGGAAGTCATTGTCCAATAAACCACCCACCAAAACGAACAAACAAAAAGAAAAAATAGATGGGTTGTTGGACGTAGCTACAAAACGTTGAATTTGATAGAAGATCTTAAGGATAAAACTATAACAAAGTAGTACAGGGAGAAATTATGCTTAGTTTGGTTTGCCCATGCCGTTATATTGGCAAGAGACGCCAATAAAGTCATAGAAGATGATTTGTTGAATTTTGCTGATGATTTTGAGAAATTCAACAATTATCCCTAGGGATATGACAGCTACTACTTGACTGTCAAA
Source organism: Capsicum pubescens (assembly GCA_030864215.1). Taxonomy (NCBI): domain Eukaryota; kingdom Viridiplantae; phylum Streptophyta; class Magnoliopsida; order Solanales; family Solanaceae; genus Capsicum; species Capsicum pubescens. The sequence goes on along the minus strand of CM061544.1, from coordinate 256,413,240 downwards.
TATTTACTGACAAATCTATCCCCAAAGACGATCACATTATATGGCTTTCCTTAGGCCTTCATGGTAAATTTAATCTCTATTTGTTTACTTATCCATTAATTTATATTGAATAATTATTATGACTATTTTTGCTTGCTTCTTATTTACATATTTTAGGCTTGGGCATTTGAAGTCATTACTCCCCTCCGGAAGTAGGACAAGGATTACCCGGATAAGGTTTTCCATCCAAGGATCCTTAGGTGGTTGGTTGCAAAGAGCAGCACAAGAATTAAGGAGGTTGATCTCTTTAACCCTCCGGATGATGCAATACGTCTTCTTTCGAGTAAAATAATTTGACTCAAAGAAAGATATTGAAATAGATGTGCCATCTGTTGTGACAGATGGGTCATCTGTTGCAACAGATTACCCATCTACTGCAACTGGTACAATAGATGGGTAATCTATTGCGACAGATGATCCATATTTCACAACAGATTAACTATCTGTTGCTCTAGTTCTCTGAACCTGACATAACAAATTATCCATCTACTATAAATTATGCAATAGATGAGTAATCTGATTCAACATATTGTTAATCTGCTACGACATACAGATCGAATTTTATGACAGATAGATCATCTATTACATAAGTTTACTGTGTTAACATGTAACCCAACTGACTGTAAATTATTATTATATGATTTAAATGTATTTGTCTTTTTTATAGGTTGTGCATCCTTGGATCGTGCCTACTGAGAAGGAGTTGGGACTGACTTCTTTTATTACGCTAGGTCTTGTTGATATAATAGCAGACCCAATAATGGAGTTAATAAAGAAGGATTTAGCTGAAGCAACAACCATAAGAATAGCAGTTAGGCAAGGTCAGCCTAATGTTAAAGCTCTTCATGACTAACCTACTGCAACAGATCTGGGTGCTTCTTCTGGGGGTGTTGTTGGTGAAGTTGTTGATGTTGGTAGCAGTCATCCTGATGCTGATTTTGCTGCCAGTCAGGATGATAAGCATGTTTATGATCAAGAAAAAATAAATATGTTTGAAATTACCCCTTACATAGGTCCCTCTCGCCCATACACCGATCCCTTCCACCCTTACAGTGGTCCCTCTCACCCTTCTTCACCCTCATGTTCTCATTACAAAAACAATGTGTGTAAGGATAGACAGGATAAACTTCTCAAAAAACTAGAGTCCATTTTTGAAGCTACTGAGGAATTGAAATCCAATAGGGTTGTCATACCATCCAAGAAGGTGAGGGAGCCATACACTCCTATAGTGGTAATTAGGAGGAAGAAAAAAAAAATTAGCCAAATACTCTCCAGTTTGAAAACAAAAAAGATTACAAATCCTCTCTCTCTAAAAGTTATTGAACTTCTTGGGCCACTGAAGAAGGTAGATATATACATGACACTTGGCGATGAAGAGAGGACAGAACTGTGAAATGCGAAGTATCCTAAGAAGAAGGAACCTGCAGCAGCATACACCATGCATACGTTTGACTACGTAAGTTTACTTTTCCTAGCCTATCCTTCTAATCTACTCCATGAAAAAGAAGCTACGCAACAGATGTGTCGTCTGTTGCAACAGATGGGTATTCTGATACAACTGGTGGTTATTCTATTGCAATAGATAAAATATATATTGCATAAGTTGCGTTAGCTGGGTAATCTGTGAACTGATTCAGAGAACCCTCTGCAATAGATAGACCATCAGTTGTATTTTTCCACTATGTTTTTCTTATTTACAATTACTAAACTATTTAAAAATCATCGTCTTATATCACAGCATATTGATGAAATTCTCTCCCTCACGATGGGCAGGCAATTAGTGTACCCAGATGCTTATGATGCTGCCGATAGAATAATGGACCTCAATTTCTACAATAATTTCAAGAATAGGTACAATGATCTCAAGGATCTAGCTAAAACTCCTGGTGGTCTGGCATTTGATTGGTTAGTTTCTACATATGAATAGGAGGAAGATATAATTAATTATGTTAGAGAGAAGAGGCCATATCCACACGGCAAGAGCTGGACCAAGGCAAAGAGAATTCTTGCAGTCATGAACGTGGAAGTCAAATATTTTCTCATTGTTGAGATACTTCTCGGGGAGGGAAAGATTAAAGTTTATGACTGTAACTTACCTGTCTTCAACGATACTTATTTTTTTATCCACATGTAGCCACTGTTGGTATTGTTTCCCAGCTTGTTGAGGCAGAATAAAATGATGGATCATTTCCCAGCGAAAGTCTTGATGAAGAAAGCATGGGATTTTGAAGGTCGAAACAAGGGCATACAGCTTTAAAAAAATAAAACTGGTGTCGCGTGCGGGCTGTACTCGCTTGTATATATTAAATATTTACTGACCGGCACAGAAGTGTTCGATCTGTGGAACACCATTATGGAAAATATATAAAAGGTCTGAGCTTATGGGGTACTAACTAAATTCTTGGAGCCTGTGTATAAAGAAAGAGATGTACAAAGACAAACACCATAATAATTTTTTATGTTTGACGAAAGTTAAATTTTTTATAATGCAATAGATTGTCTATCTGTTGTAATAGATAGTATATTTATTATGACAAGTTGATTATCTATTGCAATAGATTGGTCATCTATTGCATTATGCAGATGTCTCTCAGTCTCAGTCGCAACAAATATACAATCTGTTGTAATATATAGTCTATCTGTTGCAACTGATAGGTAATTTATTTGAACAAATCAAAAAATGTAGGAAGACCTATTTGATAATTTTCAATAGATGACCTACATATTGCAACATATGTCTAAATCTATTGGATAATTTTCAACAGATATGTCGTCTGTTGCAGCATATGTATTATCTGTTGTGATATTTGAATCTAGTGTTCCATTTTAATTAATAAGTTCAAAACTAAGTATTAAATTATATTCACAGACAATATTAAATAAATTGAAGCCTTCAGAAATTACAAGAAATAACTCTACAAATAAATGAAATGTAAAAAAATCATTATGGATACAAATGATAAACTCTACAAATAAATCAACAATTTAACCTTTGGTGCCAACAATTACCAAGGAGAGGTTATTACTTTGACAAAATCAAGCTATAAAGATCTGTTCAATATGGATAAGTTGTTCTTCATACGGTGCTATGGAATTCGACTTTGGTCGTCGTGGATCTTTAATGTCGCTTGAATACGATTTCTGAGCTTTCGCTTCTTCGTATTTCCATAAAAGAGTAGCATATCTTTTGTGGAGTAATCCGGTATCAATTCCATCATTTGGTACTTTTAATCCTTAACTCAAATACTCAGCGTAAGCGGCAACAAAAAGACTACAATCCCTGCATTTAAAAAAACAGATAATCCATATCTTGCAGTTCATGTAAGCGTTGTGAAATTTATTAAATAAAACTAAATCATAATGCTTATAGGCTACTAATGGATTGTTGAGCAATTCTTTCAACATATTCTACATCAAATGGATTATCCATTTAATCTCGGTATGCTTCAATCGTCGACCAATCAGTACAAACTTTTTGATCCAAAAAGTCACTCATATCAAGGTAAGTAGGCAATATTTTGGCTAGCTTTTGTATCTCCAACAACAGTGCAGAACGTCTCCTTCCAGACATCGAGTCATAAACTCGGATGTACCTCTCTTTTAGAACGACGACAGCCAACACCCAATGGAATTCGTCACCGCAATTGATTGGAATGTACATTTTGTCGACCAAATGCTAAGGTAAGCCAATTGGAATGCTAAAACCTTTGATGATGTTAATTAAGCATTCCTCAGTTCGGGAAACTTTCGGCTGTTGTTGACAAAATCTCGTAGGCCTTATTGATGTGAACTTTGTACAAACAATTGTCTGTTGTGTATCTGTATTGTTCTTGTGTTTGCAACTTGGCCTTCTTTTGGAGGTAGTAAAAAATGGCATCGATGTGTTGCACATATTATCAAACATTTTAGATTACGTGATAATAAAATTAATACACAAATATAATTAAATAAAGTATTAATTAATAGTAATATGTATGATATTTAAACCTCATCATTCTAGCAAGTTTGGGGATGTGACATCAAATAGAACCAATGCTTCATTTCGGGATGTGCAACAATAAAGTCGAACATATCAAAACCAAGACTCTGTTCATTCACTTTCTAGTATTCGTTATTTTATTTTCTACATGATTTATATGTGTTAATATCATGTTTTTAAAATAAGAATTGTATAGATCAATATCATTAAATGTTGATTTATCTACCTGCCGGCATGATGCTTTAACAACCCATCAGCAATCCATTTCGAATAGTTGTTAATCAACTTTGTTAGTTTTTTTAGAGCCTCGTCCGAGATATTGAACCCTTCAAATAGGTAATTTTTTTGTTCTCCCGAACTGACAGGCTTCACTTTTTTTTCTTCTTTGGAAGCAGTTGATGGATTATAAACTGTGATATTATGTTGTTCAGCAGTAGCTTCTACTATGACAACCTCCTGGAAAGCCAAAATTGCCAATGCTAATCACAGATATACAACAGATTATCTACCTGTTCCATCAGATGGATCATCTGTTGGGACATACTCGAACAGGTAAAATAGAGCTGTACGATAATTTTAAATAGATGACCCATCTGTTACAACATATGACTCATCTATTGGTACAAATTAAAATAGTACTAAGACCTGTTTGTTTTGCTGAAACAAATAGACATATGTTGCAACAGATAACACATCTGATGCAATATGTTATACGATAGTTGCAACATATGAATATAATTGTTTGATAATTTTCAGCAGATGTATAATCTGTTAAATAGACGTGTCTGTTTATTTGTTGGAACAGATAATATATATTCACCTTCTTTAAATCATGCTGCTCTCTTGTGGCCTATGTACATTGATCAAAGGTGCAAGACAAAGATAGAAGAGTTACAATTTTGCTTTTTTCAATGCTTGATGATGCCTTGAAATTTCTTTCCATCTCCTCTTATCCAACTTAATCTCTAGTGGAGTGTATGGATATGAAATCCTCTTTGATGGAATAAGACCCTCTTAGATGTCATTTTCTTTACAGAAGCAGTTAATGCATTAATAGCATTAATTACTCCATCATGTTTCGCCTTGCAGTCGTGACATTTGTATATAGAACATTCGCTAGAAGTGGAAAAATCTGTATAACCACTACCACTACCACTACCATCATCAACAACAACAAGTCCACCCTTCAAAATTATTTTTCTTATGATGGTTGATGCTCCAAGCAATTCCTCCTTTATTCTATCAATGTCCTTAGGGTTCGATAAAGTTTGTACAGACCCTAAAGTAAGAAAAACTGGCATCTTCAACTCTCGATTGGTCAGAACAAGCCACGAATGGACAATCTAAAGTAAATCAGTACATATATTAGAATGATGATGAAATCATTTTAAAAAATCACTAACTAAAACAAAAACTTAATTAGAATTAGACTTACTGCTTCCTTTGGGGGTTTGAAGAGATCAAGAAATTTTACATTTTTATCAGTTTTGGCCGACAACCATCTTAGAATTCTTGGATAGAAAACTTCTTCCTGGTAGTTCAATTGTTGTCTCAAATAATGAATTACTTCAAATGCCCAAGACTATAAAATAATGCCAATAAATCAAAAGCATTATTGAATAAAAAAAAATCATGTCATGATAGAAGAAATATTTACCATGAAAGTCCATGGAAAGCCATATAAGTTGACTGTCCTTGGCGTTAATGGAGTCAACAAATATTTGACAGTCATTTTATAGATTTCATAACCCCAAGGATAGCTGTCAAATACCTCAAGATCCTCGGAGAGCTTTATCGAACCAAGTGGTATATTGTTGTTAACGTCTCTCGCCCAAAGAACATTATGTACAAACCAAACCAAGCACAATGATTTTCTGTGCTTCTTTGAAAGTCTTTACTTTTCAATGCTTCTATCAAATTTATGTTTTTGAAGCTTGGACTAAGAAGGGACACCAGGTCATCACGATAACTCGACTTGTCTTTGCCATTTTTGGGTGTGCGGGGTGCTTCTTTTTGGATTAGAATAGGTATAACTTGAGAAGGAGAAGGAGGATAACATTTTAATTCAGTAACTATGGCAAACTCCTTTCAACCAAAACAAACAGGCATGCCACAGTAATTTATCCATACCTCATCCATCTTATCTTTGTTTTCATACATAAATCTACGCTTGAGAAGATCATATACCATTTTCATTTGGAAACGAGTATTGTTGTCCTCCGACAAATTAATATATTGCCCAAAGTAGTTGTCCCTGAAATACGCATCTAATTTTTGTTCTCAAAGTATTTTTCTAAAGGCGTCGAAAGATTTTCCCATGGCTGACTTAACCATGAAATCACCTGTTAAATCGGTGGCACTATCACACTGCATTCTCATAGGATAACGATCAATGCTGAAGGTTTTGACCAACTCTTTGGCGGAAGGTCTATTAGCATTTGGATCTTCTCTTTTGAAATATTCCTCTTTCCCATGTTCATTATCTTCTGCTCTTGATCTAGATAATGCTCGTAAAGCAAGCTCATAGAGTGGTGGATGTAGCCTAGCTGCTTTACTTGTTCCTTTACTTGGACTTGATTCGGTTTCTTTTCTTTTGGGAGCCATATTATCTAAAATTAATAGGAATATAAAATAGATTATAATTGATTAATGCATTGTTAAAAAGGAAAACAGTAAATCAAACATGTACAACAGTAAAATAACAATTTCAACAAACCACACGTATGTTGCACCAGGTAGGATATTTGTTGCAGTATATGACCAACCTGTTGCAGCAAATGATCAATCTATTAGAAATAATAAAAATAGGCCACACATCTGTTACACCGGGTAGGTTATCTGTTGCAACATATAACCAACCTTTTGCACTAGATGAGTAATTCATTGGAAATAATAAAAATAAATCACTAATTTATTGAACCAGGTAGGTTATCTGTTGAAGCACATCACCAACCTATTGTAGTGAATAAGTAATTCATTGGAAATAATAAAAATAAATCATTCATCTGTTGTACCAGGTAGGTTATCTATTGCAGCATATAACCATCTGTTGCAACGAATGAGTAACTCATTGAAAATAATAAAACCGGATCACTAATCTGTTGTACTAGGTAGATTATCTGTTGTAGCCTGTAACCAACCTGTTGCAGCAGATGAGTAATCCATCAAAAATAATAAAAACAGATCACTCATCTGTTGCACCAGGTAGGTTATCTATTGCAGCTTATAAGCAACCTGTTGTAGCGGATGAGTAATTCATTGAAAACAATAAAAATAGACCAAATAATTGTTCCACCAGGTAGGGTATCTATTGCAACCTATAAAAACCCTGTTGCAAGGGATGAGTAATCCATTGGAAATAATAAAAATATATCACTCATCTGTTGCACCAGATCACTCATCTGTTGCTAAATTTGTTCTTTGTTGGATCAATATTGTTTAGATTTCTTCCAACCAAAAGATTCGTCCGTTGCAATAGATGAATGATCTGTTAGATTGTTCATCTGTTGCATCATATTTTTATTATAGCATCAGATTTTCATGTGTTGCATTAGATTTTCATCTGTTTCATCAGATGTTTCATCTGTTGTATCAGATGTTTCATCTGTTGCATCAGATATTTCATCTGTTACATTAGATATTTTATCTGTTGCATCAGATGATCCATCTATTGCATTAGATGGTTCATATGTTGCATCAGATAGCTCATCTATTGCGTTAGATGGTTCATCTATTGCAACACCATTTTTACCAAGAAAAACAACAAATAACCCAACAACACACACACTAAGAACATTAACGGTGACCAAAAATCACAAACAAAAATCGAATCAACAGTCCTACAATAAGAAGTACATTAACAACAAAAAATTATATTCCACACCAGAAAGAGTAGAGATGAAATGCCAGAAATTAGGATTTTATTCAGTCCACATTTCAAATTTAAGCAAGAAATATTGAAATTGTTAACCAATACAAAAAGATAAGTTAGCTCAAGTTCCTCTGTTTCTTCATAACTAATAAGACATAATTTTTTACCTGTGAAAGAAAAAATGGGACGAAGAAGAACTCGAAGTTGTTGTCGCTGGAGAACACTGCTTGTCACGTCGATTGACGGTTGAAAGTTGAAAAGAAACTCGCCCAGCTATTTGTCGCCAGAGCTTGAAGTCGTCAGGAATTGAAGGGAAAAAATTTGCAGAACTGTTAGTTGAAAGAGAGTTGAGAGAGATTGTCGAGAGAGAGAGAGGAGAGAGACGGTTAATTTGGAAAGGAGGGGATGTGGGTTGATTTGTATTTTTAAAAAGATTAGAAAGTTTTGAAAATACTAATCAAATCCACAATTAACTTAATCAAGTTTCCTAATTATGTTGACCCTTTAAGTTGGTCAATGTCACTAATCCTTCATTCAAGACTTAAAAGACACTTTTCCTTCAATTTTCTCTTGCTAGACTATCCAAAAAAAAAAAGAATCTATGTCTATATTTAGTAATTTTTTTCATTTCAACATTTGACTATTAATACTTTATGTAGTTACTTAATAATAATAATGATATAAAAAAAATTATAAATCTTTTGTAATTTGTTAAAGTAAATAAGTAAAAAGTAATTAATTTCAATCCAAGAAATAAGTAAAAAGGGAATAAGTAGAGGTTTTTAAAAATATTACTACTGTGTATCATTTAATTACAAAGGTTCAAATAAAAATATCATAAATTAATAAATGAGGATAAATTTAATAATATATATGAAAAAAGTAATAGACATGTGTGGCAATCTAATTACACCAAAAAATTTGTAGATATAATAAATTTAATATTTCAAAAAATACATTGAGTAATGAGTAACATTTAATAACAAGAATAAAATGGATTAAAATAATAAACTATTCATTAATTTTTAAAATGAAATAAATATTATGAGAAATTTATTATTAATATAATGATACTACTATTATTACGATGTCAAATACAATAATTATAGATGCCCACTTTGGATGAATTTAATGAAATGCATTAGTGTAAAAGTGAAAGATAACAAAATCCAACGAAGTAGCCACGTGTAGTAGTATGATTCGTTAAAGAAACAAAGATCATGGTCGTGAGTACTACCAAAAAAATTATCCTCACTTATATATAGTATAAATTTTAGGTTGGTCATGGTGTGTTATGTTACCTTATTTGAAATTTCGGTACAATAATTTTAGTATTTAATTTTTAAAATATTATACAATTATCATATCAAATTAATTAGGTACGATATGATATTTTAAAGTTTGATTTTGATAATTTCCATATGGTAAATTGGTAATGATAGTTTGTTCAACTTTGATAATATATACTCGTTTATTAGAGTATTATGACTTCAACTTTTAAAAAAAAGTTTTAATAGTATCATATAACACGAGAAAATTGAAGGAAAGGTATCTTTTAAGTCTTGAATGAAGATTGGTGACATTGACCAAATTAAAGAGCCAAACATAATTAGAAAACTTGATTAATATAATTGTTGACTTGATTAATATTTTTAAAACTTTTTAATATTTTCAAAAATATAAATCAACCCACACCCCTTTCCTCTCCAAATAATCGACCGTTTCTCTCCTCTTTCTCCCGACAGTTTCTCCCTACCAACAGCTCTGCAAATTTCTCCTTTCAATCCCCGGCGACTTTAACCTCTAATGACAAATAGTTGGGTTGCGCGTTCATTTTCGACTTTCAATCGTCAATCAATGTGAAGACTTGTTGTCCAGCCACAACAGCTTCGAGTTCTTCATTGTCCCTTTTGTTCTTCCACAGGTAAAAAATTATGGCCTTTTTAGTTTTGAAGAAAAAAAGAAATTTGAGCCAACTTCTCTTCTAGTATTGGTTATCAATTTCAATATTTGTTGCTTTAATTTGAAATGTGGCCTGAATAAAATCCTAGTTTCTGGTATTTCTTCTCTTCGTTTTTCAGAGTGAAATATAATTTTTTATTATTTGTTGCCTTTTTTGAAATTTGATTTTTGTTGTTTGTATTTGTACAAAGAAAACAACGATGTTGGTATTTTTGGTGTTGCTCCCATTGTTGTTGGGTTGATTTGTTCTTGTTCTTGGTAAAAATGGTGGTATTGTTGTTGTTCTATTAAAAAAAATCATGCTACTATTTTTTTCTACAACAGATTAACCATCTGTTGCAATAAATTACAATCTGATGCAACAGATTATCAATCTAATGCAACAGAGTAACCATCTGATGCAACAGAATAACCATCTTATGTAACAGATTATCAATCTGAAGCAACAGATTATCAATCTGATGCAATAGATTATCCATCTGATGCAACAAATTATAAATATGATGCAACAAATTATCCATCTGATGCAACATATTACAAATATGATGCAACAGATTAACCATCTGATTAAAAATCTAATGCAACAAATTAACCTTTCGATGCAACAAATCAACCATCTGATGCAACGGGGGGACCATCGAATTAAAATCTAATGCAACAGATTAATCATCTGATGCAATAGATGAACCTTCTGATGGTTAAAATCCTATCAACTATTCCAACCGGACATATCCAAGACTTGATTTTTCCAACTGATCATTCATCTGTAGTGATAGACGACCCTTCTATTAGAAGAAATCTAAATAATGTTGATCGTTGATAACAATTCTAACAGATCACTCATATGTTGCAAATCTTGTATGATTTGTTGCACAAACCAGTCATCTATTTCAACAGATGCGAGATCTATTTTTATTGTTGCGACAGATTACTCATCTATTTCAACAGTTTAGTTATATGTTGAAACAGATAGCCTACCTGGTGCAATATATATGTGATCTGTTGGAACTATTATTTTACTGTTGTACATGTTAGATATATTATTATCCTTTTTAATGATGCATTAATCAATTATAATCTATTTTATGTTCCTGTTATTTTTAGATTAAATAGCTCCCAAAAGTCTAAGTAAAGGAACAAGTGAAGCAGCTAGGCTACATCCACCACTCTATAAGCTTGCTTTACAAGTGTTATCTCAATCAGGAGATGATGATAAATATGGGGAGGAGGAATGTTTCATAAGGGATGATCCAAATGCTAATAATCCTTTCACCGAAGAGGCGGTCAAAACCTTCAGCATTGATCGTTATCCTGTGAGAATGCAGTGTGATGGTTCCACAGATTTAATGAGTGATTTTGTGGTTAAGTCAGCCATGGGAAAATCTTTCGATACCTTCAGAAAAATACTACGAGAACAAAAATTGGATGTTTATTTTTGGGACAGCTACTTTGGGAAATATCTTGATTTACCGGAAGACAACAGTGCTCGTTTCCAAATGAAAATGATATATGATCTTCTCAAGCATAGGTTTATGTATGAAAACAAAGATAAGATATATGAGGTATGGATAAATTACTGTGTCATGCCTATTTGTTTTGGTTGGAAGGAGTTTGCCATAGTTACCGGACTAAAATGTTGTCCTACTTTTCAAGTTATACCTATTCTAACCCAAAAAAGATACCTCGTACACATAAAAAAGGTATAGCCAAGTCGAGTGATCGTGATGACCTGGTGTCCCTTGTTGGTCCAAGCTTCAAAAACAAAAATTTGAAAGAAGCGTTGAAAGGTAAAAGACTCTCAAAGAAAGACAAGCTATCATTGTGCTTGGTTTGGTTTGTACATAATGTTATTTGGGTAAGAGACGTTAACAACAATATAAGCGTTGTTTAATAAATCTCTCTGAGGATCTTGGGGCATTTAACAGCTATCCTTGGGATTATGAAAGCTTCAAAATGACTGTCAAATATTTATTGACACCATTAACGCCAAAGACAGTCAACTTATATGGCTTTTCATGGGCTTTCATGGTAAATGTTTCTTTCCTTTATTATGATATGATTCATTTTTTTAATTCAATAATGGTTTTGATTTAGTGGCGTTATTTTATAGGCTTGGGTGTTTGAAGTCATTCCTTATTTGAGACAACAAGTGAACTACCAGGAAGAAGTTTCTTGTCCAAGAATCTTGAGAAGATTGTCTGCCAAAACTGATAAAAATGCAAAATTTATTGTTCTCTTCACCCCCCCCAAAAGATACAGTAAGTATAATTATAATAAAGTTTTTATTTTAATTAATGATTTTTTGAATGATCTAATCATCATTCTAATATATGTAATGATTTATGTTAGATTGTGCATCCGCCGCTTGTTCCGACCAATCGAGAGTTGAAGATACAATCTTTTCTTACTTTATGATCTATGCAAACTTTATCAGACCCTAAGGTCATTGACAAAATAAAAATGGAATTGTTTGGAGCAATAGCCATCACAAGAAAAATAATTTTGAAGGATGGGCTTGTTGTTGTTGATAGTCTCAGTGGTGATAGAGTTGTTGGTGGTGGTAGTGGTGCTGTTGTTGGGGCTAATGATGCTCATCTTACAGTTTTTAAAATAAACCATTATGAGTGTGATCATACTGGTTATACAGATTTTGCCTCTCCTCGCGAATGTTCTGCATGCAATTCTGAAGTCTTCAAGACAAAATATGATGTAGTGATTAATATTATTAATGCATTAACTGGTTCTGTAAAGGAATTGACATCTAAGAGTGGTGTCATTCCATCAAAGAAGATTTCATATCCATCCACTTCACTAGAGATTAAGGTTAAGAGGAGAAGAAAAATAATTTTCAAGGCATTATCAAGCATCCAAAAAAGCGAATTTGCAACTCCTTTGTCCATGTGTTGCACTATTGAGCAACGTACAAGGGCCACAGAAGAGCAGCACGAGTTAAATCAGGTGAATATATATCATTTGTTCCAACTAACAAACACACATATATGTTTCAACAGATGACGCATCTGCTGAAAATTATCAAACAGATATATACATCTGTTGCAACAGTTGACAAACCTGTTGCATCAGATACAATATTTGTTGCAATATATGTCTCGTCTATTTTAGAAAATCAAATAGCTCTACGTACCATTTTTATTTGTTCTAATAGGTGATCTACTGATGCAACAGATGGATCATCTGTTGGGACAATTTAAATCAAGACTTCCTACTGTTTCAGTTTTTCCAAACATATGAGTCATATGTTGCAACAGATGGTTCATCCATTGGAAATTATCATACAGGAATTTCGCATGTTATAATTTATTCCAACAATTGATCCATCTGTTGTAACAGAAATATAATCTGTTTGGGATAATTTAAAGATAGGATAAAGACCTATTTGATTTGCTAAAACAGATGAGTTATCCTTTTCCATTTTTTTAATCTCTGTGATTACCGTTGATCAATTTTGGCTTTCCGGGTGGATATCACAGTAGATGCTACTACCGAACAACATTGATAATATGCTACTCTTTGTAAGGAAATACAGAGAAGTGAAAGTGCAGAAACCGTACGCAAGTGACATTAAAAATCCACGATGACCAAAGCCGAATTTCATAGCACTGAATAAACAACAACTTGTCCACATTGAGTAGATCTTTATAGCTTGAGTCTGTCAAAGTAATAATCTCACCCCTCCAAAGAAATTATTGGCATCAAAACTTAAATTATTGATTTATTTGTTGAGATCTGCACCCATAACAATTTTTTTACATTTTATTTTAAATTATAATTTTTGAAGGATTCAATTTATTTTACGTTGTCTATGAATTTTATTTATCCTTAGATTTGAACTTATTAATTGAAATGGAAAACTAGATTCAAATATTACAACAGATACCTTATCTGTTGAAACGGATGAAATATCTATTAAAAAATATCAAATAAATTTAGGCATATGTTGCAAAATGTAGGTCATCTGTTGGCAATTATCAAATAGGTCTTCCAACTGTTGCAACAAATTAGACCAGGATAGAAACATCGGTATAATGCAACAAATGACCATCCTATTGCAATAGATAAACATTTGCCAGAACAAATAGAATATATTTTACAATAGATAGAATATATTTTACAACAGATAGACAATTTGTTGCATTATAAAAATTTAACTTTTATCAGACAAAAGAAATTGCAACTACATGTAATGTAAAGTGAAGTGACTTGAAATAAAAAAGGCAAAAACCATCGACAGGCACCTAAAGTTGTAGCGATCTTTCACTTTGGCGCCTCAAGTAGACAACGTTCATTTTAAACACCTAAAATAGGAATCAAGTATGTCAGTTTGTCACTTTTTGCCTTGTTGGCAGCTTGCGTGTAATTCACGCAGCCAAGGCTCGTTGAATCCCTTTTTTTGCTGACTTGGCATCTGATTTGGCCTCCAACGGTCATTTTTCCCCCATTGTCTTATATATTCATTTTCTTCCTAAAATTTAACCCTAAATTCCCAAATCTTCTTTTTCATCATCTTTTTTTATCTATCCAAATTTTTAAATTATTTGCATTTGATCTTTCTTCATCTCTTTTTCATTTTTTCCAACTAAGCTTGACAATGTCGAGCTCGTCTTTCATTATTTTTTGTGATAAAGATTTTTGATATTGTAAGTGCGGTCATGAAGCTCTATTGAAGACTTCTTGGACTCAACAAAATTCAGGTCGTAGGTTTTTTACTTGTAAGATTGCAAAGGTAATATTTTTTATTTAATTAGTTGATTAATTATTGGCTTGTACTTATTTTGTAATTGTGTTCTTGTTTTTATAGAAATTGGGTGGATGCGATTACTTTGATTGGTATGAAGAACGACACCCTTTACAAGCAAATCGTGTAATTTGGGGTTTGTTGAAGAAAGTCAAGGCTTTTGAAGAGAAATAAAATCGACAAAGAAGATACTACATTGTTGCCATTATTGCTACTAGTTTGGTGTTGTTGGGCACATGGATATTTAAGCCAAATTGCTGAAATTCTCATGGTGGTGTATTTGCTACTGGTTTGGTGTTGTCGAGCACATGGATATTCAAGCGTAATTATTGGAAAATATCAAACAGATTTAGGCATATGTTGCAAAATTTAAGTCATCTATTGAAAATTATCAAACAGGTCTTCCCACTGTTGCAACAGATTAGACTTAGATTAGATAAAAATAACATCAGTATAATGACATAGATAACCAACCAATTGCAACAGATAAACTATCTGCCAGAACAAGTAGAATATATTTTACAATAGATTGACAATCTATTACATTATAAGAAACTTAACTTTCATCAGCAAAAAAATATTGCCACTACATATACATATAATGTAAAGTGAAGTGTGACATGAAATAAAAAAATTGTTATTTCACAGGCTCTTCTTTATACACAGGCTCCAAGCGTCCAATTAGTACCCCATAAGCCTAGACCTCTTGCAGGTCTGCCGCAGTGTTGTCGCATAGAAAGGTCGTTGGCTCGGCCATGTCTGTGTCGGTCAGCAAACATTTGATGTGTACAAGCGCGTGCGAGCCGCATGCAAAACTGGTATCAATTTTTGGAAGATTCATGCCCTTGTTTTGACCTTCAAAATCCCATGATTTCTTTCTCAACACTTCCTCTGGCAAATGATACATCAGTTTACTCTGCTTCAACAAGATGGGGAATAAGTCCATCAGTGGCTGCATGTGGATAAAAAAATAACATCGTCAATGGCAGGTTTGTTGCAGTCAAAAACCTTGATCTTTTTCTCCTTAAGTAGTATCTCAATAGCTCGATAATATATGTCATCCACGTTCATGACTGCAAGAATATTCTTTGCCTCGGTCCAGCTCTTGCCGTGTGGATTTGGCCTCTCTCCTCTAACATATTTTATCATTTCTTCATCCCAGTCGAACATAGAAACTAATGAATCAAATCCCGCACCACAGGTTGACGCTAGATCATTGAGTTGATCGTGCTTATCCTTGAGCTTCTTACAGAAGTTGAGGTCCATTATTCTATCGGCAGCGCCATAAGCTCTGGGTACGCTAATTTTCTTTTCCTTATGAGGCAGAGAATTTCGTCAACATACTGTGACAAAAGAAGTCAATTTTTAAATAGGTTAGTAATTGTAATGATGCAACAGATGGTCCATCTATTGCATAGGGTTCTCTAAATCTGTCCATAGATTACCTAATCCAACACAACTTATACAACAAATGGATAATAAGTTACAACAGAACCACTACCAGTTGCACCAGAATACCCAGCTATTGCAACAGATTTTACATCTGTTGCGTAGCTTCTTCTTCATGGAGTATATTAGAAGGAAAGGTTAGGAAAAATAAACTTACCTTGTCCTCATACTACATACGCATATCTGTCATAATCTTAAAGTCTTGGGGGGAAAGAGAGGCCTGGGGTAATCTGGTGCGCCTCGCCTGGCATTCTTTGCCCGTCGCATATCCCACTTCTCTTTGGCGCCAAGTTCCACGTATATGTCAATCTTTTTTAATGTCCCCTGATCTTTAATATTTTTTATTTCCAACTGGAGAGTACTTCGCTAATTGCTCTTTTCTTTCTTCTAACCGTCGTTGTAGGAATGTATGGCTCTCTCACCTTCTTGGATGGTATGACACCCCTTTTGGATTTGAATTCCTCGATAGCTTTAGCGATATCCTCTACCTTTTTAAAGAGTTTATCCTAGTTGTCCTTTCACTCTTCATATTTGCAATGAGAATATGAGGGTAAAGAGGGGTGAGAGAGACCGGTGTAAGGGTAAGAAGGACCTATGTAAGGGTGAGAGGGACCTATGAAAGTGGTGTTTTCAAACATATTTATTTTTTCTTGAGCATCAATACACTCATCATCACGAGTGGTAGCAGCATAAGCATGCCTTCCACCAACAACTCCACCAGAAAAAGCACCCGGATCTGCTGCAGTAGGTTGGTCATGAAGAGCCTCAACATTAGGTTGACCTTGCCTAACTGCTCTTCCTATGGCTGTTGCTCCAGCCAATTCCTTCTTTATTAACTCCACCGTTGGGTATGCTATAGTATCAACATGACCTAGAGTAATAAAAGAAGTCATCCCCAACTCCTGCTCAGTAGGCACGATCCATAGATGCACAACCTATGAAAAGACAGATATATTTAAATCATATAATATAATAATTTTCACAGTTGGGTTACATGTTACATGTATGTCATAACAGATTAATAATATGGTTCATCAGATTACCCATCTGTTGCATAATTTACAGTAGATGGTTAATCTGTTTGAGTTGGGTTCAGAGAACCAAAGCAACAAATAGGTAATCTGATGCAAAATATCAATTATCGATTAAAATAGATTACCAATCTGTTACACCAATTGGCACAAGATGGGTAATATGTAGGGTTACATGTTATGCAACAGATGATCCGTATGTCGCAATAGATTAATAATATATTACATTAGCTTACCCATCTATTGCATAATTTGCAGTAGATGGTTAATCTGTTAGAGACGGGTTCAGAGAATCAAAGCAACAGATGGGTAATCTAATGTAAAATATCAATCGTCTGTCGCAATAGATTACCTATCTGTTGCACCAGTTGGCATAGGACGGGTAATCTGTTGCAACAGATGTCTCATTTGGTGCATCAAATATAAAATCTGTTGCACCAGATATAATATATGTTCAATATCGTTCATTGATTCAAATTATTTTACTTGAAAGAAGACGTACTGCATCATCCGGAGGGTTAAAGAGATCAGCCTCCTTAATTCTTCTGTTGTTTTTTGTAGCCAACCACTTAAACATCCTTAGATGAAAAACCTCATCCAGGTAATCCATTACCTGCTTTCAGAGGGGAGGAATGGATTCAAATACCCAAGCCTAAAAATGTAAATAGAAAGCAAGCAAAGAAAAGTCATAATAACTATATTCAATATAAATTAATGAATGAGTAAAAATAGTGATTAATTTTACCTTGGAAGCCCGAGGAAAGCCATATAATAGGATCATCCATGGGATAGCTTTGTCAGAAAATATCTGACAGTCAAGTAGAAGTTGTCATATCACCAGGGATAATTGTTGAGTTTCTCAAAATCCTTAGCACGCGCCAATAAATCATATTCTATGACCTTATTGACGTCTCTTGCCAATATAACGGAATGGGAAAACCAAAATAAGCACAATTTCTCCCTGTACTACTTTGGTATGATTTTATCCTTGAGATCTATCATCAAAACCGATGCCTTGTATCCACGTCCAGCAATGTCCAACAACCCATATATTTTTTTCTTGCGTTTGTTGGTTTTGCTGGGTGGTCGCGGGGACAATGTCTTCCCTATATTTGATTGTGGTGGTTTGGCTATTCTGCTTGCCTTGGACTATTTAGGTGGTGTTCCCTTGGTGATAGGTTCTTTTGGACGATCGCATCTCAAGTCTGTCACTATGGCAAACTCTTGCAAGCCAAAACAAACCGGCATGCCACAGTAGTTGATCCAGATTTCATCCATCTTTTTTCCCCTCACCTTCGAATCTTTATCATCCCCCACGTACTTGATCCTGCGTTTGAGAAGACCATATACCATCCTCATTTGGAAACGGGTAGTGTGGTCCTCATTCAGCTCAAGAAAGTGTCCAAAGCAGCTCCTTTTAAAAAGTAGGTCTATGTTTTCGTTCTTCATAATATTCCTAAAATCATTAAAATATTTCCCCAACTGGCATTTAAGTACAAGTTCACTAGTTAGTTCTGCAAGGTCATCTATCGGCATCGCAACTTAAAACCTATCAATACTAATAGTTTTGATAGTATCATACTGGGATGTTGATATTAATTCACGCCCCATTGGTAATCCTTTATCATCATATTGATGATCATCCTCTTTCTCGCTCTCTACTTCCTCCTCTTTCTCTTTCTCACTTTCATTTTCTTCATCACCATCTACAGACCCTTATCCACCTCCCTCAATATTGTTTTTATATCTCTCCTTAGCTTCAGTTTTTCTTAACTGAGATTATTCAGGAAGCTCCTCTAAATCCCTTTGTACTGTGGCTTTTTTTGTTGGGTGGTCAGAAGTTGATCCACTTTCACTTTCTTATCTTTTGGGAGACATGTTTTACCTACAAACAACAGAAAAACAAAAATTATATTACAATTGATGTATGCATAAATTTTAAAAAATACATTACAAATACCACCAATCCGACACACCAATAACCACTATAAACACCACCATCTAATGCCACAAACACCACGAATACCAACACTACCAACAACCACTACAAACACCACCAATACTGACACCACCACCAACCAATGACACCAACAACACAACAAATAGCCACAAACACCACCAATACCACCAGCACCACCACCAAACCACCAATACCAATATCAACACCACCACCAACAACCACCAACAACACCATAAACACCATCCAACAACACCACAAACACCATACAATAATACCACCACAGTCAACGGAATACTACGACAAAAACAAGGGTTTTATCGGGTTCTTCCTACGATTTTACCATCAAGACTCAAAATTATTAATCTATTTTCGAAGATAATACAACTAAAAGTCTTCTTTTTCATCATTAACAAAAAAATCCTAATTTTTTTAAAAAAGAACAAATATAGAAATCTTCTCAAACTCTGTTACCTAAAAATAAAGAGAAAAACAATGGATACAATCAACAATAAAGTCAAAAATAACACTTATGCGGTCAGAAATGGGAAGAAAATTGATATGTTGTGAAGGGTTGATCAATATGTTGAGTAATTGTTGTCTGTATTATTGAGAGAGAATGAAAAGAGCAAGAACTCAATATTTGAAATGATGAAACTTTTTCCCGCAAATAGATGATTTGTATAGGTGGATTTGTATTTTTGAAAAGAATGACAAGTTTTGAAAATGTTAATTTAGTCTGAATTGATCTTAATTATTTTTAGATAAATTAATTTAGATATTAGCTTATAATAATAAGTTGATGAGAATTATCTCATCTAAGAGTGATCGATCGACGACTCAGGTCGGGAGGAACGCAACACTAACACCAACACCATGTGACTGCAAAAGACTCAATTGAAGTTTTAGTTGACCCTATGTACTCGTCCCTAGATCTAGCTAAATCAATTTAGGTATTAGCTTATAATAAGAAGTTAATGAGAATTGTCTTAACTCAGAGTGATCGATCGATGACTCAGGTCGGGAGGAACGCAACACAACACCATGCAATTGCAAAAGACTCAATTGAAGTAGTAGTTGACCCTATGTACTCGTCCCTAGATCTAGCTAAATCAATTTAGGTATTAGCTTATAATAATAAGTTAATGAGAATCATTTCATCTTAGAGTGATTGATCAACGACTCAGGTCGGGAAGAACGCAACACCAACACCATGCAATTGCAAAAGACTCAATTGAAGTTATAGTTGACCCTATGTACTCGTCCCTAGATCTAGCTAAATCAGTTTAGGTATTAGCTTATAATAATAAGTTAATGAGAATCGTTTCATCTCAGAGTGATCGATGACTCGGGTCGGGAAGAACGCAACACCAATACCATGCAATTGCAAAAGGCTCAGTTGAAGTTGTAGTTGATCTATGTACTCGTCCCTAGATCTATCTAAATCAATTTACGTATTAGCTCAATAATAAGTTAATACGAAATATATCGATTCATAGTGATCGATCGATAACTTGGGTCGGGAGAAATACAATAACAACATCATCCAATCGCAAAGATGCAATTGAAGTTGTAGTTCACCCTATGTACTCATCCGTAGTTATATCTAAATCAATTTAGGTATTAGCTCAATAATAAGTTAATACGAAATGTTTCAACTCAGAGTGATTAATCGACGACTCTGACTCAGGTCGATAGGAATGCAATACCAACATCATGCAATCGCAAAGACTCAATTAAAGTTGTAGTTCACCCTAATGTACTCATCCCTAGTTCTATCTAAATTAATTTAGGTATTAGCTCAATAATAATTTAATACAAAATATTTTGACTCAGAGTGATCGATCGATGACTCCGACTAGGGTCGGTAGGAACGTAATAACAATATTATACAATCGAAAAGACTCAATTAAATTTGTAGTTCACCCTATGTATTGTAAATAAATTTGTTGCAACAGACGACTGAGCTTTTTGAAAATTTCAAACAGATATTGATATCTGTTGTAACAGATAACATATCCAATTTAATTATCAAATAGACATTTGCATCTGTTAGAAAACATTGATTACAATATAGAAGGGAGTATTGTTGATTAAAAAAACCCTAAAAATGGTGCATGCGCAACTTTTTTTTTAAAACTAGTTTTCCGATCACAATGGAGACCAAGTCCAGTGGAAGAAGCCCACCGAATGAATCCCAGAAGCACAACGCTGAACCACATAAGAACATTACAAAAAAGAGAAGGAAAAAATCATGCATCAGTTCCAAATTATGTTGACTTGTTGAAGGCTAAACCATACGTGCATGAGAATAGTAGGGTTCCGTTAAAACCCATTATTATGGTTCATGGAGAACCATCAGCTGAACGAAAATCGTTTGAAGTGAAAAGATTGATACATCAAGAAAAATTGCAATATGAAATCATTGGCAAATTCTCTTATTGCAAACCGGATATCAATTAGCTCAGAAAAGTAATCCCTAAGGAATGTGGTATTAAAGGAGATTCAACGATAGGAGTGCTCGATACAAGACATATTTTGATTCAATTGAAGGATTATGTTCAGTTGTTGTCTACCAGTGATTACTATATCAAGGCAAAGGAATTCTATTGGCAAATAAAGACACTTAAATGAGATCCATGGTTTGAACTGAATGTCAAAACTACGATTGGAGTGGCTTGGATCTCATTACCAGATCTACCACCTAATTTTTTTGCCGAGGAAACCATTTTTCTATTGCATCAGCAGTGGGCAAACCTTTAGTAGTGGATTTGGATACTAAAAAACATACAAAACCAAGTTGTGTACAGGTAAAGATAGAGGTGGACTTAGTAGATAAACTAACTCAAAGAGTGAAGATCAATGGGGAGGATGATATCATAGGTGAGGTTAAGTCTAAATGGATTTATATCCAGTATGACTACAAACCAAAGTATTGCAAAGATTATTGATTGCAAGGACATGATGGGAATTCTTGTTGGAATATTCACCCAAAATTATTTGAATAGGTTCAAAACCAAAGAGTAGAAAAAGCAAAGCGAAAGAGGAGAACACTGACCAGGAGGATGGAAAGAAGAAGGTAAATACAGAGAATAACAAAAATCAAATGGATGCAAAGAAGAAACAAATACAAAAAAGATCAAAATGGACACATAGTGGGGGAAGTCATAGAGAAGGAACCAGAAATTGAAACATCAAATATATTTGATGTATTAAATCAGGAGAAGGCAGAAGATCATCATTCCAGTATCATAAAAGAGAAGGAAAGTACCAAAGATTAGGTGAATAAGAGCTTTGGCAAAGCAGATACACCACTAGCAGAAGGAATACAAACTAGCAATAAAGGTAATAAGGAGATTAACTAAGGGAATAAAGAAGAAGAAGAGATAACAACATAATAAAATGATATGCAGTATATACCAGAGCAGCAACAACCAAAGGGGAGTGAAGAACCTCAAAATAAATCAAAGGAGATAATTGTGATGAATGAGGATGAAAAAGAGAATCAATAGCAGATTTTGGAGGATGTGGTGCCATTAGAAATTGAAGCAGGGAATATGTTAGACATTGCTAATAGCAAGAAGAAGGACCTAGATACTAAAGACTTGGTGGATAATATTACAGATGCAGCAGTGGGAGGAGATTTATCTCCAAAGTAGGTAAAATCACTGAAGGCAAAGCATGGAAAATCAAGAAAGAAGAGAAAAACTATAGTAACAAGTTCAAAGCAGATAAGGAGTTTTACATCAAAATCAACCTCAAAATCAATGCACTAATATGAAACATCAGGTCTATGAATACACAGAAAGCATTTACAAGGTTGATTACAATGCACAAAAGATATCAATTTGGTTTTATAGGACTTATGGAGCCATTTCAAGAAGGTCAAAGTATAGAGGAGTATAAGAGAAGGCTTGGCATAAACATAAAATGGTCAATATGTCAGGTAAGATATGGCTATTTATGGAATCTAATGTGGAATTTACAGTCATTAGTGATGAAGATCAACAACTCTCTCTCAAATTAGAGAATCAGTTTATAGGGGTAGTAGTGGTGGTTACATTAGTGTATGCAAAATGTAATCAAGGTGAAAGGTTGCAATTATGGGAGTCTCTTGGGGATCTACAAGATACATTACATGAAGCTTGGTTGGTAGGAGGGGATTTTAATATAATAAGGCATGAGGAGGAAAAACTTGGTGGATTGCTAGTGACCTTTGATGAGACAGAGGATTTTAATCATTGTATCAATACTTATAACTTAGAAGAGATTGCATTCAAAGGGAGCAAATATACATGGTAGAATGGCAAAATAGATAGAGATTGCATATTCAAGAAGCTGGATAGAATCTTCACTAATGATAAGTTGTAAGATATTTTCCCTGTTGTTGAGGTTGAAAATCTTGTAAGGAGTGGCTCTGATCATGCTCCAATGCTACTATATTGCAACACTCAGCAGGAGAATCTAGTTAAATCATTTATATTACTTAATTTTTAGCTTAAAAAGATTTTTACATGGAAGTAATTAAGAAGAATTAGAAGGTGGAGGTGAAGGGGAATCCTTTCATTATTTTCCATCAAAAGCTTAAGAAAACTAAAACTGCATTGACTCAGTGCAGTGAGCAAACTTTTGGAAACATATTCCAAGAGATTGCTACTCTTGAAGAAGTGATCAAGGTGAGAGAGAAGCAGTTTGAAAAGGCTCCCACAAGAAACAATAAAGCTAATTTATTTAAGGCACAAACTAAATTGGCAATGCAACTAACGAGAGAAGAGAAGTTCTAAAAGCAAAAAGCAGGTTTTGAGTGGTTCAGGGATGGAGAAAAGAATACAAGATTCTTCCATACAATAGTCAAGGGAAATGGGGCAAGACTAAGGATTAATAAAATTCAGAATGATGAGGGGGTTTGATTGGAGAATCAGGAGGATATTGCTGAAGTTGCTATCAGATTCTATCAGAACTAGTTCCTGAAGAAAGATGATGCTGAGGATTTTTCCATGCTAGATGAACTACCAAGAGTGGTAACAGAAACACAAAACACAAAATTAAAGAGAACCCCTATAATTGAGGAAGTAAGGATGACAGTTATGGGATTGAACAGAAACAGTGCTGGAGGACAAAATAGGATGACAGGAGCATTCTTTCTGGATGCTTAAAACATTATAGCAAATGATATACACCAAAATGGTAGTAGCTTTCTTCTGTAGATGTGACCTTCCAAGATTTATCACACACACTAACTTGGTTTTGTTACCAAAAAAGGTAATGGTGAATACATTCTCAAATCTAAGACCTATCTCACTTAGCAATTTTGTGAATAAGATCTTCTTAAGAATTATTCATGAAAGGCTTAAGGAGATATTACCTAACATTGTATCAGAACAACAGGTTGGATTTGGGCAAGGGAGAAGTATTACTGAGAATATTTTAGCACTACAAAAGATAGTGTCTGAAATCAGAAAGAGAGGAAAGACACCAAATATGGTTATGAAGTTATATATGACGAAGGCATATGATAAAGTGGAGTGGCTATTCCTGACTAATGTACTAAGGAGGATAGGTTTTTGTGAAGAGATAATAGAAATGATATTTAGGTTGTCAACTAATTGGTACTCTTTGTTTCTGAATGGACAACCTAAGGGATTCTTTCAATCTTCCAGATGACTTAACAAGGGGACCCTTTATATCCTACATTATTTATTATTACAGCAGAGGTACTTTCAAGAGGGCTGAAGGAATTGTTACTAAGGAAGGAATTCAAGATGTTTGGCATGCCTGGGGAAGTCCAAGACTCAATAATCTTATTTTTGCAGATGATATGATCATTCTATGTTAAGCTGGGTTGGGGACCCTACAATTACTGACAACTACATTGGAGAGGTATGAAAATGTGTCTGGTCAGAAAATAAACAAAGATAAGAGTGCATTGTATTTTCACAGTAAAGCATCCAATGGAGCAGTTGTAAAAGCAGAAGTAGCTACTGGAATATTGAGGCAAGAGTTTTCTTTCAATATCTAGGTTGTCCAGTGTTCTATATAAGGAAGAAAAAAATTTATTACCAATATCTAATGAACAGAATCAGCAACAAATTGCAATCTTGGAAGGGTAAGTTGTTATCCTTTGGGGGGAGGGTTGTGTTAATTAAGCATGTACTTCAAAGTATCCCTATACATTGCCTATCAGTTATGAATACTCCTAAGAATATTCTATCAGCTATTTAGAAATGCTTTGCTAGGTTTTTTTTGGAGTGGTACTACAGGAGGAAGGGGTAGACACTGGGTATCCTGGCCTAAGATGTGCTTACCAGAAGAAAAGGGTGGACTGGGGTTCAGATTACTTCAAGATGTATCCACAACCCTCTTTTGTAAACTATGGTGGAACTTCAGAACCAAACAGCCAATATGGAGTGAGTTTATAATGAATAAATATTGCAAAAAACTCCATCCTAAGGAGGTGATAAGGAAAGTAGGAGGAGGGTCCCAGGTTTGGAAAAAAGTGTTGCAGGTAGGAGACCTCACCGATCATCTTATAAACTGGAAATTGAGGAGAGGTAATGCTCATATTTGGTTAGATAGCTGGAGTAGAGTAGGGCATTTATACTCTATTATGGAAGATAGCAGGGAATAGGATGATGGACAATAAAGGGTTAAAGACTTGGTGCAGAATGGGCAGTGTAAGGTAGAAATGTTGAATGACCTTTTTTACTGAGGAAGTTATAAATCACATTGTGCAGAAAGTATCTCCTCCTCAACAAACATCTCAAAAGGACATACCTATATAGTCTGTAGAAGCCAGAGGGAAATTTAGTGTCAACTCAGCATAGCAATATGTCAAACTTAGAGAAGACACAAATGACTTCTACAAACAACTATGGATAAAGGGGTTACCTTTTAAGATAGTCTTTTTATGTGGAGAATGTGGAGAAACAAAGTGTCAGTGAATATTACTTTCAGAAGGTGGGGAGTAGAGGGACCCTCCAAGTGTTGGTGTTGCCAGAATCCAACACAAGAGATTGTGTCTCATGTGTTACTGAGATTTGATTATGCTAACAGGACTTGGTCCTACTTTTCTTTTTTTACAGGTATAAATATTCAAGGACTGAGTTTGAGGAAAACAATATATGCTTGGTGGAATGCTCAAGTTAGACCAAGGTAGAGAATATACTACAGAGCTATTCCAGGGATAATAATATGGGAGTTATGGAGAAGAAGAAATGCATTGAAACGTAAAGAAGAGGGTGTCTCTCTACAAAGGCTGATTTTTAATGTCACCAGACAAGTGAGGATGCTACTTAAGGTTAGGAAACCATCTCTAGAATTCTTATTTGAATGACCACTAATTATTAATCAGCTGAGTCAGTTGAAGCCTAGAATTTAAGGTAACACCAGTTTTATAGGAGCTTCCAAAGGAAGGTTGGGTCAAGTATAATACTGATGGGATCTCCAAGGGTAATCTGGGGAGGAGATCCTGGGCTTTTTGTGTAAGGGATTCACAGGGAGATCTAGTACATGCAGAAGGAGCTTTGAAGACACCAACAGTATGGAAGCTGAAGGTATGGCTATTTTAAAAGCAGCAAGACATTGTAGTTCAGCAGAGCAAGACAAAATAATCATATAGACAGACTCACTTCTGATGCAAAAACTATTAGTGAGAGAATGGGTAATACCATGGAAGCTAGAAGACACAATCAGGCAAATATGGCAATTACTGTCTACCAAGCAATTTTAGATAGTTTATACATACAGAGAAGGCAACCAACTAGCAAACTACTTGGCTAACATAACATTGGAAGAAGAGACATTTATATGCATAGCATTCCACCAGTTACCAAGCATGGGCAGAAAGATTCTATACAGTGACAAGTAACAATGTTCATACTTAAGGTTAGCAGTATCAAAGAGATAGACAGACTAGGAAGGCTAAAGCAAAGTAATCCACATGAACCACATTTACAGCCTTGGAAGGCAAACAAAAAGAGGAAAATGCTACTTAGCCGAACTACATCGGCCAACAAAAAAAGCCTCCCAGTAGATTGGGGGTCCAAAGGTCAGATCTTCAACTCGAGCAGCTGAGGCATTTGATACCATTCGATTGTCAGTGGGTCCGAGCATCTTACAATCTCCATCCCTTCACCAACTATGCAAGGAGAAAATGGTTAGGTTAAGAGGCAGAAAGAAGTACAGTAGGAGAAGGCACTTAGTAGGACAAAATAACAAAGCTCAGTGAACTAGACCCATCGATTTAGCACAAAAAATCTTTGCATACACCCTTACACTGGAGACCTCAGCTGAAAATGGAAGAAAAATACCATTAGCTCCAAGCAACCACAAAATAAGAGCTAAAGAAGAAGAAGAGAAAGAGAGTTCACTCATGTAAGTTGGACAAGGATGCGAAGCAATAGAATCAGGGCACGGTGTTTATCACCCAAAGAAGCAGCAACATCGTTTGAGAATTTTTGAAGTCAGCCTTGGAGATGGAGGCGAAGATCTAAGAAGAGTGAAAGAGCAAACTTAGCTTATTTTAGAAACCCTACATCCTCTTTTTTATATGTCCTTTTGTTATGTTGGACCGGGTTGATTTTTGGCCTGGTCCGATTTTTGATATTTTTATGTTATTTGGATTTTGATTATTAATAAAAATACAAATTAAACTAAAAAAAAAAGACATTTGCATCTATTTTGATAGGTGACTGAGTTATTAGAATATTTCAAACATATATTTATATTTGTTGCAATAGATGACATATCTGATTTAATTATCAAATAAACATTTGCATCTGTTTTAATAGATGACTGAGCTGTTGAAAAATTTCAAACAGATATTTACATCTATTGCAATAGATGACATATTCGTTTGAATTTATTTTTTTAATTTTTAAGCAATCTTCTGTCCGAAAGAAGAAGAAGAAGAAAGATAGTAAAATAGTACTACTAAAGGCGGTAAACAATATTTCTTGGATAACTTAAAAATCTCATTGAGTAGTCTAGTCTTGTCTTTTCAATGTCACTCGTCTTCCTCGTTCCCCTCAAGTTATTAATAAATATTTAAACCCATGTATAGAATTATCTCTCCTTTAATCCTAAATTTATTCATCTCTCATCTTTTTCTTTCTATCTTTTTTAGGGTTATCATAGCCGTCTCTTTTTTCTCTCCTCTTTCTCATAAAGATCCTTTCGGATCTAAACCGATCCATATTTTTCCTTGACTGAAATTATTGTTTTGATCCCCTTGCTTTTGACATTGCAGGTATGGTTCACTATTGCTCTTTCATTCTTGTTTTCTTCTTTAAAGTTATATACATTTTTTTTTTTATTAACATTTACCCATATCATATTTATTTAAAAAATTTGAAGGAACTTTGAAGTCTTGAATGATCGATCCGTTGTTTTTATTATAATATGCAAAAAAAGTCATCTGTTGGGAGAAGTTTAAAAGCCTTGTTGGCAGTATTATTTTTTTTGTATGTATTTTGTTTGCTTCTTTGTTGTTGATATTGTTATTGTTGTTGGTGGTGGGGTTAGTGTTGCTGGAACTTGTGGTGTGGTGTTGTTGATTGTGTTGGAACAAAGGATGTGACTTCTATATTGTTGATGTTGTTGATGATGATGTTGAAATAAATGATGTTGTTTCTTTGTAGTTTATTCTATTGTTGATGTTGCAACAGACAGAGCAACTATTGGAACAAATCAAACCACTAGCAAGGCTGGTTTGATGTATTCCAACAGGCTTCACATATGTTGCAACAGACTCTACGTCTGTTGACATAGACTCCATATTTGTTGCAACAGATGGATAATGTTCTTTATGTTCTTCTCTTGCTTGATATCAATTTTTTTCCTCTTCTTTGTAGATATAAGAAACTGAAAGCTGATCAACTTTTGCCCAACCAACACAAGAGGCTACAGTAAAGATGGGTTTCAAGGAATAAGATGTTTGCAGATGGAACCACTTCATATGTAGGAAGTATGTATTACTGATAATGTTATCGTGAAAACACACATAGAGTACACTAATTTTGTGAATGTTATTTTTACCAATTAGTCATTGATCATTCAAACAAGATATCTATAATTTTACAGTTAAGTTTGATAGATCCAAACTGATAAGGCCGAGGGACCATGAACATAGTTCTGATACCCTGTTAAGATTTAATGTCAATTGCTGCTCATATTTATGTGTCAAGCATTGTAAAGGGATCTAGTTTTGGTGGCATTGTAAAGAGATTAAATAATGATTGGACTAACTTTTAGGGTGCATTGGACTCTAAGAGGGCCTTCGAAGCCTCCTACTACTTCAACCAAGAACGGAAATCAATATAGTTATTATCCTAACTTAAATTTATATGGTTGGGTTGCTCGGGGTAATGATTATACGCCAGGAGGTGTGGTAGCAGAATGCCTGAGAGGGTAATTGGGGGGTTAATGAAATACTATATCATCTGAGAGCTAATTGAAGAGGAAATATAGGGTAGAAAGGAACTTTTAGCGAATCTAGCCGATGAAACTGACTTAGAACATGAGAAATCTGAATCAAGTACAAATATGAAAGTGTATCCAGTAATGAAAAATTTGTTTGTTGTTTCTCTGAAAGAAAAATAGTGCAGATAGTCTCTTTGCTAGGGAGCTGTGACTAGGTAGCGTGGTCGAATTGATCACCTATATAGAAAATAGCAGAACACCAAGAAAGCAGCCTTGTGGGCATCAAGGGTTGAAATGATGTATAGTAAGTTGAGAAAACTTGCTCCAAGAACAGCTGAAGTTAAAATAAGGAATCTAAGCGAAGGCAGTAATTTTTGAATTTTAAATTGCATCTCATGCCTTCTTATTTGTGTTTTCGATTAGGTCCACTGTTGCTGACTTGATCGAAACCACAAACAAGATTGAAAGGCAGATTGAGTATCATTACTTCCTTAGCAATATGGATATAATTGAATGTGTTTTCTTGCCTTAGCATTCTTTCAAAATATCTTAGAAAAGATCAGAGGCTTGTTGTAGTATGTGAACCCCGATTATTTACAAGCTTACCTCCAGCTTGCAGATTCGATATTCAAGTTTGTCCTTGCCGTCTTGGAAGTTGGTATAGAGTTTCTGGTATTTTGTGTGCTCGTCGATCAGGAACACATTCTTCAAAGTTGTGTCATTGTAGAAGGCCTTCAGAACGCTTTCTTCATAAGCCTTAAATGATACATGGAGGGTTTCTATATTTATTTTAGGTCAAAATGTGTTGATGCACACTCAAGCAGTGGTCTAAACAGTTGAATAGCTCACTTTTATCGAGCGTTGCTCGATGCAGCTTGATCAACCAACCTTCAAGGGATTTGATAAATTAATTATCAAAGAGTTACGTAACGTTTGATTTAAACTGATTCCAGATAATCCTATCAAACGTTACATAACTTCAGGCTCATTAACATATCAAAATCTTTGCCCGAGTTAGTGCACAAATCAAACGAGCTCAATCTCTCAGCTTTTCTGTTGATCATTCTTCTCCCATATAGAGGACAAAATTTTTTCCATGAAAAAGTCTACATCATCACCAGAAATTCCTGTCATAGTGAAAGTTTTGAGAAAGCATGACTAGTAATCTCTAAATATGACTTTTATGACTTTCTTGACGTCTCTTGACAATATAGCAAGCAATTGTGCTTAGTTTGGTTTGTCCATACGTCAAGAAAGTCATAAAAGTCATATTGAGATATTACTAGTCATACCTTCTCAAGATTTTCCCTACGACAAGAATTTCTGGCTATGGTGTAGACTTTTGCATGGCGGATATTTTATCCTCTATATGGGAGAAGAGTGATTATCAGAAAAATTGAGAGATTGAACTCGTTTAATTTATGCACTAACTCGACCAAAGGTTTTGATAGATTAATGAGCCTGGAGTTACATAATGTTTGATAGGATTATCTGGAATCAGCTTAACTAAAATGTTATGTGACTTCTTGCTAATTAATTTATCAAATACCTTGAAGGTTGGTTGAGCAAGATGCATTGAGAAACACTCAATAAAAGTAAGTTATTCAACTGGTGGGACCACTGCTTGAGTGTGCATCAACATATTTTGACCTAAAACAAACATAGAAACCCTTCATGTATCATTTAAGGATTCTGAAGAAAGTGTTCTGAAGGCCTTTTAAAATGACACAACTTCAAAGAAAGTATTCCTCATTGACGAGCTCACAAAAGACTAGGAACTCTATAATGACCTCAAAGATGACAACGACCAGCTTGAATACTGAATCAGCAAGTTGGAGGCAAGCTTAAAAATTATTGGGATTCACATACTACAGCAAGCCTCTGATCTTTTCCAAAAAATGTTGAAAGCATGATAAGGAAAGAAAACACAATCAATTAATCCATATTTCAAAGGAAGTAATGATACTCAATCTGCCTTTCAATCTTGTTTGTTGTTCGGATCAGGTCAATAGCAGTGGACCTAATAGGAACCACAAACAAGAAGGCATGGAATGTAATTTAAAATTCATAAATTGTCTCCTTCGCTTAGATTCCTTATTTTAACTTCAGCTATTCTTGGAGCAAGTTTTCTTGACTTACTGTACATCACTTCAACCCTCGATGCCCGCAAGGCTGCTTTTTTGGTGTTTTGATATTTTTTATATAGGTGATCATCCCGATGATGCTACCTGGTCGCAGCTCTCTAGAAAAGAGACCATCTATACTATTTTTCTTTCAGAGAAACAACAGATGGATTTTTCATTACTGGATACACATTCATATTTGCACTTCATTCAGATTTCTCATGTTCTAAGTTAGTTTCATCGGCCAGATTCACTAAAAGTTCCTTTCTACCCTATATTTCCTCTTCAATTAGCTCTCAGATGATATAGTCTTTCATCAATCCCTCAATTACCCTTGCAGGCATTCTCCTTTGACTCCTTCTAGCGTATAATCATCTTCTCGAACAACCCTTCCATATATATTTGGGCCAGGGGAATTTCTATTGGTTTTTCATTCTTGTTTGATGTAGTTTGAGACTTCGAAGGCCTTCTCAGAGTCCAATGCACACTTAAAGTTAAGTCCAACTGCTATTAGATTTCTGCAATGATACCAAATATTTATCACTTCTCAAAACTTGACATGCATAAACATGAGCAACAACCGTCAGTAATTCTCTTAACAGGGTCTCAGCACCATCTTCATGCGGCCTTCGGCCTTATCAATTTGAACCTATCAAACTTAATTGTACAATACAAGATCTTATTTGAATGATCAGTGCCTAATCGGTTAAAAACTGCATTCACAAAAATATTGTACTTTATGTGTGTTGTCTCGATGACCTTTTCAGTAGTACTTGACTCCCACACATGAAAGTGGATCCATCCACCTGCACGCACCTTATTCTTTCATACCCATCTATAGCTTAAATTGAATAAAAAGACGACTAACTTGTTGCAACAGATGCCACATCTGTTTAAATTATCAAACAACTGTAGACATCTATTATGACAGATAATAAATCTGTTGCAATAGACTTATCTGTTGGAAAAATCAAACAGATATATCCATCTGTTGTAACAGTTTGTCAATATTTTGTAAATTATCTAACAGATGGAATATATTTTGCAACAGATTACCCATCTGTTAGATTTATTTTAAAGCGATTTTCTTTTCTTTCTAATATACAATAAAGATAAAATATTGTATTTAGATCCATTTTTTTTAATTTACATAAGCTTTAAAAGTCACCAGTTTTATTTAAAAAGAGGTGAACAGTCCTGGCTTTTTGACTAACTTATTTGAATTTAATACTTTATAAATAGGTCCCTCCTTACTCGTTCATTCTACTCCACATCTAGATATAGTTGATCCAGATTTGTACAAGGTGATTCATCTCGAGTCCTTACGGGAACTTGAAAGGCAAATTCATGAACTACGGAGGAAGCAAGGCTGAGGAGGCCCTACTGCTGCTGGATGACGATTGGCCGATTGACAATAATAAATACTAATACTACTGATAATAATAGTAGTAATAATAATTAGGTTGATGTTTTTTATTTTAGCGTATGTATTTTCTTTTTTTATATCGGATCTAACCAAGGGTATGTTTTTTTTATTGTATATATTTGTATATAATGGATTCAAAAATATATGTATGGTCGACTTTGGATTTTTAATTCTTATTTAATATTTAATTATCATTTTGTCTATTCCTTATTCTCAAAATATCGACGGTTTGAGGTAGGGATTGAGCATTTGTAGCAACTGATGAACCATATTTTGCAACAGATGGTTAATCTGATGCGACAGATGAATCATATGTTGCAACAGACGGTTATTAATAAAAAAGGGTTATTGTTATTGAGAGGGTGAAAAGTCTTGACTTTTCGATTATTTAATATGAAAAATAGTTCGTAAATAAATAATAAGGATATAAATGATAAACACAATTTATAACCGTAAAAGAACGGTTATTTAATTTTAATAACTGATCGTGACTTTTCACCATTTTAGTTTTTAAATCTATTTTTTAAAATTATTTATTTATTATATAATAAAAAAATCACAACATTAGATTAATTAAGGTGTATGATGATTATTAAATAAAAGGTGAATAACATGAAACATTCAATGTTGCTGATGCATCAAATTCCCCATCTATTGCGACTGATGAATCGGTTGTTAGAAAAAATCAAAAACGCTCCTAAAATAGATGATTGATTTGTTGCAACAGATGATATATTTGTTGCCACAGATGGGTTATCTGATGCAACAGATATACAATCTGTTGTCGCAACTAAATAAAAATAGTTATTGTTTTATTAAAGAATCGATTATTGGAAAAGGTGTCTTCGATTTTTTAATTGAGAAAAAGATTATTTAAATTTAATAACTAATTAATAATAATAAACTGAAAAGTCATGACTTGTCACAATAATAAAAAACTCATCAGCATGATTTAATTAAGTCATTTCTTTTCACAGAAAATAATAGGGAAATAAGTGATAAACACAATTAAGAACCGTAAAAAATGATAACTTAATTTGAATAATTTATGTTAATATTTAATAAGCGACAAGTAGTGTGACTTTTCGCCATTTTTTATTTTGAATCTATTTTTTAAATTTATATAATAAAAAAAAGTAACCAAATTTGGATTAATGATATGATGATTATTAAAAAAAGATAGATTATATGTTGCAACAGATAGATTATCTGATGAACAGGTTGTCTATTTATTGCAACAGATGATATATCTGTTGTCACAGATGGGTTATCTGATGCAACAGATATAGAATTTGTTTTCACAACTCAATAAAAATGATTATTGCAAAGAACTAATTAATAATAAAAAACTGAAAAGTCATGACTTATCACAATATTCAAAAAGTCAGTCAGTCGGCAGCTTGATTTAAGTAAGTCATAACTTTTCACATTAATCAAAATATGTAATTAATAAATGGAGGTGAACAGTCGCGCCTTTTTGCCTAACTCATTCAAATTCAATCCTCTATAAATAAGTTTCTCCTTACTCACTCGTTCATTTTACTACACTCTATTTATTTCTTGCATCTTGTCTTTCATATTACACCTTCAACCATTTTCTCTTCCCTGACTCAGATAAGTTTTTTTCTTGCTTTTTGTGTAAATATACTCAATTGGTAGTATACGTTGTATTACATTCGAATTCTTTTCTTTACTTTTGTTTTTACGTTTTTTTTCAATTCATTCGTGTTCTAGATATGGTTGATCTAATGTGGGACGTTGCTATTTTACAAGACACCGTGCGGGAACTTCAGATGCAGGTGCATGACCCGCAATGGGAGGTTGCTTTCATGAGGGCAAGAATGTTCCGGGAGATCCGCGGGCTGAGGAGGGCCCTGCTACTGTCGGTTGAATATTGACTGGCTGGCAATAATAATAATAATAATAATAAATAATAATAATAATAATAATAATAATTAGATTAATTTTTTCTTTTAGCCTATGTAATTTTATATGTTTTTGTTTAATAAAAAAATTTATGTTTGATCGCCTTTGACGTTTTAATTCTTATTTAATTTTCATTAAGTCTTTCTTTCTTCTTCTCATCAAACATGTCAACGATCAAGGAATAATTTGAAACCAATAGCAATAGATTATTTGTTATCTGTTACAACAGATAGATTATCAGTTACAATAGATAGATTATCTGTTGCAACAGATAAATTATATGTTACAATAGATAAATTATTTATTACAACAGATAGATTATCTGTTGCAACAGATAGATTATACGTTACAATAGATAAATTATTTGTTACAACAGATAGAATATCTATTACAACAGATAGAATATCTGTTACACAGATAGTTTAATTGAGAGAAAGGTTATAAATTTAAGAACTAATTAATAATAACAATCTGAAAAATTGTGACTTATTACAATAATAAAAAGTCAGTTAGCAACTTTGATTTAATTAAGTCATTAACATTTCACAGTAATAAGAAAGTCATTAGTTTGAATGTAATTTATAAATGAAGGTGAACAGTCGCGCCTTTGTTCCAAACAGATTACTCATATGTTGCAACAGATAAGTAGTTTGTTCAAACAGATAAGTAATCTGTTGCAACAGATAAATAGTCTGTTGCAACAAATAATAAGTCTGATGCAACAGATAATAAGTCTGTTGCAACAGATAACTAGTTAGTTGCAACAGATAACCCATCTATTCGATTCATGTTACGGGCATTATAGAACCATAAACATGAATCCAACATATGAGTCTTCCGTTGCAACAGATTACTCATCTGATGCAACAGATGAGTGATATATTTAAATTATGGTCTCTTATGTTGGATTCATGATCGGGTTCTATCCATTGTTGAAAAAACAATAAAAGTTATGTACCCAGATGACAAATTCGACTAAAAATCAAAATTTTACTTACCAAAGTCACCTATGAAGTAATGCCAAAGTGGAAAGTGATGCACGAAACAAAATTTCACCTAAAAAATTGGTCAAGTAGCAGCAGTAATGGTAAAAAAAAATGATCGATAAAAAAGAAGAAGATGATGATAATGGAACAGAAGATGATGAATAAAGCAGCAGCAATAATGAACAACAAAAATCATAAAGAGAGAGAAAACAATAATGGATGAGAAGAGAGAGAAATGCGCTTTTTTTCCCCTCTGCTTCCCGTTATATTAGGTAAACAATTGGATCAAAGTGTAAATTCAAAAACTTATGGGTTATTTTTAAACTTCCCCAACTTTCTTAATCCATAATAAAGTAATTGTCACCTACACTCAATTATTAAGACTTGTGTCACCTACACCTCATTTTCAAATTTTTTTATCACCTACAGCTCAAAGCCCCTACTAACACCTTATACATATAGAAATATACATTTGAAAGAAAGTACAAGCAACTCCTTTATTAATCAATTACAAAAGAAGACATTTCAATTAAGATAGAATAGTCAAAGTTTCGTCTAATATTTAGTTTTATAGTAATACTAGGTTATATATTTTTTAGCATTTTAATAACATATATAAATTATTTATATAACTATCTATTTCAGTATGGTATTCGATATTTCGGTATATTGTCTATAAATATCGAATGCCAAAAAATTTTAAAATATATTTCATATACCATACCAAATATCATATTATCAATATCACAATATCAGAAATTTCAATTCATATGATAATTTTGTTGTGTACAAAATCGAGAGGGCGTCATGCGAAAGCTTAAAGTTTGCAAATCAAGACGGCGATAATTTAGATGACACAATATAAACTAAAAAAGTAATATTATTGATATAATTTGACCAACTGGCCTACACATGAAAACTATTATTAAAGAAAAAATAAAACCATTAGGAGAAAATCTCGCCCTAAACAAGAATCACAAACGACTATATTGTAGATACTATTGTGTTATTGTATGAGAAGGGAGGATGTTCTATTTATAGAGTTCCAAACTTTTCCTCTTAGAAAAATGTTAGCCAAATAAGGAAAGTTTTATACATTCCTTTCAGGAAAAGTAAAAGTAATTATGTTATAACTTTTATTTTCTTTCTAAGAAAAATAAAACTTAAATTTGATAAGAAAATCAGAGCAAAAAAACTAACAAATTTGGTATATGGCATACCATGCCTACCCTTAATTATTAATTGAGGAAATAACTATTTATGTTGTAATTTGTATTATTTCTTTATTTTTTAATTGTGAAATCTCTATTAATTATTACTTCCTTTGATACATTTTAATCTTTCGGCGGATTTACGAGCAAACTTTTTAAGACCCAAAAACGTTGAACTAGATGAAATGTAATTTTTTATTCTGTTTTATCGAATTCACTTATAAATTTAGGGTTGTTCAAAATCGAACCGTAATTATTAATTCAACTGTAAAATTAATTTATTGGCTAATTGGTAATGGGTTATCGGATTAATGGTTGGAGAACGGATGAAATTTTTATAATTAATGGCTTATTAGTGCGGGGACGGATTACTAAATTTTCTTATCGGGTAAATCGTTAACCCATTAAGAATTATTATAATTATATTTTTACCCCTAGATATATAAGTATCTTTTGTCAATTCAACATATAAAACTCCATTTATTATTCTATTCACTTCTTAGTTTAGAAAATAACATGCCACTTCTTATTACATCTAACCATAAAGTGCAGTCAGACTCCCTAAAATGTAAAGAAAATCTGAAATTAATTCTTAAACCAAAACATAAATTACTCTTGACAATACAAAGTACCGCAATAAAAATTAAATAACCCAAATGTGTCTTTCACAAAGTTTGATACAAAACATAAAATTTCAAATAATATTAAAATTTTAATTTTTTTTCTGTCAATCCAGTAATTAAAAATGTTTCTACATACGTTTTAGGTCTAGAAGAAAATTCTTATTTGAT
Organism: Capsicum pubescens; assembly: GCA_030864215.1. Classification (NCBI taxonomy): domain Eukaryota; kingdom Viridiplantae; phylum Streptophyta; class Magnoliopsida; order Solanales; family Solanaceae; genus Capsicum; species Capsicum pubescens. The sequence continues at coordinate 256,375,314 of CM061544.1, read as the reverse complement.
TCGATGTTTTAACCTATTAAATAACTACACAAAATAATTCAAGAAGCCTAAAAGATTGATAAATAGATCAATCATAGTATACAAACAACTTAGTCGGAGAAGAAACGGAGGAACTACCAATAATCGCTCGATATTTCATTCTCTCTTAAATTTATCCGTTACACCATCTGATAACCGTCTTTTACTTGTTAATCTGATACCGAACCAACCATTATATTATTGGGTGGCTAGCGAATTAGTAGATTTAAAAACCAATAACCAATAAGCCGAATCATTAAGCATAATTATCCAATCGACCCAACCGATAAGCAGCCCTGCTTATAATAACAGTGAGTTTATGATCACTCGTGACATATGCAGCGGAGACACATATGAGGCGGGGAAAAAGACAATATACTTTAATAGTTATTAATGGAGTATTATTTTTGGTTCATTGTGTCATTCGGATTCATACACTTAAGTCGTATTCTTAATAGTAGGCTAGTTACTACATACAATCAAGGTGTAAACCAACCGTTTTATAAGAGCCCAATTGAATAACATTAAAACTTAGGTCAAATTAGTTTTTAATTATTTTTTAGATATTTAGTAAAACTAGTTTAGCTGTACGCGTCTCGCGTGTGTACCTCATTTTATTGAGTTCAAATGTTATATCAAATAAGATATTTATTTAAATAATAAAGATGATTTCAATAATTAAATTCAACATCTTTTGGAGAATTTATTTAATTAAACCTAACCTTTACCAAAAAATTTGTTAAGCCGATCGACATTCATCTACTATCTATAAACTACAACAAAATAATATGATATTAGAGATATCAAAATAATACAACTAAACTTAATCTTTATACAAAAATATTCTCAAAACAGAGATATAAATACAATACAATTAAACCTAACCTTTATCTAAAAAAATTCTCAAAGACGACTGACATTCATCTACCACCTGTAAATTCATCTACGACCTGTAAACTACAACAAAATAATATAATAGTGATCACAAAGCTTCAATTTTGATGAAAATAATTCTTGTATGAGCTAAAAATTTGACCCTAAGGAATGATTTGAATGAAAACAAAGAAGATGTATATATATACACACACGTTGAATTCTATTATGTTGACAAAAACAGTGAAGAAGTTGAAGGTTAGAAAATTAAGCATCCACCAATCTAGACATGCAACCGAACCAAGTTAGATGAGCATCAATCATATTTTTTCAATAAGTAAATCGATTTCTTCTCTAGTTTAACGTGCATCTATATTTATAGAAGTATTTCTTTAATAGAGTCCTATTTTAGGAGTTTTTTTCTATCCTATTTTAGAGTATTTTTCTATCTTATTTTAGGAGTATTTTTCTAATTGATCAGTATAAAAAAAATATTATTAATTAATTCTCCTTTCATATATTTTAGGAGTCCCATATATTTAGGAGTTTAGTTAATAAAATAAAAATAATTAAATAATAAATTGAAGAAAATAGTGAAAAGACATTTTTGTCTAAAGAAGGGTCTTTTAATGAAGGGCAAAAAGTTCAAATCACTTTTCTAAGGGTCTTCACACTTTTAATATATTATAGATATAGATATAGATTATAGACAAAAAAAATATTAAATATATATCTATATGTAATATATTAAATCTATATCTATCTATCTATCTATCTATCTATATATATATATATATATATATATATATATATATAATATATATAAAAAGTGTGAAGGCCCTTAGAAAAGTTATTTGAACTTTTTGTCCTTTATTAAAATACTTTACAATAGACAAGATCGTCTTTTCACTTTTTTTTCTCCAATTATTATTTAATTATATATATAATTTTGAATCCTAAAATATATGGGTTAAGATTTTAAAATATGGTAAAGGATTAGGACTTTAAAAGATGGCAAGTTTTTTTTCTTAAATTAGGACTAGGTTTAATTTTCAACTTATATTCTTAATTACAGATTTGAAATCCACTAAATTTTGAATAAAGTGAAAGTTTACTATACTTTAATAGTACCGACACTTTAACAACATTCTTTTAAATTTACAGCAATGCACGTAGGCTTAATTTAATTATTTTTATATTATTTAAGTATTCCAGATATAAAGAAATACTATACCTATTTTAACTCAGCAGGAACTTCTAATATTTTACAATTCTAAATTAATTTAAATATTACTTATATAACTACTTATTAATGTGTAGTAAATATAAGTCTCTAATAATTCTATTTAACTTATATTTTACAAATAATTTTTAAGTCCATTTATTTCTACTTCCTCCTTTCTCTTCTTATTACGTCCCTTTTCTTCTTCTTGTTTGTCTTTTTGTTTAGGTTATGTGCAGAAAAATCAAATGTGATATATCTTCATATTTTTTCTTCAAAGTATTAACCTTCGCTTCAACAAGAATGGTTGTGATTTTATTCGTTATGTTTTCTTCAACCATTGTAATTGTCATCCGCTAGGTTAGTATGTTATTCTCTCTCTCTCTTTTTGAGTTGTTTTTCCTTTTCTATTGGTTGTCGTGACTTATTATTTTTTCTTTAACTTGGGAGTGATTTTAAGTTTAACACGTCATGCATTATTATATCTGTTTTGTTTGTGAATTTTGATTTCTAGGTTTGATATTCTTGTATGTTCGAATCTAACAACGTAATTATTTTTCTCATATATATATGTGCTTACGATAAAATATCTGTTTTGAACTTTTTGTACTTCATTAAAAACCTTCGTAATAGATAAAATCGTTTAATTTTAAATAATCAAAAGTTACACGTGCGAGGCATGTGCAGCTAAACTAGATATATATATATAAATATATATCTATAATCTATAATCTATAATCTAATCTATATCTATAATATATTAAAAGTGTGAAGACCTCTAGAAAAGTGATTTAAACTTTTTACCTTTCATTAAAAGACTATTTTTTTAGACAAAATTATCTTTTCACTATTTTTTAAATTTATTATTTAATTATTTTTTATTATATTAAGTTAGAATGTTTCCACGTTTATTGGAATTAATTAAAGTTACGTAGTTGTTTCCATGTTTAGGTAGAAGAGGTAAAAGTAATTTAATTTGTAAAATATAGATTATTTGAATAATAGAGTAAAAAGACGATTTTGTCTATTGATGTCTATAATATATTAAAAGTGTGAAGACCTTTAGAAAAGTGATTTGAACTTTTTACCCTTCATTAAAAGACTCTTTTTTTAGACAAAATTGTCTTTTCACTATTTTTTAAATTTATTATTTAATTATTTTTTATTATATTAACTAGACTTCCTAAAATATGTGGAACTTCTAAAATATATATGGTAGGAGAATTAATTAAAATTTTCCTTTCAATTAGACTTCCAAAAATATATGAGATTCCTAAAATATATGGTAGGAAATTAATTAATATTTCCCATCCTCATTGATTGTGATTCTAATTTGTGTTTTGCGCAGAAATACTAGCAATCTACATGATACTTGTGTTTTGTTTTGTACAAAGATAATAGCAATCTACGTGGTATTTGTGTTAGCTTTGGTTCTCTTTTGGGGTGTGAGAAAAAGATTGATGCTCATCTAACTTGATTCGATTGCATCGATGCTTGATTTTCTAATCCTCAACTTCTTTATTGTTTTTATCATCATAATAGAATTCAACATGTGTGTGTATATATATATATCTTCTTTGTTTTCATTCAAATCATTCTTTGGGATTAAAATTTTTGCTCAGAAAAGAATTAGTTGGATCAAAATCGAAATTTTATGATCACTATTATATATTTTTTTATAGTTTACAGGTCGTAGATGAATGTCGGTTGACTTTGAAGAATTTCTTGTGTAAAGATTAGGTTTAATTGTATTGTTTTGATCTTTATTATCTTATTATTTTATTTTAATTTATAGATGCTGGATGAATGTTGGTCGGCTTTGAAAAAAAAATTTAGGTAAAGGTTAGGATTAATTGTATTATCGTAATATCTCTATTAGTTTGTTATTTTGTGGTAGTTTACAGTTCGTAGATGAATCTCGATCGGGTTTGAGAAATTTTTGTGTGTAAAATTTAAGTTTAATTGTATTGTTTTAATATCACTTTTATCGTATTATTTTGTTGCAGTTTACAGGTGATAGATAGATATTAAATATTAGTCGGCTTTGAGGAATTTTTTTATGTAAAGGTTAGGTTTAGTTATATTATTTTGATATCACTATTATCGTATTATTTTGTTATTGTTTACAAGTGGTAGATGAGTGTCGGACGACTTTGAAAAAAAATTTGTGTATAAAGATTAGATTTAATTGTATTATTTTGATGTCTCTATCATTGTATTGTTTATAATTATCGATCGATTTTTAAAAATAATTTTGGTAAAGATTAGGTTTAATAAATAAATTCTCCATCTTTACCTACTCAAAAAATATTAAATTTAGTTATTATATTCATCTTTATTATTTAAACAAATATCCTATTTAATGTAATGTTTGAACTTATTAAAGTGAGATACACGCGCAAGGCGCGTACATCTAAACTAGTAAAGTAAAAAGTGAGAAGTTAAGTACCCTAATTTTTTACTTTCTAGCTTAATTTTTTTTAAAAAAAATCGATCAAAATATTTATTCTTTTATCCCTTATATTTTTCCGCCGTTCCAACAATGGCCTCAAATTATAGTCCTAAAAAGCATGAACTCTCTTTTCTTTTTCTCTTTAGCTGCTCTAAGTTCACCCTTTTCTCTATTTATGTTCGATCATTCTCCTCTCTTCTTCAGCAATTTCATCTTTGTTTGTGGTAAGTGTCACACCCCTTTTTTCTCCAAAAAAGATTTGATTTTAAGTTCGAAAGAGTTTTTATTATTAAATGACAAAAGAAAGATTGTTTCGAAAAGAATTCATTATATTTAAAACTCAAAGTCGCCACTTGGCATAAATCGGGTGTGCCAAGTCACCCGTGGATATCATTTTTCAAAACAGTTTTGACTCTATAAAACTGATCCGTAAATGGAGATTCCGATTAAGGAATTTTGTTGACCGAGGGGAAGGTGTTAGGCACCCCTCAATCCCGTGGTTTGACCACGATCGCTTGGTAGAACATATCGGCTAACTTGACACTAAGAATGTATAAACCACACAAAACACATAAACAAGCATCCAAACACACGAAACAAAATAAATCCAAAGTATAGTGTTCAGTCCAAAATAAATAAAATGCGAAAATAAATCCTATCTAACCTACACTAATCCTAACTACGCTCTCGTGCTTTATCCGACGCATCGGACCTTCATCACGAACGTCTTCCACCAACATAATACGTCGGAACATTCCCCGGTGAATAAATACAAATGGCCTCGGGGCATTCCCCGGCTAAATGAATACAATTGATCCAAATGCGGTAAACAAAACCACTCAACACATATTTCAAACATTACATCAATCCACAATCCCTAAACTTGCCTACCCGGATTACCGTTTGCCTACCAACTCTCGATTTATCATAATTCTATCACATCCAACATCATTAACGTAGCAAAATTAAAACTAATTCTTTATCAAGATTCACCCTTCTCCAAATTTCTTTTTAATCCACAAATTTTCACGTTAAAATAATTATTCACCCATATCAACATCAAAGTTCAACCAAGATAGTCTATTCAATCACCAAATATTCACAAAAATGGCAACTAAACATAATAATCAACCCACAATCACAACATCAATCACATATAATGAAATAAAAATGACAAGAGATAGAATTAGACCTCGATTCCGGTTTCAAATAAGTATTTTTTCATCAAACGGGATAGAGTCCGTATCGGAAACTCAACTCGAAACTCAATCACGAACAAACCAGTTTCAATTTGCACCCTTCTTTTGTTTTTCTCTAAACCAAAACAAAAAATGGGAAAGACGGACATGACCCAAACCCATTTTCATCCATAACATTTTTGTCTCATCGTTTTTCAATTGATTTAGACGAAATTGACAATGGAAGGAATTGGTCAGATCGGGTTTTGGAAGTTTAAGATAGATGGGATTATTTTCCGATGGTGGGGTGGTTTGGGTCACTTTTCCGATGAGTTTCAACCGAGTTTTCCGGTGAGACACCACTCACCTGAATAGTTCTCCGATCTCTCTCTCAATCGCTTCTATCTCTTCCTCTCTCGTTCGATCTCTCTCCTCTCAAATCTTCTTCTCTCTCGAATCTTTTTATGATTTCTCTATATTAGTGTATGTGTGTGTATTGGTACCTGTAAAATAATGGAATAAAGAGTATATGTATTCCTCTCTGAACCTGTCAAAAGAATGGAAGAAAGGGTATATGTATTCTCTTACGAATTTGAAAAAAAAAATCAAAAAGGAATTTTTGTGGGCTCCCTTTTCCTTTGTTTGTTCTATGTATATATTGTTCTCCGTTTCCTTTGTAAAGAAGAAATGTGAGGGGGTCACGTGGATGGGGTAGTGGGGGTAGGGTATAGGGTAGGTGGGGTAGGGTGAGTTATGTAGGATAAGATTTGTTAAGAATTTTGTTAAGGGTTCTATTTTTGTATTTTTGTGGGGTATGATTATATGATTGAGGGTACACGGTAGGATAAGGTAAAAAATGGACAAAATGCTTTTGGGAAAGGACAAAATTACGTGTCTACATCATGCCCCTCTTTGCATGTAAACACAAAGTGTTTTCATACAAAGAAGTGGACAATGAGACAGAATTTTGACCTGACTATTATTCAAAGGGAAGAAACAAAAGGAATAAGGACAACCGAGTTGGAGAGTCGAGTGAGGTCCCGTCGAGGCTCTGATCCGCGACTCTGTCATTACATCAAAAATAAAAATTTGAAGTTAAACCATAAATGAAATTAAAAATCCTATCTATACAGCTTCTCTGGACTCTTGACTTGAGTTTCATCACCCTGTTCTTCAGGCGGGCTCCTGACTTACGATTTTTTCAACTTTTGCTTGGTTTTCAACTTCTTTACCCTGTTCTTCAGGCGGGTTCCTGACTTGCCAATTTTCAACTGTTGACTTTTAATTTTCTTTCTCTTGTTGCTTGCTTTTCAACAGCTTCACCTTGTTGCTTGACTTTCTATGTATTCGCCTTATTCTTCAGGCGGGCTCCTAAAATCACATCAAAACTAAAAAGAAAATTATACCACATAAGGAAATGCATCTTCTATAAGTTAATTAGAATGATTCGACTAGAAAGTGCATTTTTAGGAATCAAAGGGAATGACTCGACTAAAAGGTACGCCTTATAGGAATCACGGGGAATGACTCGACTAAAAGGTACGTCTTATAAGAATCAAGGGGAATGACTCGACTAAAAGGTATGTCTTATAGGAATCAAAGGGAATGACTCAACTAAAAGGTACATCTTATAGGAATCAAAAGGAATGACTCGACTAAAAGGTACGTCTTCTAGGGGTCAAGAGGAATGACTCGACTAAAAGGTACGTCTTATAGGAATCAAAGGAAATGACTCGACTAAAAGGTACGTCTTCTAGGGGTCAAGGAAAATGACTCGACTAAAAGAGACGTCTTATACGAATCAAGGGAATGACTCGACTAAAAGGTGCATCTTCTAGGGGTCAAGGGGAATGACTTAACTAAAAGGTACGTCTTCTAGGGGTCAAGGGGAATGACTCAACTAAAAGGTATGTCTTCTAGGGGTCAAGGAGAATGACTCGACTAAAAGGTACGTCTTCTAGGGGTCAAAGGGGATGACTCGACTAAAAGGTACATCTTCTAGGGGTCAAGGGGAATGACTCGACTAAAAGGTACATCTTATAGGAATCAAAGGGGATGACTTGACTAAAAGATACGTCTTATAGGAATAAAGGAGGAATGACTCGACTAAAAGGTACGTCTTCTAGGGGTCAAGGGGAATGACTCGACTAAAAGGTACGTCTTATAGGAATCAAAGGGAATGACTCGACTAAAAGGGGCGTCTCCTAAGGGTCAAGAGGAATGACTCGATTAAAAGGTACGTCTTATAGGAATCAAGGTTCAATTTAAGAAATGTATCCCCTAGCAAATGAAAACTGAAATCCCTGGACAAGAAAGTATGTCTCCGAGGGATATAAGATGATGAGTTTTACCATGATTTGATTATCAAACTTGTGCAGCAACTTTGCTTCCTGCATTTGTAGAAGTGAGGCATTGCATCCCTTGATATTTATGCTCTGAAGTCCTTGCTTTGAAGGTAATATGTTTCCTGTTTCATCAAAGAAAACTTGTGAGTTTAAAACATGGCAGTTGGTTTGTGGATTTATCTTTTGTGGCGATTGCTCTTTCCCTCGTCACATTTAACCTTGCTTCCAACCATTAGCATATATCATTCACTTACTAAATCATTGATCCGAACTCAGATTATTAAGAGTGACTGAAACAAACACAGTATCTCTGCTTTGTCATACTTCTCAAATAGACCATTTAAACCTTGGTATTTCCATAAGTTCCCAGACTTATCTGTTGAGAAAATTTTTGCATGCCTTATTTCAGCTCACAATCATGTGCTGGCCCTTTGTTTTGCTTTGTGCAATTAAAGAAGTTGGTAGCCAATTTTGAGATCCTTTCTCACTTGTTTTGACATGGACTTGACTCAAAGACAAGAGAAAAATAACAATAATTTTTCTTTTATTTGGATAACTGACTCAGAAAAATAAAAATATAACTATAGAAAATAAAGAAATGACAATGAATATCCTCATTGAAAAAGATGAAAGAAAAGTTTATCTTGAAATGACAGTCAACTCTAATGATTATGACATGCATATCAGATTAAACTACTTGATCTTTCCATCCAAAACTCTCACAAATCATTGTTGAGTTAATGACCCTGAAAGTGAGTTGCTTCCTTTAGCCAATTACATTCGGACACCTCATTCGGCTAGTGGCGCCTTGAAGGGTTTCTGCCAACAAGCCTCTCTCATTTATTTGTATCACCTCACCATTGTCTTATGGTATCCAAGAGGTTTTTTCACCAATAAGATTCCCTTATTTTCATTTCTCTCAACTCACAGTCGTCTCACAGTGCCCGTAAGGATTTTCACCGATAAGACTCTCTCATTTTATCTCTCTCAACTTACCATCATCTTACGATGCCCATTAGGGTTTTTCACCAATAAGACTCTCATTTTTATTTCTCTCCTGATTCTGCTGAGGAAGATAAGTAGTTCCCAAAATGCGTCATCACATCCCTTGCATGCTTAGCCTTAACATTCTCAAAGATTGATCTGAAGGTCTTTCTTTGGTTGAAACTTGGCTTTTAGATAGGGTTAGAAAGAAAATATGGCATGGGGCCCAAACGACACTTAAAGTGGGATAGGACTTACAACTTTTGGAATCGACTCAAACAATGAGGATTAACTCATGCCCCAGTTTCTTCTGACTAGGTGAATCTAAATTATTTATTTGGTTGGACAGAGCCCCGGGTAGGGAAGCCTACGTATCTCACCCCCGAAAAAGAAGAATCATATCATGCATAGTTCTGGCAGCTTGTTTTTTTTTTGCTTGATTCTGACTTGTTCTTTTTTTTTCTTTTGACTTTTTTTTCTTTGTGATTTTTCTGACTCTAATTTCCTTGACATTCTTTTCTTCCTTTTTGGACACATTTTTTTTGAAGCTTTCTGACTCTATTCTCTTGCTCGATACTTTTCTTTTGAGCTTTGCTGGCTTTATCTTGATTCCAAAAGAGGGGTATGAAAGAAAATAACACTAAGGCTTAAATGGGGTAAACAAAGGATGACACAATGTTTGGATAGCAGAATAAATTGTCTTCGTCATATCAATCCTTGAAAATACTAGTACCTAGCGTGCAATGTGAAAGTGCACGATCAACATCACTTATGACATATTTTACAACACTAACTTGCCCCGAGAATGTGTGTCACCTCTTTTCTATACTTGTCAAACATACAACTCTATATTTGTTGTACATCCCTCACATTGAATGACTCATGCTTTCGTGGAGTTGATTTTCTTTCTGTTCCTCTTGATAGGATCAGCAGACACTGTTTGACCTAATTGAGCAATATTTTTCAATTGATGACCAAGTTATTCATGTGATTCTCAAAATAATTGCCTTAATTTTCTGAAAAGACTTCAACTTGTCACCAAATGTCTCAGCACTCCACTTATTTTCTCAGATGTTTTTCTAAACTTAGCCATCTGATTCTATGTTTCATGGTTAAATTGGACTTTCAGATCTGGCTGAAAATTCCGCAAGCATGTCATATCACTAGAGTCAACATAAAATGTATTGTATAAAGAGAACAAACAAACAACACATACTTAAAACACAAAGAAAAAGGGGTAATTCCTTTAGTTGAAATAAAAGAAAGAAGGGTTTGAACATAAACGACAAAAAGACAAAACAAGATAGATCCCGAACTACAACCCTGAAATAATTTGAAAAACAGAAAAGAAAAGAAAACAAACTACCAGACCTCTTCCTAGTAGGGAGAGGGGTGACTTCTTAATTGCTCAGCCTTACAACTTAGTCACTGGTTTGCATATCAGCATGACTAAAGCTTCCCTCACTGTCAATGTTCTGCACCATAATTGATCCATCTTGAATCATCTTTTCAATTTCTCTTTTTAAATCTTGACAATCTTCAATACTATAACCCTGAGCATCAGAATGATATGCGCATCATACATTAGGATCAAAATTTCTTAAACGTTGATTAAGAGTGCACCCAAGGAGAGGAGTGATCATGCCCCATTGTACCAATCTCTGAAATAAACTGGCATACGACTCTCTAATTAGTGTGAAGAAATCTCTTGACTTCTGCCTCATTTCATCGTTTGGCTTGGATCGAAAATCAGGCTTAGAAAGGTTTTGGTATGTTTGTGGAGTTAGAGGATGACTCTGGGGAGTTAGTGTGTTCCACTATGGGTAACATGGGGGTTGAACATATGGTTGTGCGTTATATACTGGATACGGAAGTGGAGGAGCAGAGTATAATGGATTTTGGGAGTGATTATGTGGTGCTTGGGCATGAACTTGGGTTTGAGCCTGAGAGTGACGACAACGGGATCTTCTTGACTGTGCCCGCTGTCCAACTACAATAGAAGATGCAACTTCCTCATTCTTTGTCTCCCCAACACTTCCTGAACCTTTTTGAATTGCTTGAGTTGTCGCTTTCAATGTTGCAAAACTCACAATGCGACCAGTCTCAATTTCCTCTTCTATCATCTCCCCCATTTTAAGGACCTCAATAAATGACTTGCCTAATTCAGGTAACAAGTGTTTATAATATGTTTCATCTTGCGCTTGAGTAAACACCTCCACTATTTTGCTTTCTTTCATTGGTGGTTTTACTCTAACAGCTTGTTCGCGCCATCTGATCGCATACTCCCTGAAACTTTTAGTATTCTTCTTTTTTATACTAGTTAGGGATTTTTCTTCAGGGATCAAATCCACATTATATTGAAATTGTTGCACAAATCCATTAGCTAGGTCATCCTAACTAATCCACTTGTCAATGTCTTGGTCAACAAACCATTTCAAAGCTAGACCCGAAAGACTCTCACCAAAGTAAGCCATGAGCAGTTCTTCTTTGCCTTCGACACCTCTTAGTTGGTTACAATAACGTCTCAAATGCGCCACCGGATCCCCTGTCCATCATACTTCTCAAACTTTGGTATCTTAAAACCAAAAGGGAGATGAACACCTGGAAACATGCACAGACCTTTATATGAGACACTTTTGTACCCCTCAGACCCTTGGAGATTCTTCATAGCCAGTTCCAAACTTCTCAATTTTCTGGTCATTTCTTCTTGTTCTTCTTTTATAACAGGTTTTTCGGCATTAAGAGCAAATTTAGGCGGATGAGTGTAGCCATAAGGATCAGTCGACTTAAATATGAGCTCGGGAGCATAATGTTGATCACTTGAAATATTCAATACAGGGTCGCTTTTAGAGTGAGAAATCACAACCGTTGGATTGGCATTAAAAGTAGGAGCTTCAGGAGGAGGTGGCGTTGAAAAAGCATGAACAACAGATGGAGCCGAGTAAGTGGTAGTTTTGTGTTGAGGAGTGAGGAAAGGAATATTGGAAGTGTTTGGATAGTGTTGCCCCGGAGTAGTCCCTGATGCATGTTGTGGCATGCCCACAAAAATGAGAAATTGTGTATGTGACACGAGAGGCAAGCTAGAAAGATATTCCAGATTATCAGTAAGAACAGGAGGAGGCGACAACCCATTAGCCCAAGTTCGATGCATTTCTATCATTTGTTGCCTTAATTTTTGAATCTCTTCATTAGCTCTTAAATTCTCATTCCCCGAACTCCCTGTCGAATTAGTGACAATAAACTCGATATCCTTGATGGTCATAACTTTCTCTGTAACTTGGTGCACTATGGAGGACCAGCCAAAATGCCACAAACCAACCACCTTAAACTAACTGAACAAAAGAAACATCAAATGCGTTAGAGTTCAACACCTTTTTTTCAAAAGTTTTTTTATATTTTTTATCCTTTTAGAAAAGATCACCGAACCCAAGAAGGGCGCCTACGTATCTCATTCCCGAAAGAGGAGAATCAGGTGTACGTAGTTCGTGAAGTCTTGCCAAAATGGCCAATTAAACTCTTTTTCCTTTCCATTTTCTTTTTCTTGAAACTTTAAAAGAAAACAACAAATTGTCAAAAGAATTGACGAAAATCTTTTTGAGTTTTTCAACTTTGAAAATCCCTATACAAAACGAAACCTATGATACCAAAGAAAATCTTTTTGGGATTTAGATTTTGAATTTCATACGAAAACAAAACTTGAACCTATTAAAGGAAAATCTTTTTTGTTGTTTTTTTTAAAGATGTATATAAAACAACTACTCTAATAAAGAGTGAATAAAATCTTTTTGGATTTTTTGAAATAAGATCAACCAAAAATAAAACCTACGACTATTGAGGAAAATTCTTTTTTTTGTATTTTTCTTTTCAAACATGTATGAAACACCTACTCTAAATGAAGAGTGAAAAAAAAATCTTTTTTGAATTTTTTAAATAAGATCCCTGAACCTATAATAGGCTGTCTACGTATCTCACTCCCGAAAGAGGAGAATCAGGGGTGCGTAGTTCATCCAGATTGGATAATTAATGATTAAATAACATATTGCACCCTAACTTGAGACACGACCAAAAACACACGATGAACAACATAACAAAATCTTTTTTTGAGTTTTCACTTTGACACTTCACATAAAAAATGACACCAACAGCTATGAAAGAAAATCTTTTTGGTATTTTCGTTATATGAAATGTACAAAACTTCTACCACCTTTTTTTGAATTTTTTTTTATAAAAAACTCCTCAAAAAAAAATCTTTTTGGAGTTTTCGAATTGTGAATGCTTACTAAATGAAACAAAAGGAAAATCTTTTTGATGTTTTTTTTATTTTTGAAAAATGAGTGCAAAAAGTAAAAAAATTCTTTTTTTTTTTGAATTTTTGAATTATGGAAAACAAAAGTCATAAAGAACCTAAAAACTACGAAACTCTTTTTTGATTCACCTTTTCTCTTTTTTCCCTTTTTTTTCCATGCCTAACACACCTGTCTTTAATTCTAGCACATGTTTTCCCCAAATCAGTCCGTCAAATGACCCTATTACCCTAAAAAATACAACAATTAGCACGTAAGGATGCTTTAGAGGAGAGTCTCCTACAAAGGACCAAGTGGACCCCGCTAGGTCTCAATACGATGCATATAAGCATGACCTAAAGACTGACCTACGTTGGGATTTACTAACAAGGCCGTTCGGGGGAGCATATGGTCGATAGTGGCTGCTTTACTTTCCACCTACTCCATATATCCAACGGCTCCACCTCCTAAAATAAGGGTGACTCAACTAGAGTTTGTGCGCACGACGTGTACTCTGGGACTTGTTGCAGAAAGAATTGACTCGGGTTATGCACATGATGCCAGATATAAAGCGGTAACACACAAGAGAAAAACTGTAAACAAAGAACATGTAGGCACTCAACAATGATAAAATAAACAACAAACAATAACACAAACAAGGTTTACACACCCATAATGTCAAACTAATCCGATACAACTCCAAAAAAATAAGCTCGAATTCTGAAAAGTCCCCAGCAGAGTCGCCAGAGCTGTCACACCTCTTTTTCTCCAAAAAAGATTTGATTTTAAGTTCGGAAGGGTTTTTATTATTAAGTGACAAAAGAAAGATTGTTTTGAAAAGGATTTATTATATTCAAAACTCAGAGTCGCCACTTGGCATAAATCGGGTGTGCCAAGTCACCCGTGGATATCCTTTTTCAAAACAGTTTTGACTCTATAAAATTGATCTGTGAACAGAGATTTCGGTTAAGGAATTCTATTGACCGAGGGGAAGGTGTTAGGCACCCCTCGATCCCATGGTTTGACCACGGTCGCTTGGTAGAACATATCGGCTAATTTTACACTAAGAATGTATAAACCACACAAAACACATAAACAAGCATCCAAACACACGAAACAAAATAAATCCAAAGTATAGTGTTCAGTCCAATTATACAGTCCAAAATAAATAAAATGCGAAAATAAATCCTATCTAACCTACACAAATCCTAACTACGCTCCCGTGTTTTACACGACGCCTCGAGCCTTTATCACGAATGTCTTCCACCAACATAATACGTCGGGGCATTCCCCGGTGAATAAATACAAATGGCCTCGGAGTATTCCCCGGCTAAATGAATACAATTGATCTAAATGCGGTAAACAAAACCACTCAACACATATTTCAAACATTTCATCAATCCACAATCCCTAAACTTGCCTACCCGGATTACCGTTTGCCTACCAACTCTCGATTTATCGTAATTCTATCACATCCAACATCATCAACGTAGCAAAATTAAAACAAATTCTTTATCAAGATTCACCCTTCCCCAAATTTCTTTTTAATCCATAAATTTTCACGTTAAAATTATTATTCACCCAAATCAACATCAAAGTTCCACCATGATAGTCTACTCAATCACCAAATATTCACAAAAAGGGAAACTAAACATAGTAATCAACCCATAATCACAACATCAATCACATGTAATGAAATAAAAATGACAAGAGATAGAATTAAACCTCGATTCCGCTTTCAAATAAGTATTTTTTTATCAAACGGGATAGAGTCCGCATCGGAACCTCAACTCGAAACTCAATCACGAACAAACCAGTTTCAATTTGTACCCTTCTTTTGTTTTCCTCTAAACCAAAAACAAAAAATGCGAAGGACGGACAAGACCCAAACCCGTTTTCATCCGCAACGTTTTCGTCTCATCATTTTTCAATTGATTTAGATGGAATTGGCAATGGAAGGAATTGGTCAGATCGGGTTTTGGAAGTTTAAGATAGACGGGATCGTTTTTCCGATGGTGGGGTGGTTTGGGTCACTTTTCCGATGAGTTTCAGCCGAGTTTTCCGGCGAGACACCACTCACTTGAATAGTGTTCTCTGATCTCTCTCTCAATCGCTTCTACCTCTCGTTCGATCTCTCTTCTCTCGAATCTCCCTCTCTCTCGAATCTCTCTATGATTTCTCTATATCAGTGTATCTGTGTGTGTTGTTACCTGTAAAAGAATGGAAGAAAGGGTATATGTATTTCTCTTTGAACCTGTCAAAAGAATGGAAGAAAGGGTATATGTATTCTCTTATGAATTTGAAAAAAAAAAAATCAAAAAGGAATTTTCGTGGGGCCCATTTTCCTTTGTTTGTTCTGTATATATATTGTTCTCCTTTTCATTTGTAAAGAAGAAATGTGAGGGGGTCACGTGGATGGGGTAGGATATAGGGTAGGTGGGGTAGGGTGAGTTGGTTAGGATAAGATTTGTTAGGAATTTTGTTAAGGGTTCTATTTTTGTATTTTTATGGAGTATGATTATATGGTTGAGAGTACACGGTAGGATAAGGTAAAAAATGGACAAAATATTTTCGGGGAGGGACAAAATTACGTGTCTACAGTAATTTCTTCTTCACTTATAACTTTGTGTAATATAATATCACATTTTTTACTCTGTGCATCCTAAAATTTTTACTTTTTAATATTTAAAAATAAAAGGTTATTTATATTTATAAATTTACCTTACTTTTTTGTTTCAAGACTTCTATGTAAAGATTTATATATTTAATTTATAAATACTTATTTTAATCAATAATTATTTAAGAGAAAAAGCTATTTTTTCAACTTATCCAAACGCGCTCTAAAGAACACTTAAAAGGAACCTAAGGTAGTATATATCAGTCCAGGATGGATGAGTTAAACTAAACAGAATTGGATAGAATTTCAAATGTTAGGTTAACATATTGAAGGAAAATTTTAAAAAATTTACAGTCGGCCTAACATAAAATATTACGTAAGTACTCATAATTTTAGTGTGTACGATACTATACCTAATCTATATCTATAATCTATAATCTATATCTTGTCCATTTGAAGTTTGATCTTACTCCATTTTGAAGGAGATTCTGTAGAATTAGGCATAACTTTGTTGTCATGACCAGTGAATATAACAACTCCATAGATATATGCCATATTCCTGAGCTTTGAATCCCTAAGGAGAATTTGAGGAGGATAAATCTAATGATCATATTCAAGGTTGCCCACAAAAGTACAAAGGTTAGGATTAGAATCTTCACATTTTATGGTAGCCCTGAATTCCTTGAAAGCCTCATTATTATCCAATGGTAGGGTAACCTCCAAAGCTCTTTTTACCTTCAAGTTTCTCTCCATCCAAGTTCACAGTTTCCACATGACAGATTCCATCTTGATAACTCAATAATAAATGAAGCGAGTCAGCAGGAAAGAATTGGTCCTTTTCCACCTTCACAATGTCTCCAACACGAATGTTCATCATATGGCCTTAGACCAAATGCACCGATTTGGTGGTATTCCATGATTTCCTTATTTTTTTTCCAATTATGCTTTACTTAATATTATATAATTTTATTTTACCCTTCACCTTATATTATTTAACTTCACCTCTTATCTTGACCTTCAGCCCACCAACTCCGTCCCTCGCCCTTCCACCCCACCCCCTTAATTTTTTTTTAAATTTTTTTTTGAAAATTTTAAACTTTTTGTTTATCCCACCCTCTACCTCGATCAGACCCTACCCCCAGCCAAATCCACACCCTAAATTTAAAAAAAAAATATTTTTTTAAGTAATTTCAAAAACTTTTTCTTATCCTACCCTAACCTCCACCCCCACCCCCACCCCCACTAATTTTTTTTTATTTTTAATTTTTTTTTTTTAAACTATCAAGAAATATTTATTACACCACCCCACTCCATACCGATTGGTTTACCGCGCTTCATGCATGCATAGACTTTATTCTTTAGGGACACAAAATAAGAGCACTTGCAGCTTAAATATGAGATGTTTTTGGCATTTGACTTGAATTATCTTTTGAATGAGGATCTGATGATAATTCCGGACATATTTCATAGCTACTTATAATCTCTCCCTTATGTTAGGAAAACTAACATACATCCTCCATCTTCTTTGAAGAATCCATCTATGTGCATCATGGTATATTCATTAATCGTATACCGCACATCAAAATTATTAGATGGACAACGTGTGGTTCCTGACTCAAAACCAACTTTGAGAAGGAGTTAATCATAATTTATTGGTTTGATGCATACAAGTACTTTTGCATATAATATTTCAAACCAACACATGAAGCTTTGTTTTCATTAGCAATGATTTAGTTATTTATCGAAGACAATCAATGTTTAACCAGCATTATCAAGATAGATTGTCTTGATTCCACAATCTAAAAATTATGTTATTAACTCAATTTTATTAAGCATGTAACTTTATGAATGTCAAATTGCAGGTTGACGATAAATGTATATGTGATCATCTTATTGATGTATCTTTTCAAAACATATCACATGATAGGTGAACGGGCCCTTATTCACCTTTTATACTTTTCAGATTTTAAGGGATCCAATCTCAAAATTAGTTGGTCCAACCAACTTATCATGAGAACAAGAAACATTAAAAGTAATGAAGAATTTTTTAATTCTTCAATAAATGTTCAATACTCAGTATGCACATCTTTGAGATGTCTCAATCGTTCATGTCAATTTATGAACTTTTATTCTAGCAAACTCCAAGTTTATCATGATATATACCTTTTGCTTTAGTAAACTTCTTGTTTACTGTGACATGAATTGCGTATCAATAAACAATAAACTTTTAGTTTATTATGAAATGTGATTTTATCATGCTTGGGTAACTTTTCACATTCGTGTTTCTTACCATAGTAACTTGGAGATATTCAATCTTTCAATTATTCTACCTCTTTCGGAGGTGAGTTATGGTATTGATAAGCTTTACTAAATATTATCACATTCACCCCAGAAAATAAATTTGTGCTTATAACAATCAAAATTCCCATTCCCTAAGAATGAAATATAATTGTGCCTTAAGCGTATCAAATTATGATAGCTTATAACCTCTTTCAACATATTGCTAACCTAAGAGCAAATCGAGGTGTGCATATAATGTAGAGATTTTTTTTTCTCTAACATATCTTATAATCATAATAAGTGTGTGAAAATATTATCACTTTTGTCGATTATTATCATATTGTCCCTCCACGCTTATATTAATATATTCAAACATTTGTCTTCTTTCAGACATATATTGCTACCATATTCACTTTAGAAAATAGAGCATATTCAATGGGACATGTTTCATGACTTTTCATGAAATACACATTATTTTGCCTTAGTCATCATTATATCAACAAGTTAATGATATATTGAGATTCAAACTCAATGTCTTATCCATGTAAAGGCGTCTTAAGCAATAAATTAATGAGGCTTGAACCCAACAAGTTATCATCAAGGTGCATCGGGACTTTAACCTGTTTTCTTATCTTTTTAATCCGATGCAACTTGAATCCACCGTTTTTAATGACTTTAACAGACAGATTATACTAAAACTCGCTCTCGATCTTTTGAAATATTCTGACCACTTTTATAAAGTAATTTTATCAATTTGAGTTATCAAACTTCTGGTGAGAAGTGTTCTCGGGCTAACAATTATTAAGAAACAAGAGGTGAGAATTAAATAGGACAATTTGACGACCCAGCACACCAAAAGTATGTCATATCTTGATGTATTCACTAGGTTGTGCAATATTAGAATTGAAAGTTACATTATCATGCATTTACAAGTTTGATCCAGAAAAGAAATTTGGCATGCGAACTTTATCCAAATATATTATATGTACATGAACTATTCTCGTAGTTATTAGCTTAACTATATGTAATGACAACACCAAGATGCCGCACAAGGGAAATTGCGAAAGAACGATACATACCTTGAAGCATTCACAGTAAAATTTATGCTTCTCAGCCAAAGAGGTTTCGCAAATTAAAAACACTACCAACTAATAGACCCAAATCTTACCGATAGATCTATGTAATGTACTTACTCAACGGTGTTGATAACGTGTTATAAAATATAAATTAAAGAAGAATAAGAATAGAAAGAGAAGAGAGGAGATTTCTTTATTTCTCATGAGGGATTCTTGATGGGTAATTATAACGAAGGAATCTCCATTCTTTCTCTTTTCACATTTCATTCTTATTAATTATACTATTTTTTGCTAATTTACATAAGTTATTAGGATTGTTAACCAAAAAAAAATAACGATCTGATCTTTTACTTTTTATTTTTTTTATAAATTTAACTGATTCATGCCATGGATGCTATTAACTATCGGAAGAAGACTTCTTCTTTTTTTTTGAATTGTGGAAGTGTTTTCTTCTCTAGCATGATGCTTTCTACTAGAATCAATTGACTTTTTTGAAAAAAAAATAAAAAAATGGGATGGGAAAGAGGATCAAATGTGGTTAATTACATTTATTTTTTCTTATTTATTTTTTATTTTTTAAAAAGGAAGTGGCAGTAGCTTCTGTGTTGGTATTCCTGATTGAGCTGCTTGATTTCTTTTGTTCAGCTATCAATCAACATTGAAAGTTGAAACCAATGTAGTGAAGAATGTGGATTAGTAAAATTTTAATATGAATTTAAAGTATTGATTAAAAAATCAAAAAATAAATAAAATTGTGTAGGTGTACAATAATGTTTCAAATTATTAAATATTTATAATGTTCAAATTAATAATATTGATATAACACACACGAGACAATAATAATAATAGACAAACGTGCAATGCACGTTTTTATAAACTAATGATATATAAAAAATGTTACGTACAATATAGACTAAATTAAATAACAAACTCAAAGTATAGGCTAAAACGTGTAAATATTTCTCCAGTGAACATAAAGTGTATTTTTCCTTATAATGAATGAACTTTGTGGCACTCACAAGTAGGGGTGTTCATGGGTCGGTTTGGATCGGTTAGTGGTTAAAATCATAATCAAAATCAATTTAGTCGGTTTTTTAAGTTCTAAAACCAAACCAAACCACAAAATGAAAATAACCGGCGGTTTGGTTCGGTTTGGTTTGGTTTTTTAGTTTTTTCGGTTATTGACTAGCCTACTCCAACTATCTCTAGAATAAACTCATTTTTTTAACTCATAGAAAAGAGTATCACGTTGAACAATTTCTCATGAAATATTTGTACAGTGATGGACAAATGACACTATAAACTCTTAAAAATCAGAACAAACACATTAAACAAAACCAACATTGAGATGAATAGCACCAGTTTTGTATTGTAGGATTATCCAACAACATACAAACACATACATGTACATTGTAAAACAGAACTTTGTATTTTGTTGCAATGTACTGCAAGAAGAGACAGAGTTGGGCAAATTTGAGTTATCTATTTACTTTAAAGACTAGCTAGGTGAGCTAATCATTTAGGGAAACGATTGAATAAACAAGGATACATAAAACTACCATTTGAACCAGGGACCATGGTAACTTGTATTGTGAAAGCTGAAGTAGAAAAATTGAGGTAGAGACCGTAGGGTTAACTTATTATTAATAGTAGGTAGAGTTGGGCTTGGGTTTGGAGTTTTGGGCAATTGGGTTAAAGTCTTGGTTGGGCTAGACATAGATTAAAATTTGGTTTTAGATTAAATTTAATAAAATATTTATATTTTATTTATAAATTATATATAAATAATTATAATATATATATATATATATATATATATAAAAAAAAATATTATCGGTTCGATTTGGTTATTTTCACGATTTTTTTTAAGTAAAATCATAACCAAATCAAATAGCATAGTTTTTTTAAAATTTAAAACCAAACCTAACTAAACCAAATCAAACTTCGGTTTTTTTAATTGGTTTGGCTCGGTTTACGGTTCGGTTTGATTTTTAACCAAACTCATGAACAACCCTACTCACAAGGACATATTAGATACTCCATTAGTTTCATTGTTTTCCAATATCTATTACTAAACATCAATTGATAAGGATACTATGGTAATATCATTATACCAATTATTATTTTTTAATAAATGTGCTAAATCAAAAAATATCAAGTAAATCCGAACGAAGAGAGTATTGAAAAATAATTTGGACAATAAAAATAATTTGGAAAATAAATAATTTGTTGGTGAAATTATAATAATATTATAACTGAGAAAATTGTAAGTGAAGAAAAATAAAAGTTATCTTCTTCTTCGGCTAATGCGCGGATATCTCGCTCTGTTTAAGGAGATTCAAGCTCACTGCAATAAAAAGTTTCATCTGGACTGGTCCAACAATAATCTACTTGACTTGTCCCCTCCAGAATACAACAACCTTCTCACAAAGAACAACTCAATAATTCTGGACAAGAGTTGAGTTCAAAATTCCACAAAAAAATATCCCCTTCAATTAATAAATTCTCTTTTTTACTAAATTTTGTGAACTCTCTATTATCTTATACATGAAAAATATGCAAGACCACCTCTATTTATAAGAAGGAATCTTCCATACATGAATAAGAATGAATGATGATAGTAAAAAGGGGATAACAATGGACCAGAGGTTTCAAGAATTATAAGAATTACACCATATAAAAAATAGAATATATAATGAAGGAATAAAGAAAGAAAATTATGTGAAACTTGTAAGTGAAATATTTTATTTCAAAAGAATTTAATTAGTGTGTTACAATTTTTTTTATTTGGAGAGAACGAAAAAAAAAAGAGTTAATACATAAAAATGACCCTAAACTTGACACCAAATTATAACTTTGACCTTAAACTTTGATACTGCACAAATATGACCTTTAACTATTCAAAACCTGAACAAATATGACCTCCGATTTTGCAACCCTATACGTGAGTCTCACTCGCGCCTACGTGAAAAGGTAATCCAATCACACGGTGTCACGTCGTTAAAAGGGCTGACTTGAAGAGAGGTCATATTTGTGCAGTTTTGAATATTTAAAGGTCATATTTGTGCACTGTTAAAGTTTTGCTTTTTGTGTTAAAACGACGTCGTTTTTATTATTATTATTATTATTTTATTTATTTTTGTAGTAGCAACACCTAACTTTTTTTTTAATTTTTAAAAATTATTATTATTATTATTATTATATTTATTTCTATAGCAGCAGCTAGCTTTTTCTTAATTAAAAAATAAATAGCCACTAGCAGGGATCGAATCCGCACAGTAGGCTGAAGGAAGCGTCCAAGAAAAGCAAATAACACCACTGGACTATCTAAATGTCTTGTTTCATGTGGTTCAACATTAATATACGTACATAAATATACATTTTCTATCTTATATATATACAACATAATTTTTTTACCGAGGGGGTTCGGGTGAACCCCATGGCAACCACGTAGGTCCGCCCCTCATTAATTTTATAATGTTTTAATAACGTTAATTTAATAACATCTTTTAATTACGTTAATTTGACAACGTTAATTTAATATACTACTACTACTGTCCTTACTAACATTAATTTAATAACGTTTTATTAAAACTATAATTTTTATCATTAGTAGTATAGTTTCATCTTTAATTTAATATTTAAATAAATAATATTTAGATATATTATATAACTTAAATTCGTCCTCTGTTTTATAATATATATACATACCCGTTCGATTTTTTCGTATGAGGCTGACCCGCCTAATTAATAAATCTTCAATAGTGCTTTTTTTTCACAATGACAAAAGAAATTAGATGTCATTTTTATCTTTGAGCCGAAAATAATGAAAAAATAATAGTGAATAGTCATTTAAAAGTCATATTTGTGCAGTTTTGAATAGTTAAAGGTCATATATGCGCACTGTCAAAGTTTAAGGTCATATTTATGTATTATATCCTTAGATTTTAAGCTGGACGCGCCCAGTTTTGCGTGTTGAACACGCGTTTTACCACGTAGGATTGGAGGTCATATTTGTGTAGTTTTAAATAGCTAAAGGTCATATTTGTGCACTATTAAAATTTAAGGTCAAAGTTATAATTTGATGTCAAGTTTAGATCATTTTTATTGTATTAACTCAAAAAAATAAAAAAGAAGAAAAGGAAAAACCATGTGATTAATTTTTGTTGATATTGTTGCTGTCCACCGCCTTGCTGTCCACCGCCTCAACAAATACTATAAATAGCCTCAAAAAGGTGGGTTAACCAATGAAAAACATAGAAAACAAGCCGCTTTCTTTCTTTAGCTAATATACATTCAACTTCTTTCTCCCTCCCCCAACATTTTCCTCTTCATTCTTTGCATAGATTTTGGCTTCGATTTGTTTAATCAATTTTTTAATTTAATTTATTGATATTTATATTAATAATTTTATTAATTTTTATATCTTCTGATTAATTATTATTTAATTCAGAATATCCTTCAAGTGATCAGGAAAATGCTTGTTTAATCTCGGAGAAATATTTTATACTATTGAAATAGTTTCTTAGTACAGTATCTAGCACGACTCAAGTATAATTAATATATCACTTAAAATAATATTACAGTAATTTTATTTAATAGTTAGTATTATTAATTTATCAATAAATAATTATATCATTGTTACTGTTATTATATTAATTATAATCTTATTATTAAAGTAGTAATATTATTATACTGTTACATTATTATACTGTTAATATTATTATTATTATTATTATTATTATTATTATTATTATTGTTATATTATTGTGTTAACAGTTAATAATATTGTCATTATTATTGTTCCCAACAAAATTTACATCCACATTCTAGTGTCACTAACTATTATGATAAATAGCTCATAAAACCACAAATAAAATGGAAGTTATTGGTGGCTGAAAAGTCAGCCATGCATCGTCCTTTTTGTGCCTTTACAGAGGCAGTAACTCCACATTCTTTGAAGGCATTCTATGCCACTTAATACCGTAAAAAGTAACAGCAAGAGTAATGCACCATAATGATGCATAACTTTCAAAATCATGCAAAATAATAATATTAAAATATAACATCATAATTAATATTAGATTTTTTTTATCTTTTTTTTATTTGTCAAAAAGGACAAGTAAAATGAAAATTAAATTAGAAAAATAATAATAAATAAATTTAAACGGAGAAAATATTTGAATTGCAAAACTATATAAAAATTGAAAAAGCTATTCAACAAAGCGTCCTCCAAGTAAAATTATCATTAGAAATGAGAAAAGAAACAATGAATTGAAGAGTAATTGCTCATGGTAGTTTTTGTTGTATGTAATCGATTTCACTTGTAGAATAATCCAGTAGTATAATAATCGATACTACTACTTATTATAATAACTACAATAATAATCATGTTGATAAGAATACAAGTTTTAGTAACATTTCTTATTACGGCCAGTGGGCTTTTATGATTGGTTGGAATCTATACCCCCAAAAAATGCTTAACATGGTAGGGTCTCGAATTAATCACTGATCACTCTTTTAACCTAAACCAATAATATTTTCACTAGAAAATGTCATAAAAAATCTAAATACTAAACACCACGTTCACCCATACATTCACTAAGGGGTTGTTTGGTAGAGTGTAAAGAATAATGTAAAATATGGTGTATTGTAAAACTTGTATTAGCAATGTTTGTGTTAGTTATGTTTGCATTAGTTATGCTTGTATTTTTCCGATGCAGTGTTTGATTCGATGTATTAAAAATAACATAAATTACATAATTTCTAAAAGAAAAAAATAATCATAAAACCCTCAATATATATGTTGGAAAGGATGCGGAAAACTTTTTGAGGGGTAGTAGTGTCTTTAAGCATGCTAATGCATGCATTAGATCCATTGCATTTGTAATATCATGGATTTTGAGGTATTAATAATACATACCTCAATACACAATAAAATGTATAACTAATGCTTCATATGGTAAAAAAATATATATCAAACAAGGTACTACTAATACACATTAAACTAATGCAAGCATTAACATTCCAATACACTCTACCAAACCATTCTAAGTTTCTCATTCTCTAATCTCTACATATAAAAATGGTGAAAAATTATTAATAGAAACAAAATCACATACTTTTCATATGATAGCAATCAACATTGCAATGCCGAGGTAGAATTTTCATCAAGACATTCATCATATATTATATAAATAAAAAAAAGGGAAAAGGCTCAAATATGCCACTGAACTGTCAGAAATGACTCATTTATGTCATCAGTTAAAAGTTCAGCTCATTCATGTCATCACCGTTATAAAATTAACTCACTCATGCCATTACTTTTTAATGATGGGTTTTTAAAAATAGCTTTGCCACGTGGTCTTTTATTAGAAGTCCACGCCATTAATTAAAAGAAATCAATATTAATTTTAAAATATCTTAAATTAGTTAGTATCGGGATTATTTATTCCAGCATTTATACCATAATGATGGGAGAAGTTATCTCATATGAATGGCGGGATAATTGGAATAACAGACTTCTTTTAAACCGTTATTTGAAAATAATTTTTCAACAATGTATGCTCCACTAATTTGTGATGGGAGAAATTATTTCATATTCATGGCGGGATAATTGGGATACCAGACTTCTTTTAAGTCGTTATTTGGAAATGATTTTTTCAATAATGTATACTCCCCTAATTCGTGATGAAAGAATGGAGAAGTTCTATTGGTACGCCTCTTTCTTTTTCTTGCTTGCCATAATCATTCATTGGTTTATTTTCTTGCAACTTCGGAGTATATATTGGAGTCACTGGAATTAAAACTAATAAATTATTGTAGGATAGAATTTTTTAGGATTCTGTTAAGCGTAACATTTATAATGATTTAGAATCAACTAGAAATAGCCAAAGGATATACATTAATCGCTAATTTTTTTTTGTTAGAAAGATAGTTGTTGTTGTAGGAAAATAAATATTTTCATGGGTGTGGATCGGGTTATGTTAAATGAATCAGTTGTTTTTAATGAGTCTAAGATATTTTAAAATTAATATTAATTTATTTTAATTAATGTCACGGACCTCTAATAAAAGGCCACATGACAAAATTGTTTTTGAAAACCCACCATTAAAAAGTAATGACATGAGTGAGCTGATTTTATAACGACGGTGGCATGAATGAGCTGAACTTTTAACTGATGGCATAAATGAGTCATTTCTGATAGTTTAATGATATATTTGAGCCTTTTTTCTTATTTTAATTAATGACGTGAACCTTTAATAAAAGGTCACGTGGCAAAGCTATTTTTGAAAACCACCGTTAAAAATTAATGGCATGGGTGAGCCGATTTGTAACGGCGATGACATGAATGAGCCAAACTTTTAACTGATGACATAAATGAGTCAATTCTAATAGTTCAATGACATATTTGAGTTTTTTCCCATAAAAAAAATAACCTTATACAGACATATATATATGATTTTAAGCGAGGAGGGTTTGAATGATCTTGTTTCGCCCCGCTAGCTCCATCCCTGAAAATTACAGTGGGCAAAAAAATGAAAGCCAATAATAGCTACAAATTTTATAAAATTATAGATATCAAATTAAAAGAGTAAAATATGTTAGTAGTGTAGAAGAATAATTACTATATTTTTTTTGGATGCTAAGTTAAGTTGATTGAAAAGTGTAGTAGACCTAGATATCATGCACTAAACAAAAATGAAAATGAAAATTAAGGTATCAATCTTTCTTGGAAGAACAACTATAATGGTGGGTCTAATTAAGTACAATAAACATCTTCTTATTTGAGCCTAAAGGGAATATTAACCCTACATGGCCCATTAATGAGAAACATAGAGGAGTACTATATTATATTGATTGGCAAAGCAACCCAAAGGATAAACAGATGCATTGGCACTACTTCACCACTTTATCCTAAAGTAACAATGAAGTATATCTTCCAATAAAATGGTTAGAAATATGGGGACCCATACAAGAAGTCTTAGGTGAGCAACTATCAACAACAAAAATGCTCTTGTTTCACCAATTTTGACAATTGTATAATGTTTGCATGTTTCATTAATCAAGAAATTAATTGTGTGCATTATGGCTTTGCTAAATTTTAATCCTTCACTTGGCACATTCTAAATTAAGGTTTACTTGAGAGAGTTGCATTTGGTTGGTGGTCTGTTTTAGATTTGGCAAGTTGAAAAAAAAATAACAAAACCAACATATTTGCCTAAGAAATATAATACTACTATATTCCAACACCAATCTGAACTTGGACATTATTAGTTCGAGTTTAAAATTCTACCATAATTCATTTGATTTGTTAAGTTCAAGATTCTACCAATTTAGTGTATTTACGTAGAGTCCGAGTCAAAGCTATTGAATTCAAATGAAATTTATAAGTCCTTAACTACCTCTAGCCAATTAATAGCAGTACTTATTTTGGCTTTCTTAATCAAGCATTTCAATTACACTTTGTTTAGATGGTGGTTTGCTATGGTTTCATAATATACGGTACTGTATGACATGGTATTGTCTTGTACAATGCAGTACAATATAGTGTTTGGATAGATTGTATCGTTCGCTGTTGTTTAATAACAGTTTTATTGATTGATTTGACGGTATGACACTGTATTGTAACTGGTACGTTTACTAAAATGCCCTTAATTATTATAAATGTTAAATTTATCAATAATTGTTAAAAATAATTTTCTTCCTGCTAATCTGTCATAAATTATGTCATGTAAATATATTAAGTTGTTAAATTCATGTAAATTTTAACAAAATTAATATAAGAGTAGATCAAAATAAATGTAATCGGATTCATTTTTTATAGCAACAAATTTTCTTTTCTTTTGGCGTTTTGAAATATGACCACCAACAAGTACAAAGTTTGAATGCATCCTTTGTGTATGCTACGGGTGTGTTCGGTATGAAATACAAAAAAAAATCTAGAAAAATAAATGATTTATCACTTATTTTCTTGTGTTCGTTACGCAAATAGAAAATTATTTTCTTAAAATATTTATATATATTTAACACAAAACAATGAGAACGAATAGGCCTGGGGGGGGGGGGGAGGATAAGAAAAAATTATGATTTTTTTGTTAAAAAGAATATTTGGGGGTAGGGTAGTTGAGTGGGGGATCGAGCGCAGGGGTATGGGCGAGGTAAAAAAAAGTTTTGAATTATTTAAAAAAAAATAAAAAAATTGTGTGTGGGTGGGTGCATGGGGAGGGGAGGGGTTGGTAGGAGGTGGTGTAAGAGTTTTTATTTTTTAAACTTTTTAAGAAATAAAAAAATTGATTTGGGAGAGGTGTTGGTAAGTGGTGGGGGAGGGGGCAGGGGTGGGGTAAGAAAAAGTTTTGAATTTTTTTTGAAAAAATTGGGGTGAGAATTTGGTAAGGGATGGGGTCGGGGTCAGGGTCAGGGTTAGGGTAAGAGGTGGGATAAGAAAAAAGTTTTAAAAAAATCTAAAAAAAAAATTTTAAATTTTTTTTTTTCTGGGCAAGGCGGGGTGCGCGGGGAGACGGGAGAGGAGAGGGGTGGCTCATGGGATGGGGGAAGGGATAGGAGATGGAGTTAAATAATATAAGGTAAATGATAAAATAAGATTATATAATATTAAATAAGGGTATAATTAGGAAAAAAAGAAAAAGCAAACCATGTGATACCACCAAATCAGTGCTTACATAAAGCGGGAATGAAATTAAATCATATCATACCATACATTTTAAGAAACAATCAAAACAAACATGATTTTCTTAACAACCGCAACATACCATACTATGGAAAATCACCATCCAAGCAGTGTGTTACTATGTGAATTGTGAAGTAGGGTGATATTTTAAACTTGGTCAATTGTGAAGTAGAGTGATGTTTTAAACTTGGTCGAGAATTTTCAATCATTTAAGGGTTGTTGCCTAATGACATCCCCTTAATTAAGATTTAAGTCCTTACCAACCCGTAAATTAAGTTGGTTATAGATTTCAAATTCAAGTGGAATAATGTGCACAATACTTTTTGACTTATGTGGAGTTGCTAATTCATCATTTTTACAATAGATTTTTTGAGTTAAAATTGAGTTATTTGTGAAGAGCTAGCTGCAAATTTTAATAATTAACGGACGTAATAATTTTATATATATATATTTTTTTATTTTTTCGCCTAATATTTATGTATATATTAGAATTTCAATTAATTTGTATTCACACTGCATAAGATTTAAGGAAGCACTCTCTAATATAGTAATTTTTTTATTCTCAAAATTCAAATCTCAAATGATTAATAATGGAGAGATTAATTTTATCCATTCAATCACAATTTTTATTGAAGATGTATAGTTTTGTAACATAACAGACCATATTATTTACACTTATTGCTTGGGAAATTTCACCTAACTTTTATAATCATCATTCTCTAATTAACATTAGATAGAAAAAACAGAAATTACACCAATTGCCATCTAAATTTGTGATGAAATAGGATGTTCTATCATAAATAATCCCACATAGGATGTTCTATCATAAATAATTCCATCACTTTTTGTCATTTCCTTTTAAAGAAAGAAAGAAAATGCTTCATTTATATAACATTTGTTTTCGCTAGATCAAAATCAAGGGTTGGCTCATGTAAATCTTGAACTCGCAACCTTTGTGTAATTATCACAATATTTTGAGAGTCTGAAACGATTCAACGTAATCTATTAGATAACTTAAGTATTTTTACTTGTACAATTTCTCTTATCAATTATAATTTCATAAATCAATTAAAATCAATAATAGCATAATGACTATTATGATTTAAGAAACATTCAAGATTAAGTGGGGGAATACTAATAGTAATTAATAATCTAATTAGATTTAAAAATGTCTACAAAGACACTCAAAAGATGAAGTTTTAAAAGATTGGTTTAAGTTGCACTGAATTAAGATAAAAAATAAAAAAGAAGAAGCAGAGAATAGCTGGAATTTAAATTATCTACAACTTTTTCTTGTAATTACATCATCTTGATAATAAATTATTAAAAAGATAACATCTACCATTTAATAATAGGGGAAAGGATAGAAACGACACTTCAAATTAAACTATTTCCATTTAAATGACCGTGGAATTTAAATTTCACTTTCTAACCATTTCAATTTACTGGCTTGTTCTATCCCGTTTCTGCACACCTTCTATATAGTTTCTATACAAATCTTATACATATAAATATTCTATACGAAGATTATACAGTTTTGATACACAATTTATACAATAACTGTACATTTTTTTACACGTTTTATACAATAATTATTTAATTTTCATACACTTTCTCTATATATTTTTTTTATATACGTTATACATATACATATTTGATAGAACTATACAATTTCTATACATATATCTTATATAGATACATATTCTATTTAACAGTTATATCATTTTTATATAATTTAATTATTATTTCTATAGATGAAAAAAATAGAATATTTGATCAGTTAAAAAATTTATCGCAAAAAAAAAAATTAAAATATTTTTAAAAGGGCCGAATTGCCCAAGTTGAATACTGTATCAGTATTGTATATAGACTGTATCAGTATTGTATATGGATTACGTAGGCCAAAATGACCAAAATTAGAAATGACTATAAAGCGAAAATAGTATATCCGATTGACCACTTTTTGAAAAGTTTTCAAACTTGGGCTATTTGTTTTAAAAAGTGTCATAGAGTCCTTTTCCCTTAATAGTTAAAAATATAAGTAACTTTCGAGGCCTTATTTTTTAGAGCCATCCTTAATTTTCGAGGATATTAAATTTTTCAGAATTTTGATAAATTTTGTCATTTGTAATAATTTTCTTAAGAATAATCTCCAATATTTGCAACCATTTTATTAATTATTCTGCCACAGCTTTAAATATATTTTTTTGATTGTTCTAATTTCATTGTCACTTTCACTTTGTAATTGTTCAAAGGAGTATTTTAGCTAGATAAGTTTCTTACATCATATTTCCCTCTTTTTTCATATTTTTTAATATCAATTTCTTTCTTCATATTCCAATGTTTCTTTAATGGAAATCTATAATAATTTAAACACATTTTTCAACTACCAAGTTTTAATAAACAAATCCAGAACAATTGACTCATTCAAATTCAGAACTCACCTATGTATTTATTAAGCACACAATAGTTGTTTAAAGTCAGAAGAAACTATATAATGATGGTCAAACTAATCATGCCTTTTAATATTAAGTGATTAGTTTAATATTATTCCCTTTTAATTTTAATATTATTACCTTTTATTTTTTTAATAAACACAATGGGGGTATTAGGGAAAGGTGGGGTGGGAGAGATGAGATGCATCAGCCAGCTCCACTTTACACAACAAACTAATGGGATGCCCACATCATCAATTATCTTCCAAGAATAAAGTGTAGGATAAGCATCTCTCAAGTAGATGGCGCAATTTAGCACCTAGCCTTACTTTTTCTTTCTTTTCTTCGCCGATCTTTCTAGTTAGTAGCCGTATTATATACCGAAAGGATAGATGCCTTCTTCATTTTTCCTACTCCTCCCGTCTCTAAAACGCGTCATTTTTTAGCTTTACAATATATTTTTTTAAAATATAAAATTATTAAAATTTATAGTTTAAAATAATTTTGGAAATTTATATTGTTGTGAAATTATTTTATTAAGAATAAAAATATAAGTTTAAAGTTGAATTATTTTTAATTATATTAAAATAATATTCACTTTAAGACAATTAGGTGAATTTTGATTTTCTTTGTTTGACAATATACAATCTTCTGTGGATGTCATACCTATGTTATTTTATCATGTTCCTTATTTTTGATGTTTTTATATACTGTCTTTAATTTTAAGTCGGAGGTCGATAGTGATATGAACTGCTTACACTCTACTCTCTTCACACCTCATTTTGTAGAAATATACAGAATTTGTTATTATTTTTGATTTCACTTTAAGATAAATAAATTAAAAAAAGGTGTCAAAGCAAGGAAATATTTTTTTTTCTATTTTATAAATTTGTTCTTTTCTCCATGTGAACTGAACAAATACAACTGGCTGGCTCTTCCCATAGCCATACTTTTTTTCTTCCACCACTCTATATCTATTGTCCTAGGCTCCTAGCCATGTATTTACAGTAATTCCTTTTTACATTATTTCTACAATTTCCTTTTACTTGATTTCTATTAAAAATAATTGCTTCAGTTTACTTGTTAAATTTATATATATATTTTTTTTAATTTTCCCTTAATACTATTCATATCCTTAAATTACTACTCTATAAATAATTATTCATCAAATTAAAATTTTCAATACATAATTAATTAGATTAATTTAGTAAAATAAATTTCTAATAAATATTTTTTCTGAATCAAGTAAATAAAGTAGAGAAAGTATTACACAGTTTTTTAGCACGTCTAAAAATAGAATGATACATTATCTTATTTAGGTCAATATTTAATGATATTTCAATATATTAGATTCACTTATTTGATAAAAAACCTATAAAATAGTTCAATGTTATATTTAAAAATTTATTGATTTTAAGAATAATCATAAAACATGATAATTGTTTTTAAAAATATATTTTTAAAATCTTATGTCCACTTAAACATCTTTTTTAAGCAAAGAAATTACTACTCCGTTTCTTTCAAATAGTTGGTCTTGTTTTTAAAAATATTTATTTTAATTTAAGTATTTTTTTTTATGAAATCAAGAGGATATTATTATATTCTTTTATTTTTATTTTTTATTATTAAATGATCAAATAAAATGTATATATTTAAGAATGTCAAGTTACTGAGGATGAACGTGGTGGGAGTATATTATTACAATATATAGAGAAGAAATGTAGGAGTAACAAATTTTGGATATTATGAAAGTGCAAGCTAACTAACATCTAAGAAATGTTTATTTTTTATTGCAAATGATTTAGCATTATTTTAGCTATGTATGTTTTATATATTTTTTCCTCTAACCTTCCCCACTTGGATGATGAGATAATGATGTACCCCAGCCTCAACAGCATATGCTAAAGAGAGAGAGAGAGAGAGAGGTGGGTGTGTTTTTGTGTTTCAGAAAAAGGAAAAGAAAGGAACATCTTTTTATCCCCACATTCTGATCATTCATTCCAGTTGTTTTTCCAGTGAAAAACCAACTGGGAATCACCTCATTTTCACTCATCCATTCACATTTTGTTACATAAAGTTTTCATCTTGATACTTGCTTTCTTTGCTGTTTTCTTGCTCTAGTTTGTACAACTGGTTTGGTGGGTGAAACAGGAGTAAGAGAAGCTTGATAATAGTAAAAGAAACAAACTTCTTTTTTCTGTTCCATTCAGTGATTCCACTACAGTTTCCTTAAGTAACCGCTTGTTGTCTTGGCATGATTGTGCTTTCTCTGTGTTCTTTATAACAAGTAACCTGGGATTTTATTCTCAAGATTCAATCTTTAGCCCCATCAGGACCAAGAAAGATAGTTAAAATTTTGGGGGACCAGCTATAGTTACATGGTTGCAGTGAGTAATTGGAGTCTTTTTTGTTGAAGAATTTGCTTTTCCACCCATTCCACTAAAGGGTTTGCTTAGGAGTTTGTCGAGGTGGGTTTTGCAGCAGAATCTTGAAAATAATCAAGTTCAAGTTTCTGTTGGAATTATGAGATAGGAGCTTCATATAGAAAGAATACAGAGGGAAACTGTATATAGGAAAAAGAGACTACTTCTTTTTTCTGTTCCATTCAGTGATTCCATTACAACTTGCTAAAGTAACATCTGGGGTCTGCCTTTTATTTTTTAACCACTTGTTGTCTTGGCATGATTGTGAATCCCCTTTGTTCTCTCTATAACAAGTAAAACTGGGATTTTGTTGCTTCTTGAGTGAGCAAAATTCAATCTTTAGCCACAAGGAGCAAGAAAATAGCAAGAAGTTAAAGAGGCTTTTATGCTCAAGAATTTGCTGCTGTGCCTCTTCTTGGGGTTTCCGGTAAAGGGTTTGATTAGGAGTTTGTAGTGGAGGATTTACAGCAGAATCTTGGAAGTAATCAGTTTCAACTTTTTGTTGGAATTATGAGATTCGTTTGCTTGAGAATTGACTGAAATTCAGGTCAATTATTGACTTTTAATGAGCTTTTCTGTTCTGGGTGGGTTTGCTCTTAAGTTTTCAAGGCATTTTCTGAAGATATGTAGGTGGATTCTATTAAAGATGTCCTTAAATTGCAAATTGTTGGGCATGGATGGGAGCTTTTCTTCAAGTTTTAGGCTGGAGAAGGCTAGAGAATCTTTGCCTGGACCAAATTGTGGGTGGAGATGGCAAAGGAAGCTTTTGTTTTTATGGCTCATTTTCTTTGGAATTGGACTTTTTTGGTTGGTCATTAGCTTAAATGGCGTTGTTTATAGTCGGAAGCAGGAGGTTTCAGAACCAAATGAAGATAAATCTTATTTTCTTCTTGAACGTTTCAATGTCAGCAAGGAACAAATTCAAGCTTTAGCTACCTTATTCTTTGAAAAAGATCAGGTATACTACAGTTACTTTGAATGCTTTTGATGTCCTTTCTTTAGTAGTTTAAATAGTTGCTGCTATGCTGATATTTTATTCTGTCACAAATTGTAAAATTTTATGCTAAGGTAAGGAAAATTTAGAAGATTGCAGATTTAATGAGAGGCTAGTTACAGCTAATTCAATTACATTTAAAAGAATTAGATTTATGGGGTTAAGTTACAGACTTTCTGTGTTTGATCGAAACTGCTGAGAACCTTTCTTGAAATCACGGTTGAACAAATTGAAACCTTTCATCTAAGTGGAACTTTAATGGCTTTCTAAGCAAACTCATACTTGATTTGCAACCTGTTCATATTCGGAAGGAGCAGGTTTCAAAAGGGAGAAGAGTTCCTAGTTTCTCCCATCATAATCGTTGATGTGGAATCCAGTATTTCCCTTCCAGCAGTTTGTTCCTTCTTCTCGCCTGTTGCTTTGTTCCGTCTTCTCGCCTGTTGTTTGTTACTGTTTTCGTGGAGTTAAGTAGATGCTCTCACTTTTCTTCATTGAAATTTCACTTATTCTCGGTCAGCACCCTGTAGATTAGATAGGCAAGGTGAAATTGGTTGGATGTATTTGATATGTGGTAAAAGATTTACTCCAATTATAGGCCTTCCAGTCATTGAAGAAATCTTCTTTTATGTAGTTTCTTCCATAAATCAGTATGCAGCTGGAATTTTCTCCGCCTACAGTGCTAGTGTGTAATGGTGTGGCGCTTCTGGTTATATTCCCATTTTTGCCAATGGAAAAACAGTTTGGACTTACAATTTCCTTAGAAGGTGGAAAACCAAAATTAGGTCTTCGGTAATAACATATCTCTAATGGCCTACCAAAATTTGTCACAACTGTTGCATTGCCATCTGGAGACACATATAATTTGCTAATTCCAACATGTAAGAAAATGTCACCAGAAATTAAAATTCAAAATAAATATCCCTCTAGCCATCTGTTACCCCCACCGTATTAGTGCTATAGAGAAGATCAAATATTTCAAACACCTTCAGAAGGCATTATCTTTGAGAAACTCCTCTAGTTATAAATAAAGTTGGCTAGTTTGTTGAGTAAATTTGGAACTCTTATGCACTCACCTAGCTCTTGTAAATTTACCATCATGTACGAAACAAATGTATCTGGCTTGGTTGTGAGAAAGAGAGAAGAGACGAGTGAGTAGAAAATAGATGGGCAAATAATTAGTGAAGAGAGTTTTGCTATAGGAAACATGCTATTGCATTCTACTTTGGAGGTCAGCTTTATAAATGTAACCTGAAGTTCCGGGATGACATGTTAAGTTTGGCTTGACGTGTTGGGAGTACTTGAATGTCACTTTTACTGTTCCTTTTCTTTGTTACTACCTTAGAGGCTTTGCTAAATTTTGATTTCTGAATTATCAAAAAGAAGATATTTGTCAAAGGGAAAAGAAAAAGAAGTCATCTTTCATACCGTTCCCTCTCTTATGCTTAAAGATCGGATATCTCTGTTTGTAGTAACTGACCTCAGTTATCTCAACTGTGTAGATTTCATCCTTGAAATGTTCAAAAGATCATGGGCGTGAAATGCCGATGAGTACTACCATTACTTGCCTTCTCAAGGTGCTAGGTTCGGAGAGTCTGAAATACAAAGAGCAATATGAGATGGTTGTAGACAATATTGAAGCAAAAGGCCAGTGCCCAGTTCCAGATGAGGAGGCACTGGCAAATAGTGAGATTTCACTAGATGACGAGTCGTTACCATTTGTTTTGCATCGTATATCTTCACTAGTCTCAACAGATCCTCAGTTCTTTGAAAAGGTGAGCCCTTATGAATGGTTAGAAACTGATCTTTGCACAAATTAGTAGTTTACTCAATCCGGGCTCTGTATATTCTTACTTCCCTGTACATTGAACTTTATGGCCAGGAAGTAATTGTATCATTTGAAGGCCGACTTGCCTTTGAGCTGATTGTAATTATCCAGATAGTGGCTTTAGTACACACATTTGCATGTCCACGTGCACTCTAACAACTACCAATGCGCATACGGCAGGAAGATCCAAAATACTTTTGCTCTGATGTATCAATTGTCCTCTTCATGTAAATAATTGCGAAGTTAACATGTGGTCTGAAATAATGAGAAAATTATCCTCAAGGTGTGCTTGATGAAGGAATCGGTAAACCCTGTGATTATCTAGATTTCTCACACCGTTTTTGTGTGGTTCATTTTTATCAGGAAGCATCACAAATAAGAGAAGTTGGGAATCATAACCCAGATTACTGTGATGGTATTGCCTTCTGTCTCACAAAACTATGCTGGTGGGTCCTTCTCGGGATTGTGGTCAGCTGGAAGATACTTCAGTCATGTGCAAAATATGGGGTAAATCAACAGCACAGCTACATTCAGCAGCAACCACCGTCTCAACAACTTCATCCACTACAGCAGCAGCAGCAAGCTCGGCTTTCCTCTCGAACTGGTGGGAAATGGAGGCAAAAGGCTCTTGTTATCTTTGTCTTTAGTGGGGTGATCCTATCCATCTGGTTGTATTTGTACCTGAGTGCAGACATTGCATTGAGGAGGAAAGAAACACTGACAAGCATGTGTGACGAACGAGCGCGCATGTTGCAGGACCAGTTCAACGTAAGCATGAACCATGTGCATGCATTGGCTATTCTTGTTTCCACATTTCACCATGGAAAGCAACCTTCTGCAATAGACCAGGTACAACTATAGCTTTCATTAATTTGACTCATTCGATATGTTTTTCATATTTTGGTTGTATGTTCCGTAGTTCGGTGACTTCACTTTGTCCATGTATAAATCAGATATCAGTTTCTTTTTTTTCCTTTGTTCTTTACCCCCCTCCCCCCCCCCTCCCCAACCCCCCCTTCCTTTTGGTGTGAGCAGGCCATATGCTTTCTTTCTAGCAATATGGTATGCTATATATCTGATTCAACAACTCGTGCTAAATGATTGAACTGGACTAGTAATACTAAGAACTGCAACTTGCATTTTTCATAAATGGAATTAAACAACAGAAAATTATTTAGACAATGTTTCTATACCACCCTCTCCAGCCAAAAAATGAAGGAAAAAAACGAAAGAAAGGTTAAAGCATGATAAAGTGGGAGTTCGGAAGAGTGTACAAGTTTGTCTTTGGACTTTGAATGTAACTATGATGTGTTTTCTTGTGCTCTACAGAAAACTTTTGAAGAATATACTGAGAGAACAGCTTTTGAGAGGCCACTTACAAGTGGTGTTGCCTATGCTTTAAGGGTTCTACACGCAGAGAGAGAAGAGTTTGAGAAGCTACATGGGTGGACTATCAAGAAAATGGAATCAGAGGACCAAACTTTAGCGCAGGATTATATCCCTGCAAACTTGGATCCTGCTCCTGATCAAGATGAATATGCACCTGTCATATTTTCACAACAAACGGTTTCTCATATCGTCTCGATTGATATGATGTCTGGAAAGGTGTGCATTCCAGATTATAAATTCTTTTTCCTCTTTTACTAATTTACTGAATATCATAATCCAGTAGAAAACTGGCTTAGATAGATTATTCTGCATTGAGGCTTAATAAATATGGATGACAACGGGTGAAGACGAGTTGGGGATGGTGAAAGATTTCTACCAATCGCACCCCATCCTGCGATGTCCCTTTCTGCTAAGATTTATTATCCTTTTGCCCTTCCCGGACCTGCTAACTTGAGATGCTTTGTGAACCGGGCTTCCCTTTTTTGCAGTTTTAAACGATTTTGATGTTAAAGGAAGCAAAATAGTGATGCCAAAAGTTAAAAAACAGATCCTTGCCCTCCACCACACTGGCAATGTCTTTTCCACCTAGTCCAGACCATTCCCATCCCTAGGAAACGGTAAAATTTATAATGATGGTTTCGAACAAACCCGCGTGTCTTTGATCAAGGGTGTAAGTGTTCAGTTATCTATGATGGTCCGTTTGACAATTTACCTAAATCTATGTCTCTGTTGGAACATGTTGCCTTTGTCTTCTTATGGTGTTTCACGTGTATAAATATTCCCGTGTCTTCTGGTCTAACTGTGTGTAAAAACCTATATTCTCGACTTGCAAGTTGTAGGGAACTTCCTTAAGTGCTTAAGTTTACCTTGCTATTTCTTGAGACTGGTGTTATTTTTGTGGTTGTTTATAGGAGGACCGTGAGAACATTTTGCGAGCGAGGGCCTCTGGCAAGGGGGTTTTGACGTCACCCTTTAAACTATTGAAATCCAATCACCTGGGTGTTGTTCTTACATTTGCTGTCTATAATACTAATCTCCCTCCTTATGCTACCCCAGCGGACCGCATCAATGCTACTATTGGGTAAGTTTCATGATATAAAATTGAGATTTTACTAGTACAGCTCTAGATGTTGGTTCAAGTCTTTTATCCCTAATTTCTTATTGTGTGCATTTTTGCTTTTACTTGAAAAGGTACATTGGTGCTTCTTACGATGTTCCATCATTGGTCGAAAAGCTTCTGCATCAGCTTGCGAGCAAGCAAACTATTGTGGTAAATGTTTATGACACAACTAACAAGTTTGCTCCAATTAAAATGTATGGCATGGATGAGAACGATACAGGATTACCGTATGTCAGCAACCTTGATTTTGGGGATCCAGCAAGGAACCATGAGATGCATTGCAGGTCAAATAATTGTAGTGTCCACGATGTAAAATTTAATGCCATGAATATTTTTCCAGTTTAAAATTATCTTTACTTTATCACAGTTTCAAGCAGAAACCTTCTCCACCCTGGACAGCAATAACTCTATCTGTCGGAGGCCTTGTTATCACTCTGCTTATTGGTCATATCTTCCATGCTGCCATCAACAGAATTGCTGAAGTTGAGGATCAGTATCATGATATGATGGAGCTCAAACATCGTGCTGAGGCTGCAGATAGAGCAAAATCTCAGGTTTGATCCACCTATTAATCAGATTATGTTTTACCCTCTAGGTGTCATTTCATTTCATTGAGTTCCGTCATTTCATGATAACATGGTTCTGAAGTAACTTTCAATCCTCTTAAAATAGATCCACTTCTTTTGTTCATCTTCTGAAGACCCTTTCTTTTCTACTCACTTCCTTCATTTTACAGTTTCTTGCAATGGTTTCTCATGAAATCAGGACTCCGATGAATGGTGTGTTAGGTAATTAACATGCAGTAATTTTACAACTTTGCACTTGATTAACAGAAAGGGAGACTGGGAGGGAAGAAAATATGGAAAAGGGAGATTCTAATTACATATGTAGTCATATATTGATAATAATTTATTCAACATGTACAGGCATGCTTCAAATGCTCATGGACACCAACCTTGACCCAATGCAACTGGATTATGCACAAACTGCTCATAATAGTGGGAAAGATCTGATATCATTGATTAATGAGGTGCTGGATCAAGCTAAGATTGAATCGGACAGGCTTGAGCTGGAGGCTGTTCCTTTTGATCTCCGTGCTGAGCTTGATAATGTTTCATCACTCTTCTCAGGAAAATCTCATGAAAAAGGGATTGAGGTACATTTATCATACTCTTTTTCTTAAAAGTCAGCATCATAACTACGTATTTTTCCCTCCCTTCTCTTAGTGTTCTCTCTCTCTCTCTCTCTCTTTTCTTACTGTCATTCCTCTAGCTAGTTCATGATACCTTGTATTTTGTGTTATTTTTGTGGAAACAGTTGGCTGTTTATGTATCTGATTTAGTCCCAGAAGTTGTTATCGGAGATCCAGGACGGTTCCGGCAGATAATTACGAATCTAGTTGGAAACTCAATTAAGGTTGGTTAACTTTCTCTGATGTTGGCTCTACAAGAAAGAGTAGGGGCTGTTTGATAATGCATCAAATTTCAGTACCTATAATTGAATGTTTTAAATGATTAGAAATCATACTTGTTCAATGAAGGAAGCAGAAGATCAGTTTATTCATTCTGTACTACTTAAAATGCAAATTTTAAGGAAGATCATCTGTTAGTCATTGCTTGCTAAATTCAGAAGAACCGAAGAACAATAAGGAATGCAATAGTTTGGGAGAATTTTCTATCAATTCATTATCAAAAATTTGGGAGAGTTTTTTCTGCCTTCTCATTAGAGATTAGCTAACCCTAACCTACTAGGTCC
Organism: Capsicum pubescens; assembly: GCA_030864215.1. Taxonomy (NCBI): domain Eukaryota; kingdom Viridiplantae; phylum Streptophyta; class Magnoliopsida; order Solanales; family Solanaceae; genus Capsicum; species Capsicum pubescens. The sequence continues at coordinate 256,334,354 of CM061544.1, read as the reverse complement.
ACAATACTAACCCTAACCTATTAGGCCTATAATTATCACAATATACATAATTACCATGTCTACACTTACTACCCCCTCAAGTTGGAGCATAAGAATCCTAATGCCCTACTTAAAGAAGTGCTCATACTGTGACTTGCCCAACGCCTTCATAAAAATATCAGCTAACTGCTTCTGCTTCAGAACATAGCTCGGATATACACTACCGGATTGCAACTCATCCCCAACATAATAGCAATCCACTTCAATATGTTTGGTTCGTTCATGAAAAACGGATTCCGGGCAATATATAATGCTGCTTGACTGTCACAGTAGATATTTACTGGATACTCATAGTCCACTTCCAAACTATTCAAGATGCCTTTTAGCCATGTCAATTAACAGATGATCAACGCCATTGATGGTGTTCTGCCTCCGCTGAAGAGCAAGGCATGAGTTGCTTTTGGTCACCCAAGACATGGGTGGATTCTCGAATGTAACACACCACCCAGTAAGAGAATGATGGGTCAGTAGGCATCCTGCCCAGTCTGAGTCACACTATCCGTACAACTGGAGGTTACAATCTTTATATAATTTCTCCTTTTTAGTAGGGTCCCGCCGTCATTCCGACCCTACCCATATAATTTCTCTTCTCCAACAGGGTGGTGCCATCATTCCGACCACCACCAACAACATACCCAATGTATTGCCACAAAGTGGGGTTTGGGGAGGGTAAAGTGTACGTAGTCCATGCCACTACCTTAGATGAAGTAGAGAGGTTGTTCTCGATAGACCCCCGCTTAGAACAGATAACAAATATAACAAACAAAAAACATAAAAGCAAACAACAAGGGGTGGCACACCGCTAGATAATAAAGAAAACAAGACACCCACAAAGTAATATTATAAACTTGCTATACGAAATCATAGACATCACCAAAACACCATGAACAAGAGGCTACAAGACACTATAGGCACAGATACAAACAAACAGAGCACTCCTCCCTACTATTACGAACGTGCTCCGACCTACTAGCCCTCTACCCTAATCCGCGTCCTTCCCACCTTCCTTTCAATGGTCATGTCTTCCATAAGCTGTAACTGCCATCATTCTGACCCTACCCATATAATTTCTCTTTTTCAGTAGGGTTGTGCCATCATTCCGAACCTACCCATCTAATTTTTTTTCAGATTGTGACCACTTTTCAGGCGTCAAATCTAATAATCCGGCGTGTGATCATGTTCCGACTAGTTTTCGTTGGCTTTCTTGTTCAAGATCTACTCATCTCTTGATTTCGGGATGACCCATATATTTTATACCAATTTTCGGCAATTTTCCAACAACAAATCGACTTTCCAGCGACGTTTACTACTTCTCTGACTACTTTCTCAATTTGTTCCTTTTCAACTGAGATCGCCCAGACGTCCCGACCAGTCGTTACCAGTTTTCTTGCAGATATCTTCACCAAGTCCCTCACTGGTCCTTGTATTAATACATTTATAACAAGCTCAATACATATTGACCTGTATGCACCAGCTTGAGAGGAAGTGTTAGAACTGGAGTAGAAATAGGAATAGTATATAGAATCCTAATTGGAAAAAGGATTTAATGTAGTGTCCTACTTGAAAAAAGGATTGGAATGTAGTGTCTATAAATAGGGTCTCGGTGTAATAATGTAGAAACAATAATTCAATAATATTTTTCTCCAATATTTCTCATAGACAACGCGTGCTCAATATGACAACTCTAGCAGGGTGAATTAGAGATATAGGTCGACCAACCAGTTGACAATATCGCTCTGGATCTTTAAGGTCTGAGCCACCAGCCAGTGCCAACTGATGATTCTGCTCCAAGGGAATTCTAAATGGCTTGGCTCCCAGCAGTTATGTCCATGGCATATTTTCATTGACAGAAAAATATCCCAGTGGGATCCCTGGCAATTTCAACTCCCAAAAATTCTTCTAAGTGCCCAAATCCTTCCTTAAACACCAGTGCAGATAGTCTTTAAACTGTCCAATGGAGCTGTGCTCATTCCCGGAAATAATAAAGTCGTCCACATTAACAAAAACATTGATCTGCACCTTACCCCGCTGTATCGTGAAAAGAGAATAATTCCAGTATGATTGTTCAAAGCCATACCTCGTCAAAGGAGTTGACAGTTTCGCAAAACAACACTATGGTGCTTGTTTCAGTCCGTACAAACATTTCCGGAGCCAGCACACCTTCCCCGGACTAGCAATTTGAAACCCTGGCGGCAATTTCATATACACTTCCTCCTTGAGATCTCCATGTAAGAAGGCATTATGCACATTCATCTGATGCAATTACCACTTTCTTGCTTCAGCAATAGCCAAAAATGTCTGAACAATCTCAATCTTAGCAACTAGAGCAAAAGTCTAGCTGTAATCAACTCTATCGATCTAATGTTTGTCGAAGATAACCAACCATGCCTCATACCGTCCGACAGTATCATTCAAGTGGTACTTCATCTTGTAAAAGTACAGTGCTTTATCATCCCAAGACAATGTCTCTATTGCCCATATTTTCATTATCATCCAATGCTTGAATCTCTTGTTGTGTTGCTTTCCTCCACCATTCGTCATTCATGACTTCTGAGAAACTTTTCGGCTCATTTCCTGTGATAATAGCTGCAAGAAAATTGCTGTGTCGCAAAGAAAAATTATTGCAAGTCACATAGTGGGCTAAAGGATAAAAGTGCACCGAAAGGCTGTTGTGGAGCACATGTATGATCATATGGACTTCATTTTCGGACCGTTCCAGTGACATAATTGCACAACCTAACTAATTCCTGCTGCTTACATTTTCTATGACCCATCTGATCTTCTGTCTGGGAATTGATTCGGATTTCTTCAGTGGGATCTCTCTCTGTTCAGGATTTTGTCCAAAATTATTCCACATGTTCTTCCTCAGGACATGATTCTGTCCGGACTTCATCCATTCCGGCTTCTGCCCCAGATCTATTTGTCCTAACTCCTTCGGCTTTCGACAATCGGCATTCAAGCCCCTCCTTGTCACGAAATCTCCATCTTTCGGGGGCTCCCTATTTTCAATCAGTCCGAAAAATCCCAAGGCAAACGGGAACTTGGTCTCGTAGAATTCTACATCTCGTCAAACAACTTTAACCCCTTCTTCAAAAGGGATACCCTGCAAAAACACACTGACGACTCTGACTCTCAAACTTGTCTAGCGTTCTCCCCATTTTGTATGCATAGAACAATGATCCCAGTCCTCTCAAATGCTCATATCGCAGTAGCTTTTCACATAAAATTTCATAGGGGGCTTTTCCATTCGACATGGAGGACGGTGCCTAATTAATCAGCTGCCCTGCGGTCAAAACGCGAACTATATTAGAAGGTAATCGTGAAACCTCAATGCCCATGCCACATTGAGGATTTGACTATGTTTTCTTTTGATCCCTCCAGGATGTTGACGAGTTCCTGTGCAAGACGTTTGAAAAAGAATTCCATGCTCAAAATAATAATTCTTCACACATGTGAATTCAGTTCCATCATCACTTCGAACTATCTTCACTTGTTTAGAAAACTGCCAGTCAACTAATGCAATTTTTTTCCCCGAAGTTTGAGACGCTTCAGTCTTATCAATCAATAAAATAATTCACCATGCTCAGGAACGGTCATCCACAATAGTAAAAAAATATGAAGCACCACAAGGAGGAGTCCTATAAGGCCCCCATATACATCACAATGAATGAATTAAAAAATCTCAGTAGCGATATTATCACTCAAAGGAAATGTATTTCTGGTTTGTTTTGCCCTTTGACAAACATCACAATCTCTTTCCGATCTATCGCTATTTCTTTTTAGATGTAAAGCATAAATTAATTTTGTCACTTGTATTGGAGGGGGTCCTAGTCGCTTGTGCCAACAATTGAACCAACCCACAACTTTCGCCTTCGTAACCCATATTCACAGCATGTTCCGAAAAGAGGAAAGTCCATCTCGACGTTCATCCGCTCCTATCAGTTTCCTTGTGGTGGGGGGTCCCATATAGCACATAGTATTATTAAATGTGATATTTCAATCTAAATGATCAAGTAATTGCGACACCAAAATTAAATTGCATGTCAAGTCCGGAACATAAAGAACATTCTTCAACCACGTTGAATCATTCATACTAATGGAACTTTCTTTGGTAGCCACCTAGTTACTTCCATAAGGAAATCTAACTGGAAATTTTATAATGACCCATCGGCCGCACAATCCTTCCAGATTACTTGTTACATGATTGGTGGCCTCGAAGTTAATGATCCAGGATAAATTTTCAGACTTACCATCCATCTTGTCCTTTGTATTCTATCTTTGAGACTTCAACGTCAATCAGGGTCTGCTAATCCTCGGGGCTCAGTTCCAGAGGTCCTGTCCGGCTTACGTTCGTCGGAACTAGGTCTGATGCACTTCCGTCTTTGGTCATTACGACATTGACCCGGTAATTCCTTCTTCGGGGGTCCCATATAGCACATAGTATTATTAAATGTGATATTTCAATCTAAATGATCAAGTAATTGCGACACCAAAATTAAATTGCATGTCAAGTCCGGAACATAAAGAACATTCTTCAACCATGTTGAATCATTCATACTAATGGAACTTTCTTTGGTAGCCACCTAGTTGCTCCCATAAGGAAGTCTAACTGGACATTTTATAATGACCCATTGGCCGCACAATCCTTCCAGATTACTTGTTACATGATTGGTGGCCTCGAAGTTAATGATCCAGGATAAATTTTCAGGCTTACCATCCATCTTGTCCTTTGTATTCGATCTTTGAGACTTCAACGTCAATCAGGGTCTGCTAATCCTCTGGGCTCAGTTCCAGGGGTCCTGTCCGGCTTACGTTCGGCGGAATTAGGTCTGATGCACTTCCGTCTTTGGTCATTACGACATTGACCCGGTAATTGCTTCTTCCTTGGCCAACTCCCGGACCACCTCTTTGTTGCTGTGGTTGATCTCTGCCTCGGCCGCTTGTCTTCCCTTTGTACTGTGGATTGTTCACCCATCAGTCCCTATGATTGACGAACTAATTACATATTCCAGCATCATGTATGGATTTCTTACACTGTAAACACACCACATTCTTATTTCTCCCTTCACCTTGCTCCTGGTACGAGTATCCTCCTTGCACTGCAAAGGCCATGGTTTCACCCTGATCATCTGTTCTACATGCTACTCCTTTCATCTGATCTTCCTGTACTATCTTTGAATAGAATTTGTTCAAAGATGGCAACGGGTCCTGTGCTAGTAGGTTAGACCTCTCTGTTCCATACGTAGTCTCATCCAAACCTATGAGAAAAGGATGTACCTTTTCGTCTTCTCTCTCTGTCTCTAGTATTGCTCTGAGATTGCACATGCAGGTCGGGATCTGCTCGTAATTCGCCAATTCTTCCTTAACTTAGTCAATTTTCCATAGTAATCAACTATGGTCATACTCTTTGGTTTGCATTCTGCTAGTTTTGCCTTCAACTGTTGCATTTGGGGGCCATTGTCAGCAAAATGTTCCCAGATACTTGCCTACAACTCCCAGCCTCCTCTCTATGTGATATGGTGGAGCGAAACATAGGTTCAATGGTGTTGCGCATCCAAATACGAGGACTCATCATTCGATTTTTTAATCGTTCCATCAACAAAACCAAACTTCTCCTTGCTTCCAGGTCGTCCTCATGAACCTATCTCACAATAAGACTCGTGTTATCACAATTCCCGGGTTGTCGTTCGATGTAAGATCATACGAAGAGATAGTCCTCCTCTGATTCTTGTGATTTCGACAGTAGTCCCTTTCCATTGTCTCCAGCCATTCTTGTGTCGTCTAGGGTTTCTTTGTGTCCTTGCTGTTGTGGCTCCAATACCATACTAAATTCAGAAGAACCGAAGCACAACAAGGAACACAATAATTTGGGAGAATTTTCCCCGCCTTGTTGTTACCAATACAATGTATTTATACACGAGATTAGCTAAGCGCAACCTACTAGGCCCACGATATTACCTAACCTAGTAGGTCGGTCAATAAATATCACAATGTACATCATTACCACATTTACATTTAATATCGCTGAATCTGAGAATGTCCACCCATCAAATGCCAATTAACATTTCTCAAATAATCTATAAACTTGAAAGATAAAGCCACCATTTTGAAATTATCATTTAATAACATTTTTGGACAATTATATAGATGTATTTAAGAAATGTTTTAAAAATAACTTAGCATACTTATACTGATTTTTTCATACATGTAAAAGATTTTAAAAAAAATGGATGTACTAAACCATTCAAAAAGCATCATCTTTTGCATTTATGTTTAGGAGATATGAAAATTTAACCAGTGAAAGTTAGTAATATTTTCTGAATTTAAAGTTCAAAATCTTATATAAAAGTCACTTCAGTCTTCTGATTGCAGCTTTTATCAAATAACCCCTTTCTTACATCTTGTTTCTGACCTATCTAACTAAACAGATATGACATTGCATGCCAGTGTCAAACTGAGGGACCTACAAGATGTGAAGGAAAATGAATTTAGGAGGGGAAAAAATCTTATTTTGAGATGTGATCATAGTTGTTTATTCTTGACGAGAGCAATGCTTGGTTTATTACTTTATTTTGATGAGTATGTGCTTTTATTACTTTTACTTCACTAAGATCTTTTTTGCTCATATTGCAGTTCACAGATGTCAAAGGGCACATATTTGTCACAGTACATTTAGCTGATGAAGTGAAGAACCCTCGTGATGTGAAAGATAAAGTCTTGAAACAAAGCTTAACGTTTATTCAAGAAAGATCAAATACATCTTGGAATACCTTAAGTGGGTTTCCTGTAGTCGACAGATGGCAAAGTTGGCAAAAGTTTGAAGGGCTAAGCAGCATGGAGGAAGAAGTGGGAAAGATCAAGTTGTTAGTGACCATAGAAGACACTGGCGTGGGAATTCCTTTTGACGCACAGAGCCGCATTTTCACACCTTTTATGCAGGCTGACAGTTCAACATCTCGAACATATGGTGGAACAGGGATAGGATTGAGCATTAGCAAACGTTTGGTGTACCTCATGGGTGGAGAAATAGGCTTTTTCAGTGAACCTGGCATAGGGAGTACATTTTCATTCACTGCAGCCTTTGCAAGAGGAGAAGAAGGTTCTTTAGAGCGTAGACGGCAACAGTATGATCCAGTTGTTTCAGAATTTCGTGGGTTAAGGGCATTGGTGATTGATGATAAAAGCATTCGGGCAGAGGTCACAAGATATCATTTGCAGAGACTGGGAATATGCGTCAACATAAATTCCACAATGCGTTCAGCATGTTCATATCTCTCTAGTTACTCTAATACTAGGTAATGTCATGCTAATATTTCTTTTCTTGAGGCAAAGTTGATAGTGATCTGGAGTATCAGATGCACATGTAGATAGGAAGTAGAAGTTCTACTTAACATGTCTTTCTAAATTCCATATATGCATTTCAGTTAATATGCTGTGAGAAACTTTCTACCTTTTGAAGACCACTGGTAAATGGTCTTTACTGTATTACAACATCATCGCTTTCTTAAACCCATCTTGAGTTCTTTATCTCCGATTACATATTCTGGAAAGTTAGGCATCAAGGAATTGGCATTACCTGGCAAACTAGGCAGAGGATAGGAGTGAAGGATAGTTTTACTAATTTACTCCTTAAGATACTTTCTTTGAACTTTACAAACCTATTTTTACACTTTCAAAGAGTATTAATTGTAGGGGTAAAATAAAAAAATTAATTAAGTTTATCTTGATTTAGTAAATGGATAAATGATTTGAAATATGTATTTTTAATAAGATGATCAACTAATATAAGATGGAGAGAGTATTTTTTATTTTGTATAGACTAAAAGCTTAGCTCTCTACCTCTTTTGAGGTAGTGGTATGGACTGCGTACACTCTACCCTCCCCAGACCCCACTATGTGGGAATATACTGGATTTGTTGTTGTTGTTGTTGTTGTATAGACTAAAAGCTTAAGGTATTAGAGAGTCGCTACATTTATTTTGTTATTTCAAATCTGCATAAAACCCTCATGCGGGCTTGGGCCAATCATGTAGAAGGATTTTGCTGATGGGTGAAGGTTAGACTCGAACCTAGGAATTCTGCATACTCGGAAACATTTGAATTGTATGAACTGCCTGCATCTAAAAGTTTAAATCATTGGAAGGGAGCGTTTTCATTTATTTGTTTTTGGTCTGTAACAAAACTGACTGAATGAGTGGTGTGGATCTTCAAGTGCTGCAGTTGTTTAATTTTATTGGCATTATTGATTCATTTAGCTGAGTTTTTGCTTATATTGCAGTGCATTTGAACATTTAGCTGTGGTTTTTGTTGACGAGGATAGTTGGGATAAAGAAACTTCTCTTACACTAAGTAATATGTTGAAAGAGCTCAGACCAAATGGCTCAACTGCTGCTTTGGGAAAGCCTCCAAAAATCTGTCTCTTATGTATGAGCTCTTTGGAGAGAGATGATCTCAAATCAGCTGGAATGGTGGACCACGTTTTAGCAAAGCCCGTGCGGTTAAGTGGGTTGATAACATGCTTTCAAGAAGTCATTGGCTACAGGCATAAGAAGCAAGTGACCCGAGGAAAACCTTCAACTCTTGGAAGCCTGCTGACAGGAAAGCATATATTGGTGGTAGACGATAATGTTGTAAACAGGAGAGTGGCAGAAGGTGCTCTAAAGAAGTATGGGGCGACAGTGACCTGCGTAGACAGTGGAAAGGCTGCTTTGAAACATCTTAATCCACCGCACAAGTTTGATGCTTGTTTTATGGACTTCCAAATGCCTGAAATGGATGGGTCAGTAACTTACTCTGTCTCTAATTTTTCCTTCTAGCAAAGTTATGCAGATGGTGAGAGTGTAGCTGAACATGGGTGTTGGGGGGTCGGGCTCCTTGTGTTAGCCTAAAATTGATTAGGCTACTTTGGTGACTTCAACATTGCGTGTGAAGTGCACTAGAGATTTACTGAGTCCTTGTATGCTGAGATAGATAAGCTGGTACTTGAATGGACTTGCTCTAGTTTCCTTGGGTTTAATGGTTTGATTTGGTTAATTTATAACTATGTTTCCATTTGCTTTTTATCTATCGGATTTCCTGGAAAACGTCTGATCATACAATGGACTCCCGTCCTGCCCCCCCCCCCCCCCCCATCCACCCCGTCAAAACAAAAGGAGGACTTACCCTTTGCCAAACACCACCTTCCCACATTTTAAAAAGAGGGGAAGGAAAAATCTGCGGATCTATAGATATTTGATCACTTAGATAAGCATATCTCTGATGGTATCAATCTCCGTTTGCAGGTTTGAAGCGACACGACAGATACGCAATCTAGAAAAAATGTACAATAAAAAAGTCGATTCTGGTGAGTTACTTCCCAGCATGTCTGCTAAAGTGTCACATTGGCACACCCCAATATTAGCAATGACAGCAGACGTAATTCAAGCAACAAGTGAAGAGTGCATAAAGTGTGGGATGGATGATTATGTATCAAAACCGTTTGAAGAAGGGCAGCTTTATTCAGCAGTGGCACGCTTCTTTGAGTCAGGTTGGTTGGGACATTGTTAACCATGCAGCAGCATCTTTTGAAGCCAAGTCTGATGGTTTAGTTAACTCGTTTCCGGGATAAAGGGCCTAAGCTATTTGGATAACTAACGGATTCCTCTGTTGGTAGTGGAGCACGGAGCTTTGGCCAGTCAGATGTTTGACAGCTGACTCCCATTGTTGGTGCTGGATGATTTAGCAGCTCATCCAAAACACCCCCACCTTCCTTTTGTGGTAAACTACCTGCCTCCTTGTCACTTGTCTCTATGCATCTCCAACATTACTTGTATTGTATTAAATCTTTCTTCCTTCTTGAAGCTTCTCTGCATCATGAAGATTGATTGTAGATCTTTATACTGTAGCAAACATCTGCTTAGGACCCCATTCCTTTGTGGATTTTATTATAAAATAGCTTTCAACTCCTTTGGAAATGCATGATGGGAAAAACGGGCTACTTATATAAGGTGAAGCAAACCTGAATGAGAGAGAGAGAGAGAGAGAGAGAGAGAGAGAGAGAATATTGATGAAGCAACATCGAAGTTCTGGAATCAAAGTGCTGCTACATTGAATTAAAAATTTGCTTCTTATGGGTTCTTAGCTTTGTATATTTGAGTTTTTTGAGTGAATACATATACTGATATCCATTTATTTGCAGGAATGATGGCTAACAACCACTAGGTACGGAAAATTAGTCATGGATACTCCCGGACTGCAAACCAATCACTGACAACGATGACTATTCTATCGTGTGGCAACTCCCATGCGGATGCAATTAGAGAGGAAGCTTTATTCTGCATATGTATATTACACTTTTTCTGTGTGAAGTTGCTGAGAATTGAAACCAGTTTGCTAACTCCCTTGAAGCAGGTGGTTGGGCCAAAACACTCATGTTTCTTTGTATGTCCCGAGATGTATCCTGTGTTTCAGGAGCTCTTGTAGAAAAAGAAGTAAATATCATAGAAGTTTGGAGAAGAGCAGCAACTTCGGGTATGCAAAACCATGTAAATGTAGTATGGTTGCTTTTCCATTCTGAACAATTTTTCGTCAATTTCACCTGAGTAAGTTGAGTTTAGGAAGTAAATTCTGGCCAGGCTAGATCCACACTTAAGAGTTTGTAAGTTTTTCTGTAGTGAGTCAAAAGTATATTTAAAGCTGTAGATTGTGTAAATGAAGGTGCTGAAGATAGGTTGAGCTTGGTGTTGTAAGTGAAATTGTTTGAGCTGTTGAATACTAAATGTAGGGGAAAGGGTCAAAAATACCCCTCTATTTTCATTTTATTAGTCAAATTTACCTCTGGTTATATTGTAGGGCCAAATATACCCCTTCCGTCTAAATAAATATATACCCCTCCCGTTGAGAAACTTAACAACAATACCCCCCTCTATGTAACGGTTGTCCACCGACCCCCGTAGCATTTTAAAATCTGATGATATGGCTTGGTATTTGGATGAGATGGGATGCCACCTCACCACCAATATTTATTTTTCCAGTTTTCTCCCTTTTCTTCCCTTGTACAGTAAGTACATAATATGGATCCAATTCACTGTGATGAACTTGTACACGAAATACTTGGCCGCCTTGCTCCGCATATATGGCTGCAAATTGAAAAATAGCTATTGTATAGTCACCTAGAAATCCACTGTTTACAACTTGAGTGAGTAGAAGAGAAAAGAAGAAGAAGAAGAAGAAGAAGAAGAAGAAGAAGAAGAAGAAGAAACCAGATTGCTATTAGAGTGATCAAGATCCAAGCACTTTACAAGTACAATTTCTGTACACCGTTGCACTTGGCTCTATATCCAACTTGTTCTGGAAACAGGAAAATTCAAGAATCGGAGATTGGGGCAAGAGGGGAAAAAAAAATGGGATGATGGGAGAAATCAAGGGTGGGTGGGTGTAATGGTTACAGAAACAATAGACAAAAAGGGGTGAAAGCGAACCGCGCACAAACTAAAAAAAACATCAATTCGTTCAAATCCTGCTATGTATAAGTACAGCAGACGCGACTGCATGAGTCTTCCAGCTTGGGACTAAATGGTTCACGAGTACAATTGATTGTTAACTTGTGTCTCTACCATTGCCACATGCTATTCATCATTGAAAATGTAATTAACATTCCAAAAATTGGTTTAGAATCTGAGATTGTAAATAGATAAAAGGGAAGAGATTAAACAAAAGGTTACACACATTCAAAGAGAAAAAGGAATTTTGTTACCTTTTTCTCCATAGAACCCTTCACTACTGCTTTTGGCTAGAAATTTTTTTATTTTAAGTATGGTATGAAATCTTAAATTCACTGACAAAGATACACTCAGAATTTATTTAAGTTTCATATTTGTTGTGTCAACTTAATACACGCTGAATTGAACAAAAAATGATACTAAAATTGCAGAAATGTCACTTGTCTCCTCCACTTTGGCACCAACACTCTTGACAAGTATAGAGTGGGGAATAGAACATGACCCATGAATTTTCAACCCCACTTTGTTAAATGCAACACAATGGGTAACGGTAGCTAAAGATTTTAGTTTCAAGAGAGTAATTTTAATTGCTAAGCACCATGATGCCTTCAAAATACACTGATTATTATGTTAAATATCGTCGTCTTTGGAGAAATGGGTCTGGTGATAATTTAGCTGAATTGGCTGAAGCTACAAGAAATGGTGGATTGAAATTGGGTTGTACCTCTCTCCATGAGATAGACATGGCCAAGTTACTTGCGAGGTAAATTTTTTTTAGCTTTTTTCTCTCTTCTTTGATTTTGAATTGAATTAGCAACAACAACAACATAATATCCGGTATAATTGTACAGAGCATTTCGAGACAAAATACATTAACAAGAGCACAATACAGCGGACCAATCTTGATTGTTGAAAATATCTTCGCACCCTATTCCCAAACAGTAACGTAAGTGGTCATGACAATATATGTTTAGTGAGGGACTCTTAAGGAGAAAAAGATACATGTAGGGACCTTGTGTAATGGAGGCAGCAGTCGGGTAGAGGTTCTTTGAAGATGCTAAAGAGTTTTTTCCCATGTGGCAGACATGTCAACATGATATTAATTAAACTTTAAAAATGAATTGCCTGGAAGTTCCGTTATTATTTTTATAGAAAGGTGAGTTTGAAGACGATCAAGGGCAATAAAGTCATTTCATGCTAATACTTAATAAAATTCTAGAAGCCTATCTCTTTATTTTCTTTCACCATTTCTAGATTTTTAAAGATTTTTGTTTAAATTTATTAACATTATAAGTAGAATATTTTTTATGAATTTATTACAAAATCTAATGTTATCTTTTATGATATTATTTAAGTATTACATATATTATGTATATATGTATATTTAAGTTTTACTTATCTCTTATTCTTAATTGTCTACATAGATAAACGAGTTTTGTCATTAATTATTATTTCTAAATTATAATTTAATTACAATATAAATGGATGATCTTTCAGAAATTTATTATAAAATATACCTCTAATTTTATTAATTATTTTTATTACTTATATCAAAATATATCTATAAAACTACCACTCTATGATTTTTACTTGTATAAATAAATATTAAAATTTTATTATTATTAATAATTTTTTGAAAAAAAAAATTGTTCATTCATTTCATTATTTAACGTCAATAATGTATGCACTTAAGTTACTATTTCTCACCTTTTTTTTTTCTTCTAATCAATAGTGCTTATTTTTTCCTGCAGAGATTTGTTATATAAATGTTTTTAAAAAAAATGTGATTTGAAGAAGTAAAAAAGAAAAAGATTGACTATGTAGGGGAAAATAGGCATTTTAAGAAGTTAGGATAAAAGAGAGAAAATGTCTACTATTCAAATTGAGAAAATATTAATTTTAAAGTAAATTTGAGAATGTAAATAAATTTTGAGCAACTTGCACGAATTTTATAACTATAGAAACTAATTACTTTCTCTCTTACAACTTTAGAAAATTACATAAAATTTTATAAAAAGGTTGGTGGATATTAGAGAGCCGAATGTATTGTGATTTTTGATACATGACCAACTAATGTTGAAAATTTGAATTAATCAAATCCCTTAATATAAGGCAGAAATTTTATGCCTGGTCGCTCGACGATAGAGGCCATCCACCTGGTGAGGAGATTGGTGGAGCTGTATAGGGAAAAGAAGAGGGACTTACACATGGTGTTCATTGACTTGGAGAAGGCGTATGACAAAGTCCCTAGGGAGGTTCTTTGGAGATGCTTGGAGGTGAGGGGGGTCCCAGTGGCATACATTAGAGCCATTAAGGACATGTACGATGGAGGGAAGACTCGGGTGAGGACAGTGAGAGGAGACTCAGAACATTTTCCAGTCGAGACAGGGTTGCATCAGGGATCGACTCTCAGTCTGTTTCTGTTTGCGCTGGTGATGGACGTGTTGACGCGGAGGATTCAGGATGAGGTGCTATGGTGTATGCTATTTGCAGATGATGTAATGTTGATTGATGAGATGCGGGGGAGGGGGAGGGGTGTGTGTGTGAATGAAAAATTGAAGATTTGGAGGCAAACTCTTGAAGCTAAGGGGTTCAAGTTGAGTAGGTCCAAGACGGAGTATATGGAATGCAAGTTTAGCGACTTGAAGCAGGAGGACGAAGTGGTGGTGAGGTTGGATTCCCAGGTTGTTTGTAAGAAGGATAATTTTAAGTATCTTGGGTCTATGATTCAGGGGAATGGCAAGATTGATGAGGATGTATCTAAACGTATTGGAGCAGGTTGGATGAAGTGGAGGCTCGCATCGGGAGTGTTGTGTGATAAGAAGGTGCCCTTAAAGCTTAAAGACAAATTCTATAGAGTGGCAATCCGTCCGACCATGTTGTATGGGGCGGAGTGTTGGCCAATCAAGAACTCCCACATTCAAAAATTGAAGGTAGCGGAAATGAGAATGTTGTGTTGGATGTGTGGGCTTACTAGAAGGGATAAAGTTAGGAATAAGATTATCCGGGAGAAGGTGAGAGTGACTTCAGTGGAAGAAAAGATGTGGGAAGGAAGACTAAGATGGTTTGGGCATGTGATGAGGAGGGGCACAGATGCCCCAGCTCGTAGGTGTGAAAGGCTAGCTTTAGATGGTTTCAGGAGGAGTAGAGGTAGGCCGAAGAAACACTGGAGAGAGGTGATTAGACATAACTTGGAGCTGTTAAAACTTACTGGGGACATGACCCTAGATAGGAAGGTGTGGAGGTCGCAGATAAGGGTAGAAGGCTAGTGCGTCCGTAGGTTGTAATTAGTAGTTTTAGAGCTCTTGTGTAGCCGAGTTAGTAACCCTAGGACCGTGTCCATTGGTAGGAGCTGCTAGTGTAGGCTACTACTAGGTGGGTGTCCTTGTCTTTCCTTATTTCCTATCCTTTATTTTCGTACTGCTCTTGTTTTCGTGTCTCTCTTATTTCTTTTTTTACTATTTACTATTTCGTATTTCGGTTTTGCCACCCACCCTGGTTCATGTTCTACTATGACCTTGTTAACTTTTCTCCATCTTGAGACAATGGTCTATCGAAAACAACCTCCCTACTTCCTTGGAGGTAATGGTATGGTTTGCGTACATCTTACCCTCCTCAGACCCCACTTGGTGGGAATACACTGGGTTTGTTGTTGTTGTTGTTGTACTCTTTAGAATAAGTTCATTAATTTCATTAATATAGGACAAAAACAAATATATATATATATATATATATATCTTGGTTATGTAATTTGATTAATTTCATTTTTTTAATTATTATTATTATTTAAATATTAAATTCATTAATCTGATGTATCTATTATCAATTTGATGTATCCAACAAAGTAAACACTTAGATACATGTGTTGAACAAGTCCAACACGTATATATATATATATATATATATATATATATATATATATATATCATGAACAAGTCCAAACCTCTTGGATACATAAAAACTGATGGACTTTAAAATCGGATGGATACAAATATTCATACGTATCGTGAACACATACTAACCTATTTTTATTATATTTTATTTTTTTATATAGAAAGATGAGTTAAATGATGATCAAGGGTAAAAATGTCATTTTAGCAATTTCTTAATTTATATTTGTGACTATTCTCAAAATTATTTTGTGAATTATATATTGGATATGTTGTTGTATCAATAGAAACTTAACATTAATTTAAAAATTAATAATATTGTACAAGTAACAATTTATGTGCAAAAAATAGTGAAGAAAGAAGTACAAGAATCATGTACTTAAATGATCTTTCAAAGGAAATGAAGGAATTAGGAACACTGTTGAAAATTCATTAAATATACTCTGTGATCTTTGACTTCCTTGAATAAAGTATATTTCACGTATAATTCAATTCAATCAAACAAATAAAATTATATTCTAAATCATAATAAATTTATATCATTATGCAATATAGAAAAAGAAAAATATTTTGATCCTAAGTGCTTTAGAATATTAAGAAATGAATGTTTTCATAGTAGATACCAACAATACTTGAAAATATTTGTGAGTTAGGTAGCTTTATTTTATTTATGCTAAAATTTTAATTGACACCAGTAGAATATTAATCAAAATGCAATTTCATATTTTTATATTAAACTTTTTTGTATATATAAAATAAATCTAAAGTTTGTAATCAGTTATATTGGGCCCGTTTACGGGCCTTAAAATTATCTAGTAAGGGTATAAATAGCCAAGTTCTTTAATAGCGAGAACATATTTGAGGAGTACTATTTTTAAATAGATGGTATAATTAATTCATTTCTAATAGTTGAGAGGTAAATTTGGCCTTATTCCGTTTACGAAATTGACATCAAGTGGCATATAAGTAAAATGACTTGATGGACCCTTGTACTATGTCCATTTTGTAATGTGGATACTCCTACTTACATGTTTGTCATTTGGACCCTTAAATTTAATAAAAACAAATATTTAGAACCCTTTGACCGTTGATCGGACCTATGTGGCATTAAAATGACTGAGTAGGATGAAATGCGTGCAGGCACGCACCTAAGGTGCGAGTAAGGGTCATTTATTTTTGACAATTTTATATTAAAATAATTAAAAAAAAAGCCCCCCAACCCCCCACCCCTGCACCAGCCCCATTTCCCTACCCTCTTCCCTTGTCCCCCACCCCTGCACCAGCCCCTTTCCCCGTCCCTCCACCCCCTCCCTCATCTCTCCCACCCCCTTTCCTCCGTCACCCTAACCACCCCATCACTTTCCCACTTAAATGTCACCTCCTTCCTTGTTCCCCAACCACAATCTTCAAAATCCACAACAATCCTTCAAACCCTATAACCCTCAAATTTCATCAAACCCAAGCTTCAAATCATAACAACAAATGTCAAATTTTCCACCATTCTCAACCTTCCCGTAACTTTCACTCCAAAAATGTAATTCTTCTACCCCTAATAATCATAATAATAAGAGTAACACCAAGAAGACAAGCTCAAGCAATTACGACAAAACTATTTATACAGCTATTGATGATATTCAGAATTTACCATCTTTAGTTGGAATTTGCCCTTTCTTGTGGAATATCAAAGGAAGGAACAAGAAGAAGAAGAAGAAGAAGAAGAAAAAGTTGAAGGAAGAATAGGCAGAGAGAGAAATTAGTCATTTTCAATCATACTAATTACTACCTAACTAGAAATTAGCTAATTGCAGTGGGAGAATATGACTTTAGAAATCAAAGAATTTTTTTTAAAAAAGGTGAGAGTATGATTTTAGCAAATTGCAGTAGGGATGTTCAAAATGAAGGTGAGAGGATGAAAGGGGAAATGGGTGGGGCGGGGAGGGGGGGAGGGAGGGGGAGGTTCTTTTTTGAAATATTTATTCATTTTGAAACCAGTAGGGCGGTGTGTTTTATTGTTACGTTAATTTGAAATATTTATTCATTTTCAAATTCTCCATGGATCTGTTGAACATAAAGACTTGAAAAACACTATTGAATTTAGATTAGATTCTTTTGATCTACGTATTTGTGATTTGTCACGATTAGGCGTTATTGGGTTTTGTTGAAAAACATCTTAAAGAATTGAAATACTAGTTTTGGAGGTGTTTTGAAACAATTTGAGGAGATTTGAGTTGAATTTTAGATTGAAAATTTGAGGTTAATTAAGACGACTCCATCTGTGTGTCCTTGACTATATTCCGTGTATATCTTATTGATACAAACCAAAATATGAAAGTGGAAAACACACGAAAATGAGGGAAAAACAATGGAAAACAAGATAAACACGTAAAAGATAAAAAGGATAGAAAGATAGATAGATAGACATAAATGATATGAAAAAGGACAACCGAAAGATGTATCAAATCCCACGACCTTCCTTAATGTTACCACGAGCACCTAACTCTTACGTAGACCTCAAGGGAATTGAATTCTCGAGCAACCCACGTTTTTAAACAAGGTATCAACACAGGCTAATCCAAGCTTTTCACAAGCTAATCCAGCTTGTCTCACACTTTCAAAAGTGTTTACATTCATTAATCATCAATAATCTATTAAATAAAATGTCTAAGACATCTATTTATAGTATTGTCTTTGCATAAATATCCTATTACAAAAATAGCCCAAAAGTGACAATTTTGGAAATAACCCACAAGGGCTCTCTTATTCATTATGTCATGGCTTTCCTCGACTCCAAACTATTTTTCAAACACAACACTGTTTAATTAGGAGCTCGAAGACGGACCTCCAACCACAATCTTGGATCCTTAGGGCGACCATGTCTTGGACCTCTTTATGTTGGACTCGAGTTGAGTGATCAAAAACGTTGACGCCTATTTGACTTGTATCACTTATTATATCACCGTACATCACAAAATATATCCGTTTATCTCATGTATATCCATATGTATCCATGAAAAAATATGTATGTGATATATACATGATATATAATGTTATATGCACGCTGGAGTACCGTCTTATGAAATCTCAGTGTTAAATGCGTTAATATATACTATATATATCATGTTATTACATATCGCAAAGGTGATCTTTAGGTATGATTATACTTGAAATAATTTTAAGCGTGTTCGACAAGAAGGGAGAAAATATTTTCTAAAAAAACAATTCGTTTGTATTCGATATGTAAGAAAATAATATTATTCTAAAAGCATTTGTACATATCTAAGAGAAAACTATGAGGATGGGGTGAGATAAGGTTAGAAGTAGGGTGATGGGTATTGTGGTGGGGATGGAAAGGGGCGGGAGTGGGGTGGTTGAGATAGGGTTGGGGTGGATGTGGATGTGGGGTTGGGGACAAGGGGATGAAGATGGGGTGAGATGAGGTTAGAAGTAGGGTGATGGGTATTGTGGTGGGGATGAGAAGGGGTGGGAGTGGAGTCGTTGAGATGGGGTTGGGGTGGATGTGGGTATGGGGTTGGGGATAAGGGGATGAGGATGGAAATTGGTGGTGGGTTTGGTAAAGTGGAGAGGGTACAATGCAACTTTTTTATTTTTATTAGGGAAGTCAGTTTTCTTATTTTTAAGGGGTTAGTTTTATTAAAATATTTTTAAATTTTTTTTGATCAATTAAACACAAGAAAATAAGAAAACATTTCTGGAAAATATTTTCCTCCGTATTGAACACACCCTAAATCAAGAAAATTTAGGGATTCAAGATAAAGATTTTACTTTTTCTCTCAAAAATAAAGTTCATTTGTCACAAAAGATAAATCATAAACTTGCCCATTAAGTTCAAGTTCATTCGGTCTAAGATCAAGTAAGACAATTTTATTATAATCTCTCTCTCTCTCTCTCTCACTCTCTCTACTCTCTCTCTCTCTCTCTCTCTCTCTCTCTATATATATATATATATATATATATATATATATATATATAATACTCCGTACTTTTTTCTAGATCAAATTCGTTCCTAGAATGTTAAGGGAGAGTTTCAAAGATGAATACCTTTTTATTTCATGTGGTATTTTCCAAATTTAGACTTTCCATTGTGTGGGAAATTGAATAAGCTTTCCATCGATACCAAATTCGCCCAATTCCGACACTCGATGAAGGAGTTATGATGTTTTTAAGTTGACAGTGTAGACACGTGATTTTGACCCTCCCCGTGTTCAATATATATATTTTTCGATATTAAATATTTATATTTGGTTCGATATTATTTTAAATTTTATTTTATTTTTAATAAATCTTTAGTTAAAATTTTTTATAACTGAATGAAGTTAATTTTAGGATATTATTTTATTTTTATTCTAACTTAAAAAAAATCATATTTTCTTTTTAAATAAATAAGTTAGTAGTTTTAGTATTATTTTAATTATATTTATTTTTAGCTATTTTTAAACTTTTATTGTATTTTCTTAAATATAAAAATTAATTAGTTATTATTATATATATATTTTTTTATTATTATTATTTTATTTATTTATTTATTATTATTATTTTATTTATTTATTTATTATTTTTACTGGATATTATTATTATCTTCTTTTAAAAAAAAAGAGAGCGAAAAAGAAATATATTCA
Source organism: Capsicum pubescens (assembly GCA_030864215.1). Lineage (NCBI taxonomy): Eukaryota > Viridiplantae > Streptophyta > Magnoliopsida > Solanales > Solanaceae > Capsicum > Capsicum pubescens. The sequence goes on along the minus strand of CM061544.1, from coordinate 256,314,309 downwards.
AAATTCAAAAAAGAATCCTTATCCTACCCAACCTCCCCCCCCCCCCCCCCCCCCATTTTTCTTACAATTATCTCAACTGTTCCCCCCAAAACTTCCCCCTATTTAGGGACTCTACGTACATTATTCCTACAGATATACGTACTTTGACACTCTGCATTACACATCTACACAGACTGCATAAAAAAATAGAGAAAATCAGAGAAGAAAAAGGGAGAAAAACAAAGAAAAAATAAAAAGGAGAAAGAGTCAGAAGTTGAATTTGAGTTTCGTATTTTTGTTTGGGTTTCGATTCCGGTGACAATTTCTTGTTTCACCATAGGTTTTAATTCTTTTTTTTTTTTTTACACTTACATGTATTATAATCTTATTGAAAATGGAAGCATGAATCAAAGTGTTTAAACAATTTCAAGCGTCTCTTGTTTTAAATTTTGATTTCACCATCATTAGTCTAGTTTAAAGAAATATATTTGTTGAAATTTGTTGTTTCGTCGTGCATAAATATTTAATTTTTCGGATGAATGATGTTTTCAAATAAATATGCTCATTAAGAAAATAAATTGTAAATATACAAAAGATTTTTTTTTTTTAAATTTAAGGAGAAGTTCAAATCGTATGTGTATCCTAACAGAAAACAATTCTTATGTTCATTAGTAATCAAATTTGCTCCTTATAGATAATAACCAAGAATGATGATTCTTTATCACAAGATTAGGTTAGAGTATTATATACTTTTGATGGTCCGAATATTGTAAACATTGTAACAAATAACTTTCCCTTTTGTTTTTATGCTATTCTCATCAGTTGCTAAGAAGAATAAGAAGTTATATTTTTAGTAGTCAAGATTCTCTTGATAAATTAGGCCAACAAAAGGAGGAGTGAAGAAAAAAAAAATTTAGAGAAGAAAATCCATCTTTAAAAGGAAAAGAAAACTACTATTTATTACTTATCAAACAATAAGTTGTTTATCATTAATTATGTGTAACAAATATTACGTGAAAAGATTGTACAAGTGCGTATATTGCATTGTTTCATTTTAATATCATGCATTTCATTATAATATTTTCGCATGAAATCTGAAAATTGCATTTTTAGTCTTATTACGTGTTCCGAAGTTATCCGTTTAATATTTATTTGTAAGAGTGAAGATTGGATCAATGAGTAATTTTTTTTTTTTGGTAAAATTGTGAATGCTTTTAGGAGCATAAATGGGGTTACTGCGCATAAGGAGAATGTTTGAATTTTGTATAAGAAATTTAAAGATATGGTATAATAAGTTATTGCTCCATAACATAGGATAAATCGATTAGAACTTATAAGAGTTTATAAATGATTAGATTTTGTCTCGATTAACAATGCGGGATACGCATCTTTTGGAGATGTTTAAAAATAATTCGAGAATGTAATATTGCACCTCGACAAAGATCGTCCTAAAAATTATTTTACTAGTTTAATATGAAGTATGTACATAGACAAATTTTAGATATTAAAAAGGAGCGAACCTAGGACTTAACATAATTTATTCAAAATAGTTTAAGTTAAGATAAGTCAATAAAAGCGACCGTGCTAGAACCACGAAACTCGAGGGGTGCCTCACACCTTCCCCTCGGTCAACAGAATTCCTTACCCGGTCTTCTGCTTTCGCAGACCAACAAAGAGTCATTTCCTTTTGATTAGGGATTCAATAAGGTGACTTGAAACACCACAACTTAATTCCAAGTGGCGACTCTGTAAATAAGCTAATGCCTATTCAAAATCGTCACTTTAATTGTAAAAACCCTTCAACCCGAAGCCTCGAGCGAAAAAAGGGATGTGACAGACAGTGTACCACCTGGGCACTTGGCTCATCGCGGAGGCGGAAAAAATGACAATCGTCAATTCCAGTGGCCCTTCGCGATAGCCCCGCGTTGTGGAGAATCCCAAATTCCCAATTGTCCCTTTTCAGTGGACCTCCACGATATTGGTGCGTCGCGGAGTGGTCCATTTTCCCATTTGTCAAAATTCAGTAGCCCAATGCGATATTGGCGCGTCGCGTCAGTGGCCAAAATGGCATTTCAAAGGGAAACCGCGATGGTGGCGCGTCACGGAGAATATCCAGTTCCCACTCGTCCATTTTCCGGTAAGCCACCGCGATAGTGGCGCGTCGCGATGGCCACCCAGTATGGAAAAATGTTACATTTTTCAGTTCTGACTTAGAGTTTAAAGGGGGCCTTTTGGTCAATTCTCAAGGCCCCAATTCGTCCAAAATAAGGAATTAAACCCATTCTAAACCTGTTATGCTCATTATTCATCAATTTTCTCTCAAGCAAAACTCTAGAACTCTAAAGCTTCTTCTCCAAGAAATCAAAATCCTCCATTCATTCTCCAAGAAAGCTTAAAATTGAGGATTCCCAAGACAAGATAATCAAGAACTCAGATAGGGATCAATAACTCAAGTTTCTTCATCTAATCATTAATCAAGGTATGTGGGATTATGAACAAGTACAATCCTTTCGCTCTTGTGCCCAAAACTATCTTTTTAAGTTAAATTCACATGATTTGCAATTAGGGCTCATACCCAATTTTTATTATTTGAAGATTATGAGATTTCAAGTGATTGAATGTTGAATTGCATGACTATTTTCATATAATTATGCGTATAATGTGATTTTCAGATTTTCTCAATTGAGTTTAAGCATGATATTGAGATTCTTGATTTTATTATTTTGATATTATTGAAGTATTTTCAAGAAGCATATTGAGCATGATGTTTTGCTATGATTTTACATGAGTTTGAAGCATGGGTTATTAAGCCCTAGTGAGTATTGCTATTTCAAGATTGATTGTGCTATGAGCACCTTATGACTAGATTTTTTTCCAGATTATTGATAAAGATTTAACCTTTTGGTCTCAGAATAGATATGAAATCCACTTTACAGATTTAGATTACATATTCATCTTTACAGATATGCAGTTGATTTTCATTATAAACCATTATACTATTTTTAAAGTGGATTTCCAACAGAATGAGCGTAGCATATAAAAAGGGAGTAGTATTCAGCACCGAGCAGGAAATATGGGTTTAGCGCATCCTACTTGCCCAGAACTACGTAGCCAACGTAGTTACAGATTATCAGATTATTCCCACTTCTATGTGGATGACGGTTATAGATGTGATCACTTAGCTCAGTTTATACTCCTTAGCAAGAGTATGCCACCTCTCCCCATCGTAAGGTTTTCCCCTTAGGGGAACGAGACGTTGGACTCCATGTAGCTCGTATGGTTTATGTCGGTTAAGAGAACCTCCCTATCAGTAAAGATTTTCAGAATAGTTTTAAAGTATTCTTCCTAATAATAAAGCCTAATAGAAGAGATTTACAGAAAGGATTTTAGAAAACTAAATGTAAAGGCTCACGAATTTATTCAGACTATGCATTACAGAAAGACTTTGGCTACAGTTTTCAGTTTTCAGATTTAAAAGTGAATCCTTTCTACACTTAGATAGTATGATTTAAAGGGAGAATACAAGTACAACTTTTAGAACTAAATGTTATGATTCACTAGATTTATAAAGTATGATTTGCTTCTTATTACTTTAGATTTCAGTATTTCAGATATTCCAGCTTATGTGAATCATTTACATTTAGCATTCATTGTTTTACAAATTTTGATGATTGATATTAGATTTTACTTATGCATTCACCCCCATATACTCAGTACATCCTCAAAGTACTAATCCACATATACGTCTATGTGCTTCATTGTCTCATAATGTAGGTTCAGGTGCTCAGTATCAGCAGCGCGAGTAGTTCGAGCATCTCCATCTACATCTGACAGTTGGTGAGTCCTCATAGTTCGGGGACTTATTCATTCAGATTTTGCAGTTCAGTAGTTCATATGATTCAGCATTTCTTTTCAGACAGTTCGAGTTAGCCGGGGGTTTGTCCCAGTGACTCTCTAGTTATTAGTAGTTGAGACTTGTCAGACTACTAGTTTTGATCCAGATTATTCCATTTTGATGTTTCAGACATTATTCTCAGATATTTCAAACAGTTTCCGTATTCTAGCATGACTTTTATGTCTATACTTCCATTATTATGAGATTTAGGCTCAGTAGTATGCAGACAGAGTTAGCTTAAGACTACTCGTAGTCTTGAGCACCGTGTGATGTTCTGAGACCAGATCTTGGGGCGTTAGAATATATATATATATATATATATATATATATTAAAAGTGTGAAGACCCTTAGAAATATGATTTGAATTTTTTGCCCTTTATTAAAACACTCCATAATAAATAAAATAGTCTTTTCACCCTTTTCCTGAAATTATTGTCATTAAATTATTATTATAGGATTTAAAATTCAAAATTAATAGGAACTAGGAAATATTGTTTAATTAGGAAGAGTATTATTGAATACAAATTAAATGAAGTATTGTGTAGGAAAAGTGGCGTGGAATCCAAAATAAAGTCTATAAAATTTTTACATGTACTACAACTTTTTCACTGGCAAATCTAAAACCCTAGGACAAGATAGGGAGTAGGGAATAGTTTTTGAATAATTTACAACTTTTTTATATATTTGGGATAATTTTGAGTTCTTCCCTTCGTCAGACATGGTATAGGGAGTTTTAAATAATTTATTTATTGATTTTTGTATTTTGCAACTAATCTATTCTTTTTGTTTTTTCTTTATTATTTACTTTTGTAGTCTCTCTCAATTGTCAAGGATATATCAAATTTATGAATAGTACATATTTGTGGACATGAGGTTCATAAATTTTGAATCTTTATTTTATGTTGTTTTCTTTTTTTTTAATCTTTTATTCCTTTTTGTTAGTATGTTCTAAGAGTTGATTATTATTCTATACAAAATTCTTGAACATCTTTTGTATGAAATTTTCGTGACTATTTATTGATATATTATCACGACATATTGATTATAGAATCGATTTGTTCTGTTGTTTTCTTTTTTTGATCTTTTAATCTTTTTTGTTAGTATGTTCTAAGGGTTGCATATTATTCTATAAGAAACTCTTGAACATCTTTTGTATGGAATTTTTGTGACTATATATTAATCAATTTGTCATCATGATGTATTGATTATAGAATCGATTTGTTGATTAATTCTTTATTGATAGCAGTTATATGCTCTCAGGATTATATTTTATAGAGTGAAAAAGGTATGCATATCTTTTTTTCCTTTTGTATTGGCTACGAATTACTTTTGTTTTACTGAAAAAAACTTAAGCTATCAACAACAATAACAACAACATACCCAGTATATTCCCACCAAGTGGGTCTGGGGGTTGGGGTTTGGAGGTAAGTATACACAGTCCATTTCACTACCTCAGATATGAGATAGTGTTGTTTCCGATAGATCCCCGACTCAAAATAAAATAATCTATACAAGAAAAAGTAAAAGGACAAGATACAATATAATCAACTCATCCAATAATACCATATATAAGATACACCAAGTAATGCAATAAAAGAAACAACATCCTAAACTCAAAACTTAAGCTATGTGATATATATATATATATATATATATATATATATATATATATATATATATATATATATATTGGAGACGGAAGACTCTTATTCAAGTTCATATTTCTTTTTCATTATTTACATTTAGCCATTGTTGCTAACAATAATGTTGTCACTAGCAACCAAGATTTTATTAATAATGATGTGGTTGAAAGAGCAAGGTATGGGGTGTTACGTGCCATAAAGTAGGCTAAGGATCTAAAGGGACGACTTAACAAAACAGTGGTGGACCAATATGGTTCTCTAAATAATTTTGCAACAAGTGGTGAGTGTGTAAAGCTTTATGAAGACATTAAGCTAAGGCTAGCAAGGTTAGTCATCCCTGGTGATGATAAGAAGTGTAAATTACAACCATGATGTTGTTACTATTGGGTTAAATTGGTGTGAATGGAAAATGGAGGGACACAACCCTTTGAGAGAAAGACACATTATTTTGGAAAAGGAGTGATTGTTCAGATAATTGTGTCTGTTCAGAAAAAAACATAATGTTTTGAATGAACGAACATGACTCTCCCAAAGGATACACCTTTTCGGATGTTCAAAAGGGGCACTTTGTGGCTATATAAACCTGTATTTTTTCTACAAGTTTAGTATGAAAAATTTCTACATAAGAAAAATATTCTCTTACTTCTAAAACTCTGTATGATCATCTCCAGTTGAGTGATTTCTAAGAAAACCAGAAAGTTTGATGTACTACTACATTCTGGTTGTGAAGTCATTTTATCCTGGGAGAAAAATTCCGCAACCTCAGGTACTTAAGGGGAATTATTTCCTTAAGGACACTCCGTGAATTTGGAGGACTTGGCTTTTTCTGCTTCATCTATTTTTCTTTAAAATACTGAAAACATACTTCTTTGAAAGGTCATTTTGATCTTGTGTTGAAGGTGTTGGAAAACTTCATAAGTGTTCTTGATTTATTCTTGAACTTGTGTTGGAGTTGTTTTTCCAAAATACAGATTCTGTGTACCCGAAAACATTGAAATACAACAATCTTAAGGAAATAACTTTACTAATCTGTATTGTTTCATTTTACTATTTTTTCAGTAAAATAGTTGAACTTCATATTGATAGTTCTTCAACTGTTTGAACTTGTGTTTGAAGTTCTTGAAACTTTATTTTGATAGTTCATAAGTTGGTTGAGCTTGTGTTGAAGTTCTTAACATTTGATTTTTCTATTTTCCAGAATATAGTTTGAATTTCATTTTGTTGATGTTCATAAGTTGGCTTGAACTTATTGTTAAAAGTTCAAAGTTGTAAATACAGAGTTAAAACTTCATTTGATTGTTCATATGTTAATTTGAACATGTGTTTGAAGTTATTATTGAAAAATACATATTTTATCAAAATTGAGGAAAACAATATAAAGGAAAGTATAAAAATATTTATTTTTGTGCTTGTTTGGTGAAGAAAAAATATTTATCGCCATTTATAAATCAAGTATTTGGTTAATCTGCATTGGGTCTGATTTTGTGGAGACTAAAATCTTTTGATTTCTACTCCCTCGATTAGAAGAATATAAAAACTTTATTGAGAAATTAGTATGAAAATTTGGTTCAAAGAATATAGAAACTTCACCAATTCGTTAAGATCTCTGTATTGGTTTTTGGAGTTTAAAATTTGTGAGATTTCACTCTGTTTGAATTTGATCATGATTTGAAGTCATAAAAACTTCGTTATGTTTCATAGTTCATTCGGTTGATGATTTGAATATATAAAAACTTCATCATTAACTAGAAATAATTTGGCTAAAGATTAAATTCTTTATTGTTAGAATTCTGAAATACTAAAGAGTATGTCAAAGATTGACAAGAATATGTCAAAGATTGACAAGAAAATGACGAATGAAACTAAACAATAAATTGATTTGGTTGTGAATGGTGTTGTCCCAACAACTATCAATGTTGCGTCATTAAGTCGTTCACATATTGCTCTAGCAATGAAAACAATAGAGAAATAGAAAAATATTTTGGTATGAACTTCAAAGAATGGCAGCAATTGATGTCATTTTGACTGGACAAACTTGCAATGCAAATGTTCACAAGTATAAATCCTCATATTCTTAAATAATAATAAAAATAATGATTGGAAATCAATTTCCTGATTTGAAAGATCTTATGAGTCATTCCAAGAAAGATGAGGATAATGAGTTGAATGAAAAATAATCAATGATGGTTGCAAATCCTGTTAATGATGATGCTCCAAATAATAAGAAGATGAAGAAGTCTTCTAGACAAGAAAATAGATTAGATAAACATGTTGGAAACAACTAGAAAAATTGAAAATCTATGTGATATGATCGATCACTGAAAGCAATCTAGTTGGATATCCAAATGAATGGTAGTTTAATTTAGGAGCCACTAGACATGTTTGAGAAGACAAAGAAGCTTTTGTTACTTATGATTCCATTGGTCCCAAAGAAGTGATCTTCATGGAAAATAATATAACAACCAAGGTTGAAGGAACTGGGAAGATATTCTCAAAAGTGACTTTTGACAAGATGTTGACTCTCAACAATGTTCTCCATGTTCCTACTATTGGAAAAACTTAGTGTCGACAACACTTCTCATTAAAAATGGGTTTAAGTGTGTGTTTGTTTTGGAGAAAGTTGTAACAAGCAAGAATGAAACATATGCAGGAACGAGCTACCTCAATGGAGGCCTTTTCAAACTTTATGTAATGGTTGTTGAAATAAAGAAAGTTGAGGCTTCTTCTTACTTGCTAGAGTTAAACGATTTGTGGCATAGTCGTTTAGGACATGTCAAGTACAAAACCTTGAAAAAACTAATTAACTTAAAAGTTTTGTCAAACTTTGAGTGTAATAAATCAAAATGTCAAACGTGTGTGGAATCAAAGTATGTTAAGCATCCGTATAAGTCCGTTGAAAGGAATTCCAAGTCCTTAGACTTAATCCACACAGACATTTGTGATATGAAGTCAACACCATCTCGTGGTGGAAATAGTATTTTATAACTTGATAAGAATCGGGTTATGTTAATAAACAAGAAAATAATGCGGAAGTAAAAATACTAAGATTAAAGGCAAGAAATTAAAGATAGGCAAAATTGGAGAATAAAATCCCCAATTTCGAGATTAAGTGCTAAGAATTTTAATTGATCTTAGTATTCAAAATTAGCGGATTAAGACTAATTATGATACTAATAGAGTCAATTCAAGAACTTAAACCAAAAGTGATCTACACCCCTATTTCAAAGAAACTAAAGACAACAATTAGTATAAGACTAATCACCTTCTTTAATTAACTTTAATAGAAACCAAAGATATCAAATTAAGAATTAATCTTACCTCCTAAAGAATTGTTCTTATAGGGTTGCAAGATAAATCCCAAGTAGCCACACACAAAGGTGTAAATAAGAGAAACTCTCAATTAATAATAATATTGTCCGATTGAAAATAATAAAATCCATCCCTATATATAGAGAAAAAAACCTATCCTAAATAGCATGGGATTGGAATCTACCTTTATCAAATCTAGCTAGGACAAGGAAAAAGCTATCCCAAATAGCATGGGATTAGGATCTACTATTATGGAAATAATAAATAAAATCCTACTAGGACTAGGAAAGCATGTAAAAATAATACCAAAAATTCTATCCCAAGAAAATAAGGAAAAGTTTCCAAATTTACTCACAACCCATATGGGCTCAATCTTCTTCCTTTTGGGCTTGGACTTGAATCATGAAATATGTGTAGCACTTTGCCCATTCTTCTCCATGATTCTTGGACTCGTTCTTGGGCTTTTCTTCCATCATAAGCATCTTCTTGATTTCATTGAAGCCCGTCAATCTTAATGCAAGTGGACCTGCCTGGATGCTATCATTCCCCTCTTCTTGAAAATAATTTGTCCTCGAATTTGAATCTCGCATAATGAAGACGACATACAATAGTAAACAACATCCATTACTTGAAAACAACAATGGTAGGAACAAAACAAGACAGTGACCATGTGTCCACTTAACCCAATTAATCCTTGCATGTATAAAATCACCTTTATAAAGCATGTGGACATCGTCATCCCAATAGAAAATTCTCTTATTTGTATGAGCGCAACAAAATTTATTTATGGATAATGCCGGAGATGATATGTTCTTCTTCAATTTAACTTTATCAATAAAGTACTATAATGGGCTTGCCAAAGACGACATAACATCTATAGAATATGCATCAAATTGAACACTTTTATGATATAGCCAAGCATCCTTAATTACATTTCTCAGATATTTTCCCACGTACCTATTCACATCAACGTAAGAATTAAGAGTGTATTTCATCACCTCAAAAAATACCTTAGGTGTTCTAGCAATCTCAAGAATGTGAATAAACCAATCACACATACCGTATTTGGTATTATATGGTAAAATAACAATACCTCGTTCCTTTTGCATGAGCGTTAGATTCACAACTGTATTTTTGATCTTTTTGTCTTGAGTCTTATCTTGGAAAGATCCAAAACAATTCTCTTTACCTTTATACTTCTCATCAACATGCATTTGCTCAATGAGATATTTAGTTTGGACCACCTTAGGAATAAGTTTATTCAATGATGATTTTTTAATACATATATTCCCATGAGTATCTACAAAAGAGTCAAAATAACTAGAAGAAGAAGTAGGAATATTAGAGTTAGAATAAGAAATAACCTTATTCAAACTCTCTTGTTTTCTCTCTCTACCTCACAACCATCTCTCTCATTTTTATTCTCGTGATCATATTTTCTTTCTTTTCTCTTGACCTCACTTGACATCCCATTTTCTTCACACAACACAACCTTTCTTCTTTCCTCTCTTGGAATATCAACATGCTCCATCTTACTCCTATCATTCTTTTCTCTCTCAAAATTTTTTATTACTTCTTTCATACGTTTGTGATCTTCATAAACTTGGGATGGAGTTAAAGGTACAAGTTTATATTTTCTTTCGTTTAGCTCAAGAGAAACTCTATTCTTCCCCCTACCATAAATTACATTCCTATCAAACTACCAGGAACGCCCAAGCTTGATATGACAATCTTGCATTGGAATTACACCACAAAGAACATAATCAGAGTACCTTCCAATGGAGAAAGAAATCATGCATTACTTAGTCACCTTAAGTTCACCAAAATCATTGTGTTTGATGCATTTAAGTTTCAACTTCTCCACCACGTATGAACTTATCTCATTAGCATCACTTTCAAAAATCAATAATCATAGAGAAAATATTATCCTTTATCCTACACCTTGTATGAAAAATACATCTCCTTAAATCAGTTATATTCACTTGATTAGGTGAGTTTTGGGTGACCTCTAATGCATCGAGTCGAGCAAAAATCCTTCTAAGTGCCTCAGCTATGTCATTGTTTTGAGTCCCAGCATCAGTATCATTTACGGTTTGAGACATCTCCAAAAGTTAAAGAAAATAAAAACTCTCAATTTGGTCCTTTTTTTTATCTCACCCCTCTTGTCTTTTCCCACTCAACTTACAACCTTTGGCTGATTCCTTTAGGATTTATATATTAACCCTACTAGTAACAATCCCTTTAGAAGTAAACTGTAGAGATAAAAAAAAATTACCAACTCCCAGACAGATTGGGTTTGGTGAGACAAGAAAAAGACCAATTAAAACAAATTTAAATTTTTTCCTCTTCTTGGTTTTCCTCCTTGATGTTGGAAAACAACAAACACAATAAATTTGGAATTTTTTGATATAAAGCAACCTTTTTTTTTAACTAGAAAACTCCCAAGAATTATCAAGAACGAAACCTTGATAGAATCGCTCTGATAGCACTTGATAAGAATCGAGTTACGATAATAAATAAAAAAATAATGCGGAAGCAAAAATACTAAGATTAAAGGCAAGAAATTAAAGATAGGCAAAATTGGAGAATAAAATCTCCAATTTCGAGGTTAAGTGCTAAAAACTCTAATTGATCTTAGTATTCAAAATTAGTGAATTAAGACTAATTATGATACTAATAGAGTCAATTCAAGAACTTAGGTAAAAAGTGATCTAGACCCCTATTTCAAAAAAACTAAAGACAACAATTAGTATAAGATTAATCACCTTCTTTAATTAACTTTAATAGAAACCAAAGATATCAAATTAATAATTAATCTTACCTAAAGAATTATTCTTATATGGTTGCAAGATAAATCACAAGTAGCCACACACAAAGTTGTAAATAAGAGAAACTCTCAATTAATAATAATATTTTTCGATTGAAAATAACAAAATCCATTCCTATATATAGGGAGAAAAACCTATCCCAAATAGCATGAGATTGGAATCTACCTTTATAAAATCTAACTAGGACTAGTAAAAAGCTATCCCAAATAGAATGGGATTAGGATCTACTATTATGGAAATAATAAATAAAATCCTACTAGGACTAGGAAAGCATGTAAAAATAATACCAAAAATTCTATCCTAAGAAAATAAGGAAAAGTTTCCCAATTTACTCACAACCCATATGGACTCAATCTTCTTTCTTTTGGGCTTGGACTTGAATCATGAAATATGTGTAGCACTTTGCCCATTATTCTCCAAAATTCTTGGACTCGTTCTTAGGCTCTTCTTCCATCATAAGCATCTTCTTGATTTCATTGAAGCCCGTCAATCTTAATACAAGTGGACCAGCCTGGATGCTATCATAACTTTTATTGATGATTGCACTAGATACTGTTATGTCTATTTGCTAAATAGTAAGGATGAAGAAATAGACGCGTTTAGGCAATATAAAATAAAAGTTGAAAATCAGTTGGAGAAAAAGATCAAATCGATAAGAAGTGATAGGGGCAGAGAATATGAATCTCCCTTTGCGCAAATATGTGTAGAGAATGGAATTATCCATCAAACTACGACCCCATATTTACCTCAATCTAATGGAATTGCAGAAAGAAAAAACCGAAGCTTGAAGGAAATGATGAATGCCTTACTAATAAGTTCAGATTTACTACAAAACTTATGGGGGGAAGCTATCCTTACGGCTAACCGAATACTCAATAGAGTTCCCCATAGTAAGACACAATCAATTCCATATGAAAAATGGAAAGGATGGAAATCCAACTTGAAATATTTCAAAGTGTGGGGGTGTCTAGCGAAGATCCAAGTCCCTATACCTAAAAGAGTAAGGATATGACCTAAGATGGTGGACTGCGTGTTCATAGGATATGCTAAAAGTAGTAAAGCATGCCAGTTTTTGGTTCTAAATCCGAACATTCGGATATCAATGAAAATACATTAATTGAATCAAATAATGCTGAATTCTTTGAATATATTTATCCGTATAAAACAAGACATAAACAGTCTAGTGGGGGGTCTAAACAACCTCGAGATGAACCAAGTGAGGATGTACATAATGATGAGAATCCAAGACGTAGTACACGTCAATGAACGTCAACTTCATTTTGATCGGATTTTGTAACCTTTCTCTTAGAAAATGAGCCTCAAATGTTTAAGGAAGCAATGTCGTCGTCAGACTCATTCTTTTGGAAAGAGGCAGTCAATAGTGAGATTGATTCAATCTTAAGCAACCATACGTGAGAGTTGGTTGATCTTCCTCCAGTAAATAAACCTTTAATCTCTAAATGGATATTTAAAAGGAAAATAAAAGTGAATGGTACCATTGACAAATACAAGGCAGTACTTGTAGTAAAAGGCTTCAATTAGAAAGAAGACCTTGATTACTTTGATACATACTCTTCAGTAACAATGATAACATCGATTCGAATGTTAATTGCCTTGGCGGTGGTATATGGTCTTAAAATCTATCAAATGGATGTAAAAACAACATTCCTGAATAGAGAATTGGAGGAAGAAATCTATATGGAATAACCCGAGGGTTTTGTGGTTTCAGAAAAAAAAAATAAGGTGTCTAAACTTGTAAAGTCGTTGTATGGACTAAAACAAGCACCTAAATAATGGCATGCGAAGTTTGACCAAACCATGTTGGCAAACTGGTCCAAGATAAATAAATATGATAAGTGAGTCTACATTAAAGACACTCCAAATCACCAAGTCATTGTTTGCTTATATATGGATGATATGTTGATCATCAGTAGAGACATTCCTGACATAAAGGCTACAAAGCGAATGCTCGAGAGCAAGTTCGATATGAAAGATCTTGGAGTTGTGGATGTGATCTTAGGAATAAAAATTCATAGAACTCCATAAGGGTTGGCATTGTCACAGTCTCATTATATCGAAAAAATACTTGACAAATTCAAGTATTTGGAATTTGGTATTGCCAAAACTCCATTGGATGTGAGCTTTGCACTTTAAAAGAATGAAGGCGAAAGTGACTCACAATTGGAGTACGCAAGAGTATTGGGATGTTTAATGTATATAATGAATTGTACACGACCATACATAGCATGCGCTATTAGTAAGTTGAGTTGGTACACGAGTAATCCCAACAAAAATTATTGGATGGTAATGAAAAGAGTTTTGGGGTATCTTAAATACACCCAAGACTATGTTTTGCATTATAATAAATATCTTGCGGTACTTGAAGGATTTAGTGATGAAAAAATGGATCACCGGTTCAAATGAAGTAAGATTCACGAGTGGATACGTATTTACAATAGGTGGAGGAGCAATTTCTTGGAATCGTCCAAACAGACATGTATTGCTCGCTTTACGATGGAATCAAAATTTATCGCGTTAGATATAGTCGGTGAAGAAGCAGAATGACTCCAAAATTTCTTGGAAGATATTCCTTATTATCTCAAACCATTAGCACCAGTATGCATACACTGTGATAGTCAAGTAGCAATAGGTAGGGCAGGGAGCATGATGTACAACGGTAAATCTCGTCATATAAGACGGAGACATAATACCGTTAGAGAACTTCTCTCTAGTGGAATTATCACTGTTGACTATGTAAATTCAAAGGATAATGTGTCAGATCCACTTACAGAAGGACTATCTATAGAAGGAGTTGAAAGGACATCCAAGGGAATGGGTTTATGGCCTAGGATAAGTCAGCATGGCGGTAACTCTACCTAGAAGACTGGAGATCCTAAGAGTTAGGTTAGGAGATCAAACAAAGTTTTTTCTGACAGGTTCAACATTGTCAATATACCCAACCCATTCTCATGATGTAGACAATGTTTAATAAATAAGGATAGGACTTATGGTGTAAAGTCTTTTAATGATTATCTAAATTTGGAAGATTTAACCAAATAGTTTAATCTACAGGATTGAACGTTTAGAAATCACCTATGTGAGGGCGAAGTCAAAGCCGCTTCAAGGAGAATGTTAGTAAAGGCCTATTCTCAAAGCTCTCATGAGATCGGGACGTGTTCATGGTTGAAACGAACAAAATCGTGAGAACCATAAATGGTAAAATGATGGTTGTGTGACATGTGTTGTTTAGGTGTACATTAAAGCTCAACGGTTCAAAGATATCAAATCTACCGATTAACCGAGTGCATCCAATGCATGTTCACTACAGAAAGTTCAAAGGGAAACCCACTTATCCAGATGCAATCTGTCTTTGCTTGATGATCACATACTTTTTCGTAAAGTTTTACAAAGAATAACCATTCCCCATTCATGTGGGGGATTGTTGAATTCAATTGGTGTGAATGAAAAATGGAGGGACACAACCCTTTGAGAAAAAAATACATTGTTTTGGAAAAGAAGTGATTGTTCGGATAGTTGTGTCTGTTCAGAAAAAACACAATATTTTAAATAAACAGACATGACTCTTCCAAAGAATACACCTTTTTTGGATGAATCATTGCCACCTTTCGAAAGGGGCACTTTATGGCTATATAAACCTGCATTTTTTCCACAGGTTTAGTATAAAAAATTTCTGCATAAGAAAAATATTCTCTTGCTTCTAAAAACTCTGTGTGATCATCTCCCGTTGAGTGAGTTCGAAGAAAATCAGAAAGTTTGAGGTACTACTACATTCTGGTTGTGAAGTCATTTTATCCTGGGAGGAAAATTTTGCAACCTCGGATACTTGAGGGAAATTATTTTCTTAAGGACACTCCATGAATTCGTAGGACTTGGCTTTTTCTGCTTTATCTATTTTTCTTTAAAATACTGAAAACACACTTCTTTGAAAGGTCATTTTGATCTTGTGTTGAAGGTGTTGGAAAACTTCATAAGTGTTCTTAATTTATTCTTGAACTTGTGTTGAAGTTGTTTTGCCAAAATATAGATTCTGTGTACCCGAAAACATTGAAATACAACAGTTATTGGGCTAGGTGCAGCATTAGCAAATCATAGGAGTTGCTTAGATAGCTTAGAAGGGAAATGTTTGGTTTATAAAAGTGAAGAGGATCGAAGCTTGACTTTATACATAGATAGAGAGAAATATAAGAATTTTTGAAAAATAATGCAAGCACTGAGAGGCCATTGTTTGAGACATTATTCATATCTTTTGAAAAACAATGCAAACACTTGGAGACCATTGCTTGAGATCTTATTCATATCTGTCTGTCGGTGTATTTGATTTCGAAGTGTAGAATTTTCATTTAGAACAGATCCTACATGAAATAGAATAGAGACAATACACCTACACTGCACTGTATAATTTTGAATGGTCTAGAATTGAATACTATCTAATACTCTAATCAAACACAAAATTGTCTTTTCACCTTTTTTCTATCATTATTAATTAATTATTAAAAATAAAGAGTACTAAAATATATGCTAAGAGTAAAATATATGATAATGCTGAATTCAATTAAATTTTGGTCACCATGAATTTTGTCAACCTGCAGTGAATTTGAGTATTTTTCAACTCAAATTATATATGATGTCTTTCACTACCGCTTTCTCCTTTTGTCAGCTTCAAGAATTAAAAGTTCATGATAGTCCAGTCATTGTTGTGAGTGATGTTAGATGCAATAGTAAAAAATTGTAAGTGTTGCTTTGCCAGTGTATGCCTACACATTGTCAAATTTATAGAACCAAAGACGAATACTCTAGTTATAACGTACAATTCCATAATTGTCTTCAGTAAATTACTATTCATCCAAAATTCTTATTTCTATAAGTTTGATAAATTTGTTTAGAATTGTGCACTTCCACAACGTGAAAATCATAGAAGTCTATTATTTATTTTTTATATTTATCATTTATAAAAAAATAAATAGAGTTAATATTAAATACTATTTATAAATTTTAATGATGAATGAAATCCTCTTAAATTGAAGAAGTGCATGTACATGTCTATAAAAAGAATTTTATCAATAGGTGAAAAAAGTAATAGAAACCATGTTCCCCAATATTTTCTTTTAAGATTATGTATATGTGAGGTGACAATACAACTTAGTTGACTTGGTTTCTTTTTAATTTTTTTTTTTGAAATATCAACTTAATAAACTTTAGACTAATTTTAATTTATCTCTATATTAACATAGAAATTTTTTGAAATTATTTGATTAGTGTGAGATTATTTTCTCAATAAGCTGTGTATTTTTTTAATATTAATCTTTTTAATATGTAGATCTCAAACTATATTAAATATTATGACTATTTTTTCTAAGATACTATTTTTACTGTTTCTTTGGATTCATGTTATAAATTAAATTTTGAAATTATGGTTGAATTGCATAGAAAGAACATGAAAAAAAATATACTCACTATTGATCAAGAAGTGGGACTGAAGTGACATGAAATTTGTCAGTCAAATTTCACACTTCTAGGATGGAACCAAGTCAAATTCCTCAACTTTTTAGATTATCAAGAACTAATCATGGGCTTATTGAAAACACCAATTGTAATTTAAAGGAGCTATCAACGAATTTCACCTACATTACATCTTAGGTATTTACAAATACTATATAACTAATTAAATAAATTCTCCATCTTTACATGTTCAAAAGACATTGAATTTAATTATTGCATTTATTTTTATTATCTAACAGATATTGTGGTAAGTATAACATTTACATTCATTAAAGTGAGGTACACGCGTGAGACACGTATACCTAAACTAGAAGACTTAGAAATATGCTGATGTGACATACTTCTAAGGCCACCATTCATAATTTATTTATTTATTTAATTTTTAACCTTTTTTTATTTCATTTTATTAATTATTTACTAATTAATATACAGACTATATTAATAAGTAACGAAACACGGTTAGGCCAATTTTCTTTTCTAACGTTCCCTACCGTCATTTGCTCTAACCTAATTAATTTCACGTGTCTCCTTAATTAATTTCTTTTCACCTCACATCAAGTTTTGACGGAGTATGCATGTAAAACATCACCAAAGTGTATTAAGAGGTTCAAGATTTCTCTACTTCTTCCATTGATTATATTTTGTATATTTTTTCTTTATTCCAACTATAATTTCTTTTGCAGAACCAAATATTAAGAGGCCTCTCATAACCTGCTGCACCACTTTGGAAGAACAAAAAAGTTGACACTGCTCTCTTTCACTCCTATTTAAGTCAAGTCTGTAGCTATTACCTCCCCCATCAGTATAAGTTGATTGAGCCATCTGCCGGATGATAAGTATCTTACCCTTTTTACAAACTTAAAATTCGAAATCGTATACATGTACTTAAAATTTTACTTGGAATATTTGTATAGCTTAAGCTTAGAATTGGAGAGAAACAGATATAAATATAGTGCAATGCATATAGAGAATTCTTATTGCCTACACCACCATTCTGAAATTGTCTCAATTGATTGATTACATTTTGCAGAGTACTAAAAGAGATGGTATGGAAGTCACTTAATAGTTTGATAAGCAATTGAAGGCTAAAGTGCCACACTATCTTGATAGTGGTATATAATCTTCATATATGCAATTGAAGAAAATTATAAAAGGAATTGGGTTGCTGAAACATTACATGCATGGATTCACGTAAGTGATACAAAAATAGGCTTAGGAGGGGGACGCATGCCTCCAAAGTCAATAATGCTATTTCTCTTTTTTTTTTTTCTCCATTTCTTTTGATATTTTCCTCATTTCCCCTATTTATATCATATATATTAAATAACCAAACAATAAATTTTTAATTACATTCTCTTAGTTATTGTTACGAATCGTAGTGATGATGTTGAACCCCTTCGACAGGAAATTTTACTATTTTTGTACTATTTTTACATGGTCAAAAATATTTTTATGTATATATAGTAGATGTTGAACCCCCTTCGACTAGTCCGTATGTTTACTTCCGAACCCCCTCAACTAAAATTCTGGCTCCGCCACTGGGGGAGAGCAGTAATTTTATCCAGCCTATAGAAGGAGTAATCGTGTGAAGATACCGCCTAAAAGATTAATTAACTTAATAGTGGCGGAGTGTGTGCTATATGTGCGAAAGGTGGTTGAAAAATGAGTTCTAGTAACTATCTCTGGGCGTGGGAGATTAGGCTATTGTTGCATTTTGTTTCTGCTTTCTCATTTGTAATTCACTTATCACCTCTTCTATGTATCTTCTTATTCCTTTACTGTTTCATTGCAAATTCAGTTGGTTGTAACTCTTCTGTTAAATGATATAGTCAAGTTGGTTGATATTGTGTTTGTGCTAATTATAATCTCTTTTTCAATCGAAAAAGTTCAAAAATCATTATCACTAATTTAGTGATCATTTATTATACGACAACAATTATAGCTTAATATATATTATAGCATTGTAAAATTAGGCTTTGAAAAAGTTATGTAGCATATTCTATGACAAAAAAACTCAATTATCTTATCATAATCACCATGTACTAAAATATATGAAACGGTCGAATCTTTACTCAAATTCTTTTGTATTCCTACTTAGCTTATTCTATTGTGTCAAACCGTTAATGGATTTACTCAATTAAGGAGGAATGCATTAATCCTATGCATTTATATAAATCATTGTAAAATAATAGCCATTAACTGTAATAATAAAGTGAGGTTAATGTAGTATGTGTACCCTAACTGTTGTCTTCCTTCAAAATAGCTAAAATAGATTACTTTGTGCATATGTGTCTTGAAACCTTAAATGACTTCATGACTTAAGCAACAAGCGTAAACACCCGCCTATATACTTAGCGTTTCACTACACAGATTAGTTTAGATTGATTATTTTATGTCATATGTTTGAACCTAAGATATTGGGATTGTGAGTATCAATAGACAATTGATTATTGTATATGTATTCTTCTTTACAATGTACAAGTTTTAAGAAATTATTGAGATTCTTTTCCTGTTGATAAATTGCCAGCATTGCTTTTGATGATGACCTGAAAAACTACTCTTCTCTATTGGCTATAGTAATAACGTTTGACTTTAAAAGCAAGATAGCTGATCTACTAAGACTTAAGTAGGGGTATCAACCGGGCCGGGCCAGGCCAACCCGGAACCGGCCCTTCCTTTTAAACCGGGTTGAGGGCAAGGGTCGGTTTGGACGCTATCCGGGCCGGGCCGGGCCTGGCCAAACAGTAAAAAAATTAAAACCCACCCTAACTCGGCCTACTTAACCCAACCCGGTCAAACCCACCAAAACCCGGTCAAACCCGGTTAAAAACCGGTCAAACCCGTTTAAAAAATAAATAAAAAATCCAATATACACTATATACACTCCAATATACACTATATACACTCCAATATACAATATATATTTTTTAAAAAATATATAAACAATTACACATATATACGTACCATTCAATATATAATTATATATGACTATACGTACTACTTTAAATAAAACATATGCTATAATAGTATAATATATATATATACACTACAAAATATATATATATATATATTTATATACTAATTTATAAAACATATACACATGTATACGTTAAATATATAATACTTTAGAAGATATATACACATATATATGCACCATTCAATATATATGTACTACTTTAAATAAAATATATACTACAATATACATATATATATATACAACAATATGTATATATATATAGTTACATACTAATTTATAAAACATATACACTTGTATACATTAAAGATATACGTCTATAGAAGATATATACACATATATACGCACCATTCAATATATATGTACTACTTTAAATAAAGTATATACTACAATATATATATATATATATATATACTTACATACTAATTTATAAAACATATACACTTGTATACGTTAAATATATACTACTTTAGAAGATATATACACATATATACACACCATTCAATATATATGTACTGCTTTAAATAAAATATATACTACAATATACATATATATATACAACAATATATATATATATATATATATATAGTTACATACTAATTTATAGAACATATACACATGTATACGTTAAAGATATACGTCTATAGAAGATATATACACATATATACACACCATTCAATATATATGTACTATTTTAAATAAAATATATACTACAATATACATATATATATACTACAATATGTATATATATATATAGTTATATACTTATTTGTAAAACATATACACTTGGATACATTAAATATATACATCTGTAGAAGATATATACACATATATACACACCTTTCAAAATATATGTACTACTTCAAATAAAATATATACTAAAATATACATATATATATACTACAATATGTATATATATATAGTTATATACTAATTTGTAAAACATATACACTTGTATACGTTAAATATATACGTCTAGAGAAGATATATACACATATATACACACCATTCAATATATATGTACTACTTTAAATAAAATATATACTACAATATACATATATATATACTACAATATGTATATATATATAGTTATATACTAATTTGTAAAACATATACACTTGTATACGTTAAATATATACGTCTAGAGAAGATATATACACATATATACACACCATTCAATATATATGTACTACTTTAAATAAAATATATACTACAATATACATATATATATACTACAATATGTATATATATATAGTTATATACTAATTTGTAAAACATATACACTTGTATATGAAGATATATACACATATATACACACCATTCAATATATATGTACTACTTTAAATAAAATATATACTACAATATACATATATATATACTACAATATGTATATATATATATAGTTATATACTAATTTGTAAAACATATACACTTGTATATGAAGATATATACACATATATACACACCATTCAATATATATGTACTATTTTAAATAAAATATATACTACAATATACATATATATATACTACAATATGTATATATATATATAGTTATATACTAATTTGTAAAACATATACACTTGTATACATTAAATATATACATCTGTAGAAGATATATACACATATATACACTTCTATAGAAGATATCCAATTTATAAAACATATACACATGTATACGTTAAATATACACTTCTATAGAAGATATATATACGTGTATACGCACCATTCAATGTATATATACTACTACTTATAAAATATACTACATTATATATACATTACAATATATATAGATATACTTATATACTAATTTATAAAACATATACACATGTATACGTTAAATATACACTTCTATAGAAGATATATACACGTGTATACGCACCATTCAATGTATATATACTGCTACTTATAAAATATACTACATTATATATACATTACAATATATATAGATATACTTATATACTAATTTATAAAACATATACACATGTATACGTTAAATATACATTTCTATAGAAGATATATACACAAATATACAAAACATATGCTACTTAATATAATAAATTAATAATATTTGGTAGTAAATTAATAACATATCAGAAGTAAGTTTTTAATTTAAAGTAGAAAACTAGAAATTCAATTTAAAATTTTAAATCGTTAAATGAAAAAATATAAAAAGCAAGGACTAAGGAGTGAATGAATTTGGGGAATTTTATTGATTGCAAAATGATCCAAAATTTATAATTTACATGAATGAAAAATCTATAAATTATGCATCATTTTTTCCAACTCATTCATGTTAATATTAATGGGAACTTGCATAGGATAGTCGAAGTCAACGGGGGCAAAACCATGCATTGGACTTGATTCTGCTGAGTTCTCCCGTGAAGTCATAATTTCTTCAAGTTTCAGCTCGTCGCTCGGCTCCGGTTCCATTCCTTGGTTTCTTCTTTCCGCTCTAATCCAATCTCTGAGGCAAACTAGAACATTCATTGCATTGCTTCCCAATGAGTGTCGGTTGTCTCCAAGCTGCTGTCGTCCCTGACTAAAGGCGTTCTCTGATGCAACGATTGACATTGGAACATTCAAGATATCTCTAGCTAATCTTGAAAGCACAGGATATTGTGTTTCATTACTCCTCCACCAATCCAACGTGTTGATCCGTCGTCTGCGATCCTCTGGTGCCGTCCAAAGATAATATTTCAGCTCTTCCCGATAAGTTGATGTGTAAGTTCTCTCATCAACACTGTTCCAACAATTTAAATCATAAAACGAATCAGAAAAACCACTATGTGCCGGCCTTTTAGAAGATGATGGCTCCTCGGGAGGATGAGGAGCGACAGTTGAAGTGATATTTGTAGGTACGGCTAAATCAAATAAATTAGCATAGTGATTATATAATTTTTCTATGTACTCCTTTGCATCAGTCATAGCCGTCCACAAATCAGGTTGTACTTGTTCAGAATCATGGTTAGTATTTATTTCTAAGTTAGTATAAATAAGAGTACTAAAATGACACATATGATTATATTTCATGCACGGATTTAGCATAGCACCAGCCAAGTAAATAGGGGAAATCGGGAAAAAATATTTTTTAAATTTCGTAAACATGGCGCCAACAGCTTCTTTATAACCTTCTTTATTTTTATATTCTTTGAGTAAACCAGAAATATCAGCTATATATGCCAAAATATTACAAACAGTAGGATAATAAGCACCGGAAAATTCAACCGTAGCTACATAAAATTTTTCTAAAAACTTAACAAGATCATTAATTACAACCCAATCAGAATTATGTAGCATGCAATCAGCAGAATCAACAAATGAACCGCAATGTTGGTTAAAAGCTAGTGTAATAAGAATTCTATATTTATAACAAGTTTTTAAAAATTCATACGTAGAATTCCATCAAGTATCAATTTCCTCAGGCATCAAAATCGGTGTAAGTTCATTTTCTTGACATTTAACTTTAAATTCTCTAATTCTCGATCTACGATTATTTCCTTGAATAAAACCCACAGCAAGACGAATTTTTTCAATATAAAACTCAAAAAACTCAAGACCATCTTTTACAATTAAATTATATATATGACATGCACACTTAATATGAAAAATTTCAGTCAAGGGCGGAGATAATGTAGATTTTAATTTTTTTATAGCAGTGTTGTTGTTAGAAGCATTATCAAAAGCAATACATAAAATTTTATTTTCGATACCATAATATCCGGTAATTTTAACAATAGAATCAGCAATAAATTGTCCAGTATGTTTACGATCTTCATCATATAAAAAAGCAAGAATACGTTTTTGCATCACGAAATTACTATCCATCCAATGACAAGTAACGGTTAAATAATCATTTTTATTTACAGCACGACCAAGATCAGAAGTTAGGGACAATCTACATTGAATATTTTTTAACAATGTTGATAAATAAAAATAATATTGTGAATGAAGTCTAAAAATATCAGGCCGACAAGTAGTTCTAGGAATACCGTTAAACATAGGATTATAAATTGCTTGTATATAACGAATAAAGGCATCAGAAGAAGGAAAATTAAAAGGCAAACAACCCACAGCTACCATTTTAGCTATTTCTTCCCGGTCCCTCAATTTATTATACTTCTTTGCTACGTGACCGGTTGCTGGGTCCATTCTAGTTTGCGTTGGCCCGCCAACATCCCCACCACCTTTTGCAATATTTAACTCTCTTTTGTGATCTTCAGCTACATGTCTCATTAACGTACCCATACCCCCTTGCTTGCCTCCACTTCTATGCTTATATATTTGTTGACAAATATTGCATTGCACCTCAATATCTGATATACGTTCAAAAAATTGTCATGCAATACTAGTTTTTTTACGAGGTTTTGGGGCACTGGGAGGACGGGAAAGGAGATTAACTGATTCAGATCTAACATTAGCATCTCCTACTGCGGGTGTCTCGGCAATATTTTCATTATCTTCGTCTAAATTAACCGCATCTACTCCTGAGCTTCTACATAATCCATATCGTGAGCACCTACACCTATTTCTTCCTCAAAAGGTATACCAAGCGGTACCGGAGGCGAAAGCACACGGGTATATCTACTACTTGAACTACCTCTACTACTAGTAATTCGCTTTTTACTACCACTACCGCTTCCGGGACAAAATATTTTAACACCTTTAGTAGCGAGGTTTCTTAATTTATCAATAATATAAATTAAATTAAACTAAAAATATTCAAAATACACAAATATAATAAAATTAAATATTAAACAATTAATACAATAAATAAAAATTAAACGTAAGAGATGGAACGACAATACCAAATTTTGGAAGTATCCGAAGGTTGCGACTTTAGAAACTTTCGCTCGTACTTTGTAAACGAAAAATTAAAAAATTAAAGTGAACACTTTAAGAAATTAAATATATTGAATATTTGAGAATTGAGATTTGAGAGAGAATGAGATTTGAGAGAGTGAAAAATTGTGTGAAAAATGATTTGAAGTTGTAGGGTATTTATAGATTTTTTTTGGGATTAAAAAATATTTTTTAAAGTTTTTTTTTTTTTTTTTAATAAATGGGCCCAAACTAGCCGTTTGGACCCAAAAACGGCTATATAGCCGTTGGGCCAACGGCTAGTTTGGCCCAAAAGCCAAAATCTATTTTTTTTTTAAGTTATTCGGGCCGGGCCGGTTAACCGGCGGGCCTGGACCGGGCTTGGTCTGGGCCGGGTTAACCGGGCCCATTTTAAAAAAATAACCGGTCCGGGACCCGAAACCCTAAAGCCCTAGGGCTTACCGGGCCGGGTTAGTTACGCGGGTCGGGTCGGGCCAGGTCGGCCTGGCCCACTTGACACCCATAGACTTAAGATTACATAATTGTGCAACTATGCATTTCCAGTTGTTTTAAGACTAATTGTTTTAAAAAAAATAAAATTATTCAGATATACACCATTCAAAAATAATTTATGGGAGTGAATTTTTCTCGTAATATCATGTCTTATGAAATGAAAAAATAGAAGTGCAAAAAGCAATGTAGGAACATATGAGGGAGTAAGACAGATCAACAATAGCACAAAAACAACACATGTTCAAGAAATTAAGAATGAGACAATGATGAAATTATTTCTGAAGTGACTTAATGATATGAGGATACATTCGCCAATTTAAGGTGCGTGTTTCATTACCAAAATTCATTGCCGGGTGCTTCATTCCCAATTTCTACATACTCAATTGTTCTTATATTCAATTTAAATGTAACGTACAATAATATTCTTATGTTCATGAGACTTGACCTATAATGACTCAAACTTAAAGCATGATATAATAACATAATGCAAATCACTATTTCCTTTTTTTAAAAAAATTATAACTAAATTCTCCAAGAGCTAATGTAAAAATTAACAAGGAACACTCAATATATTTGCACTCCCCGTGTACAAAACACATCAATGATGAGCCACCATCATTTGATGATATATTTTCCCAATTATTTGATTAAAACCAAAATATAGATGATAATGTGATTTTTGGTTTAGTATTTGAAAATTTAAGTTTTGTAAAGGACCTTTTGATAGAAGTTATTGTTTTGTCTAGACAGAGGCGAACTCAAGATTTGAACTTGACGTGCACTTCTATATTTAAACATAATAATTAATAGTGCCAAAATTCGACATACAATTCTTTGAAAACTTATTAATTATAGCATTTTATAAGCAAACTTTTAATATTATTAATTAGATTTAATATGACAAAAGTGTGTTATCTACCATACTTGAATTCAATGCACTTTTATATTTTAAACAATGATAGAAAGTTTTTGAAAAATATGAAATTCGAGAGATTTGTTTGCTAGATGTACGGGAAATGTTTGGTTTAAGCCTATCTCAAACTTTAAATTGCTAATTTTTAAATAAAAAATAAGTCAATAATCAAAAAATAAAAGAAAATAAACATTACACAGTATAAGACAAGGAGAATATCCACATTTTGAAGTTGGAGGGAAGCTTGTATTTTGAAACAAAATGAAAAACGTCAATAATGTTTACAATACATAAAAGAAAAAAGAAAAGATGTAAAATAAATAATTACTAAGTAGGATTTTTTTTAAGCAAATGATTATATGTGTGTGTATTTGCACTTAAAATTCCAAACATAGAAAACAACAAGCAAATAGTGTATTTGGAAAAAGGAGCAATAAAGAAATGTCGTTGTTAGGCTTCGAATCCGAGTCATCACGCAATAAAAGAGACTTTAACTAGAATACTCAACCATCTTGTCAGCCACGCCAATTATTTTTGGGGGTGCATGACATATATTTAACATAACAACCTGATATATATACGGATATACAACCTATATATACAAAATTTTTCTTGAAGCTAGCGGGTGCACGTGAATCCCCTACCGTCAATGTAGGTCTGCCTTTGTGTCTAGATTACTTTTGAAAGGAAATTTCACAAATAAAATTAGTCTTATATAAGAGTAACTTACATAAATCCCTGATAGTTTAAGCAATATTACATAAAATCTAATTTATTTTGCTAATTACATTTTATCCCGGATTTTTGAATTGGTGATACATTTGTTAAACAGTGATACATATCTAAAAGTGATACATACGTAACAGATTAGGTAATTATTTTATGAAGCACGGGATTTTCACTGATTTTAACAACGTAAATCTCGCCTAAACTGTTACAAGCATTAAAAACACAATTCCATTTGTTAACAGTTTAACAAATGACGCAAACCACATTAGATTCTCAAAGTTTTTCAATTTTGGAACAAAAAAATCGATATTCAATATTTTTTTCTGAATTTCTTCAATGGATCTCGTCACTGTGTTGTTGCGTCATTCTGGGGAATGGGTTTCTGAAACAAGATACGATAACTATCAAGTTGACGGTATTGTAATTCGTGAAAAAATATCGTACCGAGATTTAATGGACGCCATATCAACTCAATTAAAAATTAACGTATCTCTTAAAAGAATTCATGCCAAATATGTTGTTCAAGGCAATTCATCAGCGTTGGAGATTCATAATGATATGGCTGTGAAACTTTTTCTTCAGATTTTGAAAGCTGAATCTATATTCGGGAAGTATCCATTGTGTATTACAACTAGTGATATTGTAATTGACAGTGATGATGTTGACGCGGATGATATGATGATTGAGTGTTATAATTTTGTTGATCCGTATGAACTTGCAGTTGTTGTAGTTGGTAACGTTGAATCTCTGCCAATTGTTAATGTGGGTGGTGAAGAACTGATAAGTGATTGCTATAATAGTGTTGTAAAGGTGAATTAAAAGTATAAAAATAAAGATACACTTGTCTCGGTAATGCGTAACTATGCAATCAAGCACAAGTTCAATTTCAGAGCTGAGAGATCTGACAAGCAAAGGTTCGTTTTTTACTTTTTTAATGACAATTATTGATTTATTTTGCAATTTGATACATCTGGAAGCTGTAGTGATACATTTGTATATTAGTTTTATGTAGTGATACATTTGTATATTATTTTATATTAATCACAAATATGAATCACCATATGACTGGTGATTTATATAACTGATTTTTAATTTTAGTGATTAACGTAACAGGTGATTCATATAACTGTTTTTTAAGTTGGTTATTAATGTAAGTGGTGTTTCAAATAAGCAGTGATTTATATAATTGGTGATTCATATAAATGATACAAATAGCTAATAAGTATTGTAAGTGGATATTTATATATATGGTGATTCATATTTGTGATTAATATAATTGGATATTCATATAAATGGTGATTTATATTGGTGATTCATATAAATAGGTTGGAAAAACAGGTTATTCATATAACTTAGTGATTCATATAATAAAAAGAATAACAAATTAAGTTCATATTAGCGATATATATTAACTTTTTATTCATTGGTTAATTGGCTCACTTTTTGATTGAAGTAGTGATTCATATGGTATATGGCGATTCATATATAAACAAATTAACGTAACTTCATATTAGTGATATATTTTTTTGACGTATATTTCAGCTATGTCTTGCTGTGCAAATCGCTGGAATGTAGTTGGGTATTCAAGGCGTCCTGTAAGCATGGTACTGATACATTTATAGTACGTACCTTCAACGATGAATACACCTGCTCAATAATGGACAAAGTGTTTGAGCAACATCATGCAACCATTGCCTTTATAGCTGGAATAACAGCTCCAAAGTTGGTGAACTACAAAAGAATAATCACCCCAAGCAACATTATTGAAGATATAAAAAGGAAACTTGGTTTGGACATAAATTACATGAAGGCGTGGCAGGCTAAAGAACGTGCTTTAAAGATGTTGAAAGGGCAACCGGCTGATGGATATAAGAAAATGCCTACCTATGTATACATGTTGAATTCGATTTATCCCAATTCACATAAAAGGATGCATAAGTCTTCGGATAATCAGTTCATGTATCTATTCGTAGCACTACAACCTTTTATTAGGGGATTTGGGTATTGTAGGCCTGTTGTGGTAGTAGATGGTAGTCACATGAGAGAACCATATCAGAGAACATTCATTTTAGCTAGCACACTTGATGGAGTAGGTATTGCACGTAGTGATTTATTTTTTTCTTACAAATGATGGTAATTGTTACATAACTTAGACATAATCATTGTTTGATCTTATGTATCAGGATATATATTACCGCATGCGTATGGGGTTGTAGATTCTGAGA
The DNA here is from genome assembly GCA_030864215.1 of Capsicum pubescens. Taxonomy (NCBI): domain Eukaryota; kingdom Viridiplantae; phylum Streptophyta; class Magnoliopsida; order Solanales; family Solanaceae; genus Capsicum; species Capsicum pubescens. Next base: position 256,284,963 of record CM061544.1, on the reverse strand, counting down.
ATGATTCATCCTGGACATGGTCTTTCCAGCAATTCAAGTGTGCTTTCAGTGAGCGCAATAATATGTGTGTTGTCTCTGATAGACATGAAAGCATAACCAAGGCGGTTAGTGTGGTCTATCCATGTATATCATATTTTCCTTGTATTTGGAATCTTTTGAATAATGTTTGCACGAATTATACAAAGAGTAAGGACAAGCTGACCAATGAGTTTTTTGCCATGGCTAAAGCATACAAGTTGGATGATTTTGATGAGCTTATGTGTAAAGTGGGAAAAATTGACAATAGAGTTAAGGCATATTGGGAAAATGTTGGATTTAAAAAGTGGTCAAGAGTTCATGCTCCAATAAATAGGGGGAGGATAGTGACTTCCAACATTGCAAAATATATCAACTCTCTTCTTGTTGAGGATCGTGAACTGCCAATTTTAGATTTTCTTGAACATGTAAGAATCTTATTTGGTGTGTGGAACCGAAAAAATAGAGGCCGATCTAGCTTTCTTTCTAAAAAGTCATTGGGAGGTTGGTTTCAATAAATTCTTCAATTGAACGAGGCAAAGTCATCACGTATGATGGTAAGTTAAAATAATAATCAGTATACTTTAACTAAGTTTGTAAATTTTTTTCTTTTAACATTCTGATAACAGATGTATCAAAGTGATACATCTGAGATTCATATGTATCAAAATCATTTTGATACATATGTTGAAATATGCTTCCACTTGAAATTTTGTTCTTTATATTTAATTAATTTGGGTCTTTTATGTTTCATATATTATGTTGACTTACATAAAACTTTATGGAATAATATTTTCAGATTAGGGAATCAACTAACTACATATACGGTGTGTATGAAGAAGGAAGAAAGTACATTGTTCGGTTGGATAATAGAACTTGCAACTGTGGTAGATTTTAGCTTGATGAGATACCATGCGCGCACGCTATTGCTATTTTGAAAAGCAAACATGTAAAGGAAATGAAACCATACTGCTCAGATTACTACAAGAAGGAGACATTAGTGAAGACTTATGAAATGCCGCTTTGTCCAATACCTGATAAACGAGACTGGCATGTACCACCGGAGGTGTTAGAAGATGTGGTTTTGCCTCCAAAATATAAACTCCCACCAGGAAGACCCAAGAAAGGTAGAAAAAGAAAAGTAGTGAAAAGTTTTCATCAACATCAAATCATTGTGGCAAGTGTGGGTATGAAGGCCACAACAGACGTACTTGCAACTACTTTCCAAAAGAGATGTGACATTTTGTCTTTAAAGTTTAATCAGACATGTTTACTTAGTTCAAAGTTTTGAATTCAATAATTTGAGTTAATTACTCAAAAATTTATTGCTTGATATATTTCCTTACAGTTGGAAAAGATATGTGTTTTTAAGATTATCGTTTATAATTCATTAGTACTATTGTCTTATGAAGTATGTTAAGAATTAATGAGAAAAGCTAGTGATTCATTTCCTAAATGAAATTATAAAGTGATACATACTACTGTTTAATCTCAACAGGTTAATTGTTGTTACATTTTAATCATATTGTTTTCAATTGATACATATTAAAAAACTTAATATTGTTATGTGATTCATATAAATCATTTGTGTAAAATTAGTTGTTTCATATTAGAAAGTAAAATTAACATGTTAAATGGTGAGACATTTTCAACATTTTAGTAACAGTGTATTCAGTTCTAATGACTTTTAACTGGTGATTCATTTTAAGAATATAAATGGTTATTCCAGAAATTGGAGATTCAAATGATAACTGAATATAAATGGCGTTAAAAGAATACAACTTAACATATTAAGTTGTATTTGGTGATTCATATAAGTACATGTTAAGAATATAAATTGTGATTCATATGGTATTTTTTAATACATATTCAAAAACATAATATTGTTATGTGAGTCGTATAAAAGTTGTTGATTCATATTAGAAATTAAAATGAACATGTTAATTGGTGATCCATCTGCAACATATTGGTTACAGTTTAATCAGGTTTAATCATTTTTAACTGGTGATTCATTTTAAATATTAAAAAAATGATGATTCATATAATTAGTGATTTATTTAACTGATTATTTATGAAAGTGGAGATTTATATGATTACAGATTGCAAATGGTGATAACCTAATACAACGTATAAAGTTGTATTTGGTGATTCATGTAAATACTGGTTAATAATATAAATGGTGATTCATATGGTATTTGGTGATATATATTAGATCACTTCTGATTGTTAACAAAATATTGATGCTACATATCAAAAGATAAAACTAAAAATTTATGATAGATTACGTAAGTTAAACTGCCCACAGAAGTACTAATACAATATCTGCTTCTAAGATAAAATGTCATGATATTTTATACAAAAAAAATATGGTTTCATGATATATCAAGAAATCCCCAAACATTAAAAAACCGAAAAACCATAATTCCACAAACATAAGAAACCAATATCCTTTTATCACACAATAAATGCTAGAGAACTATGGTTCAATATCAATCATCTTTGTATTATCAGATTGAATGAAGGTGCGTTTAGTCCTAGGCGAATCTTGGTTGTCACAAACATATTCAGGGCATGCCTTGTTCACACCATAGTCCCATAACAAGGATGCATATCTTGTACGATGCTTTTTCGAATCAAACTCTGAAGATGGTATCTGAGGCCGGTCACTTAAAAATTCAGCATATGCTGCAATAAATAAGCCACAATCCCTGGAAAATAGAAAAGTAGGTATTTTATGTGTTGTCGTGAGATCATAAAATAATATATTCAAAAGAATAAATGATACTTACAACGTGCCGCTTGATTGTTGCACAATTCCATCAACAATGTGAACATCAAATGTATGCTGGTCCGACTTTTCCTTGTATACGTCTAGAAGTGACCAGTCTGTGCGATCTTTTTTCTCAAAAAAATCAGATATTGTCAAATAAGTTGACAATATTTCAGCAAGCTCCTTTATCTCATCAGCATGACCTCTATGACCTTTCATCGAGTCGTACACACGAATGCATCTTTCCTTGAGCACTATGACTGCCAACACCCAGTGAAACGACCCTTTATAATTTATTGGCACTTACACCTCGTCAAGGAAATGCCATGAAATACCAGCTGGAATGCATAGTCCTTGCATAATCTCACAAATTGATCTCTCTACCAAAGCCACTTTCATTGAGCGTATGTTTTCGACATGCGAGCTAAGATCAATCTTAGAATGACTTCGGTGATAATGAGTGTATGTATCATGGATGTAGTTCATGAACACGCAATTCACAGTGGTATATCTATATTCACTAGTTGTATCCAGTTTTGCTTTCTTTCTAAGATAGTAGAATACCACATCGATATGCTGTAATAAAAAACTATGATGTGTAAGAACAAGTGATTTATATAAGGCATACACAAGACTTGGAATATTAATTACTATAAAGAAAAATATAGTAAACACAAACTTCGCATGAAACGTAGAGACAAGCTAAATCAACCATAAATGTATCGAGTTGCACATCGATCATAACAGGATGGAGCAAAGAAATTAAATTTTGCTCATAAAAATATGCAGGAGAATGTAGTTCAAATTATGACACTAACCCATGCTTCCTTATTAAATTTTTAAATTAAATTCAAGTTAGACAGCATATGTATCACAGTGATATATATGACACCCAGATGTATCACTATGATACATCTGCTACTAGAAAAGCTGTGTTCATTCTGCAAACATTAAATTTTTTGGGTCATAATGTAAAATCAGCTTGTGTTTTAATAATAAAAATTAATAAAAAGGTTAATTGCTATATATATTTCTTTGAGGCATACCTCATCATTCCAATATTTACTTGATTGCGCCATGTAATAAAACCAACTTTTTTTCACTGGGTGTGCTACTACAAAATCAAGACTTGGTTTTAGATCAGCGTATTTGACCGTGTAGTACTCATCCTTTCCTTTCTTCAAATCAAATTATAATTCCTATAAGTATTGAAAGTAGTACATATATATGATATTGTGAAAGGTGATTCATCAATCTTACTTAGTAGCATGTGGATTGTATAGTCCAGCTGACATCCAAACAGAGAACTTAGAGAAGAGATCTTTAACATATGGTCCGTTAATGTTGTGACCTTCAAACGGATATTTCAACTTTTTTGCGACTGGATGGCTTCTTTATCTTTTGACCCAGAATCAAACTCACTGATAAATGGTGACTGATATACTCTTGATGGCTGCCTATTTCTCTTGGAAGGAAGCTTCCTGACATATTTCAGATTAGTCTTGCACACAGGGACCTGAGAAATAGCTGCAATAGCGTTGTCGCTAATATAACACTGACTATCAATGTTGCCTTGCCGATCACACGTGTCAATAGCTGCAACATCTATATAATTGATCCCTGTTGGATAGGCAGCACGCGATGGTGGTACGTACAAGGTAATAGCTTTAGACAAATCTTCATCTGTATTATGAAGGGCTTCTTCAGATTCCTATGTGACGTATGTAAAAAGAGAACTTAGTGTTATGATGAAGTTTAGAATTGAAGTTCCTAAATTATGTGTATGTATCATAATGATACATATGGATCATTATGTGTCACTGTGATACATATGAAAAACTTACATAATAGATAACCAACTTTAGGTGCTTGAAACATTAATCATTTATAAATACGATTAAAACATTGTTACTGAAATTTTTTTATGCCACAGAAAAACTTAAAATAAGGTTGTGACCATTATAATGAACTGCTTCAAATTAAAAAATAAAATTCGTTATAAGTAAATCGATATTACCGTTACACGTTCTTTCTGTATAGCTTCATCTACTTCAGCATCTATACTATGCCTATCATCTCTTTACAGCTTGTCTGCGTATGAACTCTCAGCTTCCTATTTGATTTATTTCAAATTTAATTTTGTACTGTGATGGAAGATCTGATATGAATTGATTTAATAAATTGTGTATATGAAAATTGAAACAGTTTGATACAAATATATCAAAGTGATACATTTTGAAAACTTAAGGAACACATATTCAAAAAATTAATATTGTCATATGATTTATATTAACGTTGGAGAAAAATTATTTAATTCATATTAGTAATTAAACTTAACATGTTAATATGAATCAATTGAACACATATAATGAATCAATTACTGGAAATTTGTTTAAATTGTCTATACATATCAAAGGGATACATATGATGTCAGATGTATCAGAGTGATGCATATGATGTTAAATGTATCACAGTGATACATATGAGTAACTTAATACAACATACACACCATTATATTAACAGTTCCAGCAATTCAAAAAATAACATCTAAACTATTAGATGGTAATATTTTGAGCAAGTTGTAACAAAAAGATAATATAATTAAGTTAATTTAATTACTTAAAGGATTCCTCAGCTGTTCCTTCATTACCACCTAATTTAGATGATTTACCAGCAACATCTACAACATTATAACTTTTAGCATCCGTTGTGTGCGCATTAAGAGATTGAGGAGGATCCTCTTCTATATCCGGGTTGCTTTTTTCACTTTCATGCACTGGATATTGAGCAACCTGCAAGATAAGAAATTAGAATAATACAGTAACATAGTGATACTAATGATAAACTATGAATACCTTGCCAAATGAAGCAAAACCTTCTTTCACAACTCCCAAAAGTCCTGTATACTGGTCGACCATCAACTTTTGAAGATCATTGAATTTCATGTCAACCTACATTGTGAATAACATTTTGGATTTCATGTTAACCTATAATATGTTTTAACATTAACAGAACAAAAACAACAAAATTTTATACTTACATAGATCCTAACATAAGACTTTATCTCGTCCAAATCAGACTTGGATAGTGATAGCTTTTCCTCTGAAGCAACAGATAATTTATCGGCATCCCTCATCTCAACATTAGGAATAACTTTGTCTTTATCCAAGGAAACTCGAGGCTCCGAAAGATCTATTGAAGGACCTACCAAATTTTTATCTTTGGATAACTTGTCTGACTGTTTCTTGGACTTTGCTACTCGTGAGTTAACCTTTTCTGACTCCTAAACTATTTTTTGTTTCTTCGTAGGAGGATGTGAAGATTGACCAACATCAAGCCTCATCTTTTTGAGAAGATCTGCACTAGGAGGTGTACTAAAATCATCAAATTCATCTTCAAATTCAGTCGGAACAGTCCTCTCAGATTGTTGTTGTACAACTACTGCCTGTGCTGCATTTACAGCATCATCTGTTGAACCAAACATCAAAGGATTGGGCAAATCAAGATGGTTCAATTCTTGTGGTGACAAAATTATATTTCTGTATACAAGCTGCAAAAAAAAGTAACACAAAAGACCAAAAATTAAAAGTACCTTAAAAATTAAAAATAGACATACAAAAGTATAACAGTGAAATAAACACTACCTTACTAAACATATCGTCCATAAGATCCTCGTATCTAGGCTTGGGTTTTACCACTTTCCAATTCACCATCCTTGGAATTAAATTGTGAACGCGAACGACAAGTGATTCATCAACTTTGGCACAACATTCGTAACACCAAATCTGAAGCGCGTATGGTAGTCCACATAGACGGTAAAACTTTTGGACCTCATTCATCGACCGACTAATAGAAGTCATCAATTTCTCAAAAGCTACTTTTCCCCGTGGAAAACGACAATAGCTTCCATCATCCACCATGTGGAAGTCTCGGACAGGGATATTAATTTTATCTAATTGGGAGAACACAAATGTGTGTATAAAGTACAATATCCCAATTTTTATCGCATCTTTCATATTTCCTCCTCAGTTTTTAGTCAAAAAAAGATTGACCAACTCACCCTTTTTCACATATGATGACAAATTCAGAAAATATTTTCTTTGTAGTCGACATGGTGGAAGGTCAGAATAATCAAAATCATCAACGCTGCCTTGGCATTTCAAGCCGGTAATGATAGCAAATTCGTACAATGAAAATAAAAGAATTGTATTGTTGACCAACACCCTTATTGATCTTGGCATGAGTGTTGGACTTCTAACATCATCAAGCACCTTACTATCGATCCTTGAAAATTACAATTAGGTAGGTCCAGAAATGACCCAAAACAAGTTCTTCTAAACATTCTAATTCCTTCATCATTCAGAACTTCGTTAAGCTTATCGACTACATTGATATTATGTACACTGTCAATCCTTACGTTGTGGGAAGGTCATTTTTTCACAAGAAAACTAACATTCTGTCAACAACATAAATGAATCATAACAAAAAAAATGAGTACATAAAATGAAGATTCATATGTATAAACAAAAAAAGTTATCCACAGAGAATAAAAGTAACAGACATATGAATCACCAATTAAAACATCATTTTAGTGTAACACCCATATGAATAACTTATATGAATCACCAAATAAATATGAATCACCAAGTAACCAGTTAATCTGTTAATCTGCAATTAAATGAATCACCCATATAAATCATCTGTTAAAATAACTAGTTATATGAATCACCATTTATGAATCACCAACACATATAAATCACCCATATGAATCGCAACAAAATATGAATCACAAAATAACCAGTTAATCTGTTAATATGCATTTATATGAATATTCCATATGAATCACCAGTTAAAGAATCAGTTATATTAATCAATATCTATGAATCACCAACACAAATTATGTATCACCAATTAAAATACCATTTTAGTATTTCACCCATATACATTACCAAAAAAAATATGAATCACTAAGTAACCAGTTAAACTGTTAATCTGAAATTATATGAATCACCCATATGAATCACCATTTAAAAGAACCATTTATATGAATAACCATATATGAATTAGTTGTGGAAAAAAACCCCTGCTCCGACGGAGATTTGGGGATTTGTTCAATTTCATCCAGATCTTCCATTTGCATGTCAGAAACTTGATTTTTCGCAGCAAAAGCTTCTCTTAAAATTTTCAATTTTTTAGGATCGTTCCGCTGCTTTGATCGATTTTCACTAAACCCTAATTTGGTGTAATCAAATTTGCCCGGAGTAAAACCCAAGAGTTGATTACTATCATGAACAACTTTTGGTATTTCAGTTTGTGAAATCTCCAAGCTGAATGAGAGGTGAATGTTCATTAGCCATTGAAGATAAAACAAATTAACACAAAAGAATTTTAAATGATAAACCAAAAGCTAACCTCTTTGAAGAAATTGTTAATTTTTGAAATTAAAGAATGAACGATTGGTTGAAATAAGTTGAAGTATTGGGGATTGAAGTTGACTGAAAATCTACTAAAATTGGAGAGATTTTAGGGGAGTAATTTGTGAGTAAAAAAAAAGGAGCATGCGTAAATTAAAGGAAGAGAGAAATGGCGTGAAAAGAAGAGATAAAATAGGGTGGAGAAGTTATAGCATATGTATCACCAATAAAAATGCAACTAGGGATTTTATGTAATTTTTAAAATATTAAGGGATATTAGGTAATATGGTGTCTTACATATGGGATTTGTGTAATTTTTCCGTTATATAAATATTGCTTCGAATTGTTTTAATATGTATCTATTAGAAGGAGATTTTCATCCATGCGAAGTGCGGATAAACTCACTAATGTAAGTTGGGGAATGAGTAGGATCAGTGGCGGAGCTACATGCAATTTAGGGGGTTCATCCGAACCCCCTTCATCAGAAAATTATACTATTTTTATATAGTCAAAAATATTTTTATGTATGTATTATAGATGTTGAACCCCCTTCGACTAATCCATATATTTACTTCTGAACCCCCTTAAAGAAAAGTCTGGCTCCGCCACTGAGTAGGATATAGTAATTATACCTCCAAAGCGATTAAATACAATACAATATCATAATTCACCCTTTCAATTCTGAACACAATTTTTTTCAAACTTCCAAACATTCTAATTCAAGATTTCTTTTTTCTTTAAGCACAAGCTAAGAAATGATTACCACCTGGAAGAAATATATTTATTTTTTCAACACATATTTGTTCTTCAACACACTTTTTTTTACTTTACAGTCCCTCCAAATGCTATTCATATTTCGTTTTTCTTAAGGTAACTTTTTTTTTCTATTGTTCCACTCAAAACTCAACTAACCCCCCACTCACCTTTTAAGATCTCATAACACATCAGGTGCTCATGGGAGATTAAGGGTTCAAAAAGACAGACATTTCAAAAAACTACAGCCTGATGACTGCTTAAGAAAACAGGATTATTAACTCAAAGAGACCGACTTAATAAAAATATGCCTATATTACTTTCTAAACAATCAAGACTTATCATTTTTCTTTTCAAACGGATAGTAAATTACGGAGCAAAATCAGTATTTACCTTATATGTTGCAGCGGAAGAAGATGATTTTGCTACTGAAAAATTGTCTAAAGTCCAGTTTGAATCTCTTGAAAATAAAACTTGAATCACAAATTAAATGCTCTCGATTTTTTGGTGTTGTTAATTTTTTGATTTTTGTTTCTGACCCAATTTCGTCTCTTACATTTTTCTTCTTGTCAGAAAAAGAAAAGAACATATAGGGGATCTTTGGGGCGGGAACAGTTATAACCTTTCCCCCCTTTTCTTTTGAATTAAGATTATGTGTTAATCTTATTTTTCTGACTAAGAAACGGGTCAGGTCGATCCACATGGGTGACCCATGACCCTTAATCCAACATCTCCCACTTTACACATGGTAGACATGACCTGAGCCAGTACGACATCAACAAATCACCAATTCATACGGCCAAAAGTTTGTGCGACCTGTGAGCATTACAAGCTTTACCTATAAGGTTTTACAAGATATACTTATGAATTCAATCACACGTGGAAAGAATTCTCTACTAATATGAGGATACTAATACTCACAATATCCCAGACATCATTCTCTACTTTAGTAGTTACTTATCCGATCCCTCATCCTCTTAAAAAGGTGAACTCGAGTTTATGATTAACTTTATATACACAATTACACTTGATACTTATATGGTTAGTGTAATAGCCGGCTTGTGTAAACAAGTTAAAATATTCATTTTAATCGTCTTCTCTTTCTACTCGAATCTATCTATTCCAATTAACTATTTTCTTAGACATACACTACATTGCCAAATCTCTCATGGCTATTATTAACATGCTAAAGTAGGAACACCGACTTAAACTTCAAGAAATAGTTAAAGGTCTAAGGGTATTTCAATGAAAAGTTAAAATAACTTTGAGGGTTTCACACAATGAAAAAACAGGGATTCATTCTTCTATTAACCCATTGGTCGCTAAGCACACATGGTATGAAACACGTGCTGCGATGTTATCACCTTATATTGATACGTGTGTATTATTCTTTTAGTTAGTCAATATCGTACAGATCTAGGTCTAAGCACCTCTAAATGTCTAACCTGATTTTCTTTCTTTAATAATCCTCAAATCCATATTCTTAGAGAAACTCACATCTGGCTTTACTAAACAAATCATTATCTTATGGTGGAATTTTTCTCTTCACGTTCCTCGACATATGAGGCAATTGCTCGTGTGAGAGATTCAACCTTATGACTTGTTAGACACACTATATTAATAAAACACATTTTCACATGCATATGAGATTGAACATAAATTCAAGATTCTTATATTGATAATGATTACAATCAAGTCATCTACAATACATAAACATAATCATATCCTACGTAATCCTAAAGCCATAACATATTTCTCAAACAAGTCTCTAGATATCGCCTTAGTAAGGGGATCAACTATCATTTCTCGTGTAGAAATATATTGTAAATTTATTTCTCCATTTGCTAATATGTCTCTTACAAAGTTGTACTTAATATCAATGTGCTCAGTCTTGTTGTGATATTTAGGATCCTTTGTATATGCGATAGTCGCTTGACTGTCACAATATAAAATCATAGGACCTTTAGAATTCTTTGCGATGCTCAAATGCTCAGAGAATCTCTTCAACCAAACAACTTCTTGAACTGCAGATGCACAAGCCACAAATTTAGATTCCATAGTTGACAGGGTTATGCAAATTTGCTTCTTACTTTTTCATGAAATTGCACCATCATTTAGTAAGAAGGAATAACCGAAGGTTGATTTTCTATCATACCGGTCACCAGCCCAATCATCATCTGTATAGTCTCTTATGAATAAATCGGATCCACTATAGCATAGTGAATAATCAGTAGTTCCCTTCAAGTATCAGAAAATTCTCTTTATTGATTTCCAATGATTTCTACCAAGGTTGGATTGATACCTGCTAACCAGATCTACGATATAACAAATGTCTGGACGAGTACACATCATAGCATACATCAAGTTCCCAACTGCACTAGAATATGATACTCGAGACATGTGTTCTTTTTCGATCTTTAGACATATTTCAAGGCTTAAAGATTCACCTCTTGCGATAGGAGTATCCATGGATTTGCAACTATTCATTCAAAAATGTTCCAAAATTTTCATTATGTATGTTTCTTGAGATAGACTCATAATTTTCTTGGAACGATCTCTTTGGATTTTAACACCCAATATATAGTCTGCTTCACCCATATCTTTCATTTCAAATGATTTTGAAAGCCATGACTTAACAGTTTTTATATACTCCTAATTATTTTTAGCTAATAAAATATCATCCATATAAAGCGAAAGAATCACAAATATTTCATTGGACTTTTTTACATAGATGTAATGGTCTTCATTGATCATGGTGAAATAAAATGAAATCACTTTCTTATGAAATCTTAGGTACCACTGCCTTGAAGACTTCTTAAGGCCATATATTGATCTGTTTAATTTACAAACCTTCTTTTCTTGGCCTTTAATAACAAAACCTATAAGTTGTTCCATGTATATTTTCTCATTTAGTTCTCTATTGAGAAAAGTGATCTTCACGTCCATTTGGTGTAATTCTAAATCTAAACGTGCAACTATAGTCAAAAGCAATCGAATTGAGGTAAATTTCACAACTAGTGAAAAAGTTTCCTCATAATCTATTCCAGCTTCTTGAGTAAAACTTTTTGCCACTGATCGTGCTTTGTGCCTTTCTATTGACCCATCTGATTTGCATTTAACTTTGAGAATCCATTTGTTCCCAATAGCTTTACATCCAGAAGAAAGGTCAACTAGATCCCAGACTTTATTGGTTTTCATGGACTTTAATTCTTCTTTCATCTCTTTTATCCATTCAGCTTTTTCAGGACTCGATAAAGACTTAGTCACAGAATTAGGTTCATCCAATTTTGTGGGAGATACTAGGAAGACATAATCCTCAATCTCATAAGACCGTTTAGGCACACTTTTTCTGGTACTTTTACGTAATTGAAGTTCAAATTCCTCAAAAAGATTTTGGGATTCACAACTCCCACTTGACCAAGAATCATTTCTTGTTCTATTGAATTATCAAGCATGTCCGACGACATTATTTGGTCATCTGAATTCAATATTTCGTAAAGAGGCCAATTTTTCTTTATTTCACCTTTTTTGAAAAATTAATTTCCAGGAATGTGACATCTCGTGATTCAATTTCAGTAGTACTTCCATCTTCCAATTCACCAATGAACACATATCCTTTGGAGTGTTCTGAGTATCTTATAAAGATACATTTCTTTCCTTTTGGACTTAGTTTTCCAAACTTACCAAAACGATCTTTAATATATGCAACACAATCCTAAGATCGTAGATCATTAAAGTTTGGTTTATTACCAGTCCATAGTTCATAAGGAGTTGAAGATATTGATTTAGAAGGCACTTTATTCAATATTTAGGCCGCAGTTAATAATGCATCTCCACAGAAAGAGATTGATAAATTTTCTTGCGCCATCATGGATCTTATCATATACAACAATGTTCTATTCCTTGTTTCGGCTGCACCATTTTGTTGAGGTGTATAAGGAGTAGTTAATTGTCTGATAATTCCTTTTTCAATACATAGTTCTTCAAACTGTTTTGACAAATATTCACGACCTCTATCGGTTCTTAATGCCTTTATACTTTTATCTAATTGATTCTCAACTTCCTTCTTATATCTTTTGAAGTAATCAAGTGCTTTGGATTTATGAGATATCAAATAGACATAACCAAAGTGCGTGAAATCGTCAATAAATGTTATGAAATATGAAGCACCAGTCCTTGCCCACATATTCATTGGACCACAGATATCAGAATGGATTACTTGCAATGGGAATTCGGCTCTTTTATCCTTCCCAAATGATTTACGTGTAATTTTTTTGACAAGACAACTTTGACAAGTTGACATTTCAATTTTGGAGAAAGAACCTAGATGTACTTCCTTTGCCAATATATTCATTTGATCTTGCCCTATGTGACCCAATCTAGAATGCCATGTAATTATATCAAAATAATTATTACTTGAATAATATGACATTACACAATGGTCATAATAGTCATAAGTTGAAGAATTACAATCTAAAATAATAAAATGATCATGACGATGTCCAAAATCATAAAAAACATTATCTAGAGTAATTCTTACACAATTACAACTATAAAGTAAATAAAAACCAACATATAAAAGAACAAACACTAAGTTTCATCAAATTTTTGGAGCATATAGGACGTCATGCAATATTAAAGACCGGCCTCCACGCAAATGTATATTGCAAGTGCCAATCCCTTTGACTTTAAGTCTTGTATTTTCCCTACATATATCCACCTTGATCCAGGTGAAACTCGACGGAACTCCACAAATGCTTCTCGATCTAGACTCACATGGTCGGTGGTTCCTGAGTCTACAATCCACATAGGATAAGATTCAGTTAATAAAGTAGTGTTAGAAACATATGTAGCACTTAAAGATGCGTTAGAAATGCTACCTTTTTCTCCTCAGGACATTCACGAGAAAAATTCCCCAGAACTTAGCAGTTGTAGCACTTCATGTTTCTCTTGTCTTTCTTCTTGAAAAACTTTTTTCTCTTCTTGGAATTTGGCTTGTTTTTTTTCTCAGAGGGTTCTTTTTCGGTCTCTTTAACCTTCCCTTTCTTTTTTCACTTTTTTTTACGCTTGAATCCTGAAGAGTTCTTACCACTTGATTCTGCCATAAAGGCATTAGAAACAGCTTTAGCAGCACCACACCGCTCATCTTCAAGTTTAACATAACGGGCAACATCAGAAAAAGTTTGATGTTGTATTATGGGTTAAGTTGACCTTCAAGTGTTTCCAACTATTGGGAAGATATCGAATCACTGCTTCAACCTACTACTCATCTAAGAGAACATAAACAACACTTTTGAGCTGAGCTATCATATTAGACATCACCCTAAGGTGTTGTTTGATGTTCTAATCATGACGCTTCTTGTAAGTGTCAAACTTGATAGTCAGTTGTATGAGGCAGGTGATTCAAGTACCCCCATATGTTCCTTGCAAGTACGCCCAGATGACATTGGTAGTAGGAAATTACTCACACTCATGTATGAGATCATCCATCACAGAACTTATAATGATTCCACATACAATGGAATCAGCCTTTTTCCAAGCCTTATAAGTTTTAAGGTCTCTTCTATGTTGTGCAGTGTTACCCTCTTCTGGTAGACATAAGACATGGTTAATTCTTTCAAAAGTATTTTGCTCTTCCAACACATATCACATTTTACGACTCCAAATATAGTAACTGTCACCATTTAGTTTTTCTCCTTTGTTCAAGTCGACAATTATGCTTTTTGACGCTATGTCTGTTATTTAGAGACAATCATGCAAGTATTTTATCAATTATGCATGTAAGTTACACATTCAAGCAAATTATTTCACATAAAGGTTTCATGTTTAGTAGATAATCGAAAGAACACTTAAGAATCCAATCATTTTCTACGAACTAAACATTTGACCAAAATAAGAAATTAATTTCTTAATGTGTATTAGAATGATAATTTTTAATTAAGTCATTTTAAACTCAAATAAATGAATGAAATTCATATAAAATGGAAATAAACAACTTAATATTTGTATAATATAAAGTTAATAAAAAACTTCATGTTACAAGTCAATCTAAAGATAAAAGTCATTCCACAAATATTCTAGACGACTTATATACACCCAAAAGGTCTCGCTAGGACAAATCTCGTGGTAAACATCAATCAATCTCTCTCCCCAAGGATCGCGAAGAGAATTTGCTAAAATTTCTAATGCTTCCCAATCTGATATTTCTACATAGTTTTCTAGTTCTTCACGTTTTAATTCAAACAAATGAATAAAAATAGCAACTTTAATACTAGGTGACATCTTAAAAGACTTGAATTCTTTCAGTTTCTTCTCTCTTTCACTTCGTATAGCTCTTTCATTCCATAACAGATTTTGCGTTGCCCTGGGGACACCATTTCGTATGATCTCACGACCTCGAAGATATGCCTTTGACGACGTGCTCTTCTACTTTGTCTCTTTGCTCGACATACAGAACTCCCACTTGGAGTGATTCGAGTTTGTCCCCGTTCAACCAATTTTGAAATAGGAACCAAGAAATAATAAGAATGGATTAACCATTCAATGTGACACTTATGTCACAATTTATTGTAGAAGAAAAAATCTGTTTATGAATATTTAGGAACTAATTTAGACAAGGGTTGTATCAAGTCTAATTTATACACTCGTTTAATAAATAAAATTAAAAGACATATTTTTACACTATACAATTTCTCATTATACAGTGGTTGTGCTAGTGGAAAAACATCACACCTTTTATTAAAGTAATTATATAGCCTTTTTATTATTATTATTATGTTATTCGGTGAAAGATAATTGAGCAACAATATACACCCTTTTTATATATATGTACTACAATTAGTATTTGTACTGCATATAAGTACTATACAACAACAAAAAAAAATAAAAAATTAAAGAAGGGGCACATTTTCATGCATTGAAGCATAATTTTTCTTCACTAATTCTTAAAAAAATAATCTTCTCTCATCAGAGAAGCAACACTAAACAGTCGCGCGTCTAATGAGATTGGCGGCGTGTCTGACCGGAGTAGTGACGCATTTGACCGGATAAGCGGCTCATCTGGCCGGACTAGCGACGTGTTGGACCGGATTAGTGACGCGTCTAATTGGAGACAATATTATTACAGGTATTGTTAATTTACGATCTTTTCAAGAGTTTTTGCACACTGAACTCGAGAAGTAACATTAAAATAGGGCAATTCAACCTCGGATTTGATGCCATTGATAGTAAATTATGGAGTAAAATCAGTGTTTACCTTATATGTTGCAGCGGAAGAAGATGATTGTGCTACTGAAAAATTGCCCAAAGTCTGCTTTGAATCTCTTGGAAACAAAGCTTGAATCACAAACTAAATGCTCTCGATTTTTTGGTGTTGTTAATTTTTTAATTTTTGTTTCTGACCCAATTTCATCTCTTACATTTTTCTTTTTGTTAGAAAAAGAAAAGAACATATAGGGGATCTTTGGGGCGGGAACAGTTATAACCGTTCCTCCCCTTTTCTTTTGAATTAAGATTATGTATTAATCTTATTTTTTTGACTAAGAAATGGGTCGTAATTCAACACAAACATTCAAAGTGAATTCTAGACATCAATCCCATGCATTCAATATATTAAAATTTTCACCCACATATTGACACAAGATTCACCCAGGATAAGGTTTTCCGACTTTCACCTGAGACACACTAAGACAAAGGAAATAATTTTAATATTTATACCAAAGTTAAGATGTGAATCGACCATTGTATTTAAGGACACTAGTATGATCGATCAAAAGGAGATAATTTCTGGAAATTTTTTAATACTTTTTAGTCCCTTGTTTAATTACAAAGTTTGTGATAATCTATCTTTTTTTTTTATTGGGGGTAGGGAATGGGAAATGGGGGAGGAGATTACAATGTGGGGAATCAAACCCTCACCAACAAGGTGGAAGTTCAGGTAACTAACCAACTAAGCTACTAAGATTCCCCTGTGATAATCTATCTCACAACTAATAACTAAATTTTTTTAAGTTATCCTTGTCTTTAGGTTGAATAATAAATTTGGGATAACTTAATTCAGTTAAAATAAGAAAAACACCCTTCCAAACCTTTTCAATACATCACTAATATAAAAAATAGATAATATTGATGGTATTTTTGTAAATAAACAACTTATTCTTAGATTGCAATCTAACAAACCAAACAACAAATTTTAAAAATAAAAAATTCTCTATTTTATTTTACTTGACACATATAGACTTGATATTTCCCTCAAGAAAACATCTATTGGAGATTTATTTTACTAAATTAAACTTATTAATTATACTTTAAATTTTTTAATTTGAATACTAGTAATACTTTATTTATTCATTTAATGACTCCCCCCCTCCCCCTCGTTTAGTTTATTAGACCTCTGTTGACTTTGGCACACCCCTTAAATTTTTTTTAACCAAGCTTGTATTTTACTCCCTCATTCCATATTAAGTGAATTGCTGAGATTCTTTTCTTAGTTCAAAATAAGTGAATTTTTCAAAGTCCTAAGAAGATTGTTGGAACTTTTTTACATATTTACCCTTTTATTTAATGGGGTTCTTAAGTACTTCACATTTTTAGGAGGATAATTTATGAATTATTAGAAGAGTAATAGTGAAAAATCACCTACAATTTATGTCCTTAAAATTTCTTTAAGGGGTGTGTCATACCTCAATAATTCACTTAATATGGAATGGAGGGAGTACTAAATTACGCCCTCAATTTTTTTTTTCAAAGTCAAAGGATATAAACTTTAACAAGCATTTTAAGATGTATTTCTTAATCAAATTGAAAAAAAAATGCATTTTATAGTACTTATAGTTTTTGAGTATCAAAATTTTAATTCTAAAAATTAAATTACTCTAATCTAATTTTTGTTTGAAACTTAGTCAAATTGATTCACTAAAAACGAAGAGAGAAAATAAAAAAGAATGGAGGGAGTAGTTTTATTAATGATACTTTGAAACTCTAAATTTAAATATCATTGCTTTATATAAGTAGTTATTTAGTTCTAAGAATAGAAAAGAAAAAATATTCTCCCTCAATTTCTTTTTATTTGTTATTTTGGGGTGTGTTTGCTCCTTTAATCTTTCAAGAATAATTTGATCAATATCTTTCTATTCCCTTGTTTAAATTACCAAAATCATTTATTGATATTCTTTTTAATGTATTTAATTACTAATTTGAAAAAAAGATACAAAATTAGTTAAGGTTATAATTGAAAGTAGTAAGAGGGGAGGTGAATTACTCCTTTTTAGATCAGACGGTCGACTTCTTTCGACAGACAGTCGATCATTGATTGTAGTAACAAAAACTTTAAAAAATAAAGTGATGAAGGTAAATAACATCAGATATTTTATACTGGTTGAGACCTCTAAGAGGTCTTACTCCAGTCCTCTTGGCTTGTATGAGATTCTACCTTTTTGTCTATGACTCACACTTTCTTTCTTTCTTTCTTTCTTTCTTTCTTTCTTTCTTTCTTTCTTTCTTTCTTTCTTTCTTTCTTTCTTTCTTTCCCACATAGCTGGGACCTTGCCAACTATGTGTTTGTCTCCTCTCATTTTAAGTACACAGTAAAACTTAAGAGAATACAATGCTTGAATAAAGTAGAGCAAATAACTAGAGAAGGTCGAGACAAGTGTATGTTTCTTCCATAGTTTTTCATTGCTTTAATAGTAGTGATTGGACTACTACTAGCCATTAAAAAATATTAGGCAACACAAGAGATTTTATCCTTGAAAATTGGATATGAGAACCCTGTTTTCAAGAATAAAATGGATCATATTTATGATCCCAAACTGTTCGTAATCTCCTTCCATAGATATAGCAACATAATTAATGATATATCAAGGCTTTGGTATTGCTTTCCATAGTGACGCGGGCTTGTGATTACCACTGAAAGAAGAGACATATTTTTTTTCTTTTTTTCTTGATTCGTGGAGATCTTCCATTTTTATTTGTAGCCAATCTTTCCTTTTTTACTGTAGCCAAGAATTTTTTATTTCCTTTCAATGCACCTGTAAAGAAGTCATACATTAAAACATCACATTATCAATCTCCACCTTTTTGATGGATGACGATACTTAAGTGAATAATTTAGTTGACTTTTATTTTTAGGTGCTCCCTCTATTTAGCTGCATATTTGACTCTCTCTGAGTTGTTGCATTGTCTATAATTATCCTGTAGATTATTCTCCCCTTTTGAGGTCAATCAAAAAGGAAGAAAACACAAGAGCAAAGATAATATCCATAATAAAAAGAAAAAAAATAGAGCATTCTGGGGTTTATGCCCACATACAACCCAAAAACAAATGTCTTAACACATATTCAAGGGGAAGTAGGAATGGAATTTCCATGATGGTGAAAGAAGTAGGCTAAAGTCTAAGCAGTAATCTCCTTCAGCTTTGTGAACTGAGTGATGATCACTGTGCAGAGCGGGTAAGTGGTGGTCTAAATCTTGGCAGCTATCTTGGTGGCCTTATTGATGACCTGATCCAAACGTAGTCTAAGATGAGTGACATCTGTGCTTGTTTCCTTATTGACGTCTTTAATTTTATCAAGACGAAAGTGTGAAGTGAGGAGGATATATTTGATAGAGTCCAACTTCAGGTTAATCTCAGTTAGGTGAATGATAATATCAAGTGAAGAGGGACTTGAAACAGGAGGAGTGAAGGACTTAGACTTGGGAGAAGAAGGAGTGCCAGTAGAGCCACCTTCAGTTTTAAACCCAGATATCATCAATCAATACATAACCCATACTAGCAAAAGATTTAGAATTATACCATTTCTTGACCACAATGGAGGGATCAGACTCATGAGAAATATTTTTAGTTTCCAGGATATGAGATATTAGCCTATAAGGGAGGCTAGAAGGATCAAGAGATGCTTCAGTCATATGATTGATGATGAAGGATGAGAGAGATATCTTGCGCTAAAAGATGAGACAATATGTAAGCAGAGTATCTTGATGAGTAGAGTTAAAAGAAAGCCAGCACGAGAAAGAAGGGTTGTAGCCACAATGTGAGCGATAACACAAATTTCAAATGATAGAAACTTTAGAGTAAGAGCACATAGCAAGGAGTCTGAGTTTTCAGGAGCAATAGATCTTTTGTCTTGTTCAAAGGAAATATCAAAATCAGAGGGCCATGGATTTTTGGACGAGGTAGAGAAACAAGACCAATTAATATCATGCAGAGCATCAAATATAGCACAGTCAATGAAAATCTTCTTACCTATTACTAAAGTTTCAAGCTCACCAACACACATGGAACAAACACTAGTATAGAATAATTTGATAGGGGGCTCATATGCACCCTTAGGAGTATTTGAAAAGATATTATCCACACCTTGAAAATCAAACAAGGGTTTTATGTGATAATACAGAGATTTCAAAAGATCTAGATCTATGATTCCACCATGAACCATGAAAATTCTTTCAGAGAGTGAAAAAGGGGTTCATTTGTAGGCCTCCAAAAGCCAGTTTTAACATTAAGAGAACTATTAAAGTCAAATTTTACCTTTTTCTTTAAACTTTCAGAGACATCAGGAGCAAAAGAGCACTTACCCAAAAAGAAACCAGAGAAATCATATGAGGATAAAGGGTTTTACTCGGAGACATCAGAGTTAAGTGGAGCAGGTGAAAATGCCTTTCCTTTACCTTTAAAATAAAAACTTTTTCGACTACCAGATGAGAGAGTTTTAGAATGCTTAGTCATGAGTGAAAGTGAGATAGTGAAAAATATAAAAGATTCAAGGGAAATATATAAAACAAGAAAAGAGAGCTGAAGAGGAGAAGTCGCCTAGGAAAACGAAGAGATGACATAATTACTTACCATACATCCAATCAGTGTCAGGCGGCAAAATAGGAGAAGCATGTAAAGACGCATACATCAATCATCTCAAGAATTAATTAAATACATATTTACACATCTTTGAAAAGAAAAGAAATCAGTTAAAAAGGTTTTGCAATAATACCAAGGGATTTTCTCAAAAAGCAAGATATTTTTTCCAAAAGAGGTTTGGTAGAAATATCTGCTAATTGAAATTCAGTGTTGACAAAAGATATATCAATAACACCTTTTGAAGCATGATCTCTTATAAAATGATATTTAATATCAATATGTTTTACCCTAGAGTGATTCACAAGATTTTTAGACAATCAAATGACACTAGAATTATCACATAAAATTTTCACAGGTTTGACAAAAAATATCATAATCACTAAGCTGATGAGATATCCAAAGAATTTGTGTACAACATGAGCCAACAGAGATATATTCAGACTCAATAGTAGAGAGAGAATACAACTCTGTTTATTACTTCTCCATGATATGAGAGAATTTTCTATAAGATGACATGATCCATTGGTGCTTTTTTCATCATTCTTGTCTCCTGCATAATCTGTATCTGAAAAATCTTTTAACTTAAAATTATCTGATTTAGGATACCAAATTCCAAGAGATATGATTCCAATTGAATATCTAATTATTCTTTTCAATTGAATATCTAATGATTCTCTTAACAATAGTCAATGAGAGTCTCTGGGAGCTGACTAAAATATAGCATACATACACATACTAAAAAATATATTTGGTCGACTGGCTGTAAGGTAAAAGAGGAAGGCAATCATACCACAATATTTTATTTCATCAATAGTCTTACCATTATCACCACATGAAAGAGTATAAGTAGGGCTCATAGGAATGCTAGCGGATTTGGCATCCTTCATACCAAACTTCTCAATAAGCTTTTTGGTATGTTTAATTTGACAAATGAAGGTCTCCTCAGTCGACTGACGTATTTATAGTCCCAAAAAATATTAATTCTTCCATCATGCTTATTTTGAATTAGCTCAGAAAATTTCTTGCATAAGACAACATTAGTACTTTCAAAGATAATATCAATCAGATTTCCTGAAAAAGTTTTTGATAAAAAGAGTTGTATCAATTTTTTCCTTCTTTAAAAAGTTGTGATCAAAATTTTTTATCAATCTATCATACCAAGCTCGAGGAGCTTGTTTTAAACCACAGAGAACTTTTTCAAGTTTAAAAACATGATATGGAAACTTAGGATTTTCAAAACCTGAGATTGTTTTACAAAAAAAATTTCATTAATAAATTCATTTAAAAAATATTTTTCACATCCATTTGAAATAACTTAAAATCCTTTGTAAGCAACAAAGGCAAGCAAGATTCGAGTAGACTCTAACCTTGCAACTGGTGTAAAAGTTTCATCATAATCGACTCCCTCATGTTGTGAGTAACCTTGAGCTACTAGACGAGCTTTATTTCACACAACTTTACCTGGTTCATCTATTTCATTTATGGAGACCCATTAGGTTTCAATGATTGAGGAATTCTCTGGTCCACATAGTATTTTTGTCAAATTACTCGAACTCTTTTTCAATTATTTTGATCCAACTATTCTCTTTTAAGACCTTATTCACTTTCTTTAGGTCAAGTTGGGATATGAAGACAATATTTTTATTTTTTTTACTGAAAACCCTTGTTTTCATGCCTTAATTTTGATCATTAATAATGATCTTATTTGAGTGATCATGTTCACTTCTCCATTGATTTAGAATTTCTCCAAGTTCAAATTAATCATCAAAGGCAACAGTTTGCTTATTAATCTCAATGATAGTCAACTTAGCAGTAGAATCGACTTCAGCGGAGGATGAGTTATTTTCTATTTTTTGTTCAATCTCATCATCTATAGTACTTCATTACTTCTTTAATCGAGATTACTAATGTCGTCCTTCCTATTTTTATGAATAAAATATCTGCATGAAAGTGTCCAATGTTGGGTCTTTTGTAGTTTTAAAGTTCGTAAGGAGTTTTAAAAAAAAAATGGTCTGATGTGGCACCTATTGCTTTGCCTTTGGAGTTATCTCCGAAGTCTCCATCAAAATTAGTTACTTTTTCAACCAAACTTTTGCTTCCTCTGAATTGAACCTCCACTGTTAAGATATCATTTCCCTTTAGATTTTGAGTGGAGTTCCTGCAAAATGATTGTATTACTTATTCCTAGGTGCTCAAGTGTTCTTGGATTCCTTATGGTTAGTTCTTGGATTTCTTGACTCAATTTTGGATATCCATTTCACTTTTCACGGTTTCTAGATTGAAATCTGTAGTTATAATATTTGTGACCAGGCTTACCACAGTGATAACAAGAAGTATTGTTTAGTGGTTGTATGATAGGTATTACAACTCTAAATGATTCCAATAGTCAATTGACTGGAGTTGGTTGACCATTGAGAGTTGTTACAACTATAATATTTCCTGTTATGACTGTGATTGCTCTTTTTGGTCGACTTGATAGAGTTAGTTGACCGTTAAGATCCTTTATAGCTATAGAATCTATTATCACAAGTGCCACTGTCAGATTTATTAGTTGACTTGATCGACTAGTTTGATATGACAATACTATGACTGATAGATTTTTCAAAGCTATTACTTTTAATTTTTAAATCATCAACTTCGTCTTATAAATAATCTTTTCCGATTTCACAAACCTCAAGTTTAAGTTCCAATTTCTTCTTTCTCTTAATAAATCCCTTTGGATATCATGAGCTTTATTTAGATTATCTATGACAAGATCTAACAAACTTTGCAGTTTAGAACATTCATTATATGAGTTGATTCTTACCTGGCTAGATTCTTTAATTTCCATGAAACGATAGTCTCCAATGTTGTTGTTATCATGGTCTGATTGTTCTTCATCATCCCAACAACTGGAGGTCTTTTGATTTTCTTTGTTTTTTAATTTCTCTCTTGGATAGCTTCCAATCTGTTCCATATATCTTTTAGTAGTTTTACAAGTGGATATTTTCTCATATTCTTTTTCACCAAGAGCACAATGAATTAAATAGATTGCTATAGCCTTTATTTGCACAATATCCAAATACTTTTTTGTGTAGTCAAATGTGATTTTTTTTTCAAAAAAATTTTCATTATTTTTTGGAATAACCTTTGGCCCATTCTAAATAACTAGCCAGACTTTATAATCTGTTGATTGAAAATAAGTCTTCATTCTTTCCTTTCACTGATTATAGTATAGACCATTAAAAGAAAGGTAGTCGTTTTATTGAAAGTCTCTCTTGAAATATGGATTAAGTAATTTGATGTCCTGCCATGAATCTTTACTCACTTGCCGTTAAGCCAATACAAAGATGTGAGACGAGGCCCTGATACCAATTGAAAGTAGTGAGGGGGGTGAATTACTCCTTTTTAGACCAGACAGTAGACTATTGATTGCAGTAACAAAAACTTTAAAAAATAAAGTGCTGGAAGTAAATAACACCAAATATTTTATACTAGTCGGGACCTCTAATAGGTTTTACTCCAGTACCCTTGAGTTGTACGAGATTCTACTAGTTCTTTATGAATAAAATCAAAGTACAAGATTGAATCAACATTTTAGTCTATGGCTCACATTTTTTTTCTTTCTTTTTCACTTTGATACAATGTCTCACAAACTATGTATTTCTCTTCTCTTTTTTTAAGTACACACAGTAAATCTTAAGAGAATACAATACTTGAATAAAGTAGATCAAATAACTAGAGAAGGTTGAGACAAGTGTATGTCTCTTCCATAGTGTTTCATTGCTTAAATAGTAGTGATTGGAATACTACTAATCGTTGGAAAATATTAGGCAACTAAAGAATTTTCTCCTTTAAATGATATATGAGAATCCTATTTCTACGAATAAAATGGATTATATTAATGATCCTAACATAATATCCTTCTATAGAAATAGCCGCACAATTAATGATATATCAAGGCTTTGGTACTGCTTTCCATAGTGACAAGGGCTTGTGATTACCACTGAGAGAGGAGACATATTTGTTTTCCTTTTTGTCTTGATTCTTTGAGATCTTTCTTTTTGATTTGCAGCCAATTTTTCCTCTTTGATTATAGCCAAAAATCTTTTATTTTCTTTCAATGTTCCTACAAAGAAGTCATATATTAAAACATCACATTATCAATATTTGTAAAATTACTTTAAATTTTGTAGGAGAGGGAAATTTATTAAGGGTTGTGCCCGATTCAAATGGAGCAAATAAAAAATGGAGGAAATAATATATATCTCTTGATTTCGTAAATTGGACAAGTATATTGAAACATCTATTTTTAGTATAGGAGCAAAGTAAAATAAAACAGAGGAAGCATTTAAAGAAAATGATAAACTTCTTGAACAAATAAATTGAAAGAACTATTTTTAGTAAGAAGGGCAAGTAAAATAAAATAGAGAAAGTTTTTACTGTGGATTTTGGGACAAGTAGATGTGTAGGTGGATCAAGAACAAGTGTTACGACTGTAGCTTCGAGTTGGAAGTGAGAATTTGCAAGATAATAAATAGATAAAGTAAATGATCAAACAATGAGAAAAATAGAGATCAAAAACAAATTTGAATGATAACATAATCTGAAATACTTTAGCTACAAGCAAGCAATATCTGTGAATGTCGATCAATGCTCGATCAACGAGGGTATAACAAGAAAACATTAATAAAAAACGAAGACAATAAGGTAGAATAGAAAGATTAGGAACAAATCTAGAGGATTTTTTCACTTCAGGATCGAGAGAAGTGAAGTCAGGTCCCTTTAAAATGGGAAAGGGGTGTCTATTTATAGGGTACCAATCCTACTATTAGCCAATAAGAGAATGCCACTATGAACCTGCAGTACAAAGACCAATGAAAGATGGCCACTTTTTGATGAGTCATTGAAGGGTTTCAATTCAATATTGTGTGTCTGACACGGTTCAACCAAGAGTCGCACGTGCACCTGAGAATCCTGACATACTGTCCTTCTATCTGTCCTTTCATATGTGGTCACCATTTTGGGTATTTTTGATCCATTTCTTTTATTTCTCAAGAGAACATTCTTTTATCTCAATTTTATCTATGGTACAATGCCTATTATGAGCCTATTTTAATCTTATCCAACCTGAGTCGGTACAAACTTTATTAAAACTATTCCACCCCATACAAAAAGTAAGACCAAGATAACTAATTCTAGTATAACTAGTTCTAACGTAATTAATGTAATGAACCTTTTCGTCATTATGGGTAAGTCTAATGTATGAAAATTTGGGATTAAGCTTTTCCCCAAATTAGAAATTGAAAATTTTAGGCTAGGCTAGTATGGCCTGAAATCTGAGCGAGATATAATCTAAGACAATCCAAAAATGAATTTGGTAACCGTACTAAAGTTTGGCATAATTTTACATTAGTTAAGATGATATAAAATCCATAGGACTTTTTGTAAGTGAAATCGGGTGAGTAGAACTCCCGATAACGAACTCGATGTAAAGGGGTTGTCCAAAACAATGCTTCAAAGGTGCATTGTGAAAAAGGCAAAACTAGGAGAAATTCTGAGTTTCTACCTCGCCAAACCCATTATAGCAGGTGGCAGTATGGGGCTACAATTATAGTAGAGAAATTTCAACTATAGTGGGAGTCAAAGTCGGTAAATCTCACTATAGAGGGAGAATTCCACTATATCGATGTTGCTATAGTGGGATCGGGTCGCTATAGCGGGATAAATCGTTATTTATGCAGAATTTTTTTCAAAAATGGCTTATTACTTCTAAACTCATTTTGGGAAGGGCTTAAACGATTTGGGACGATTTTCACCGATTTTTCACTAGAACCCTTTGTAAAGGTAAGTTATTCACCCCCATTAATTAGTTTTTTGATCTCTAATCCTTAGAATCACTAGTTTACTAATTTTGGGGAGGGTTTAGCTTGAACTAATTGAATTTTCTGGTGCAAGGGGGATAAATTGGGTAAAACCTTTGGGTTTTAGTTAAAAGTTGATAATTTACTCTTGGATGATGATAATTCACTAAAGTAATCATGAAATTGATAGTTTTATGGTGAATTTATGGTAGGAAAGCCCTAAAATTGAGGGAATGGTCATGAAATTGGCCTTGGGGTTTGGGATTAGGCTACAATCCTTGATATTGTAGGTCATTTGATTGATTATGTGTTATGTTCCTTTTTTTTGTACCACAATCAAGTTGAGGTAGCAAGGAAAGGAAAAGCTAAAGTTCGTTAGAAAATCTTTGATACGTAATTTTGGAATCGTTGGGGGTTGCACCACATAATAAGGGACCAGGTTCCTCAAAGTCAATCACAGGCAATTAAACAATAGAGTGCAGAAAAACTAAAGGCAGTGTAGAAAAGAAATAACAACAAAATTTAACGTGGAACCCTCCTTTCTCATGGGAGGAAAAACCACGACTTGCCCTCACAAGCACCAAAGAAATCCATTATAATCAACCTCTTGATTATAGAACAAATTTCAACCTAACTCTAGGATTCTTTCACTTGTAATAACTCTACTAGAAGACCATCTTGGCAACTCTACCAAGGACCCTCTACACTGATTAACTCTAATCAGTATCAAACTTTGACAACTCTACCTAATCACTCTCGAGCATAAACAAAACAAGACATTACTCTTATAGCATGAGTAATTCTATTACAAATCAGCACTCAATAGCACTCACTCACTCTTTAAGCATACTACAAAGATAAGAACATGAACAATCTTGAAATGGAGTTTTTGCTGCCACTCTTCACACTTTAGATTTGAGTAAAACCTATTTAATGAAGAAGTATATTTTTCCTTTTATAAATGAGTAATTATTAGGGATGAACTATCATTGGACTTGTTGCCCTATTTAGTACAAGCAGCACCTGCAAGTTTGTTACACAAGAAGACAAAACTGTGCAGACACGCATGCCAGTTGTACTGTACCATGCAAATTCAGGGACCTGGTCCCTTGAAGTTAGCTGCTTATCATCAAAACTACATATAACAATTTTCCCTTTTTTGATGATGAAAAACCAACCATACAACTTTGAGAACATCCATTACATTTAATGATACAATTCAAATGGGCGTCAATATTTTTTATCACGCAACTCGAGTCCAACATAAAAAGGTCTAAGACATGGTCGCCCTAAGGATCCAAGATTATGGTTGGAGGACCGTCTTTAAGCTCCTAATTAAACAAGGTCATGTTTGAAAGATAGCTTGGAGCCAAGGAAAGCCATGACACAAGAAATAAAGAGAGCCCTTGTGGGTTATTTCCAAAATAGCCACTTTTGGGTTATTTTTGTAATAGGCTATTTATACAAAGACAATACTATAAATAGATTCATTAGACATTTCATTTTATAAATTATTGATGATTAATGAATGTAAACACTTTTGAAAGTGTGAGACAAACTTGAATTAGCTTATGGCAAGCTTGGATTAGCTTGTGTTGATACCTTATTTAGAAACGTGGGTTGCTCAGGAATCCAATTCCCTTGAGGTCTACGTAGGAGTTAGGAGCTCGTGGTAATATTAAGGAAGGTCGTGGGATTTGATACATCTTTTTGTTGTCCTTTTTCTTATCATTTGTGTCTATCTATCTATCTATCTATCTATCTATCTATCTATCTGTCTGTCTGTCTATCTATTTATCTATCTATCTATCTATCCCTTTTATCTTTTACGTGTTTATCTCATTTTCCATTATCTTCCCCTCATTTTGTATGTGTTTTCCACTTTCGTATTTTAGTTTATATCATTTGGTATCAGATCCGAACTTGATTTTGTTCCTTATCTTGGGTTTACTATCTTGAAAATCCACTAAAAAGAAGTGTCAAAATTAAAAATCCCCCCCCAAAAAGTACTTTTCATGTTTTTAGCCCTTGGTCAAAATTTGAGTTTTTGATTTTTGTGTTCTTCTTGTGTTTCTAGTATTAGATTTGTGTTCTCTAACACTATAGGATTCTAGGGTTCAAATTTGAGCTTAATCGGAGTCCATTTGAGTGAGATACCATTGTTGAGAGCTTGAACTTGATTGGTTGTGAATTTGGACAAAATGACTTGTGGTATGTACATATAAGGTTTAAAATAGCCTCGGGTCAAAATTTCATCGCGTTTCGATCATTGGTTTAAGAGTTAGAGGTTTTTAAATTCTTGGTGTTCTTGAGAAACATTCAAATCTTCATCTTGAATTCTTATCAAAATATGGTGTTTGATTCAAAAAAAGGGAAGAAAAATGGTTAAAAGGTGTTTGTACAAAGGCATCTAAGAAAATCCTAAGGATACTTCATAAGAAAGTACAAAGAGGGGACCATTGGAAGGGAAATTTTGGCCAAACACAAAGGGAGTGGCGGGCCACTTGCTCCCTATCTGCGCCCAAGGTACACCAGGTCTGCCCTTGATCTGTGGCCACACCTCAAGGTAGTAATGAAGGGCTAAGTTGCGCCCAAGATGCCTTGCCCCTGCATCCCAACTTGTAATACCTCGCATTTTTGGGCTAGTCTTTGAACCGTCATTCCTGCGTGTATAAGCTATTATCTAAATGATTCCCATGAAAATATGAGTTTCATGATCTTTATACTCATGTTTAATTTGCTTTTGAGGTGAAAAATTATCATAAGAATCACTTAGAACAAAGTTGAGCTTAGAGCCTTTGATTCGTCCAAAGTTTGGCATTCGATTCTACAAGAGTCTACTTTAAATGTGTATAACTTTTTATATACGTATAATTTTTCATCTTAATACCCACCAAATTGTACATAATTGAATTATCTTTCCAACGATACCAATTTTGCCGAAATTCGATACCCGAGAAAAAAGTTATGGTATTTTCCGTGTGAGGAAGTAAGAGAACACGATAGCGATGCGACGTGTCGGCCTGCGCATTACAGAACTATTTCACACGCTAATTCAGTTTTTAAAGGGTCTAGGGGCACTTTGGGTCACTTTCCCTCACCCAAATCTGCCTGTAACACTTAATTTCAGCCCCCAAAAGTAATATACACTCAATTATTCATCTTTTCTCTCAAAGAAAAAAATCCTAGCCTCCTCAAGAACACCAAGAACTTCATCAATTTTTCTTTAAGAAAAGCAAGAACTCAAGTTTTCTAATTCGAGAATGCTTTCAAGATTGTGTTTCTCCTTCAAGATTAAAACTTTAAGGTATGTGGGAGTTCATCCATAGGTCCTCTTTCACCCATGGAGCCCAAAAACTCTTTTTTTTAATTAAAGAATAAATTTTCCATTATTATGGTATTTTGTATGTTCAAGAAAGATTGAATTTCATATTTTCATGATGGTTTTAATTCAAATAAGTCCATATGTGATTCCATGTAAGATTTTAAATTCCTCATGCTATGAATTTGAAATTCCCATGCTTTATTCAAGTAAATTCCATGATAGATCCTAAATTTATGATGTTTTAACAGAACTCAGTGTACTCAGTCCATTTCAGAACTCAGTAGTATTTAGTTAGTTAACATAATTTAGTAGTACTTCGTCAGTTAGCTAAACCCAGTAAACTCGGTTCAGTTCAGTTAGATAGTACGATTAGTAACAGTTCAGTCAAGCCTAATGCAGTCTAGAAATCAGTTCAGTGTCTATTCAGTTGGGAGTAGGAATCAACACCAAGCAAACCAAGGAATGGGGGTATTCCTGCCAGTATAGGGTTTGACCCTTAGTAGCAATCCCTGTATTACAGAACTAAGTAGACAGCGTAGGTTGAGATATCTTCCTGCCAGACAAGGGTTGATACATCTCATATAAGTTTTTCTGCCAGCGAGGGTTGACGAAAGTGCTTCCTGTCAGAGAGGGTTAACTCATAGATTGTCTTTACTCGTGGCACGGTACTAACACCCTTCCAACTAGGGTTACAGGTTGGACCTCAATCCATTCGGAGAGGGGCATGTCGATTAAATGACTACCTCCCACAGTTTTAGTTTCAGACACAGTATAGAACTCAGTTCAGTTCTATAGAATCAGGACTGTCAGATACAGTCTCCTAGCTCAGTATAGAACTTAGTTCAGTTCAACAAAATTAGGACTGTCAGAAATAGTCACCCAGCTATCAGTAATACAATTATCATAAATATCATATATCAGTCACTCAGTTATCAGAACTCAGTATTTAGTTCCAGTATGAGTCTCAGTTACAATCTCAATTACAGTCTTAGTTACCATCTTAGTCCCAGTCCCAGTTCAACAATCAAATCAGTAACTCAGTTCAATTTCAGATTTGCTTGACCATAGCATGCAGTTATTAGTTATTCAGTTATTAATATTTTAGTACCTCAGTTGACAGATTATTTTAGAATTATGTTATATGCTTGGTCTTGCATTCTCAAATAATACAGTTTTCACGAATTCATACTCAGTTATCCCATGTTACTCAGTCAGTCCTTATCTCATATGCATAATACTCTACAATTTCAGTCCTGTTATTCAAAATAAGTACAGTTCAGTCTTACAGGCCCAGTATTTAGCTATTAGAGATTCAGTTAATATGATAAGTTAGTATGTTTATGCATTCGTTCTCGGTGTAATTGTATATTCAGATCCTCAGTTTATGTCAGTCTCCATCACGTATTTTTAGATCCAGTATTCATATAGTATCCATGTCTTATCATATTCCAACTTCAGTTATACTTAATCATTAAAGAAAGTTTACACAAATGAAGTGTAGAGATTCACCATCTTATCAGAGAATGTCTGTCACTCATGCTTTAAGATATTTCAGTTTTCAGTTTATTCCATCCTATTGGTGAGTCTACTTATACTTGGCGTGCATGTTTTACGATTACCTATGAAATTAGTTTTACTAATTGCATTCACCCCTGCATGCTCAGTACATTCCAGAAGTACTGATCCACATATATGTCTATGTGATACATTGTCTCATAATATAGGTATCAATTATAGCCTACGTATCATGATCAGACAGTTGCAGATTTCAGCCAGCAGGTGATGAGTTCTCCTACTTTGGGAACTCCAGACAGTTTTAGTTTATGTACAATTCATTTATTTTCATATGTATTGATTAGTGGTAGTTGGAGGCATTTCCCAGCTATCTATAATCAGTATAGTAGAGGTTTCATAGATGTCAGTCAGTGTCAATCATGTAATTCCAGTTTCATCCTTCAGATTTATCAGATTGTAAAGTTTTATCAGTATTATATCTTTTTTAGATTTTTAGTATAATTATGGTTCCACACAGCAGATAAGCTATTTATTATGTTATAATTCAGTTGCTTAATAGTATGCAGTTTATGAGTTAACTTGGGATCACTTGTGGTTCTAAGCACCATATGAAGACTAGGGGGTAGTCTCGGGTCGTTACAAACTTTGTATCAGAGCACAGAGTTTAAGTGTCCTAAGGTGTTTA
The DNA here is from genome assembly GCA_030864215.1 of Capsicum pubescens. Lineage (NCBI taxonomy): Eukaryota > Viridiplantae > Streptophyta > Magnoliopsida > Solanales > Solanaceae > Capsicum > Capsicum pubescens. The sequence goes on along the minus strand of CM061544.1, from coordinate 256,252,792 downwards.
TGAAGCCGTGTCTAGTAGAGTCTTGCAGAACGGTACGGAGACGTCTGTACTTTTCTTCAAAAGACTACAAGGCATTTAGGAAATATTTCTCTTCTTTCAAGTCTCAGATCGTGCAGTAGAAGTATTATCTAAGAAATTTATGCAGATCCTCATCTTTCTTCATTCATGCTAACTCTGCCTTAGTTTTGAGGCGATAGAAACAGTGAAGCTTAAGTCCTTACAGACAGTGTTTCCTCAGCCAATCCCCACAGACAGTTATGAGATTGTATGTTGGCTCAGAAAGTATCCCATCAGTGCCCTTATGTCCTCTAGTTTGAAATATTTCATTCATGTTTATGAAAATTATGCATTAATCCAAAGTCAGACGTGTATTCAAATTCCTTCTCAGAATTCTATGATAGCATATGATCTAGAGTCAGAATCATGAACCCAGAAGTTTAGCAGTAGTAGAGTTAGGATAGTGTTATCTAGATTGAACAGATTATATATTCATGGGATAGTTGTACCAAAGGTAAACCAGTAGGTTTGAACAGTGCATGCAAGAATTTAAGTTTATTGATTTGAAATTAAGTATGATGGTGTGGATGTGAGTTAGGAGATATGATATTAGAAGTGTATGAAGTAACAGAAGCATATGATGTGTTTAGTAAGGCAAGTATGTGTCTAAGAGAGTTTAAGTATGTGATGATAGAACAAGTAACCCAGTCAAGCTCTCAAATTCTAGTAGTAGTACCAGTATGTGTAGAAGAGCAGTAAGGGAGGATGATTCCCAACCTATTCTTATCTCAGTGCAAAGTTTTTCAGTCATAACGATATCTACTCATGCCTAACATGTCAACTCCCTCATCACAACTCATATTCATGCATTTTATAGAAAAACCATGTACACTTTTAGTTTCTAGTATGAGGAGTTCCAGTTCACTCAGCAGTATAAATCATGTTCCATGAAATCATAAACTCCAAACTCAGATCATGCAGCTCATGTCTCATGTACTCATGTTTTACAGTATGTTCAATTCCAGGTGCTCATGCTACTCCTCTAATGATCAGAGAAATTCAGTTTATGTCATGTATGTCCTCAGTTCAGACCTCTTTGACGAATTCATGTCATTGATACTTTGTTCCTCAGGCCTCAGTTGAGTATCAAAGTTATTCTATCATACTTCAGGTCCTCATGTTCTAACTTTCAGTGACCTCTCCTTATGTCATGATTAGTTAAAATTCTATGTGTTTTTTTCTTGAGCTAGTGCATGAAAGTTTTAAGGATAAAGGCTTAGAGAAAATGAGAAAGATACTTTTGTGGTGGTTTGCCTACAAGTTCGTGTGTGGTTATAAAGATAGGATTGAATATCATGTTGGTGTACAAGTGGAATGTATAGTTGAGTATAAGCTTTTAGAATAATTCAGTCCGTATAACCAGTAATCCAATCTAGCAGTCAGACAGACAAGTTCCTATGATTTTCCATCTTTCCTATTCATGAGGTAATTCATTCACGACCATGCAAGTCGTAAATTCAGTTCAGTTCATGCCCCATGCATCAGTTTCAGATCTCAGATATTCAGTCATGATTCAGTCCATAAGTTTCCCATGCATCATCTCAGTCTTTCCTTATATCTCAACCAAGTCAGTACTATTCGGGGAACGAAGTATCCCAAGGGGGAGATGTATTGTAATACCCCGAGTATTTATGTCCTATACCTTTCATTTTTATTCACAAAATAGGATCCAACTTGAAGTAATAGTTACTCATCAGTTGACTCTCTCATTTCTATCTCAGCCTTATAATCATTCTCATATCAGTGCATGTATTTACGAAATCAGTTCAGTTCATGCATCATGTTTCAGAATTAGTTATGCAATCATGTTCCAAGTCAATCATGTTCAGAATATGATCTTAGTTACCTTCGTACATTACTCTCAGTCTAACCATTCTCATTCGAGGACGAATGTTCCCAAGGGGAAGATAATTTAACACCCCGCATTTTTGGGCTAGTCTTTGAACCGTTGTTCCTACGTGTATAAGCTATTATCTAAATGATTCTCATGAAAATATGAGTTTCATGATATTTATCCTTATTTTTTATTTTCTTTTGAGGTGAAAAATTGTCATAAGAATCACTTAGAACAAAGTTGAGCTTAGAGCCTTTGATTCGCCTAAAGTTTGGCATTTGATTCTACAAGGGTCTAATTTAAACATGTATAACTTTTTATATACGTAGAATTTTGCAGATTAAGACCTACCAAATTGTATATAATTGAATTATCTTTCGAACGATACCAATTTATCCAAAATACGATACCCGAGAAAAGAGTAATAGCATTTTCCGTGTGAGGCAGTAAGCCGACGCGTCAGCCTGCGCATTACGGAACTGTTTCACAAGCTAATTCAGTTTTTAAAGGATCTAGGGGCACTTTGGTCACTTCACATCATCCAAATCCACCCATAACACTTAATTTCATCCCCCAAAAGCAATATACACTCAATTATTCATCTTTTCTCTCAAAGAAAAAAACCCTAGCCTCCTCAAGAACACCAAGAACTTCATCATTTTTTCTTCAAGAAAAAAAAGAACTCAAGTTTCCTTATTCAAGAATGTTTTTAAGATTGTGTTTATCCTTCAAGATTAAAACTTTAAGGTATGTGGGAGTTCATCCGCAAGTCCTCTTTCACCCATGGATCTCAAAAACTCTTTTCTTTTAATTAAAGAATAAATTTTCCATTATTATGGTATTTTGTATGTTCAAGAAAGATTGAATTTCATGTTTTCATGATGGTTTAAATTCAAATCAGCCCATGTGTGATTCCATGCAAGATTTTAAATTTCTCATGCTATGAATTTGAAATTCCCATGCTTTATTCAAGTAAATTCCATGATAGATCCTAAATTCATGATGTTTAGCAGTATTCTTATGTTTTAAATTCATGCTTTACATATGTTTGATGAAATTTCCATATCATGTTAAGTCAATTTCAAGATGAATCCCCAAGTTATGAATTTATTCATGTAACTATATTGTTGCCTCATGTTTAACACATTCTTATGTTCAAGCTATGAACTTTACATGTTTTGATGAAACACCCATGTCCTATTCCAAGCGAATTACATGTGAATTCCCCAATTCATGATTTTAGTTATGTAATCATGCTATACTTCTATGTTTAAGATATTCCCATGTCCAAGTTCATGATCATGACATGTTATCATGTGGTTCCATTTATGTACAAGTTCATGCCTCTCAAGTGTTTGACAAAAAGTCTAAATGAAAGCATTGTTAACAAGCTACTATTGTTATGCTATTATGATCATGCCATGTTTTACTTTCAATGCTTTCGAGTCCTGGGGGTATTTGATACCCGAAAATCTAGTTGATTACCTAGAGCTACAGTAGTTACAGAATAGTCTCAGTAGTGTCACAAATAGTAGTACTCAGTCTAGTTCAGTCAGTTAACAGAATTCAGTGAACTTAGTCCAGTTCAGTCAATTAACATAACTCAGTGTACTCAGTCAGTTCCAGAACTCAGTAGTATTCAGTTAGTTAATAAAATTCAGTAGTACTCCATCAGTTAGCAGAACCCAGTGAACTCGGTTCAGTTCAGTTAGACAGTACGATCAGTAACAGTTCAGTCAAGCCTAGTGCAGTCTAGAAATCAGTTTAGTGTCTATTTAGTTGGGAGTAGGAATCAGCACTGAGCAAACCAAGGGATGAGGGCATTCCTGCCCGTATAGGGTTTGATCCTTAGTAGCAATCCCTACGTTACAGAACTACATTGCCAGCGTAGGTTGAGATATCTTCCTGCCAGACTAGGATTGATACATCTCATATGAGTTTTCCTGCCAGCAAGGGTTGATGAAAGTGCTTCCTATCAGAGAGGGTTAACTAACAACTTGTCTTTACCCGTGGCATGGTACTGATACCCTTTCAACTCAGGTTACAGGTTGGACCCCAATCCATTCGGAGAGGGGCATATCGATTAAATAACTACATCTCACAGTTTTAGTTTTAGACTCAGTATAGAACTCAGTTCAGTTCTACAGAATCAGGACTGTCAGATACAGTTACCCAGCTCAGTATAGAACTTAGTTTAGTTCTACAGAATTAGGACTGTCAGAAACAGTCACCCAGTTATCAGTAATACAGTTATCAGAAATTTCAGCTATCAGTCACTCAGTTATCAGAACTCAGTATTCAGTTCCAGTATAAGTCTCAGTTACAGTCTCAATTATAGTCTCAGTTACCATCTTAGTTATAGTCTCAGTCCCAGTCCCAGTCCCAGTTCAGCAATCAAATCAGTAACTCAGTTCAGTTTTAAGTTTGCTTGACCATAGCATGCAGTTATCAGTTATTCAGTTATTAGTATTTCAGTACCTCAGTTGATGGATTATTTCAGAATCATGTTATATGTTTGGTATTGTATTCTCAAATAATATAGTTTTCACGAATTCATGCTCAGTTATCTCATGTTACTTAATCAGCCCTTATCTCATAGGCATAATACTCTATAGTTTCAGTCTCGTTATTCAGAATAAGTACAGTTCAGTCTTACATGCCCAGTATTCAGCTATCAGACATTTAGTTAATCAGATAAGTTTGTATGTTTATGCACTCGTGATCAGTGTGATTGTATATTCAGATCCTCAATTTATGTCAGTCTTTATCACATAGTTTCAGACCAAGTATTCATACAGTATTCATGTCTTATCATATTCTAGCTTCAGTTATACTTATATCATTAAAGCAAGTTTACAGAAACTAAGTATAGAGATTCACCATCTTATCAGAGAATGTTTGTCACTCATGCTTTAAGATATTTCAGTTTTCAGTTTATTCCAGCCCATTGGTGAGTCTACTTACACTTAGCATGCATGTTTTATGATTACGTATGAAATCATTTTTACTTATTGCATTGACCCCTGCATACTCAGTACATTCCAGAAGTACTGATCCACATATATGTCTATGTGATACATTGTCTCATAATGTAGGTATTAGTTATAGCCTACGCATCATGATCAGACAGTTGTAGATTTCAGCCAACAGGTGATGAGTTCTCCTACTTCGAGAACTCTAGACATTTTTAGTTTATGTACAATTTATTTATTTTCATGTGTATTGATTAGTGGTAGTTGGAGGCATATCCCAACTATCCATAGTTAGTATAGTAGAGGCTTCATAGATGTCAATCAGAGTCAGTCATGTAATTCTAGTTTCATTCTTCAGGTTTATCAGATTGTAAAGTTTTATCCGTATTGTATCTATTTTAGATTTTCAATATGATTATGTTTTCGCACAGCAGAAAAGCTATTTATTATGCTATAATTCAGTTGCTTAATAGTATGCCAGTTCATGGGTTATCTTAGGATCACTTGTAGTTCCAAGCACCGCGTGACGACTAGGGGGTAGTCTCGGATCATTACACAACTACTGGAGCAGGCTGCCCCAACGCAGATCACCCATACCCAACACAAATCACCTCCTTTTGATGTGAATCAACTTCAACAACACTAATCTAAGTTTATCAAAACTTCCCAACATCAATTCAACTTCTAAAACACCTCTCAACACTCTAAAAACTCCATTACTCAAGGTGTAATTCTTAGTTTCAGTTTCTTGATTCTTAAATATTTTCTTTGATTCTTAAACTACTCATCAACTAGTAACTCATCTCATCAACTAGTAACTCATCTACTAAGATAATTGATTAGTTCTTAAGTCTTTTTTTGGCGTCCTACTTTTCTTTCAATCTTTTTCTCATTTGAATTCGTTGTTAATTCTTGACTTAAGACCGTATATATTTCGTTTCTTTGAGTCATTTCAAACAAGGATCTATTTTGACCTCAATCCATAATTGGTACCAAGAAATCTCATTAAAGTACAAACAATCTATCAATGTTTGCGATGCTAATTGAGTAACAAACTAAGGTGTGAACCTTGAGAGCTTGTGAGGTTTATTTCTTAACTTTAACTTGTTTGTTGTTTTTGTTTGTGTTTAGTATTTCTTTGTTAGGTATTATGGCATCGGGAAAGGTAACCATAGAAGCTATAATGGAGGCTATATTGAGTGTGAAACAAGATGCTAATACTATGAATAGATGATTGGATAACATGATAGATCATCTAAGATTCTCTAACTCCACCCTTCACTGTCTACCAAACTTTTAAGTTTCCTTCAATGGACATGCTCCTAATGAACTACAAGGTAATCAAACTAACTCTTGCACTCTAGTAAATGAGGCTAGTATCCAACTAAGTGTGAAAGATAGTTTATCTTTAAGTGAGCCTAATATCTCTTTACTTTATGATGATAATGTACAACTTGAGAGTGTGGATACACTAGCTGATCCTAATGATGACAAAATTGACTCTTCTAGCAAGATCGATTAGTGTCCACCTAGTGTTGAAGCCATTGTGACAAGTGATAGTATATTGTCTTGTGAAAGTCATGAGGACCAAATTTTGTGTGAACCTAGCCCACCACATGGGGATGTTTGTGAAGTGTTTAAAGGACCTCAAGTGAATGGTGATGTTTAACATTTTAGTCGATTGAATAGGAGTGACCCTCTAATTGCCTTTGTAGATGATCATGCTAGTATAGAGGGTATAAATGATTGTATTGGAGGTAATCTTGGGGGGGAAGCAGTGTTTCCTCAACCCATGTTCATGGACACTCTACCCATTTGATCCCGGTGATTATTTAAAATGTGGTAGTTCTTATCCACACTACTTGGTGCTTGGTCAAGATGACAAGCAAACCATGGTAGAGGTTGTTAACTTCATACCTATGATGGAGAGTCTTTCTTGAATATTTTTAATCTACTTGAAGGACCAAAGTTAGGTAAGGGAAGGATCTCCAACAAATATGAGTGTTATAGAAGGGTTATGACCTTATTGAGACTTGGAATCTATGTGAGCCTTCATGAGCGGTTAATTGATTACCATGGTTCCTTTAGCATACCCCTTTGTACAAATCTCTTGAATGACCAAGTAGCTTCTGTAATATGGGGTTACACAACCTTGATTGATCATTTTGATGCTTGGTTATATCTTAAGTGTGTATAACCTTGGCATGATTCTATGATTGATTGTGCTAACTCTAACCCTTATTCCATGAGGATATTGTGTTTGTTTTTCCTTTCTTTGGTTTTTCCAGATTTAGATTCGAGATCGAATCTTTTTCAAGAAGGGGAGAGTGATACAAGTCAAATGGGCGTCAATGTTTTTTATCACTCAACTCGAGTCCAACATAAAGAGGTCCAAGACATAGTCTCCCTAAGGATCCAAGATTATGGTTGGAGGACCGTGTTCGAGCTCCTAATTAAACAATAGCATGTTGGAAAGATAGATTGGGGCCGAGGAAAGCCATGACACAAGGAATATAGAGATCCCTTATGGGTTATTTCTAAAATAACCACTTTTGGGATATTTTTGTAATAGGCTATTTATGCAAAGACAATACTATAAATAGATGCCTTAGACATTTCATTTGATATATTATTGATGATTAATGAATGTAAACACTTTTGAAAGTGTGAGACAAGCTTGGATTAGCTTGTGTTGATACTTTGTTTAGAAACGTGGGTTGCTCGGGAATCCAATTCCCTTAAGATCTACATAGGAGTTAGGTGCTCGTAGTAATATTAAGGAAGGTCGTGGGATTTGATACATCTTTCGGTTGTCCTTTTTCTTATCATTTGTGTCTATCTATCTATCTATCTATCTATCTTTCTATCTATTTTGTCTTTTACATGTTTATCTCATTTTCCATTATTTTCTCCTCGTTTTTGTGTGTTTTTTGCTTTTATATTTTGGTTTTGTGTCATTTAATTAGTGTGCTTACCACATTGAAGATGAATGTTACCCCTATCATCATGCTTCCACCATCATGCAACATAGGGACCTGATCCCTTGTTGTCGTTTGTAGCAAAAACTCTTGTTTACTTTCCCCTGTCGTTGTGCTTATCATTCAATTAGCACATCACTTCCTCCCCCTACCAAAATGGTTTCCCTCTTTTATTAACATTAAGAACATCATATATTTCCTCCAATTATCATGTAATTCACGTTCACCTGGTACCTGGTCCCTGCAATATGTACTTAGTATTCCCCTTTTGGCATCATTGAAAAGTGAAAATAGTAAACCAAGAGTAAATTAAGTACAAATAAGTTAACTCATGGCCATTGGGGAAACACTAACATAAAGAATAACTTTGCAGTTTAAAGGAAACAAATATAATACATAAAGCAAAGATTCTGTAACGCCCAGATGAACCGAAATGCTACACGGTGCTCATGACCCCGAGGGACCACAAGCTAACCATGAATGATATCTGTACCTGTATGCTGCAAATTATGACATAATAATGTAGAATACGTAAAACTGTAAGGACATAAGGTTTAACTAAATAAAACAATGTTTGAAAATCATAACGTCTATGTGGTTGAAAATACCCAAAATAACTCAATCTGAAAGCTAAGTCTGAACGTAAATTTGAACATAAATCTGAAATCCTCTAAACTATCTGAGTAAGGAGTTGAAGGAACATGTCTCCAACTAACTCCATAAAACTGAACTGAAGAAATAAATAAATATATCAAATCATATTATCCTTGAATCAATGAGGACTCACTGTGTCTCTGCGACTGGAATGCTACCGCTACTGCTGGGATGGAGCTCGTGTCTCGGAACCTACGGTGTAACATGAAAAGAAAGAACCATAGCGCAAACGCGTCAGTACAACTGGAGTACTGAGTATACGAGGAAGGTAGGCTGAACGTAAAGGGTTTCATGCATGAACAACACTGACTGACTAATATGAACGTGGGAGTGCAAACATACACATATAGAAACTGGGACCGTGAGCGTGATAGCAAGACCTGTAAGCTAATAGATGGTTTACTGATAACTGTCATGATTGATACTGCAAGCTGATAACATGGACGACTGTATCTGACAGTCCTGTATATACTGAAATCTGAAGAACGCCCTGAGTTCTTTTACTGAGACTGCTACTGAAACTGTGGGAGGTGGTGTTTAACCTACATGCCCCATGTATGCCATTATGGCTAAGATGGGGTCCAATCTCTGCCCTGACTCGAGGGGTGTCAAAACCGTGCCACGGGTAAGGACAGCTTGTGAGTAACCCTTATCTGGCAGGTACTCAATTAGAACGGTGGGAACCCTAAACTGACAAATTAAACCACCTCATCAACCCTAATCTAACAGGTTAAGATATCTCAACCTACGCTGGCTATGTAGTTTTGGAACACAAGGACTGCTTCTAAGAATCACACCCTGAACTGGCGGGTGAGTTCCCATCCTTGGGTTCACTCGGTGCTAACCTCTACTCCCGTCTGGAGGGACTGGACATAAATAACTGACTATACATGACTTAACCTTATTGAATTCCATTGACTGGCAGTATGTTACTGATATCTGACAACTGACTGAGATCATGAGGTTTTCCTGAGTCACATGACTGACTAAAGTCTATAGAATCATAGCTTGAGTTCAGATATCGTGAAACATGACATGGCTCTAGGCACACAGCTATAGTTTTCGAATACGAATACCCCCAGGACTCGATAGGAGGAAACTGACACACATGATATGACTTGATCACAAGATTTGAGTCCACAATTCAGAATATCATAAGCAGGGAATAGTATACTTCATGTATTTATTCAATATTTCAAACATGATAGGAAGAGCAGGGATATATTTTGTGTACATAATTTATATATCCATTATCATACATGCTTTATAACACAACAATAACAACATATAATTTGCATGGAAATTCATATTGGAGTGTATGGCTAACATGAACGTGTTATTTAGATATCATGAAATCATGTAAATATGAAGTTCTAACATACTAGGCATTTTGTCGAACACCTTACATGCATTCTTTAAGGAATAGGTGGATTTCATACTTGCATTCTATCAATCCACCTAAAGATCATGTTTTTCAACTAACAACATAACTTTTATGAGATATACAGTCACGATACTATTATATAGCAAAACAAACAAGCATCAACATGGGTATGATCATATCATCACAACCAACCAAGCTTTTGTATTTTAAAGATTGATTCTTGAACTCCACGGAAGAAAGGAATCCATGAATGAACACTATGCATACCTTGGAAGGGAGGTTCTTGATGATTGACGGAGGAATTTTCTTGAAATTTGATCTTCAAGCTTGATTGTGCAACCCTAGTTGTTTTTCTCCTATGGTGCTCTTCGATAATGAGTTTTTAGATGTTAATAGGGTTTTAATATGTTTAAAAGCTATAAATTTCGTGAGGTTAGGTTTAGGGACATGTAAGGATTGTTAAAAGGCTTAACTACCCTCAAAATAACTCAAAAACTAAGTGTTTTCGTGGCTGAAATCATACATAGGCGCCGCATATGATATCGCCTATATCTATGTAGGCGCCGCATATGATATCGCCAATGATTTACATAGGCACCGCATATGATATCTCCTATGATTTACATAGGAACCACATATGATATCTCCTATGCTTTCCAGTGGCCATGTGCGATTGGTTAGGCGACGCCTTCTACTTTGAAAGGCCATAACTCCTTGCTCGGGTGTCAGATTTTGATGAAATTAGTATCATTGGAAATCTAATTTGATTCTCTAAAATTTGTTGGGTTAAAATATTCCAAAATGTCACATATAAATCACGTTAGTCTTGTTCAAAGATGACCCTTGCAAAATCAAACAATAAGACTTGATGGATTCAAAAACTCTTAGCTTGTATCACTCTAAGTGACTCATATGAGCATGCTTAAGACATCGCGAGCTATCCTATTGATAGGATATTCATTGTAAGTCCTGCACTAAAATGCTACTCACAGGTTAGGAGGTTTCATACGTAGGAAAACTTATTTACTTCCTAGCTTAGAAACATGCGGGGTATTACAATATCTCCCCCTTGTGAACATTCGTCCTCGAATGAGAATTTACTGAGAGGGGATACAAGATAATAGAACCTGAACTGAACATGAAGAACTGTAACTTGATCTCATGACTGACATGCTAAACATACTGAACTCGTGCATATCTGATGCACGGACAACTGATACATGAATGTAAGACTGAGTATGCAACGGTTAATAGGTACCAAGTTTATACTGGAAATATAAACATGAAACTGAATAAGCTTAAGGAGAACTGTTACCTTGAGTTGTATCCGAATTGGCGAGGAAGAGGTGAGGATATTTGGTACGCAGATCTGCTTCTGCTTCCCAAGTAGCTCCCTCATGAGACTGATTTCGCCAAAGAACCTTGACTAGATGGACTTCTTTGTTCCTCAATCTACGAGTCTGATAATCTAAGATTTCGACTGGAATCTCTTGATAAGAGAGGCTGTTCTAAATGTTGATGCTCTGAATAGGAACAACAACTACTGGGTCACCTATGCATTTCTTGAGCAAAGAGACATGGAAGACTGGATGGACTGAGGCTAGATCTTAAGGCAACTCAAGCTTATAAGCTACCTTGCCGAAGTGACAAAGAATTCTGAAGGGACCGATATACCGGGGACTGAGTTTCCCTTTCTTGCCGAACCTCTTTACTTCCTTCATGGTAGAGATCTTAAGATAGACATAGTCATTGACCTCGAACTCGAGATCCTTTCTACGAATATCTGCATAGGACTTTTGTCGGCTCTGAGCAGCCCTGAGTCTCTCTCTGATCAACTGAACTTTCTCTAAGGCGTAGAATACTAAGTTAGTACCTATAACTGAGCCTCACTAACTTCGAACCAACCAATCAGACACCTACATCTCCTACCATAGAGAGCTTCGAATGGAGCCATCTGAATACTAGAATGATATCTATTGTTGTATGCAAACTCAATCAAAGGCAAGTGGTCATCCCAACTTTCCTTGAAGTCAATTGCATACGCCCTTAGAATATCTTTAAGAATATGAATGGTCCTCTCTGCTTGACCATCTGTTTGAGGATGAAACACTATGCTGAGATAGACTTGGGTACCGAGACCCTTTTGGAATGCTTTCCAAAAGTGAGAGGTGAACTGGGTACCTCTGTCTGAGATGATAGATAGTGGAACACCATGTAACCTGACTAACTCCCTGATATAGAGTTTGACATAATCCTTGGCGGGATAAGAAGTACGAACAAGAAGGAAATGAGCTGACTTGGTCATTCTATCTGTAATGACCCAGACTGAATCATGTTGATGACGAGTTCTAGGAAAACCCATCACGAAGTCCATGTTCACTTCTTCCCACTTCTAAGTAGGAATGGTGAATTCTTGCATGGAACCACTACGTTTCTGATGCTCTATCTTAACCTGCTGATATATAGAGCACTTAACCACAAACTCTGCAACATCTCTCTTCATCCCACTCCACCAATAGATCTCCCACATGTCGTGGTACATCTTAGTGGTCTATGGATGAATAGAGTATCACGCACCATGAGCTTCTGCAAGAATTAGCTGCCTCAATTCATCTACACCTGGAACACATAGACGACCCTAACAACGAAGAACACCATCTCCCCCTTAGTTGAAAACCTCGACTTTCTGATTCTGAACTGACTCTTTGAGCTTGACAAGGCTAGGATCCCTGTCTTGCTTCTCTTTCACCTCAGAAACTAGAGATGACTCTGAACCACTGTGAACACATACACCACCCTCTGAAGAATCGACTAAGCGAATGCCTAGTCTGACAAGCTGATGGATCTCCTAAGCTATATTTTTCTTGCTACCCTCAACGTGAGAAATACTACCCATGGGGAGTCTACTGAGAGCGTCGGCCACAATATTGGCCTTGCCCAGATGATAAAGAACACTCATGTCGTAATCCTTCAAGAGCTCTAACCACCTTCTCTGACGAAGATTGAGATCTTTCTAGGAAAAGACATACTGGAGGCTTTTATGGTCTATGAAGACGCTACATGAACTCCATAGAGATAATTCCTCCAAATCTTCAAGGCAAAAACTACAACTGCCAACTAAAGATCATGAGTAGGATAATTCTGCTCATGTGGCTTTAACTGTCTGGAGGCGTAGGCTATGACCTTACCATGCTGCATCTGGACACAACCTAAACCCACTCTGGATGCATCACAATAGACTACAAAACTATCTGAACCATCTAGAAGAGCTAGAACTGGAGCTGAGGTGAGTCGAGTCTTCAACTCTTGAAAGCTCTTCTCGCATGAATCTGACCACTGAAACTTAATCTTCTTCTGAGTCAATATAGACATGGGAGATGCAATAGAAGAAAATCTCTCGACAAACCATACGTAATATCCAGCCAAACCCAAGAAACTCCTGATATCTGATGCAGATACGGGTCTGGGCCAGTTTCTTACTACCTCGATTTTCTGAGGATCTACTCTAATGCCATCACCAGAAATAATATGGCCAAGGAATGCTACTGATCTTAGCTAAAATTCGCACTTGCTGAACTTAGCGAATAACTGGTGATCCCTGAGAGTCTGAAGAACAATCCTGAGATTGTCTGCATGATCACGCTCTGTGCGAGAATAGGCCAGAATATCATCTATAAAGACTATGACAAACATGTTCAAGTACTGCTTGAACACACGGTTCATCAAATCTATGAAAGCTGCAGGGTCATTGGTAAGACTAATGACATGACTAAAAATTCGAAGTGACCATACCGAGTATGGAAAGTTGTCTTTGGAATGTCACATTCTCTAACTCTGAGCTGATGATAGCCTGATTTGAGGTCTATCTTGGAGAAGTAACTAGCACCCTGAAGTTGGTCGAATAGATCATCAATCCTGGGAAGAGGATATCTGTTCTTGATTGTGACCTTGTTGAGTTGACGGTAATCAATACACATCCTGAGAGAATCATGTTTCTTGCGCACGAATAATACTGGCGTACCCCATGGGGAAATGCTGGGTCTGATGAATTCCTTATCTAAGAGATCCTTCAACTGATCTTTCAGTTCCTTGAGTTCTGCTGGTGCCATTCTGTATGGCGGAATAGAAATAGGTTGAGTATCCGGAAGAAGGTCTATGCCGAAGTCTATTTCCCTTTCGGGAGGAATGCCTGGAAGATTTTCGGGAAAGACATCTGAGTATTCATTAACAACAGGGACTATTTTGAGACTGGGAGATTCAGAACTGGAATATTTAACATGCACGAGATGATGCACACACCCCTTAGAAATTATTTTCCTTGCCCGAAGGTAGGAAATAAGTTGACCCCTAAATGCTGAAATGCTACCTTTCCACTCTAGGATGGGCTCATTCGGGAACTGAAACTGAACTATCCTGTTTCTGCAGTCGACTGCGGCATAGAAGGAATGAAACCAATCCATGCCGAGAATGACATCAAAATCAGTCATCTCTAACTCAACTAAATTTGTTGACGTGGATTTTGGAGATATCATAACCGGGCAGTTCCTGTATACCTACCGGGCTATGATGGTTTTACCCACTGGGGTAGAGACTGAAAAGGGCTCTGTTAGAATTTTGGGACTGATTCTGAAATCGCCTACTATGTATGGAGTAACAAAAGACAAGGATGCACCTGGGTCTAGCAAAGCATAAACATGAACATGGAAAATCTGTAATGTACCAGTAACGATATCAGGATAATTTTCCTGATCCTATCGGGACTGAAGAGCATAGGGTCTGTTTGGGAGTTGCCCACTGGTAGCACTGGAAATGGCACCCTGCTGGTTCGGGCGACCGGACTGAGCTGCAGAATGATTTTGCTGACCCTGAAGAATTGACTGCGGATACTCCCTAATCCTGTGGCCTGGCTTGCCACAACCAAAACAGACATCACTATCGGCTCTGCAAATGCCCTTGTGGTTCTTACCACAAGTCTGACAAAGGGGATTCGTTCGGGCACTGCTAACACTGCCCTGAGATTTAGAGCCTGGCGCTTTGTCTTTGTTGCCGTCTCTGAACTTAAGCACTAGAGCGCGGGCAGAGGAAGGGGATGGAATGGCTAACTTGGAGAGAAACTGTGAACGGTTTTCTCCATCTGACTTGGGGTGAGCAAAGTTGAAGTTACCTGACCTTGCTCTCTTGTTCTGCCTCTCCCTAGTCTTAACCTTCTTCTCTTCTACTTACTGGGCATGGGTCATGAGTCTGGATAAGGTTATATCACCGATCAGCATCGCAGACCTACACTCATTTACCACGCTATCGTTGACCCCTGACACGAACTTGCTCATCTTAGCCCCATTGTCTGTAACCACATGAGGAGAATACCTGGCTAGCTAAGTAAATCTGAGAGAATACTCCCTAATCGTCATATTCCCCTGCCTGAGGTTGATGAAATCAAGAACTTTGGCTTCCCTCAGCTCTTGGGGAAAGAATCTATCTAAGAAGGCCATGACAAATTCCTACCACTCGATAGGGCCTGCATCATCTAACCTCTCAGACTTTCATTGTTTGTACCAATCATGAGCAACATCCTGTAACTGGTAGGCGGCTAACTCGTCACCCTCAATAGAAGTAAGACCCATGATGTCAATGACCTTCTGGACTTGGTCAATGAACTCCTGAGGGTCCTCATCAGACTTAGACCCTTGGAAAGATGGAGGGTTCATCCGGGTAAAGTCTCGAACCCTAGCTGCTATGGGATTATCCACTGGATTGGCTGGAATGACTGGTAGCCAGCCGTTCATTCTGTGCAGCCACGGACTAAGCAAGTATGGTAAACGCGGCTCTAAACTCCGCATGGGAAACATGTTCGCCCAAAGGATCTTCGGGCTGAGGAGCTGGATGGTTTCTTCTCTTGGGGGCCATGGTCTGTAATAAGAGAAGAATGGATTAGACTGAGAGTTTAACTTGTGATTATGCTCACAAGCATGACCTGAATACTGAAGAAAGGGGACTGTTCCTAAAACATCTTATAGACTCTTGTACATAAATGTGGCGCGCAACACACCCATGTACAAGACTCTACTAGATGCGGCTTTCAGACTTCCTAGGACTCTATTGAACCTTAGGCTCTGATACCAAGTTTGTAACGCCCTGATTTACTGAACCGGAATGCTACACGGTGCTGATGACCCCAAGGGACCACAAGCTAACCCATGACTGATATTTGTACCTGTATACTGCAAATCATGACATAATAATGCGAAATACATAAAACTATAAGGCCATAAGGTTCAACTGAATAAAACCATGTCTGAAAATCATAACATCCATGTGGGTGAAAATACCCAAAACAACTCAATCTGAAAGCTAAGTCTGAACGTAAATCTGAACATAAATCTGAAAGCCTCTAAACTATCTGAGTAAGGAGTTGAAGGAACATGTCTCCAACTAACTCCGTAAAACTAAACTGAAGAAATAAATAAATGTATCAAATCATATTATCCTCGAATCAATAAGGACTCACTGTGTCTTTGCGACTGGAGTGCTACCGCTACTCTGGGCTGGAGATCATGTCTCGAAACCTATGGCGTAACATGAAAAGAAAGCACCATAGCGCAAATGCGTCAGTACAACTGGAGTACTGAGTATACGAGGAAAGTAGACTGAACATAAAGGGTTTCATGCATGAAAGACACTGACTGACTAATATAAACGTGGAAGTGCAAACATACATATATAGAAACTGGGACCGTGAGCGTGATAGTAAGACCTGTAAGCTAATACATGGTTTACTGATAACTGTCATGATTGATACTGCAAGCTGATAACATGGTAGACTGTATCTGATAGTACTGTATATACTGAAATCTGAAGAACGCCTTGAGTTCTTTTACTGAGACTGATACTGAAATTGTGGAAGTTAGTATTTAATCGACATGCCCAATGTATGCCGTTATGGCTAATCTGCCCCAACTCGAAGGGCGTCAATACCGTGCCACGGGTAAGGACAGCTTGTGAGTGACCCTTATCTGGCAGGTACTTAATGAGAATGGTGGTAACCCTAAACTGACAGGTTAAACCACCTCATCAACTCTAATCTGACAGGTTAAGATGTATTAACCTACGTTGGCTACGTAGTTTTGGAACACAAGGACTGCTTCTAAGAATCACACCCTGAACTGGCGGGTGAGTTCCCATCCTTGGGTTCACTCGGTACTAACCTCTATTCCAATCTGGAGGGACTGTACATGAATAACTGACTATACATGACTTAACCTTACTGAATTCCATTGACTGGCGGAATGTTACTGATATCTGACAACTCACTGAGATCATGAGGTTTTCCTGAGTCAAATGACTGACTGAAATCTATGGAATCATAGCTTGAGTTTGGATATCGTGAAACATGACATGGCTCTAGCCACACAGCTATAGTTTTCGGGTACGAATATCCCCAGGACTCGATAGGAGGAAACTGACACACATGACATGACTTGATCGCAAGATTTTAGTCCACAATTAAGAATATCATAAGCAGGGGATAGTATGCTTCATGTATTTATTCAACATTTCAAACACGATAGGAAGAGCAGGGATATATTTTGTGTACATAATTTATATCTCCATTATCATACATGCTTTATAACACAACAATAACAACACATAATATGCATGAAAATTCATATTGGAGTGTATGGCTAACATGAACTTGTTATTTAGATATCATGAAATCATGTAAATATGAAGTTCTAACATGCTAGGCATTTTGTCGAACACCTTGCATGCATTCTTTAAGGCATAGGTGTATTTCATCCTTGTATTCTATCAATCCACCTAAAGATTATGTTTTTCAGCTAAAAACATAACTTTCATGAGATATACAGTCACGATACTATTATATAGCAAAACAAACAAGCATCAACATGGGTATGATCATATCATCACAACCAACCAAGCTTTTGTATTTTAAAGATTGATTCTTGAACTCCACGTAAGAAATGAATCCGTGGATGAACACTACGCATACCTTGGAAGGGAGGTTCTTGATGATTGACGGAGGAATTTCCTTGAAATTTGATCTTCAAGCTTGAATGTGCAACCCTAGTTATTTTTCTCCTATGGTGCCCTTGGATAATGATATTTGAAATGTTAATAGAGTTGTAATATGTTTAGAAGCTATAAATTTCATGAGGTTAGGTTTAGGGACATGTTAGGAGTGTTAAAAGACTTAACAACCCTCAAAATAACTCAAAAACTAAGTGTTTTCGTGGCTGAAATCATACATAGGCTCCGCATATGATATCTCCTATGCTTTACATAGGCGCCGCATATGATATTGCCTATGCTTTCCAGTGGCCATGTGCGATTGGTTAGGCGACGCCTTCTACTTTGAAAGGCCATAACTCCTTGCTCGGGTGTCGTATTTTGATGAAATTGGTATCGTTGGAAAGATAATTCGATTCTCTACAATTTGTCAGGTGTAAATATTCCAAAATATCTCATATCAATCACGTTATTATTGTTTAAAGATTACCTTTGCAAAATCAAACACTAAGACTTGATGGATTCAAAAACTCTTAGCTTGCATCACTCTAAGCGACTCATACGAGCATGCTTAAGACATCGCAAGCTATCCTATCGCTAGGATATTCATTGTAAGTCATGCACTAAAATGCTACTCACAGTATAGGAGGTTTCATATGTAGGAAAACTAATTCACTTCCTTGATTAGAAATGTGCGGGGTATTACAATATCTCCCCCTTGGGAACATTTGTCCTCGAATGAGAATTTACTGAGAGGGGATACAAGACAACAGAACCTGAACTGAACATAAGAAACTGAAACTTGATCTACTGACTGACATGCTTAACATACTGAACTCGTGCATATCTGATGCACGGACGACTAATACATGAATGCATGACTGAGTATGCAACGGTTAATAGGTACCAAGTTTATACTGGAAACATGAATATGAAACTGAATAAGCTTAAGGACAACTGTTACCTTGAGCTTGATCTGAATAGGAAGGGAAGAGGTGAGGATACTTGGTACGCATATCTGTTTCTTCTTCCCAAGTAGCTCCCTCATGAGACTGATTTTGCCAAAGAACCTTGACTAGAGGGACTTCTTTGTTCCTCAATCTACGAGTCTAATAATCTAAGATTTCGACTGGAATCTCTTCATAAGAGAGGCTGTTCTAAATGTCGATGCTCTTAATAGGGACAACAACTGCTGGGTCACCTATGCACTTCTTGAGCAAAGAGACATGGAAGATTGGATGGACTGAGGCTAGATCTGAAGGCAACTCAAGATCATAAGCTACCTTTCCGAAGCGACAGAGAATTCTGAAGGGACCTACATATCGGGGACTGAGTTTCCCTTTCTTGCCGAACCTCTTCACTCCCTTCATAGGAGAGATCTTAAGATAGACATAGTCATTGACCTCAAACTCGAGATCCTTTCTACGAACATCAGCATAGGACTTTTGTTGGCTTTGAGCAGCCCGGAGTCTCTCTATGATCAATTGAACTTTCTCTAAGGCATCGAATAGTAAGTCAGGACCTATGACTGAGGCCTCACTAACTTCGAACCAACCAATCGTAGACCTACATCTCCTACCATAGAGAGCTTTGACTGGAGCCATCTGAATACTAGAATAATAGTTATTGTTGTATGCAAAATCAATCAAAGGCAAGTGGTCATCCCAACTTCCCTTGAAGTCAATTGCACACGCCCTTAGCATATCTTCAAGAGTCTGAATGGTCCTTTCTGCTTGACCATCTGTCTGAGGATAAAACGCTGTGCTGAATGGACTTGGGTACCGAGACCCTTTTTGAATGCTTTCCAAAAGTGAGAGGTGAACTGGGTACCTCTGTCTGAGATGATAGATAGTGGAACACCGTGTAACCTAAATAACTCCCTGATATAGAGTTTGGCATAATCCTCGGTGGGATAAAATGTACGAATAGGAAGGAAATGAGCTGACTTAGTCATTCTATCTATAATGACCCAGACTGAATCATGTTGATAACGAGTTTTAGGCAAACCCATCACGAAGTCCATGTTCACTTTTTCCCACTTCCAAGTAGGAATGGTGAACTTTTGCATGGAACCACTAGGTTTCTGATGTTCTATCTTAACCTGCTGATATGTAGCGCACTTAGCCATAAACTCTGCAACATCTCTCTTCATCCCACTCCACCAATAGATCTCCCATATGTTACGGTACATCTTAGTGGCCTCTGGATGAATAGAGTATCGCGCACCATGCGCTTCTGAAAGAATTCGCTGCCTCAATTCATCTACACCTGGAACACATAGACGACCCTGACAATGAAGAACACCATCTCCTCCTTGGGAGAAAACCTCAACTTTCTGATTCTGAACTGACTCTTTGAGCTTGACAAGGCTAGGATCCCTGTCTTGCTTCTCTTTCACCTCGGAAACTAGAGATGACTATGAACTACTGTGAACACATACACCACCCTCTGAAGAATCGACTAAGAGAACGCCTAGTCTGGCAAGCTGATGGATCTCCTAAGCCATATTTTTCTTGCTACCCTCAACGTGAGAAATACTACCCATGGAGAGTCTACTGAGAGCGTTGGCCACAACATTGTCCTTGCCTGGATGATAAAGAATACTCATATCGTAATCCTTCAAGAGCTCTAACCACCTTCTCTGATAAAGATTGAGATCTTTCTGGGAAAAGACATACTGGAGGATTTTATGGTCTATGAAGACATCTACATGAACTCCATAGATATAATGCCTCCAAATCTTCAAGGGAAAAACTACCGCTGCTAACTCAAGATCATGAGTAGGATAATTCTTCTCATGTAGCTTTAACTTTCTGGAGGCGTAGGCTATGACCTTACCATGCTGCATGAGGACACAACCTAAACCCACTCTAGATGCATCACAATAGACTAAAAAACCGTCTAAACCATCTGGAAGAGCTAGAACTGGAGCTGAGGTGAGTCGAGTCTTCAACTCTTGAAAGCTCTTCTCGCTTGAATCTAACCACTGAAACTTAATCTTCTTCTGAGTCAATCTGGACATGGGAGATGTAATAGAAGAAAATCCCTCGACAAACCGTCTGTAATATCCAGCCAAACCCAAGAAACTCCTGATATCTGATGGAGATACGGGTCTGGGCCAGTTTTTTACTGCCTCAGTTTTCTGAGGATCTACTCTAATGCCATCACCGGAAACAATATGGCCAAGGAATGCTACTGATCTTAGCTAAAATTTGCACTTGCTGAACTTAGAGAATAACTGGTGATCCCTGAGAGTCTGAAGAACAATCCTAAGATGGTCTGCATGATCAGGTTCTGTGCGAGAATAGACCGAAATATCATCTATAAAGACTATGAAAAATATGTCCAAGTACTGCTTGAACACACGGTTCATCAAATCTATGAAAGCTGTAGGGGAATTGGTAAGACCAATGACATGACTAAATATTTGAAGTGACTATACCGAGTACGGAAAGCTGTCTTCGGAATGTCACATTCTCTAACTCTGAACTGATGATAGCCTGATCTGAGGTCTATCTTAGAGAAGTAACTGGCACCCTAAAGTTGGTCGAATTGATCATCAATCCTGGGAAGAGGATATCTATTCTTGACCGTGACCTTGTTGAGTTGACGGTAATCAATACACATCCTGAGAGAACCATCTTTCTTGCGCACGAATAATACTGGCGCACCCCATTGGGAAACGGTGGGTCTGATGAATCCCTTATCTAAGAGATCCTTCAACTGATCTTTCAGTTCCTTGAGTTCTGTTGGTGCCATTCTTTATGGCGGAATAGAAATAGGTTGAGTATCCGGAAGAAGGTCTATGCTGAGTCTATTTACCTTTCGGGAGAAATGCCTGGAAGATCTTTGGGAAAGATATCTGAGTATTCATTAGCAACAGGTACTGTTTTGATACTGGGAGATTCAGAACTGGAATCTTTAACATGCACGAGATGATACACACACCACTTAGAAATCATTTTCCTTTCCCGAAGGTAGAAAACAAGTTGACCCCTGAACGCTGAAATGCTACCCTTCTACTCTAGGACAGGCTCATTCGGGGACTGAAACTGAACTATCCTGTTTCTGCAGTCGACTGTGGCATAGCAGGAATAAAACCAATCTATGCCGAGAATGACATCAAAATCAGTCATCCCTAACTCAACTAAATTTGCTGACATGGATTTCAGAGATATCATAACCAGGAATTTCCTGATTACCCGTCGGGCTATGATGGTTTTATCCACTGGGGGAGAGACTGAAAAGGGCTCTTCTAGAATTTCAGAACTGGTTCCAAAATCGCCTGCTATGTATGGAGTAACAAAAGATAAGGATGCACCTGGGTCTAGCAAAGCATAAACATAAACATGGAAAATTTGTAACGTACCTGTAACGATACCAGGAGAATTTTTCTGATCTTGCCGGGACTGAAGAGCATAGGGTCTGTTAGGGCGTTGCCCACTGGTAGCACTGGAAACGGCACCCTGCTGGTTCGGGCGACTGGGCTGAGATGCAGAATGATTTTGCTGACCCTGAAGAATTGACTGTGGACACTCCCTAATCTTGTGGCCTGGTTGCCACAACCAAAACAGACATCACTACCGGCTCTGCAAATGCCCTTGTGGTTCTTACCACAAGTCTGACAAAGGGGATTCATTCGGGCACTGCTAACACTACCCTGAGATTTAGCGCCTGGCGCTTTGTCTTTGTTGCCGTCTCTGAACTTTGGCACTAGAGCGCTGGCAGAGGAAGGGGCTGGAACGACTGACTTGGAGCAAAACTATGAACGGTTTCCTCCATCTGAGTTGGGGTGAGCAAAGTTGAAGTTACCTGACCTTGCTCTCTTGTTCTGCCTCTCCCTAGTCTTAACCTTCTGTTCTTCTACTTGCTGGGCATGGGTCATGAGTCTGGCTAAGGTCATATCACCGATCATCATCGCAGACCTACACTCATTTACCACGGTATCGTTGACCCCTGACACGAACTTGCTCATCTTAGCCCTATTGTCTGCAACCACATGAGGAGCATACCTAGCTAGCTGAGTAAATCTGAGAGAATACTCCCTAACCATCATATTCCCCTGCCTGAGGTTGATGAACTCAAGAACTTTGGCTTCCCTTAGCTCTTGGGGAAAGAATCTGTCTAAGAAGGTCGTGAAGAATTCCTCTCACTCGATAGGTCCTGCATCATCTAACCTCTCATACTTTCACTGTTTGTACCAATCATGAGCAACATCCTGTAACTGGTAGGCGGCTAACTCAGCACCCTCCATAGAAGTAACACCCATGATGTCAATGACCTTCTAGACTTGGTCAATGAACTCCTGAGGGTCCTCATCTGACTTAGATCCATGGAAAGATGGAGGGTTCATTCGGATGAAGTCCCGAACCCTACCTACTATGGGATTGGCCACTGGATTGGTCGGAATAACTGGTGGTCATTCATTCTGTGCAGCCATGGACTGAGCAAGTGTGGTAAACGCAGCTCTAAACTCCGCATGGGAAACATGTTCGCCTAAAGGATCTTAGGGCTGAGGAGCTAGCTGGTTTCTTCTATTGGGGACCATGGTCTGGAATAAGAGAAGAACGGATTAGACTGAGAGTTTAACTTGTGATTATGCTCACTAGCATGACATGAATACTGAAGAAAGGGGACTGTTCCTAACACATCTTATAGACTCCTATACATAAATGTGGCGCGCAACACACCCATGTACAAGACTCTACTAGATGCGGCTTTCAGACTTCCTAGGACTCTATTGAACCTTAGGCTCTGATACCAAGTTTGCAATGCCCCAATTTGCTAAACCGGAATGCTACACGGTGCTCATGACCCCGAGGGACCACAAGCTAACCCATGACTGATATTTGTACCTGTATACTATAAATCATGACATAATAATGCAGAATATGTAAAGCTATAAGGCCATAAGGTTCAACTGAATAAAACTATGTCTGAAAATCATAACGTCCATGTGGGTGAAAATACCCAAAATAACTCAATCTGAAAGCTAAGTCTGAACATAAATCTGAAAGCCTCTAAACTATCTGAGTAAGGAGTTGAAGGAACATGTCTCCAACTAACTCCATAAAACTAAACTGAAGAAATAAATAAATGTATCAAATTATATTATCCTCGAATCAATGAGGACTCACTGTGTCTCTGCGACTGGAATGCTACCGCTACTGCTGGACTGGAGCTCGTGTCTCGGAACCTATGGTGTAACATGAAAAGAAAGAACCATAGTGCAAATGCATCAGTACAACTGGAGTACTGAGTATACGAGGAAGATAGGCTGAACGTAAAGGGTTTCATACATGAACAACACTGACTGACTAATATGAATGTGGGAGTGCAAACATACACATATAGAAACTGGGACCATGAGCGTGATAGCAAGACTTGTAAGCTAATAGATGGTTTACTGATAACTGTCATGATTGATACTGCAAGCTGATAACATGGACGACTGTATCTGACAGTCCTGTATATACTGAAATCTGAAGAACTCCCTGAGTTGTTTTACTGAGACTGATACTGAAACTATGGGAGGTAGTGTTTAACAGACATGCCCCATGTATGCCGTTATGGCTAAGCTGGGGTCCAATCTCTGCCCCGACTGGAGGGGTGTTAATACCGTGTCACGGGTAAGGACAGCTTGTGAGTGACCCTTTTCTAGCAGGTACTCAATGAGAATGGTCGGAACCCTAAACTGACAGGTTAAACCACCTCATCAACCCTAATCTGACAGGTTAAGATATCTCAACCTACGCTGGCTACGTAGTTTTGGAACACAAGGACTGCTTCTAAGAATCACACCCTGAACTGGCGGGTGAGTTCCCATCCTTGGGTTCACTCGGTGCTAACCTCTACTCCCATCTGGAGAGACTGGACATGAATAACTGACTATACATGACTTAACCTTACTAAATTCCGTTGATTGGAGGAATGTTACTGATATCTGACAACTGACTGAGATCATGATGTTTTCCTGAGTCACATGACTGACTGAAGTCTATGGAATCATAGCTTGAGTTCGGATATCGTGAAATATGACATGGCTCTAGGAACACAGTTATAGTTTTTGGTTACGAATACCCCCAGGACTCGATAGGAGGAAACTGACACACATGACATGACTTAATCACAAGATTTAAGTCCACAATTCAGAATATCATAAGCAGGGGCTAGTATACTTCATGTATTTATTCAACATTTCAAATATGATAGGAAGAGAATGGATATATTTTGTGTACATAATATATATCTCCATTATCATACATGCTTTATACCACAATAATAACAACACATTATTTTCATGGAAATTCATATTGGAGTGTATGGCTAATATGAACTTGTTATTTAGACATCATGAAATCATGTAAATATGAATTTCTAACATACTAGGCATTTTGTCGAACACCTTGCATGCATTCTTTAAGGAATAGGTGGATTTCATCCTTGTATTCTATCAATCCACCTAAAGATCATGTTTTTCAACTAACAACATAACTTTCATGAGATATACAGTCACGATACTATTATATAGCAAAACAAACAAGCATCAACATGGGTATGATCATATCATCACAACCAACCAAGCTTTTGTATTTTAAATATTGATTCTTGAACTCCACGTAAAAAAAGAATACGTGGATGAACACTACGCATACCTTGGAAGGGAGGTTCTTGATGATTGACGGAGGAAATTCCTTGAAATTTGATCTTCAAGCTTGATTGTGCAACCCTAGTTGTTTTTCTCCTATGGTGCTCTTGGATAATAAGATTTGAGATGTTAATAGGGTTGTAATATTTTTAGAAGCTATAAATTTCGTGAGGTTAGGTTTAGGGACACGTAAGGAGTGTTAAAAGACTTAACTACCCTCAAAATAACTCAAAAATTAAGTGTTTTCGTGGTTGAAATCATACATAGGCGCCGCATATGATATCGTCTATATCTACATAGGCGCCGCATATTATATCACCTATGCTTTACATAGGCGCCGCATATGATATCGCCTATGCTTTCCAGTGGCCTTGTACGATTGGTTAGGTTAGGCGACGCCTTCTACTTTGAAAGGCCATAACTCCTTGCTCGGGTGTTGGATTTTGATGAAATTGGTATCGTTGGAAAGATAATTCAATTCTCTACAATTTGGTGGGTATAAATCTGCCAAAATATCACATATTAATCAAGTTATTCTTGTTCAAAGATGACCATTGCAAAATCGAACACTAAGACTTGATGGATTCAAAAACTCTTAGCTTGCATCACTCTAAGCGACTCATATGAGCATGCTTAAGACATCGCAAACTATCCTATCACTAGGATATTCATTGTAAGTCATGCACTAAAATACTACTCACAGGATATGTGGTTTCATACGTAGGAAAACTTATTCACTTCCTTGCTTAGAAATATGCAGGGTATTACAGATTCATTCAAAAGTGGAGGATAAGTATCATTGCAGTGCATAAATTAAATGTTCTTAGGGAAAAAGTCACAGGAATCAAGAAGGATTAACAAGTGATGGACTAGGAAAAGAATTTGAGGAGTAGGGTCAGGTTATTATTGAGATGTCTTATCTCTGCATTCAGGCTAAGGACCTCATCAGTTAAGATTGACACCCTCTTCTTCAGTTCAGCATTCTCAGTTCTGAGCATTTCAGTGTCATATGGGCTTTCTGTAGAGAGATACTGAGTTGTCCCTTAGAGCTTGTTGATTTCTTCATCCTTAGAAGCTAGGATGAACTTCAGTTCTTCTATTTCCTTATTGAGCTCTCTTTGAGAAAGGCTACCTGATTTAACGCATTCAGTTTTGAGCAATGTCTTCATGCCAAGCATTTGTAGCACAGTTCCTTGGGTTCCTTTTTCAAAGACAATACTAAATTGGTCAAATACTTTGTTCAACCAATATCTATAAGGCATGCCATGCTTTCCATTTTTCCCAAGAACCACTTTGTGAATGTGTTCTATCATCAATGCAGGTAGATTAATGAACTCAAAGCAACAAAGGCAATCCATCACATATAAATCAGTAGTTGAGGTAATGTTTCTCTTTTGTGACCTAGGCAAAATTACCTTGTTTACAAAGTAAAAAATCAACTGAAACTCACTCTTGAATGAGTTCCTATTCACTACAACCATAGATTTCCCTTTGAACTTGGATGCATTTGCTAAGAATCCTATTGAAGGCAACTGCTTGGAGACAGTTCTCACCCTATATATAGGAACTTCCAAAATTCTTCCCAGTGTTTCCTTATTTAGCTTTATTTTCTTTCCTTAGACCTATACAGTCAGATTCATCCCATCTTCTGAGAATTCCAAAGTAAAATAGAATTTCCTGACTATCTCATAAAAAATAGTGGAAATAGGTCCTTTCATGAGATTCATCCAACCTTGGTGTTTAACCATCTCAACTAATTCCACTATACCAGGTCCTGTTTGTATATTTGAATCAAAAATACTTCTAGTTAACACCTTTTGTTTCTTTAAGAACCTATTTCTAACTTTCTTAGATACAACCTTACTTTTCTCCCCATTCTTTCTTCTAGTATAAGTGATCATAGATTCTCTTTCAGCTATTTTTCTATTCCTGGGACTAGGTCCCTCAAGAGTCAGTTGCTTCTCAATAAAACTTCCAGACCATTTTACAGAAATTCTTGATATTTCACTGACATTGTTTTTATTGTGATCAACTATGCTCTTTTTTGGGCTATTTGGGATTGGGATTTTCCTTTTTGATAAGAGAAGGAGTGGGTGAAACAATATTCAAAGAATAATGAGCACCAAGAAGGGTTTTCTATGGGAATAAGATATGATTAATTTTAGATTTTCAGGTGACTCACCTTTCCTTTTAGAATAGGATAATTTTTTTCTAACACAAGGATAAGGAGGACACGGTTTTTTCTTGACAGAACAGACAAAATTTTCACATACATGATACTAACCTAAGAGATAGAACCAAGTCCCTCTCTAGTTTGAGTGAATCTTTAACTTTGTGTTTGTCACATATGTCCACCTCCAAAGTTGCTCCCATGGGTGTATACCTGAAAAGGTATGATACTGAGTTAGACCAACATGTACCTAATGTACATAGCCAATTTTGTAAAGAGATACACTAATTCACATGTTAGGTAAAGTCAATCAAATCACTACTTACTTTAACTTTTTATCCTCATCACACTCCCTTTTTGGAACTATTAAGAGATCAACCATTAGTTCTAAGAGCAAGGTGCAAGTCTTTGCTTCACTCATACTGCCTCAGGCTTTTTTTTTAGATAAATTCCTTTGGGACCAAGTTCTTGTAACGAACCAGAAATACACCCTGGTTGCCACACGGTGCTTACACTCCCGAAAGACCACAAGATAACCCATGTTACCGGTACCTGCTATGAACACTGGTAAAACTAATAACAAAAGATCATATGCAGAATTTAACTGGAAAATGCCATAAGGTTTTAGATCATTGTTATGATAATGTCTGTAAAATGATACTGACTATACTGATTAAATGGCTGATAATAATAATTGAAAACTGACTGTCTGTACTAATATGAAAGTCTATAAAATGTCTAACTGTAGAGTTGATGGGAAAACCCCCAACTAACTATGATTGACTAAATAAATGAAATACTGACATAACTGAATATAAGATAACTCGTCCTCGAAGGATGAGGACTCACCACGGATGTTGCTGCTGATGCACTGGAAAGTCTAAGTACGATCAGGAATCCGAGCGTCCGAGCCTATGATATAAGACATCATAGCACAAGAAATGAGTATGCGATCAGTAATTTGAATATACTGGTATGCCAAATAAGGTTAGGCCGATATGCATGGGTTCATGTGCATAAGTAATAACTGACTGAATGTATAACATGAGGTACTAAATAAAAATGCATGTAAATTATAAAGACTAGGAGTGCATGACCAAGCATAAAACAAGTTCTGAAATAGTCTGTAAACTTAAATACTGAAATTGGTAATTGAATAACTGATAAACTATATGCTATGGTCAAGCAAGACTGAACTGAATTCTGAACTGAGTACTGAAACTGAAACTGTGGGAGGTATCATCTAACCAACATGCCCTAGTCTGAATGATATTGGAGACTGAATAAATATGTAATCCATTGTAATCCATGCATACTCTCCATCATGTGACTGGCCTTACCAACCCTAACTCATTCTTTTCATTAGGCACAACAGTAATATCGTCATACTTTAGAACATATTCTACTAGACTGACCCACTTACTATTAGCAACAGGATATATTACACCAATATCAAACTACTTTATTATCTCTTCACCACCTCCTACATGGAAGGATGGAGCCAACGTTGATGTTCTATACTTGGAAAAAAATACATCTCAAGTTGTATTTTATGAGAACAAAGACCAGGCGGGATGCTTTCAATATCTGCAATGGACCAACCTACGACCCTCTTGAATCTCTGTAATACTGATAATAAAACTTCTCTTTCTGTTTCACCCAAGTTAGCAGCAATGATTACCGATAAAGTATTATTGGCCCCTAAAAATGCATATCGCAATAAGACAGGAGGGCCTTCAACTCTATGATAGGTAGGTCCTTAAACGATGGATGAGTAAGTGGAGCGGTTCTATTCTTTATATCAAAATCAAGATTCATTGGTGCATAAATGTAAGAACCGCTCCCATAGAGTGCACATACCATCTAATCATTATTATCAATACCATCCCTATCAAAGTTCATAATCACGACTGCTAGAGCTTCAACACCTAACCCCTCTTCAATAGGAACAACATCTGAAATATCTTCCCAAGTAGTTATTGCATCAACATCATGGAATATGTCTTTCTCTTCATCAAATGCATCAATTATAGATATCACTCTTAACTCATCAGGATGCTTCATGGATTTGCACACGTTGAATGCCACCTGCTCATCATTGAGTTTCAACATCAGATGTCCTAGATCCAAATAAATCAATTCCCTTCCTATAGATAAGAACAGTCTTCCTAAGATAATTGGGACTTGAAAGTCCACTTCACTGTCTAATATCACAAATTAGCAGAAAATATGCAAGAAGCCACCTTCACCAATACATTTTATTGAATACCAACTGGATTTTTCACAGTCCTATCTGGCATCACTAGTCTTATAGTGGTTGGTGTGAATGAATGAAAATGCATGTGCCATACTGAATAATTTTCATGAATAGGAATAAAATATTTCAAACTGAAAATCACTTGATGGAACACTCTCTAGCCTGCGTGCAATCGCACAACTATCTACGGGGACTGTCTAAGAAAGTTCTATCTGTAGGACTTTGAGCTCCACTACTTCTGTTACCTTGAAAGTAAGGTAGAGTTGACATGAGCGGAGCATGATGAGAATCTACATAAATTTCTTAGAGAAACTTTCTATAGCACGATTTGAGACATAAAAGAAGGGAAATTTTTCCTAATACGGCTTGTAGCCTCTTGTCCATAAGTATGGCGTGCTTCACACCTATGCATAAGACTCTATTCAACGCAGTTTTCGAACTCTCTAGGACACTTTAAAACCTTAGGTTCTAATACTAAGTTTGTAATGATCCAGAAATACACCTTGATCGCATACGGTGCTTACGGTCCCGAAAGACCACAAGTTAACCCATATTACTGGTACCTGTTGTGAACACTGGGTAAAACTAATAACAAAAGATCATATGTGCAATTTAACTAAAAAATGCCATAAGGTTTTAAATCATAGTTCTGATAATGTCTGTAAAATAATACTGACTATACTGATAAAATGGTTGATAATAACAATTGAAAACTGACTAACTGTCTGTACTAGTCTGAAAGCCTCTAAACTATCTGACTGTGGAGTTGATGGGACAAGCTCCCAACTAACTCCTAATAACTAAATAAATGAACTACTGACATAACTGAATATAAGATAACTCGTCCTCGAAGGATGAGGACTCACCACGGCTGTTGTTGCTAAAGCACTAGAAAGTCTAAGTATGATCAGGAATCCGAGCATCCGAGTTTATGATATAAGACATCATAGCGCAAGAAACGAGTATGCGATCAGTACTTTGAATGTACTGGTATGCTAAATAAAGTTAGGTTAATATACATAGGTTCATGTGCATAAGTAATAACTGACTGAATGTATAACATGAGGTACTAACTAAAAATGCATGTAAATTGTAAAGACTGAGAGTGTATGACCAAGCATAAAACAAGTTCTGAAATAGTCTGTAAACCTAAATACTGAAATATGGTAACTGAATAACTGATAAACTATATGCTATAGTCAAGCAAGACTGAACTGAATTTTGAACTGAGTACTGAAACTGAAACTGTGGGAGGTATCATCTAACCGATATGCCCCAGTCTGAGCTGATCAGGGTCCACCCTATGACCCGAGTTGGAAGGGTGCTATTACCATGCTACGGGTACTAACAATGGTTGTGGAGTCAGTCCTAATCTAGCGGGTAACCCCTGAGATTAGTTCTAAACTAGCGGGTGATCCCTGAGAGTGTTAGTCCTAAACTAGTGGGTGACATCTCATAACCTACGCTGGATACGTAGTTCTAAAATTTAGGGATTGCTTCTAAAGACCCAGTCCTAACTGATGGGTGAGCCCCCATCCCTAGGCTCGCTCGGTGCTGAATCCTACTCTCAATTGAACTGACATTAATCACAGGACTGAGCTAAGCTTAATTGGACAAGTAACTGATCATAATGGTTAACTGGTTGAATATGCTCATGGTTTATCTGAACTATTCTATAACTACTAAAATTCTGTAAACAACTAAGTTTTTGGGTATTTATAACCCCAAGGACTCGATAGCAATAACAACAAGATTATACTAAAATTTTGGGGACATGACATGTAGTCAATATTCAAAACTCATTCTTTGAGGCATTTCATCAAACACTTTCAATGCATGACTTAAGCATGGGGATAGTTTTAAGCGTGTAGTAGTAGCATGATTTTGATACTAAATCACCAATTAAGTCTTAAATCAGCGAACAACACCATTAAACATATAGGGTTTAATAACAATAAATTTCGTGTAAACATGATATAAAATTCAAAATTCATGAAAGTTCATGAACATAATTCATAAAAATATGTAAGGATCATGCTTTTAAACTTGAAATTGGGTTCTTGGACGCCATGGGTGAAAGGAACCATGGATGAACATGTATCATACCTTAGAGTTTTAAATCTTGAAAGAGAATTTGACTTTTCTTGAACGTTCTCGAATTGGGAATCTTAAATTCTTGATCTTCTTGAAGGAGGGCTTAAATCTTGTTCTTGGGGAATGATCTTGAAAGGAAACCCAAAACTTGATGTTGAGAGTGAATGAGGAGTTTTTGGCATCCTAAAACTGATAAGTGATGG
The DNA here is from genome assembly GCA_030864215.1 of Capsicum pubescens. NCBI lineage: Eukaryota > Viridiplantae > Streptophyta > Magnoliopsida > Solanales > Solanaceae > Capsicum > Capsicum pubescens. The sequence continues at coordinate 256,220,516 of CM061544.1, read as the reverse complement.
CTAATAACGCATAATAATGCTTTAAGTCATGGGAGGAGTAGGGCTTGAGGTGAGGAAAAGACCAAAACACCCCTACAAAACTAATTCATAATTGTTGAAATTTTCAGTTGATGACTTGGGTTGATAAGTCGTCACTTAGGTGATGGCTTATCACCTCAAGTCGTCACTTGGAAGCTGAATTTGATGGGTTTCTGGTTGGGCTGACGAATTAGGCTGATAGGTCATCACTTAGGTGACAACTTATCAACTCAGTTCGTCACTTGGAAGCTGATGGCATTCTGTTTAAGGATGACGACTTGGGATGATAAGACGTTACTTAGTTGACAGCTTATTAACTCAGGTCGTCATTTTGTTGACACACGGACATACTAAAGTAAAATAAGTATAACGTTCCACTCCGATATTGGATTAAGGTAAAACCAAATGTGTTGGAAAGAAGATTCAAAGATCTTTCTTTTGATATATAGTAGTACACGTAAATAATTATGCACAAAGAGTAATGGTCGTTTAAAGTTGACCCAAGATGGAATGTTCGCTAAAACTTAATCAATAGAAGCATTTTCAACTCGTCTTTGAGTTAGGAGATTTTTATGAACTCGACTGATATTATAGGACATTTCCACACTATAGAATTGATCATCACAGATATATAAACATTGATCATTGGGTTTCTATTTGCATAGAAACAACGATCTAAATTCTAGCCCAAAAATGTGGGGTGTTACATTATCTCCCCCTTGGGAATATTCAGCCTTGAATGAGACTGGTTAAGCTGAGAGTACTGAAGAATCTGAGATCATATACTGAACATGCATGAATGGGAACATGAGAACATTACTGGGTTTGAAACATGATACATGAACTGAATATCATGAACAAAACTAATTTTCTTGAATAGATGCAATGACATGAGAATTGTTATAAGGTTGAGGTAGAAATGAGAGAGTCAACTTATGAGAAACCACTGCCTCAGGCTGTATCTGGTTTCGTGAAGAAAATTTGAGAGGTTTAGGATATGAAAACTCGGAGTATTACAACATCTCCCCCTTGGGATTGTTTATCCCCCGAATGATACTGACTTGGATGAATTACTAAGGAAAGACTGAGATGATGCACAGGACACTTATGAACTGAATCATGACTGAATATCTAGAATCTAAAATGGATGCATGATGCGTGAACTGAACTGGATTCACAATCCACATGGATGCGAATAAACTATCTCTTAGAAGGGCCATATTCATGAAACTTCAGATAGTAAGACTAGATCAAAAGACAGAAAAAACATAGGAATTTATCTGTCTGATTGCTAATCTAAATTACTGGTTATACAAACTAACTCATACTGAAAGCATATACTCAACTGGAGTATTTCTTTGATACTTTCTTATGAATTTCTAATGACTTTAGGGAGCAAAGAATCTTGGGCATGGTCTGAATAAGACATCTGAATAAGAAATCACAATATGGCTAGAATTCTATAATATGGAACACATTCCTACGAAATATCATCTAGGATAGAGTTACTAAGCCTTATGCCCTGCAACTACTAACTTTTAATTTTAGCCACACTTCTCAAATACTCCCTCAACTATACTTTCTACTTCAACACCGCACTTCACTTGAGGCTACTGAAAATATTCACATGGGCACTGATAACTCTACCTACTGAAATCTGAACTGGACTGAATTCTCCCACTATGTACAATCCCACTCGAATCTACAAAATGCACAAATAACACTATAATACTAGTCTGAGTCATGAATTTAATACTCTCTGTATTTTCATAACTTTCCATCTCCTAAATAATCCTAATTACTGCTTCAACAACTAAATACAACCTCTTACTAGACATTAGCTAAAGCGTAATACCTTTATCCATTTACACACCAACATAACATTCAAGCCTATCTTTATAACTACAGCCTAGAGTAAAACAAGCACGCAATAATCTTTCCTTAACATGAATCATTTACTCTTTCCCATCTAAGAAATTGCTCATCACTATAGCATTTTATAAGGAGAGGTCACTGAAAGGCTGAAATATGAGGACCCGGAGCATGAATGAACACTATATAGAACTTGACACTTAATTGAGGCCTGAGGAATAAAATATCAACATCATGGATTCATCAAGAGATCTAAACTGAGGATTACATGACATAATTTGAATTTTGTTGATCATTAAGAGTGTAGCATGAGTCATGAGAACTGAGCATACTATGAAACATGAATACATGTGTCATAATCTGTATGACCTGAGTTTGGAGTTTCTAAATTTGTGAAACATGATTCGGACCACTGGGTGAACTGGAACTCCTTATACTAGGAACTAAAAGCGTACATGATTTTCTATAAAGTTCACGAATATGAGCTATGATCATAGGGCTGACATGTAAGGCATGAGTAGAGATCATGATAATTGATATACAAAACTTTGTACTGAGATAAGAATGGGTTGGGCATCTTCCTTCCCTACTGATGTTCTACAATACACTGGCATCACTACTAGAATCTGAGAGCCTGACTTGGTTAGTTGTTCTATCATCTCCCCCTTAGCTTAAAGACATTATTCTAAGTCTGGGAACTACTTAACCAACACCTCTAAACTAAACTGCCACTACTGTACTCTAGAATCTGGGGTATAATGATACATATAATTGGTAAACTCACCCTGAATGACTATGCCCGATAATGTAAAACTTGTTGCTAGTACTTTCTTCTGAGATACAACTCTTAGCCCTCTATAGCCCCAACAATAATCATGTAACAACTTAAAATTGACAAACGTAGAATTTTCAACTCCTCTTTCTATTAGCTCAACCTTCAAAAATTTAAACTTAGATTCTGACACATAACATGGATATCCCCAAATCTTTAATAACCATGCTACTTTCATCACAGGCTACAATATCACATCTCTAAATTTGTATTTTCCCCACGCCATGAGAATTACTACTACACCAACATCAACAACACATATAATTTTGAATTGCCAAACTTAAATTCTTGCATACACTGTTTCAAGCCTACTGGTTCACCTTTCATACAACTAGCCCCATGAATGCAAAATCTACTGAATTCAGATAACACTATCCCCACTCTACTAATACTAAACTCCTGGGTTCATGCTTCTAACTCTAGGTCATATGCTATCATAGGATTCTGAGAAGGGCTCTGATGGGTTTAGTGCATGATTTTCATGAATATGAATGAAATATTTCAAACTGAAAATCACTTGATGGAACACTCTCTATCCTGCATCCAATCCCACAACCATCTGCGGGGACTGTCTAAAAAAGCTCTATCTGTAGGACTTTGAGCTCCACTACTTTTATTACCTTGAAAGTAAGGTAGAGTTGACATGAGCGGAGCATGAGGAGAATATACATAAGTTTCTTAGAGAACCTTTCTATAGCACGATCTGAGACATAAAAGAAGGGAATTTTTTCCTAATACGACTTGTAGCCTCTTATCCATAAGTATGGCGCGCTTCACACCCATGCATAAGACTCTACTCAACGCGGTTTTCAGACTCTCTAGGACACTTTAAAACCTTAGGTTCTAATACTAAGTTTGTAATGATCCGAAAATACACACTTGTCGTATACGGTGCTTACGGTCCCGAAAGACCACAAGTTAACCCATGTTACTGGTACCTGTTGTGAACACTGGGTAAAACTAATAACAAAAGACCATATGTGGAATTTAACTAAAAAATGCCATAAGGTTTTAAATCATAGTTCTGATAATATCTGTAAAATAATACTGACTATACTAATAAAATGGTTGATAATAACAACTGAAAACTGACTGACTGTCTGTACTAGTCTGAAAGCCTCTAAACTGTCTGACTGTGGAGTTGATGGGACAAGCTCCCAACTAACTCCTAATGACTAAATAAATGAACTACTGACATAACTGAATATAAGATAACTCATCCTCAAAGGATGAGGACTCACCACGGCTACTGTTGTTGATGCACAAGAAAGTCTAAGTACGATTAGGAGTCTGAGCATCTGAGTCTATGATATAAGACATCATAGCGAAGAAACGAGTATGCGATCAGTACTTTGAATGTACTGGTATGCTAAATGAAGTTAGGCTAATATGCATGGGTTCATGTGCATAAGTAATAACTGACTGAATGTATAACATGAGGTACTAACTAAAAATGCATGTAAATTGTAAAGACTGAGAGTGCATGATCAAGCATAAAACAAGTTCTAAAATAGTTTGTAAACCTAAATACTGAAATATGGTAACTGAATAACTGATAAACTATATGATATGATCAAGCAAGACTGAACTGAATTTTAAACTGAGTACTGAAACTAAAACTGTGGGAGGTATCATCTAACCGACATGCCCTAGTCTGAGCTGATTAGGGTCCAACCTATGACCCCAGTTGGAAGGGTGCTAGTACCATGCCACGGGTACTAACAATGGTTGTGGAGTTAGTCCTAATCTAGCGGGTGACCCCTGAGATTAGTCCTAAACTAGCGGGTGATCCCTGAGAGTGTTAGTCCTAAACTAGCGGGTGACATCTCATAACCTACGCTGGCTACGTAGTCTGAAACTTAGGGATTGCTTCTAAGGACCCAGTCCTAACTGACGGGTGATCCCCCATCCCTAGGCTCGCTCGGTGCTGAATCCTACTCCCAACTAAACTGACATTAATCACAGGACTGAGCTAAGCTTAATTGGACAAGTAACTGATCATGATGGTTAACTGGCTGAATATCCTCATGGTTTATCTGAACTATTCTATAACTACTGAAATTATGTAAACAACTAAGTTTTTGGGTATTCATAACCCCCAAGACTCGATAGCAATAACAACAAGATCATACAAAAACTTTGAGGACATGACATATAGTCAATATTCAAAACTCATTCTTTGAGGCATTTAATCAAACACTTGCAATGCATGACTTAAGCATGGGGATAGTTTTAAACATGTAGTAGTAGCATGATTTTGATACTAAATCACTAATTATGGCTTAAATAAGCAAACAACACCATTAAAACATGTAGGGTATAATAACAACAACAATTTCGTGTAAACATGATATAAAATTCAAAATTCATGAAAGTTCATGGACATAATTCATAAAAATATCTAAGGATCATGTTTTTAAACTTGAAATTGGGTTCTTGGACTCTATGGGTGAAAGGGACCATGGATGAACATGTATCATACCTTAGAGTTTTAAATCTTGAAAGAGAATTTGACTTTTCTTGAACGTTCTCGAATTGGGAATCTTAAATTCTTGATCTTCTTGAAGGAGGGCTTGAATCTTGTTCTTGGGGAATGATCTTGAAAGGAAACCCAAAACTTGATGTTGAGAGTGAATGAGGAGTTTTTGGCATCCTAAAAATGTTAAGTGATGGCTAATAACACATAATGATGCTTTAAGTCATGGGAGGGGTAGGGTTTGAGGTGAGGAAAAGACAAAAATACCCCTACAAAACTAATTCATAATTGTTGAAATTTTTAGTTGACGATTTGGGTTGATAAGTTGTCACTTAGGTGATGGCTTGTCACCTCAAGTCGTCACTTGGAAGCTGAATTTGATGAGTTTCTGGTTGGGCTGATAGGTCATCACTTAGGTGACGACTTATCAAATTAGGTCGTCACTTAGAAGCTGAAATCGATGGCATTCTATTTAAGGATGATGGATTGGGTTGATAAGTCGTCACTTAGTTGACGGCTTATCAACTCAGATCGTCACTTTGTTGACAGACGGGCATGCTGAAGTCAAATGAGTATAACTTTCTTCTCCGATATCGGATTAAGGTGAAACCAAATGCGTTGGAGAGAAGATTCAAAGATATTTCTTTTGATATATAGTAGTCCACATAAATCATTATGTGCAAGGAGTAATGGTCATTGAAAGTTGACCCAAGCTGAAATGTTTGCTAAAAATTAATCAATAGAAGCATTTTCAACTCGTATTTGAGTTAGGAGATTTTTATGACCTTGACTGATATTATAGGACATTTTCATACTATATAATTAATCATCACACATATATAAACATAGAATCATTGGGTTCAAGTCTGTGTGCATAGGAACAACAATCTAAATTTTAGCCCAATAATGTGGCGTGTTACAGTCCCTGAGAATTCTGACATGACCATTCCTTGTTGGTCTTCTACTTGAGCTGGGATCAATGAATGGCATTCTGAATTAACATCATTCTCATCTTCACCTTTTAGTCTTTCACCATCATCATCATGAATGAATTCTTCAATTTTTGAGACTTTATTGCCAATAGGGATTAATAGCTTTTATAACTGATCAGGAGCTCCATGCACTTCTTACCTTGAGAATTTCATCTCTATTTTGCCAGGGATCAGGTCCTTTGAAATCAATCATTTCAAAATGAGACACTTCCACTTGAAATGTCCTGAGAGAGAGAGAGAACAATCAGATCTTCCAGAATTAAAATTTAAGCACTTATCAATGAACTATTTCTGACTGCAATCCCATTTCTCATTCCTGGAACCATGATCAAAAGTTGAATTTGGGGACCCACTTGAGTTTGAGTTCCCAGTAGAAGGACAATGGTGTGATCAAATCCCTTTTGGCCCATATAGGTAGTGAGTTCCTTTTCAAAAATTTCTGCGACTTGAAACCCATAGAGTGTGCATTACTTTGCTGAATATACCTGGAACCATTCATTTTAGCTCTAATCTAACTCTGACAATTTTCCTTAATGAGTACATAGAGGCCTTTGGACCTTGTTCTTAGCATCATGAGCAATCTTTCCTTGAGACCCACAAACTTGGGTTCCTTCTTGATAACCTAGACCCTTCCCATTATTAGCACCTTGACTAGTTAAGTTAAAAAAGATCTGAGAGGATGTAGTCCATTGTACGGATTTTTTAAGTTCTTCCCTCAGACGGACCAGGTCCCTCTCCAACTCCTTATTTTTCTGGAGTGCAGACAAAAGATGCTTTTAAGAATCCTCTAATTTTTTTCAAGCTCACCTGAAACTTTGATGCTTCTTTGTTCTCTTTACACTCAGAAGTATCTACTTTCTCCAGTTGACTTGCCAAACTCAGATTTTCAAATTTCAGCTTAGCAACCTGTTCCTCAGTTTCAGATATTTGGAGATTCAAAGCTATCTGCTCAAGCTCCTGGTCTTTTATTTTTTCCTCTAGATCATTAATCTTTTCTTTATTACAAGCATCATATCTTTTCTCCAATTGACTCACTAAATTCAAATTTTAAGACTTTAACTTGGTAACCTGCTCTTCTGTTTCAGATATTTGGAGAGTTAAAGTAATTAACTCAAGTTCTTGACTTTTCACTTTTTCTTCTAGAGCAAATTTTTTCTCAGTCATTTCACACATAGAGTCCATCAATATGTTTGCAAGCCTTTTTATCCTTCTAGCTGAATAGTTGTCCAAGTTTTCTTTAAGGTCAGAAAGTGTTACCTTATTTTCTTCTTCATCTTCAATGTTTGCCATAAAAGCAAACATGGAATAAAAAGTCACCTTCTCATCCCCACAGAAAACATGGAAACATCTGCATACTTCTCAGTTTTATCAGATTTACTAGAGGCGCCATCCCAACCAGCTAAGGCTTGTTTAATTGCAAGATCACCTGTAGCCTGTCTTCTTGAGTTTATAGGGACCTGGTCCCTATTTTTTGCATTATCACTTCCAGTCTTGAGGTAATCCTGGTAATCCATCTTTTGCATTGAACAGTCCTTAATAAAATATTCAGGACTTCTACATTTGTGACATACTTCAACATTGTTTCCCTTTCTACTACTGTTTCTTCTTCTTTGGAACTGGCCACTTTGTCTCATAGCTCTAACTATTCTTTTTTCCAAATAGGCAACATTAATGTCTTATTCATTAGAGTCTGATTTTAAAGCTCTCAGTGCCAGAGATTTTTCCCTTTTTTTCTTTCTTTTTCTCTTGTTCTTGTTGCTTATTGAGTTTATGTGTCTTTAAATTTCCAATAAGTTCATCCATGGTAAGGGTTTTTAGGTTCCTTGCCTCAGTAATAACATCTACTTTGCTTTTCCAGGATTTTGGCAGAACCCCAAGAATTTTCCTAACTTGTTTATACAATGGAATCACTTCTCCCAAGCAGTGTAGCTAATTAATGATAGAAGTGAATCTTGTATGCATTTCTTGGATTGTTTCTCTTTCTTTCATGGTGAAGGTTTCATACTGAGTAGTCAGCATGTCTACTTTAGAATCATTCACATCAGTAGTACCCTCATGTGCAGTCCTCAAGAAATCCCAAATCTCTTTGACATTTTCACAAGCTGAGACCCTATTATATTCATCAAGCCCTATACCATAAACTAGACATTTCTTGGCCTTGTAATTTTTTTCAATTTTCTTTCTATCTCCATCATCATACTCTCTCCTACTTTTGATAACCATTCTAGTAACATCTCTTTCTTTGACTTCTCTTACAGGTACATGAAGACCATCAAGAATAACATCCATTAGCTCATTATCCTCAACCATAATGAAGTCAAACATCCTTGTTTTCCACCACCCATAGTACTGTTCATTGAATCTAGGTTGTCTAGTGGTTGATTGCCCTTCTTCCGGGTTAGGTGGAGCAGTCATGCTAACCAAGACACTCTAGGTGTGAACCTTTTAGAGTGACCTCGCTCTGATACCAATTGTTGAAACCCTTGGGGTTGCACTATACAGTGAGGGACCAAGTCCCTTAAAGTCAATCACAGACAATCAAACAATAGAGTGCAAGAAAACTAAAGGCAGTGCAGGAAAGAAACAACACACAAGATTTAACATAGAAACCTCCTTGCTCAATGGAGAAAAAACCATGGCTTGCCCTCACAAGCACCAAAGAAATCCACTATAATCAACCTCTTGATTACAGACTCAATTTTAGCCTAACTCTAGGCTCCTTTCGCTTGTAATAACTCTACTACAAGCTCATCTTGGAAACTCTGCCAAGGACCCTTTATACTGATTAACTCTAATCAGTATCAAACTTAGGCAACTCTACCTAAGTACTCTCGAGCATAAACAAAACAAGACATTACTCTTATAGCATGAGTAATTCTATTACAAACCAGCACTCAAGAACACTCACTCACTTTTTATGCATACTCCAAAGATAAAAACATGAGCAATGCTTGAGCAATCTTAAAATGGAGTTTTTGTTGTCTCGCTTCACTCTTTAGATTTGTGCAAAAACTATTTGATGGAGAAACATCTTTTTTCTTTTATAGATGAGTGATGATCGGGGCTGAAATATCATTGAACCAGGTGTCTTATTCAGTACAAGCAGCACCTGCAAGTTTGTTACACAAGAGGATAAAATTGTGCAGACACGCGTGCCAGCTGTACTGTTCCATGCACATCTAGGGACCTGGTCCTTGAAGTTAGCTGCTCATCATCAAAATTACATATAGCAGAAAAGCTTATTGGTTGTTACAAGTGTTATTTTTGTATTTATTGTGGTTGTGATTGTTATGATATTTTCGTTGTGGGATGTACCGATATTTAAAAATCTTTACGGGATTGATTGGTATAAGGTTTTTAGACACTTGATATTTAGTACATAGACAAAAGCTTGTCCCTTGCAGGTCATGACTAGTGGGCGACCATAAGACCCTTAGCATGTATGCACATGGTACATGTGAGTGTGACAATTCCTTCAGTGAACCGGGAATCATGTGTTTTCTTGATTATATTGGTTCCTTGAGTGAATCAGACTTAAGTGTTGTCATTACTATGTTGGTTCCTTGAGTGAATTGGATTATGTGCTTAATAGTTAAGCATGGTTTCTTTATGTAAACCAGAATGCATGATATTTGTCTTGACGTTGTTCATTTGGATCCTTGAGTGGTCCGGACTAATTGCAAGTTGTGACATATTTTTTGTTGTTTATTACTTGTGTAATTGGAACATGATTTACATGATTGTTAGGTCATGGTTGTTGACTTAGAGTCTTATTAGTGGTCATAGTTTGACTTGACCTATCAATCTTTGTTGACTCATATTAACGAAACCTCATGTTATACATGTTATAAGGTTAAGTGTTATTAACTTGAAGCAGAGTTGCATGATAGGGTTCGTAGTTGTTTGATTGTACTACGTTATGGTTATATGTTGATTTTCTTACAAACGTGTTAGTATGATGTCATTCATGACGGATTTGTATTATCAAAATTTATTTAACATAAAATTCATTATAACATTCACCAAAAACTTAAAAGGCTTGTAAAATATAGGGAAAAGGCATCATTTCCACCCCATACTATACAAGAAAAGTCTAAGTCACACCTAAATTATATAAGTGACCTATTACACACCTTAACTATATAAAAGTGATATTATTACCTCCCCGTGACCCCCATTCTAAGGCGCGTGTGTTACACTTATTTTAGGCGCGTCCAGCCTATTAAATAACAAAAGTAAACGGCTAAAAACATTAAGGGAAAAGACATCGTTTCCACCCCAAACTACAGTCGAAAAGTCGAATCCACACCTAAACTATATAAGTGACCTATTACATACTTTAACTATAAAAAGGTGATACTTTTTACTGACGTGGTGCTGATGTGGCAGCGCGTGTAAAACAATACACCACATGCAAGTGGTGGTAGCCTGACAGGATGTAAATAGTTTCACTTTTTTATAGTTTAGGTGTGTAATAGGTCACTAGTATAGTTTAGATGTGGCTTCGACTTTTTGGGTATAGTTTGGGACAGAAACGATGTCTTTTCCCTAAAATATATGTAAAAACACTATATATGAAATGAATGGAGTAATAACTTAGGAATCAAAAGTGCCTATTATCCTTTCCTTTTCTAATTTGCCAGCAAGCGGCTATCCACTTTGCGTGTAATTCCACTCCCCCCGGACAACAAAACTCACTCATTTCCACCCCCAAACAACCTACCTCCTACATTTCTGCTAAAACAAAATGTCGGATTATCTCCCAAAGGACATTCTTGTCGAAATTCTCTCAAAACTCCCACTAAAAACCCTCGTGCAATGCACAACAATATCCAAATCATGGTATTCCTTAATCACTAACCCCAATTTCATCTCTATCCATTACAAGACCCACAGCATCAAATCCCATCGCCGTCCTTTACTCTTCCTCCGACACTACAACATGTTCGATAAAGTCGAACGTTACGCTTTACACTTCGACGATGACGACGAGGAGGAGGAGGAGGAAGGAGATGTGGTTGATTCATTCGAGGAGTATCTCGAACTGGAATGTCCCAAGACAAGTTGTAATGAGTATTTAAGAATTGTTGGTTGTTGTAACGGTCTTATTTGTTTGTCTGATGATTATGATAAGTATACGGATGCTGTTGTGTTGTGGAATCCTGTTATTCGTTCACATCTGGAATTGCCGCGACCAAATTTGGGGTATAATGGACGTGGGTCTTGTGTTTACGGGTTTGGATATGATGGGTTCAAGTGTGATTATAAGGTTGTTAGAGTTGTTTATAATAGTACTGCTACTGAGGATTATAAGTTGGAGATTCCACCCAGTGTTGAGTTTCTTGATAAGTTGAGGGCTGTTAAGTTCTTGGTTCCACCTGGGGTTGAGGTTTATTCATTGAGTAGTGGGGCCTGGAGGACAGTTTCTGATGTGTGTGGTAACTATATGTTGCATCAGAATCATTCTGTTTCGACTTTTGTTAATGGGGGTGTTCATTGGATTGCGTCTAATTCAAGTGATGATGATGATGGTAGTAGTAGTAGTAGCAGCAGGAGCAGTGGTAATGGTAAAGATGATAGCTTTATCATAGCGTTTGATGTGGGGACGGAAAAGTTTAGTGAAATAAGGTTGCCGGATAGTGTTGCTGAGAGAAGTGTAATGAAATTAGATGTGATGGTTAAGGGGGCGTTGCTTGCGTTAATTGAGTATGAAAAGTTTTGGCAGAGTGATTATTGCTGGATATGGGTGATGAAAGAGTATGGTGTGGTGAAGTCTTGGAGTAGACTGCATAGTATTGATTTGAGAGGAGGATTTAGGAATGTTGTGGGATTTAGGACTCATGGTGAGTTGTTGATTTCTGCTAGAATGGTAGGAATGGTTTCATATAACCCCAAGAAGAGAAGCATAAGCTATCTTGGAATCCATGGCACGAATCGCTCATTTCATGGTGAGCCTTTTTTCGAGAGCCTGGCTTTAGTTGGGAGAGAAGATAAATTTGTGCAGCAGGAAAATTCGACTTCTAATGTTGTTCAAGAAGTTGGGTCTATACTGGATAATGGTGAAGATGGAACTGAGGGACATACATGAAGGTTGGTCCAGGTAAACAACGTTCATGGTGATATCAAAGAGTAAAATGATCTTGATGAAACATTTTCTAGATCAGTTGATGATTTTTAAAGGTGTCATTCATGCCATATCATACAATGTGGACTTCCTATTAGAGGAAGTTTAAATGAAAATACTCATATTTTCCTGTAGATGTTAACTCTATAGCTGTAATAAGGTCGGATTAGATAGTTCGTTGAATTTGTCATGGTTCTTAGGGATCGTCCGTGCAATCTCTAACAATGAGGACTGTGGAAGATACTCTAAAAATGGTTAATGGGTATTTCCTCTTGTAAGATGTTGTTATTGGAAATTATATATTCCAACAACACCAACAACCTACACCCAGTGTATTCCCACAAAGTGGGGTCTGGGGAGGGTAAAATGTACGCTGTCTATACCACTACCTCTGATGAATTAGAGAGGTTGTTTTTGATAGACCCCCGACTTGGGACAAATAACTGTATTACAAGCAAAAGACATAAAAACAAACAACAAAATGGGGTAAAACACCACTAGATAATAAAAGAAACAAGACACTCACAGAGTAATGCTATGAACTATCTATCCAAAATCACAAACATCACCAAAACCCCACGAACAAGAAACTAGAAACTCATGTATAACACTATGACTACAGACATAACTACAAAGAAAGCACTCCTACTAGTAAGGATGCACCCTCTACCCTAATCCGCGTTCTCCACACCTTTCTATCAAAGGTCGTGTCCTCCGTAAGCTGTAACTGCTCCATGTCATGCCTAATCACCTCCCTCTAATATTTTTTCGGCCTACTTCTATCCCTTCTGAAACCATCCATAGCCAGCTTCTCACACTTTCGTACTGGGACATCAATGCACCTCGTCATCACATGCTGGAACCTTCTCAACCTCACTTCTAGCATCCTGTTTTCCACTGAAGTCACTCTCACCTTCTCTTGAATAATCTCATTTCTAACCCTATCCCTCATAGTAAGTCCACTCTCCGCCACCTTCAACTTTTGATGTGGGAGTTTTTAACTGGCTAACACTCCGCTCCATACAACATAACCGGTCGGACTCCACTCTGTAGAATTTACCTTTTAAGCTTAGGAGACACCTTTTCATCACACAAGACTCCCGAAGCGAGTCTTCATTTCAACCACCCTGCACCAATACGGTACATGACATCCTCGTGAATCACTCCATTCTCCTGAATTATAGACCCAAGATACTTCAAACTATCTCCCTTCTGAATGGCTGAAGAATCCAACTCCACTTCCACGTCAGTCTCATGCGTCAAGTCACTGAACTTACACTCCAAGTCAAATCACTGAAATTATATATTCCGCCATCCTATATCTGCCAAATGATAGCACATTTGCTACTTTGGCTGTGCAAATGATTATGATAATATCCGGTGTGTGCATATTTATTATTTTTTAGTGTGAAATGATCTTTCAAGACTGAAAAGGACTTATATTTTCTGGCTCTACAGATCCACCTTGTATAGGGAGAAGATGCATGCTAAAATGCTTGTAAGTCAATGGTTCATATAGTAAATCGTACTTTTGGTGACTTCACATCAAGGAAGTTATGGCGGTTCTCATGTGGATTCAAACAATTGTAGCAGGTCACATAAAGGACACTTTCAGTGTTTAAATCTAAGGAGGTTTGTTTAGTGATCCAAAAATTCTGAGGAGTTTGAGGTAGGAGTTTCTGGAAGAAGAATAGAAGGGGAGGTTGGTGCACATATTATCACAAGGGTAAAATTTACCAGTTGTTTTATCGAAGTCTTTTCTTCTTTTCTTTTTACTTTTTTTCCTTTTGGGTGGTGATTCAAGGTACATCATGATGCCCTGTCACACTCTCCCCTTCATCAAGTTAATGCTAACAAAGGATTTTTCCCATTTCTAAAAAATAGAAATTTTTCTCTCCTGAGACACCCACATTTTCCTCCTGGTGCTACTTCATCCATCTATGTCATGTATCCTGGCTCCCCTCTTCCTGGAAGCTTTCTTCCTGAGCCACTGCAGCATACTGCTGGATCCAATCCCCCATTGGGCATAAGGTTAAACGGAGCTGAAGAGACTGGTGCAAAGTTAGGGGAGATGTGAGGGAAGCAGTGTTGCTCGCATTACAAGTCTTCCTGTGCGAAGGACTAATATGTCAGTTGACACTTTCTATAAGCCTCTGCTGGACCCAGAAGATATACAGAAATTCAAGACAAGTACGGCTACTGCCTAATCAGTATCTTGACAAACCAACTATATCCTTCTCCACTTGGGTCGTTGTTGTGCGTTATCATGTTTTCATATCTATGCTTGTTCTCCTTGGTAATGGTTTTATCCTGTCTCTTACATTGAAAAATCTCTAAAAATTCTCTATCTTGTTGGCCGCTCAAGGAGTGTGGTTGGAGAAAGTCTGTGCTCCTCAAGGGAGAAGGTGTTGAGAGGGATGGGGTATGTATACTTGCCAAACATTCCCCAAAAAAAATGAGTGGGATATATATATTGGATGGTCAAGGGCTAGGATTTTGGGATGGTTGATCGATTAATGGTGCAGGCAGTAAGGGTGAGGAAGGGGAACAAGGATTTCACTCTGGAGTTTCTTTACTTTTGTGGTGTAAATATGGTGGTTGATTTACTTATTAAAATATGTTTTACTGAAGCTCTTAAGCATTTTTTTTTTTTTTGGTTATTTGTGACAAAATGTGCATCTGAATAACAGATGTTTACTGGGAATTTAACTTCTTGCTCTTTGCTGATAATGGTTGCCGTTCAAGGTGTTCTTGCTAATTTGGTTAGAAATAGATTCATACCCTAGTTATCAGCCTCTTTTGCTAGAATAAGAACTTCAGCTTCGGTTACAAAATGTCTTTCAAGTTTACATGTGATGAAAAGGGCATGCTGCTAAGTGCTGATCTGCCGGTGTCCTGAATAATACAGGTGCATCAATGAGAATTGAGTAAACTATTTGCAAGACACATTGCCGTAAATATTTCATGCATTGAATAGAAGGAACTGTATTCTTTGGATATCTTTTGCTCGGGTTGAGTAGCCATCGCAGTCTTGGAGGGTCCCCAGCCCCAACCTTCCGTCATCTTCTCTTTTGTGGATGCTTTGCTGGCTGCCATTCAAGATGTAGTCTGATTTAGGCAAACTTTTTCAGGAATAGTAGGTTGCAGCAATGCTACAGTAGAAGGAAGATAATATTGGAGAGGTTTTACTGGTTCACAACCATGGATTATCAAGCATCCTTATCATGTGATGCTGGCTTCTGACATCGCCACCTGGTCCAATGTTAATATTTTTCGTTGTACGACTAGCAAAATGTATTTGCATACTTGGCTCTGTATATATCTAGAAAATTTAAGTGTTTGCATATGAAACAAAAGAAGATAGATTACTTGTGCAATGACCTATAATGTGGGTGTCTATGCTGCGTTGTTAATTACATACTTTGGTAGTAATTTAGTAAACAGTCAGCCGTGTGGTCCGCAAATTTGTGGACTCTGAGGCAGCCATCTAATTACAGTACTTACTGAAAAGTAGTGAGGTTTCCAACTAGAAGGTGGTTGTCTCCCTATCTGTTCGAAACACAAAATGATCGTCTCGATTGAAATTTGTTTATAGAGTGTTACACTTTTTTATTTAAGTCATAATTGATGATTGTATGTAGACACCTAGTTTTTAGTACTCGATTGCTACTGCCTTTTGTTTTCTTCTTGTTAAAAGAGTACTTGGTTTTCTACATAGGTTCTTGGATTTAACAAAGGAGCTAAAGATACTTTCTTATTACCTACCCACCTACAATTGATGTAATTCACAGGTAATAATAATCTGGTTACATATCGCCATCTTCGAGCTAACAAAGGAGAAAGAGCTACATATATGTAGCAGATACTGCAACCTCAAATTATTTGTGAAAGATGTTTGCATAACTGCTCAGGTATAAAAGTTAGTTAGCTGCTATTATACCACTAACAAATGGCAGAAAAGAGGCCAACCTACAGGAAAAAAGAATGAACTTTTGTGATACTCGTCTGATGGTTCCACGATTGCTCAAAGATTCTGTAATGACTTTCTTTTTAGTGTTAAATGATATAAGTTGTCACATAAGTTACAATTAAAAGGCCATCATATATACACACACATATACACCGTCTGCAATCAATCTCCAAACTAGCTCGTGATGCGGAACTTAGTTCAAAGTTCCACATATAATAGCTGAAAATTAAAAAATATTTTAATCGTAAAGTGTTAGATATTCTAATGGTGTGAGACTTATGGAGAAAATCATAGAAGTTTGACTCAAAGTGGGCAATATCACTATCATGTTAAGAGTATATTGGGTTGTTTCTTTTTAGACCAACAGATAGTTATAGTAAAATACCATTCAACAAGAGTTTAGAGTAAGAGGATGTCATTGTTCCTTGGCATCCTTGAGCTGAGGTCTATCGAAAACAGTCTCTCTACCTTCGAGGTAGGGTCAAAGGTAGAGGTAAAATTTGTGTATACTTTGCTCTCTCCGGACTCCACTTTGTGGGATTACATTGGGTATGTTGTTGTTTTGCATTGTTCCTTGGCACCCTGATGATTTATATCTTTCCTTTGCAGATTCTTAATAGTGATGTGAAAATAAGTATCCTCACTTAACAGTGAAGTGCTTGTCACCTTATTAGTACCACTTCCATATTTCCAAACTATAGTTTATAGAACTCCAAAGATCAAGAATCCGAGATAATGACCGCGGCTTGTTGAAGGATTTTTTTTGCATAAATTATTCTGTGTATCACTATCATTTTGTAGAAACAAACCAGGAAGCAATTCTCTTATTTGTTTCTCCAAATTCAAAACAGATGGTATAGTAAAAATAAAAAAGTGCAGGCCGCAACATTGTCCATATTGATTGAGGAATATTCTGTTGTAATCTGTGTGTATGAACTCATTTTCCAAGTAAGCAATGATGGGAACCTGAAATTTAAAATACCATTTCAACATCTATCACCGTGTCTGTTTTGGATCATTAAAGTCTTCCACCAATTTTACCTGAAAATTTGCTCTTCATTTCTGTGATTCTTACTTCCTTTATTAAATACAAAAATACCTTACAGTTCTGGTTTTACATTGTTCCATGGACTGCGATCATGCAAAAGAAAAGAAGCTGGAAGATGAGCCGAGAAATCTGATAGCTTGTCTGCCAAAGGAAATAGCACTTGACATAGTCTCAAGGCTTCCTATTTCGTCTCTCATTCAGTTCAGGTTTGTATGCCAAACCTGGAACATGTTGACCCGTGATTCACGCCTTGTTGATATGCATCTATCTCGTGCAGTGAAGATTAACCCATGCCTCCTCTTTACGACTTACCATCCTAAAAAAGAGCAGCTTTTCTTTGTTGAACTGTCTGATCGTCATGATGATGAACACACATTGCGAGAGATTCAGATTCCCTTTTCAACATCCATGGACATATTTCGAGTAGTAGACTCATGTAACGGCCTGCTATGTCTATCTGGTGTCTATGACCATGAAGAAGCATACATATACAATCCTTTCACCAGAGAACACAAAAAGCTGCCAAATTGTAATGAGCTTGATGTGAATGAGGTGGTTTATGGTTTCGGATTTCATCCTGCTACTAATGAGAACAAAGTGATCAAAATAGGCTACTATCCTCAGGTCTATTATGTACCTTGGTGTTTTCACAAGTCCGTAAAATATGGGTATCCACTCTCAGAGGTTCACGTGTTCAGTCTGAAAAGCAATACTTGGAGAAAGTTGGAGGAAATACCTTACAAGCTTTATAATTCTCCTGGGGTTTTAGTCGGTGGAAAGCTCCACTGGGTGACTAGATTTAACTGGCACCTTGATCGCCTTATCATTGCCTTTGACCTATCTAATGATACATTTCAAGAGGTTCCAAGGCCTGACTTCACTGTCAACTTATTTTATCGTAGATATCATCTTGCTGCCCTAGGAGGGTGCCTATCCGCATGTTTATTAACCTCTAATGGAGAGAACTTGGAAATTTGGATCATGGAAGAATATAACAAGAAAGAGTCTTGGATGCACAAGTTCAATATTGGATCTTCCTCAATTTTGGGTCAAGATTTGCCCGAGTCATATGACATATGGAGGACTAGTTTGCAAAAGGAAACTGTTACAGTGATGTGCCTCCTCAATAATGGTGATATCTTGCTCGATTGTCAAGGTGGGATTTTAATTGCCTATAGCACAGACAAGAAAATCTTGAAGAGCATAAGCCTTTGTGGTATGCCGAAGTCCTGTAAAACAACTGCTCATGTAGGAAGCCTCAATTGGATTGATAACTTAGCTTAAAGTGGAAAACAATGTCTTTGTATCCCTTTGGCAAGAGTATATTGTTCTTTTATCTCCCTGTATTACTTGAAATTCTGAGGAGTGATGCATACCTTATCTTTGTTTGTGGCAGTCCCTATTTGAACTTGTCAATTATAGTGACAAGAAAAACTTTTATGGCAGTGTAGCTTAACTTTCTCATCAAGACGCAATTCTCGTCTTTGTTTCTCCATGTTAAGCAAATCAAAAGGTGCCGGCCATATCATGACGGATTCTCATGCCTTAAGCTGTTTAATTGAGGAAAGTTCTGATGCAAGCTGTTATTTATGCATCATTGCCCTGATAAACATTGATGGAGACATGAAAACTGGAATACTAATTTCCCTAACGGACAAAAATAACATAGTCAAAACTGTTGGTTGCAATTACCTTGTCTGTTTGTGATGATTGATGTTTGTATACAAGTCTTTATCCTGAAGGGAAGCCTTGGAGTAACTGGTAAAGTTACTCACATGTGACCAGGAGGTCATGGGTTCAAGCCTTGGAAACAGACAACCCCTAGCAGAAATACACGGAAAGGTTGCATACAATAGACCCTTGTGGTCGAACCCTTCCTCGGAACTTGCACATAGCGGGAGCTTTAATGCACCGAGCTGCCCTTTTATTAAAAAGAAATTCTTTTCTGGCTTTTCTCCTTCCATTGGTTGTAATTTGCAAGTATGAGTGAGTCATATGAAGAATCAGATACCAGTTGATAGTGTAGCTGAAAACCTTAGTTGTATACTAATGCTTGATGTGAATGCTAAACCAGTCCATCCTAACGAACCATGTTAGGTGGTGTTTTTGGTATGACGAAGCTCACTTTTCATGAAAACAATTTCCACGGGTAAGTCATTTTCTGGTGTTTGGTTAATAGAAAATGCTTTCCAAGGAAAACATTTCCTATCAAAAGGGGGAAAATGACCTTAATTATGGTCGGAAGTCATTTACTTATAACTATCTTCCAACTTTTAACTTCATATTACTTGCACCAACTAACTTAAGGACAGCATTTAAGGTTTCATCAAAACACTACCTGAAAATGACTTCCGTCGTATCATACATAGAAAAAGCTGATTTTCCACTCATTTAAGCAAAGTATAGAACTTTTTTATACCCCCTAAAGGGGCAAAACTGTAGCGAACTGATCCTTTTGCTCTCACTCTCCTCTGGTGTGAAACAGTGTCACTAGTAGAACGGGAACTTCTCAGTGAATTATATCTAAATTTGCCAGCAAGAAACAGGAACTTCTCGCCGATCCACTGAAAAACTTTTGCTGCTGAAAATTAAGCTATGTTAAAATCCTGGTTCAGGGTGCCGAGGTTTTGCTAGTTAGCATAATACTATACAGAAAGATGGCATGCCATAGCAAAAGAAGACAACAGAAGAGCTAGTGTTAACCAAGTAAAGATTGTCATCAATGCAATCAGCAGTGAGGCCTGTTAGTGAGGCTAATATACCAAAAGTTTAAGCCGTTGGAGAGGACATAAATTCATTTACTTAGTTATATCTTCAATAGTTAGCAACAGAAAGTTAGGTTGGCATAATTCACTCGTATGTCTAAATAGCCCCGCTGTGTTTCTTTTCAAATTTTAGTTCGTCTTTTGAATAGATTTTCTTCTAAAAAAATTTTTGCGATGTCTAGTTTACTAATAAATGGATCCCAAAAACCTATGGATCAATCATATTATTGTCCCAATTCATCGAGACAAGTCACCAATGAAGTTGAAGAACTCTTATGACAGTACGTTGCATCTCCCTAAAGTTAAAAGAGTCTCCAGCTCGTCACCTTTGAGCATTCAAATTCAATTAATGAACAACACTAGTAACAATGAAAGCAAGAAGCAGAGAGAAACACTCGATGCACTCCATGAATCGTATCGCCTTTAAGACAGCAGAAAATTGCCTCTTATATACATGTTAAATTGTTCAAGTTCATATGAAAAGCATGGCATACATTTTCACAATGTCGAAAGCAAGCATTTGAACCTTTCTCACTCAATAAGGAACAGGTTTTGATTCTCCAAGCTATCAGATAATGATGCCAAATTGATTGTCAAAAAATCCATAGATCAGATAACTCAAGTTGTAGTTCAATGCGATAGGCGTGCTAATGTTTACCCAATAATCTATCCTTGATACATTTCACATAAAATAATGCACATAATAATGGAAACAAAAGAAAACAGCAGTGGCTTGTCTATTAATACTAGATGGCAGAGCCTGCACCAGCGCGGGCCCAATAAAAAGTACGCAGTGATTTTTATGTTAAATAATGAGAACGTCCTGATATTATAAGAAAAAAATTATATACTCCACATCACAACATACATACATGAGTTTATCATTAGGAGTTATCCCATAAGAGAACATTATTGTAAGGCTACAGAATCAAGGATGGAGAAGTAGCAACTTCAGTCAGCTAGTTCAAAGTAAGCAGTTTCTATGAACACAATCTGCTAGACCTCAAGGATCTTTTTTTCGAACAAACAGAACATGAAATGTAATAAAACAACTCTGAGAACATCATCTTATTTCTATCAATATTCACTGTTCACTGCCTTGCTCAGATATATAATGAGTACAAGCAGATAGCAAATGCAGATTCTTTAGTGGACCTTGTTGGCAACATTGCACTGCCTTTTGATTTCACCCTTTGTTCCAGTAAGTGGTTTATTCACAGAAAGAATAGTGATACTTTTGAGAATTCCTAGAAGAAATATACAAGGCTGACTTCTTGAGCATAGAGAAATTGTAATTCTGAAAAATTGTAATACAACTGAGGTAATATAACATCATATTTATATTAGAAATGCAAACATAGAACAGAGAACAGCATGTGTTTTAGGTTCTATCGGCAAGAAGAACACGTGCTATTACTTGTATTCAGTAGAAGAGTAGGTACCTTCCTATAAGAATGAATACTATGAGTTGCGTTAACGACGATTAAAACATTAAGCGAAAATAAAAATTAGACTTGTATTAATTCTACGGAAGGGGAGGCAAATCAGCTGAAGAAACAAATGAAGTTTTTTGTTCTGCTTTTGAGTAGTTTTAATCACTTTTTGAACATGAAAGCAGTTTTCCCCCAATTGTTATAATTATTTACCTATCAAAAAAAAATGGAGAAATCTTGTTCATTTGAAGAGTATAACTGCAATAAGAAAACAATGAACCTACCCTCCGATGCGTATTACGAATAGAAGTTTGGAATCTGGCGTAATCGTTGCTCCCTTGGTTCTTCTTTTTCCCCTTAGTTCCATTTGGACAAGGTCCATCTCCTGAATGAAAGAAAGCAAATAAGAACTTGGACAATCTAAAGAGGTTTGAAGTACAATACACAACAAACAATCTTGATGACTTAGGCTCGGAACACGACAATATAATGTTGGGGTCATTGTGAATGTTCTATTTTGTTTAGTGAGAGGCAATTTGATTAGATATAAAAAGAAAAATTCAGAAGCCACATGCAAAGTTTGTGATCAAAATATTGTAACAATATGGTTCACCTTGTAAGCATTTTTGGGAGCATCTCCACCATCAACTTCAATCCAACGGTTTAATCCCTGCAAAGTTAACATGTGAATGTCATCAAAAAATCCAATATAGAAGATTATTTCTAAAACCACAGTCATTCCAGAGGCAACACACAGGTTATAGACAGGACCTCATATTATGAAAAATTGACTGTAAGTTTACTCAACTTTAGTTAGTTACTAACTTATGAGGTAAGTATTAGCTAAAACAATATAACTGCCCATTATTAGGTAAACCAAGAATAAGGATCGGTTCCAACTCTAATAGTTTTTTTTTTTTTTTTGATCAAGACTCCAATAGCTTATTAAGAGCAATATACCCGTCAAAAATTGAACACTTAAAAGACCATGTCAATGTCAACAGAAAGGTTTCTGTTTGCATCCATTGTGCTCCAGATGACCCCTTCTGCTTTAAACTTCTTCCTTTTTTCTAGGAAATGAAATTAAAGAAAGTAGTAATCCAGCAGTTTCTTCATTTAAATCCAAAAAGATAACCCCACAGTTTCTTTTCCCAGAGAAAATAAAGAATGGAGCACAATATTTTCACCCGTAATTCGCACAAAGAAACAAACATTCCCTTGTTAAACTCCAGTCCCTTGTACTTTTTGAATCCTCAAACAGAACATAATTTGTCACTTGTTAGAGTGAAAAGTTAGATTTCCTCAATATCCTATTTCTGAAACCTGAAGGACACTGATTATAATAACGCTAGTGTCCGGAATAACTTACGGGCACCTTCCACAGCCTACCATAATAATTTAGTACCTATTGTTTTATAGTTTCTTAACCAGCTCTTTCTTTGTAAATTCTCACAACCAAACATGAAAAGAAGAGCTTAAAACCTAAGTTGCTCGAATTCTCCAAAAATGTTGCCACAGCAGCGTCTAATCCTTCAAAAAAAAGAACACTATTTTTGGAGGATCGTACATGCACCCGTCGACATTTTTGAAGAGTTTGAGCAACATAGCTTAAAAACAATACATTGGACCTGAAACATTTCAGTCAATCAAACAATAGTGTTAAAAAACAATGAGGAAACTAAACATCTACCAAAACTCCACTGACTGGATTAAAACAACATAAATTAAACAAACACCAAACGACAACCAATTTTGAGAAAGCAAGATAAAGCTTCACTTACATTTCGGAAAGAAGAAGCTTGGCCAATAATTCTAAGGCAACTTTCAATCAAACCAAACTTCCAACAATTCTTGTAACACAAAATTCATAATACAATTCACTCTTGCACTACTCAGTTCATCGAAGCTCAAAGAAAACAATTAACTATTGAGTCATCGACAATACATATTGATACACAACCACAGTCTAAATCATCTGAAAATCAACACAGAATTGTGTCTAAAGAAACAGTTCATCCCGGACAAAAAATAATAGAGATGGAGCCACGGTAACACACAAGGTTTCCTAAAAAAGCACACTATATATAGTACCAAACAAGAAATTTTGTTACTTGATTAGATCCTCTGGAAACCGAAAAATATACTATCTTTTGTTTGTTTCGTTAGAATTGTCCTAATTCACAAGGAAACATAGTTGTTGACCTCAACAAGAATATTTCAAATAACTATGAAATTTCCATTGCAAGTTCTTCAAATTCTGACAAAATAGGCTATTCTAATTGGATGCCAATAATCATCACAACAATAATAATATACTCCTCCTATGTACGATGCCGAAGAATTTTCACAAACAGGCAGGTTCGCTGAAGAATTTTCACAAACAGTTAAGAGAGCAAAAGATGACATAAATAATGAATTTGCAAAAGTATGATGTTGATGCTTCTTTTTCCCCCAAACCATCAAACCGTAGAAGGAAAGAGTGAATAAAAAAAAATACCCGACAATTTCTTTTCCACTAAATTACTCTCACTGAATAAACTCAAATTCAACTCAAAGGAACCACAAATAAGCAAATAAAGAGAATTCCAACTCTAAACACCAGAGCCAAAAGCAGATTAATCAACACACACAGAGAGAACAAAGGAAGGGAAGATATACATACATACCTGGAAACAAAAAAAAGAGCCCAGCAGAAGTTGTAGCTAGAGGTATATCTCTGTAGAAAATAAGGTAGCCACGTGTGTTGCTGTGGAAATACCACCAAGAGTAACCAAATTAAAAGACTAAAATATCCCTTGGCTGGAGCATGCAAAGACTAAAATGTCCCTGTGAGGAAGCACACATGACAACCATCACCTGTGTGCTTCACTCACATTTATATATAGTAGTAATTAATACAATGGCATATAATCATACAGCATAAACTTGGTAACTTCATTGATATACCAGTAACGTTTCCAAAAATAATGTTCATTTTTGACATTTTACAATGCAATAATGCTTATCAAGATTTCTCCATGAGTTCAAAATGGGCTACACAAGTCGAATTCCTCTAGCATGATTCTCACAATTTCATAGCCCTCAATATTACCCCAAGAAAATGTGTGTTTTCATGGTCCACTTGATGATAAAGCACCTATCATCTTGTCCACCTCCAAATGAAAATCAAGATTACGATCGTTAAGACCATCCCTGCATATTTGATCCATTTATCGACACGATTTCTTTTCTCAATGAGTCTCATTACAGAATTCGACAGCCCCAAAGTGTTGAGCACGTCCAGTGCTTTTCGTTGGGCTCTCTGCAACAAGGTTTAACAAAAGACAACCAGTTTAATCATAATACGCTTGAGACTAGAACATTAGAAACTAATAGCAGTAATAGCAGCAAAATTTGTTTTTAACCAGAGTAAATTATTACAATTATTCACCATATCTATTCCTTTAGCAAGGTAAAAGTTTTTTTCCACATTTACAAAAGGGGTTCAACTCAAGGCACTGGAGATTTAAAACCTAAACCTCTGTGACCTCAAACTCAGATTAAGAAGTTTCACTTTCAACCAGGAACTTCAAGACCCAAAAGTTTTTGAAAAAATTTACACTTGCAAACAGAGCTTGAAAAGCAGAAACCTAATACAAATAGGACCTTTTAACTGTCCTTGCTTTACATTTTTGCTTTGCTGCCGCCTTTCTTCTTTTTGCTGAAAGGGTTTGTACTAAAGAGCAAAACTTGATTAACCGTCCAGCATTTCATTACATTTTTTGTTATAACCGTAGTATCCGGTCCAACTCGCGCTCAACTCGACTTAATTCCATTGGGTACCTACCTGCTATCTCCAACCAGCACAGGCACCGGGATTTTAACCATCCCTCATTATTATTTTCAAAGTTCAGAAGGATAAAAATCTCTACCCACCAGGAACTTCACTTCATGTTTTAGATTGAATGTTTACTTATATTACCGCTCTTCTATCTCTAAATTCATTTAAGCAAACATGGAGAAAACCATACTTTCATCAGCTAACATATATCAACTATTTCACCTTCCCCTCTTGGAGTCGCACATAAATAGTGAAAGCAGTAATATAACTTGGAACTCTAAGATAGCAAAACAATATGACCAAATAGCCAACCTTTTGTCCACTTTCCAGGCAAAATCCCCGGCATGTAAAATCTCTTTTCAAGGCAGTAACAAACAAAACAAGCTTCTATGCTGCAAATATGTAAAGGGGTGAATCAAGTCTCTGTTGGAAAGTACCTTCAAACGATCCCTTTGCTCACTATATTTAGACAGAATGGCCACACACGTTGCCAGGGTTTCTTCCATCATTCGGGATGACCTACGAGCAGATTGCCTGGCTTGTGCTTCATCGCCAAAAATCCTCAG
This sequence comes from Capsicum pubescens, assembly GCA_030864215.1. NCBI lineage: Eukaryota > Viridiplantae > Streptophyta > Magnoliopsida > Solanales > Solanaceae > Capsicum > Capsicum pubescens. The sequence goes on along the minus strand of CM061544.1, from coordinate 256,194,600 downwards.
AACATGGGATGAATCTCCATTCTAGAACATAAAAGTAATCCATTAGAAGGAAACATCAGAGTATCAACAAAAAATTTAGTAACACTTATAAGGAAATGCCATACACTTCTCCCAATCAGTTCTGCTCTCTCTCGGGCTTCTTTCATACGCCACTGATGTCTTAAATTATATTTATCCAGACTAGCTTTCAAAGATTCAGCTTCTTCAGCCACTTGCTCCACTTTCCTGCATAAGGAATACAAATTCAGCAAGCAATATTGACGTACCATGAGCAAAAGCCCGACTGCCATCAAGCATACAACGAACAAGCTCCAAAAGAACACGACCTTCTGCTTTACTCCCAAGAATGAAAGTCAACTTAATCAGCCACTCCTTAATTCAGGAAAACCAGGCTCATCAGATATTGCAAGCTGGTGGTTTCTCAACTACAGCTTTTATACCATTCTCATTCAATTCTCCTATACGATTATATACCCTCTCTTTTATGTAATCCTACAGGAGCCAATGCAATAATCCAGAGACATGCAACTTTTTTCAAAGGAGTGACTCTTAACTGATTTGATAGGACAAAGAACTTTGTTAACCTTATATTAACTCAGGATCCAAAGTCACCCGTCTAAATCTGCAGCCATCCCTCGTAAGGTGCTAACTAGGTGGATACACATTTTTCCACTATGTTGCTCAGACCCTTCAAAAATGTCAATGGGTGAGTGTCGGATTCTCCAAAAGTAATGTATTTTTGGAAAGTCAGTGTCCATGCAACTTAGTCTTTCCATCGAGTCCCACGACCGTCCAATAGGATGGAAAAAACTCAAAATGGCTCTTCAGTAACGGAAATGATTGATAACTTGAATCACCAAATATTTACAAAGTAGACGCCAAGAGAAGTTATTTCTGAACATTACAAAGAGGAATCCTACTCAGATTTTAAGCCTCGTCTACTAAGACATTGATAAGATCGGGTTACGTGAAAGCTAAGTTACTTGGACTCTTCACTTTGGTTCCGCACCATACGACATGGATGTGGGATTGGTAAGATTTGGTCAACTGATTTAGGGTACCTTGACCAAGTCAAAAGAGAAATTCGGGACAGATACAGTGACATCTGTAATAAAAACAAAAACTAAGGTGAAATTGAAGAAAACAAAATAGCTTGTATATAGAATTTCTCTGTCAGTCCTTTTATCTCCTTTTGGATTCTCCTCTTGATCAATATTTTATCCTCGAAACACCTTCTATAATGTCTCATAATTTAGATAGATAACTCTATTTTGTAGCTGAATCCCCGCACCCATACCTACATCTCCATACCCTCGAATCTTAAAGTTCAGATCATGAAGGGCCTGACCTTTAGATCCACACCTGAAACCGGTCAACTTAGCTTGAAAGGGATTGAAAAAACAATGCAAAAGCGAAAATAGAAATTTTAAGATATGTGAAAAAATTCTCAAATTAAGTGCTAAGAACGCTAATTGATTTAAGTATTCATAATTAGCAAATTAAAACTAATTATGATATGAGTCAATTCAAGAACTTAGATCAAAAGTGATCTAAACCCTAATTCAAAGAAATTAGAGACAATAAGCAATATAAAACTAAATACCTTCTGTAATAAAATCCAAAGATATCAAGCTAAAAATTAATCTAAAGAATGTTTCTTGTAAGGTTGCAAGTAAATCCAAAGTCACCCCACACAAAGGTGTAAAAGAAGAAAAACCTCTAAAATAATATTAATATAATGCATTTAAAAAAAATCCACCCCTAGATATGTAGGGGAAACCTATCCCAAATAGCATAAGCTTTGAATCTTACTTTTGTGAAAATAATAAAGCTAGGAAAGCATGTAAAATAATTTCACACTTAATCCCAAAACTACCTAACAGAAGTAACAAAAGAAAGTACCAAATTTGCACAAATAATCACACGCCTAAAAACCCCTTTTTGAGTTTTAATTTCAGCCATTATTGAAATTGTAGTCCCTTTGGGAATGATTCCCATGTCCATTTCAGACACCTATTGGGCTTGATCTTGCAGCCCCACTTTGAGCTGAAATATCAGCTCTTTCCTCGGGCAGTTTCAGCTCCTTTCTTGGCCCACTTGCAATTCATGCCCAAAAGTTGGCAGAAATGGACGTAAGAATCGTGCCCAAAAGGGCTACAGTTCACACCAATAATGGCTGAAATTCAACCCCAAAAAGGGGTTATTAGGTAATTTTGGGATTAAGTGTGACATTAATTTTACATGTTTTCCCAGTTCAAATTTTCCTAGTTAGATTATAATATTTATTCTTTTCTTAAAAGTAGGATCCGAAACTCATGTTATTGGGATGGTTTCCCCTGTATAGAGGTGGACTTTGTTCTTTTTAAATAAATATTATTATTAATATTATTTGATAGGTTCCTATTGTTTACACATTTGCATGTGGTGACTATAAATTTATTTTGCAAACTTACAAAAGGCATTCTTTGGGATACAAGATTAATCCTTAACTTGATAATTTTGATCTCTACTAAAGTAAATTAAACAACAACAACAACATACCCAGTGTATTCCCACCCAGTGGGGTCTGGGGTGGGTAGAGTGTACGCAAACCATACCACTACCTCAGGTGAAATAGAGAGGATGTTTCCGATAATTAATCTTATATTAATTATTGTCTCTTATTTCTTCGAAAAAGGGGGTCTAAATCACTTTGTTATCTAAGTTCTTGAATTAACTCTCTGTTAGCATCATAATTAGCTTTAATATCTTTAATCTTCATATTTTTGTTTCAACATTATTTTCTTATTTTTCTTTCAAGTAAAACCAATTCTTAACCGTAACTCAGGCATTGTACTCTACATTTCTAATGCAAAATCTATACATATTCTAAATACAAAAGTGTACCTCATCTGAATAGAGAGCCAACCCAGGCAATGCAGAATAACTCTAAATTGAAAGTCAACATTGAAAGAAAAGGAAAGAGTAGGAAAATATGAGGTCAGCTTATAAAGGATGGAAAGGGATCTTAAATTTTTTTTTGGCTAACTCTATCTATTTAGGCACCAATACCCTTGTAGTATAAATGGAAACCTAATACTTAAAGGGAGATCGAAAGGAAACAATCAGAAAAACAAAAAGGAGAGGAACTTGAGGCAAAAAATTCCAATGAGCAGATTATATTTTACCATTATATATCACATGCTAAGCTCTTACCACTAGATGAATACTCTAGGGACAATAAGGCCTTTCAGCTATAAATATGTAAAAGAATTAGACCAAAGAAGTATTGGTTAGACAGGACATGACACAGTTGCAGCTTATCGAGGACATGACCTTAGATAGAAAGGTGTTGAGCACACGAATTATGGTAGAAGGTTATTAGCTAGGAATGTGCCCATACTAGTAGATAGGACTATTCTTATAGTTTCTTGTTCTTCGAGTTCTGTTACTATCTATTGTTTCGAGCAGTTCGATTGTAGTATTTTGTTGTAGTACTATTCTGCTACTATCTTTTGTTTTTATTATTATCTATTGTCTCTGGTACTTCCATTGCGTCTTTTTCTAAACTGTTAAGGGGTCTGCCTATGCTCTAGGCTCCCAGACCCCCACTTTGTAGGACTGGATTGTTGGTGTAGGTAGAATGTCAAACACAAGAACTTTGATCTAAGAATTCAATCGCACTAGATCACAAATCGCAGAACGATTTGAATTCAATTTCAACTTATCACACAACTATGATTCAAAACCAAACCAATTGAATCAACAACATAAATCCTCCAGTCATCATTCCAATCTAAAATGTATATGTCAAAGCAAATCAATCTCAAATTCAATGAGAATGAAGCATACCTTTTCCAGAGATCACGCTGTGATTTAGCAGATATAGATCGCCAAAAGGTTCCATCTCAGAGCAAAGAAACTGAATCTGAGCGATCTCTTTCCTCACAGCATCAAACGATTGTTCCGATGGATCGGTCTTAGCGGCACTCGAAGATGGAGACGAAGATTGCAAAGAAGAAGATGAAGAAGAAGTGTACTCGAATCGCTCGAGCTTCTCCAAACCATCTCGAGATTTAAGAGTCGCCTGGAATTTTGGTAAAGTTCCGCTAAGGTTTCACCGCCCGTACCGGAATATCCTTCTCCGACTCCGATCCCAACCGCCGTTGCCATGGTTTACCTGACATTCAGCTTTGGATTGATCTGAGTTTTGGTAAATTTGAAATATTAGTGCTCGTATATTATTAGCAAGGGTTGTACAAAACCGTCAAATCAAATTGAACTGACGAATCAAATTAAATTGAAAAAAAATAATAATTTATGATTTCATTAAATTAGTTTGGAATTAGAAAAAAAAATTGATCATTTTTTGTTTGATTTGGTGTTAACAAAAAAAAACTCAAACCGACATAATATATATATATATATATATAATATATTCGAACTTTTTTATACATAAAATATTAATTATAGTCTATTTTTTAAATACTTTTTCAACTAGTTTTAGTAATTTTCAATAATTTGAAAGTAGATGTAGATATATATTTAGATTTGGGCCTTTAAGTTGTAATATTTATTCATTAATTGCTAATTAAATGATCGAAAACCCAATATAAACTTAAAACCTAAATTTTTCACTCTTCATCTCACTTTTTAGTTTCAAGAGAGTTTTTCGCTTCTTATTTTTTCATAATTATGGTTTTTCATTAGCACATGAGTGAAAACATATTTGATTTAGTCTTCGATCACAATATAATTATAAAAACTAAAGATTACCAAAAAAAACAAAAAAATTCAAAAAAAAAGACTAAAACCTAAACCGATAAACCCAATTTATGTTGGTTTGATTTGATTTATAGTTTTAATAAACCGACATGATTGGTTTGGTTTTTTTTTAATAAAAATCGAACCAACCCGACCTATGTACACCCCTACTTAGAATCATCCAAAATTCTGTGATATATACAAAATTAGGCCTCCACAAATAAAAATAGGCCAAACTCATCGGCAGCCCCTTAAACTTGGCACGATTTTTATTTTGGCACCTCAACTGGACGTTGTTCACTTTTGGCACTTTAAGAAACCATAAACTGTATCACTTTGGCACTTTTTGCTGATTCAGCAAAGAGAGTATATTACACTCGCTTTTGGGCGCATTTTAGGGGTATTTTCGTAAATTTCAAGAGGTATTTTTATAAATTTTTCATCTTTAATTTTTTTTTAAAATTATTGAAATAGATTAGCCAAATCAGCAACAATATATATCCATGGCAATTAATGACATAATTATCCAACTCATTAATATATATACACACAATTAAATTAAAAGAATCAATTAATTGCTGACACGTGGCATTTTTCAAAACAATTATAAAATTATTTAATTTTATTTGGCAGTCCACCCGCACCCCACCCCACCCCCTAAAATCATCTTCTCCACCACCACCCATCTCCCCAACAATCCCCACCCCAAGTCTTATTCATTATTTGACAGCCCCCTTCCTCTCTTATCCTTTATTCTCTCTCCTTCACTCTTTTTTACAGTTTCACATAAACAAAAACAATAAAAAAACCAAAAAAAAATTAAAAAAGAAATCAAAAATGTCACTGCGTCGTTTGTTTCTTTCTTCAAGAAGAATCATAAGTAAATCATTTACATTTTTCAAATCATTCAAAGAATTCAAGTTTCCAGAAACTTTTATAAACGATGAGCAAAATGATTGATTGAAAAATTCAACCTCCATTAATGGAGGTTAAGGTTGTGTGGAGTTTTGTGATTGCGATGCTATGGTGGTAATGAAAATTTGATAGTAGGTATGGAAGAAAATGAAAGAAAAATGTATGAATAGAAAAAAGGAAAAAGAAAACGTTGGGGGTGGGGTGGGTTGAGGAAGATGATATGGGGTGGGGTGGGTGGTTAGGAAGATAATATAAGGTGGGGGTGGGGTTATTAATATTTTTATTTAAATTAATTATATAAAAATTATTTTTATAAAAATGACAAATGTCATTTTATAATTGGTCTCTTTCCATGCGTTTTAGTATTTTTTTCAAAAAAAAAATATATAATTTTAGGTGCATATAATGATGTGGAAATTTAAATGAGTTGACACAAATTAATTAGCCGTTTTATCCATGTTGGCGGTGAGTGAGACACACGCACCAGTGTTGATGTCGAAAGGTGCTAAAGTGACACAATTTATGGCTACTTGAGGTGCCAAAAGTGAACAGCGTCCAATTGATGTGCCAAAGTGAAAGATCGTGCCAAGTTTAGGGGGATGACGATGGGTTTGGCGATAAAAATATTTTCTTTCACAACATGATACGAGTACGATCACATAGATGGACTTATGAGGGCGTACGTTAGACCCGAGGCTTGGTTTGTGCAATGAAGTGCAAAGGAGCACCTAAATGGACACCAAAACAGTCCACTACATACACTAAAAAGGTCGAATCAGTCCACTACATACACTAGAGAGGTGCCCCTTCACTAAGGGGTCTTTTGGTCATTTTACCTATTATTTGTAATACACTATAAATAGAATAATGTAGGGTTTCATTAGGAGATTTTGATGAATATTATGAGCTTATAACACTTGAAATATTTCCTCTCTAAGGAGAGAAGAACACCAACCCGAAATTGTAACTAGGGAAATCAACTTGAGTGTGGAATCGCTCGTGTTGGATTTAATCTTGAAAACGTTGGATGCTTTAGAGATCGAGGTCACTCTTGTGCCAACGTAAGATTTAGGTATTTTATGTTAAAGGTCCAAGAGTGGAATAGGCTTTTGGGTTGTTAATAGTATACCTTCAATTTATCTAACTATCTATCATTTTGTTTCTTTGTAATCGTGTAGTAGTGTTGATGTTGTAACCGTGTGTTTGTGTTGTTAATGTGGAATCCGAAATTAGTCTATTGTTCATCTTGTTCTTGTTGTGTTGCTACTGTTTTGGTGTTATTACGCCCTTGTGCCTTGTATTCTTCTTGTTGGTAGTGAATCCGAGAGGGGTCACCAAAAGAGGTCCTTGGTTTCTTGGCTAGTGGACTGATTTTGGTGTTTGTTTCGTGTTTCCTTGTCTTTCTTGTATCATTTGGTATCAAAGCTTGTGGTTGATTTTGTTTCAACAAAATCAATCTTGGGCTTGGTAGTTGAAAAATACAAAAAAAAAAAAAATTGTTGAAATCTGAAAATTCCCAAAAAAAAAAAAATCTGTCCATTTTTGTGTCTTGGCAGAAATTGTGTTCTTGTTGTGTCTTGGCTGGGATTTTTCTTGTTTTGAGTCTAGATCTAGGAGTCATTTTATTTGTTTTGTTATTTCTAGTGTTAGCTTCTTCACCTCTAACACTAAAGAAGTCTAGATCTAGATTTGAGCTTTAATTGTTGATGTTGTTGTTGTGAACCTAAACTTTGGCCGTGTGATTATTGTTGGTATTGTTGTTGCGGATTCAAAGATTGGACGTGTGGTGTGTTGTTGGTTCAAGGTTTGAATGTGTATGGTGGCTATTGTGTTGTATTTTTAAGCTTGGAAAGGTATTGTTGATGTTTGGGGTCCAACTTGAACCTTAGAACTTCAAGATTCAAAAAAATGTGTTCTTGGTGTTCTTCACATCTTCATCTATTGTTGAAGAAAAGGTGGATGTTTGATCTTGGAAGTTGAAGAAAGAGAGAGTGTATTTTGTTAGTCTTGAAAGACATATTTCCAAAATTTAAGACCTCTCAAAACTTTTACAACCAATTCGAACCACTCAAGGACTTTAACAACCACTTTTCCAACAACCTTCCATGATTTAAGGATCATGTCTTGAGGAGAAAAGTCAAGTCTTGATTTTTGAATTTGAAAGAGGATTTCAAGACTTGTTTTCTCTCCTTAACCAATTCCCACCAATTCCAAATTACAATTGAACCAAGACTTGAATTAGAAAATAAAATTTGATAACAACCGCAACCAATACGTGGCTGCCACATTGTTGTTTGTGAGTTCTTGACATTCATCACAACCTACACCCTTTCTAAAACCGAAATGCAATACCAAAAAGAACTTTGGCCGTGTGTTGACACTAAAATTGGCCGTGATGTGTGTTGATGTTTGCTTTGGGGTGGAAATTGTTGTTGTGTTGTAGATGTGTTCTTGAAGTTTGTTGTGTTGTTCATCTTGTTCTTCATCTCACCTTACAACTTAAGACAACGAAAGTGTAACATAGATTAAAAAAGGTGAACCTACAAGTTGTAAAGTTGTTTGTGAGAAGACTTGAGCCATCACTTTCTTGACTTAACATCTACTTTTCAATGACTTTTCTTGTTTCAAGGGACCTTGTTTTGTGGGAATTGTACAAAGTCAAGTCTTGCCTTTTGAAGATTAGACTTAAAGGAGATTTAAGGCATATACTTTCCCTCCAAAACCAATTGTTTCCATTACATAGTAACTAAAGTTTGTAAACTTCAACTAGTGTCTAATTGTGGGGCTGTGACCAATGGTATGCTGCTATGTCACCCAAGTTACTGTTCACACGGAAATTTTAAGCTCAAAATTTGATCTTCTAGTTTCATTGTGTTGTTTCTTTAGTTTCATTTGTTGATTCCATTACTAACTTACAAGCTAGTTTTAGATTGTAAGTTAGTTTTGAAATCGTCCTTCGTGTATACGTTCCTTGGTGTGTCTTATCCTTTTGAGTCGTTGTAATACTTGGTCCACCTCTTACTGCCTCACGGAGTACAAGCAAGGTTACGACACTTATGAGATCAAAGTGAGAAAAAAATTCGAGAGACAAAACAATAGAGATGGAGTGTGAGGACCATTCTTGTACAACTAACTTGTTTGTTGTTTTGTAGGTAACTTCTTGGCCATAATGGAAACCATTTTGGCCCTCCTTGATGATTTGTCCCGAGACCTTGCTAGGGCAAATATGGGTCTTAAAAAAATTGACTCGGATATGGTAACTATGCGTGAGAGGTTGGATCGAATGGAGAGTCGAAGGAACTCTCGTGCTTTTACTCCTGAAACTTTACTTCCAATGACCAATCCTCCAAGACAACCACATAACACCACAAGCCAAGCTCCAAATAGCCCTCAAAATCGAGAACAAGATAGACCACTTCCCCCACAAGTTGATCAAGTCCAACAAGGAGGACTTGGAAGCCAATTTCCTCCCATCCAAACTCCACAACCGAAGCTCCACGTTACCAAATCGAGCCTCTCAACTAAAAATTCCCTTTCCAAAAACCAACACATCCAAGAAGAGAAACATGGTAGAGAGAGACATGAAGGATATACAGTCTACGACGATGCTTAAATGATAGAAGGAGACTTGAATCGGATGAGATTGAAGGCCAATCTCAAGAGAGAGAGGAAGCCGAGGGTCAAAATGAAGATGTTGGATCCGAGACTTATTGTCATTATGTTCTCGGGTTTGGCTAGCTTGTGGACTATTTTTGTGCATTTCTTGTGGGCTGTTTTTAACTCATTTTTTTATACGTCCTTTGTTATTATTGAGCTCTTGGGCTTTTCATGTTTTGCGGACTATTTTTTAGTAGGTTTCATTTGAAGTGACTAATTGAATGAGGTGAAGCCGTGAATTTGTGGACAAATTCCTCTCAAGATGGAGAGGATGATACGAGAATAATCACAGATATGGACTTAGGAGAGTACGTGTTGGACCCGAGCCTTGGCACGTGTAATTGAAGTGTAAAAGAGGCCCAAAATGCACCCAAATCAGACCATAAATTACACTAGATGGGTGCCCACTCTTTGAAGGGTCTTTTGGTCATTTTAACTTATATTTTGTTATAGCTATAAAAGGAACATTGTAGGGTTTTTAGTTTAGCTTTTGGATGATATTTGTGAGTCTTGTAAGACTTGTAACAAGCTCTCTCTCTAGTGAGAAGAGTGACCACCGAAACTAGGATACAACAATATGGTGGATTCTCTTTTGTCGTTGCTTGCTTGGAAGCGTTGATGCTAGAGAGGTGGAATCTAATCTTGTATCACGTAAGAGATAGGTTTATTATTGTGTGTAGTGTTAAGGGTCCAAGAGTGTCCATTCTTGGGTTCTTAAGATTATAACTTCATGTGATCTATCTTTCCATCCTTTTACCATCTTGTAATCTTGTAGCCGTGTGGTGTATTTGTTTCTCTTGTAACCCGTGTGTTGTTCTTCATCTTGATGATGTTAACATAGTTTGTTGTGGGCTGTTTTTAGGTGTTAAATACCACAATACATTGTGTTTTTATTGAATCCGAGAGTGGTAATCAAAAGGGTCCACGGTTCTTTTAACTTATGGCCTGATTTTGGTATTGTTTGTGTGTTCCTTGTAGATCTTGTATCATTTGGTATCGAGGTCGAATCATTTTCAAGAAGGGGAGGATGATACGAGTACGATCACGTAGATGGACTTATGAGGGCGTACGTTAGACCCGAGGCTTGGCGTGTGCAATGAAGTACAAAGGAGCACCTAAATAGACACCAAAATAGTCCACTACATACACTAAAAGGGCCAAATCAGTCTACTACATACACTAGAGGGGTGCCTCTTCACTAAGGGGCCGTTTGGTCATTTTACCTATTATTTGTAATAAACTATAAATAGAATTATGTAGGATTTTATTAGGAGATTTTGATGAATATTATGAGTTTATAACACTTGAAACATTTTCTCTCTAAGGATAGAAGACCACCAACCCGAAATTGTAACTAGGAAAATCAACTTGAGTGTGGAATCGCTCGTATTGGATTCAAGCTTGGAAACGTTGGATGCTTGGGAGATCAGGGTCACTCTTGTGCCAACGTAAGAGTTAGGTATTTGATGTGTGTGATGTTAAAGGTCTAAGAGTGGAATAGGATTTTGGGTTGTTAATATTATACCTTCAATTTGTCTAACTATCTATCCTTTTATTTCTTTGTAATCGTGTAGTAGTGTTGATGTTGTAACCGTGTGTTTGTGTTGTTAATGTGGAATCCAAAATTAGTTTATTGTTCATCTTGTTCTTGTTGTGTTGCTATTGTTTTGTTGCTATTACGCCCTTGTGCCTTGTATTCTTCTTGTTGGTAGCGAATTTGAGAGGGGTCACCAAAAGAGGTCCTCGGTTTCTTGGCTAGTGAATTGATTTTGGTGTTTGTTTTTGTGCTTTCGTTGTCTTTCTTATATCATTTGGTATCAAAGCTTTTGGTTGATTTTGTTCCAACAAAATCAATCTTGGGCTTGGTAGTTGAAAAATACAAAAAAAAATATTGAAATCTGAAAATTCCAAAAAATAAATAAAAAATCTGTCCATTTTTGTGTCTTGGCCGAAATTGTGTTCTTGTTGTGTCTTGGCTGAGATTTTTCTTGTTTTAAGTCTAGATATAGGAGTCATTTTATTTTTTTTGTTGTTTTTAGTGTTAGCTTCTTCACCTCTAACACTAAAGAAGTCTAGATCTAGATTTGAGCTTTAATGTTGATGTTGTTGTTGTGAACCTAAACTTTGGCCGTGTGATTGTTGTTGGTATCATTGTTGCGGATTCAAAGATTAGACGTGTGGTATGTTGTTGGTTCAAGGTTTGAATGTGTATGGTGGTTATTGTGTTGTATTTTTAAGCTTGGAAAGGTATTGTTGATGTTTGAGGTCCAACTTGAACCTTAGAACTTCAAGATTCAAATATGTTCTTGGTGTTCTTCACATCTTCATCTATTGTTGAAGAAAAGGTAGATGTTTGATCTTGGAAGTTGATTAGTCTTGAAATACATATTTCCAAAATTTAAGACCTCTCAAGACTTTTACAACCAATTCAAACCACTCAAGGACTTTAACAACCACTTTTCCAACAACCTTCCATGATTTAAGGACCATGTCTTGAGGAGAAAAGTCAAATCTTTCTTTTTGAATTTGAAAGAGGATTTCAAGACTTGTTTTCTCTCCTTAACCAATTCCCACCAATTCCAAATTACAATTGAACCAAGACTTGAATTAGAAAATAAAATTTATAACAACCGCAACCAATACGTGGCTGCCACATCACGTTTTTACTGTTCACCGATAATTTTTAAGCTCAAATTTCAGATTTCTTAGTTTCATTTTATTGTTTCCTAGTTCTGTTTGTTGGTTTGAACATTAATTAACAAACTAGTAATCTCCTACTAGATTGTAAGTTAGTTGTAGAGTCCGTTTGTTTGTGTCTCCGTTTGTTGTGTGATTTTATCTTTTGTGAATTCGTTGTATCTTGTTGGTTCAAGTCCGTAAACAAATTTTCTTTGAGTCAAGTCAAACAAAAATCTATTCCGGGCAAGAGTAGACTCGACCCTCAATCACTCACGAAGTACAAGCCGACTTTCAACACTTGTAAAACCAAGTGTGAGGTAAAAATCGAGAGTGAGAGTGTGGTGCGGCATTTTTGAGCTAACAAGTTTGTTGTTTTGTTGTTCGTTGTTGTCTTTTCTTTTAGGTACCATGGCTGCCACCAATCTTGATGCCACATTTGACCGCATCACTGACAATATTGAAGACATGAAAGGGCACGTTGAAAGGCTATGCCAATTGGTATCCACACTTATCCCAATAAATCCAAAACCTATGGTCCAAACACCTTGCGGTGAGAGCTTCCCGAAGGAAGTTGCTGCCCAAACTTGTGAAGGACTTTCACACCGAGGTAAATATGAACATACTCTTGAACGTCAGGGAAAAATAGCTAACTCTTATACTTTGGTACATGTGAATGATGAACATGTGACTAATAAGCCATTGAGTGTGAGTAGTAGCTTACCTACATATGAGTATATTGATTCCTTACCACTTGTGGATGATGTACATGTTGTGTGATTGGATACCCTAGTTGATCCTATAGATGACCGAATCGACTCTTCTAGTAAGATCGATTTATGTCCACCTAGTGTTGAAGCTATTGTGTTGAATGAAAGTACATCGTTATGTGAAAATTATGTTGATCAACTTGTGTGTAAAACTTTCCCACCACTTGAGAATATGTGTGATGCGATTAATGAATATCAAGTGAGTGAAGAATTTGAAGATGTTGGTCAAGGACAAAGGAGTGAACCCGTGAGCCTATGTTGTTGTAAATATTCTAATGTTTTCTTGGCTCATAGGGTTAATCATGTGCTTAACATATCTTTGAAAAATGAGTTTGTTTGTACTCCTTTGCATGACACCCCACCCGTGCTTGACAAATATGGCGACTTGAATTGTGATCCCTTTGATGTTAATGGTGGTTTGTGTCTACTCGAGGACCGTAGGGCAAATGTTTCATTGTCTCTTTGGGGTGTTGCTCATATCCGTGCATCCATGTTTGACACACTTGTATTTAAGTTAAGTGAACCATAACTTGAGGATGTCAAGTTGTATTCTTGTTTGTGGAAGGGTCCAAGGATGTTAAAGACTTCTTGTCACCTTCATGGGGTTGGACAAGTTAAAGTATCTTGTGGGACTCTTGGGAGAGTGCTTCACATCATTTGTAGAGGGAAGCCGAGTTCTTGGGAAAACTACTTGCCTTGGATTGGATTGTTGCATGGTAGTTTCCCCATTCTCCCTATTGGTATGACTCCCTTGATGGAATGTCTTCCCTCGGTAAGTGGTTGGAAGGAGAGAGGTCCTACGTGCTTGCAATGTCCCTTTCTCTCATTGTGTGTTCCTACTTGTGAATACATCTTAGATGAGAATTATGTCTTTGGTGCCTTTCTTCACTACCTATATGCATATGATTATATTCATGATGTTGTTGGATATACATCGTATGAGAAGCGTAGTCTCAGTTTTTGTCCCTTAATTCTTGATGTTCATCTGAGCCTTTTCGTTTGTGATATTGTACAAAAGCTTTTCATAATTAACACAAAGGATCCTTGGTTGTACTTCAAGTGTATACCACCGTGGCATGATAGTGCTAATTGTTTATTTTGCTAACCCTAACCCTCATGCCATGAGGATGTATACTTGTTTGTTTTCTTTTTAATTTTGCAAGGTACGGATTCGAAGTTGAATCCTTTTCAAGAAGGGGAGGATAATACGAGTACGATCACATAGATGGACTTATGAGGGTGTACGTTAGACCCGAGTCTTGGTGTGTGAATGAAGTGCAAAGGAGCACCTAAATGGACACCAAAACAGTCCACTACATACCCTAAAAGGGCCAAATCAGTACACTACATACACTAGAGGGGTGCCCCTTCACTAAGGGGCCTTTTGGTCATTTTACCTATTATTTGTAATACACTATAAATAGAATAATTTCGGGTTTCATTAGGAGATTTTGATGAATATTATGAGTTTATAACACTTGAAACATTTTCTCTCCAAGGAGAGAAGACCACCAACCCGAAATTGTAACTAGGGAAATCAACTTGAGTGTGAAATCGCTCGTGCTGGATTCAAGCTTGGAAACCTTAGATGCTTGGGAGATCGGGGTCACTCTTGTTCCAACGTAATAGTTAGGTATTTGATATGTGTGATGTTAAAGGTCCAAGAGTGGAATAGGCTTTTGGGTTGTTAATATTATACCTTCAATTTGTCTAACTATCTATCATTTTGTTTCTTTGTAATTGTGTAGTAGTGTTGATGTTGTAACCGTGTGTTTGTGTTGTTAATGTGGAATCCAAAATTAGTTTATTGTTCATCTTGTTCTTGTTGTGTTACTACTGTTTTAGTGTTATTACGACCTTGTGCCTTGTATTCTTCTTGTTGGTAGCGAATCTGAGAGGGGTCACCAAAAGAGGTCCTGGTTTCTTGGCTAGTGGACTGATTTTGGTGTTTGTTTCGTGTTTCCTTGTCTTTTTTGTATCACAACATTAGTAGCTTAATTGAATAATCCAAAAAGACACAAATATACTTCAGACTGTGATAAATAATGTGTAGATACCCTGACATATTTTGCATACACATATGTCCATACCGTTAATGAGATGGTACATATATGCTCCTCACACTAACGGTAAGGGAATATGTGTACCCAAAATATGACGGAATGTATATACGTACAATTTATCGTAGTTTGGGATATATTTGTTCCTTTTTTATTTTAATTTTTTATCTCAAATAATTAATTCAAATCCACTATCCAACCTAGTAAACCCAGTGAAGCCTTTCAAACCAACTCAATATGACCTCTAATTTTTTATTTCAAACCTGATAATCCCTATGTTTTTTTCTTAAAGGTGAATCTTAATCAAATCGCAGTGATTTGTTGTTGCTACTGGTGTTTACTGGTTAGAGGGAGTAGAGATTAGGTCGAAGGTGGTCAAAGCTAGGGGTGCGACGATGGTTCGCCGATGGTTGTGTTTTCGGTTCGAAAAAGGCAATGGCTATGTGGTGTTGATCGGTGGTGGATAGTATTTTCTCGATGATGTTTTGCTGAAAATTGAAACGTGATGGGTTCAATTTTGATTATTTTTAGATGTTATGGGTTAATATATTTATATATATATATATATATTTGAAATTGATAGTAATGAGTGTTATTGTATTGTGTGATATATCATTATATGCATAGGGAAAACACGTCTGTTGGATAGTCGTCTCATGAATTTTATTTGAGACCAGATCGGGTAGTGGGTTTATTAGGTTAGACAATGAGTCTGGGTTAATTATTTGAGATACAAAAATTAAAAAGAAAAAGGGACAAATATACCCTCGAACTATAATAAATTATACGCATATACCTTCTGTCATACTTTGGGTACACATATGTATTATCGTTAGTTTGAGGGGTATATACACACTATTTTATTAACGGTAGGGGCATATGTGTACCCAAAATATGACGGAGGATATATACGTATCATTTATCATAGTTTGAGGGTATATTTATCCCTTTTTCATTGAATACTTATCTAAATTTTTATCTTGCGCTGAGGATTTGATTCTCACCTTATAGTCTCCTCCCTCTATTTTCTCTTTCGAACAATTATACCTTAATCCTTAGTAGAATTAGTTACTAGAGAAAATTGAAGGAAAGGTGTCTTTTAAGTCTTGAATGAAGGATTGGTGACATTGACCAACAGATAGGGTCAAACATCATTAGGAAACTTGATTAAGTTAATTGTGGACTTGATTAATATTTTCAAAACTTTCTAATCTTTTCAAAAATACAAATCAACCCAACCCACACCTCTCTTCAATCCTAATCAACCACTCTCTCTCTCCAGCTTCTCCCAACCAACAGTTCTGCAAAATTTCTCCCTTCAACCTCCGGCGACAAATAGGCGGGCGAGTTTCTTTTCGACTTTCAATCGTCAATCGACATGAATACTTCTCCGGCGACAACAACTTCGAGTTCTTCGTCCTCCCATTTCCTTTTTCACAAGAAAAAAATTATGAAGAAACAGAGGAACTTGAGCCAACTACTCTTCTGGTATCGAAATGTGGACTGAATAAAACCTTAATTTCTGGCATTTCTTCTTCTCATTGTCGTACTGTTGATTCGAATTTATTGGTGATTTTTGGTCACAGTTGATGTTCTTAGTGTGTATGAGTGTGTGATATATTGGTGTTGCTGGGTTGATTTGTTGTTTGTCTTGGTAGAAATGGTATTGCAACAGTTGAAACATCTAATGTAATAAATGAAACATATGATGCAACAAATGAAAATTTGATGCAACAGATTAAAAATCTGATGCAACTATGAAAATCTGATGCAACAGGTGAACAATCTAATAGATCATTCATCTGTTGCGACAGACGACTCTTCTGTTTGGAAGAAATCTAAACAATATTGATCCAACAGATAACTGATTAGTGATCTGTCTTTATTCTTTCCAACGGTGTACTCTTCATTTTAAAATCTGATGCAACAGATTAAAAATTTGATACAACTATGAAAATTTGATGCAACAGGTGAACAATCTAACAGATTATTTATCTGTTGCGACAGACGACTCTTCTGTTTGGAAGAAATTTAAAAAATATTGATCCAACAGATAACTGATTAGTGATTTGTTTTTATTCTTTCCAACGGTTTACTCTTCATTTTACAACAGATTAGGACTATTTTTATTCTTTCCAACGATTTACTCAAACAGGTCGGTTATCTGTTGCAACAGATAACATACCTGGTGCAATAGATTAGTGATCCGTTTTTATTCTTTCCAACGGTTTACTCATCCGTTGCAACAGGTCGGTTATATGTTGCAATAGATAAAATACCTGTTGCAACAGATTAGTGATCTGTTTTTATTGTTTCCAACGGATTACTCATCCGTTGACTCATCCGTTGCAACGGGTCAGTTATGTGTTGCATCAAATAAAATACCAGGTGCAACAGATAGTGTTATTTTTATGGTTCTTACGTATTACTCATCCGTTGCAACAAGTCAGTTATATGTTGCAACAGATAACATACATGGTGCAACAGATTAGTTGTCTGTTGGAACTGTTATATTACTGTTATGCATTAATCAATTATAATCTATGTTATGTTCCTGTTAATTTAAGATAACATGGTTCTCAAAATAAAAGAAATCGAATCAAGTCCAAGTATAGGAACAAGTGCAGCAGCTCAACTATATCCACCACTCTATGAGCTTGCTTTACAAGCGTTATCTCAATCAGGAGCAGAAGATAATGAACATGGGGAGAAAGAATCTTTCAAAAGAGATGATCCAAATGCTAATAGCCCTTCCGTCAAAGAGTTGGTCAAAACCTTCAGTATTGGTCGTTACCCTGTGAGAATGCAGTGCGATGGTGCCACAAATTTAACGGGTGATCTCGTGGTTAAGTCAGTCAGGGAAAATCTTTCGACACCTTCAGAAAAATACTTCGAGAACAAAAATTGGATTCTTATTTCAGGGAAAGCTGCTTTGGGAAATATCTTGATTTGCCGGAGGACAACAATGCTCGTTTCCAGATGAAAATGGTATATGATCTTCTCAAACGCAGGTTTATGTATGAAAACAAAGATAAGATGGATGAGGTATGGATAAATTACTGTGGCATGCCAAGTTTGTTTTGGTTGGGAGGAGTTTGTCATTGTTACCGGACTAAAATGTTATCCTCTTTCTCCTTCTCAAGTTATACCTACTCTGACCCAAAAAAAAGCACCCCGCACACCCAAAAAAGGAAAAGGCAAGTCGATTGATCGTGATGACCTGGTGTCCAATGTTGGTCCAAGCTTCAAAAATAAAAATCTGATTGAAGCTTTGAAAGGTAAAAGACTTTCAAAGAAGCACAAGCAATCATTGTGCTTGGTTTGGTTTGTACATAATGTTCTTTGGGAGAGAGACGTTAACAACAACATAAGCATCAGTTTAATAAATCTCTCCGAGGATCTTGAGGCATTTAACAGCTATCCTTGGGATTATGAAAGCTTCAAAATGACTGTCGAATATTTGTTGACTCCGTTAACGCCAATAACAGTCAACTTATATGGTTTTCCATGGGCCTTCATGGTAAATATTTCTTTTATCATGATATGATTCATCCTTTTTTTATTCAATAATACTTTTGATTTATTGACGTTATGTTATAGGCTTGGGCATTTGAAGTCATTCCTTATTTGAGACAACAAGTGAAATACCAGGAAGAAGTTTTCTGTCCAAGAATTCTGAGATGGTTGTCGGCCAAAACCGATAAAAATGCATTCTTGATCTTTTCAATCCCCCCAAGGAAACAGTAAGTTCAATTCTAATCAATTTTTTGTTTTAATTAATGATTAAATAATTTCATCATCATTCTTAATATATGTACCGATTTATTTTAGATTGTCCATCCGTGGCTTATTCCGACCAACCGAGAGTTGAAGATGCCATTTTTTCTTATTTTACATTCTGTGCAGATTTTATCGGACCCTAAGGTCATTGATGGAATAAAAATAAAATTGTTTGGAGCAACAACCATCATAAGAAAAACAATTTTGGAGGGTGGGGCTAATGATGCTCCTCTTACAGTTTTTGAAACAACAAGCCATTATGATTATGATCATAATGGTTGTACAGATTTTTCTCCAGATCTTGTCGCATCTAGCGAATGTTCTTCATGCAAATGTCAAGACTGCAAGGCGAAACACGATGGAGTGATTAATGCTATTAATGCACTAACTGCTTCTGTAAAGGAAATGACATCTAAGAGGGGTGTCATTCCATCAAAGAGGATTTCATATCCAGACACTCCACTAGAGATCAAGGCGGCTAAGAGGAGAAGGAAAAACACTTCTAAGGCATCATCAATCATAAAAAAAGCAAGATTGCAACACCGCTGTCTTTGTCTTGCACCGATGTTTAGTGTGCAAGGGCCAAAGAAGAGCAGCATGAGCTGAAGAAGGTGAATGTACATCATCTGTTCCAAAAAACAAACAAGCACATATCTATTTCAACAGATGATACATCTGCTGAAAATTATCAAACGGATGTATACATCTACTGCAACTGTTGTCTAACCTGTTGCATCAAATTTGTTATCTGTTTCAATAGATGAGTTTTATGTTGCAACAGATGGGTCATCTGTTCGAAATTATCGTACTGCTCTGATTTACCTATTCGAATTTGTCCCTCCATCTGATACAACGTAAGAATCATCTGTTGCAATAGATGGAAAATTTGTTGTATATCTACTTAGCATTGACAATTTTGGCTTTTCAGGTGGATGTCACAGCTACTGCCGATAAGCATAATATGACAGTTGATAATCCATCAACTGCTTCCAAAGATGAAGAAAAAGTGGAGCCTGTCAGTTTGGGAGAACGGAAGAATTACCCGTTTGAAGGATTCAACATCTCGGACGAGGCTCCAAAAAAACCAGTACAGTTGATCAACGACTATTCAGAATGGATTGCCGATGGGCTGTTAAAGCATCATGCCGGCAGGTACATAAATCAATTTTATGGATATTGGTTTATACAATTCTTGTTGTAAGAACCTGACATTAACACATATAAATTATCATGTAGAAAAAAAATAACGAGCACTACAAAGTGAACGAATCGAGTCTTGGTTTTGATATGTTCGACTTTGTTGTTGCACATCCCAAAATGAAAAATTGGTTTTATTTGATGTCACAGCCCCAAATTTGCTGGAATGATGAGGTTTAAAGGCCATACATATTACTATTAATTAATACTTTATTTAATTGCATCTGCGTATTGATTTTTTCATTACGTAATTTGAAATGTTTGATAATATGTGCAACACATCGATGTTATTTTTTACTACCTCCGAAAGAAGGCCAAGTTGCAAACACAAGAACAATACAGATACACAATAGGCAATTATTTGTACAAAGTTTACATCAATAATGCCTATGATAGGTATTGTCAACAGCAGCCGGAAGTTTCCCGAAATGAGGAATGCTTAATCAACATCATCAAAGTTTTTAGCATTCCGGCTGGCTTACCTTGGCATTTGGTCGATGAAGTGTACATCCCAATCAATTGTGGTGATGAATTCCATTGGGTGTTGGCTATCGTCGTTCTAAAAGAGAGGCGCATCCGAGTTTATGACTTGATGTTGCGAAGGAGACGTTCCGGGCCGTTATCTGAGATACAAAAGCTGGCCAAAATATTGCCAACTTACCTTGATATGAGTGGCTTTTTGGATCAAAAGGTTCGTACTGATTGGTCGACGATTGAAGCATACGGGATAAAATGGCTAATCCATTTGATGTACAATATGTTGACGGAATTGCTCAATAAGCCATTGGTAGCCTGTAAGTTTAAGTGTCATGATTTAGTTTCATTTCACAAATTTCACAACGCTTGCATGAACTACAAGAGATGAATTATCTATTTTTTATAACGCAGGGATTGCGGTCCTTTTGTTGCCGCCTATGCCGAGTATTTGAGCGATGGATTACAAGTATCAAATGATGGACTTGATGTTGGATTACTCCGCAAAAGATATGTTGCTCTTTTATGGAAATATGGAGAAGCGAAAACTCAGAAGCCGTACGCAACCGACGTTAAAGATCCACGACGACCAAAGCCGAATTCCATAGCACTGGATGAAGAACAACTTGTCCATATTGATTAGATCTTTATAGCTCGAGTCCATCAATGTAATATCCTATCCTCCTTGGTTTAACTTGTTGATTTATTTGTAGAGTAGATCGTTTGTACTCATAATGTTTTTTTTTATATTTTATTTATTTGTTGAGTTATTTTATTTCATGTAATTTCCGAAGGCTTTGATTTATTTTATTCTATCTATGAATATAATTAATTCTGAGTTTTGAACATGTTAATTGAAATGGAGTACTAGATTCAAATATCGCAACAGATAATACATCTGCTGCAACAGACGACATATCTTATCAGACAGATTTAGACATATGTTGCAACATGAGATGCAACACGTAGGTCATCTGCTGGAAATTATATAACAGGTCTTCCTACTTTTTTTATTTGCTCCAACAGATTACCGATCAGTTGCAATAGATAGGTTATATATTGCAACAGATCGTAAATCTATTGCGACAGACAGACGGGGAACATCTGCATAACGCAACAGATGGCCAACCTATTCCAACAAATAATCAATCTGTCACAATAGGTACTATATCTGTTATGAAAGATATAAAATCTGTTGCATTATAAAAATTCAACTTTGCCAGACATAAAAATTATTGCACATATATGTATAGTGAATTGGCTTGAAATAAAAATTTGTTATCGTGTTCGTCTATGTCTTTGTACATATTCTTTTTTATACACGGGATCCAACCATTTAGTTAGTACCCCATATGCCCAGACCCATTGCATTTTTCCCACAACGGTGTCGCACACACCGATTATTTGTGTGCCGGTCAGCAAACACTCCATGTATGCAAGCGAGTACGGCCCGCACGCTGCACCGGTTGTATTTTTTGGGAGCTGGATGTTCTTATTTCGACCTTCAAAAACCTATGATTCCTTCGCCAAGACTTCATCCAACAATTGATCCATCAGCTTACTCTGCGTCAACAACTTGGGCAACAACTTCAAGAGTGGCTGCATGTGGGTTAAAAACGTCTTCTCGCTGAACACAGGTAAGTTGCAGTCATAAACCTTAATCTTTCCCTCGTATAGTAGTATCTCAATAGTGAGAAAATGGGTGGCATCCACGTTCATGACTGCAAGGATTTTCTTTGCCTTGGTCCAGCTCTTGCCGTGTGGATATGGCCTATTCCCTCTAACATATTTAATCGGTTCTTCATCCCATTGGAATGTATAAACTAACTGATCAAATCCCAGGCCATCGGAATCAGCTAGATTACGAAGATCAGCGTACCTATCTTTGAAATTATTGTAGAAGTTGAGTTCCATTATCCTATCAACAGCATCATAAGCTTCTAGGTACGCTAATTGCCTGGCCCTCATGAGGCAGAGAATTTCATCAACATACTATGGTATAAGAAGATAATTTTTAAATAGGTTAGTAATTGGGAAGAATAAAAACACAGTGGAAAG
Source organism: Capsicum pubescens (assembly GCA_030864215.1). Lineage (NCBI taxonomy): Eukaryota > Viridiplantae > Streptophyta > Magnoliopsida > Solanales > Solanaceae > Capsicum > Capsicum pubescens. Next base: position 256,172,270 of record CM061544.1, on the reverse strand, counting down.
AATCCGATGCAGAGGGTTCTGTGAATCAGTTCACAGATTACCCAGCCAACGCAACTTATGCAATAAATGTGTATTATGTTGCAACAGAATACCTAGCTATTGCAACAGATTACATATCTGCTGCGTAGATTCTTCTTCATGGAGTAGATTGGAAGGGTAGGTTAGCAAAAGTAAACTTACCTTGTCCTCGTACCACACGCACATACTTGTCATATTCGAGAAGTCTTTGGCGGCAAATGAATGCATGGTGTATTCTTTTTGAACCTTCATCTTGATAAATTCTTCCAGTTCCTTCTTCTTCTCCTTGCCAAGCGCCGCAAATATGTCTACCTTCTTTGGCGGCCCCTAAACTTCAACAACTATTGGAGCGAGGGGAGTTGCATTTTTTGCTGATTTCAAAACGGAGAGAATTTGTCTAATTTTTATTCTCTTCCTCCTAACCTCCACTGTAGGAGTGCATGGCTCCCTCACCTCGTTGGATGGTATGACACCCCTCCTGGATTTTAACTCCTCGGCAGCTTTAGCAATAGCCTCTAGCTTGTCGAGGAGTTTATCTTCTCTGTCCTTGTACACTTTGCATTTGCAATAAGAATATGAGGGTGAAAAGGGGTGAGAGGGACCACTGTAAGGGTGGGAGGGACCAGTGTAGGGGTGAGAGGAAGGACCTGTGCAAGGGATGTTTTCAAACATATTTATTTTTTACTGAGCACCAACATGCTCATAATTATGACTGGCAGCAGAAGCAGGATGGCTTCCACCATCACAAACAACTCCACCAGCAACACCCCAGAAGAAGCACCTGGATCTGTTGCAGTTTGAGTTAGGTCATGAAGAGCTTCAACATTAGACTGTCCTTGCCTAGCTGCTCTTCTTATGGATGTTGCTCCATCCAATTCCTTCTTTATTAACTCCACCGTTGGGTATTCTTTTGTATCAACAAGACCCAGAGTAAGAAAAGAAGTCATCCCCAGCTCATCAATGGTAGGCACGATCCAAGGATGCACAACCTATATAAAAATGACAGGAGAAATTTAAATCATAGAATAATAATTTGCAGTCAGTTGGGTTACATGGGGCTCGGGTTATGTTAACACAGCCAACTTATGCAAGAGATGATCTAGCTACCGCAACAGCTGATCTGTATGTTGAAACAGATTGATAATATGTTGCATCAGAATACCCATCTATTGTATAATTTACAGTAGATGGGTAATCTGTTGAGTAGGGTTCAGAGAACAGAGCAACATATGGTTATTCTGTTGCGAAATATGGATCGTTTGTTGCAACAAATTACCCATTGCACTAGTTGCAGTTGACGGGTAATCTCTTGCAACAGATGAAATGTCTGTTTCAATATCTTTCTTTGAGGAAAATTATTTTAGTTGAAAAAAGACGTACTGCATCATCCGGAGGATTAAAGAGATCAGCCTCGTTAATATTTTTTTTGCTGCTCTCTACTGCAGCCAACCACCTAAGGATCCTTGGATGAAAAACCTTATCCGGGTAATCCATGAAATGCTTTCGGAGGGGAGGAATGGTTTCACATGCCCAAGCCTAAAAATTATAAACAAGAAGCAAGAAAAAAGGTAAGTCACAAGTATATTCAATATAAACTAATGAATGAGTAAAAATAGTGATTAATTTTACCATGAAATCCCAAGAAAAGCCGTATAATGTGGTCGTCTTTGGCTTTAGCTCTTTCAGTAAATATTTGATAGTCAAGTAGTAGCTGTCGTAGCCCCAGGGATAATCGTTAAATCTCCCAAATTCATCAGCAAACACCAACAAATCACGTTCTATGACTTTTTTGACGTCTCTTGCCAATAAAATGAAATGGACAAACCAAACTAAGAATAATTTCTCCCTGGAGTACTTTGGTATGTCTTTATTCTTGAGATCCGCTATCAAATCCTTCACTTTGTAGCTAGGTCCAACAATGCCCAACAACCCATCTTTTTTTACCTTGCGTTTGTTGGACCCTTTGTGGGGTATTTTCTTGATGGCAGGTTCTTCTGGACGATCGCATCTCAAGCTCGTCACAATGGCAAACTCTTTCAATCCAAAACAAACCGACATGCCACAGTAGTTAATCCAGAATTCATCCATCTTATTTCCGTCTTCCTTCAAACCTCCATCATCCCCCGCATACATGATCCTACGCTTGAGAAGGCCATATACCATGATCATTGGGAAACAGAGAGGGAGGGGCCCAGACAGCTCAAGAAAGTGTGCAAAGCAACTCTTCTTAAGAAGTCCATCTATGTTTTCCTTCTTCATAATACTCCTAAGTTCGTCAAAAGGTTTCCCCAACTGACATTTAAGTACAAGATCACCAAATACTGCATTAGGGTTATTCATCGGCATCGCAACTCGAAACTTTTCAATACTAATGGTTTTGACAGAATCATGCTGGAATTTTGATATTATTTCACGCCCCATTGGTGAGGAGGAGTTATCACTTTCCTCGTTTTCATTTTGCCCTGACTGAGATTGTTCTGGAAGTTCCTCCGAATCTATCTGTACTCTAGCATTTTTTATTTGGTGATCGAAAGTTGATCCACTTTCTCCACTTTCTGTTTCTTTTTTTTTTTGGAGACATCTTTTAACTACAAACAAAAGAAAAATAAAAAATACATTGCATTTGATGTCTGCATAATTTTTTAGAAAAGGTGAGACAAATTTCAATAAATTATTCTTACCACATAACCAAAAAAAATACTCCAACGACCAACCCATCAGTTGGAACAGATGGGGAACCCGAATCTGTTTGAAGACCTATTTAATATCTCCCCACAGATATTCCACCTGTTGCAACAGGTGGAGAAATTTCAATAAATTATTCTCTGCCACATTACAAGAAAATATTCCAACGGATAACCCATCAGTTGGAACAGATGGGGAATCTGTTTGAAGATCTATTTAATATCTCCCAACAGATCTTCCACCCGTTGCAACAGATGGACCACCACAACCAATGCCCAGACCAATGCCACCAAGACCACCACTAATGCCACCAATACCAATACCAATACCAAGACCACCGACACCACCAACACCATAAACACCATCCAACAATACCAAGACAGTCAACAAAACACTGAGAGAAAAACTAGCATTTTCTCAGGTGCTTCCTACTTTTTTAGTATCAAAACTCAAAATTGTTAACCCATTCTCAAAGATAATACAACTAAAAGTCTTCTTTTTTATCATTAACTAAAAAGCCCTATTTTTTAGAATAAAGAACAAATGTAGAGCTCTTCTCGAACTCTGTTACATGCGAAGATAGAGAAAACAACGGATACAAGTGGGAATGAAGTCGAAAAAACAACTATATGTAGTCATAAATGGGAAGAAAATTAACCTGTTTTGAAGGGTTGAGCAATATGTTGAGTAGTTGTTGTTTGTATTTTTTGTATTGTTGAGAGGTAGAGGACACCTTGAGAGAGAGAGAAGAGCAGGAAATTAAGATTTGAAATGAAAATTTTTTCGCGCAAATGGATGATTTGTATGGGTTGATTTGTAATTTTTAAAAAAAATGACAAGTTTTAAAATTGTTAATTTGGTCCAAATTGATCTTAATTAATTTTAAAAAATTTAAAAGATATAGTTTTTAAAATATTGAGTTGATGAGAACTCATTTCTAGTGATCGATCGACGACTTGGGTCGGGATGAACGCAATACCAGCGCCATGCAATTGCAAAGACTCGATTATATTTGTAGTTGACCCTGCGAGCTCATTCATCCATCCCTAGTTCCACCTAAATCAACTTAGGTACTATCACTATCCTAAAATTGAGTTGATGAGAACTCATTTCAACTCAGAGTGATCGATCGACGACTTGGGTCGGGATGAATGCAATACCAACGCCATGCAATTGAAAAAACTTGATTGGATTTATAGTTGACCCTGCGAGATCACTCATTCATCCCTAGTTCTACCTAAATCAACTTAGGTACTATCATTATCCTAACATTGAGTTGATGAGAACTCATTTCAACTCAGAGTGATCGATCGACGACTCGGGTCGGTATGAACGCAATACCAATGCCATGCAATTGTAAGGACTCGATTAGATTTGTAGTTGCCCTACGAGCTCATTCATTCATCCCTAGTTCCACCTAAATCAATTGCTATAAAATCTGTTACAACAAATGACTAAGCTCTTGAAAATTTTCAAACAGGTATATATATGTTGCAACAGATGACATATCTGATTTAATTATCAAATAGATATTTGCATCTGTTGTGACAGATGACTGAGCTGTTGGAAATTTTCAAAAAAATATTTATATCTGTTGTAATAGATGACATATCTGATTTTATTAATTATCAAATGAACATTTTTATCTGTTGTCACAGATGACTAAGCTTTTGGGATTTTTAAATAGATATTTATATTTGTTGTAACAGATGACTGAGCTTTTCGGATTTCTAAACAGATATTTATATATGTTGCAACAGATGACATATCTGTTTGAAAATCTTTTTATCTCTTTTAATTTTAAAGAAAGAAGCTTCTGGTCGTAGCAGATAATATCAAGTAGTAGTACCTACTACTAAAGGCGGTAAAAAATATTTCTTGGATATCTCAAAAGTGAGTTCATTGAGCAGTCTTGTCTTGTCTTTTCAATGTTAGTAGTCTTAGTCTTCCTCGTGCCCCTCAAATTATTAATGAAATTAATGAATATTAATTAATGAATATTGAAAACCACCACGTCTACATACACAATATATCTATAGAAATTATCTCATCTCTTCCTTCAGCTGCAGTTTATTTTATTTAACTCTCATATTTTTATCTCTCCTCTTTAGGGTCACAACCTTTTTTTCTCTCTTTTCTCTTCTCTTCTCATAAAGATCTTTTCGAATCTAAATCCATCCATATCTTTCCCCGACTTAAATTTCTGTTTTGATCCCCTTTTTGATATTAAGGTATGGTTCATTATTGCTCTTTTATTCTCATCTTCTTCTTTGCATGTTATTTACATCTATTTTTTTATTTAATTACTATTTATCCATATCATATTTATTAAAAAAAATTTAAGGAACTTGTAAGTATTGAATAAATAATTCGAGAATTTTTATTACAATATGAGAAAAAAGTCATCTGTTGGGAGAAGTTTAAAAGCCTTGTTGGCAGTATCATTTTTTTATATGTATTTTGTTTGTTTCATTATTGTTGATGCAGTTATTGATATTGTTGGTGGGGTTAGCATTGTTGGAACTTGTGGTGTTGTTGATGGTTCTGGCACAAAGGATGTTGTTTCTTTGTTGTTGATGATGTTGTTGAAATAAATGTTGTTTCTTTTTTGTTGATGTTTATGTTGTTGTTGATGTTGCAACAGATGAAGAAACTATTGGAACAAATAAAATCACCAGAAAGGCTGGTTTGATGTATTCCATCAGACTCCACATCTGTTGCAACAGACTCCACATCTGTTGCAACATACTCCACATCTGATGCAACAGATGGACAACGTTCTTTTTGTGACATTAATTTTTTTCCTCTTCTTTGCAGATATAAGGAACTGACAGTTGATCAACTTTTGACGGACTATCTCAAGAGGCTGCAGTAAAGATAAGATCGGAGGAATAAGTTGCTTGTAGATGGAACCACTTCATATGTGAGAGGTATGTATTACTGATAATGTTATCGTGGAAACACACATAGAGTGCACTAATTTTGTGAATGATGTTTTTACTGATTAGTCATAGATCGTTCAAACAAGATGTCTGTAATTTTACAGTTAAGTTTGGTAGGTCCGAACTGATAAGGCTGAGGGACCATGAATATGGTTCTGATAGCCTGTTAAGATTTAATGTCGGTTGTTGCTCATGTTTATTTGTCAAGTATTGTGAAGGGATCTAATTTTTGTGTCATTGTAAAGAGATTCAATAGCGATTGGACTAACTTTTAGGGTGCATTGGACCCTCAGAGGGCCTTCGAAGCTTAGCACTGCATCTAATAAGAACGAAAAACCAATATATTTATTGCCCTGGCCAAAATTTATATGGCTAGTTTGCTCGCTCGGGGTGATAATTTTATGCCAGAATGTGTGGTAGGAGAATACTTTCGAAGAAAAATGGGTGGTTGATGGAATACTATATCATCTGAGAGCTAATTGAAGAAGAGACATAGGGTAGAAAGTAACTTCTAACGAATCTGGCCGGTGGAATTATCTTAACAGATGCGAGATCTGAATCAAGTGCAAATATGAAAGTGTATCCAGTAATCTAATTTCATCTGTTGTGTCTCTGAAAGAAAAATAATGCAGATGGACACTTTGTTAGGGAGCTGCATGGTCGGGATTATCACCTAGATAAAAAATAGGAGAAGACCAACAAAGAAGCCTCACGGGCATCGAGGGTAGAAATGATGTACAACAAGTCTAGAAAACTTATACCAACAACAACTGCAGTTAAAATAAGGAATCTAAATGAAGGTGGCAAATTTCTGAATTTTAAATTTCATCCATGCCTTCTTGTTTGTGTTTTTTATCAGGTCCACTGTCGTTGACCTGATCGGAACCACAAACGAGATTGAAAGAAAAATAGAGTATCAATGTTTCCTTAGCAATATGGTTATAATTGATTGTGTTTTCTCGCCTTGACATGCTTTCAACATTCCTTGGAGAAGATCAAATGCTTTCTGTAGTATGTGAATCCCGATAATTTTCAAGCTTGCCTCCAGCTTGTTGATTCTGTATTCAAGCTGGTCGTTGCCCTCTTTGAAGTTGGTAAATAGTTCCTCGTCTCTTGTGAGCTCGATCAGGAACACTACCTTCAAAGTTGTGGCATTCTAGAAGCCCTTCCGAACACTTTCTTCAGAAGCCTTAAAGGATACATGGAGGGTCTCTGTGTTTGTTTTAGGTCAAAATGTGTTGATGCACGTTGAAGATGTGATCCCAAAAGTTGAACAACACACTTTTATCTAGTGTTGCTCCATGCATCTTGCTCAACCAATTTGATAAATTAGTAAACATCGAGTTACGTAGCGTGTGATCTAAACCATCTCTACCAAGCCTATCAAATGTTACGTAACTCTAAGCTCATTACTCTATCAAAAAAATATGACCGAGTTAGTACACAAATTAAACGAGCTCAATCTCTCAGTCTTTCTGCTGATTGCTCTTCTCCAATATAGATGACAAGATATCTGCTATGCAAAAGTCTACACCGTCGCCATACATGTTCCCAGGCAATCATGTCTGACGATGGTGTAGACTTTTGCATAGCAGATATCTTGTCATCTACATTGGAGAAGAGTGATCAGCAAAAAGGCTGACAGATTAGGCTTTTTTTCTATGTGCACTAACTCGGGCATATTGTTTTGATAGGGTAATGAGCTTGGAGTTACGTAACGTTTGATAGGCTTGGTAGAGACGATTTAAATCATATGCTACGTAACTTCATGCTTACTAATTTATCAAATTGATTGAGCAAGATGCATGAAGCAACGCTCGATAAAAGTGTGTTGTTTAACTGTTGGGACCACATCTTCAACGTGCATCAACACATTTTGACCTAAAACAAACACAACGACCCTCCATGTATCCTTTAAAGCTTCTAAAGAGAAAGTGTTCTGAAGGTCTTCTAGAATGCCACAACTTTGAAGGTAGTGTTCCTGATCAAGCTCACAAGAGACGAGGAACTCCTTACCAACTTCGAAGACGGTAATGACCAGCTTGAATACAGAATCAACAAGCTGGAGACAAGCTTGAAAATTATCGGGATTCACATACTACAGCAAGTATCTGATCTTCACCAAGGAATGTTGAAAGCATGTCAAGGAAAGAAAACACAATCAATTATAACCATATTGCTAAGGAAGCAATGATACTCTATTTACCTTTCAATCTCGTTTGTGGTTTTGATCAGGTCAACGGCAGTGGACCTGATCAAAAACACAAACAAGAAGATGGGATGAAATTTAAAATTCAAAAATTGTCGTCTTCGCTAAGTTTCTTTATTTTCACTGCAGTTGTTGTTGGCGTAAGTTTTCTAGACTTGCTGAACATCATTTCTACCCTCGATTCCCGTAAGGATGCTTTGTTGGTCTTCTCCTATTTTCTACCTAGGTGATAATCCCAACCATGCAGCTCCCTAGCAAAGTGTCCATCTGCATTATTTTTCTTTCAGAGACACAACAAACGAAATTACATTACCGGATACACTTTCATATTTGCACTTGATTCAGATTTCGCATCTGTTAAGATAATTCTATCGGCCAAATTCGTTAGAAGTTACTTTCTACCCTGTGTCTCTTCTTCAATTAGATCTCAGATGGTATAGTCTTCTCTCAACAACCCATTTTCCCTCGAAATCATTCTCCTACCGCACCTTCTGACATATAATCATCAACCCGAGCGAGCAACCCAACCATATAAATTTTGGCCAGGGCAATAACTATATTGGTTTTCCATTCTTGTTTGATCCAGTGCGAGGCTTCGAGGGTCCTCTAAGGGTCCAATGCACACTTAAAGTTAAGTCCAATCGCTATTGGTTCTCTGCAGTGATGACAAATATTGATCCCTTCTCAAAACTTGACACGCATAAACACGAGCACCAACCGTCAGTAATTCGTAATAGGATATCTGCACCATCTTCATGAGGTCCTCAGCCTTATCAATTTCGAACCCATCAAACTTAACGGTACAACGTAGGATCTTGTTTGAATGATCAATGCCTAATCGGTTAAAAACTACATTCACAAAAATATTGTACTTTATGTGTGTTGTCCCAGTAACCTTATCAGTAATACATACTTAACTCCCACACATATGATAGTGGATCCATCTGCACACACCTTATTCTTCCTAGCCCATCTATGGCTTAAATTGAATAAACAGATGACTAGCTTGTTGCAACAGATGACACATCTGTTTATATTGTCAATCAATTGGAGACATCTGTTACGACAGTGATCAACCTGTTGTAGAAATCAAACAGATATATACATCTGTTGTAAAAAGATTGTCAGTATGTTGTAAGTTATCTAACAGAAAGAATATATTTTGTAACAGATTACCCATCTGTTAGATTTATTTTAAAGCAATTTACAGGTTATCGTGTAAAATGTAAGAAATTCTTACGTTTTTGTAAAAGTCAACTTCGTTAGTTGACCGTTAAAAAAAAAGTAGGAAACGTAATAAATTATTACGTTTAGCCTATTTTGGTCACTTTTTAAATTCCGTGGCTCATTTTGGTTCCGAGTTCGATATATGTTGAAAAGTAATTTAAAATACTAAAGCTCAAATATTTTTAGGAGAACTCAAACATTTGTCCCCTTGTCTAAGGTCTTGTATTAAAGAATTGTCTTCAATTTTAATTAAATTAATTTAGTTATTATTAATAATTGCTTAATTTGAATAAACAAATGACTAACTTGTTATAAACATCTGTGGCAATAAATGACTAACTTATTGCAACAAATAGATAATTTGTTGGAAAATAATTAAAATACTAGGAAACTCAAATATTTTTAGGAGAACACAAATGTTGTCCCATTGTCGTAGAGACGCTTTTAATTTTAGCTAAATCAATTTAGTTATTACTAATAGTTGCTTAATTTGAATCAACAAATGACTAGTATGTTGCATCAGATGATTCATCTATTGGAAATTATCAGATAGATAGAAAATCTGTTGTAACAAATGGGTCAACTATTAGAAAAGCAATTAAAATATTAAGGAACTTAAACGTTTTTAGGAGAACTCAAATGTTTGTCCCCTTGATTCTTTTGCATTTGATGTATGGTATATTATTTTTGTCTTTTTTACCTGTTTCATAAAAAATTTCATGTTTTTTACTAGTATTCATTGTGCCCTTGTTGAAATTTTTTAAAAAAAATTTAGGTCAAATTTTGTTCGTATATCACTTGGACATTACTTCATAGCTTATTTCGTAAGTAAAATTATAACTTTTGTTGAATTTCTTATTTGATGTATCTGTTACTGCTACAATGGATAGAACTTGCAACATGAATCCAACATATGAGTCATCTATTGCAACAAGTGAGTAATATGTTGCAATATATGACTAATCTGTTACTCATATATATTGCAACAGATTACTCATTTGTTGCAACAAATTAGTCATATATGTTGCAACAGATTAGTCATATATGTTGCAACAGATTAGTCATATATGTTGCAACAGATTAGTCATATATGTTGCAACAAATTACTCATTTATTGCAACAAATTAGTCATATATGTTGCAACAGATTATTCATATATGTTGCAACAGATTAGTCATATATGTTGCAACATATTACTAATCTATGCAATAAATTAGTCATATATGTTGCAACAGATTACTAATCTGCGCAACATAGTAGTCATATATGCTGCAATAAATACTCATCTGTTGGATTCACGTTACATGTTTTATCCATTATTAAAAAACAGCAGTAGCAGATATATCCAGTGAGAAATTCAACTAAAAAATAACAAACATTAAAAAAAAATAACAAAAAAATAAAAAAATAAAAAACACCAACAAATCAAGTTCCTCATTTTCGTCATAACTTAAAAGACCTAATATTTTACTAGTGAAAATCGAAAAGAAGTGATGAAGAACTCGGAGTTGTTGTCGCCGGAGAATGTTGTCACGTCGACTGAAGGTTGAAAGTAAAAAAGGAACGGGAAAGAACTCAAAACTATTTGTTGCCAGAGGTTGAAGTTGCACAAGATTGAAGGAAGAAATTTAAAAAGTTGTTGGTTGGGAGAAGTTAGAGAGAGAAACTATCGAGAGAAAGAGAGAAGAGAGAGAGATTGATTTGCAGAGGGAGGGAAGTTTTGTGGGTGTGGGTTAATTTGTATTTTTGAAAAGATTAAAAAGTTTAGAAAATATTAATCAAGTCAACAATTAACCTAATCAAGTTTTTTAATTATGTTTGACCCTTTAAATTGGTCAATGTCACCAATCCTTTATTCAAGACTTAAAAGACACCTTTCCTTCAATTTTCTTAAGTTACTCAGTAATTAATAGGAAAGATGAACTTAATTCTAAAAAATAATTGGAGAAATAAAAGTAAAAGAGATCGATAAAAATAAATAGAATACTCACAAGTCACTGTACATGAATGAAGATGCTTATAGGGATATATAAAATATTAAGATCGATAATCTCCTTTCATAATCTATATAGTTAGTAGTCGTTTATGAAAATTAAAATCAAACTAATAACTGGTAGAAAATTTTTAACTAATTCTAAAAACAATGATATAAACAATTCAGAAAAAAAATAATGTCGATTCTCACCATACATATAACATGGATGAAGATGCCCAAGGGATAAAAACTAAGATCTCAATTCCCATCTTCTTCCGTTGAGTTTAATTTATAGTAGTTAGTGGTCATTCAAGTAAAATTATTTAGACAATTAATGATAGACTTTGGGCTTCCTAAATTGAAAAAGAAATTGGAATAAATAAAAGTAATGAAGGAAAATGCAATTAAGAGAGTTAAAAGAAATAATTTTTAGTTTTTTTGATATAACATTTCTAACATAATTAAGAGAATAAAATGAGTGAGTTTTGAATAGGTATCTGATATAGTTATTTTTAATATATAATGAAACAAAATGAAACCTTTTAGAAATACACAATGAAGAGATTATGGTGTAATCAATCAATCTATATATATTATAAATCAGAGGACGAAGCACTAGAAGAAGCCAAGTGACAGCATAAGAATAAGCCACTTGGCAGATTTTAGGACAAAACTTATAATATTGTAATAAAAGATTTAAAATTATTTGAATTTAGAAATATTAGGCTTTTAGAAGAAATTTTTTTTTCATTAGTTTAAAATTAAAAATTCATAATTGAAGAGTTTAAATAAACTCTAAATATTTTATAATGATAATAATCTATAAATAAATAATATTAGTAGTAATAATAGTAGTACATACGTGTGATAGTGGTAGTATACTACTAATAATAAAATATAATAATATTAGTAGTAATAATAGTAGTACATACGTGTGGTAGTGGTAGTATACTAATAATAATAAAATATAATAATAATAATAATAATAATAATAATAATATAAATAAATAACGAAATAGTATATTTAGGTATTAAAAATTTAAACTTATGTTAGACATTATAAGATAAGTATGTACTATATTTGAAAAATTATGGATAAGAAAGAATAATAATTCATCTTCTTTTAATAAATAGACATTATATTTGAATTTGAATATAAATTTGAATTTGAATTTAAATAAAATTTAAATTGAAGTGGAGTGGAGTTCTATTTTCTTAATATGTGTTTTATATCTATATAATCAGTAGTATGGTAGAAACAATAATCAGGACATTTAAAATTGATGTCCTTTGAGGGGAACTAACTTTCAGTGCTTTGCTACTACTGGTGATGGATCGATAGTTGTTGGTTCACTTGATGGCAAGATTAGGTTGTACTCAAGCAGTTCCATGAGGCAGGCTAAAATTATTTTTTCAGGGCTTGGTTCTCTTATCACTCATGTCGATGTTACCTATGATGGGAAGTAGATATTAGGAACAACTGATACTTATTTGATATTGATATGCAGCTTATTTGTTGACAAGAATAGAAGTACTAAAACTAATTTTGTTGGCTGCATGGGAAATAAGATTTTGGCTCTAAGATTGGTAAATCTAAATCCTCTTGATTCACATATGGCTGGAGCTAACAAGTTTTGCAGTGCTTAGTTTTCATGGGTATGATTCTTCTTTTCTTTTGCCCTTCTCATTTTTACTTTGCAGCAGTATATTTGACTATCATACCTATTTATTTTCCTTTGTACATAATAATTTTGCTTAGTCGATTCCTTATGATGTATGTTAAAAGGAAAGGACTTGACATTGAGGTGTCGTGTTTGTGACACATATATAAAGTGTCCATGTCTTCATTTTCGCTCAAATAGGAATATGACAACCATAAATTTCTAGATGCCAATAGCTATTGAATGTGGTACAGTTTGTAGCTCTAGAGTGACTTCTACTCTTTCACAAACTTATCTCTTCTAAAATTAAGTTATATAATATATTTAAATATAATTTATTTAAATATTAAATTAAAGATGAAACTATAATAATAATAATAATAGTAATAATAATAGTAATAATAATAATAATAATAATAATAAATTATAGTTTTAAGGAAACGGGCAAAAAATTTGGGCCATTATAGTTTTGTGTTAATAATAACTTTACCATTGAATCTTTTAAAAAAAAATACGTGCAAAAAAGGTTAAACTATCGAAAGATAATTAGACCAATAAATTGTTAATTTTAAATTATAAAATTACATATTAGAAATAGTTAGTTATCACTTTAGAGAGTTCTAATTGGACTCTTATCAAGTTTTGAATTAAAAAATTAAGTATTTGAATTTGAAATACATTATCCTTTTAATAAAAAGATTTTCATTATCTTAAAAATAGAAACCCATAATTGAGAGGAACAAAAATAAAATAAAATGAAAAACGTGCCAAAAAAGAAGAAGATAAACTATCAAAAGATAATTAAGACTAATAAATTATTAATTTTAAATTAAAAATAATTATAAAATAAAATTACTTATTAGAAATGGTTAGTTATCATATTAGAGAGTTCTAATTGGACTCTTATCAAGTTTTAAATTGAAAAATTAAGTAAATGAATTTGAAGTCATTATTCTTTAAATAAAAAGATTTTCATTATCTTAAAAATAGAAACTCATAATTGGAGAGTTCTAATATATATTTGTTATTTCAAACTTATCTATTTAAAATTTAAATGCAATAAAATATAGTTAAATATAATCTTATATTTCATAAACTTATCTATATCAAATATAATGATAAATATATTATTATTATTATAATTTATAAATATAAATAATATATATTTGTGTGTGTATCTAAAATTTATCCTTACTCGTGATTATTTTAACATTGTCAGTATAAATTAAAATTTAATAATTAAATTCAACGTATATATCTACTTGAAATACCTTTATATATCTAAGCTGTCAATTTATTTTTATAAAAAAAAATAATAATAAACAAACAAAATAAAAAAGAAAGGAAAGAAAAGAAAACAAAAGAAAATAAAAGAGAAAATGATCAAAGACCCCCCCCCCCCAACCTTTACCCCAAATCTCAACTACATACCTATACTTTGCGGGGATCCTATGACCTCCTGAACTATTTTAAAGTGGAATTATTTCTCCCCCGAAAGCTGACTTGGCGAGAGTGTGTTTCACTCTCTTTAAAGAGAGTGAAAACGTAAATTATTTATTAAAAATTTATTTTTAATATTTCTTTATTTTCTTTCTTCATTTTTAATTCTTCTTCTTCTTCTTCTTCTTCTTCTTCTTCTTCTTCCTCTTCTTCCCCTTCTTCCTCTTCCTCTTCTTCTTCCTCTTTTTCCTCTTCTTCTTCTTCCTCTTCTTCTTCTCCTTCCTCTTCTTCCTCCTCTTCTTCCTCTTCTTCTTCTTCTGCCTCTTCTTCTTCCTCTTCTTCTTCCTCCTCACAAACAAAAAACTTCAAGAACTCATCAATGGCATCCAAGAATAATTTATCATCTTCTTCATCTCCAAGCACAAAATCGATTGGTTCCGACTTCAAGTTCGTCGGAAATTTCAAAATGGATATTGTTCCAGCTTATTTTTAACTTCAAGGTCGTCAGAAAATTCAAAATCGATATTGTCCATTATTTTCGACTTCAAGGTCGTTGTAAATTTTAAAATGGGTATTGTCTATTATTTCCGACTTCAAGGTCATCAAAATTTTTAAAATTCTCTATTTTTTTCGACTTTAAGGTCATCAAAAATTTTAAATTTGGTATTGTTCATTGTTTCTGGCTTCAAGGTCATCGAAAATTATGAAATTGATATTGTTCGTTGTTTTCGGATTTAAGATTGTCAGAAATTTAATAATTGATATTGTTCATTGTTTCCCACTTCAAGGTTGTCAGAAATTTTAAATTCGACGTCGTTTATTATTTCCGACTTCAAGATCATCGGAATTTTCAAAATCGATATTGTCCATTATTTTTTACTTTAAGATCGTCGTAAATTTTAAATTGAGTATTGCCCATTGTTTCTGACTTCAAGGTCGTCGAAAATTTCAAAATTTCTCTATTGTTTCCGACTTTAAGGTCATCGAAAATTTTAAATTCGGTAT
The DNA here is from genome assembly GCA_030864215.1 of Capsicum pubescens. Taxonomy (NCBI): domain Eukaryota; kingdom Viridiplantae; phylum Streptophyta; class Magnoliopsida; order Solanales; family Solanaceae; genus Capsicum; species Capsicum pubescens. The sequence continues at coordinate 256,157,108 of CM061544.1, read as the reverse complement.
TATTCATTGTTTCCGGCTTCAAGGTCGTCAAAAATTTTGAAATTGATATTGTTCGTTATTTCCGGATTTAAGATCTTCAGAAATTTAATAATGATATTGTTCATTGTTTTCCACTTCAAGGTTGTCGAAAATTTCAAATTCGATGTTGTTTATTATTTTTGACTACAAAATAATTGAAAATTTTAAATTCGGTATTGTCCATTATTTTCCACTTCAAGTTCATCGAAAAATTATTTAAGTTTGAAAAGAAAAAGAGATGAAAAGTAATGGTGAAAAAATGATAAAAAGTGACAAAAATGGAGAATAAAGTAAATAAAAATTAATTTTAAATTTAAAAAATACGTGTAAAAAGGTTGTTGGTGCGTGCATCACACCACATTCCAAATGACTGGTTGTCAGTTTTCGGGGGGAGGGGGGTAATAATTTCACTTTAAAATAGTTCAGCGGGGTCATAGGACCCCCGCAAAGTACAAGTATGTAGTTGAGATTTGGGGTAAAGGTTAGGGGGGCTTTTGGCCATTTTCTCAAAATAAAAAAAAAACGTGCCAAAAAAAAGAAGATAAACTATCAAAAGATAATTAAGACTAATAAATTATTAATTTTAAATTAAAAATAATTATAAAATAAGATTACTTATTAGAAATGGTTAGTTATCACATTAGAGAGTTCTAATTGAACTCTTATCAAGTTTTGAATTGAAAAATTAAGTATTTGAATTTGAAGACATTATCCTTTAAATAAAAAGATTTTCATTATCTTAAAAATAGAAACTCATAATTGGAGAGTTCTAATAGATATTTGTTATTTCAAACTTATCTATTTAAAATTTAAATGCAATAAAATATAGTTAAATATAATCTTATATTTCATAAACTTATCTATATCAAATATAATAATAAATATATTATTATTATTATTATTATAATTTATAAATATATATAATATATATTTGTGTGTGTATCTAAAATTTATCCTTACTCGCGATTATTTTAACATTGTAAATATAAATTAAAATTTAATAATTAAATTCAACGTATATATCTACTTGAAATACCTTTATATATCTAAGTTGTCAATTTATTTTTATAAAAAAAAAATTAACAAACAAAAAGAAAAAAGAAACGAAAGAAAACAAAACAAAACAAAATAAAATAAAAAATGTGCCAAAAAGAAGAAGATAAACTATCAAATGATAATTAAGACTAATAAATTATTAATTTTAAACTAAAAATAATTATAAAATAAATTTACTTATTAAAAATGGTTAGTTATCACATTAGAGAGTTCTAATTGGACACTTATCAAGTTTTAAATTGAAAAATTAAGTATTTGAATTTGAAGTCATTATCCTTTAAATAATTTTTTTTCATTATCTTAAAAATAGAAACTCATAACTCATTTATTTAAAATTTAAATATTATAAAATATAGTTAAATATAATCTTATATTTCACAAGCTTATCTATATCAAATATAATGATAAATATATTATTATTAACTAAAATTTTGATAAATAGTAACTAAAATTTGATAAATAGTAACTAAGATTTTGATAATAATGAATTAAAGAAATATCAAAATATAAAAATTTAAGTAACTTAAATTTTAAATTAGCATTGTATGTTTTGAAATAAGCAAGAACATAAGTATCAAAATATACAGGAGAAAATAATTAAATACAGTAGGAAAAAAAATATGAACACGGGGGAGTGGGGTAGGGTGGGGGTAATATTTTGAACTAATTTTGAGAATATAATTTAGTAGCTAGATTATACATATACTACTATCTATAAATTTTAAATTGAAAAAATATGAATAATAGACTAAAAACTTAAAAATGGAAAAAGTCACGAGTAAACAAAATTAATATATCTATTTCATAATTAATCAAAAGGACACTTAATAACATTATGCAAAGTGATAAGCTATTAAAAATTAATCTTAACAAGTTAATAATAAATTTAAAAATTGAGCAACATAATAAATAAAACATGAAATATAAAAGTTTTCAATCTTTTGTGATTCATTGTCACTATGTGTATAGCTTTGGCTATGGAATGGTGGAGGTGGGGGAGAGGAGGAATGATTTGGGGTAGGGTTTATTTCATTAAGGAATAATATGATAATTAAATTCTATTTAAGGTAATATGATTTAACATGCTCTAACATCACAATCCGAAAAGATTAGAAATAATATTTTTATCCGCACATCGCGCGGGTATGGATACTGTATCTATATATATTATAAAACAGAGGATGAAGCACCACAATCAACTAAGTGGCAAGCTTTTGTTAAGCCACGTGGCAATTTTTAGGACAAAGTTAAATTACTGTAATAAAATTTTGAATTATTTGAACATTAAAATACATTATCCTTTATTTTTTAAAAAAAATCATTAGCTTAAAATAGAAACTTCTAGTTGAAGAATCCTAAATAAACTTTTACTCTTTCATAAATTTATTTCTTTTAAAATTTAAATGTTACAAAACATGTATGAATATAATTTATTTAAATATTAAATAAAAGATAAAAATATATTAATAATAACAGTAATGGTAATAGTAATAAGAACAACAACAATATAATAATGATAATAAATAACATTAATAGCAATAGTAATATACGTAGTAGTAACGTACAATATTATATGTTCTATACTAATTATTTAAATTAAATTATGAGGACACTCTTTCTTTTAAGAGATTAACCTGAATTTTTGAGTTTAAGAGAATCCCGTGCGAAGCACGGACCCAATACAACCCTAAATTAATATTATAAATAACCATATTAATTAATGTGACACCTTTTGAATTTTGAAATTTAAATAAATTTATTTTTTAGAGAAATTTTTGTAAATATTTTTTAAATATTTTAAGTTATCAATTATGTGATTTATTATTCAAATATATAATTTTATTTCAAAAATTTAATTCACGATCAAAATTAAAATCTACAAATATATAAATTAGTAAAGAGTGTGAAAAACAAAATTCAATGGGCCTATATTACCGTTCTTCAGATAACACGGACTCAATATATGTTATTTTTTGTCCCAATTTATGCGATACAAATAGAATTTTGATAATCAATCATACTTTTAATATGTTTTTAGAGATTTTAAGTTGTTTATAATACTTTTATGCAGTTTTCAAATAATATACATTAGTCTTCCCGTTCAAACTCTTGTGCGTTGATAGTCAATTATATTTTAAAATACTTTAAGTTTTTAATTATTGTGATTTATAATACGTTTTTCTATATTGTATGGAGCGGAGTGTTAGCCAGTTAAGAACTCCCACATTCAAAAGTTAAAGGTGGCGGAGATGAGGATGTTGCGTTGGATGTGTGGTCATACTAATAGGATGAGAAATGAGATTATTCGGGAGAAGGTGAGAGTGGTTTCAGTGGAGGACAAGATGCGAGAAGTGAGGTTATGTTGGTTAGGGCACGTGATGAGGAAGGGTTTTGATGCTCCAGTGCGGAAGTGTGAGACACTAACTATGAATGATTTTAGGCGAGGTAGAGGTAGGGCGAAGAAATATTAGAGGGAGGTGAGGCATAATATGGAGCAGTTACAGCTTACGAAGGACATGACCCTTGATAGGAAGGTGTGGAGGATGCGGATTAGGGTAGAGAGTTAGGGGGTGAGAGGGCATCGGTCGCAGTAGAGGGCGTTCCTTATTTGTGTATGAAGTTTCTTGTTCGTGGATTGTGTGTTGTCTATGTTTTCGGATATATAGTTTTAGTAGTATCTTGTGGCACTAATATTATCTTGTTGACTAGCAGTAGTTTATTTTTCATGTACAAGTTTATATGCATTTAAGTTTTGTTGCTACATTGTTATTGGTTCTAAGCCGGGGGTCTATCAGAAACAACCTCTCTACTTCTCCTGAGGTAGTGGTATGGTCTGCGTAGACTCTACCCCCCGCAGACCCCACTAGGTGGGAATACACTGGATATGTTGTTATTGTTGTTGTTGTGATTTATAATACGTTTCTTCTATTCAAATTTAAGTGACATCGATATATTTTCGACAGCCAACCAAATATTTTATATTTTTTAGTTTTTTAAAGTTGTTAATTATTGTGATTTATAGTACTTTTTACGTATTTTTTTGAAATATATAACAGATTATTTTTTTAGATATTTTAAGTTGTTACTATTGTAATTATAATATTTTTTATGTAATTTTCAAATAATATATATTACTCTCCTTGTTCGAACTTTTGTGGCATTGATAGTCAATTATATTTTAAAAATAATTTAAGTTTTAAATTATTGTGATTTATAATACTTTATATATATATATATATATATATATATATATATACATATATATATATATACATATATATATATATACATATATATAAATTTGGATATATATATTTAATTTTATATGAGGATGGTGTGGATTAACATTAGGGTAAACAACATAAATCCAGATGTTTGCTAGTTAATTACCTTTTCTCCCAGATTTGTTATTTATTTTTTCTCTCTCCCGAATTATAAATGTTTATATACATTCCTCCACGTTATTATACATTATAACCTATGTATATGAGTTAACCGTTTTAACGATATTTAAGGAAATAAATCAATCTAATAATTATCCAAGATTGTACCTTATTAATGTATAATTAATGAATTACTTAATTATATAAATTTTTTCCAAAACTATACTCCTAAAAGAAAATTTACCACATAAATCACCTAGAAAATTTTAGAACCAAAGAAAAAAGACCCCAATGAAAAAAAGAGACATAAAATATTTTAAGAAAAAATAAGACTCATACAAAGAAAATATGACAATAGTAATGTATAAAAACATTTTCTTATACATAATATGCTTTATGTATAATGTAAAAATAGAGAAACATAACTGGAGTAATGTATAAGGTAAACCTAGTAAACCATATACTTATACATAACATGCCTAAGTATAAGGTGAAATACAACTGTAGGAAAAATCTGGAAAATGGGTCAAACCATATAAATTGCATAACACAGACAACCCGTATAACCCTTATAACATATAAAATGAGAATTCTTCAAGCCATATACATACCACTAACAAACCTTATGCATAACCTTGCATGTATAAATAGCAGAATGGGTCAACCATATACATTGTGTATCAATGTATGTGGAGTAGAAATTACAGCAGATCTCCAAAAAAAGGTGCATCTTTACCCTTATACATAACATAGCTATGTATAACAATATATAAGAGTGCATAAAATTGAGAAAAAAATACAGATTAAAAAATAAATCACAAAATCTTTGAAAGTCGAGGTCATCCTGATTTTGAGAATTAAGCACATGCAACAAAGAAATTATAGATTTTTTGAAGAAGATGCTGAAAAAAAATAAACAAACCGCCAGATATCTTGAAGTTGAAAAGGTAAAGTTGAAAAACAACCTCAAAATTAAATTGAATTAAAAAATAAACAAATCTCGGACCGGAATGTCATTATAATCCTGAGATTTTGAGAACTACGCACATGCAACAATGGAAATAATTTTTTTCTGATTTGGTAAAGTTAAGAAATTAAACAAACCTCAAAAGTAATTGAAGAAGATGATGAAGTTTCTAGCAATTTGATCAATTAATGTTTGAATTTTAAAATCTTACAACCACTAGATAATGATTGATTGATTTTAGGCATATATTAAGGAGCATTAGTCGATCTAAAAAGGATGTTTTGATATGTATGAGGATTTAAGAGAGAGAAACTATAAAAAATGAGATATTTGTATTAGTTTTGTTATATGGGATATTATGTAGTAACTATAACTTAAGATGTATATTTATGTAAATTTTCCTGAATTTTATTGATTTATGTTTAAAAATGACTTTTAAACAAAAGAAAGAAATAAAGAAAGAAGATAAACTAGAAAAAAAAGGAAAAAACTAGAAAGGATAAAGAAGAGCAACAAAGTACTCTTTTATTCCGTTTATGTTAACCATAAAATCTTGTGGATTGATCTCATTGTTTTTGTTAGAACCCTTGGGTGTTGCACCTGAAGAAGAGCCTTGGAGTAACTGGTAAAGTTGCTGCCATGTGACCAGGAGGTCACGGGTTGAAGCCATGGAAACAGCCTCTGACAGAAATGCAAGGTAAGGCTGCGTACGATACACCCTAGTGGTGGAGCCCTTCCCTGGACATTGCGCATAGCGGTAGCTTTAGTGCATCGGGCTGCCCTTAGGTGTTGCACCACACAGTGAGGGACTAGGTCCCTTAAAGTCAATCATAGGCAATCAAACAATAAAGTACAGAAAAACTAAAGGTTGTGTAGGAAAATAACAATACACAGTATTTTAACGTGGAAACCTCCTTGCTCAATGAAGGAAAAACCACGACTTTCCCTCACAAGCACCTTAAAAGTTCACTATAATCAACCTCTTGACTACAGACTCGAACTTGAACCAGTGGCGGAGCCGGGAATATGGTGAAGGGTGTGCAATTTTATTCTCAACTAAGTTAAGAGTGTGCAAAATTGAATATACACTCATTATGGTTAACATTTAACCTCTATTCACTATATAATTTTCCAGCGAAGGGTGTGCATCTGACCACCCTTCGCCAAAGATAGCTCCGCCCATGACTTGAACCTAACTCTAGGTTCCTCTCACTTGTAATACATCTACTACAAGCTCATCTTGACAACTCTACCAAGGCAGTCTCTAAACTGATTAACTCTAATCAGTATCAAACTTAGTAAACTCTATCTAAGCACTCTCTAAACAAAGAGAAAAGATCATTACTCTTATATTATGAGTAATTCGATTACAAATTAGGACTCACTCAAGACACTCTAATTCAGTACACACATATGAAAAAAGAGCTTGAGCAATATCAAATATGGAGTTTTTGCCTTTCTCTCTCTTCAACACTCTTTTTGTATTTGCAAAAACCATTAGATGTAGAAGGATTTTTTATTTTTATAGATGACTGATGATTAGGGCTGAAATGTCATTGGACCAGGTGTCCTAATTAGTACAAGCAACACCTACCAGTTTGTTACACAAATGAACAAAGCTATGCAGACATATGCTAGCTGTACTATTGCTTCAAACATCTAGGGACCTGGTCTCTTGAAGTCATCTGCTCATCATCAAAACTACATACAACAATTTCCTCTCTTTTTTATGACGACAAACCAACTACAAAACTTTGAGCATAATGCACATTCATCATATTTAATCAGTGTGATTACCACTACTGAAGATGAATGTTCCTCCTATCATTATGAAACAAAGGGACCTGGTCCCTTGTTGTCATTTTGCAGCAACAACTCTAATCACATGACCACATTTGCTTCACCCTATTACTGTGCCTTACCATACTTTCCCCTATCAACATGCACCACATGAGCACACAACACACACATACCTGGTCCTTATACATGAAGTCAGTATTCCCCCTTTTGGCATCATTGAAAAGTGAGTACAGTAAACCAAGAGTAAATTAAGCACAAATTAGCTAACTCATGGCCACTGGAGAACCACTAATAGAAAGAATAACTTTGAAATTTAAGAAGAATAAATATAACACACAACACAAAAATTCATTCATAAGTAGAGGATAAGTATCATTACAATGCATAATTTAAATATTCTAGGAAAAAAAATCCACAGGAATCAAGAAGGATTAACAAGTGAAGGATTGGGAAATTTTTTTGAAGAACTAGGGTCAAGTAGTTGTTGAGATTCCTTATCTCTGCATTCAGGCTAAGGACCCCATCAGTTAAGATTGACACCCTCTTCTTCAGTTCAATATTCTTAGTTCTGAGCATTTCAGAGACACATGGGCTTCTTTTAGATAGATGTTGAATTGTTACTTAGATCTTGCTAATTTCTTCATCCTTGACACTAGGTTGAACTTTAATTCTTATATTTCCTTATTGAGCTCTCCTTGAGAAATGCTACCTAATTTAACACATTCAGTTTTGACCAGTGTCTTTATGCCAAGCATTTGTAGCACAGTTCCTTGGGTTCCATTTTCACAGACAATACCAAATTGGTCAAATACTTTGTTCAACCAATATCCAAAAGGCATGCCATGTTATACATTTTTCCCAAGAACAACTTTGTAAATGTGTTCCATCATTAAAGTAGGTAGATAAATGAACTCAAAGCTACTAAGGCATTCCATCAAATATAAATCAGTGGTTGAGGTAATGTTTCTCTTTTGTGATCTAGGCAGAATCACCTTGTTCGCAAAGTCAAAGACCAATTGAAACTTACTCTTGAGTGATTTTTTATTCACTGCAGCCACAAATTTCCCTTTGACCGTTGATTCATTTGCAAAGAATTTTATCGAAGGCAACTGCTTTGCGACAGTTCTCACACCATGCATAGGAACTTCCAAAATTCTTTTCAGTGTTTCTTCATTCAGCTTTATTTTCTTTCCTTGGACCTATGCAGTCATATTCAACCCATCTTCTGAGAATTCCAAAGTGAATAAAATTCCCTATCTATCTCACCAAAAATAGTGGAAATAGGTCCTTCCATGAGATGCATCCACCCTTGATGTTTAACCAGCTCAACTAATTCCACCATTCCAGGTTCTGTTACCATATTTGAATTAAAATTCCTTCCATTTAACACCTTTTGATTTTTCAAGAATCTGTTTCTAACTTCCTTGGATACAACCTTACTTTTCTTCCCATTCTTTCTTCTAGTATAAGTGATCACAAATTTTTTTCCAGCTAATTTCCTCTTTTTGGGACCAAGTCCCCTCAAGTGTCAGCTTCTTCTCAGTAAAACTTCCAGACCATTTTCCAGAGATTCTTGGTGTTTTGCTGACATTGTTTTTCTTATGATCAACTATGCTCTTTCCTTGGCTATTTGACAACAATATGAGGTTTTCAGCAACCCAGGTTTCATCTATCACAACACCATCAGAATAATTTTGAGGATTCAAAGATGATTTTTCATCAACAGGTTGAGTGATGAAGGAGTTAAACTTTGGAAAAGTAGAACAAAAAGGATGTTTTTCAGCAAGGCTTGGGAAGGAATTTTTCAATGCTAATCTTAGAATCCTTTGAAGAACATGAAAATAGGAGAGACTGCATGGAAACATCTTGCTACTTCCCATCTTCCTCAAATTCACTAGAGGAATCTCCCCATATTGCCTGCCTTACTGCATAATCAGTTGCAACCGTTTTGCTTAATTTTATAGGGACCTAGTCTTTGTTATTTCCTTATCACCACTTGTCTTGAGATATTCCTGATATTACAGTTTGTGCATTGGACAATCCTTAATGAAATGCTCATGACTTCCACATTTGTAAAAAACCTCAACATTTCTTCCTCTTCTGCTGTCGCGTTCTCTTTTTTGGAACTGACTACTTTTCCTTATGGATTTGACAATTCTTTTTACCAAATAGGCAATATCAGTGTCTTCCACTTGAATCTTGCTTTGAAGCCTTCAATGCCAGAGATTTTTCCTTTTTAGCTTTTTTTTCTAGCTCTTGCTGCTTCTTGAGTTCATGGGTTTTTAGGTTCCTAATAAGTTCATCCATAGTGAGGGTCTTCAGGTTTCTTGCCTCAGTTATGGAATCCACTTTGCTTTCCCATGACTTAGAAAGAACACCCAGAATCTTCCTCACTTGCATATACAATGAAATTACTTCTCCTAAGCAATGTAACTCATTTGTGATGGAAGTGAATCTTGTATATATTTCTTATATTGTCTCTCCTTCTTTCATAGTGAAGGTTTCATACTATGTTGTCAAAATGTCAACTTTAGAATCCTTCACATCTGTAGTTACCTCATGAGAAATTTTTAAGTAGTCCCAGATATTTTTAGCATTTTCACATGCAGAAATCTTGTTGTATTCATCTGGACTTATACCACACACTAGCAGTTTCTTTGCCTTGTAGTTCTTCCCAATTCTTTCCCTGTCTTCATCATTGAATTCCCTCATGCTTTTGATAACCATTCTTGTAATATCTCTTTATTTGAATTCTTTAATAAGAACATAAGGACCATCAAGGATTATGTCCATCAGTTCACCATCTTCTGCCATAATAAAGTCAAACATCTTTGTTTTCCACTACTCATAGTACTGTTCATTAAATATAGGCGGTCTAGTGGTAGATTGACCTTCTTCCAGGTTAGGTGGAGCAATCATGCTAACCAAACTACTCTATGTAACGATCTGAAAATTTGATGAAATATGTGAAATTTATGAATTTATGTGATTTGACTATTTTACCCCTCTCAGTAGTTGCATTATGGTATTTCTGAGGTGTCGGAGTGATTGGCATAATTTTTGATGTATTTTGGTACCATTTATGCGATATTGTGATTTTTGATGGCTTCGAGAAGCTTATTTTAGACTTATGGAGATATCTTTTGATCCGTGCAACGGATGGCTGAAAGGACTGTGCCAGCAACTCTGAAAAATTGATTTTAGGATAAGTAGACCTTTGGTTCGGGTCTCGGTGCACTCGAGCTCATTTCGACCTATTGATCGAAAAGTTGAAAAATTTGAAATATGGTGTGGGACTCACATTTGGTCGAAACGACCTCGTATGGAATATCTGACTTTGCCAGCAGATCCAGAATATCAATTTTATGGTGTTAGCATATTTTTTATGATTTTACGGCTTTTAAATCTCATATCGATGCTCGATTTGGAAAATTACGATTGCGGATTTCGGGGGTCAACTTTTTGAAATGAAGTTTTTTCAAAAATCTGACTTTGCCAACGCGTTCGGAACGTCGAATTTAGTGTGTTTGCATTCCTCTTCTTCATATATCATACTCCAAATAAATTTCAGGCACTCCGTCAAAGTCCGAATTGACTTAAAAATCAGTTTTTCAGCTATATTTGTGCAGAAAAATCTGCAATAATAAATAACAGTTTTGGGCCTATTTTTGCTCATTTTTCATCTTGACTCTTGAGAGTTAAACTCTAAAATAGTGTGGGAGCTTAAAAGTGAAGTTTGTGGGAGCTTGGGAAGCTAGATTAACATATATTTCTTGGTTTTATTACGGATATAAGGTAAGAATTCATTATTTTCTTAGTAATTTCTTGATTAATTTCTCAAAATTCCAAAAATCATAAGGCTTGATTTTAAACCTCAATTTCACTCCTTTTCACTTGAATAATATTTTTATCTTATAATTACTAATTTTTCATCAATTTAACCTTCAAAACAACTCTGATTCTTGATTTTAACCCGGATTTCAAAGATTTTACCCGGTAAAGTTCAAAAATAGTTTTTCTTCAATTTGAACCTCATTTTTGAATCGATTTGACTTGGATTTCCAATTGTAGGTTCCTAAAACTATGGGGAACACATTTTTAAAGTAAAATTTTGATTTTTCCCTTCTCTTTTGAAAACCCATTTTGGGAGTCCATTTTGACCCCAAATCAAAAGTAGCCAATATGAGTGTCATTGGTTCTGTTTTGACGTGTAGATTTCATACTTAATTTTTTTGTGGAGTTCAGGATCATTCGTGGAATGTAAAGTCGTGTGTTCGAGGTGTAGAAGACCAATTTTGATTTTTGAGGTAGGTTATGGCTTAACTCTTTCAGACTGGGTTGGGTAGTAAATGATGCTACAAAATGCATGTTAAGGGTGAGAATTAATCATGAAAAATAGAAATCTACATGTTATGCCCGCGTGGGGGATGATATGTGATGTAATTGTCGAAATTGAGATATTATGTGATATGTGTGAGTGTGTTGAGTTGTAACACCCCGTATTTTTGGGCTAGTCTTTGAACCGTCGTTCCTACTTGTATAAGCTATAATCCAAATGATTCCCATGTGAATATAAGTTTTATAATCTTTATCCTCGTGCTTGATGTGCTTTCGAGGTGAAAAATGTTCATAAGAATCACTTAGGGCAAAGTTGAGCTTAGAGTCTTTGATTTGTCCAAAGTTTGGTATTCGATTCTACAAGGGTCTACTTTAAACATGTATAACTTTTGATATACATAGAATTTTTCATCTCAAGACCCACCAAATTGTAGATAATTGAATAAGCTTTCCAACTATACCAATTTTTTCTTAATTCAATACCCGAACAAAAAGTTATGGTTTTTTCCGTGAGAGGCAGTAACTGGAGGTGATATACCCGCGCCGCGGGCCTTACAATGCCGCTCTAGAGGGGGCGTCGCGGGATCTATCACCTCAGACTAAAAATCACGTCACCTGGTCCATTCCTTCACATTTTCAACTTCTTAAGGTTCAAGGGGCACTTTGATCCTTTCCCCCTCAACCCCAAACGTCCAAGGGACGATTTAAAGTATTCAAAAAGGCATTATTTTCCCATTTTCTTCAAGATTTGCTCCCAAGAAACCCTCATTCTTTCCTAAGGATAATTTAAGCTTCAAAGTAAAGGATTCAAGTTCTTATTTTCAAGAAACCCTCAAGAAATCTCCAAGAAATCATCTAATTAAGGTATGTGGTAGTTCATCCATGGGTCCCCTTTCACTCATGGAGCCCAAAAACCCTCTTTTCAGTTAAAGAATGAAATTTTATTCTTATTAGGGAGTTTTGTATGTTCAAGAAAGATTTAGTTTCATGATTTCATAGTGTTTTTAATTCAATTCAGTCCACGTGTGATTCTATGCAAGATGTTGAATTCCCCAAGCCATGAATTTGAGTTTTCCATGCTTCATTCAAGTGAATTCTATGATAGATCCTAAATTCATGATTTTTAGCATTATTTCCATATTTCAAATTCATGCTTTCCACATGAATTTCTACATGTTGTGATGAAACGCCCATGTACTATTTCAAGAAAATTTCATGTAAATCCTCAATTCATGATTTTAGTTATGTAATCATGTCATGCTTCCATGTTTAAGATATTCTCATGCACAAGTTTATGGTCCCTATGCGTTTGATGAAATGCCCAAGTGATGGGTTTCTTTGAATAATGCTTTCTTATTATGTTTCGAAACTTTAGTGTGTCCCTATTGTTATTGCTATTGAGTCCTGGGGATTATGAATACCCAAAAACTTAGTTGTTTACCTAGTTTTAGTATTTTCAAAATGTTTTCAGATAACCATGAGTCTTGTTATCCAGTTAGCCATCATAATCAGTTTAAAGGTTAATAATTACCTCAAAATTTGTTTTTGCTCTTATTTTTAAAATACCTTGACCTGAGATTATTAGTTATTAGTTTTCAGTGCATGTACCAGTTAGTAATACGTGTCAGTTTAGTTGGGAGTAGGATTCAACACCGAGCGAACCCAGGGTGGGGCATTTCTTCGAGCATAAGGTTTGACCCTTAGTAGCAATCCCCGAGTTACAGAACTATGTAGCCAGCATAGGTTTAGGATGTCTTCCTTCCAGTTTAGGGTTGAAAAATATATCAGGAGTTTCCTGCCAGTATAGGGTTACTCTTTAGTCCTTTGGGACTTTATTTTAGTGGATCCACACAGCTAATGTTAGTACTCGTGGCATGATACTGACACCCTTCTAACTAGGGTTACAGGTTGGACCCCGATTAGCTCAGATTGGGGCATGTCGGCTAGATGATACCTTCCACAGTCTTATTTCAATATTCAGTTTCAGAGTTCAGTTTTAGGTTTGCTTGAATAAGTGTACAGACTTTTAGATACTCAGTTTTTACAGCTTTCAATTTTTCAAATTATAGATTATCTCAGTACCATAATAGATATACACTTAGTCCTGCATTCTTAGATAATATAGTTTTTATGCATTCCCACTCAATTATCTTATGTTGTTTCGTTAGTCCTTATCTCATATGCTTAGTATCTCATAGATTCAGCCCAGTTATTCAAACTAACTACAGTTTAGTATTACGTGATCAGTATTCAATCATCATCTATTTAGTGTCCGAATATCAGTAGTCCATATTCATTTATCAGCTACTCAGTATATAGGTACTAGTTACCCCCTTTTCTTAGAGTTCAATCATTTCGTAACCCAGACATCAGTTATTCAGTTAATCAGATCAACTCAGTACATGTATGGTTGGTCTCATATGTTCATGTATCCATGCTTTATCGTATCCCAACTTTAGTTATACTTATTTTGCAAAAGTAAATATTTTAAACTAAGTGCAGTGATTCACCAGCTTACCAAATTCTGTTTGTTGCTCATGCTTTTAAGATAATTCAGCTTTCAGTTTATTCCAGCCTATTGGTGAGTCTACTTACACTTAGCATGCATGTTTTAAGATTAAGTATGAAATCAATTTTACTTATTGCATTCACCCCTGCATACTTAGTACATTCCAGAAGCACCGATCCACATATATGTCTATGTGCTACATTGTCTCATAATGTAGATACCAGTTATAGCCTATGAATCATGATCAGACAGTTGCAATTTCCAGCCAGCAGGTGATGAGTTCTCTTATTTCAGGAACTCCAAATAGTTTTATTTCATGTACAGTTCATTTATTTTTCTTATGTATTGATTAGTGGTAGTTGGAGATATGCCCCAGCTATTTATAGTCAGTATAGTAGAGACTTCATTGATGTCAGTCAGAGTCAGTCATGTAATTTCAATTTCTTCCTTCAGGTTTATTAGATTGCAAAACTTTATTTGTTACATAATATTTTAGATTTTCAGTATGATTATGTTTCCGCACAACAAAACTTTTTATTTAATGTATTCTAATTCAGTTGCTTAACAGTATGCCAGTTCATGGGTTAGCTTGGAATCACTTGTGGTTCCAAGCACCGTGTGGTGTCCAGGGTGTACTCTCGAGGCCTTACAAACTTGGTATCAGAGCATAAAGTTCTAGTTTCCTAGTGTGTCTATGAAGCCGTGTATGGTAGAGTCTTACAAAATGGTACAGTGACGTCTGTACTTTTTTTCAAGAGGCTACAGGTCATTTAGGAAATGTTTTCCTTCTTTCATGTCTCAAATCGTGCTATAGAAAGTTTCTCTAAGAAACTTACATAGATTTTCATCTTGCTCTATTCATGCCATCTCTACCTTATTTTTGAGGTAACAGAAATAGTTAAACTCAAATTTCTACAGACAGAGTTTTCTCCGATAGTCCCTACAGACAGTTATGGGATTGCACGTAGGCTCAAAATATCCCATTAGTTCCCTTATGTTCTGAACTTTTAAAATATTCATTCTTATTCATGAAAATCGTGCATTGAGCCTAAGTCAGATGTGTTCTCAGATCCCTTCTCAGAATCCCTTGATAGCATATGATCTAGAGTTAGAATCATAAATCCAGAGATTTAGTAGTAGTAGAGTGGGAATAGCGTTATCCAGATTGAGCAGATTATGTATTCATGGGGCTAGTTGTACCAAAGGTGAATCAGTAGGCTTGAACAGTGTATGCAAGAATTTAAGTTTATTGATTTAAAATTAAGTATGATATTATGTATATGATCTAGAGGTGTACCCAAGGTGATTTAGGATTATAGTATTTCTAAGCTTTTAAAATACGGGTTCTTAGATAGTATCCTTGGGTTTCTAAGTATGAATGAAGCTAGTAATGTAGTATGTAACTTTCTTACCAGCTAAGTTATGGGCTATAGTAAGTTTAGAGTTACAAAAAGAGACAACAGACTTAAGATGATAACTTTAGTCTAAGGGGGAGATGTTTGAACATGTAACCGAGTGAGGCTACCAGATTCTAGTAATAGTGATGTCAGTATGTTATAGAATAGCAGTAAGGGAGGATGATGCCCAACTTATTCTTATTTCAGTATTTGTACTTCAGTTATCACGATATCTACTCATGTCTTACATGTAAGCTCCATGATCATAGTTCATGTTCATGCACATAATAGAGAATTATATACTCTCCCAGTTCCTAGTATTAGGAGTTCTAGTTCACTCGGTAGTAAGAATCATGTTCCATGAAATTATGAACTCCAAACTCAGGTCATGCAGCTCATGACTCATGTACTCATGTTTTACAGTATGTTCAGTTCCAGGTACTCATGTTACACTCTTGATGACCAGTTAAACTCAGATTATTTCATGTATGTCCTCAATTTAGCTTTCTTCGATGAATTCATGCTTTTGATACTCTATTTCTCAGACCTCATTTAAGTGTCAAAGTTATCCTTTTATGTTTTAGGTCCTCATGTTCTAACCTTTCAGTGCTCTTTTCTTATGTCATGATAGTGATGATGAGAAGTTGTGAAAGTACGGGGTATTAAATTCATGATTCAAATTAGTATTACAGTGTTATGGGTTCACTTTGTAGATTCGAGTAGGATTGAACATGGTGAGAGAATTCAGTTCAGCTCAGACTTAAATAGGTAGAGTATCAATGCCTATGTGAATATTTTAAGTAGACTCATGTGAATTGCTGTTTGAAGTGGAATGTATAGTTGAGTTTAGGCTTTCAGTATAATTCAGTCCGTATAGCGAGCAATCCAGTCTAGCAATCGGACAGACAAGTTCCTATGGTTTTTCATCTTTCCTATTCATGAGGCAATTTACGTCCATGCAAATTTCAAATTCAGCTCAGTTTATGCATATGCATCAGTTTCATATCCCAGATATTCAGTCATGATTCAGTCCATAAGTTTTTCGTGCATCATCTCAGTCTTTCCTTAGTATTTCAACCAAGTTAGTATCATTCAGGGGATGAAGTATCCCAAGGGGGAGATGTATTGTAATACCCTAAGTATTCATGTCCTCAACCTTTAATTTTTCTTCATGAAATAGGATCCAGCTTGAAGTAATGGTTACTTATCAATTAACTCTCTTATGTCAGTGCATGTATTCACGAAATCAGTTCAGTTCATGTATCATGCTCAGACTCAATTATACAATCAAGTCCCAAGTCATGCATATTCCGAATATGATCTCAGTTACCTTCGTACAATACTCTTAGTCTAACCAGTCTCATTCGAGGACAAATTTTTCCAAGGGGAAGATAATGTAACACCCCATATTTTTAGGTTAGTCTTTGAACCGTCATTCCTACGTGTATAAGCTATAATCCAAATGATTTCCATGTGAATATAAGTTTCAAGATCTTTATCCTCATGTTTAATGTGCTTTTGAGGTGAAAAATATTCATAAGAATCACTTAGGACAAAGTTGAGCTTGGAGCCTTTGATTTATCCAAAGTTTGGTATTTGATTCTACAAGGATCTACTTTAAACATGTATAACTTTTGATACATATGGAATTTTTAAGCTCAAGACCCACCAAATTATATATAATTGAATAAGCTTTTCAACTATACCAATTTCGCCTTAATCCGATACCCGAGAGAAAAGGTATGACTTTTTCTATGAGAGGTATTAACTGGAGGTGATATGCCCATGACGTGGGCCTTACAACGCCGCTCTAGAGGGGGCGTCACATGATCTATCGCCCTAGACTGAAAATCGCATCACTTGGTCCATTCCTTCACGTTTTCAACATCTTAAGGGTCAAGGGGCACTTTGGTCCTTCCCTCTTAACCCCAAACTTCCAAGGGACGATTTAAAGCATCCAAAAGAGCATTATTTGCCCATCTTCTTCAATATTTGCTCTAAAAAAACCCTTATTCTTTCCCAAGGATAATTCAAGCTTCAAAGTAAAGGATTCAAGCTCTTATTTTCAAAAAACCCTCAAGAAATCTCCAAGAAATCGTCTAATTAAGGTATGTGGGAGTTCATCCATGGGTCCCTTTCACCCATGGAGCCCAAAAACCCTTTTTTCAATTAAAGAATGAAATATTATTCTTATTATGGAGTTTTGTATGTTCGAGAAAGATTTAGTTTCATGATTTCATAGTGTTTTTAATTCAATTCAGTCCACGTGTGATTCCATGCAAGATGTTGAATTCCCCATGCCATGAATTTGAGTTTTCCATGCTTCATTCAAGTGAATTCTATGATAGATCCTAAATTCATGATTTTTAGCATCATTTCCATATTTCAAATTCATGCTTTCCACATGAATTTCTACATGTTGTGATGAAACGCCCATGTCCTATTAGTAGGGATTTTAGATTTAGGCGACTTAGTAGGGATTTTAACTAAGTCTAAACAAAATTAATAAGAAAATAAACACATAAAAAAGAACGGGAGGAGAAAGTAAAAGATTTAGGCCATTGGTCCAAACCAACGAGACCTATCCTAGCCTAATTAGGCCTTTGACCCATTTTACCTGTCCTAGTCTAGTTTTTGAGCCCTTGGCTTGAGTTCGTTCCACCTGTATTAAATACAACTTTGGCTTCGAGTCCCAAATGAAATGAATAAATAAAATAAATAAATAAATAAATAAATAAATAATGACAATAATAAATAAATGAATAAATAAGATGAAAAAATGAGACTTTCAAGTCCCTTGGCTGCTTTAGAGATGGATTTTTAACCCATTCTTCTTCTTTTGACTCCTTGCATTCATACGCTATGTAGTTGATTTCGAACTTATTCTGAATCTTGGCTTGAGAGGACGGGCCCCATTGTCCATGAGGAATGCAAGGCAAACTTGAGTCCATTTGGACTCCAAGGAAAGTTCATGCAAAGAGAAAGTATAAAGAATTAATACTCATTTCAAATTGCCAGCTTAACATCATAGAGGACTTATGATACTGTAAAGGATATACAAGCAGCGAATGCAGGAAGAGGCATATGGTCACAGAAACTCAAGTTCGTAAAAAAAAAGATGTCTATGAAGAAAAGCCTCATAATTTCAAGCATGTGCAGTCAAACAACTACATTTTATCACTACAAAAATATTTAGCTAAACGGGGACATTGACTGGACGCCTTAAAGATTTAACAAGAGGGAGGGGAAGTTGACAAATAATAATACAAAGGATCAAAGAAGAAGTAAGACATAAATTAATAAAATCCTATGTTCCAAGAATTATTATTCATATTTAATTTTATACTACTATACAGTAAACTAAAGGAAAAAAAGGTGATTGATTGCACGTCTTAAGCAAATTTTAATCAATCTTAACCAAATAAGGGAAACAAATAGGAGGGATTGGGAACATATATCTATGGTATTCATTTGAGGCTAAACATTCGCACCAAAACAAACATCACATAATCTAAGAGATCATTCTTTTGGCATTAGTATATTTATTTAGACCAAGTGAGGACGAACATGAAAAGTTATTTGATTTAGCATATCTTATGGTTAAAGACTTAACGAATATCATCAGATTATCATATAGAGAGAAAAGGGAGGAGTGAGAATATGCATAGACAAATGGATTTTCTTAGGCAAGTGCTTTAAACATGGTAACAAAGTCACCATATTCAAGCTGCCTTTACAACCCGAATCGCAGGAATACACCACTTGCCAAAGCTTTAGAATCAGAAAGACTAAACAAATACAATCAACAAATCGACGTTTTACAAACTTATAGTAAGATAAAACACCTATCTAACCTCAAGAACACTTCACTATTTTACCAAAATCAGTTCCCCCCCAAAAGAAGAAATTCGCCGCATCAAATCAAAACAAGACTATGACTTCATTTTGGTAAACGAAAATGGAAAAAAGAAAGAACAGGTATTTCAAACCGAACTCGATTGGAGCAATCGTCAAAAATCAAACACAAAGAAATTGATGAAAAAGAACAAACTTATGATCATAAAAGAATGACATTTCAAAAAAAAAACTTTCCTGTAGAGATTGCTAATGAAATTAATCAAGAGAGAAATAAATCGCACTTAAGGACACATATCCTAATGGATCAGCTACGAAAATTTCAATAGACAACAAAAAAAGGACATCCAAAAATTGATTACAATCAATCAGCAAAGTAAAACAACAATTTCACACTATTTTACACCCTCAACATGAATTCGACAGTAAAAGTAAAAAAAAACAGTCTAGCATAGAGATCAAATAACAAATTAACTGCAGTAGAACTATTACATTTCAGCGCACATAAATCCTATGCTTTTCAAGGCTTCTACGGCTGCTCCCAGCAAACAACATCATTGAAACATAACTACAGAACAGCTAGATGAAGCATAACTAATCAGAACTAAATGAAATAGAATGTTACCTATTCGAGAGCAGCAAAATAGGATCACGAGCCTCGTCGGGATCAACTTCCACCGGGAAACGTTTTTGTTGACTTGGAATCTTCGATTAGAAGACGAATTTCACGAAACAAGATTTTTACTCAAAGAATAGACTATCCTTTTGCTCAAAAGGTTACTCCCCTCTTTTAGACCCAAAAAAATTTTGAACCCCAATTTTTTGCCACCTTTGAAATAATGAACCCTCCCCCCTTTTATAGAAAACCAACTCAGAAACGACAGGGAGGGGGGGAACTTCAAATTGGGGAATTCTAAATTTTAACTTAAAATTCAAATCTGGTCCACAAATTGTTCCTATTTTGTTATTTTTTCTTAAAATTCAAAATTGGTGGACCAATAAGATTTAGGGAAAATGAATTTTTCCCCAAACCAATAAAATCATAACATATATGTACGAAATCGTACCCCTATACCTGATATTCGCAGAATTGAGCCGTTGGGGGAGACACCTGGACTCATTCTAGAAGATTCTCGGGCTTCCCATGTCATTATCGTGTGAGACGCGTGGGGAATCGGGTCGGTTGGAGCCGGGTCAGAGCTGGCGGGTTGAGATTGAAGTTGTTTTGGTGTTGGTTTGTTCGCAATTAAGAATCGTTGTTGTTAAGATTGTTGGTTGTTCGATTCCTTTTTGGGTTGATGTTTACTGAAGGTTGTTGTTTGTACGGGTGTTGAAGGAGAAAAAAGGACATGGTAGGCTGGTCGGGTCGGATCGATTATTGGGCCGAAGGGTTGGGTCTGTTTTAATGTTAGACTGGTTATTTGGGGCTGAAATTGTTGGTTTGGGGGTTATTTAAAACATAACCCCCAATTGATTTAAGATGTAGCCTAATTTAATTAATATTTCGATCAAATTAAAAAATAAATTGGTTAAATTACATTATGATTATAGCCAATTGATTTCAATTATGATCAAATTTAATAAATTTGACTAAATTGAATCAAAATTTGATACGAATTACTACCTCGTTTAATCTCAAGCTTCTTGATTTAATAAAATCGACTAAATATTTTTCAAATAAATTATTTTCAATAATAAATTATATTATTATCAAAATTTTAATCATTTAAATTTATTTTCCAAATAATCCTTAATTTGAAGTCCAATTTTGATGAAAATATTCATTTAAATGATATCATCTATACAATCTCGTATATGTAAATATAAAAATATATAATTATCACTTAAATGCCAAATTTAGCCCAAATAAATAATTATTGTGATTTTATTTGAAAATTGAAGAAACTCGAGATTAAACATAGTTGTGGAGGGGAAAAATTAGGTGTCAACAAATGTCCCCCTCCCTTTGAGTAGGGTGGATGCAAGTAACCCTGGTCAAAGGGAGGTTGACGTTCCTAATTTTGTCCGACCACAAATTCGAATCTGAAAGAGGTTGATTTTCGCACGAGTTTTGGAGTTATGGCCGAACCTTGGTATTAAGTTTCCTACATATCTCAGGTTATATGAGAATTCAGGCTACTTGTAGTTCATAAATCTCGATTTAAAGCATGATTTTAAAAAAATTCACAAGTTATATCGGTTTTGGAGTCTTTGATGAAACCAAAAAACTGGAGAATAAAGGGATTTGGGGGGAGATTGAAATGCAGTTGAGTTTTCAAAAAATATCCCAGCCTATATATCCCCTAGACTTAGAGAATCGGAATACTTATAGTTCGACTCAATCGGTAGAAAAGATAGTCTTTTATTTTAGACGATCTTTGACTCTAAAAGAAAGACAAATTGATCGAGTTATGGAAAATAGGCTTGTAACCTCTTAACCATGAACGTGGAGATCTTCACATCCATAGGTAAGAATTTAACTAGACATAATTTCCAAAACTCTAGGTGTCTTATCACTCGAATTTGAAAGAAAGAGAAGGTTATCCTCGGTATGAGTTTAGAAATATCCCGAAGGCGAAGATGAAACCAGAATATCCCAAAATACCCACATTCCTTATAATAGGGGTGTGGTTGGATGGTGGTGGCGATCATCCATTAGCTCACGTCCAAAGAGTTTGACGTCCCTCTTTAGACTATGTCCCGTTTTGCTGCTGAGAAAGAGTTCAACGTTGTGCTGCATCCTATCTGGATTTTTCCGCACCTGTGGTTTTGATTTGAGATTCTCACTCTCTCGGATGCTCTCGACAATGTTTCAAACAAAAAGTGTTGGTGTTAAACATAATTCACGAAAAAGGTAGGTGGTCTTTTACCATATCTCTGCGTGGATTGTCGCCTAAAAAGCAAAGTCATTCTTCCGTGTACGCATTTTGGAAGGAAATAACTTACAAAAATAGACACAACAACCCTTTTGGTTGTTGCATAATTATCTCATTTATCGGCTGAATATGTCTTTGGATACCGACGACACTTTATGCAGAACGGTCCCTACAACCGTTTAATCTTATGCTGATGTGGTAACCTCTTTGGTTATCTATAATGCTTGTTGTATGATAACCTCTCTGGTTTTTGCCAATTGTTCTTTCCATATGATCTTCGGGTAAATCTTGCACATCTTTTGTATTAATACGACTTATAGATTTCCCTTGAATTATTAATCTTTGGATAATCTTGTGCATTATTAGATGTTGGATACGAGGTGACTTACAGATATTCTCTGAATTTCTAACCCTTAGATAATCCTGCACATTATCCGACCTTGGATAAGAGATGGCTTACAAATATCCCTCTAATCGCTAGTTCTCAGATATTCATGCACATCATCCGACCTTGGATACAATATGACTTATAGATATTTCTCAAATTGCTAGTCCTTGGGTAATCCTTCACATAATCAATCTTGGATATGACGTGGCTTATAGAGAACCCTTGGACTTATCAATTTGATAATCTTGCATATTCTCTGATAAGGATTTAGTTGCGACTTACGGATAACCTTCGGACTATCAATTTTTGGGTAACCTTGCACACTCTCTGGTTAGGATGTTGTTACGGCTTACGAATGACCTACGGTCTATCAACTCATAGGTAATCTTTCTCACTATCCTATTTCAAATAATATGACTTATAAATGACCCTCAGATTGTCGATTTCTAGGAAGTCTCATATGCCGTTTGCTTTTAGATAGAGACTTAAAGATGTCCCTTTGAATCACGTATTTTTGATGCATTTAGATGATGATTCATAAAATGATGAGATATCCTCGACGCCAGCATTTATGTCTCACATGTCAACGAATATTAAATGTTGATGATATCCTCGACGCCAGCGTTTGTGTCTCGCGTGTCAACATATATTGAATACTGATGATATCCTCAACGCCAGTGTTTGCATCTTACGTGTCAACAGATATTGAATACCGATGATATCCTCGATGCCAATGTTTGCGTCTCCCGTGTCAACAGATATTGAAATGCTAATGATATTCTCGACGCCAGCATTTGTGTCTCGTGTGTCAACATATATTAGATGTTGATGATATTCTCGACGCCAGTATTTATATCTCGTGTGTCAACAGATATTGAAATGCTGATGATATCCTCGATGCCATCGTTTGTGTCTCGCATGTCAACAGATATTGAAATGATAATGATGTCCTCGACACCAGCGTTTGTGTCTCACGTGTCAACAGATATTGAATGATGATGATATCCTCAATGCCAGTGTTTGTGTCTCGCGTGTCAACAGATATTGAATGATGATGATATCCTCGATCCCAGCATTTGTGTCTCGCGTGTCAACAGATATTGAAATGCTGATGATATCCTCGACGCCAGCGTTTGTGTCTCGCGTGTCAACAGATATTGCATGCTAATGATATCCTCGACGCCAGCATTTGTATCTCGCATGTTAACAGATATGAAATGCAAATGATATCCTCGATGCCAGCATTTTTGTCTCGCGTGTCAACAGATATTGCATGGCCCTCTTAGCGATGGCATAAAATGACCCACTCGGAAATGATATGAAATAACCCTCTTGGCAATGATATGAAATGGCCCTCTCGGCAATGGCATGAATGGCCCCTTGGCAATGATATGAAATAGCTCTCTTGGCAATGACATGAATGACCCTCTTGGAAATGATATGAAATGGTTCTTCTGGTGATTTGAAAATAGCTTCACCTGAATTCGTTTGTCTGCATTTTTCTTTTTACAAGTACCTGTACTTAAGACAGACAGTTAGTAGAAACAATGTCGCTCTCACTGGCGACCAAAGTCCAGCTTTATGATAGTTTAATGATGAATACTGAGCATCATAATTTGAATGACTTATTCTGCTATTAATCTTCTCTTTTTGAAGAAATGATTAAATAGAAAATCCATCGGATGCAAGTAAATGGGGAAAAACCCTTGTTTGGGGATTACTCAAATACCGTACTTCGCTTTGAGGTGAATTTTGAGGATGACTTTCTTCTGTTCCTCCTATTGAGTGATTTATTGTGCCAACTCCCTTGAATGTACCTGCGCTCAAGGTAAATATTTAGTAGACATAAAGTCATTGCTAACGACTATATTTTTTAGAAAACTTCTAAATACAATATTCATAAAGAAGATAAGACGCCTTTGTTTGTCCTTCATGATCTCAAGAAATGAGATAGACAATTCAAAAGGTCCTTGATAAATAGGTATTAAACCCATTTTTGGGACTACCCAAAAATACCATTCTGGAGTACTAATGCTCGGGTGTGGCTCCCAACTTGCTCGGCGATTTTTGAAAGGGACTCTTATTTTATGTATTGATCCCTGCATCCATAGAAAAATAATTAGTTTGAGTGAAACTACTCCGTGTTGACCTCCTTTGATCCTTAGTTTGCTCCTTTCCATCTTTCAGGTACCCCATCATGTTGGTACCTCCACCCTGGCTCCTTGCTCCAATAGATGTCTAGGCAATCAGTAAGTAAAAGATTTGTATAGATTTTTAAAAGTAGTCTTAATTTTAGAAAATAGTTTTGAAATTTTCAAAAAAGCTTTAGAAAATATCTACCAGTCATGTCCTGTACTAGCTTAACAAACGTCTTCATCTTGGTTTTGACTACATCCGACGGAGGATTTCCAAAACTCATCATCGTTGTTGGAGGGTTCTTCAAATAGTTCTATCATAGCCGAAAATTATGTCTACATAGACTTTGTCACAACTGGTGACTTCAAAAGTTTGACTTTGACCTCTGGTGCTGGGGAATTTGAAATATATTCCAGTGTTTAGTGGAAATTATGAGGCCTTCCTCAAAATTTCTGCCCCAATTTAAAGTTGTCTGAGATAATATCAACTCGAGAGGATCTGAAGTTTTTATTGGTATTCGTTCTCTTTATTGGATGATGATCTTCCTCTTGTGAATTTTCGAGATTCCTTCTCAAAAATTCTGCCCCAGTTTCAATTTCCTTGGGCTATATGATCGAGCCGTTGGGGCGCCTACGTATCCTGTTGAAGCGGGAATCAGGTCAAACGTAGTTCAGGACAACGCTATGAATATATGAAAAAATTTAATGGGTTGACCGAAGCCGACATAGGCCGCTTACGTATCCCTTTCTTGGAAATTCAGGTCAAACATAGTTCGTACATAAAAGGAAAGGATAAATTTCCTAAGGGTTGACCGAAGCCGACATAGACCGCCTACGTATCCCTTTCTTGGGAATTCAGGTCAAACGTAGTTCGTACATGAAAGGAAAGGATAAATTGTCCTAAGGGGTTGACCGAAGCGTACATAGGCCGCCTACGTATCCCTTTGTTGGGAATTCAGGTCAAACGTAGTTCGTACATAAAAGAAAAGGATTCTAGGAAATTGTACATCATATAGCCGATACTATCATACAGGAGTTTATAAATAAGCTAAGGAAACTAAAATATCTTTCAGACACAGCATCTCTTTACCGTATCAAAATTGATTGGTTTAGTTCACTCTTGACCATCCATCTCAGGTAGGATTAGGGCTCCAGGTTGGGAGTCTCTCAATTTTTGAATTCCTCTATATCTTCCACTAACTGCTCCTCATCACCTTCTTCCATTCATCATCATTCTCTTTATTTTGTTCGTCTAACCCTCTTTCATGACATGACATGACATTGGCAAGTTTTTAAATTATTGCTACCAAAATAAATCATGTTAGATGATAACAAGAGAATAAAAGATGATAGTATAATCATATTTAAAAATAACTTCTTAAATAAAAAAAGACCTTTTGAAAAATGAATAAAAACTATGGCTCATGACCCACGCAAATGCGGGCCCATGCCTTTTTGAAAGGTGTAAAACATGAAAGGGAGATTTGAGACATAAAAGGGTGAATCACGTGGCCTCCTTCGGATTATCACTAATTTTTAAAACTACAAGTAATTTCCCTTTCATCTACCACGACGGGCGACAGATTATGAGCGGGGTGGAAGTCCAATTTTGCAATACCTCTCCTAGAGAAACCTTCCTCACCCCTTCAGAATTTGGGAAATCCTATGGTATATCATTGCATCCCTCAAACAGATTTCTTATCCTATCCCCAAGACCATCATCCTTTAACATCTCACGTGCAGGAAAAGACTGGTACTTGAGTGACGGTGGTTTCGACAGACTCGTCTTTGACCTATCTCCAATCTCATCTTCTTTTCTTGTCTGGTATCCTAACTCATGTTTAGATGCTTTTCTGTGATCACAATGGGCTCAATAATTCCTTCAAAATCCATACTCAATACAATTAAGGTAGCCATGACTTTCTCTATTTTTTCCACTTCTTCTATCTTTTTGGGATTTTTTTAATCCACCTTAGTAATGATGTTGCTGGACATCCATTCACCCGCTATTTTGATCAGGTTAACTGTGGATCCCCCATGATTAGGCAATAGATTACTGTTTATATTTGGCGTCGGTGACTTGAGGGTGATGACTATTTTATCGATCAAGTCTTAAATTCTATGCTCCAGGTTAATGCAATCCTCGGTACTGTGCCCCGCCGCTCCCGAATGATAGGAACAATTTTGATCATCACTATAAACTCGAGAATTAGGATTGATAAGTTTTGGTTGGATAGACTGTAAATGACTGGCGTCCTTTAATATCCCGAAGAGTTAGGTACGACTTTCAGCCAATGGCGTGAAGTTTTGGGGAGGCCTTTTCTCGAGGTTTGAACGTAAGGGGTTATAATGATTTTGATTAGCAGGAGGAGGTACTTGATGATAATTTTGAGGCGCTTGAATGTTTATTTGATTGTTTGGAAGAGTATCTTGAACATGAGACTGATAATTTGGCTGCAAAATTTGGCACTGGGGTAAAATATTTAAAAATGGAGCTTGATATTGGGATTGAATATTTGGGAGTGGAGCATAGTATTAGGATTGGACATTTGGAAGTGGAGCTTGGTATTGGGGTGGGGTGTAGAATACGTGCTGAAAATTTGGCGACGACGGAGAGGAGAGAATGTTCCTTGGCTTGAATTTCTTCTTCAATTTAGCAACAGAATCAGCAGAGATCATGTCTACATCTTTCTTTTTCTTCTTTGAGAACATAGAAGTCCCAGGCGATGTTGGAGTTCTGACAATCTTCCCGTTTGAATGCCTTCCTCTAGCGATTCCCTAATTTTTACCAAATCTGCGAAAGTTGCTTTGACAACAGATACCATCCTTGTATAATATTCTCCCTCCTGAACACAAGAGAACACAGACACCATCTCTTCCTCAGACATGGGAGGTTGTACCTTGGTAGTTTCTTCTCTCCAACGAAAGGCATAGTCTTGAAAACGCTCATCGTTCTTATGCTTAATCCGATCCAATGAGTATCGGTCAGAGACTTTTTCAATGTTAAACGCGAACCTATCAAGGAAAACCTTAGCCAACGCCCTTCAACTAGTCCATCTTTTCAGTTCTTGAGACGTGAACCAATCTAAGGCTTTGCCGTTTAAGCTTCGGCTGAATAAGTTCATCAATAATGCCTTATTTTTTCTACCCCCACCATTTGATCACAATACCTTCTCAGGTAGGCCATCGGATTTCCAGTATCGTCGAACACCTCGACTTTAGGGACCTTGTACCCTTCTGATAGATCTACTCCAAGGTGAACGCATAGATTATCGTAACCTAGGCCGTCATTGTCCCCCATCCCATGAGATTTCTTGACCCTCTTAATCTCTTCATTTAGAGACAATAACTTTATTTCATGTTCGATCCTCCACTCTTTCTCCTTCTTCTCATAATAGTCTATCTTGGGATTAGGAAAGAAATTATAGATGTCAGGGGATATGATGACATGAGGCGAATTTGGAAGGGTTGCTTGATTTTGAGGATGAAAGGAAGTTGGTTGGTAGGTGGGGAGGACATTTTGGAAATTGGAAAAGTTTTATGGAATTTAAGAGTAGTTTGGTGGGATCTGAGAAGGATTTTATGGATTCAGAAATGACTTTTGTGGATTCGGAGATGGATTTGGTAGATTTGAGGATGGATTTTGTAGATTTGGTAGCGAATTTTGTGGATTTGAAAGCGGGTTTTGTGGGTTTGAAAATGGGTTTCTGGGGATTTGGGGATGAATTTTGTGGATTTGGAGACGGGTTTTATGGGGTTAGGGATGGATTTTATGGATGGTAAGCATCTGGGTTATTTTCGCGATTGGTGTTTAGATAAATTGAGGAGCGGAGATGGACGATATGTTATTTGGATAGTACCCGAGAATAGGCGTACTGAGGGGAGGGATCTGGAGTGGAGTCTCGTGTCCTCCTCGAGCGGGAGCATTGATAGTGATGGCCAGGTTAGCCAAATCTTGAGTACGATTCATCTCTTCCTGAAGCATTTCTAATTTTCTCGCGAGTTCAGCAATCATCTCGCTTTGTTCCGCTATTACATTATCTCTGATGGTCAACATATTTTCTTCGAAGTTTTCAGTTATTTTTGAATGATGGTTAGCGGATGGGATCCTATGCGCTTTTGGCCGAGTGAAGTAAGGATGTTCTGCCAACTTATTTCAACACGGAGAAGTTTTCTATTATCTGTAAAGTAAAATAACTCAAAGCAGATGTGTTAGTTTCCATATGTGATAAGTAACGCAAGATACTTGACAAGTAACCACGTAGAGTTGTTTGTGTCATAGCCAAATTGATCCACATGAGCATAGTGGATAAACTTGTCTTTGATTCAAACAAACACACATAAACACATAAGACAGTTATATCACATACACATTATAATAGCGCGTATCCTAACCGGGGTGCCCCTTTTGAGCCAAGGGTTTAGGCCTGATGAACTTAAAAGAAAATATATGTCCTTTTTAAAGCCAATCCATTATCCCCCCAATTCTATAGATATACATAAACAACATAAATACTTACAAAAGTCGGACAAAAGGGATACAACCTTTAGGGAAAGGGAAATAACATGAGAAAAGGAATGATGTCCCATGCAGAGGATAAAAAATACTAATTCCTGAATGCTTCTTCTATCGGCCTTCACCCTCTTAGCTTTGTCCACTCCTCATTATTGGCGACATACATTAATGATCAAATGATT
This sequence comes from Capsicum pubescens, assembly GCA_030864215.1. Lineage (NCBI taxonomy): Eukaryota > Viridiplantae > Streptophyta > Magnoliopsida > Solanales > Solanaceae > Capsicum > Capsicum pubescens. The sequence goes on along the minus strand of CM061544.1, from coordinate 256,127,688 downwards.
GTCGTATAACTGTACCATAGATGCCACGCAACTGTCCAAATCGATCAATTTCTTGCTTGGATTATTTTAATTCCTTCGTCAATCGGTGTACGATTGAGGAATCCTTATACGAAAGTAAGTAAAACAAGTCTTCTCTTGACCCCCCAAAGGATAATGGATTGGATTAAACAAGCATATGTTTTCTTCAACACATAAATATGAGTCATTCGTAATTGACTCGGGGTCAATAGACGCAGGGCAGGTTTTCTAATGGGCCCAATACCCCGCTTGGGTATTGGGTCGTCCTAGGCTCATACCTAAAATAGGGTTTTTGTTTAGCTCTATTCTAGGCGTCTAGAGTGGGTTTGAACACAGGTTCCCAAGCGAACTACTTGGGTTTGAAAATACGAACAACCACCAGACGACTCACGTGCTAATAAACCGTCGTATTTCCAACACGTTTTTTTGGAATTGAACAACATGAGTCGGGACATCCACGAAACCACAAAACAATTTAAATAATACAGAAATATGCCATGAGATGCGATAATTAAACTTTGCATAATCGAAACATATAAACACATAAACAGTTAATCAAAAGACGAAATCACGCATTTGGTTAGAACCTAGTTTAAAATTTCCCAGCAGAGTCTCCATTTCTGATTTGCGAAAATTATGACTTTCAGAAGAGTCACCACTTAATTTTGAAAAGAAATTAAGAAAATCTTTTTCGATACTTAGACGATTCAAAAATAGAAAAATCGTTTAAGTTAGAGATTCTGAATAAGCGGTTCCTATTAACGTTTCAAGAAGGTGTTAGACACCTAAAATGTCCGCTAACTTGCAGTTATCTAGACTGTTTGAAAACATCTTTTGATTAACTTTGAAAAAGACTGATTGTTGAAAAATGATTAATTTTTTAGCAAAGACTTGTGTAAAATAGATTTAGGCGACTTAGTATGGATTTTAACTAAGTCTAAACAAAATTAATAGGCAAATAAACACATAAAAGGAAAAGGGAGGAGAAAGTAAAAGATTTAGGCCATTGGTCCAAATCAACGAGACCTATCCTAGTCAAATTAGGCTTTTGACCCATTTTACCTGTCCTAGTCTAGTTTTTGAGCCCTTGGCTTGAGTTCGTTCCACCTGTATTAAATATAACTTTGGCTTCGAGTCCCAAATGAAATGAATAAATAAATAAAATAAATAAATAGATAAATAAAGACAATAATAAATAAATGAATAAATAAGATGAAAAAAGAGACTTTCAAGTCTCTTGGCTACTTTAGAGATGGATTTTTTAACCCATTCTTCTTCTTTTGACTCCTTGCATTCATGCGCTATGTAGTTGATTTCGAACTTATTCTGAATCTTGACTTGAGAGGACGGGCCCCATTGGCATGAGGAATGCAAGGCAAACTTGAGTCCATTTGGACTCCAAGGCAAGTTCATGCAAAGAGAAAGTATAAAGAATTAATACTCATTTCAAATTGCCAGCTTAACATCATAGAGGACTTATGATACTGTAAAGGATATACAAGCAGCGAATGCAGGAAGAAGCATATGGTCACAAAAACTCAAGTTCGTAAAAAAAAAAGATGGCTATGAAGAAAAGCCTCATAATTTCGAGCAAGTGCAGTCAAACAACTACATTTTATCACTACAAAAATATTTAGCTAAGCAGGGACATTGACTGAATGCCTTAAAGATTTAACAAGAGAGAGGGGAAGTTGATAAATAATAATACAAAGGATCAAAGAAGAAGTAAGATATAAATTAATAAAACCCTATTTTCCAAGAATTATTATTCGTATTTAATTTTATACTACTATACAGTAAACTAAAGGAAAAAGAGGTGATTGATTGCACGTCTTATGCAAATTTTAATCAATCCTAACCAAATAAGGGAAACAAATAGGAGGGATTGGGAACATATATCCATGGTATTCATTTGAGGCTAAACATTCGCACCAAAACAAACATCACATAATTTAAGAGATCATTCTTGTTGCATCAGTATATTTATTTAGAACAAGTGAAAACGAGCAGGAAAAGTTATTTGATTTAGCATATCTTATGGTTAAAGACTTAACGAATACTCCCTCTGTTTCAAAAAGAATGACCTACTTTTCTTTTTAGTCCGTTTCAAAAAGAATGACCCCTTTTCTTTTTTGGCAATACTTTAATTTCATTTTCCACCTAGCATGTTTAGGACCACAAGATTAAAGAACATTTTGGTACATTTAACACAACTTTAATTTAAGGCCACAAGATTCAAAAGTCTTCTTTATTTTCTTAAACTCTGTGCCAAATCAAAGTAGGTCATTCTTTTTTAAAAGGAGGAAGTATCATCAGATTATCATATAGAGAGAAAAAAGAGAGGTGAGAATATGCGTAGACAAGTAGATTTTCTTAGGCAAGCACTTTAAAAATGGTAACAAAGTCACCATATTCAAGCTACCTTTACAACCTAAATTGCAGGAATACACCACTTGCCAAAGCTTTAGAATCGGAAAGACTAAACAAATCCAATCAACTAATCGACGTTTTACAAACTCATAGCAAGATAAAACACCTATCTAACATCGAGAAAACTTCACTACTTTACCAAAGATCAGTTCCCCCAAAAAAGAAGAAATTCTCTGCATTCAAATCAAAGCAAGACTATGACTTCATTTTGGTAAACAAAAATGGAAAAAAGAAAGAACAGGTATTTCAAACCCAACTCGATTGGAGCAATCGTCAAAAATTAAATACAAAGAAATAGGCGAAAAAGGACAAACTTATGATCATAAAAGAATGACATTTCGAAAAAAAAAATTCTTTCCTGTAGAGATTGCTAACAAAATTAATCAAGAGAGAAATAAATCGCACTTAAGGACACATATCCTAATGGATCAACTACGTAAATTTCAATAGACAACAAAAAAAAGGACATCCAAAAGTTGTTTACAATCAATCAACAAAGTAAAACAGGTATTTCACACTATTTTACACCCTCAAACATGAATCCGACAGTAAAAGAAAGACATGCTAGCATAGAGATCAAATAACAAATTGACTGCAGCAAAATTATTACATTTCAGCGCACATAGATCCTATGCCTTTCAAGGCTTCTACAGCTACTTTCAGCAAACAAAATCATCGAAACATAACTACAGAACAACGAGACGAAGCATAACTAATCGAAACTAAATGAAACAGAATGTTACCTGTTTGGGGCAGCAAAACAGGATCACGAGCTTCCTCGGGATCAACTTTCACCGAAAAAGATTTTTATTGACTCGAAATCTTCGATTAGAAGATGAATTTCACGAAACAAGATTTTTACTCAAAGAATAGACTGTTATTTTGCTCAAAAGGTTACTCCCCTCTTTTCAGACCCAAAAAAATTTCGAACCCCAATATTTTGCCACCCACGAAACAATGAACCCTCCCCCCTTTTATAGAAAACCAACTCGAAAACGACAGGGGGGAAACTTCAAATTGGAGAATTCTAAATTTTAACTCAAAATTCAAATCTGGTCCACAAATTGCTCCTATTTTCTTGTTTTTTTCTTAAAATTTTGAAATTGGTAGACCAATAAGATTTAGGGAAAATAAATTTTTCCCCAAACCAATGAAATCATAACATATATGTACGAAATCGTACCCCTATACCCGAGATTCATGAAATTGATCCGTTGGGGGAGACACCTGGACTAATTCTAGAAGATTCTCGGTCTTTCCTTTTCATTATCGCGTGAGACACGTGGGGAATCGGGTCAGTTGGAGCCGGGTCAGAGCTAGCGGGTTGAGATTGAAGCTGTTTTGGTGTTGGTTTGTTCGCGATTTGGAATCATTGTTATTGAGATTGTTGGTTGTTCGATGCTTTTTTTGTTGATGTTTACTGAAGGCTGTTGTTTGTACGGGTGTTGAAAGAGAAAGGTGGCCACGGTGGGCTGACCGGGTCGGATCAGCTATTGGGCCGAAGGGTTGGGTCTGTTTTAATGTTGGGCTGGTGATTTGGGGCTGAAATTGTTGGTTGGGGGGTTATTTAAAACATAACCCCCAATTGATTTAAGATGTAGCCTGATTTAATTAATATTTCGATTAAATTGAAAATTAAATTGGTCAAATTGCATTGTGATTGTAGCCAATTGATTTCAATTATGATCAAATTAAATAAATTTGACTAAATTGAATCAAAATTCGATACGAATTAATACCTCATTTAATCTTGAGCTTCTTGATTTAATAAAATCGACTAAATATTTTCCAAATAAATTATTTTCAATAATAAATTATATTTAAATCAAAATTTTAATTATTTAAATTTATTTTCTAAATAATCTTTAATTTGAAGTCCAATTTTGATGAAAATGTTTATTTAAATGATATCATCTATACAATCTCGTATATGTAAATACGAAAATATATAATTATCACTTAAATGCCAAATTTAGTCCAAATAAATATTTTAAACTGCATTTATTTGAAAAAAAAATTATTGTGATTTTATTTGAAAATCGAAGCAACTCGAGATTAAACATAGTTGTGGAGGGCAAAAATTAAGTGTCAACAACCGCCATGTCCTATTTCAAGAGAATTTCATGTAAATTCCCAATTCATGATTTTAGTTATGTAATCATGTCATGCTTCCATGTTTAAGATATTCCCATGCACAAGTTTATGGTCCCCATGTGTTTGATGAAATGCCCAAGTGATGGGTTTCTTTGAATAATGCTTTCTTATTATGTTTCCGAAGCTTTAGTATGTCCCTGTTGTTATTGCTATCGAGTCTTGGGGGTTATGAATACCCAAAAACTTAGTTGTTTACCTAGTTTCAGTATTTTCAGAATATTTTCAGATAACCATGAGTCTTGTCATCCAGCTAGTCATCATAATTAGTTTAAAGTTTAATAATTACCTCAAAATCTGTAAGTGCTGTTATTTTTAAAATACCATGACTTGAGCTTATCAGTTATTAGTTATCATTGCATGCACCAGTTAGTAATCCGTGTCAGTTCAGTTGGGAGTAGGATTCAACACCGAGCAAAACCAGGGATGAGGCATTCGTGCCAGCATGGGATTTGACCCTTAGTAGCAATCCCTAGTTACAGAACTATGTAGCCGCGTAGGTTTGAGATGTCTTCTTACCAGTTTAGGGTTGACACATATCTCAAGAGTTTCCTTCCAGTATAGGTTTACTCTTTAGTACTTAAGGACTTTACTTTAGTGGATCTACACAGCCAATGTTAGTACCCATGACACGGTACTGACACCCTTACAACTGGGATTACAAGTTGGACCCCGATTAGCTTAGAATGGGGCATTTTGGTTAGATAATATCTCCCACTGTCTCAGTTCAATATTTAGTTTCAGAGTTCAGTTTCATGTTTACTTGACTAAGTGTACAGACTTTCAGACACTCAATTTTTACAGCTTTTATTTTTTCAAATTATAGATTATCTCAATACCATAATAGATATACACTTAGTCCTGCATTCTTAGATAATATAGTTTTCATGCATTCCTACTCAATTATCTCATGTTGTTTTGTTAGTCCTTATCTCATATACTTAGTATCCCATAGTTTCAGCCCAGTTATTCAAACTAACTACAGTTCAGTATTACGTGATCAGTATTTAGTTATTAACTATTCAGTGTTTGAATATCAGTAGTTCATATTCATATATCAGCTATTCAGTATATAGGTACTAGTTACCCCCTTTACTTAGAGTTCAATCATTTCGTACCCCAGACATCAGTTATTCAATTAATCAAATCAGCTCAGTACATGTATGTTTGGTCTCATATATTCATGTATCCATGCTTTATCGGATCCCAGCTTTAGTTCTACTTATTTTACAAAAGTAAATATTTCAAACGAAGTGTAGTGATTCACTAGCTTACCAGCTTATGTTTGTTGCTCATGCTTTTAAGATAATTCAGCTTTCAGTTTATTCCAGCCTATTAGTGAGTCTACTTACACTTAGCATTCATGTTTTAAGATTAAGTATGAAATCAGTTTTACTTATTGCATTCACCCTTGTATACTCAGTACATTCCAGAAGTACTAATCCACATATAATGTCTATGTGCTACATTATCTCAGAATATAGGTACCAATTATAACCTACGCATCATGATCAGACAGTTGCAGTTTCCATCCAGCAGGTGATGAGTTCTCTTATTTCGAAAACTCCAGACAATTTTATTTAATGTACAATTCATTTATTTTTCATATGTCTTGATTAGTGGTAGTTGGAGGCATGTCCCAGCTATCTATAGTCAGTATAGTAGAGGCTTCATAGATGTCAGTCAGAGTCATTCATGTAATGTCAGTTTCTTCCTTCAGGTTTATCAAATTGTAAAACTTTATCAGTTACATAATATTTTGGATTTTCAGTATGATTATGTTTCCGCACAACAGAACTTGTTATTTAATGTATTATAATTTAGTTGCTTAATAGTATGCCAGTTCATGGCTTATCTTGGAATTACTTGTGGTTCCAAGCATCGTGTGGCATCCAGGGTGTACTCTCGAGGCATTACATGAGTCCTATATGATGGTAATAGCCCTATATACATATGAATAATTGTACTGTATTGTCGAAATACCTAATATGGTACCATTGCTATATTGTGATATATTCATACTTGTTGGTATATGAGACATGTGAAATTCATGGATGAAACAGAAATAATGAGTGGATATTAACTCACATGGTTGTGAAATACATCATGTAGTTTGGGTATGGAAATAAATCACGTGGATTGGTTGTGAAAATACTCATTTTGAATGGTTGTGAACAATGCGTCATCATATGCATCATTTTACTTGTTCATTTTACTGCTTTTATATATACTTGTTGTCATGTATGTGTACTTGATTTATGTCTTATGTTATATATGTACTTTAAAAATACTGAAAATACTAAAATACTGGATATTGGTATCAAATATTGAATTTTATGGACGATCTCTGAAGGATCGTGCCGGAGAAGAGTTGTGGATATTGGTGATCTTGAGGTTGTGTGCCAAACTTAAGGCTATATGTTAAACTTGAGGTTGTGTGCCAAACTTAAGGTTGTGTGTCAAACTTGAGGTTGTGTGCCAAACTCAAGCTTATGTACCAATACCATGAATTATCATCATCATTATCATATACATTATACCCGTTTTATTGTTGTTATGTTGTGTTTGAATTACCATATTGACTTGTCATCTACCTATTTTTTCTATATCTTGACTTGTAAACATCTAATTGTTCTATCTTCCTATAATTGTACTTGATGATCTTGATTATACATGTCCCTCTTTTATTCTACTTGTATGTGATATTATGTATATTTGTAGCTCTATCTTGTGTGTTGTTATATTATATATGGATATTATAAAACTGTTAGTGCAAGCCGTATGGGCTACCGTTGTGGGATATTTTCTAATTGCAGGTGATGTGCCCTTAGTATGTATTTTTATGCTTTGTTTTCTATTTTGCTTGGTCGGCCTATGATACCTACTGAGTACAAGTAGACCGTACTCATGCCTACTGCTTCTTTTCGGTGCAGGTCCTAGCTCGAGTGCGCCTCAACTTGCTTGACTCGGGCGATTGTTGGAGCTTCCAAGGTAGCGGTTGGACATTCATGCGTCCGAAGTTTACCTCTATCTTTCTATAGTAGTTATGTCTTTATTAGTATTTGGAGATAGATATTATTCCTTTGTGGTTATTTTTCTAATGTATTTGACTCTCAAATTGTATTAGTAGTTCTTACAATATTGACACCTGGTTTTGGACATGATTGGTATTTTGGATAAGTTCTTTCCGCATTATTATGATTACTTGTATGGTTCGGCTTCGTTCTAGAAGCCTTACTTTGGGGTATTTCTGTCTTTTCTTTTTTTATTGTATCAGTTTGGGTGATAGGCTTACTTGTCAAGGTATACTGCGACAAGTGTCATCATGATCCTTATTTTTTGGGGTCGTGACACTCTAGGTGTGAACCTTTAAGAGTGTTCTGGCTCTGATACCAATTATTGAAACCCTTGGGGGTTGCACCGCATAGTGAAGGACCAGGTTCCACTAAGTCAATCACAGACAATCAAACAATAAAGTGCAGGAAAATAACAACACACGGTATTTTAACGTGAAAACCTCCTTGCTTAAGGGAGAAAAAACCATGACTTGCCCTCACAAGAACCTCAAAAGTTCACTATAATCAACCTCTTGATTACAGACTCGAACTTGAACCTAACTCTAGGTTCCCTTCGCTTGTAATACCTCTACTACAAGCTCATCTTGACAACTCTATCAAGGCCCTCTCTAAACTAATTAACTCTAATCAGTATCAAACTTAGGCAACTCTACCTAAGCACTCTCTAAATAAAGAGAAAATTTCATTACTCTTATATCATGAGTAATTCGATCACAAATCAAGACTCAATCAAGACACTCTCTAATTCAGCACACACATATGACAAAAGAGCTTGAGCAATATCAAATATGGAGTTTTTGCCTTTCTCTCTCTCCAACATTCTTTTTGTATTTACAAAAATCATTTGATGAAGAAACATTTTTTCCTTTTATAGATGAGTGATAATCAGGTCTGAAATGTCATTGGGCCAGGTTTCCTAATTCCTGCTAGTTTGTTACACAAACAGCCAAAGCTGTGCAGACGCGTTCTAACTGTACTATTGAACATCCAGGGACTTGGTCCCTTGTAGTCATCTGCTCATCATCAAAACTACATAACATTTATATATATATATATATATATATATATATATATTATAAGAAAAATATGTATTGTATTTAAAATATAGTAAAAAAGAGTAATAACTTATCTTCTTTTAACTAATGGATATGTTATGTAAATTTGAATTCAAATGAAATTTGAGTTGGAATGAAGTTCTAACTTCTTAATTTCTCATATATATATATATATATATATATATATATATATACACACCTACAATTATATATAACGAGGAAACAAAAGAACTAAACTAATTTTCTCCTTTGTACTCCTATTAATTCTCTTTTTAATCTTTATTAAAAAGGATTATATAATTTATGTGATACACAAGCAATATAATAGAGAAGGATATATTTAGTAATGAAAAATTGAAGATGATATCACACGCCATGTTATAGAGTAGCCGTATAAAATGCAGCGTGGTGGTAAAAAGTTTTTATATCCAGAGGATAAATGTAATAAAATCGATAATGGTGAGATGAATGTGCTGATACTTTAGGTTAGATAAAATTGATAAATTAATGAAATTATTAGGAAAAGATGAGGGTGACTTTTATGGTGAATAGGATGGAGAAGGTGAGACTGCCTCGTTGATCCTAGGTTTCTTCTCTTTTTCTCTTTTTCTGTTATTGATCATTAGCATTATTATTGAATTTATTGACTGTATTCTTCATATTATTTATTTTCTAGAAACTTTTTAATTTTAATATATTTTTTTATATGCAGATGATGAGTGATGATCATACTACAAACTAATTATTTTTGCTACTATATCCAAACCCAAATTCAAGTCAGTAATAATTTTTATTCTAATTTGTTCTTTTAAATTTTGATGAAAATAAATAAATTCAATTCCGTAAATAAAAAATAAAACCACCTCTTATTGAGAATTTTATTCAAGCATTTATCTTTCAAATGTTAAATTTTTTAGCATTTTTACATTATTATTTTATTAAAATAAGTAATAATATCATTTAATGTGTTTTTATGATCTATTTATTTAATTCGATAATGAGAGAAGTTTCAGATGAAGAAGCAACTGACAATTCAATAGCTTTTGTTTTGATGAATATTTTATATACATAGTTTTCATATTGAAATTTATTTTAATTTGAGATTGTTGAATTTTGTTATAGTTTATCTTATTTGAGGTAATTAACTGACAATTATACATATATAGATTTTTATATATTGTCAAAATAGTTGATAAATCGATTTTGAATTAATAAAGATAAAGTTGAAAAGTTGTAACAACTTTAAATTTAAAGTTGTGAAAAGTTGAATATTAAAAGTGTGAAAACCCTTAGAAAAGTGATTTGAACATTTTGCCCTTCATTAAAAGAATTCACAACGGACAATATCGTCTTTTCATTTTTTTCCTCCAACTAATAAATACATATAAAATATTTTTAATAAAAAAATGGATAAATAAATGGGGACTGGAAAAAAAATTCAAAAAAAAAGTCAACTAAAGGTTTTTTTTATTGAAAACTGAATTCTTAAATTTATGGGTAAGATTTTGCGTGTAATAGGAGACCCCCTTTTTAAAAAAAAAAAAAAATGGGTTAGCTCCTAAGTTTATGGTAGTTTTATGGAAAAGAATTATTAAAAATATGAATATATGGAAAAAAGTATCAATTAGTATTCAACTAAAATTTTACTTATTAATTTCCTTTTGTGACCTAAAAACCCAAAAATAATCTTTAGTACAGACACTTTCCTGCGTATTCTTCTTCGAGGTGGAAGGAATTCAATTTTTGCATTACTTGTTAGCTGATTTGCTTTCATATCGGGGCGCGTTAATTTGCTTTCTCTCGATCGATTCACCGTTGATGAGTTAGGTAATTGCTTATTGGATCAAGCCTATTTATTTAACCTTTTTATAATTGAATGTTATGCTGATGTAATCCAATTATTTTGTTGTTGCACGTACTTAATTAATTCATGTAAATGGTTTTTAAGATTCGGTTATTGCTACGTACGTATATGTTTATGTTCACACCGATTGACAAGCAACAGTTTGTTCATGTTTTTATACAGAAGACTGCTTTGGAATTCGTTGTTTAATTACCACAGCTGAGATTTTAGCCGTTATTCTGTTTAGCAATATTTAATTTTCCAGAGATCTGTAACTGAATTTGTTTTTCGTTTTGATTTGGTAATAATCCATTTAAAATCTAGGAGAATGAGACACATACCACCTAATTATGATAAAATCAGATTTAGGTATCCGCCAAAATACTATAAATACGGTTTAAATGAATAAAATACAAAAATACAAAGAACTAAAACAAATTATTTCTGAAAAACGTAAAGAATTAAAAATAAGAATAGAAAGATTAAGTTATAATATATTTGCCGGAGTTAGTAAAAACTCAATAAATACACAAAAAAAATGAAATATCAAATTTAGAATCACAAATAGATAGTTTAGAATATATATATCAACATGAACTATTTACAATTAAATGAATAAAGAAGAATTTATAATAGACGAAAAAATATAAGAAAATCACGAAGGACTAAAAATAAGAATAGTATTTTCTAATCTAGGAAGAAGATATAAGAAAATAGTCGAACATTTATATTTAATGTTAGAAAAAGAAGAATTAAAATTAGAAGATAAATTGACAGCTATGGTAAGAATAGAAAGGGAAAACGAAGAAATAGATAGAAAAAGGGAAATAGAAAAAATAAAACAACAAATTACAGAAGAAATACGAAAAATAGAAGAAACTAAAAATAGTAGGATTGCTGAATTAGAAAATGATTTTTCTGCATCGAAAGAGAGGTAGGTCCGTTGAAAAGTGTGGATGTGAATTATTTTGTTTCTGCATGTCTACGTGGTCGATGAGAACTTTTTTGTTTGGTGTGAGTTGTATGATTCATGCCTCGATTGAATTTTGTTCCTGGCGGGGATTGTTAATTTCAGGCATTTAGCAGTTGAAATGGCATCACAAGATGGTTGAAGGGAAGAGTGAAAGTCGTTTCCTCTTGTGACTTATGTTTATTTTATAATGTTTGATATCAAGAAAATTATTGTCATGAAAAAGATATAAATTTTATAATATGTGAATTATAATGTAGTTTATTTTCTTTAAGTTTGTTTTTGAAAGTCGCGGATTAAGGTAGAATGTATCGTAGCTTTTATGTGTAATTTAGTTCTAATATTATTGCATGGCTGTAGTATATTTGTTTTAAGAAATTTGTGATTCTTTTTTTATATCGGTGAGTTAGGTAGGTGGGTATGAAAGTCGCATATTAGGGTAGATAGTTAAATTATTTTTAATTTGTGAATCATGTTTTTTTATAATATTGTAGATTTTATGTGTACTAGATAGGAGGGTATGAAAGTAACGAATATATTTTACAAAATAAAAGCTTAATATATTTTTCGTAAGAGGTTTAATTTTTTATGCCCTCAATTTATGATTAGAAATTTCTTCCTGATGCCGGAGGTAAACTTTTTTTGTATTTGTTTAAAAAGATGTCTTACTTATTGTTTAAAGCTACTTGTGAATTATTTTTTGTTTCTTTGCATATTGATTTGTAATTAGTTCTTTAGTTAGTTAGATTTTTAAGGTATTTATTTTAATTATTCATTGTTTAAAATCTAAGCTAGATTATCACTTTTCCTTGCTCACAAAGTTTGAATTCTTTAAATCATATGGCCGTATCAATTAAATCATATGACCATATTCTATTTGTCTTCTTTCTTATGTTTGGTATATGGCCTTCAAGAACACATGGTGCCTATGCTACGTGATTGTTCTTCTTCCTTGTAGTTTTTGATATTGGCGCACTAATGTTCAAATTCTTTGTTGATCTAGGTTTCCGGAGAGAGCATAGTGAACACGAATTTTATCTTACCTCACAGAGATAAAGAGGTTATTTTTGAAAGATTCCGACTCAAGTAAAGTTGAATTTGCGTAATTATTTATTAAAATTGCTTATAATAATAGAAAATTTGATTTCTTATTCGAGGAGAGAGCAAAGTGCATGCATATCTTACCCCTACCTCAAACATGTAAAGTTGAGTTTGCATAGTTATAATTTAAAATTGTTTATAATGATAAAATACTTGATATTCTATTCAAGGAGAAAACAAAGTGCACGCGAATCTTATCCCTAATTCACGGAGTAAAGAGATTATTTTAAAAATATTCCAGCTCAGGTAAACTTTGAATTTGTGCAGTTTTATCTTAAAATTATTTATAATGATATTAACTTTAATTTAGTATTCTATTCCACCTATCTGTGGTATAAAATTCTCAGCTGGTGTACTTCGTTTAGGATCATAGATATATCGACGCTTTATATATATTGTCAGATAAATTTTATTTCTCGAAGACTCAACTTGAGCAAACTCGATTTGTATGAAATTAGTTTATATTTGTTCTCTCACCTTTAAAATTACTTTGTTACAAATAGTCATTCTGAAAGGAAATGCATCTTTAATTACTTTATCAAACGATCAATCAAATTGACCTAATCCCGTATTGTTTACGTCGGCTCTATAGTTCCTCTGTGTTCATTCTGCTTTATTTGACCGATATATATGATTTAATTACATCATACACTTGATGTCGCTTTTGCATTGAAATTTCAGAATTTGTAATTTCTATAGATTTCGGAGTAGATCAGAGTGAGATTAGAGTCAAATATGATTATGAAATGCAACAAGGATATATTGTTCACATGTGTTTCATAAGGGAGTTGTATAACTAAGAACCTTTTTAACTCTGTGATATTCAGAGATATGGATCTCTTTTTAACCAATCTTCAATTGCATATATGTTATTATTTATTTTTAAAAAGTCTCGTTAAATTGATTGTTCAGGAGAATGTGGCACTACAAAACTGATTGTCCTTGGGTGTTGGAACATATAAGCTATGCACTGCAAGATCAATGTTGGAACTTATTCTCAATCTGAGAATCCTTAAAAGGAGTTTTGTCTCAAAACTGTTTTTCAAATTTATTGATCAAATACAAATTAATTCTAATCAAAGGTACTTTTTTAAAAAATACTTTTACAAAAAATATTTTTTAAAAAAATAAATTAATTTTATAAGTTTGATCAAATAAGCTATTAATTTGTATGATAGTATTTTTATTGATGGATTTTTTGTTCATTGTATACATGAAACAGAAGACCTAACAGATATGGTAGGAGGAAGATATAGAAGGATTTTTTTTTTTCCTGAGTCAAGGATTTAATTTGCAGATTTGATCATACTTTAATACTTCAATTTAAGTGAGACCATCATTAATTTGAAAATTCAGATTCGCCTCTAATTGTGTTTTGATTTCAATTTTTAATTGATCCAGTGAACTCAAACCAATCTAAGAGCTTGAACCCGAACAAGATTTCAGATGGAGTTCTTGATTTTCGTAGCTTCAAATTATTTCTTTAGATCACATTGTACAAAATTATTTTTTAATTATTTTGCTAATATTGACAATTTCAAGTCAACTAATTATAACTGTTAAATACATCCTCATTAGTTAAACTGCGTAAGAAGTTGTAACATTGTAAAAGATAAAATAACTTTTTCATCTTTAGTTTTGTAAAAATTGTAAAAAGACAATAAAGAAAGATGAGTAAAAAACACCTACTCTATGGAAGACAGTAAACGAAAATGCTGAAATAAGACCAAATTGAATTTATAAATAAATTCATTGAAAGGAAACCTAAAAAAGATTTATTCGTAATTTTTTTAATCAAATCATCTATATATTATATGAATTATAATTTACAATATTTTCTCAAATAATTATCACTTAGTTATTTTAAAAAATTACTTATTTATAAAAAGGTAAGAGTTCCTAATATTTAATACTTTAAAATTAGAATTATTATTCTCAATTTTTTCATTAAAAAGCTCTACAATAAATAAAAAGAAGTTTTGCAAGTAAACACCAACTTTTTAATGTCTTAGAGCTTGTTTGATCAAACTTTTTTTAAAAAAAAAATTTAAAAAACAAAATAGAGTGCTTACTTAAAAAAAAAAAATGTTTGAAGAAGTTTTCGAGAAAATAGAAGTGTTTCTATGAAATATGTAGTAGTAGAAGTTGTTTTCATAATCTAAAAAAAGATATTTTTATTAAAAATATTCACAAGTAAATTTGAAAAGAGTAGAATGTACAGAAACTTTATCTTTGTCTTTGTAATGGAGACTTGTTTCTGATACACTGTTGATTTTATTTTTTATATAAAAATATTTTTTAAAATATATATTTTAAAATAAAATAATTTTTAAAAATTGGACAAACAAATTAATAATATTTCATCAAGATTATTATTGATGACTCCATACTTTATTTCGAAGATTATATTGATTAATTTGTTTGTCTTTGACTGTGGTCAGTGATTTTTTAAATTATTTTCTTCTTTTATGTTTGTGTTTAATACACATTTAATAAATTAATAGTGAAATATTTTTATTGTAATGAAGAGAGAATAATAACTCTCTAATTCTTTACGATACGTATATTGAAAAACAAATAAGGCAGAAAGAATCGCGCAATTGATACAACATTCAGAGGAATATTATTTACTTCTTTTATTCTTCTAAGATATATTTTACAATGAATAAAATTATAATTTGTTTACTTTAATACTATTTAGAATATTGAATATCAATTAAAAGTTTGGTTATTAAATTCTTATTTACTAAAATATGTAAAAAATTCTCATGAAGTACTAATATTTAAAATTTAAAAAATCAACTAAAACTCTACCTTATATAAATTGTATTAAAGTAAAAATTAATTTATATATATGATAATTAAATTGCTTAACATGATGAACAATGGTTTATATGAGATCAATGTCTCTTAGAATACATAAAATATATTCAAGGAAACTAGATGAAGCACATAAATTGTTTCAATGTGGAACAACTAAAATAGCTCTAAATTTTAAAATATCACAAAACATCATTGAAAATTATTAGTTGATTGACAAAAAGAAGAATAACAATAAATTTAAGTAAAATTAACTTAGCACATCACTTATCAATTATTCCCAACTTTTTAACCATATGAATGGTTTTAAAAGATTAAATTTAATAAAGTACATTTTTCAGCTTTATCTTTATATGCATGTAACATAAAAATAATTTTTAAAATTAAAAAGAACAAAAATAAAGATGACAAAAAAATTGAATAAAAATTAAGTAAAATTAATCTAGCACATCACTTACTAGTTACCTCCAATTTTCAATCATATGGATGGCTTAAAAAAATTAAATTTAATAAAATATATTTTTCGGCTTTATCTTTATATGCATGTAACATAAAAAATATTTTTCATTCAAAGACAAATTGGAGAAAAATAAAGTAATTAAAATATAGTAGAAACAATATTCACTGAGGGATTGGGGGGGGGGGGGGGTGATATAATAAAGTTATTAGACAATACACATAGTACAATTTATAAATTTTAAACGAAAGAGATGAGTGGACAGTAAAATAAAAATTTAAATTATTTTTGATAATATGAAATCTTTAAATTGTAAATAATATAATAACAAAAAATATGAAACATAAAATCATTTGGCAATTGTATGATTATTTTTACTCATATAAATTGGCTAGAGGTGGAAGACCGCGTTGGAAAGGAGGGGGATGTGGGGGGTGAAGGTGTGAAAATGTCAACACAATATCTTTAAATTGTGAATAATATAATAAAGAAAAATCTTAAGCATAAAATTCTTTTTACAATTAGATGATTGTTCTTTCGTATGAATTTGGTTAGAGGTTGGATAGTTAGCGTGGGGAAGGGTGGAGGCTTTGGGGGGGGGGGGGGGGCGTTGCGCCCCGTTTTCCTCGCGGAAGGCGGGATTCGACTTGACAAACTCTTGGGATGCGTTTAAAAGAAGGGTGTGAGAGTCGCCACCTAACGTATTAAGGTGCGTTAGGGCACCGGTCTAGGATACTACGAACCTATTTTTTTTATTCAGTCTTAGTTCACCAGAGTTCGGGTAAGAGTTCAAATTACCTCGAAAGAAAGGTGTTAGGCACCTTTTAAGGTCCACAAGGATGGTTCCCGACTGAATTCATACTTTACGTGGGGATTCTATGTGATCAAATAAAGTCTCTTATTTTATCATTAATTTAATGTTCAGCTAAGCGATAAAATAATTAATAAGCAAACGCATGTCATTTGTTAATTCTAATTGTCGATTATCTAGGTGATGAAGCTAAATAAAACATCTAAATAAGACAAGCGAGGAGAAAGAAGGCAAGACAATTCATGATAAAGGGGACTGCTCACGTAATAAACCAACTACCCCAAATAAACATGTAAAGTGAATAAAAAGACTAAAAAAAAAAAAGAAATCGTCTAAGCCAAACAAAGAGATGTTTTGGTTTTGTTCGGATCAGAAACCCAACTTGTCAATCATCATCCAACCCAAGGGCCGAACTCTTAGACAAGTAATAATGTCATTAGCCTTGCCGTTAAAATTTATTGGGATAATCATTTTCGAATGACTACCTGTCCCACCCCACCTAGGCTGGATGTCAAGTCTAAAGGTGTTCTATGACAAGGACAAAACTAACATTTTTAGTAATGCTTATCATCCCAACTATCGTCCAAGAGGCATTGGACTTTGCTATTTTGGATTTGTGTTCTAGGCTAAAAAAAATCTATGTTGCCTAGGACTCGAAACGCGAACATATTGGACAACAAGTAACACGTAATAATCCCAAGTTAGCCTCTTGATTAATTAATGTTTATTAATGTGATAGCATGCGAAGACAAGTAATTATATATTATGTCATTAACCTATAGGCATGATGTCTAATGTTCAATCAAGTGGTGACAAAGGACAACTGTGATTCGTGTATGCAACAATATAATGTGTGGTCATGAATACAAGAAACTAGTAAAATATTAAAGGATGCGTTAAAATGTTAGGGATGCACTTAAATGCGGAGAACAAATTAACATGTAGAAAATGTAGAGAATTACTAGTATTTTATCATGCTAGAAGTCAACTAAACATGCTGAAAAATTAATTAATCATGCTGAAAGTTACTTAAAGATGCTGGAAAGTTACTTAAACATGCTGAAAATAACGTTAAAGCGCAGTATTTTCATGTTGATATGCTGAAAACATGCCAAGAATGCCTAAAATCTAATATTTTAACATGCTATAAATGTAGGGAACTAGTATTTTAAACATGCTGGAATCAGTCTAAGTGCTGAAATTTATTTAGATGCGCAGAAAAATTATTTAAACATGCTAAAAATTAATCTAAAATTGCTAAACTTGATGTTAGACATGCTGAAACTTTGATGTTAACATGCTCAAATTGTTTTAATATGCCTAAAACTGTGTCGACACGCCTAAACATGTAAAGACGTACTAAATAAGTTGTGCTTAACATGCGAAAATT
The DNA here is from genome assembly GCA_030864215.1 of Capsicum pubescens. Classification (NCBI taxonomy): domain Eukaryota; kingdom Viridiplantae; phylum Streptophyta; class Magnoliopsida; order Solanales; family Solanaceae; genus Capsicum; species Capsicum pubescens. The sequence goes on along the minus strand of CM061544.1, from coordinate 256,109,565 downwards.
AATGTAATAAGCTAATATATCGAAAATATTATCATGCCTTAATTCAATGTGGATATGTTAAAAAGGTATTAGCATGCTTAGGTTCAAATCAATATGCTTAACATGCAGAGATACGTCAACATGCCTAATGTCAAATTAATAAGCTTAATATCAATTAATATGATACGTCAATTTTAGATAGATAAGAGTAATTAATAAATCGTAGCAAGATTCATATTAATAGACCCAAATTTTGTGCCTAGATGATTCAAATAATACGTCTTGCACGTAATCCTAGGTTGTGCCTACCTGTATTGTTCATAGAGCACATAATCCCCGCTCCCAAAGCAGTCCCCAAATAATATTATTACATCAATAGGAAAAATATTTTACAATAATATTACAGACCAAATAAAAATAAAGAAAAAATAACTAGTTAAAAAGAATACATAGTTTAAATATTTCGGCGACTCTTTGGAACTTGTAAGTGTCTATTTAACCTGCGAAACAAATTATAATGGCAAGCAGATAGGAACACATAATAGCAAACATCAAAATATTCCTAAAGACATGCTTTCTAAAGATTTTTACAACACGATGCAATCAACATAAATAGAGGATGAAAAATTACATCGTTCAAGAATTCACCAGTGAACAGCAGTAAAGAGAGAATAAGAATAATAGAAGCCAAAAGACAAGTATGCGTAATAGCGAGATATGCAAGATGTTAACAGCAGCCTCTAAAGAGAAACAAAAAACACTTAAAAATATTTAATTGCCTTTGTAAAAAGTAGCCAATGATTTTTGTTAAGAGTAGTAGTAGTAATTGTAATTGTGAGACTTGAGAACTTTTGACTATCCCCTTTTGTGAATGAAGGGATGGGTTTATATCGTGTCAAAGAAATCAACTAGCCGAGACAAAACAGAAAAAGAAATATTCCACCCCTTTAATTACTGAAGTGATATTATGTAAAATGGGGTAAAAATAAGAAAGAGGAGAAATCAATCACCCATAATTTCCTTAAAAGAAGGCTTGCTCAATCAATTGTTTCATGTTAGGTGGGTAAGAAAAGATACTAATTTGAAAGAGGAAAAATAATAATAGAAACACGTATCATTTACCATATATACTCAAATTAATTAAAAGCCATCCGTTAATTCTTCTAGAAGCCCAGAATCCATTGTCAATTAGGAACAAACACAATCAATATTTTATCATAAACATTGATTCAAATATAATCCATGTATAGCACCTTTCAATAACAAGCAGCAGTCAGCAATCATATTGAGTGTCAAAATTGAGGGTTTTCGCACATAATAGTCCAACGATAAACACGTAGCTAGATGAATTAACTCACACTGACAGTCAGATATCATAAACCTTAGGCAATTCGGGTGACGAAAAGAACATGCAAATCAAATCGACAACAAACATGCCATTAAGAAAACAAACTGTATAATAGTCAGATCTCGGGGGATGCTGTTTTTATTGTTGGTGGCACCAGAGATGAAGGGGGTTGCGGATTTGGAGCGGCGTGGGAGAGAGGCGAATAAAGGGGGTCAAATCACGGCTGGTGGAGGCAGTAGATCTGGGGGCGGCGCTGAGTGGTGGATCCGATCGGCGATGGAAGGCTGGTCGTTCTTATTTTCACCGGAGAATACGGCGCCGGGGCTGGTTGCATGGCGGCGACATGGTGTTTTTTGTGGTCGATTGGCGACGGAGAGATCGGAGGATAGGGGGAGATCGAGATTTAAAAGGGTTTTGTAGAGAGAGAGAGAGGGGGCAAGGAAAAGAGATCGCCGGCGATGAGACATTGGCGACACCATCGACGGCAGACATGGATGTCGATGATGATGAGAAGAAAGAAGGGGAGATAGAGAGAGAGATGAGAGAGGCGGATGGTTTTTTTTGGGGGGGGGGAGATTAGGGTTAGGTTTGGGTTTAGGTTTTGTTGTTGTTTTAAAAAGAAAGGTGAAAGAGGTTTGATCTCAGCCATCAGATTAGTTTTTGATCGATGGCTGGGATTTAAAGATTGGAAATTTGACCAACATTGAGTACCATTTAAAATTGAGTGACTAAATTGGTCATAATTGTAATAAAGGGCTGACATTGTAATAAAATTGAGGCTAAGAGATGAATGAATTAGACAAATGACTTCAATTTTAGACTGTTATTTAAATTTTACTAGAGATAAAAATATATGATAATAATAATTGAACAATAATAAAAAATAATAATAAAAAATAAAAAATAAAAATAATAATATATATAATAACAATGTCAGTGAAAAATAATAATATCAATAAATAGAATTAAATAATGAAAAACTAGACAATGTATTTGCAAAAATGTGAGTGTGTGCAGTTACGTGAAAAAATAATTTCATTAATAGAATTACATAAAATATCGTATTTGATTTTGAAAATTATAGACATGATAAAATAATAAAATAATTTATACATTTTTTTCTAAATTGTGAATGTAATACATCAGTATATACTTAAATGCAAGAATAATGAAAAAATTATTTATAATTGAAATTAAATAATTTTTATAAAATAACAGCCTAAAAACAATATCGGGAGGTCAAAATTGGGTGTCAACAACTGCCCCTTCGTTGATTGGGAATGATAGAAGAATTTTCAAGCAACGAAAGTTGACGTAGTAGCCAATTTTGTCCAATCGAGATGATAGTTTGCTAGGAAGAAAGCGCGGGAGGTGTTTAAAAATAGTTTAGCCGAGACTTTGGCTTTAAGTCGCCTATATATCTCTGATTTTACGAGAATCAGGCCTTGTGTAGTTCTAGATTTAGGAACGAAAAATATTCCTGAAGAATGTTAATGATAGAGGATAGGGGCATCAACAATGATATTGTGGGTCGGTGAGATGATAGAATTTGGATTAATGACGTATGGAGAAGTTTGAAAATGTTGAGGTAGGTGAGGTGATGCATGAATAGATGGGGTAATGCTCCGAGAACAGAAACAAAAATTATCTCTGTTTGTTATTCCTTCTCTATTACCTGCGTCTTTACATCGCAAAGGTTAGATATGTAAGAAATAAACAATTGATAAACGTAACGTGAATGTGATAATAAAGAAAGCATATCTGTTGTATCGTGGAATCGTGTGATCAGCTGCTTGGCTTCTCATCGTGGGATCAACTTTTGGACTTCTCCATGCATTGTGAAATCGTGTGAGCAGCTACTTGGATTCTCATCGTGGGATCAGCTTTTGGTTTTTTCCATGCATCATGAAATCGTGTGATCAGCTACTTGGCTTCTCATCATAGGATCAATTTTGGGCTTCTCCATGCATCGTTAAATCGTGTGATCACCTACTTGGCTGCTCGTGATGGGGTAATCTATAACTGTTAGTCCTGCAATTTTTATCTCAACTGGATAAAATGGTTAGCACGGATATATATGTATGTATAGAAGATTTGAGCAATATAGTGAAAATAGCTATAGCAAGAGGAGATAAGAAAGCATATCTGTTATGAGAGAGTAATGCTTTGTTCATATAGATTTAAAGAGATTGTGCTTAATCCTCACCATATCCAGTAAAACAGTAGCATTTAATAACACTGAGAAAGTTGTGCTTAGTATTAAAAACGATATTCATCTTTAAGTAACCTCATCGATTTTAAGAGGGAAATGCTTAGCTTCAGATAATTTTTCGAGAGAGGGTAGTGCTTAACCCAACTAACTTTCAAGGACAGTGCTTAGCCTTAGTCAATTTCTCGAAAGAGGGTAGTGCTTAACCCACTTAACTTTCCAAGGACAATGCTTAGCATTAGAAAGTTTTTGATAGAGTAGTGCTTAACTCCATCGAGTTTTCAAAACAATGCTTAGTTCGAATAATTTCTCGAAAGAGGGTAGTGCTTAACCCAACTAACTTTCAAGGACTATGTTTAGCCTCAGTCAGCTTATGGAAAGAGGGTAGTGCTTAACCCACTTAACTTTCCAAGGACAATGCCTATCCTTAGAGAGTTATGATAGAGTAGTGCTTAACTCCATCGAGTTTCCGAAACAATGCTTAGTTCAGATGATTTCTTGAGAGAAGGTAGTGCTTAAAACAACTAACTTTCAAGGACAATGCTTAGCCTTAGTCATATTCTCGAAAGAGGGTAGTGCTTAACCCACTTAACTTTCCAAGGACAATGCTTAACCTTAGAGAGTTTTTGATAAAGTAGTGCTTAACTCCATCAAGTTTCCGAAACAATGCTTAGTTTGGATGATTTCTCGAGAGAGGGTAGTTCTTAACCCAACTAACTTTCAAGGACAATGCTTAGCCTTAGTCAGCTTCTCGAAAAAGGGTAATGCTTAACCCACTTAACTTTCCAAGGACAGTGCTTAGCCTCAGTCAGGTTCTCGAAAAAGGGTAGTGCTTGATCCACTTAACTTTCCAAGGACAATGCTTAGCCTTAGAGAGTTTTTGATAGAGTAGTTCTTGACTCTATCGAGTTTCCAAAACAATGCCTAGTTCGGATGATTTCTCGAGAGAAGGTAGTGCTTAACCCAACTAACTTTCAAGGACAATACTTAGCCTTAGTCAGCTTCTTGAAAGAGGGTAGAGCTAAACCCACTTAACTTTCCAAGGAAAATGCTTAGCCTTGGAGCGTTTTTGGTAGAGTAGTGCTTAACTCCATTGAATTTTCAAAACAATGCTTAGTTTTAAATAAGTTTGTGAGAGAGGGTAGTGCTTGACCCGCTCAGAATATAGGATGACAATACTTAACCTTATATTTTCTGATGGTGTATAGCATACCCAAGATTTGTACTCGTCATTTTATTCCTGCATTCAAAAGAAATTGTTAGTTTTAAAAAAGGGGGAAGATTGATTCGTGTCTCTGTTGGCTCCTTTGTTCAGTCCCGAATCCATTATATTTATATTGATTTCTTGAGATGTAATCCTTGATGAAATTTTTGAGGATTCCTCAAAAATTTCTGCCCCAGTTCATAGCCTCAATCTTGCTAGCCTTGAATTTGTTGAAATGCTTCTTGATAGAATTTTTTGAGACTCTCCCAAAAATTCTGCCCTAGTTACATATCTGGTCCGTCTTAAACTTGTAGAATCATAGAATTTTTGTATTCTTTTCAAAAATTCTTCCCCAGTTACATGCTTCAGGAGAATATGAAAATTTCGTTATGATAAGACCGAACTCCACAGGAGCGCCTACGTATCCCTCTTAAATGGGAATCGGGTCGAACGTAGTTCAAATTACATAAGAGAAATTCATATTGTTTCAAGCATATGTAAAGGTTGTAGTAACTCAAGTTCTTGAGATCCTAGAATGAGGAAACGAAGTGATATCTCTTTCTTAATATCAGATAGATGCCAATGCTTAATCAATATCAATATATGGCCCCATCATACTTATCACCTTGGTATCAATTAGTGCTTGAATTTTTTCTTTTAAAGCACGACATTCCTCTGTGGTGTGGTCTGTCATCCCTGAATGATAAGCACAAACTTTGGAATGATCAATCTATTTTGCACATGTATTCATTGCAATTGCAGGAATTGGAGTAATGTAGCCATCAACCCTTAATATCTCATAAAGATGGTCTACAGGCTCGGCCAAAAAAGTGTACTGTCTTGACTGATTTTTCTGATGCTTGGTTCGAGATTCAACGAATTGATTGGGTCGTAGAGTTGTTAGTGGATTTTGATAAGCTAACGGTTGTTGGGAGGTAGTTGGAGGAATTTAAAAGTGCGTAGATTGTGGAAGAAAATTAGTAGGATTATAATAAGATAACATAGGTTAATTGTATGACATTGTGGGAAATGGATATGAAGGTGCTTGATCTATGGGTGTTTGGTATTGAAGCGGAGAAAGTGGTGTTTAGTAAATTGAAAGGGTTTTGGGATCTTGCATAGTCGAGACAATATTTACTTCCTTCATGTTGTTGTTCTCATCAGCCTGTGAAGTCTTTATCGCTTGCAGCGCCTCCAAACTTGTTATCATGCCGTTTTTAATGCCTTCTTCAATTCTCTCGCCCAATTTAATGATGTCAACAAGCTTTTGATCCTCTACAAGAATCATCATTTCATAATATTGTGGCTCTTGGGCACGTATAAAAAATTCTTTCATTTGACCTTCCTCTAAAGGAGGACGCACCTTAAAAACTTCATGTATCCATCTCATTCCATATTCTCGAAATAATTCTGTAGGTTTTTTCTTTAACTTCTGAATATAGAACCAATCAGGCGTATTCTCAACATTGAACTCAAATCTTTCTATGAAATCAGAGGCAATATTGGTCCATTTTGACCATTTTGTTGCATCTTGTGTGACATACCATGATAAGGCATCTCCAGTGAGGCTCCTCATGAATAACTTCATAAGAATCTGTTCATTTTTACCGACTCCTATCAACTTGTCACAGTATAATTTCAAGTGGACTTTCGGATCTCCAGTCCCATTGTACAATTCAAATCTAGGAGGTTTGTACCCCTTTGGCAGTTCAACATCAGGGTATATGCATAAATCCTCGTAACTTAGCTCGTTCAATCCCTTATTGCCTTCAAGTTATTCTAATCTTTCAACCACGAATTGCATAAGAACGGTGTTTGCTGGAGGTTTGGATTTATATTGATGGTGGGTAAATAGGGTCATTTTGGCATAACTTGGATCTAAAGTATGGTTGTTTGGATGCGGAATATTTGTGGTAAACGTTGGCGGTGTATTATGGTCATATGATGTTGGTTGATCATTTAGTAGAGCTGGATATGTATGACATTGCGGTAGACAAGAATATGGATGTGAGTTATGTTTAGGCAGTGTGTATATGTGGCTTGAATTGTTTGGAGGTTGTGAAATAGGAAGTGGTGGTAAGGGATGGCTTATGAATACGGAATTAGATTTGACAATAATATTACCCTCAACTTGTGGTTCGAGAGGAGCATTCAAAGTGAGGGGTAAATTAGACAAGTTACGGGCTTGTGAAAATTCCCCTTGTAGTTGAAGGATTCTTTGTTCTATTTGTACGATCATCTCACCATGGTCATTTCTAGTATCGTTGTTATCACCCATTTCTTTTTCTTAATGACTGAGCCTTAAGAGAAGAAGACCGAGCCCTTTTTTAGTTAGTGTAATGGGCAAGAGAATGCACAAATCAATCCTTGGGGTGTGGGAGAAAATAAATAAATAATGAAAAATAAAATTAAAAAAAGAATCAAGTTAGTAAGGTAAAAGGAACATATAGAGAAAGAATAAACATGTTAATAAAATTAAACGTTCTATAACGGGTGGAACCTTATGTTCCTATACCACTCAAAGAAAATATTAGTTCAAGAGAAATGGTTGTCCTATATTTGAATATCGTAGTCATAATCTGCCCTTAATATGCTCAAAAGTTGGGCTTATTAGCCTGACATTTTGGAAGTGTAATTGAAAGGAAGGGAAAGAAAATATTTTATTAGATTAAGACCGGACCCAAAGTGGACTGCCTACGTATCCAAATGGAAGTCAGTTCCAACGTAGTTCGTAAGAAGGAGGACTAAAAACTTTTTGGAAGTTGAGCGTATTTGTCATTTTACAGATTGTCACTTGAGTTCGATGTTCAAATTCTAGACAACCTTAAAATGAACTAAGCAATCCCAAATGAAAGCTATCGCATAGCACATATAAGTTCAAAACATAATAAACATAAAACAAAGGCATCCTAGGATGAAGGCTAGGGCTTAATAATTGGCCTAGGTGTAAAGATTTGAGCTCTTAACACACGAAACAAGACAGAGATGTAACGTGATATCGAATTTGCAATTGTAATTGTAAAAAAGATGAAAATATAGAGAAGGAGCAAGGTCGACTTTTGTTGAACATTAGATTTGTTGATTCACATCATATTATCGATTCATCCAACTCCGTACAGGAAAATGATAAAGCAGTGGAAAAGAAAGTTATATTATGGTGATATCGAACTCATTAAATGAGCGCCTACGTATCTATAAGGGAATCAGGTCGATCGTAGTTCAAATTACATAAGGAAAAAAACATAAAAGAAACTGCAAATTGTGAAACTTAAAGGAATTTCGAATGTTTGGAAGTTTGGAGCGGAGAATCAATATGATCTTCTTCACCAATGTCAACAAGTGCCAGTCAATCTTGAGAAATCAATCAGCTTCAGAAGTTGTCCCCATCACGTTTATTATTTTGGTGTCGATCAACTTTTGGATTATTTCTTCAAAGCAAAGCACACCTTAGTAGGATGTCCTCTCATCCCAGAGTGATAGGTGCAAATTTGGTCAGGAAGATAGCATCGAGACTTGGGATCACAAGGTATGGCAGCAATGGGCGTGATGTAGCTTGCCTCCTTGAGTCATTCATACAATTGTTCTATGGATTCTCCCAGATGAGTGTATTGTTTTGGTGGATTTTTCTGGAGCTCATGTTGATGTTTGGTGGATTGTTTATTAGTTGGTGGATTTTGGTAAGACATTAGAGGGTAGTTTGATGTTGGAGAAACAAATAGAGGTAGGTACTGAATAGTTTGTAGAGGAGGTTTTGTGAAGGATTGAGGATAATAGGCTTAGACGTAATTGGATGATGGCATAATTTTTGGAGCTTGGTACCATATTAGTTGAGGTTGGTGTATGATTACTTCAAATTTTATAGGTTTTGATGTCCCATTGATGATTGTCTTTCCTTTGTCTCTGAATTGTGACTCAATGAAATCAGTCTCGACTATGGGCTTTCTCTTAAGCTTGTTGTCGAATTGCCTAATAAAGTCAATTGCCAAATCTTCCCAAGAGATCCACTTACTAGAATCTTTTTCAGCATACCACATCAACGCAGGACCAGTAAGTGAACTGACGAAGATCTTCTTCTTGAGACCATCGCTTTGTCCTATAACTGCTAGTTCGTCAAGGTATGCCTCCAAATAGGAATGAGGGTTTCCTGACCCATCATATAATAGAAAGTTCAAGTACTCAATTCTATCCTTGTCTTGTTCTTTAGCTTTGGACGACTTATTCATCTCAGGTTGTTGAGATGACCCCTACTTATGCTTATAAATTCGTCCCTTCATTTCCTTCTCCCTGCCCATGGTTGTCAACCGATTAAGTGCTTTCATAAGTTCCACTGAATTACGACTTGAAGACACGTATGCCCCACAATCAGGCGTGGGTGAGGTCATTGATATAGGAGACGACATAGTGTAGGTGGGAGCAATGAAGTCAGCTTCAGATAGTGGCTTTGGAAAATCTGGTGGCATTTCAACTGAACCTCGAAGATTAGTCATTATCCCCCTAATTCTCTCTATTTTCCCTTCTATCCTTCTGATGTTCGAAATAACTTTGTTTTGACATAATCCCAAATTCTCATGCTCATCGTCGCATTGACAAGGTCGATAAACATTGCTTGACTGGCCATTTATGATGTTCAACTTTAGTCAACCTTAGAAGAAAGGATTTATGATTAGAAACAAAGAGTACGCACGGGAGTTTAGAATGAATGTTCTACTTCATTTGAAAATAGTGAGTTATAATCATTCGGGGTGAATAGACATTATGAGATCTCTATGTAACTTAGAGGTTGTGACAGCTAGAGTACGTCATGAATATAATGATATTAATGTCCGAGAATAGTAGTAGGACACTAGTATGTAAACGTTAAAAATATTAGGAAGAGGATTTCCTAAAATAATACGTTGTACTAAGAGATTGCGAATGAGACTAAAGCAAAAGTTGAGCCTAGAGATGATTAATATGCTAACGATGCGTCAGGAGGATAATTTGAAGGGAAAGTTTTGAATAGGCCCTAAGAGGGTATTGTAGGGTCCTAGGTCCTATCATGAAAAGAGTCTTAAGAGTGATGAGCTCTAAAGTAAGGAACACTAAAATGTAAGGAGTGACTAAGGCAAGAACGAAAACAACAAGATAGGCACATGCCAATACATACATAGAAATGCAATACATAACAAGTAATTGTGAGTCCTTTTGAGGTTGTGAACCTTTTTGGACTTTGAATGAGACTAACATTCAATGCGTCAAGAATGCCATGACAGCCTACGTTGAATGGGACACGCATATTCCTTAATAAAAGAAATATGTAGCCAGGACCTAAAAGTTAAGAGTGGGTTTATGACATGGTTCCCTCGAGTGAACAACTCGAGAGTGGGAAAGCTTTTGGCTGTCAATGCACCGCTGATCGACCGATCCACAAGGCATTTCCCGAAGGGTGTTTTAGGAAAGAACGTTCGTACAACCACGAAACCGTTCGTAAAAAAAAAATAAAAGAGGTTTCCAAGTGGATAAAAGTATGAGCGGAATGCCAGTTATATAAAGCAGTAACACATGCTAGGCCATATACAAATAAATAAGAATGATAACACATAAGCAATAACAGGGGGAAAAGGGAAAGGAAAAGACATGGAGTCATATGAAATACACATAAAAAGGAAAAAAGGGAAGAGACTAATAACTCATGATGTAACTAAACAATAAAAGGAGATTATATAGAAATTAAATCATGATGTCAAAAGAAAACATTATTATACAAACATAAAAACACATAGAGAGAATCCCACATAAAGCACAAATTTGTAATGGTTAGAACCTACTATCCCCAGCAGAGTCGCCATTCTGTCGCGCCCCATTTTCCTCGCGGAAGGTGGGATTCGACTTGACAAACTCTTGGGATGCGTTTAAAAGAAGGGTGTGAGAGTCGTCACCTAATGTATTAAGATGCGTTAGGGCACCGGTCTAGGATACTACGAACCTATTTTTTTTGTTTAGTCTTAGTTCACCAGAGTTCGGGTAAGGGTTTAAATTACCTCGAAAGGAAGGTGTTAGGCACCTTTCGAGGTCCACAAGGGTGGTTCCCGGCCGAATTCATACTTTACATGGGGATTCTATGTGATCAAATAAAGTCTCTTATTTTATCATTAATTTAATGTTTAACTAAGCGATAAAATAATTAATAAGCAAACACATGTCATTTGTTAATTCTAATTGTCGATTATCTAGGTGATAAAGCTAAATAAAACATGTAAATAAGACAAGCGAGGAGAAAGAAGGCAAGACAATTCACGATAAAAGAGACTGCTCATGTAACAAACCAACTACCCCAAATAAACATGTAAAGTGAATAAAAAGACTAAGAAAAAACAAATCGTCTAAGTCAAACAAAGATATATTTTGGTTTTGTTCGGATCAGAAACCCAACTTGTTAATCATCATCTGACCCAAGGGCCGAACTCTTAGACAAGTAATAATGTCATTAGCCCCACCGTTAATATTTATTGGGATCATCATTTCTGAATGACTACCTGTCCCACCCCACCTAGGCTGGATGTCAAGTCTAAGGGTGTTCTATGACAAGGACAAAACTAACGTTTTAAGTAATACTTATCGTCCTAACTATCGTCCAAGAGGCATTGGACTTTGCTATTTTGGATTTGTGTTCTAGACTAAAAGAAAGCTATGTTGCCTAGGACTAGAAACGCGAACATACTGGACTACAAGTAGCACGTAATAATCCCAAGTTAGCCTCTTGATTAATTAACATTTATTAATGTGATAGAATGCGAAGACAAGTAATTATATATTATGTCATTAACCTATAGGCATGATGTTTAATGTTCAATCAAGTGGTGACAAAGGACAACTGTAATTCGTGTATGCAACAATATAATGTGTGTTCATGAGGGGTGTCAAAAGTGTGGTAAATGTGTCAAGAAAATGTGCTTGTGAATTAAGTGTTATAAACTATAACGAGAATACAAGAAACTAGTAAAATATTAAAGGATGCGTTAAAATATTAGGGATGCACTTAAATGCGGAGAACAAATTATCATGTAGAAAATGTAGAGAATTACTAGTATTTTAGCATGCTGAAAGTCAACTAAACATGCTGGAAAAATAATTAAACATGCTGAAAAAGTTAATTAAACATGCTGAAAAATTAATTAATCATGCTGAAAGTTACTTAAACATGCTGGAAAGTTACTTAATCATGTTGGAAAGTTAAACATGCTGAAAAGTTACTTAAACATGCTGAAAATAACGTTAAGGCACAGGAATTTCATGTTGATATGCTGAAAATATGCCAAGAATGTCTAAAATCTAATATTTTAACATGCTATAAATGTAGGGAACTAGCATTTTAAACATGCTGGAATTCAGTCTAAGTGCTGAAATTTATTTAGATGCGCAGAAAAATTATTTAAACATGCTGGAAATTAATCTAAAATTGCTAAACTAGATGTTAGACATGCTGAAACTTTGATGTTAACATGCTCAAATTATTTTAATATGCCTAAAATTGTGTCGACACGCCTAAACATGTAAAGACGTACTAAATAAGTTGTGCTTAACATGCGAAAATTAATGTAATAAGCTAACGTATCAAAAATATTATCATGCCTTAATTCAATGTGGATATGTTAAAAAGGTATTAGCATGCTTAGGTTCAAATCAATATGCTTAACATGCAGAAATACGTCAACATGCCTAATGTCAAATTAATAAGCTTAATATCAATTAATATGATACGTCAATTTTAGATAGATAAGAGTAATTAATAAATCGTAGCAAGATTCATATTAATAAATCCTAATTTTGTTCCTAGATGATTCAAATAACACATCTTACACGTAATTCTAGGTTGTGCATACTTGTACCGTTCACAGAGCACATAATCTCCGCCCCCCAAAGCAGTCCCCAAATAATATTATTACATCACTAGAAAAAATATTTTACAATAATATTACAGACCAAATAAAAATAAAGGAAAAACAACTAGTTAAAAAGAATACATAGTTTAAATATTTTGGTGACTCTTTGGAACTTGTAAGTGTTTATTTAACCTGTGAAACAAATTATAATGGAAAGCAGATAGGAACACATAATAGCAAACATCAAAATATTCCTAGAGACATATTTTCTAAAGGTTTTTACAACACGATCCAATCAACACAAATAGAGGATGAAAAATTACATCGTTCAAGAACTCACCAGTGAACAGCAGTAAAGAGAGAATAAGATAATAGAAGCCAAAAGTCAAGTATACTAATAGAGAGATATGCAAGATGTTAACAACAACCTCTAAAGAGAAACAAAAAGCACTTAAAATATTTAATTGCCTTTGTAAAAAGTAGCCAATGATTTTTGTTAAGAGTAGTAGTAGTAATTGTAATTGTGAGACTTGAGAATTTTTCACTGTCCTTTTTTGTGAATGAAGGGATGGGTTTATATAGTGTCAAAGAAATCAGTCAGCCGAGACAAAACAGGAAAAGAAATATTCCACCCCTTTAATTACTGAAGTGATATTATGTAAAATCAGTCGGGGGTAAAAAAAAAAAAAAGAAATCAATCACCCATAATTTTCTTAAAAGAAGGCTTGCTCAATCAATTGTTTCATGTTTGCCATAAATAGGTGGGTAAGAAAAGATACTAATTTGAAAGAGAAAAAATAATAACAGAAACACGTATCACTTACCATATATACTCAAATTAATTTAAAGCCATCCGTTAATTCTGCTAAAATCCCAGAATTCATTGTCAATTAGGAACAAACACAATCAATATTTTACCATAAACACTGATTCAAATATAATCCATGTATAGCACCTTTCAATAACAAGCAGCAGTCAGCAATCACATTGAGTGTCAAAATTGAGGGTTTTCGCACATAATAGTCTAATGATAAACACGTAGCTAGATGAATTAACTCACACTGACAGTCAGATATCATAAACCTTAGGCAATTCGGGTGATGAAAAGAACATGCATATCAAATCGACAACACACATGCCATTACGGAAACAAACTGTATAATAGTCAGATCTCGGGGGGATGTTGTTTTTGTTTTTGGTGGTACCGGAGATGAAAGGGGTTGCGGATTTGGAGCAGCGTGGGAAATAGGCGGAGAAAGAGGGTTGAATCGCGGCTGGTGGAGGCGGATGATCTGGGAGCGGTGCTGGAGTGGTGGCTCCGACCTGCGATGGGAGGCTGGTCGTTCTTGTTTTCGCTGGAGAGAACGACACTGAGGCTGGTTGCATGGCGAAAGCATAGTGGTTTTTGTGGTCGATTAGCGACGGAGAGATCAGAGGAGAGGGGGGAGATCGAGATTTGAATGGGTTTTGTAGAGAGAGAGAGGGGGCAAGGAGAAAGGCTCGCCGGCGATGAGACAGTGGAGGCGCCATCGTCGGTAGCAATGGATGTTGATTATGTTGAGAAGAAATAAGGGGAGATAGAGAGAGAGAAGGGTTAGAGAGATGAGAGGGGCGGATGGTTTTTTGGGGGGAATTAGGGTCAGGTTTAGGTTTTGTTGTTGTTTGAAAAAAGAAAGGTAAAGGAGGTTTGATCTCAGCCATCAGATCAATTTTTGATCGATGGCTGGGATTTAAAGATTGGGAATTTGACCAACATTGAGTACCATTTAAAATTGAGTGACTAAATTGGCCATAATTGTAATAAAGGGCTGACATTGTAATAAAATTGAGGCTAAAAGATGAATGAATTAGACAAATGACTTCAATTTTAGACTGTTATTTAAATTTTAGTAGAGATAATAATAATTGAACAATAATAATAAATAATAATAACAAATAATAACTAATAATAATATATATAATAACAATGTCAGTGAAAAATAATAATCTCAATAAATAGACTTAAATAATGAAAAACTAGACAATGTATTTGCAAAAATGTGAGTGTGCGCAGTTACGTGAAAAATAATTTAATTAATAGAATTACATAAAATGTCGTATTTTATTTTAGAAAACTATAAACATGGTAAAATAATAAAATAATTTATGCATTTTTCCTAAATTGTGAATGCAATACGTCACTATGTACTTAAATGCAAGAGAATAATGAAAAAATTAGTAATAATTGAAATTAAATAATTTTGATAAAATAACAACCTAAAAATAATATCGGGAGGTCAAAACTGGGTGTCAACAGGGGGGAGGGTAGATATTTTTTTACTTTTGATTTTTAAACTTGAAAGGGTGGGTAGGAGTAGAGGTAGGAGGTAGGTGGGTGCGGGGATAGAAACATTCTTTTTCTTTTTGCATTTCATTGCGAAATAATATAATAGTTGAACATGATGCACAAATACATAGAATAGTCTCCATAAATAGCATCTTTCGACTCTTTAAAGTAATATAATTTAACATGCAACATTCACATAGTTTCAAGTATCTTGGATCCATGATTCAGGAGAATTGTGAGGATGTCTCCCACCGTATTGGGGAGGAATGGATGAAGTGAAAGCTCGCCTCGAGGTTGTTGTGTGATAGGAAGGTGACTCCCAAGCTTAAAGGCAAATTCTACAGGGTGGCAATTCGTCCATTCATATTGTATGGAGCGGAATGTTGGCCAGTCAAGAACTCTCACATTCAAAAATTGAAGGTGGCGGAAATACGGATGTAGCGTTGGATGTGTGGGCTTACTAGGGGTGATAGAGTTCGAAATGAGACTATTAGGAAAAAGGTTGGAGTGACTTCGGTGGAGAAAAAGATGCGGGAAGTCCGATTGAGATTGTTCGGACATGTGATGGGGCCACGGATGCCCCGATTTATAGGTGTGAGAAGCTAGATTTAGATGGTTTCAGGTGGGGTAGGGGTAGAACGAAGAAATACGAAAGAGAGGTGATCAGGTGGGACATGGAGCAGTTACAGCTCACTAAGGACATGACCCTAGATAGAAAGATATGGAGGACGCGAATTAGGATAGAAGGCTAGTACTAGTTTGGGTCGTCAGGGCAGGGCATTACTTGGTAGGTGTATTATTCTTTTTATGCCACCTTGTTGTATGCTTTATTACGAATTTGTTTACTATTCTTTGTTTATTATTCCTTGTGGGTGGCGTATTTATGTCAGGTCATCTTGTTCCATGCTTTATTAGGATATGTTTATTATTCCTTGTCTTGAGCCGGGGTCTATCGAAAATAGACTTTCTACTTCTCCGGAGGTAGTGGTATGGATTGTGTACATCTTACTCTCCCCAAACTCCACTATGTAGGAATACAATGGGTTTGTTATTGTTGTATGCAACATTCACATATAATATTATTAAAATAATATCTTTAAATTATGAATAATATAATAAAGAAAAATCTTAAACAAAAAATTATTTTTACAATTACATGATTATTTTTTAGTATGGATTTGGTTAGAGGTTGGGTGATTGGCGTAGGGAAGGATGGGTGAGGATGGAGGCTTATGGTGTGTGGGGGAGGTAGTTTTTTTAAAAAAAAAAATTGAAAGGGTATCAGAACAATTTCAACCGATTCAAGAAGAGGAGGAGTTTGAGGAAGAAATTGAGGATGAATGTAATAGTTTTCGACCCGACGATCCATATGGGAAGAGGCCCATGGAAGCAATGGTAACCCTCCCTCGGAAGCCACAAATCTCTGATGTAAGGGCATCCACGAGCTCCAAAATTGATGAACCAGTACAAATTGAGCAGAATCTAGGGGATTCTCCACGAGAACGAGCCACTAACAAAGGACACACACTGGTATACAAGACCCCAAATCAGCGTGATGGGAAGATGGTGGTCAAGCTTACACAGGAGGACATTAAGACTAGTGACGAATATTGGTCTATAGCGCTTATAGGGTATGTATTGGGTGATGCTTCGTATGAGAAGTCGATGGATAATTTTGTTGTAACAGTCTGGAATTTTGTGAGGAAACCCCAGATATTCTATTATACTGAAGGGTATTATGTATACCGATTTGCGTCAATGGAGGTTCTACAAACAGGACCTTATGCTTATCATACAAGCCCTTCATTTTGAAGCCATGGGTAGCGGAGTTTGTGTTTGATAAGGAATCCATTACGACAGTTCCATTATGGGCTAATCTCCCAGGATTACCAGTGAGATATTGGTCAATTGAGGCATTGAGCAAAGTAGCAAGTGCAACAGGTAAACCCCTGTATACTGATAAATATACTGCAGACATGAATCGTATTTCGTATGCAAGAGTGTTGGTGGAAAGTAGATATATCCCGACCCCTGGTTGAGAATATGGAAATTAAAGCTCCGTGTGGAATAATTCAATAAGGGGTGGAGTATGATTGGAGGCCTAGATTCTACAATGAATGTATTTGATATGGACACAATACTGTGAACTACAAGTTAAAGAGATATCCAAGAAAAGAAGAAGAACAACCACTTTAAGAAGACGAGGAGTTCAAAGAGCCACCAAAATGAAGGATGAAAATATAAGAAAATAGTACCAACATGGCTAGCTAAAGCAGATGAAAGACTCCCTTAAGCTATAGTAGCTAATCCAGAAGGTCCAAACAAGGAGAATGCTACTCTCACGAGTAGGCAAGCTGAAACAGAACCAGTTTTGAGTCAAAGTAATCGATATGCACCACTGGCTAGAACAACTGAGGCAAATGGTAACACTTCAAGGACAACAACTAATACCACCCATCAGTCCCATGATTATGTGCACATGGAATGTAAGGGGGCTAAATTAGCCTTTTTAAGCAGAAAGAGGTATTAATCTTTCTGAAAAAAAATAAAATTAATATCTTTGGTTGCTTAGAGACTAGAATAAAGGAAGGAAAGGCTAAACCAATCTTGTTTAAATTTGCAAAAGAATCGAACCATTGCTATAACTATTCTTATGGTGCGAATGGGCGTATATGGATGCTATGGAAGAAAACATAAATGTGCAAGTTTTACACATACACGAGCAGTACATTCACTGTGAGGTAGTAACCAGTAACTTCAGAGCTAAAGTCACATTGGTGTATTCTAGGAAAGAGGTGAATATAAGATCAATTCTATGGAAGGAACTGCAGAAAATAGGTACAGGATGTCAAGAACCATGGTTGATGAGTGGAGATTTTAATAATGTGCTAACAAAAGATGACAGAGTGGGACAACTAGTTACAGAGTCAGAAGTGCAAGGGTTCAAAGATATGATTGACAATTTATAGCTTACTCATATTAGATCAAAAGACATCTATTACATATAGGGCAATAAGCAGTAGGGAGCTAATAGGGTGTACAGCAAAATAGATTGGGTACTTGGGAACCTTGAATGGCTGTAATAATTTGGTCAGGCTGAGGTCGAGTACATAGTGCTAGCTGTATCTGATCACTCTCCAGCTATGATTCAGTGTCTGCAGAGGACCAGTTTGCACCTAAAACCATTCAGATTATATACCACTGTCATGGAACATCCCCAGTTCCATGAAATAGTGCAACAAGTTTGGAAGGTACCTGAGATAGATGATGTGATGATGGTTGTATGGAATAAGCTGAAAAGGATGAAAATAGCACTGAAAGATCTGAATAATTACATGACAACTTATTCTCACAAATTGACTCAAGCAAGGAAGCAACTAGAGATAGTGCAAGCACATATAACCACACAACTATTTGATCAATCCCTATTTGAGCAAGAAAAAGCTCTCTTAGCTGAAATCCAAAAGTGGAGCTTAGTGAAGGAGAAGGTATTGAGAAAAAAATCTAGAGCATGTTGGATTGATTGTGGGGATGCAAATACAAAGTACTTTCATGCTCAGTTGAAAATCAGAACAAACTATAACACTATAGCCTTTATCTACACTAAAGATGGGGTGAAAGTAAATGATCCACTAGAGGTAGAGAATGAATTCATCTCTTTCTTTAAATCACATATGGGAAAGAAAGAAAATGAGTTACCTTATACTGACTTAATGGTAATACAGAGTGGACCCAGATTAGACAGAGACCAGCAGTTGATATTAATTAGAGAAGTAACATCAGAGGAAATAGAGCAAGTTGTCAAAGGTATGCCAAATGATAAAAACCCTGGGGTAGATGAATTTCCCATAGAATTCTTTAAATCCAAATGGGAGCTGGTCAAAACAAAGGTACGTGAAGCTGTATAACAGTTCTTCCTAACATACAAGATGATGAAGGCTTAGAATTGCACAACACCCACCTTAATACCTAAAGTACCTTTACCTACTAAAGTAAAGGACTTTAGGCCTATCGCTTGATGCTCTACCATATATAAGGTGATTTCAAAGATCCTCACAAATAGAATGAAAAGAGTTTTAAACAGTATTATTGGGTGCTCACAGTCTGCATTCATAGAAGGAAGGAATATTTCAGATAATATACTCTTGAGCCATGAGCTATTCAAAGGATACACAAGGAAATGGATCTCCCTTAGATGTTTGCTAAAAGTGGATATTAGAAAGGCTTATGACACCCTTGAATGGAGTTTTTTTGCAATCTATGCTGAATGAATTGGGTTCCCATAAAAATTCATCTAATGGGTAATGGAATATGTGTCCACAGTGTTCTATTCTTTAATGCTTAATGGAGGTCTCACAAAGTCTTTTAAGGCTAATAGGGGGTTGAGCCAGGGTGATCCCATGTCATCATTCATATTTGTTATAGCAATGGAATATCTGCACAGAGAGATGATGCAACTGACACTAAACAAACAATTCCACTTCCACCCAAGATGCAAAAGATTTGGTCTTATCCATCTATGTTTTGCTGATGATCTCTTAATGTTTTGCAGGGCTGATATGTCATCTGTATCCATGTTACAAGAGTCCTTTCATAAATTCTCATGTGCCTCAGGTTTGAAAGCAAATCAGGAGAAGAGTTCATTTACATGGTCGAGACCATACCACACAATAAAGAAGACATACTGCAATTGCTGAGTTATGTGGAAGGAAGGCTGTCTTTCAAGTACTTGAGGGTTCACCTATCCATAAATAAGTTGAATGTATCTCAATGCTTACCTCTGGTAGAGAAGTTCACAACTAGGATTACATGTTGGTCAGCAAAGTTATTATCTTACTCAGGTCGGTTACAACTGATAAAGCCTGTTATGTTTGGCATGCAAAGTTAATGGGTTCAAATCTTTATGTTTTCCAAAAGGATAATCAAGATGCTGAAAACTGTATGTCAAACATTTCTTTGGACAGGCCATAGTGAATTATCGAAGAAAACACTGGTCGCGTGGGAAAGACTTTGCTACCCAGAATCAACAGGTGGGTTAAACATTATTAATCTTAAGTTGTGGAATAAGACAGCCATCCTGAAACACTTATGGTCTATCTCGATGAAAAAAGATACACTATGGATTAGATGGGTACATTACTACTACATAAAGAATATTAAGTTCGAGGACCTGACAAGTCCTAAGAACGCAGCTTGGGTGATGCAGAAGATCATAGATAGTGGTAAATTCATCATGTTACAGCAATGCTACTAGGGGAGGATAGATCAAACCTTGAGAAATCTGGTACAAGGTAACAAATTCAAGATTAAGAAAGTTTATCTAGCACCTCAGCCTCAATTTCCAAGGGTGGTATGGAAGAACATCACACTACATAATAGAGTGCATCTTAGATAAAAATTCCATTTGTGGCTTGTATTACAAGAGAGATTATCTACAGTTGATAGACTTTAGAAGATGGGGGTACAAGTTCCTATGAGCTGTGTTTTTTGTGATCAAGGGGAAGAAACACTACACCACCTATTCTTTATATGTCCTTACAGTAAGCAGATCTGGACCAAAATACTCATATGGATAAGAGCACACAGAGCAATAGGTACATGGCATCAAGAGGTAGAATGGATATGCAAAATAGAAAAGAAGAAAGTTATGATCGTTGAGATGCTATGTAGTGTGTTTGCAATGGTAGTATACAACATTTGGAAAGATAGAAACATGATGAGGTTCTAGAATGGAAGAAGTGATGCAACTAAAACATGTCATGAAATAGCTATGTACCTGCACATTCAGGGAAGAAACAAAGCTTCTTGGCGGGAAAAGCTGCAATTGCTGAATTATTTTTCTTAGGAGAAGTAGAATTGATACTTATTGTAAATGGATTATGGCTATGTTAGTGTATAGATAACGTGAATAGGCCATAGAAAGGCAAATGAGGTGGTAGATGATCAGCTTCTAACCGACTATGTAACGACTCACTTTTTGATTAATGAAAATACTTGTTAATCAAAAAAAAAATATGATAGTTAAGCATGATGCACAAATAGACAGAATAGTACTCCCAACTAGCATCTTTCTAGCCTTTAAAGTAATTTGATTTAACATGCACATTCAAACATAAAATAGTTAAAATAATACTTTAATATTAATTGTGCATCGCACGGGTATGTATACTAGTATATATATATAAAGGAGAGTCATAGAAAAGGTGATGTGACAGCTTTCTATGGCCTCCAAACCTATTTATCTATTTTCTCCATTTTTTAACATTTATCTTATTTAAATCTATTTTTCATATATAATTAATACTCTATATTCCCATTTATTTGAAAGTAATGACATGCACATTTGTTAAATATCATGTTAAAATATCCAGCGTAAATTTTTTGGACTTTTTCTATTATTTTTTCTTAAATGATGATGGAAGAGTAATGTGTAATTAATTTTGCACATAAATGAATAAAATAAGAAAGAGTGAAATTTTTTTAAGTTAATTAAGGAAGTCGTCACCTAATTTGTTCTATGATTGATTAAGATACCTATTAAAAATTATGTGATTAAAATAAATAGAAACTTCATTTTAAAGTCTAAGTAACTTAAGCAATTCTAGATAAGAGTTTCAATTATCCTAAAGAAAATAGACTAAGAACCCTAAAGGATCTGTTAACTACGGTTAACCAATCAAACTTATGTTGATAAAATATATATGAAAAAACTTAATTATTAAAAAAAATATTTTAACTATTTCATAAGTTCGGAAGAAGGCTACTTACGAAATAAGCGGTAACACGATGAATTTCTATGAAAATTAACTAAAGCAACACTTAAGAAAACATTTAAAAGGCATTAATTGTGTTAAAATAACGTAGATGTTATGAAATATAAAAAAAGAACAAGAAGAATAAATAGAGAGAGAAGAGGGAAACTTCTTTATTTCTTGAGGGATGAGAGATATCTTGATTAAGAATACAATGAACAAAACCCTTCTATTTATAAGGGAAAATACTCTTAGTTTCTAACTAAAAGATAGATACTTCAAATCCTGATAGATATCAACTAGATCTTATTATAAATCTTATTAGATCTTGATAGACATTCACTATAATATAAATAATAACACTCCCCCTTGAATGTCTAGATAGATAATATGCCTCGTTAAAATCTTACTAGAAAAAACCCAGTGGGAAAAACATCTAGTAAAGGAAAAAGAGTACACATCTCTAACAATACGCATATAGGCTGCCTCATTAAAAATCTTACAAGAAAAAACCAGTGGGACAAAACCTTAAAAGGAAAAAAGAGTACAACGCATATTTCCTCCCCCTAATGAGAATATCCTTGAACCTTTGCATCCCGATCTTGTGCACCATCTTCTTGAAAGTTGTAATTGGAAGAAACTTGGTGAATAAATCAACCACATTATCACTTGAACGGATCTGTTGCACGTTAATATCACCATTCTTTTGTAGCTCATGTATGTAGAAAAGCTTTGATGAACTGTGCTTCGTTCTATCTCCTTTTATGAATCCTCCCTTAAGATGTGCTATGCTTGCTGCATTATCTCTGTATAAAATTGTGGGTACATTGTAACATTTCAAACCACATTTTTCTCGAATGAGATGTATTGTGAATCTCAACCATACACATTCTCGGCTAGCTTCATGAATAGCTATTATCTCATCATGGTTCAATGAAGTGCTAGATAGAATGCTTTGTACATCTCCAAGATATGACAGTATCCCTACATGTGAACACATTACATGTTTGAGATCGAGATTTATGCGGGTCAAATAACTACCCAACATCAGCATGACCAATAAGATCGGGACTGCAATCTGTAGAATAAAATAAACTCATGTATTTTATCCCATTTTGATGTCTCCTCATAGGAGAAGAAATATACCTTGCTTAACAAATTGACTGAAGAGGCTATATCAGGCCTTGTAGTATTTGCAAGATACATTAGTGCACTACTTGCACTAAGATATGGTTCTTCATAACCAATTCAATTCTCTATATTTCTTATTTCAACAAATAATTTATTGCTTTTGAAAACTCTCCAAGAGTTTCAATAATTTTCAAGTTATAAGCTTATACAATATAAGGATTATAAATAAGTTTTCCAGAAACTTTTATATGCTTCAAACATTTTGAATCCTTAAAAGTTTTCATGTAAATTTTGTCAAGTGACAATATTCAACATTTCATTAGTGACATCTTCAAGTGTTTGGATTGCAAATCAAATAAGTTTTATGCTTACCAAGATGCATCCTTTCATGTCACTTGATAAATGTTTCTACGTCAGCATACTTAAATTAACGTAGAATTCAGATCCTTATAATTCTTCACAATATTGCGCCACTATTGTATCAAAGATATTAATGATATATCATTTTGTACCGATTCACAATGCGACATAACATTTTGAGATCTCATCACTTCATTATTTTCAAGTTCCTGAACCTCTCATAGATTTTATGAAGTGTTATGTCGTAGGTTCTAAAAGCACATTGCCTTCTGATTATGATTATTTGCTTCTTATCTTTTTTAAGAATTATTTCATTTAGAACTGATTGATCTACCACGCTTCACGCATGCATAGCTTTTGTCTGTTAGGGACACAAAATAGGAGCACTTGCAACTTAAATATGAGATGCTTTCGGCATTTGACTTGAATTATCTTTTGAATGAGGATCTGATGATAATTCCTAACATATTTCTTAGTTGCTTATAATCTCCCCCTTATGTTAGGAAAACTAACATACATCTTCCTTCTTCTTTAAAAAAATTATCTTTGTGCATCATGGTATATTTATTAATTGTATACCGCACATCAAAACTATTAGATGAAATAGTTGGTTCCTGACCTTGAACCAATTAAGAGGGAAGAAATAATCATAATTTATTGGTCTAATGCATACAAGTGCTATTTAATGCAACATATCATATTTCAGACCAACATATGAAGCTTTGTTCTCATTAATAATGGTTTAGCTATTTATCGAAGACATTCAATGCTAAACCATCATTATCAAGATGAATTGTCTTGATTACACAATCTGAAAATTATGTTCTTAACTCAATTTTACTGAGAAAGAAACTTTATAAATGTCAAATGACAGGTTGACAATGAATGTACATGTGATCATCTTATATTGATTCACCTTAATAGATCACATGACAGGTGAATGAGCCCATATTCACCTTTTATACTTTTCATATTTAAGGAATTCTATCCCAACATTAGTTGGTCCAACCAACTTATCATGAGAACAAGCGACATAAATAATTCTCGAAGAATCTTCTAGTTCTTCAATACATGTCTAATATTCAATATGCGCATCTTCGAGGTGTCACAATCGTTCATATCAATTTATGAACTTTTATTCTAGTAAACTCCAAGTTTACCATGACATGTACTTTTTTTTAGTAAATTTCAGATTTACTATTACATAAATAAATTTCAGATTTACTACTTTAGAAGTAGATTTTGAAATAACTCTTCTCAGTTATTCTGCCTCATTCGGAGGTGAGTTGTGATACCATCACAATCAAGAGCACGTTTGCATTAATAAGCTTCTCATTCCCCAGGAATAAAATATAGTCATGCCTTAAGCGTATCAAATTATGATAGCTACTACAATAGCAAATTGAGAATACATATGATTTATTGCTACCACATAGGAATGGAGAATATTTAATGGGACATGTTTTACCAAATACTCATTATTTTGACTTAGCCATCATAATATTATCAATATGGTGCATTGAGATTCAAACTCAACGTCTTATCCATATAGTTTCTTAGGCATAAATCGATGGGAATTGAACCCAACATATTATCATTCCTTTTGATAATATTGTTCTGGAGGAATAAATTTAAAACATAAATGGTTCCAAACCAATTATTTTTTCTCAAATCCAACAATAATTACATTATTAGTAGCAAAAGACAAATAATATAAGGAGACGATTGCTACTATGGATGGGTGTACAGAGGAATGTGGGAGACTAGAACACTGAAGTAGAGTGGGTGGCCAAACAAGCAAAAGAAAGATCAGCCAAAAGCTCCATCATTAGTAGTGTCTTTGGAATGGTGATCAATATAATGTGGAGAACAAGGAACTCTATCAGATTCCAACAGGGCATCTATAATGAAGATCAAGTTTGCAGGAAAATTGCTATCTATGTCCATATTCAGAGCAAAACTCAAAGGAAATGGAAAGGCCCTCTACAACAAGAAGTTGCAGTACCGTGAAGAACACTACCTTAATTGTTGATACAAGGTTTACATTGTAATGTTGGTTGGAAAGTCTTGATTAGTTACTACTAGATCAGATTCCCTAGCTGAATAGGTGATGTTTTAGAGATAGTATAAATTTGTTACATGTATGAGAAACAGGGGGTCTGACCCTGCTTGGAACTTTGTAAATATCCTTTTGGTGAAATAAAATTCTTATTTACCAAAAAAAAATTACTAACCTTGAAATCCTTTAGATTTATAATCTCACCTTTTTTGACAGAGTCTCATGCCGATAACGTGCTATGAAATATAAAAACAAGAACAAGAAGAATAAATAGAGAGAGAAGAGGGAAATTTCTTTATCTCTTGAGGGATGCGAGATATCTTGATTGAGAATACAATGAACAAAATCCCTCTATTTATAGGAGAAAATACTCTTAGTTTTTAACTAAAAGACAGATACTTCAAATCCTGATAGATATCAACTAGATCTTATTATAAATCTTATTAGATCTTGATAGACATTCACTATAATGTAAATACATTTATAACAGTAGGTCTTTTCTAAAGGCTTGGAGAAATTTAAGTTTTAAAAATAATCAGTGGTTTTATTACCTCAAATTTTAGGTCAAAAGGGTCAAAGAGTTATCCCCAAATGAAACTGTCCGGACTCAATTTGTTTTAAAAAAATTATAATTCATGTAAAGTTCTAAAATGTAGGTAGCAACAACTCAAAATTACTTTCTAACTAGTTAAGCAATCAGCTGTTTTTGCACATGAAAGATCCAAATGACTCAAGAAAATTTTGAAGACTTTCTCAAACTAATAGTATTTAGCAAACCTTAAATCTCTTTCAGCTTGCTGGGATAATATCTCAATTAATCTCTCTAACGTAGATATTAAAAAATTAATAATTAATCTAGAAATTATTGAGTTCTAAGTGAAAATGTAAATGGAAAATGAAGAAAAAAGTGAATTGTGTTTTCACTTTAAGGAAGTAATGTTCTCCAACATTGGTGGGAGAAAGGAACTTTCTTATGCTTATGTTGAGGAACATTTCTTCATGTGGTAGTGAGGCAAGAACAAGAAAATCCTCACACCGTCCTCACTCGACTTGTTCTTCATTTTTGAAAAATGATCGAGAGATTACCTTTTTGGACAAAATTCATTTGAAACTTGAGAATTAGTGAAGTTTTTAATCCAAAAATTCAATAGAAAATATTTTCTCCTTTTGCGAACGCATGTCACAATGCACTTCAAAGGAACGCGACCCTTTAAGGCACTGTTTCAGAACGAAAATGTCGAGTCGGAAGATTCTGTGGTCCGATTCATCCAGATTTTTCGAAAAGTTACAACTTTTCATGAACCATTGCTTCTTTTTTGAAGGAACTCTTTATGGATATAAATACTCGATTTTTTCCCAGGTTTTGGTATGAATTTGAAGTGAGAAAACATCTTCAAACTCAAACGTGATCTTCAAACTGTCGAGTGAGTTCGTTGTTCAGAAAATTTGAGGTACCACTATTTTCTGAAGTGAATCATTTTATCCTGCGAGGATATATTCCATTAATCTCGGGTACTTGACGAAAAGAAATTTCTTAAGGACACATCGTGAATTCGGTGGACTTTATTTTATCATTTCTATCTTCATCTCTTTCATATGGTTTTTCTAGTTTCCAGATAATAGTTGAAATTTTATTTTGATAATTCATAAATTATTTAAACTTGTGCTTGAAGTTGTTAGAACTTTTTTGTTGTTATGAAAGTTGTTCTTGAACTTAGTGTAGAAGTTCTTCTTGTTAATACAAATTTTGTACCCGAAAACAACTGAAATAAGCCAAAATGAAAAATCACATAAAAAGGCATAATATAATTAAACAATCATAAGGTAAGTAAAAAGAAAGCCAGCCTTCTTCCCTTTCTCTTACTTCTGTTTGGACATTTTGAAAGGAGGGACGAGATTCAATGAAGAAGCAAATTCAAACTCCCTGATTTTCTCTTTGTCTTTGTTCGGACGACTTGAGAAAGAGAACGACACCCAGTAAAAAATGAGATGCATGTATCAAGTCTATGGTGATTTCAAGCCTCAGAGTGAGATTTATTGTAGCGGTGAGATTCTTTGCAAAGACTTCATTTTGCGTTCAAAGTGTTCATGTAAATAAAGAGAAATTAAGAAAATTAGACAAAAATCGTAACAGTAAAGGCAAAAACAAAATAAATTAGATCATATGATACACTCAACTGAAGATAACATAAAATTAAGTAAAAAGAAGTCGAATAAACATTTTTGAAAATTCAGGCAGTATCTCGAGCCATATAAAATGGAAGAGCATGACTTTAAGTTAGGATACTTGTCACGATCCAAAATCAGGTAATGATGGTACTTATCGCAACTCAATCTTTATAAGTAAGTCAATCACCCAAACTGACAAAGGAATCACAAAATTACAGTAACATACATTCAGGAGAGACTTCTAGAATGAAGTTAAGCCAAACATGAAATATAATTAAAACAGAATATGAAAGAAATCTATAGACTCGATCTCAAAATCTGATGTCATAGCATAAGAGCATCTAATATAATATCCAAAACTGAAAATGCATAGTCTGTCTCTGAAATAGTAAGCATGGAGTCGACTCTGAAAATCCTAAAGTAGACCAGTACCTCGAAGTATCACCAACTTCACCACAGGAATCAGCCTCCGTGAGTCGTACTCATGCTAGTATCTGCATCGAAAGGGCACAATAGGGTGAATACGTTCCACTTGTATTTAGTAGGTATCATAGGCCGACTGAACAAAGTAGAAAATAAGTTAAGTAAAATATACTATGAGCACATCACCTGCAAGTAAAAGAGTCTCAAATGGTAGCTCACACTGTCTCCACTAACAGTTCCAATATATATAATTACACAAAAACAGTAGCAATATAGAAATAAAAGAAAAATACAATAAAACTAAGCACAAGTCAAGAAAACTAAGGAAAAAAAAAAGCAAGAAGCATATGCAAATGCGATGCAATGCAATGTGGATGGGATAAATGATGTTACATGACTTTCTGGATGCACCTACCAAGCTCACAACTACCAGGTAGGATCCATGGGAGGTTTGCAACTCATATACTGTACCTCAATCTCAATCTTAACTAACCTCTCTGGTTTGTGCTCATGGAGAGAATTTTCATGAAAATGTCTTATTTTCTTTCAAAAACAGTGTTTCTCAATAGTACCAGTATCTCATGAATGTATATGTATGGAATAAGGATGTAATGCTCGCAATTAACTCAAATGATGATATCCAATCCCTCTGGCATAATATATATATATATATATATATATGAGCCCCAGAAATCAACTCAATATGTCCACAATTCATGATCATCAACTCCAAACATGCACTCATATACAATATTGTTGCTTTCATAAGAAATCAACTCAATATATTCACAACATCAACTCCAAACATGCACTCACATACAAAATTATTTCTTTCACAATAGTTCTATATAAATACACTTTGATAAGCATCTTCTTTTTTAACAAGACCCTCGTAGCACACCATTTCACCCCTTTTCAAATTTTATATATTGTATCTTAATCTATCTTTGTCATTCTCTTAAAAGAGAAAGCTTAGATATTTAAATTATTTGCCCTCCTCTAAGGAAGCACTTTAGTACATAAGCTTTGATTATGTATGGGACTTGAGAAAGAACTGGACAATATTAGATTTATCACATGTGTTACAATCTATTTTTAAACTAGTAAAAAAATATTTTATAACTTCGTGGTGAAAAAAGTCTATTTGATTTTATTTTGAATTTTTTTTATAGAAAAAATAGAGTCGCCACGTAATTTTAGAAAAATAAGAAACCATTTTAAAAGATAATTTTTAAATAAAATCTTTAATAATAAAAAAATCAGAGTCTAGTTAAGGGTTTAAGTAAATTCGAAGGAAGGTATTAGGCACTTTTAAAAATTCACAAAGTGTGATTTCCGACGGATTCAACTTATTTGGCTAAACATGAAACAAATTCCCAAGTTATAAAATCTTGAAATTATTTTAGAAGAATTTTGAATTTATTTGAAAATGTTCTTTTAAATAAATAGAATTTATTTGGTACTTATCCATTTAATCCATTTTAAATAATGAAATAAACTAAACATCAAGTTTTAAAATAATTCTAGCTTTAATAATTTTATCTGAATTAAGCCTTTGAACAAAATAGTTGAACCAATTTCTTAAACGTGGATTTAAGCTGCCTAATAATTATGAAAGGACAAAGAAAATTCTCCAAGTTATTCTTTGAGCTTAAGTTTGCCTAAATAGAGCGAATTAAAAAGTAGTACATGACCAAAATAAAATAAATAATTTTAACAAAAAAATTTACTCCACGAGGATTCATCTAGATTAACTAAATTAAATTACAAACAAAGTAAGTAAAAATACAAGAAAATAAAGGAAGAAAAGATGAGATTTGGGCTCCTTTCTGGCCTATTTCAGATCAGCCCAGATTTTGGGCCTATTTTAATGGGCCTTTTCTCAGCCCTTTTTCAATTGTATACCATCTGTATATCGGATCCTCTTTTTCACGTTTTTAAGGCTGTATACACACACTGTATATCAGCTTGCGAATTTGTATACCAGCGTCTTTCTCTCATGTTTTGCCCTTTTGAATCCGTATCAGCTTTCCAAACCTATATATCTTTTTATACAACCTTGATCTTCATGATTTTAGTCCATTTTTGGACTTGGAGGAGGCTTGACTTAACATATTAGGCCTCATGGATCATAATAAATACAAAGGGGGAATGGAGTCCAATGGACTCGGATAGGAGGCGCGCGAAAAGGAAAAAAAACATAAGTAATTATGGAAAAATAACTAAAGCAAATGGCAAATTGACAGTTAAACAACATGAATACTATCACTAGAATTTAGTTCCTATCTCATATTGGGAAACTAAGAAAAACACAATTTTAAGATTGCAATTGGGGAAGGATTTGCTTGCAGGTTCAACTTTAACACCTCTTAGTTTAAATAAAAGATCAAACAAGTACATAATTCAGTAAAGCGTTGATTCTCATTTCTTAGCCAAATTTTCATTCACAACTTGCAATCAAACTTGATTTTGCTGCATACTAAGGTTTGATTACAACTTTTTAGAATGTAAGATGAATCATGAGGCAGCCATCAACATTGTCTAATGAATCAAAATAAGACCTGACATCATAATTTAACAATAACATTCTAGAAGGCTTCACAGAATCTATATATGATCTCCCTTAAAACATTACAGATTAGCTAAACAACATGTGAATGTAAGAAATGATCTGTTATCTCTCGTCAGGCAAACGACAGATAGATTTTCAGAACTAAAACTGTTAGAAAATATATAGAATTCAACCTCTCAAACAACCAAAAGATGAGCAGAGTGCAAAAATAGATGATTTGAATTCACCTTTGAGCACTCTTACACCTCAAAACACATAAAGATTTAATTTTCAACTTTGAATGAACACAAGGCAAAATTATGAATATGAATAATCAGCTGAACAATTTTCTTTTGTTCTTCTTATATATAAGATTGTGATTCGATCCGCATATGTTTGGTAAAGAGAATAATCTTATCCTTGGAGAATAATAAATAATGGACAGTGTTCAATTGAAACATAAAAATGTGACTAAATTGGTCCTAGTTACTCTTCGGGGCGGAGTAAAGATTTAGACATAATAAGCAACATTGAGATGGAACTAAATCAAGAAACATGAGCCTAACACCGGCTAACTGAATTAAGGCAAACATATTTATTTAATGGAACTACGTAACAAATATCATTACACAAAAATTCTATGGCCTTCAATGCCTTCTACAACACATAATCCCACCATAATTGTGATTATGAAAAATCGTTAGTCATAAAAAGAAGAAGAAGAACAAATAGCTAAATAATTGGAAAAGAGAAAGATGTGTTACCTTTTACGGAGCAGCAAACAGTGACTTCGGGCTTGTTAAATTCTCTTTGCACCACCAAAAAACTTCTAACAAAATTCCTTAGCAAACAGTGACTTCGGGCTTGTTAAATTCTCTTCGCACCACCAAAAAACTTCTAACAAAATTCCTTAGCCAGAATCCTAAGCCAAACTATCTTACAATGATTTAGCGCAGGAATTTCAATTTAGTAAAATTTCTTTCTCAATCGGGGTTCTCAGCTAGTTAATGCCTCTTCCCTCCAACCTCCTAAAATAGTGGAGTAGGGAGGTTTATGTAGGTGCGAATCTGATTCGATTTGGGGTTGATTTAGCAATGTGGGATGAAAAAATAGGCAGCGTATCTGTAACACCCCGAGAATACACCCTGGGCGCCACACGGTGCTTACAGTCCCGAGGAACCACAAGCTAACCCATGAGTTGGTACCTGCTGTGAGCACTGAATAAAATATAATATATGCGGAAGAACAACTGATAAGCCATAAGGTTTTAAGTAATAAAAACTGATAGAATCTGTAAACCAAACAGATAAAATAATCTGACAATGTCAACTGAAGTCTGAATGCTGAATAACTGACTGTAATGTCTGAAAGCCTCTAAACTGACTAAATGTGAGTTGATGGGACAGGCCCCAACTAACTCCAACTAGCTACTAAACTGAAAATATGAAGTAAAATAGTATGTCCTCGAGATATGAGGACTCACCACTGCTACGGCTGATAGTCTGAGAAGTCTAGGCGCGATGCGGGAACTGGGCGTCCGAACCTATGATATGATACATTATAGCACAAAAAAAAAGTATGTGATCAGTACTTTAAATGTACTGGTATACTAAATGAGGTAAGCTGATATGCTTGGTTTTATGAACACAAATAATAGTTGTATGTATGTATGTAGAGATATAACATGTAATACTGGATAGAGTGCATGAAATCTGTAAAAACTGAGGATACATGAAGTCTATAAATGCTGAGAATACATGAAATTTGTAAGTGCTGAGGATACATGACCAAGCATTAACATGTTCTGATTATATTTTGTAAATACTGAAACACTGAACTCTGATAACTAAATCACTGATATCTGTATGCTATGGCCAAGCAACCGAAACTAAATTTCTGGACTGATTACTGGACTGAGACTGTGAGAGCTATCATCTAATCGACATGCCCCAATTTGAGCTAATCGGGGTCCAACCTGTAACCCCAGTTGGGATAGTGCAAGTACCGTACCACGGGTACTAATGCTGGCTGTGTAAATCCACTATACTGATGTACTGTCCCAAAGGACTAAGAGAGTCAAGCCTAATTTGACGGGTGACCCCTGGAAGGTAGTCAAGCCTAATCAGACGGGTGACTCATCTTATCCTACTCTGGCTACGTAGTTCTGGAGTTCAGGGACTGCTACTAACGACTCTACCTATTTGACGGGAAAGTCGTCATCCCTATCCTCGCTCGGTGCTAAATCCTACCCCCAACTGAATTGACTCAAAATACTGAACTGTTATGAGTTTAACTAATTATGATAACCGACTAAACTGATATTGCTCATAATATGTCTGAAACTGTTCTGAATCTACTGAGACTAAGTAAACAACTTAACATGGGAGTATTTATTTAAAATCCACTCTTGTAGGCATTTCATCAAACATTTGATATGCATAGTGTACATTAAGCAAGAGAATAGTTAAAGCTTGTAGTAAAAGCACAATTTCAATACCAATATCACAGATCATGAATTAAATCAGTGGACAACAACATTTAAACATGTGGAGTGTAATAATCAACATCAATTTCATAAAAAACTGGTATAGGACTAGATTCATGGGATTTTCATGGTTAAATCACAATTTCAAATCATAAATAACTTGAAAAGATCATAATTTTGTATTTAAATTGGATATGTGGGCTTCATGGGTGAAAGAGACCCATGAATGAACACTTAACATACCTGAAAAGATGAGTTCTTGAAGGTTCTTGGAGGATTGCTTTAGGATTGTTCTTGATTCTTGAAGCTAGGGTGTTGTTGATTTGAGAGAGAGTAACTTAAATCTTGAGAGAAAGTGAGTGAATAATAAAATAATAAGCAATTAGTGCTCGTTTAGGACTTAATTTCATATTTAGGACTGATTAGGGTCGTGAAAAAAATACCAAATTACCCCTGAAATGATTTAATAATTTCATCACTGAAAATCCGATCTTGGCCTTCATCGCGATGCGGTGGCATCACGGTGAGCCACTAGAAATTGACTGGGAACTATGTAAAAAAAAATGAACGTGAAATTGACCCTTGGCGCGACGCGGTGTTATCGCAAAATCACACTGGAAAGTGACAATTGGAAAACTGGACTTTGGCACGACGCGGTGGAATCGCGTTGCCTCACTGAAAATTGACAATTGTGGACGGGAACATTGGCGCGATGTGTCATTATTGTGATGGCACACTGGAAAATAACAATTGCCATTTGGAATGGCTCCGCAACGTGGTACTAAACCAGGTGGCACACTATTTTACAAAAATTGCTCTAACTCTTCGTCCGGGTATCGAATTTGGGCGAATTTTATATCGTTGGAAAGATGAACGAATTTCCTATGCAATGGCAGGTCTTAAACTTAGAAATTCTGAATATTTTGAAAATTTTATAGATGAATACTCGTGTACTGAGAGTTAAACCGAGCTAGGGAAATACGAGGTATTACAATATCTCCCCCTTGGGACATTTGTCCTTGAATGAGACTGATTAAGCTGAGAAGTACTGATAAACTGAGTTTACGTACTGAACATGCACAACTGAAGCATGATTGCATAAATGAAACTACTGTTAAACTGAGTTTTCTTACTGAACATGCACATCTGATGCATGAGTACATGGCTGAACTGATTCATAAATGCATGACTGTCATGAAGATGATATACAACGGTAACTGATACTACGGTTTGTAACTGTAACTGAACATGAAACTAAGTAAATCTAAGAAAGACTATTACCTTAAGCTGAATCTGAGCTTACAGAGAAGAGGTGAGGATACTTGGTCCGCATATCTGCTTTTGTTTCCCAAGTAGCTACCTCAACGAACTGATTTCGCCAAAGAACTTTGACCAAGGGAACTTTTTTGTTCCCCAGTCTGCGAATCTGACAATCGAGAATTTTGACTGGGACCTTTTCGAAAGAGAGATCATTCTGAATGCTTACGTTTTCTAAAGGAACGACAGTTGTTGGGTCTCCGATGAACTTCTTTATCAAGGAGACGTGGAATAATGGGTGCACTGAAGCTAGATCTGAAGGTAACTCAAGCTCGTAAGCTACCTTTTTTAAATGACTGGGAATTTTGTAAGGACCAACATTTTGGGGACTAAGCTTTCCTTTCTTGTCGAACCTCTTTACTCCCTTCATGGGAGAGATCTTTAGGTACACAAAGTTGTCAATCTCAAACTCGAGATCCTTTCTCCTCACATCTGCATACGATTTCTGTCGGCTCTGGCCTGCTTTAAGCCTTTCCCTAATCAACTGAACCTTCTCTAAGGCATCAAACACTAAGTCAGACCCTACTACTGCGGCCTCACCTACCTCGAACCAACCAATTATAGATCTATATCTCCTACCATAAAGAGCTTCAAACGGAGCCATCTGAATACTAAAATGATAGCTGTTATTATATGTGAATTCGATCAAAGGTAAGTGGTCATCCCAACTACCTTTAAAATCAACAACACAGGCTCTTAACATATCTTCTAGAGTCTGAATGGTCCTTTCTGCTTGACCATCTGTCTAAGGGAGAAAAGTTGTACTAAGATGAACTTGGGTACTAAGACCCTTCTAAAAAGCTTTCCAAAAGTGAGAGGTAAACTGAGTACCTCTGTCTAAAATGATAGATAGCGGAACGCCGTGCAACCTAAACAACTCTTTGAGGTAGAGCTTGGCATAGTCTTCGGCTGAATAAGAAGTATGGACTAGCAAAAAATGAGTTGATTTGGTCATCTTGTCTACGATAACCCAAATAGAATCATGTTGATGGTGGGTACGAGACAAACCCGTCACAAAGTCCATGTTCACTTCTTCCCATTTTCATGTGGGAATACTGAACTCCTGCATAGACCCACTAGGCTTTTGGTGCTCAATCTTAACCTGCTGACACGTAGAGCACTTAGCTACAAACTCTGCAATATCTCTCTTCATCCCACTCCACCAATAGATCTCCCGCAAATCGCGGTACATCTTAGTGGCCCCCAGATGAATCGAGTACTACACACCATGCGCTTCTGCAAGAATTCGCTACCTCAAATTATCTACACCTGGCATACACAGTCTACCCTGGCAACGCAACAACCATCTCCCCCTTGGGTTGGGATGGGTTGACCCTTTAGAAACAATAAAAGCAACACGAAACATGGTAAATGAAAATATTGTAAGTACTAAACTACCACTAACTTTTATGGTTTCACTTTAATATGTATCCTACTAATTTTTAGCATGTTTTAGGCATCTTACTAATACCTTTAAGGGTTGTTAGGTTGGGAAAGAGTTATCCTGGGATAATTGATCTCGGAATTTGTTATTCCACCATGTATACGGATAATTTATCTCATCATTATGATGTAAATGGTGCGATAAATAATGTCGGTACTAACTAATACCTCACACCAAACGTGGAATAAAATAGTCCTTCATTATCTCGAATTATTTATCTCTTATACCTCACACCAAATTATCTTTTAGTTGTAATTAGCTTATGGCATTTACTGTAATAAGCAAAGAAATGATAATTAGCTACAAATTCCATAGAAAATTCTAATATGGCTAAGATAATAAATACAGATATACAGAAAGTATCTAAATAAAAGCAGCAAGATTATAATAAAAGAGAGCCTAAATTTAAAGAACAAAATATTGCATTAAGTAAAGGCAACAACTACTAAACCATCACGAGTAAAAACAACTTTTTGAAATTCACAACTAAAAACAGCTTATAAGTCATTTCAAACACACACTAAGAACTTCCAAAAAAATAGTATCAACCAAAGAATGGATAAAAAAATAAGTAGCTAGTTAGAAAAGATTGACAAAATTCTAATTCCTAATAAATAAATGACCAACTTCAAAATATTTAATAATTATTTGTAATATCTCAGCCCATGGGCTGACCTCTGAGGCTAACGGGTTAGGCCTCTGAGGCCGACGAACCAAGTGAGGCTGGACTTATAAGCCTCATTTCTAAATGGATTGAAAAAACTTAGCCCAACCCCCTTTAATTAAAGGGTTGGGTTGAGCCGGCCTCACGGGTTATGCCCATTTTGACAGCTCTACTTTGGAGGAAAACCATTTTCACTCATTTTTTTGACTTGTGGTCCTTGCTACAAAATTAGGAGAAGTGAAAATGTCTCACCTTTTTATTCAGTAATTTCCATTATAAAATTATTGTCACGTGACCAAGACCCTTGTGGTCCTGGTCTTCCCTAAATTCCGTGTATAGCAGGAGCTTAGTGCACCATGGTCTTTCTATTACAAATAAAATATAGCCTACACTTAAAACACTGTTCAGTTTTGTGGGCATTATTGTCAGTACTCTAGCATATCTTTGTATGCTATCCATGTTGAATTTGGAAACCCCTAGCTATCTACCCATGAGATTTTAAAAGTTTCAGTCAGAAATCAGAATCTCTTCTAATAAAATATCAAAACAATTTAGTAGTGCCTAAATTTTATTGGTTAAACCCCTGCACGTGAGACCTGGATAGCATCGCACTTCATCAAATACCAATAATAAGTAATAACTGTCAGTGAGCGCCACATTCTCCACCACCCTCTCATACCCCCCAAGCAAGTCTCTCTCAACTTGCCACAGAGGAGAAGTATGTCAAGAATTTTTCTTGCTCTGCTGCTTTTCAGGTTTGTCACAAAAATTTCAGGTAAAATCCCAACTCTTTTGCATTTAGAAAGAGTTGATTTCTCATATAGTCACTCGACTAATAGTGATTATTTCAGAAAGTCACTTTCCTTGTTGATAAAAAAAAGGAATCAATAAGGAAGGCGACTTTCTGAGATAATAACTACTAGTTGAGTGACCACTAACAAATCCTATTTGGTAGATTAAGTTTTTCGCCATTTGATAGTCATATTTTATTTCCACTTTTTTTGTTTTGGTGCTTTCATAGTGAATGGGCAGCTAGAAGAATGGTGCATAGCAGATGAGCAGACACCAGACAATGAGTTGCAAGTAGCTTTAGATTGGGCATGTGGGAAAGGAGGTGCAGATTGTAGCAAGATTCAGAAGGACCAGGTTTGTTATTACCCAAACACAGTGAGAGACCACGCTTCTTATGCCTTCAATAATTACTTTCAGAAGTACAAGAAGAAAGGTGGAACCTGTTTCTTCAACAATGCGGCCATGGTTACTCAAGTTGACCCTAGTAAGTAGTTTTCTTTTTCAATTTGGATAAAGTTCTTGCTGCAATTTATATGATGTGTTTATTATGTCATGTCACCCCAGTGAACAGAAACAAATGACAGATATAATCTTGTGTTGTTAAGTGCTAACCAACAAACAAGTGCCAAATTAGACGATTAGAGGAATGGTCGGAGTATGCTCCTAAGTCCTAATAAAGGAGATTCTCGCTCTATTGAATCGAAAGTCATGTTTGGAAAAGATCAAGTTTAGTATAAACAAAACAAAGGATAGAAATTGAACGAGTATCCTCTACTAGCGGGGGAGTCCTCCCACATCCCAAAGGTGCTCAATGAGTTTGTCCTCAATGGTTAAAATCATCTCAAATCATAGTTCAGTCTCCGTGTCGCTATCCAAAAGCGCCAACGACATTTCAATAAAGTGAGAAAAGAAGTAAAAGAAAAAACCCGCCCTGCGTCTAAAGGAATGTCTAGGTCATGCAATCACATGAAACCATGTTAAAGTACAAGGAGAAAAAGAAACCATGTGAAATCTTCTATGTTAGATCAGTATGGACATCTTATATACTATCATGTGCTATTTAGGTAGCTTTACTTTTATTGTACTACTTGCTTTTTCTTTTTACTTTTTCACAAATTCTTTACTTAGTACTCCATACAACAACAAATCTAGCTAATTTTTTGCTTGCACATAGGTCATAATTCTTGCCATTACGAGTACATGCCCTAGTGCTAAGTGCTTTTCAGTCTCTTAATGCCAAGTTGAGGTTTTCATCAGTTATGCCAAGAAAGATAATCCCGGACATCAAACAACGGAATGCATCCTGAGTCTGAGTAGTTGAATTCTATATGTTGTAGCCATTTTTGCAACTAAGATTCGAGATATTGGCTGCTAGTTATGCAATTGTAACATCCACTAATTTCTCTCTATTTGGTGCTTCTTTACTCGGAGCAATTTCAGTTGGTTTTTGTAAACAAATTAAAAGCGACATGAAAAAGACGAGCGCCAAATGAACTCAATCGTCATACCTCAGTTTAATTGGCCCGGGTGACTTCACTTGCTACAGATAAAACTCAAGCTCATGCGCACGGCAAAACAATATGAAAGCTCAAACTTAACATTAACTTCGCATTGGGAAATTTCAACTTTAGCGATAAGTTATACGGAGCGAACTGTCGAATGATGCTTACAGGACATTTCCACCAGTTCCATTACTATTTTACGAAAAGTGAAACAGGAAAGTGTCACTAGCACGTTTATTCACCAAACGCTCAGTAAATCTGCAGCATCAAAAACAAGTTTAGCAACTGCAGCTTGCTAGCTCTGGGCATCCGTTCTCCTAAAATAACAAACTTGCCCAAGCAGCAATAAATGCAAAGCCACCGAAAGGAGCTAAGGTTGAGTATTTCCTGTCTTCAAGAAGTGCAACTGCATAGCACCTGCAAGCATATCAGCATTTTGCTTTCTCAATTAGACTCATTACTAGGGGTGGGCATTCGGTTTGTTCGGTTTGATTATTGAATATCGGTTTGGTTTTTCGATTTTCGGATTGACGAAAATGAAAACCATAACCAAACCAAAATTATTTCAGTTTGGTTCGGTTTTTACAAATTTGGTTCGGTTATTTCGGATTTTTATTTCGGTTTTAAAGATTAAAGTAGTGAGCATTTAAAATTGGTGATTTTT
The DNA here is from genome assembly GCA_030864215.1 of Capsicum pubescens. Lineage (NCBI taxonomy): Eukaryota > Viridiplantae > Streptophyta > Magnoliopsida > Solanales > Solanaceae > Capsicum > Capsicum pubescens. The sequence continues at coordinate 256,070,324 of CM061544.1, read as the reverse complement.
CTAGAAAAATAATCTTTTTTTCATTCCTAATTTTCATTCCCAAATATAATTAATTCAACATGCATGAAATAACAACAAATATCGACCTCGCTGAGTCATCGCCGTTGGCGTGACGGCAGTGGCCGCACTCAGCAGCGACTGCCGACGGTAGTGAAGAACTGAGCAAACGACTGTCGTTGGCGATGTTGAAATTTCAAATGAATTGACGAACTGAGGATGGTTGAGCGTTGCTGCAGCCTTCACGTTAATGTTAGGGTCTAAAGCAAAGCAGTATATTAGGATTTAGGGTTACTAAATGATTATAATTTATATATTTATATGTTATATCAGATTATATTATATTTTTAGTATATTTACATATATATTAAATTATATATATATATATATATATTATAATATATTATTTATATAATTTCGGTTTTTCGATTTATCCGAATTCTTTTTTTGTAAATTCAAAAACCAAACCGTTTAATCAAATTTCTAAAATTTGAAACCGAAACCAATCCGGAAAACCAAAAAACCAAATCAAAATTAAATTTCGGTTTGATTTTTTGATTTTTTCGGTTTAAACCAAAATACGCCCAGCCCTACTCATTACTGAAGTGAAAATGGATATTCTGCTAAATGTTCAATTCAGAAGATAAGTAACATCTAAAATCCGGATAAATAGTAGATCTTTTTATTCCAGAATGCTGTGAATACCAAATGGTCAGCTTTCCAGCACCATTCCATGATCTTATCCATCAAACATTATCACATCGTAAATAAGTATACAATGTGTTTGGCTCAATAAAAAGTGTGTTATAAGTAGGGAAAAAGGAAGTACTATTTTCCTGCAAGGGTGGGGAGCTGCTCCTAAGAGTCAGCATTTGAAGTAGCAACTAGCATGTAGTCAAAAGACCCTCTGAAGATCTATTTACAGTTACATTGAGTAGCAGACTACTCCAGAGAATGAGTCATAAAACCACTTGGAATAACTGAAGCAAAAGGAGGAAAAGGATTACATATAACATGTTCTACAAATTTTTCATCAACTTCCAACTACCCGAAAAAGAAAAACAGATCTCATTAATAAAGAAGGTAGATATGATCGTTTAGGTACCATTAGCTGACCATGAAGACGTGAACATTATGTTGCCCATGTGACTTTCTATAAACCAAGTATTGCTTGGTAACAGCAAACACATAAGGTGCGCTTATGAGCAATTAATCAACTACTCCTTAAACTCCAAAAGAACTGGGACCTTGTCCTGTGTGTTGTTATATCTAATCCATAACTAATAAGCACAGGCTCAATATTAATCCCTGGTGTGAACTCACCAGTATAGGAAATTCATTTGTATCTTCTACAACTGTCCTTTCACTAAACCTTGCTCCTTCCTACACATCCTTTGTGGCTTTTCTATGTTTATATATATGAATTCCTTTTTCTCCAACACCCACAAAAAACTTTTCTTTACACACTGTCATACATTTTCTCTAGGTCAATAAACATCATGTGTAAATCTTTCATCCATTCCAAATAAATTTCCATCAATCTTCTTAACAAGGTTAGACTTTGTGTTACTGAATTATTCTTAAAATTCAACAACTTTATGTCCAAAATTAATCAGAGACTGGATAATTTGACTCTCCTATGCCAAACCACCTTCATTTCGTTAAAGGTAATGCTTCAATCCGTATAACAACAACAAAAAAAAACCCAGTGTGTTCCCACAAAGTGGGGTCTGGGGAGGGTAAGATGTACGCAATCCATACCGCTACCTCCGAAGAAGTAGAGAGACTGTTTTCGATAGACCCTCGGCTCAAGATAAAGAATAGTAAACAAGGTCGTAATGAAACAAGCAGACATAACAGAAATATGGAATAAAAATATCAAAAATGGAAATCATAAAAAATGCGAGAAAAGAGAAATAAGAGCACTATGAAATACGGACTAAAAAATAGGACACCCACCAAGTAGGAACATACACACAGACCAAAGACACCCACCACACCCAAACTCTCCTGGCTAGAGACTCCTCCCTATGGACACAGTTCAAAGATTACTAACCCGGCTACACAAGAAATCACCTAACTACTTGCTACAACCCACACACTCACACTAGCCTTCTACTCTTATCCGCGCCCTCCACACCTTCCTATCTAGGGTCATGTCCTCCGTAAGCTGTAGCTGCTCCATGTCATGTCTAATCACCTCCCTCCAGTAATGTTTCGGCCTATCTCTACTCCTCCTAAAGCCATCCAAAGCTAGCCTCTCACACCTACGAACTGGGGCATCCGTGCCCCTCCTCATCACATGCCCAAACTATCTCAATCTTCCTTCCCGCATCTTATCCTCCACTGAAGTCACTCCCACCTTCTCCCGGATAATCTCATTCCTAACTCGGTCATCTCTAGTAAGTCCACACATCCAACGCAGCATTCTCATTTCCGCCACCTTCAATTTTTGGATGTGGGAGTTCTTGACTGACCAACACTCCGCTCCATACAGCATGGCCGGACGGACTGTCACTCTGTAGAATTTGCCTTTAAGCTTAAGGGGCACCTTCTTATCACACAACACTCCCGAGGCGAGCCTTCACTTCATCCAACCTGCTCCAATACGATTAGAGACATCCTCATCAATCTCGTCATTCCCCTGAATCATAGACCCAAGATACTTAAAACTATCCCTCTTACAAATATCCTGGGAGTCCAACCTCACCACCACATCGTCCTCCTTCCTCCAGTCACTAAACTTGCATTCCATATACTCCGTCTTGGATCTACTCAACCTGAATCCCTTAGATTCAAGGGTTTGCCTCCAAACCTCCAATTTTTCATACACACACACCTGCGTCTAATCAATCAGCACTACATCATCCGCAAATAACAAACACCAAGGCACTGCACCTTGGATACTCCGCGTCAACACGTCCATTACCAACGCAAACAAGAAAGGACTAAGAGTCGATCCCTGATGCAACCCTGTCTCAACCGGAAAATGCTCTGGGTCTCCTCCCACCATCCTCACCCGCGTCTTCCCTCCATCGTACATGTCCTTAATAGCTGTACGCCACCGGGACCTAACCTCACTAAAAATTTCAGGGTGAATTCACTCAACAAGTCTTCCAATCAATTTAGTATCAATCATCAAAGAAATCCATATTTAAATTCATTAAAACAGACTTTCTTCCAAATAAAACCTAAAAAATATCATATTGATATTTATTACTATAGAAATCGGACAAGTCGAACCAAATTAAACCACTAAATATCCATCTCTAACTCAATAAACAAGCGGACTAAAAACCACCAGCCTGTCTCAAAAGAAACACCTAGGTCATCTCACCATGTCCAGCTAAATAAATGCCAAAGCATCCAACTAATAAATTTTCAAGTGATACAGTCTTTCAAATCCATAAGTTTTTAGGTCCAACATAGTCATTGCTTATTCATTTGTTTTATTTTGACAAACAAGTTCTAAATGCAACAATCACAATAAAAATGAGTTACGTTTACTGAAAATTGACTCTACTCATTAGCAAACTAAGATCATCATCTCATAAATTTCCCTTCTCTATAACCTGAGATATGAATTTCTTTAGGGGAAAAAGGTTTTTGCACAACTAGACAAAATAGCTGCAACAAGCCAATAACTGCTTTCAGAAATTATCACGAGAATGACATTTAGGATATCAAGAGTCATGAAGAAGTTACCAGAGGATCCACAACCAAAAGAGGATGAAATATATGAGCAGTACATTGCAGATCCATGGCAAATCATTCAAAATTCCAAACAATATGCTTAAATATTAACAATGTATAATACATACTATATGGAAAGCTATACGAGTTTCATGATTAACAAAAAGTTTATCCAAAATCTCTGACGATATTCAGTTATTTTTTTTATGAGTAACAAAGAACTGAAGCATGGGGTTCTGATGTAGCTCAAGTAGTCATAGATGTGAACTATCGGGCGCAACTAGAACATTCAGTTATTTTTAATCCCGGTGAAGGAGACGTCCTGACTTAAAGACCAAACCACATAGTCAATAATTTCACCAATTTCTGGAAAATTCAACGAAAAGCCTTATTTTATTTGAAACACAAAAGGAATATCACAAACATTGCTGTTCAGAACAGCTTTTAGCATCACAAATGCACAGTTTATCATTAGCGTGTATCGGACTAGCTTCCCCAATTTACAATTTGACTGTAGCGGGTTTTTATGCTGGATCCAAAGCTCAAACAGGACTAATTGGGGTCTTTTTGTTATATAGATATCTGTAGTAGATTTAATTGCTGAATTTATAAGGTTTAGACATGATAACATTTTGCAGAACACAAGGAGGGATATGCTCTTGTCAACAAATTACAAGAGAAGGAGGGAATTCCAGTACTATCATAAGTATCCTAGTCCTCACACCCGCTTTATTACACCTCTTTGTATTGGTACTAATGATCTCTTGAAAATGATGTAAGCTTTCCAAGAATACTTCTAGTAGATATCCATTCTTTCTCACCGGATAAATTAGAAACAACATTGCAGCTGCAGATATCCTAATACTTCTAAGAATAATTTGGAAATGCGCATCTGTGTGGGATCAGCCGATTTAGAATTTCACTCAGAAATTATAAAAGGAAGTGTCTTTGAGATTACGCTAGCTGATTCTCAATTTAGAACAAGGTAGAACGGTGTCAAAAGCACTAATATCAGTCAATTCACATATGAACAGATGCACCGCAATAGAGATACTTACGTTCCAGAGAAAGCCACAATTCCACCAGTTAGCAGTCCTCCAAACTACAAAAATAACAACTATGCTTCAGTCTCAAACAAGTTGAGTGGGGTACCATCCTCCAAACTTTTTTTGATGAAGTAATTGTTATATTGACTGGCATCAAGAAGATGCTGAAAACAGTACAAAGAAAATTAGAGAAAGCTCCTATATACAAAAACCTACAGACATAACATTGAGTCATTTCCCTAAGTGTGCAAAAAGTATGGCTGTTAACTCAAAAGACAAGGAACTAATGAAATCTACAAGAGGAATAATATCGTTTACAGGGGTTAAATTGCTCCAACTAAAGAGAAACATCAAACACTTGAACTTCAGAGAAGAGTTAGAAGTTTAAATCCCATCAAAACATCTACGATTTCTTTCCATCCAAATACTCCAAAAAATGCATGCCGGTATCATTTGCCAGATCTTCTTGATGGCTCTGTCAACTACCCAAAGGTTCCAGCTTTCCATAGTTTCCTTTACATTCCGCGGCACTACCCAACTAACCCCAGAAATTGATAAGAACATGTTCCACAAATCAGATGCAACTGAGAAATGCAAAAGCAAATGGTTGACTGTTTCTGAGCTATCTTGGCACATAAAACACCTGATTGCTAGTTGAAACTTTCTTCTGCAAAGGTTGTCTTGAGTTAGGATTGCCTCCCTAATGGCTGTCCATGTAAAGCAAATGATTTTATCGGGAAGTTTAGTTCTCCAAATCAGCTTTCCAAGGCCAGCGTTCAGTCACTTCATTTTGAGCACACAGTTTACTATAACCTGCCTGGACTGAGTAAGACCCCTTGCTTGGACTACCCCATCTTAGCTTGTCACTGGCTCGGAGATTTATTGTGCAATCTTCTAAAATTCTGTAAAGATCAAAGATCTCCTCTAGTTCCCAATCTTGCAAATTTCTTCTAAGGAGGAGGTTCCATGAGGTTCCGGCTCTATTTTGTGCTACTGTGGAGACGGGGTCCACAGCTAGTCGATGGAGGTTTAGGTGAGAGATCTTCAAGGGTTGGTCGAGAAGCCATTTGTCATTCCAAAAACTCACTAAATTTCCATTCCCAACTGAAAACGAGATATCAACGAAAAAATCATCTTTGAGCTTACTTATGTGTTTCCAGGGTCCAACACCGTGGGGAGCCGTGCAAGTGCGGGTGCTCCAGTGATTTTGTTTCCCATACTTGGCAGTCACCACCCTTTTCCAAAGAATAGCAGTTTTTTGACTATATCTCCACCACCATTTCATAAGCAAGCTATTATTGTGTTTCGATAAGTCTTTGATTCCCAACCCCCCCCAACCCCCCCTGCAGTTTTTTGGTTTGATAACCTCTGACCGATCCACCAAATGAAATTTATGAACTTCACTGTTGCCTTTCCATAGGAATGTTCTCCTTACTTTATCAAGATGCTTCAGGACTTTAGACGGTATAGGAAGGAGGGACATGATATAGGTAGGTATACTATCAAGAACACTGTTAATTAAAACCAACCTACCAACCATGGAGAGGTACTGCATCTGCCAGAAAGCTAATTTCTTCTCGACCTTTTCTATCACTCCATTCCATACTTCAGCAGCCTTGTATTTTGCTCCCAGAGGTAAACCTAAATAGGTTGTAGGGAAGGAGCCTATACCACAACCCATAATTCCAGCCCATTCATCCATGTTCGCCACCTCATTAACAGCGAAGATAACACTTTTTGACATATTGATATGCAGACCTGAGATTGCTTCAATAAGAAGCAATGTGAGGTTAAGATATTGCATTTGTAGTTTCTTGGCCCCACAAAAAACAAGGGTATCATCAGCGTAGAGTATATGTGAAACTGAAACTGAGTTGTCGTCATTGATGCCTGCTCTAAACCCTTCTATCCACTCTAACTGCCTTGTTTTTTCAAGCATCTTGCTTAGGCCTTCCATGGCTAGAATAAATAGAAAAGGGGACAAGGGATCGCCTTGTCTAATCCCTTTTTGTGGTGAGAAAAAGCCAACTGGGGATCTGTTAACAAGAATAGAATATTTCACCGTGGTGAGGCTGAATTTTATCCATCTGATCCATCTATCCCCAAACCCCATTTCTTTTAGCATAGACAGTAGGTAGGCCCAACTAACTTTATCGAAAGTTTTCTCAACAACAAGCTTGTAAAGTATACCATGACTACCACTTTTAGCCTCGCGTCAAGCAATTCATTGGCCACCAGTGCTGCATCTGTAATTTGTCTATCTTTAAGGAAAGCATTTTTCTCTCCTGAGACCAACTTTCCAATTACAAATTTAATCCTTTCCGCTAGGAACTTGGCTACTATTTTGTAGACACTGCCAATGAGACTTATAGGCCTAAAATCACTGAGTTCTACAGCTCATTTCTTCTTAGGGACTAGAGCAATAAAGGAGGCATTAATAGATTTGACCATGTAGCAGCGCTGCTAAAAGTGATTAAGAGCATCCATGATTTCTGCTTTAGTGAAAGCCCAAGTCTTTTGATAAAAAGTCATTGTGTAGCCGACCTGGCCTGGGCTTTAATCGGGGGCACATGAGTTTATTACAGCCAACACTTCTTCTTCCTCAAAAGCTCTTTCCCTTCATTCTTTCTCAGTAGAATAGATGGTGGCCAAATTTTCAAATTTTGCACTAGGTCTCCATTGCTACTACTCTTTGTAAAGGTCTTGGTAAAACCTTAGAATTTCTGATTTGATCACCTCATTGTCCTCAATAATCTCCTCTCCAATCAACAACCTATCGATGGAATTATTTCTTCTATTTGAGTTAGCCATTCTGTGGAAGAATTTGGTGTTTCTATCGCCTTCTTTGAGCCATAAACATCTAGATTTTTGCCTCCACGAGATCTCCTCAGCTTTGGCCATTTTTTCCAGTTCACATCTCAACTACAAACACTTCTCCTTCTCGGGCTGGGACAAATGTCTGTTTTCAGCTGCTTGATCAAGTAAAGCTAGTTCATCAAGAAGCTTGTTTTTTTGTGCTTCCAATTTTCCAAAAGTTTCCCTGTTTCAATCTGTGATGTCTTTCTTTAATCTTGTTAGCTTCTGCAGGAAAATAAAATCTGGATTGCCAAACTACAAGCAAGAAAAAGTGAAGAGGAAAAAATTGGATGGACGCTTTAAACTGGTCACAAAGATATACTCCATCCGTCACTTTGTTTGTCTTACTTTCCTCTTTATTTTGTTTCAAAACCTCTTTCCTATTCCCAAAACTCGTTAATTTAAACTTTCCACGTAGATGTTTAAGACCACAAGATTCAAAAGTATTTTTTACTTTTGTGTGGGCTTACTAGGGGTGATAGGGTTAGGAATGAGACTATCCGGGGAAGGTGGGAGTGACTAAGGTGGAGAACAAAATGCGGGAAGTTAGGCTGAGATGGTTCGAGCATGTGATGAGGAGGGGCACGGATGCCCCAGTTCGTAGGTGTGAGAGGCTAGCTTTGGATGATTTCAGGCAGGGTAGAGGTAGTCCAAATAAATACTGGAGAGAGGTGATTAGATGTGACATGCATCAGTTACAGCTTACTGAGGACATGACCCTAAATAGAAAGATATGGAGGTCGCGAATTAGGTTAGAGGGCTAGTGCATGTGGGTGAGAGTCATAGCCAGTAGTTAGGAGAGCTTTGGGGTAGCCGGGCTGGTAGTCCTAGGGCTATGTCCATAGGGTATGGGGGTGGTGGGTGCCTTTGGTTCATTAGTATAAGGTATTACTTAGTGGGTGTCTTATTTCTGTTATTCCGTCTTGTTTCATGCTTTATTACGACTTTTGTTTACTATTCTTTGTCTTGATTTCTATTGTATCTTGTTCTATTACTATTCCTTACCTTATCTTAAAATGTTTTATTTTGAGCCGGGGGTCTATCGGAAACAGCCTCTCTATCTCACATTTGAGGTGGTGGTATGGACTGCGTACACTTACCCTCTCTAGACCCCACTTGGTGGGAATATACTGGGTATGTTGTTGTTGTTGTCTTTACTTTTGTAAAACCCTCTCTAGACCCCACTTGGTGGGAATATACTTGGTATGTTGTTGTTGTTGTCTTTACTTTTGTAAACTCCATATCAAATCAAAACCAGACAAAGAAATTGAAAAGGAGAGAATATATATATTTGCAGTGAGGGAACTCACAATGTTTGGATGTTTAGAGATAGGCGCAGCAACAAGGGCAGCAGTGTGAACCAGATGGTACAATGATGCAGTATGCCACACCTGCAATTTCCAATTGTAACGAAATAATACAAAAATTAAAGCTTGATTCTTTTTTTTTTTGCTAGCATTAAACCCAATAAAGAAAATACTAAACTGAATTATGAGAAAAAATGGTAAAATAAAAGAACATAACCTCTTTGTAAGTGGGATTTTTGGGGTTGAATCCATGAGCACCATAAGTTCCTAAACCAAGAGCAGCTACACCTGTTTCCCAAAGCTTACCATTATTCAGTCGAGGATTATTTAAACCCATCAAAAAAAAAAAAAAAAAAAGAACTAAAGAAAGTAGCACCCAAGGGTGTGCACCTGCCAAAGTAATAATTAGTACCAGATATAGCAGCAACTTTGTGCCAGATTTGAGGATTCATTTTTGGTTTTATCTTTCGCTTTTGATGATATCTCTTTTCTTCAAGTCTCGTCGTCCAAGCATACGTTCGTTGCTTGCTCTACCGATAGCAAAAGTCCCAGAATAGTCTCTATGTTTTGTTCGACTTAAAAGTTAAAATGGTCCTTTATCTTTTACAAAGGTTCCAAAACAATCCAATTTTTTTCAGATTTTGATTCAAAATAGTCTGCTATCTTTATATTTTGGCCCAAAATAGTCCTATATCTATCAGGTGAAATATTAAGGGCTCGTTTGGTAAGATGTAGTATTAGAAAAAATAATACATGCATTAGCTTTATGTATTACTAATATCTTATCAGGTACATTTTTTCAACTTATTTATAAGTAATATATGTATTAATTATACACTACTACTGTATATTATGCTATGCATGGGCGAAGCTACAGCCAACCGAGGGTGTGCAAGTGGACACCCTTCGTCGAAAAATTACTCGTTATGAATAGATCAAAATTTATAAAATATCGTTATATATCTTTGTTTGCACGACCATGAAAATGATGGAGCCTTTGGCTCAGTGGTCAGGGCTTTGTAAAAGGACTGCAAGCCCTCAGGATCGAATTCTCTCTCTCCTGCGTGTATTTGATTTTTTTCAATACTTCCCTTTTTATTCTTCCAAGCTTTCTTTTTACCTATCTCCCTGCCCCCACCCCATTCCACCCCATCCCCCACCCACACCAGACCCTCAATCAAAATCAAAGTATATAAATTATCTCCTCCTTAACCGTTTATATGGTTTTAAAGTATTAAATTATTTATAAATCATGTTATTTAAATTAAAAGAATAGTTTTTAAGTTAAACTATTTTCGATTTCGAATAACATTTTTTCGAGACATGTTTAAAAAACGTGTGTCGCATAAATTAAAATAGAATGAAAAATTATTAGTAAATATTAAATTAAATTGAAACTTTAATTTGGATATTTATTTGTATTAAATACTCCCTCCGTTTCAAAATAATCGAATTGTTAGAGTATCTTTTATTGTTCAAAATAATTGAATTGTTCATTATTCAAGATAGATGTTGAAAAGATTTTCCAATTTTACCCTTTATTAATTAAACTTTTCAGGTTGAGTTCCAATGATCATTACTAATGTTTTGGAGTTTGAAAAGGGTAAAACTGAAAAAACACGACTGATTTGTGTCTTTGTCTTTTTTTCTTAACATGGGTATCATATTCCAACAATTCAATTTATTTGGAAACGAAGGAGTATAAAATAACATTTCAAACACGTTAATTTTTTTCATAGTTTTATAGGTGAATTGGGAAGACTAACTAAGATTTGAAAATATTTGTTATTCTTTTTACTTATTCTCTAGAAAAACACAAGAAATTTAAAATATAAAATTAAGAAGTAGCAAAATCGGAGATAAAAAATAACTCTAAATTTTAAGTAAAATTAACAAATGAGTATTATCTTTTCTTGAATGTGTGATATGTATTATGTAAAAATCTTGATCCATCCATTATAAAACTATGATATTAGTTTATACTACTTATCGTGTATTTTTAATTTATAACTAAAAACAATTCAAACTAAAGAAAAATTTAGACGATTTATATTTGGTGGAAAATAAATTTTTGACATTGTTCATAATAAAGTCGCTAGGTTGAGCAAGTTGAGTGTGAATCCGCTCATTAAAATTTTTTGTTAGCAGCTTCTTTAAATTTTGCACACCCTTTGTAAAATGTCTGGCTCCGCCACTGATGCTATGCATATCTAATACACGAGAAACTATTGTATTAGCAATGCAAGGGACTTAAATGCATACATTAGCATGGGTAAAGGCACAAGAATCTTTCAAAACTTTTTTCACATCATTTTCATTATATTTGTGGAGGATATTTTTGTACATAAAATTTATTTTTCTAGAAATATGCAATGCAAGTTATTTTTAACACACCAAATCAAATACTGCATAAAAAATAACTTCACATAACTAGTGCAAGCATTACTAATATATCATATTTTGCACTATTTGAAGTTAATAGTATATAATTAGACAAAATAATACCTTTTGCAAGAAATAAGAGATCTTTCATTTAAAAGTAAGCCTGTCAAATGGGTCGGGTTTGACCCGGCCCAACCCAACCCGAACTGGCCCATTTAATAAAACCATCCCGGTTTGACCCGACCCAATCAGCTCATGGGCTGTAGGGTACTGGGTACCGGGCCGATTTAATTTTTTGGTTGGGCCCAATTAACCCGATCCGAACCAAACCCGGTCCAGGTCCGCCGGTTAATCGACCCGGCCCGATCCGATTAGCCTTTTTTAAAAAAAAAATTTGGAGATTTGGGCCAAACTAGCCGTTGGCCCAATGGCTATATAACCCTTTTTGGGTTCAAACGGTTAGTTTGGGCCCTTTTAGTAAAAAAAAATATATATATTCATTTAAAATATCGTTTAATCCCAAAAAAAAAAATCTATAAATACCCTATACCTTCAAATCATTTTTCACACAATTTTTCATTCTCTCAAATCTCATTCTCTCTCAAATCTCAATTCTCAATTCTAAATTCTCAAATATTCTATATATTTAATTTCTTAAAGTGCTCACTTTAATTTTTTAATTTTGCGATTACAAAGTACGAGTGGAAGTTTCTAAAGTCGCAACCTTCGGATACTTTCAAATTTGGTATTGTTGTTCCATCTCTTACGTCTAATTTTTATTTAGTGTATTAATTGTTGAATATTTAATTTTATTATATTTGTGTATTTTAATTTTTTTTAGTTTAATTTATATTATGGATAAATTAAGAAACCTCGCTACTAAAGGTGTTAAAGTTTTTTGTCCCGGAAGCGGTAATGGTAGTAAAAAGCGAATTACTAGCGGTAGAGGTACTTCAAGTAGTAGATATACCCGTGTCCCTTTGCCTCCGGTACCACTTGGTACACCTTTTGAGGAAGAAATAGGTGTAGGTGCTCACGATATGAATTATGTAGAAGCTCAGAAAAATTATGGTATAGAAGAAGAAAATGAAGTAGATGTGGTTAATTTAGACAAAGATGATGAAAATATTGGTAAGACACCCGTAGTAGGAAATACTAACGTTAGATTTGAATCGGTTAATCTCCCTCCCCGTCCTCCCCGTGCCCCAAGAGCTCGTAAAACAACTAGTATTGCATGACAATTTTTTTACCGTGTATCAGATACTGAGGTGCAATGTAATATTAGTCAACAAATATATAAGCATAAAAGCAGAGGAAAACAAGAAGGTACGGGTACGTTAATGAGACATATAGGTGATGCTCACGAAAGAGAGCTAAATATTGCACGAGGTAGTGGGGATGTTGGTTGGTCAATGCAAACTAGAATGGACCCAACAACCGGTCAGGTAATGAAGAAGTATAATAAATTGAGGGACCGACAAGAAATAGCTAAAATGGTAGTTGTGGGTTGTTTGTCTTTTAGTTTTCCTTCTTCTGATGTCTTTATTCATTATATACAAGCAATTTATAATCTTATGTTTAATGGTATTCTTAGAAGTACTTGACGGTCTGATATTTTTAGACTTCATTCACAATATTATTTTTATTTATCAACATTGTTAAAAAATATTCAATGTAGATTGTCCCTAACTTCTGATCTTGGTCGTGCTGTAAATAAAAATAATTATTTAACCGTTACTTGTCACTGGATGGATAGTAATTTTGTGATACAAAAACGTATTCTTGCTTTTTTATATGATGAAGATCGTAAACATACTGGAGATTTTATTGTCGATTCTATTGTTGAAGTTGCCAAATTTTATGGTATTGAAAATAAAATCTTATGTATTGCTTTTGATAATACTTCTAACAACAAGACTGCTATAACAAAGTTAAAATCTAAGCTTTCTCCGCCGTTACCTGAAATTTTTCATATTAAATGTGCATGTCATAAATATAATTTAATTGTAAAAGATGGTCTTGAGTTTTTTGAGCTTTATATTGAAAAAATCCGGTTTACTGTTGGTTTTATTCAAGAAAATAATTGAAGAAAAAAAATTAGAGAATTTAAAGTTAAATGTCAAGAAAATGGACTTGCACCGATATTAATGCCTGAGGAAATTGATATTAGATGGAATTCTACGTATGATTTTTTTAAAACTTGTTATAAATATAGAGTTCCTATTACACTAGCTTTTAACCAATATTGTGGTTCATTTGCTGATTCTGCAGATTGCATGCTACATGATTCTGATTGAGTTGTAATTAATGATCCTGTTAAGTTTTTAGAAAAAATTTATGTAGCTACGATTGAATTTTTGTTGCTTATTATCCTACTGTTTGTAATATTTTGGCATATATAGCCGATATTTCTGGTTTGCTCAAAGAATATAAAAATAAAGAAGGTTATAAAGAAGTTGTTGGTGCCATGTTTACTAAATTTAACAAATATTTTTTTTCGATTCCCCCTATTTACTTGGTTAGTGCTATGCTAAATCCGTGCATGAAATATAATACTATGTGTCACTTTAGTACTATTCTTTATGCTAACTTAGAAATAATTACTAACAATGATTCTGAAAAAGTACAACCTGATTTGTGGACGGGTATGGGTGATGCGAATGAATACATAGAAAAATTGTATAATCTCTATGTTGATTTAGTTGATTTAGCCGTACCTACAAATATCACTCCAACTGTCGCTCCTCATCCTCCCGAGGAGCCATCATCTTCTAAAAGCCCAGTACATAGTGGTTTTCCTGATTCCTTTTATGATTTAGCTTGTTGGAACAGTATTGATGAGAGAGCTTACACATCAACTTATTGAGAAGAGCTGAAATATTATTTTCGATCGCCGTCAGAGTATCGCAGACGATGAATCAACACGTTAGATTGGTGGAGGAGTAATGAAACACAATATCATGTGCTTTCAAGATTAACTAGATATATCTTGAATGTTCCAATGTCAACCATTGCATCAGAGAGCGCCTTTAGTCAGGGATGACAACAGCTTGGAGACAACCGACACTCATTGAAAAGCAATGAAATGAATGTTCTAGTTTGCCTCAGAGATTGAATTAGAGCGGAAAGAAGAAACTAAGGAATGGGACCGGAGCCGAATGACATGCAGAAACTTGAAGAAATTATGTCTTCATGGGAGAACTCAGTAGAATTAAGTCCAATACATGGTTTTGCCCCATTGACTTTGACTATCCTATGCAAGTTCCCGTTAATATTAACATGAATGAGTTGGAAAAAATGATACATAATTTGTAGATTTTTCATTTATGTAAATTATAAATTTTGGATCATTTCGCAATCAATAACATTCAACATTCATTCACTCCTTAGCCTTTACTTTGTAATTTTTTTCATTTAATGATTTAAATTGAATTTATAGTTTAAATTAAAAACTTACTTCTAATATATTATTAATTTACTACCAAGTATTATTAATTTATTATATTAAGTAGCATATGTTTTGTATATTTGTGTATATATCTTCTATAGATGTGTATATTTAATGTATACATGTGTATATACTTTATAAATTGTATTTATATTGTAGTGTGTGTGTGTATATATATCTATATCTATATCTATATATATATATATATGTATATATATATATATATATATATATATATATTTATTATATGTTTTATTTAAAGTAGTACATATATATTGAATGGTGCGTATATATATGTATATATCTTCTATAGATGTGTATATTTAACGTATACATGTGTATATGTTTTATAAATTAGTATATAACTATATATATATATATATATATATATATTGTAATGTATATATATTGTAATATATTTTATTTAAAGTAGTACATATACATTGAATAGAGCGGATATATGTGTATATATCTTTTATAGACGTGTATAGTTAACGTATACATGTGTATTTATTTTATAAATTAGTATATAACTATATATATATATATATTGTAATATATTTTATTTGAAGTAGTACATATACATTGAATAGAGCGTATATATGTGAATATGTCTTCTATAGACGTGTATATTTAACGTATACATGTGTATATGTTTTATAAATTAGTATATAACTATATATAACTATATATATATGTATATATATATATATATAACTATATATATATGTATATATATATATATATATAACTATATAACTATATATATATATATATTGTAATGTATATATATATTGTAACATATTTTATTTAAAGTAGTACATATACATTGAATGATGCGTATATATGTGTAATTGTGTATATGTGTATATATTTTTTAAATTCTAATGTAATATATACTATATATATAGTGTATATATATTGTTTAACGTATTTAAAATGTATATATAGGTGGGTATATATAGTGTATATTGAAAAAAACTTTTTATTTTTATTTTTGACCGGGTTAGATCGGATTTTTAATCGGCTTTGACCGGGTTGGGTTAAGTGGGCCGGGTTAGGGCTATTTTTAAAAAAATTACCGTTGAACCTGGACCGTCCCGACCCACTTAACCCCAACATGAATCTGGCCCAGCCCACAACCCGGATAAATTTAATGGGCCAGTTTCGGGTTGATCCGGGCCGGCCCACTTAACACCCTTATTTAAAAGTAAAGATATGAGACTATTTGTGGATGATGTAGTTTGATTGACGAGATTCATGGATGAGTAAATGCGAAGTTGGAGGTTTGGAGATAGACCCTAGAGTCTAAAGGGCCTAGGTTGAGCAGGACCAAGACGAAATATTAATTGAAGTGCAAGTTTAGTGAGATACGTGGGACTGATGTGGGAGTGAAGCTTGATACTCAGGCTATTCAAAATTGGGATAGTTTCAAGTATCTTGGGTCTATAATCCAGAAAAATGGAAAGATGGATGAGGATGTCACTCACCATATTGGTGCAGGGTGGATGAAATGGAGGCTCGCATCCGGAGTCTTGTGTTATTAGAAGATGTCTCCTAAACTTAAAGACAAGTTTTACAACACAGCGTTAGACCTGCTATGTTGTATGGGGCGAAGTGTTGATTAGTCAAAAACTCTCACATCCAAAGAATAAAGGTGACAGATATGAGGATGCGATGGATGTGTGAGTCTACTAGAAAAGATAGAATTAGAAATGAGGTTATTCGAGATAAGGTGGGAGTGGTTTCCGTGAATGTCAAGATGCGGGAAGCAAGATTGAGATGGTTTGGGCATGTGATGAGGCGGTGCACAAATGCTCCAGTGTGGAGGTGTGAGAGGTTGACTATGGATGAATTCAAGCGAGGGAGAAGTAGATTGAAGAAATATTGAAGAAAAGTGATTAGATATGACATGAAGCACCCTAAATAGAAAGGTGTAGTGGAGGAGGCGAATTAGGGTAGAAGGCTAGTAGAAAGGAGTGAATCCTTATTCTTATAGGTAGGAGTGATTTGTTTTGGTATTTATTCTTATAGGTAGGAGTGATTTGTTTTGGTATTTGTGCTAGTGGTCATAGTGTTATATTTGTAGTGTTTTGATTGGAAATAGGGGAACTATCACAGAGAGTACTGAACTCAGGGGCTTGCCTATCCAGCAACTTGATTACAAAGTGAAGGTATTTATTAAAAGATAGATAGAAGTCAATTTTTTTGTCCTTCAAAATCTTTTTGTGAAAATCAGTCTGAAGAAATTTTTTACGGGAAATATATACATTGTTAGTGTAAAATCACAAAATGAATGTGCTCCGTGCAACTTCATCACATCACTCATTTTAGCTTAAGCTTGTTTGGTTCCGTTTACAACTTACTCCAGCTATTAAATGGTAGTAGAACAAGAAAACTGCACCATCTTAATGCGTTTTCTTATTTTCTTTTTCATAGAAAAGAATAAGCACTGTCCTTTTTTGTGGTTTAAGAACGTAACTTAACTCTCCTTATACTACAGAAAACAAGGTAAACGCTTCTTTAGACGCTGTAGAAACGATGCGGTTTCGCCCATATTAACCAATCACAGGCATGTGAAGGCATTTGTTTTTCGTTGCAAAAGCCTTGCTTAATATCTAAAATCTCATCACTCTGTGAAGAAACTAAAACATACCCACTTAAGTCCACAAAGTGGGGTAGCATTTGTTTTTCGTTGCAAAAGCCTTGCTTAATATCTAAAATCTCATCACTCTCAGAAGAAACTACAACATACCAACTTGAGTCCACAAAGTGGGGTAGGGTAGAGCGTCGTATGGAGATCTTACCCCTATCTCAAAGATAGATTGGCTATTCCGGTAGACCCTTGGCTCAATGAATCTGTGTAAACAAACTCCATACACTTAATAGCTCGTCAGCTTATTATTCTATTGGTCCATCTGGAGGTAGTACCATTACAAATATTCTATCAAATTCACACTCTTGCCACAATCAGCAATCTACAAGTAGTAGTAGTACCATACAAATATTCTATCAAATTCACACACTCTTGCCACAATCAACAATCTGCAAGTAGTACCATACGAGTATTCTATTAAATTCACATACTCTTGCCACAATCAACACAGTATTATTTCAAGAAATTATGGTCATTTTGTTGCACACAAGTTTGCTATATGCATGTAACTGATGAGAGGATATTTCTCCTTAATTATTATTTTACTGCAAGAACAATCGTAGATCAAATTGTATGTGTAGCCATGTTAAAAGACCCAATATTTCTGAGTAAGGATTACTTCAGGCAACCAATTGTGATCAAGTTATTTGGGAAGAAATATTTATTGCCACTGAAGAGAAACGAAGGATAGAATTGTAAATTTAAACTACAGCAGTTTGGCATTTCGAGGATGACTGATGTCTATAATACTACAGTGCCTAAGAACATCCAGCCGATACATCAAGAAGATGTCTCTTATAGTCACTAAACTGAGACATAATTATCAGTTGAGAGCAGAATAAGAATTACCATTACAAGTCACTAACCAGAGCTATAGCCATCTTAAACAATGGAGGCACCTGTTAAGGATCGCTTGGATCCTTGGAGCTATCTGATATTTTGAGAATCATTCTTCGTTGTGTATTTAAATCTATACAAGTTGAATCTCGATACTGTTAGAATGACTGATGAAAAGGACCTCTGATCATAATAATTTATTTTCTAGGGCTTTCCTTCATCTATACCTCTGTTACAACCCGAAAATGCTCACCTGGTGTTGCAGAGAAATTTTCCATTCTGCTGGGTTCTTCACAACTATGAACCCGCCTTTACAGATTTCCATTCTGCTGGGTTTTGAGGTTCATTTGAGATATCTTGAATCTGCAAATAGCACCTAGTGCCATGGAGCTCGTCAGGGACATCAGGATATTCTGATTGTCTAAGTTTATCTTCAACCAACATTTTGGTTTCAGCCTGAGATGTCACATTTAGATCAAATCCCACCGACTTTTCAGCTTCGGTAGGTCTTTCCTCCTTGGTGTCGTTTACTTGCTGAAGTAAATCCTCTGGAATTGCAGCAGGGTCAAGATCCCAGCACCCCTCAGGCAAGTTCTTTCTTTCACCTTTCAGTAAGCAAGATGGTACCTGATGTGAAAATCGTAACATCTCTCTTCTTGGAATCAACCGAATGGCATCCTTGTTTGTGTTTTTAGAGTATACTGTCTTGAAACCATCTAATTTAACCAAAGGAGTAACACAGAGACCAAGCTCTTCAGAATAATCATCAAGAACCTCAACCATTTCATACTGGTGCCTTACTTCAGCCGGGGTTGTTCTGTTCCAATCTGGTGACCAATTTTGATATACAGCCCAAATATCTCCACTTTTTGGGTAGATTCTAACAGAACCTCCCCTTCCAATTTTCTCCCTACTAAGCAGGTGAGAAAATATGTTTACATGCTCAACAATTTCAGAGTTAAAGGCCCTAAAATTTCCACATGACTTGGTAAAACCAGAATCCAACCAATTGACCAGCCCAAATTCGCTATCAGTTTTCGAACTTAAGTAGCTGATATGAACTTTGAATGGTTTCACAGAGATGATTTCACGGATCAAACAATACAACCGAGGCATACCATCTTCCTCATCATATAAAGCCCATATCTGCTTAGGTCTGAAGCAATCTTCTGATCTATCCTTGTCAAAATCATGGAAGTCTGAATCTGGGACTACTATTGTCATGGACCCAGTTTTCCCCACTTCTGACTGATGAACATCACTTCCCTGCACTGCACTTTCAGGTCTCTCACTCGATTCACCAAACTCAGCATCTGCCTTTCTCTTCTTCTCGGTCTCTGCAGCAGCAGCTTCTGAAGCCAACTTGATTTCTCTCAGTTTCTTGCGGATATCTGCTCTTGCTTTGTCAATTAGTAACCGTCTTGCATCAAATGCAGGAGCAGCAGAATATCTTCTTATTGAAGCTTCAGCAGGATTTGGAAGCTTAACGTTTTGTTTCAAATTCCCATCCCCATTTCCATCAGCCATTTTAACTTCTCCAGCAGTTTCTAGAGCCACTTCTCCATTACTATAGTTGTATGTACCTTCCACACCAGATTTTATCTTCTTAGGAGGTCTTCCAGGCCTGCGGGGGATTTGTTCATTGCACACAGCATGACCACTAAGAAAGACGTCGCTCACCACCTTTTTCACTTCGTGCTTCCCTCTGCCTCTTCTTCTGGTGATTTTCCTACTCGCATGGTTCGAAAAACTGACAGCTGCGGATGATCCATTGGAATCTAAAACTGCAGCGGAATTCCCAGGGCAGGAGCTCCACTGAAAGGACAAATTGGAGACCTGCTCCGAACAAGGTCCAGAATGATGTCCTGAGACCCCATTATTTGCAGGATAAACAGATGTTGTTGCGACATATGTAACCCCGCAACCATGGCTTCCATATCCATTAGACCAAGAGCTATAGGGATAGGAACTATTAACCGGGGCCAAACCTGTTTCAACAGCAATGAAAACCCCACGACAGTTCTTACAGGAGAGTCTTTTGTTCAGGTACTTCCTAAGATATTCATACTGAACATGACAAGAGGTACAAACGGTCCAAAATGTATCAAGCCTGTTATGAGAAACTGAAGAACTGGAGTAACTGTCATAGCTGCCAACACCAGAACCATGCAGAGCAAATAAACTTCTCCTTTGATCATACGAGCTTCTTTTGGCACCATCGGACAACACCGTCCATGCTTCGGAGACAAGTCTAAATGCACCATCAGCTCCAACACTTTTGTTCTTATCAGGATGGAGTAACACAGCCATCTTCTTATACTGTTTCTTCAGCTTAGCCTTGTCAACAGAGGTATCTAAACCCAGTATCGCATAGAAATCAAATTCCCCATTAACCTTCGTCTCTGCAGCACAATGGACTCCAAATGTCGCTATCATTTGCGATATTCCTTCCAACTGAGGGTACAACATCTGAGCTTTCAAAGCATAACTCTTTGCACCCATAAAGTCTTTCTCCACAAATCTCCTTTCAGCATTTGCTTTAACTTTTAGTGCTTCCTCCATCTTCGGTTCCATCTCAAAATTCAAACTTTCAACCCAATTTCACTACGAAAGCTTCCGAAGCTCACAGATTTTTATAAATGAAATCCATCTCACGGCGGTTACAGGCCTGTAATCAAACAATACGAACATTAACGTACTATCCACCATTTCTGGCTTTGCAAAATGAATCACTGATCGACCTTCAATAGTACTCAACATTTCAGTAATACCCTAACCCTAAAAAGTAACTCACAAAACCAACAAATCGTAACCCATCAACCACCACCACCACCAACAACAACATACACAGTGTAATCCCATAAGTGGAGTTTGTGTGTACCCAGACCTTACCCCTACCTTGTAGAGATAAAGAGGCTCTTCCCGTTAAACCCTCAGCACAAAATAAAGCATATTTAAGCAGTTTGTGGGTATGGACTGCGTACATTCTACCCTCTTCAGACCCCACTTTGTGGGAATACACTGGGTTGTTGTTGTTGTATTCAAGCAGTTTGAAAAACGGAAAGAAAAATAAGCTCAATAACAACACGAAATACTGTGATATCAATGAACAGTATGACAACACAATAATGCCATATTCCAAGCACAAAAGCCATAGATGATACCTGAAGAACAATCAACCATTATGTCGAAATAAATATCCAGATCTAAATCTACCTTTACTATATAACCCTAAATCCCCCCAAAAAAGGAAAAAACACACACAGCTCAAGTAACCAATTGACTGAGTCAAATTATAGAAAACCGACCCTTTCAACAAGTTCAATTTCCGGTCAAACAACTTCAACTCTTATTCAAACTCAACTCAAGCAAAATACATATATACACACAAGAAAAAATCACATAATTTTGAATATACTAGTAAGATCTATACTAACAACCAAAAAAATAAAAAATAACAAAAAAAATTGTCAAAACAACATGCATACAATTTTAGTAGAAAATTTAGTTAGATTCCAGAAAAAAATTCCAATGAGAATCAAAGTGAACTTACGGAGACTAGAAGCTGACTGATATACTTAATTAGCGGCCGTAGATCAACAAAAAATTAACTGTTAATCCCAGATTAGCACAGATCTCAAATCAAAATCAGCAAATTAAAGAATCATTATACTAAAAACCTCAGATTCGAACGAATTTTTGAGAAAAATTATGAATTTTTTTGAGTGGAAGATTTCGGCGGCGGCTGACGGCGGCGTAACGGCGGAAGATACCGTCGGAGGCGCCCAAGAGTTTTTTTTTTCTTTTTTTTTTCTTTTTTCTTACTATTGCAACTAAACTGAAAACAATACTGTATTGGATTAAAAATAGAAATAGTTAGTAATATATTTGAAATTGAAAATGAAATGATTACAGAGTGAAAGTAAGCAGCAGTTAATATTCTATAAAGTGAATATTTCGAAGGAAAAAAATAATTATAATGTCATATTTAGTTTTTACCTTATTTTTAATAAAATTCTGGCACTTAATTTAGTAATACTTTTTATGTCCATGATATTGTATCATTTTTAAAAAAGTCAACTTTGTAATTAAAGCTAGTACTAATTTTAAAAAATCTAAATTATAAATGTACATTATTTTTTACTTTATACATCGTCAGTTTTCTGAAATAGTAGTATTTGAAAACAAATTAAATCTTGAAAAGGGAGAGGAAAAAAAAATAATCCTTGTCCATAGGGATTGGATTTTGGATTCTGTGTACTTTATTCAATTTAAGTTTTTCAGTATTTTATTTATAGTAATTATATTTATTTTTATTTTAAGTAGAAAATATTCAGATAGAGTATCATTTTGTTGGGTGACCTAAATTTAAAATGTTTGGTTAAGATTAGATAGTGGAAAAATTATTAAACAGTTCACTAGTTGTTTGCTACTCGGCCTAAATTAATTGGCACTTTTTTTGTAAAATGTATAGCAAATAGAATTATTTGTAGTATTAAACTTACTTGTACACAATTATTTGTTTAAATGCGTCTTTTTAAATATTTTCTTCTCTTTAATTATGGAATCCTATGACTCATAAAGAATTTTGAGAGTTAAAAAAGTAGAGATTCCAAGTGAGGGAGAGAGATATTGAGTACTTTTGTTTTTTGTCATATTTTAGTGGAATATCTTTCCCTTTCTATTTTTCTTTTTTCTTTTACTTACCATGTATATTATAGTTGTAAAAGAAAAAAACAAAATTGTAACTCATAGGTTAAGACACTTCTATTTTTAATAACTAGATAGGAGCGTTTTATCCTTGTTAAAGGACCTTACTAGACATAAGTTTGGTTTCATTGGGCTAATAAATGTATTGAAAACTTTCCTATAGTAAAACGTTTTACTCTCTTTAGTCGTCTTACTAATTAATAAGTTTGGATTTGTCAGTAAATTTCGAAAATCTCACAAATAATATAGAAATAGAACAAAAACACTTAGGTGGACTTGTACCCTTAGACATTTTTGTCTATCACATCATTTAATATCTTTTGTATAGCAGACAACACATGGCTTGTACTTTGATCTGCTTTTGAAGAAACAAAACTAAATGCAAATGTCCTTGACCAAAAAAAAAACCAAAAAAAACTAGATGCAAATGTCTCTAAGCTAGCAACTTATAAACTTATAGCAATACTTTTCATAGTGTTAAATGTGGCAATTTCTCTTCCATGATCTATAAGAAAAAGAAAATTAGAGAAAAGGAAGTGGACATCACAAAGAGGGATCAACCATATACTAAATAGAGATAAATGCATCAAAATCCTCCTAAACTTGTCATTCCAACTTACTTTAATACTTAAACTTAACACGTGTTTATTTACCTCCCTTAATATCTTTAAAATGAATTAATTTAAACCCTAAATCTAACGTGACATTTTTTTTAAAAAAGAAAAAAAAACGCTTGATTTAATCTTAAAAAACAAATGGTCTCACTTTTATATAATATATATATTCAAATCACACCCTTTCTTCTTCTATATATCCAAATTACACCCTTTCTTACCCTATATATCCAAATCACACCCTTTTTTCTCCAAAGCCACCCACTCCCTCACCCTCACCCTCACCCCACACCCCTTTATTTTATTTTTTTTCTTACACCTCCACCACTATCCCCACTCCACACCCCTTTCTTTTATTTTTTTCTTACACCTTCACCTCTAATCCACCCCACCCCACCCCTGCTCCTAGCAGCCCGCACCCCTACCCAATTCCCTTTCTCCTTCTTCAAATCCACCATCTCCATTTTTATTAGATTTCATTAATTTTACAAGAAAAAAATACGTATAAAAAATTTGATTGTTGATGCAAGTTTTAATTTGAATATACAAATAAATTTGGATGTTTATAATTCATAATCCATCAAGATAAATTTGGATGTTTGATTTAATCCATAAATTTTAATTTCGTACCTAAATTTGGATGTTTGGTTTGAATTTGATAAGCTTTGTTTCGTAATTCATCATTATGGATTTTGGGGTGGGGGTGCGGGCTGCCAGGGGAGGGGGTGGGGGTGGGGGTGGAAAAAGAAAGGGGGTGGTGGGGCTTGAAGAAGAAAGAATAGGGGCGGGGTGGGCGGAAGGGGGGGGAGAGTTTTTTTTTTTTACTATTGTATTATAAATAAATTAGTGGAGTCACTTTTTTTAAAAGATTTAGAGGGGTAAATAATTATCCGTAAAGTTTAAGTGTTAAAGTAAATTATCGGAATAAGTTCGGAGGAATTTGATGTATTATCTCTACTAAATATCATATTCCAAATGCTCATGGTGTCATAAATCATAATATATGGGGAGTATTGGAATTTAAACAATCAGAACGTCATGTGAAAAGCTAATTAGACGATAACTTAGACACAAAATAAAAGTATACTAGAAAAGTATAGTACTTAAATATAATTTGATTAATTGACCAATGTGTAAGATAAGAACTGATATGAAAAAAATAATGAAGTGATAGAAAATTAAATTTCTCCTAAATAGAATTTTTTTAATCATGATTATATATTTGGATGTTATGTTATCATGCGAGGAGGAATGATCTTCATTTTGTCGAAATCCAAAATTTATATATATGTTTCAGGAAAAGTAAAAATCAATTATGATAATTAACTTTTTGATCAGTTATAATAAGAAAATTAGGATATAGCAGATTATTGAGAAATTATTCATGTTATAGTATTATTTTGTTTTATGATAAGGTTGTTATCATGAATTTAGTAGACACAATTGCTTATTTCACAGTTTGACATTTTTGATCAGCTATTACAAATTAACATTATTTTGAATTATTAGTATGTTTATTATATCAATGATGATCCTCTTAATTATATTCAATTCCTTTTAAAAATATTTCTTCATTGTGGCCATTTCCTTAGATAAATAGGTTATAGCTAGCTTCAATGACTAACTTTCACACTTCTATTCATAGCACATTATAAAATGGCTCCATATCAATGGGTTTGATTGAAAAGAAGATGAGTCCTCTTGTCCTAATTCCTTGGTGTATTGAGTAGTTATTCTACTATTTTTTTAAATTATTTTTACTTGTCACATATTTTTAAAATAAATTTTTATTTTTATTTTTATTTATAACTTTTGACATATCAAGAAAAAATTCTTTGGTTATTATTTACTTATTCTCCAATTTTTTAATATCTACTCCCTCCGTTTCATATTAGTTGACCCTCTTGGTAAAAATATTTGTTTCATTTTAGTTGTTCAAGCTCTAAAATCAAGAGAAGTTTATTGTGTTTTTTCAATATTACCCCTATCATTAAATGACTATGTAAAGTGTATAATCAAATTTATATTTTCAATACATAATTAATACTTAATATGGTTATTTTAGTAAAATAAACCTCTATTAAATATTTTTTTAAGGAGAGTACCAAATCAATAAGGGTCAACTAAAACGAAATGGAGGAAGCATATTAATTATTAAACATCAATTAATAAGAGGGATATGTAATATCAATTATTATTTTCTTAATAGACGTGCAAAGTTAAAATTTGATAATAAAAATGAACATAGAGGGAGTAATTCTTTGATTGACTAGTGTAAGAACCACTAGAATTGGAGGTTAGATTTATGTTCTTTTCTTTATAGACCTTTTTATTAATACTGATTTAGTTTACGTGTTTTGCACGTGTAATTTACATCAATAAATAAAATTATGTGTAAATAAATAAAATAATTAAAAATAGAAACGATGCTAAAATAAATTTATCTATATTCAAATAATGTAAATAAATATTGTATATCAAATATGTCATTATTCGTTGTATAAAATTAAAGATCATGCTTCATACAAATCAATTATTAATTTTGTATAATTCATATATAATTTTTAAAGCGATTAAGTGAAAGAAATAAATAAAGATGATAAATGAATGTAAGAAGATAACCAAACGTACATAGAGTACAAAAATGGATCATATATAATATAATGAGAAGTTGTAAAATAACTCACCATAAAATAAAAGAGAGAGAAAGAGACTATTAATTATTCAATTCTTTCAAATAAAGTAGGAATATGTTCTAGTTATCTTTAGGTCTAAACCTTAGAAAAGGTTTATAGATTAATTCACCAACCAAAAAATTAAACCCTTGTATCATATTTATTTTTATGTCAATATTAGACGTTTTCTTTTTATTTTATTTTAAAGATTTTTTTATGACAATTCCTACACTAATTAAGAGTATTTGTTCGATTATTTAGAAATCAACAATCGACAATAAAATAAATTTTATATCATTTAAATGATATAACGTGTAACATCATTACAACCTATTATTTAAAATAAGAATGATACACCAGATCTCATCATTTATTTACAATTGAAGCATTTAAATATAATTAAATTTTAGAAGAGGATTTATATAAAATTAGAATGACTAACCAATTTCTCATGATAGAATGTAACGATTCAAAGAATCTGATAAAAATTGTAAATAAGTCAATTTTAAATTATTAATTATTTATGTCATTATAAACAAAATCCATAACAAAAAAACTTCCCCATTAACAATTATCTATCAAGAATACATGATAACTTATTACTTTCAACTTCAAGAACATACTAAAATCATAAAAGAAAACTTTTCAATTAACAATTGTTTATCAAAATACATGATAAATTATTCTTGTAAATATAAAAAACATACTATAAGAAAACTTACCTCAAAGCACAAGCAAATCAATCTCTTCAATGGACCATACTATAAATATTTCACACACAAAAAAAATCTCAATGAGCAATTGTCTATCAAGAATGTGTTATAATTTATTTTATTGTAAGCTTCAAGAACATACTAAAATTCTAAAATACTTACTGCGAATGACAATCAAATTTATCTATTTAATCATAGATACTATCAAGGTTTTAAACATCAAAAACATATTAAAATTTTAGAAAACTTACCTCAAATCACAAGCAGTTTGTCTCTTCAATTATAAGATACATAAAAAATTCACACACAAAAAAGTGCTTCATTGTCTATCAAGAATACATGATAATTTATTTTGTAATTTTTAAGAACATATTAAAACTTAGAAAACTTACCTCAAATCACAAGCAAATTTATCTCTTTAATAACATTTAAGTCAAGAATGTACATATTAAGAACATGCTAAAATATTAGAAAACTTACCTCAAATCACAAGCAAAATTTCACACACACTTTTTTTTTTTTCCATTCGGTGTCTGGTGCCCGCATTGGAGCCTCGACTAATTCGGATCGCGCGTTGCAGGGCCTATTAAGGTGGCAGCGCTCCCAACAGAGTTTTCTCCATACCCAGGATCGAACCCTCAACCTTTGGTTAAGGGTGGAGCAGTCCCATCCGCTGCACCACAACCCATGTTGATAATGAACAATTGTTTATCAAGAATACATGATAACTTATTTATTATAAACTTAAAAAAAATATACTAAAATATTAAAAACTTACCTCAAATCACATGATAATTTATATATATTAATAAGAAAATTCTATATCTAAACCTGTTTTATCTCTACAACGTGTAATAGTTTTAGAGAAAAACATCTAAACCTAAATATAAAAGGACAACTATCATCAATTAATTAATTAAAGAATCCTAATGTTACAGTGATTTAAAAGCTAAACAAAATTCGTTTAAATTTTTTAACAAATTCACAATTTTTTAACGCAATGTTAAGGTTCTCTTTTTTTCTTTTTGGTTTTGTTTGGCCAACTTTCAAGTTTTTATTAGATTTAGGTCTTTTTTCTTTCCTCTTTTCTAAAGTATTATTTTTTGCTTTTGGTGTATGTAACGATCAAAAAATTTGATGAATTATGTGAAATTTGTGATTTAATGTGATTTGACTGTTTTACCCCTCCCCGTAGTTGAATTATGATATTTCTGGGGTGTGGGAGTGATTGACATGATTTTTGATGTATTTTGGTATCATTTATGCAATATTGTGGTTTTTTATGATTTCGAGAACCTTATTTTGGACTTGTGTGAATATCTTTTGATCCGTACGACGGATGATCGAACGGACTACTCCAACAACTCCGGAATATCGATTTTAGGCTAGGTAGACCTTTGGTTCGGGTTCCGGTGCACCCGAACTCATTTCGACCTATTGATCGAAAAGTTGAAAAATTAGAAATATGAGTGTGGGATCCACATTTGATCGGAACGACCTCGGATGTAAAATCCGACTTCGCCAGCAGATCAAGAATATAAATTTTAGGGTGTTAGCATGTTTGATATGATATTACGGATTTTAAATCTCATTTCGACCCTCGATTTGAAAAATTATGATTTTGGATTTCGGGAGTCAATTTTGTGAAAACGACATTTTTTTTTTGAAAATATGATATTTTCATCGCGTCCTGAACGTCGAATTTAGTATGGTTTCATAGTTCGTTTGTGTGTATCGAACTTCGAACGAATTTCGGGCACCCCATCGAAGTCCGAATTGGACTTAAAATAGAAAATCTGCAGTTTTTTTTGCCCATTTAGTGCAGATTTTCTGTACTATTTAAATAGTTTTTGGGTCCATTTTGCTCATTTTTCATCTTGTCTCTTGAGAGTTAAACCCTAAATAGTTTGGGAGTTTAAAAGTAAAGTTTGTGAGAGCCTAGATTAACACCTTTTTCTTGATTTTACTATGGATTAAAGGTAAGAATTCACAATTTTCTTAGTAATTTCTTGATTAATTTCTCAAAATCCCAAAAATCTTAGGGCTTGATTTTAAATCCCATTTTCACTCATTTTTCACTTGAATAATGTTTTTATCTTATAAATTACTAGTTTTTCATCAATTTAACCTTTAAAATAACTCCGATTCTTGATTTTAACCTGGATTTTAAAGATTTTACCCGGTAAAGCTCAAAAATGATTTTTCTCCGATTTAAACCTTGTTTTTGACTCAATTTAACTTGAGTTTCAGCTGTAGGTTTCTAAAAATACGGGAAACATATTTTTGAAGTAAAGTTCCAATTTTGCCCTTCTTTTTTGGAAACCCATTTTGGGGGTCCGTTTTGACCCCGAACCAAAAGTAGTCAATATGGGTGTCGCTGGTTTTGTCTTGACGCATAGATTTCATATTTGATGTTTTTAGTGGAATTCGGGATTGCTCATGAAAATTAAGGTCACGAATTCAAGTATAGCGGATCGGTTTCGGCTTTCGAGGTAGGTTATGACTTAACTCTTCAGACTGAGCTGGGTAGTAAATGATGGTAGAAAATGCATGATAAGGGTGGGAACTAATCATGAAAAATGGCTATCTATGTGTTGTGCCCGCGTGGGAGCTTATATGTGATGTAAATGTCAAAATTGAGATATTATGTGATATGTGTGACCGTGTGGGGTTCTATGTGATATTGATAACCTCAAATACATATGAATAATTGTATTATGTTGTTAAAATGCCAATGTGGTACCAATGATGTATTGTGATTATATTTATACTTTATTGGCAAATGAGACGTGTGAAAATTCATGGATGATACAAAAATAATGAGCGGATATTGATGCATGTGGTTGTGGAAATGTATCATTGTGATTGGTTGTGGAAATATATCATGTGGTTGTTTGTGCAAATACTCATTGTGATTGGTAGTGAGCATTACATCTCCATATCATACTCATTCATGAAACATTGGTACCACTGTGGCAACATCTGAGAAACACTGGCAACATCTTTTTAAAAGATATTATAACACCTTATAAAATCCTTTCCAAGGGATGTGATGGAAATGAGATATGAGATATATGGATTGTATATGGGTTGACGAACCCTCTATGGGTTGGGAGGCTTACCTCCGTAGGTGTATACAGGGATTGTACGATGATCCCGGAGGTTGTGAGACAACCTCGTGCATCATCATTATCATCATCATCATCATCATTATATACATTGCACTTACTTTATTATGTTTATGTTGTGTTGTATTGCCTTATTGACTTATCATCTATGTATTTTTGTTACCTTTCTTTACTTGTATTTGATGATATTGTATCTACATGTTCTCTCTTTTTCTTTTTATATGTGACATAATGTATACTTGTGTTCTATATCTTGGTGTGTTGTTTTAATATATGTGAGATATATTAGAACTGTTAGTGCAAGTGGTGTGGGCTACCGTTGTGGGACATTTTCTGATTGTAGGTGACGTGCCCGTAGTGTAATTTTGTATGATTTATTTACTACTTTGCTTGGTCAGCCTATGATACCTACTGAGTACAAGTGGACCGTACTCATGCCTACTGTGCCCTTTTGGTGCAAGTCCTAACTCGAGTGCGCCTCAGCTTGCTTGACTCGGGCGATTGTTGGAGCTTCCAAGGTAGCGGTTGGATATTCATACGTCCGAATTTCACCTTTATCTTTCCCCAGTAGTTATGTCTTTATTAGTATTCAGAGACAAATATTATTCATTTGTGGTTATTTTTCTGATGCATTTGACTCTTGGATTGTATTAGTAGTTCTTACACTATTGATACTTGGTTTTGGACATGATTGGTATTTTGGATATGTTCTTTCCACATTGTTATGATTACTTATATGGTTCGGCTTGGTTCTAGAAGCCTTACTGTGGGATATTTTTATCTTTTTATCTTTTCGTATCAGTTTGGGTGATATACTTATTTGTCAAGGTACGTCGCGACAAGTGCCATCATGACCCTCATTTTTGGGTCGTGAAAAATTGGTATCAGAGCAGCCAGGTTTCGTTGGTCTCAACGATGTAAGATCAAGATATATAATAGAGTCCCGCAGATCGGTACGTAGATGTTTGTATCTATCTTCAAGAGGCTATAAGATGTCTTTAGGAAATCTCCCTCATTTTATTCCTTATCATGCGAATTCTTTCATATCTTGTGTTCTGAGTTGTGTTTCATTCTTTTTGCGTAGATGGTGTGGCTTATACTGCTATCAGTTGAGAGATACTGAGAGACATTAGTGGATATCATTTGTCGGTTGTAGGCTTATTGATGCTCCTGGGTTGTTATGAGATCGGTTTGTTGATGCCTTTCTAGAGAGATTTGTGCCTTTCAGTTTGAGAGATCATATGTGGGACGATTTTGATCATTAGGAACAAGGCTCCATGACAGTTTTAAGTATAAGACATGCTTTCATACCTTGTCCAGATATTTCTATGATAGCATTTCCATCGAGTTTGAGAAGATTCGAAAGTTTGTGAAGGGTTTGGTTGTCTCTCTTCAGTTGGCTACGTCTCAGATGACTGTGTTTAGGGATTTTTTCCAGTCTATTGTGGATCATGCTAAGATGGCTGAGGGTATTCTTAGTGCCAAGAAGGCGCGACATTTTGGTGAGTTTAGGAGTCAGACCTATCAAGGTAGAGATTTTAGAGGTTCTCGTGGATACCATGATAGGCCAGTGCAGGTGATTTTATAGAGTTCAGCTGGTGGATCTTCTAGTTTAGCAGTTCAGGGTGGTCATTCGGGCTCAGTTGTACTTTTTCTTGTTGAGACTGGTCGTAGAAGTTGCTATGTGTGTGGAGTGATTGGCCATGTGGCCAAGGACTGTTCTCACTATGTATTTAGAGCTACTCCTATTTTAGCTGTGAGAGGTAGGGGTTCTACCAAAGGTGCAAGAGGTAGAGATGGTAGAGCCTGTGTTGGTAGTCGTGGGGTTACTCAGCCAGTTGATAGTCGTGGACAGTGTTAAGCCATATCAGTCAAATCTGAGGTGGAGGATTCAGATGCTGTGATCTCAGGTACCGTTCTGTTTGTTTCAGATCTACATCTATATTATTTGATCCTGGAATAATTTTCTCTTATGTGTCTGTGTATTTTGCTTTGTATTTTGATTCTATTAGTGAGGTTCTTTCCATGCCTATTTGTGTATGTACCTGGTAGGTGATTCTTTAGTAGTGGATTGGGTACATCGATCTTGTGTTGTGACTTTTGCCGTGTGTGAAACTTTGGCAGACTTGATTGTGTTAGATATGATTGATTTTGATGTTATTCTGGGTATGGATTGGCTGGATCCTTATCATGTTGTCTTAGATTATTTTTCTAAGACTGTGACTTTAGCTTTGGCTGGTATGACAAGGATAACTTGGAAGGGTACACTTCATTCGGGTCCTAAGAGGATTATATCTTATGTTTAGGATCGTAAATTGGTTGAGAGAGGATGTTTATCTTACTTGGCCCATATTCATGACACAAGTGTTGTTTTGCCTCCTTTCTTGGGTTCTGTCCGTGTTGTCCGTGAGTTTATGGAAGTATTCCCTACGGACTTGCCTAGTATGCCTTTGAATTAAGATATTGATTTTATTATTGACTTCGAGTTGGGCACCAAGCCCATTTTTATTCCACCTTATAGGATGGCCCCAACAGAGCTGAAGGAACTGAAGGATCAGTTACAGGAGTTATTTGATAAGGGATTTATTCGACCTAGTATTTCACCTTGGGGTACGCCTGTCTTATTTATGAAGAGAAAGAACGGGTCTATGCGGATGTGAATTGATTATCGGAAGTTGAATAAGGTGACAGTTAAGGATAAATATCCTCTTCCTCGCATTAATGATTTTTTGATCAACTTCAGGGTGCTGCGGTGTTTTTGAAGATTGGCTTGCGGTTTGGTTATCACCAGTTGAGGATTAGAGCTTCGAATATTTTGAAAATTGCTTTTCAGACTCGATATGGTCATTATGAGTTCTTGGTTATGTCTTTTGGGTTGACCAATTCCCCTGCCTCATTCATGGAGTTGATGAATCGGGTGTTTCAACCATGTCTTGACTCCTTTTTTATGATATTTATAGATGATAGCTTGGTTTATTCCAAGAGTGAGGTTGAGCATGATGAGCATTTGCGAATTGTGCTTAAGAAATTGAGGGATGAGGAGTTGTATGCTAAATTCTCTAAGTGCCAGTTTTGGTTGGAGTCTGTTTTTTTTTTGTGTCATGTGGTGACTAAGAAAGGTATTATGGTTGATCCAGCCAAGGTTGTAGCGGTTTGTGATTGGGCTACACCTACTTCGCCCACCGAGATTCGATATTTTATTGGCTTGGCCGGGTATTATCGTTGTTTTGTTAAGGGTTTCTTTTCCATTGCAACTCCTTTGACTATGTTGACTCAGAAAAAGGTTTCCATCTAGTGGTCTGATGCTTGTGAGGCTAGCTTACAAAAGCTCAAGGACTTGTTGATTTTAGCTCTTATATTGGCTTTATCCAAGGAAGGCATGGGCTTTACCGTGTTTTGTGATGGTTCTGATATTGGATTAGGTGTTGTGTTGATGCAGAAGAATAAGGTGATTACATATGTGTCTCGTCAATTGAAGCCTCATGAGATGAATTATTCTACCCATGATTTGGAGCTGTGCGCAGTTGTGTTTTCCATGAAGTTGTGGAGGCACTACTTGTATGGATCCCGTTGTGAGATCTTCTCATATCATTGTTTCCTTCAGTACTTTTTTACCAACAAAATTTTCATATGAGGCAGTGCCGTTGGCTTAAGTTGCTTAAGGATTATGACTTGACTATTCTCTACCATCTGGGAAAGGCTAATGTGGTTGCGGATGCCTTGAGTCGGAAGTCGACTAGCATGGGTAGGTTGGTGCATCTTTTGACTCAGGAGAGGCCGTTGGCCTTAGAGGTTCAGTCTTTGGCCAACCTGATGGTTAGGCTTGATATTTTGATACCGGGGTATATGTTGGTATTTATGGAGACTAGATCTTCTTTGATAGAAAAGATTCGAGCTCATTAGTTTGA
Organism: Capsicum pubescens; assembly: GCA_030864215.1. NCBI lineage: Eukaryota > Viridiplantae > Streptophyta > Magnoliopsida > Solanales > Solanaceae > Capsicum > Capsicum pubescens. Next base: position 256,036,354 of record CM061544.1, on the reverse strand, counting down.
CGATGTTGGATTGAGGTTAATTAGAGATAAGGTGTTGAGTGAGGAGGCTAAGGAAGCCTCACTTGATTCATATGGAGTTTTGAGGATTAGGGGCTGAGTTTATGTGCCGAGAGTGGTGATTCGATTAGGTTGATCTCTGAGGAGTCCCATTGTTTCAATTATTCTATCCATCCAGGTGTGACTAAGATATATCGTGATTTGAGGCAACACTACTGGTGGAGTGGTATGAGGTGAGATATAGAGTATTTTATAGCTCGTTGCCTATGTTGTCAGCAGGTGAAGTCCGTGCATATGAGGCCTGGTGGATTGCTTCATAGGTTACCCATTCCCGAGTGGAAGTGGGAATGGATCACTATGGACTTTGTGACTGGTTTTCCTCGTACATCTCATAGTTCTGACAGTGTTTGGGTCATTATGGATTGATTGACCAAGTCATCTTATTTTTATTCCGATTCAGGTCTCATTTAGTGCTGAAAGGTTAGCCCATATCTTTATTCGTGAGATTATGCGTCTGCATGTTGTGTCGGTGTCCATTATTTCAGATTGAGGTTTTGTGTTCACATCTCACTTTTGAAAGACTTTTCAGGATGAGTTGGGTACTCAGGTTGATCTTAGCATAGCATTTCACCCCATACTGATTGCCAGTCAGAGTGGACTATTCAGGTTTTGGAGGATATGCTTCACGCATGTGCGATGGATTTTAGTGGCCAGTAGGAGCAACATTTGTCTTTAACAGAGTTTGCATATAGTAATAGCTACCATTCCAGTATTGATATGGCTCCTTTCGAGGCGTTATCACTCCTAGAAGGTTGGTTTGATGTTTCAGAGGTGAGACCTTGAGATACGGTCTTGCTTCATGAGTCTTTGAATAGAGTTCGAGTTTTTCAGGATAGACTTAGAGCGACTCAGAGTATGCAGAAGTGTTATGTTGATCGTAGACTTCATTTCTTGAGATTTGGTGTTAGTGATTATGTTTTCCTTCGAGTTTTACCCATTAAGGGTATGATGAAGTTTGGGAAGAGGGGCAAGCCTAGCCCCAGGTATATTGGTCCATTTGAGATTCTTCGAACAATTGGTGATGTGGATTATGAGTTGGCTTTGCCCCTTGATCTATCAGTTGTTCATTCAGTTTTCATGTTTCTATGCTTCGTTGCTATATTCTTGATGAGTCTCATGTCATTCGTTGGGAGTCAGTTCAGCTAGATAAGTAGTTGTCCTTTGTTGAGGAGCCAGTTTCCATTTTGGCTAAGGATGTTAGGCGGTTGCACTCTAGAGTTATCCCCGTGGTTAAGGTTTAGTGGCGACATCGACCTATAGATGAGGCTACTTAGGAGGTTAAGTCTGATATGCATAGTTCCTATCCCCAACTTTTCATTGATTCAGGTATTTCTTTGCCTTAGTTCGAGGACAAACTAGATTTTTAGTTGTGGATGATGTAACAACCAAAGTTTGATGAAATATGTGAATTTATGATTTTGTGTGATTTGACTATTTTATCCCTCTCCATAGTTGCATTATGATATTTCTGGGTTGTGGGAGTGATTGACATGATTTTTGATGCATTTTGGTATCATTTTTGCAATATTGTGATTTTTGATGACTTCGAGGGCCTTATTTTGGACTTATGTGGATATATTTTAATTCGTGCGATGGGACTGCGCCAGCAGCTCCAAAATATCGATTTTAGGCTAGATAGACCTTTGGTTTGGGTTCCGGTGCACCCGAGCTCATTTCGACCTATTGATCGGAAAGTTAGAAAATTAAAAATATGAGTGTGGGATCCACATTTGATCGAAATGACCTCGGATGGAAAATACGACTTCGCCAGAAGATCCAGAATATCGATTTTAGGGTGTTAGCATATTTGATGTAATTTTACGGATTTTAAATCTCATTTCGACTCTCGGTTTGGAAAATTATAATTTCGAGTTTTGGGGGTCAATTCTGTGAAAATGATATTTTTTTTGAAAATATGATATCTACATCGCGTCCGAAACATCGAATTTAGTATGGTTGCATAGTTCATTTGAGTGTATCGGACTCTGAAAGAATTCCGGGCACCCCAGCGAAGTCCAAATTAGACTTAAGATAGAGAATTTGCAACTTTTTTTGCCAATCTGGACTATTTAAATAATTTTTGGGTCCATTTTACTCATTTTTCATCTTGTCTCTTGAAAGTTAAACTCTAAATAGTTTGGGAGATTAAAAGTAAAGTTTGTGAGAGATTGGGAAGCTAGATTAATACCCTTTTCTTGATTTTATTACAGATTAAAGGTAAGAATTCACCATTTTCTTAGTAATTTCTTGATTAATTTCTCAAAACCCCAAAAATCTTAGGGCTTGATTTTAATCCCCATTTTTACTTGAATAATATTTTTATCTTATAATTACTAGTTTTTCATCAATTTAACCTTCAAAAAAACTCTGATTCTTGATTTTAACACAGATTTTAAAGATTTTACCTGGTAAAGCTCAAAAATAGTTTTTCTTCAATTTAAACCTCTTTTTTGACCCGATTTAACCTGAGTTTTCAGCTGTAGGTTCCTAAAAATATGGAAAACATGTTTTTGAAGTAAAATTTTAATTTTACCCTTCTTTTTTTGAAACTCGTTTTGGGGGTCCGTTTTCACTCCGAACCAAAAGAAGTCAATATGGGTGTCATTGGTTTTGTCTTGACGCGTAGATTTCATATTTGATGTTTTTAGTGGAGTTTGAGATTTTTGTGAAAAGTAAGATCACAGATTCAAGTGTAGCGGACTGATTTCGGCTTTCGAGGTAGGTTATGACTTAACTCTTCAGACTGGGTTGGGTAGTAAATTATGGTACAAAATGCATGTTTAGAGTGGGAACTAATCATGAAAAATGGCTCTCTATGTGTTGTGCCCGTGTGGGAGCTTATATGTGATGTTATTATCGAAATTGAGATATTATGTGACATGTGTGACCGTGTGGGGTCCTATGTGATATTGATAGCCTTGAATATATATGAATAATTTTATCATGTTTTTAAAATGCTAATGTGGTACCAATGGTGTATTATGATTATATTTATACTTTATTGGCAAATGAGACATGTGAAAATTCATGGATGATAAAAAAATAATGAGCGGATATTGACGCATGTGGTTGTGAAAATGTATCATTGTAATTGGTTGTGGAAATATATCATGTGGTTGTTTGTGGAAATACTCACTGTAGTTCGTTGTGAGCATTACATCTTTATATCATACTCATTCATGAAATATTGGTACCACCGCGACAGCATCTGAGAAACACTGGCAACATCTTTTTAAATGATATTGTAACACCTTATAAAACCCTTTCCAAGGGATGTGCATGAAAGGAGATATGAGATATGTGGATTATATATGGGTTGGCGAATCCCCCATGGGTCTTGCGTTGAGAGGCTTGCCTCCGTAGGTGTATACAGGGATTGAGCGACGATCTCGGAGGTTGTGCGACAACCTCGTGCATCATCATCATCATCATTATCATCATTATATACATTGCACTTACTTTATTATGTTTAGGTTGTGTTGTATTGCCTTATTGACTTGTCATCTATGTATTTGTCTTACCTTCCTTTACTTGTATTTTATGATCTTGTATCTACATGTTCTCTCTTATTCTATTTATATGTGACATAATGTATACTTGTGTTTTATATCTTGGTGTGTTGTTGTAATATATGTAAGGCATATTAGAACTGTTAGTGCAAGTGGTATGCGCTACCGTTGTAGGATATTTCTGATTGCAGGTGACGTGCCCGTAGTGTATATTTGGTATGCTTTATTTACTACTTTTCTTGGTCGGCCTATGATACCTACTGAGTACAAGTAGACCGTACTCATGCCTACTGCGCCCTTTCGGTGCAGATCCTAGCTCGAGTGCGCCTCAGCTTGCTTGACTCGGGCGATTGTTGGAGCTTCCAAGGTAGCGGTTGAACATTCATGCGTCCGAATTTCACATCTATCTTTCCACAGTAGTTATGTCTTTATTAGTATTCGAAGACAAATATTATTCATTTGTAGTTATTTTTCTGATGCATTTGACTCTTGGATTGTATTAGCAGTTCTTACACTATTGACAACTAATTTTGGGCATGATTGGTATTTTGGATAAGTTCTTTCCACAGTGTTATGATTACTTATATGGTTCGGCTTTGTTCTAGAAGCCTTACCATGGGATATTTCTATCTTTTTCTCTTTTCGTATAAGTTTGGGTGATGGGCTTACTTGTCAAGGTACGCAGCGACAAGTGCCATCACGACCCTCATTTTTGGTTCGTGACAATGTACAACCGTGTGTTTAATTATGCATGTTTTTCCCTCTATATTTTAGGACTCTTTTTTCAAGAATACGGAGAAAAAAATCTACAATATATTTCTTTTTTAATCATATACCTATTAAATATTATAAATATATATTTTTTTCTTACCATATACTGTATGATTCCTTTTAAATATTATAAATATAATGATATAATTATTAGAGAAGAATAAGTGAAAAGACAATTTCATCTATTGCACAGATTTTTAAGGAAGGACAAAAAGTTCAAATCACTTTTCTAAGGGGCTTCACACTTTTAATATATTATATAGATATAGATACATAAATTATAAATAATTAATATACTAGGTAGGAATCAATGTCAAATACCCATAACTATGAAAGGTGAGAGATTTAATGAATAGATTTAATAAACTAAAAACCACGATCATGTTAAAAGTCATTTTACTTATGAACAAGGAAAGTTTGTACCTTATTGTTGGCAGGGGCGAAGCTCCAGTCACCGAAGGATGATCAGATAAACATCCTTCATTGGAAATTTTTTCTCGAGTATATAGGTTAAATATAGATATTTTTGAATATGTACTTATTGTTGAACATCCTTTGACAAGCTAAGAATGCTTAGCTCAGCGGTTAAAGGTGGGCAAATCCACCTTAAGGGTGCAGGTTTAAACTTAAAAGACACTTTTCCTTCAAATGTCCTACAACAAAAGGGTAAGCTACCAGAGAAAATTGAAGGAAAAGTGTCTTTGAAGTTTTGAACGAAGGATTTGTGACATTGACTAATTTAAAGGGTCAAACAATATTAAGAAACTTGATTAAGTTAATTGTGGACTTAATTAATATTTTTAAAACTTTCTAATCTTTTTAAAAATACAAAACAACCCACACCCTCTCCTCTCCAAATCAACCGTCTCTCTCTCCCCCCTCTCTCTCTGACAGTTTTTCTCTCAAACAACCAACAGTTCTGAAGTTTCTCTTTTCAATCCCCGGTGACTTCAACCTCCATCGACTTCAACCTCTGGCGATAAATAGTTTTGAGTTCCTTTTCAACTTTCAATCATCAATCGACATAACAACATTATCTGGCGACAACAACTTTGAGTTCTTTATCGTCCCTTTTCGACTTTCACAGGTAAAAAATTAGGACTTTTTAGTTATGAAGAAAAAACGGAGCTTGAGTTAACTTCTCTTCTAGTATGAGTTAACAATTTTAATATTTACTGCTTAAATTTAAAATGAGGACTCAATAAAATCCTAATTTGTGGCATTTCCTCTCTTCTCTTTAAGGAGTGAAAAATGATTTTGTTGTTATTGTAGTTCTTGTTGTTAAACTATTGATTCAATTTGTTGGTGTTTATTTTTTGTTTCTTCTATTTGTACAAACAAAACAACAATGTTGGTGTTGTTGATCAATGTTAATGTTCTTGGTGTATCTGTTGTGTTGCTGGGTTGATTTGTTGTTTGTGAGTTATTGTTCTTGGGAAAAATGGTGTATTGATATTATATGGTGAGATATTGTTGTTGTTTTATTAAACAAAATCTTGCTACTGGTTTATTTTTTGCAACATATGAACCATCTGTTACATCATCTGAACCATCTGTTGGATGAAATCCTAACAACTATTCCAACATATGATATGTCTAAGACTTTGATTTTTTCCAATAGATCATTCATCTATCGCAACAGTTGACCCATCTGTTGGAAGAAATCTAAACAATTTGATAACGGTTCCAAGAGATCACTCATCTATTTCAATAGATGAGTGATCTATTGGAAGAAATCACAACAATATTGAAACTGTTTTTATTGTTTCCAACAGATTACTCATCTGTTGCAACATGTTAGTTATCTGTTGTAACATATGACCCAACTATTGCAACAAATGAATAATCTGTTGGAACTGTTATTTTATTGTGTTGTACTTGTTAGATTTACGATTCTTCTTTTTTTTAACAATGCATTAATCAATTATAATTTTTTTTATTTTTCTCTTATTTTTAGATAATATAGCTCCCAAAAGAAAAGAAAGAGAATCAAGTTAAAGTAAAGAAATAAGGAAGAAGCTAGGCTACATCCACCACCCTATGAGCACATTGTACAAATGATATCTCAATCAGAAGCAGAAGAAAATGAACACGAGGAAGAGGAAAGTTTCAAAAAATATGATTCAAATGCTAATAGCCCTTCCACTTAAGAGTTGGTCAAAACCATCAGCATTGATAGTTATTCTGTGAGAATACAGTGCGATAATGCCACAGATTTAACTGGTGATTTTGTGGTAAAGTCAGCCATGGAAAAATCTTTTGATATCTTCAAAAAAATACTTCGAGATAAAAAATTTGATGTTTATTTCAGGAATAGTTGCTTCGAGCAATATCTTGATTTGCTGGAGGACAACAATGCTTGTTTCCAAATGACCATATGTATGATCTTCTCAAACGTAGGTTTATGTATGAAAATAAAGATAAGATGGATGAGGTGTGGATAAATTTCTATGGCATACCTGTTTGTTTTGGTTGGAAGGAGTTTGCCATAGTTACTGGACTAAAATATGATCCTCGTTCTCATCCTATACCTATTCTAACCCAAAAAAGGCACCCCACACACCAAAAGTCAAAGACAAGTCAAGTGATGGTGATGACTTATTGTTCCTTGTTGGTCCAAGCTTCAAAACACAAATTTGATAAAAGAGATGAAGGGTAAAAGACTTTCAAAGAAGCACAAGAAATCATTGTGCTCGGTTTGGTTTGTAAATAATATTCTTTGGGAGAGAGACATTAACAACATACCACTTAGTTTAATAAAGCTCTCTGAGGATCTTGAGGCATTTAACAACTATCCTTGGGGTTATGAAAGCTTCAAAATGACTGTCAAATATTTGTGACCCTGTTAACGCCACAGTCAGTCAACTTATATGGCTTTTCATGGTAAATATTTTTTTTAATTATGATTCATTTATTTTTTTATTGAATAATGCTTTTGATTTATTGGCGTAATTTTATAGGCTTCGGTATTTGAAGTCATTCCTTATATCAAACAACAAGTGAACTACCAGGAAGAAGCTTCATGTCCAAAAATTCTGAGATGGTTGTCGGTAAAAACTGATAAAAAAATAAAATTTCTTGATCTCTTCAACCCCTGACGGAAGCAATGTCTAATTCTAATTAAGTTTTTGTTTTAATTAATAGTTTTTTAAATGATTTAATCATCATTCTACTATATGTACTAATTTATTTTAGATTGTGCATTCGTGACTTGTTTCGATCAATCGAGAGTTGAAGATGCCATTTTTTCTTTCTTTACGGTCTGTGCAAAAATTATCGGATTCTAAGGTCATTGATAGAATAAAAAAGAAATTATTTGGAGCAACAACCATCACAAGAAAAATACTTTTGGAGGGTGGGCTTGTTGTTATTGATAGTGTTAGTGGTGACGGAGCTGTTGCTGGTGGTAGTGGTGATGGCGTTACTGTTGGGGCTAATGATGCTCCTCTTGTAATTTTTGAAACAACAAACCAGTATGATTGTGATCATACTGGTTTTACAGATTTTGCCCCTCCCAGCGAATGTTCTGCATGCAAATGTCAAATCTATAAGGCGAAGCATGATAGAGTAATTAATGCTATTAATGCATTGACTGCTTCTATAGGAATTGACATCTAAGAGGGGTGTCATTCCATCAAAGAGGATTTCATATTAATACACTCCATTAGATATTAAGGTTAAGAGGAGAAGGAAAGAAATTTCTAAGGCATTATCAAGCATCCAAAAAAGCAAAATTGCAACTCCTCTGTCTTTGTCTTACACTTTTGAACAATGTACAAGGGCCATAAGAGAGAAACATGAGATAAAAAAAGTGAACATTTATCTTCTGTTCCAATAAACAAACAGACTACGTATTTGTTTCAACAGATGACATATTTGCTAAAAATTATTAAACAGATATAGACATTTGTTGCAATAGATGACTAACTTATTGCATCAGATGGATTATATTTTGCAACATATGTCTTATTTGTTGTAAGAAATCAAATAGGTCTTTCTACTATTTTAATTTGTCCCAACAGATGACCTATTTGTTGCAATAAATGGGTCATCTATTGGGACAAATTAAGTCAAGACTTTATATTGTTTTAGTTTATTCCAATAGATGAGTCACCTGTTGCAACAGACGTGTCATTTGGTGGAATTTATCATAAAAATTTTCCTGCCATTTTAATTTGTCCCAACAGATGACCTATCTGTTTGGGAAAAATTAAAACAGTAGCAAGACTTGTTGATTTCCTTTAACAAATGAGTTATCCTACATCATTTTTTTGTATCTCTATGATTAACATTGACAATTTTGGCTTTCCAGATGAATGTCACAGTAGAAGCTACTGCTGAACAACATACTATCACAATTGATAATCCATCAACTACTTCCAAAGAGGAAGAACAAGTAAACCTTGTCAGTCCAGAAAAATGGAAGAATTATCCATTTGAAGGGTTCAACATCTCGGCCGAGGCTCCAAAAAAACTAACAAACTTGATTAACACCTATTCAAAATAGATTATCGATGGGTTGTTAAAGCTTCATGCCAACTGGTACATAAATTATTTTTAAACTATTAATTTATACAATTCTTCTTGTAAAAACATGACATTAACACATATAAATCATGCAGAAAAGATGAGCACTACAACGTGAACCAATTGGATCTTATTTTTGATATGTTTGACTTTGCTGTTGCACATTCCAGAACGAAGAATTGGTTCTATTTGATGTCACAACCCCAAACTTGCTGGAATGATAAAGTTTAAATGCCATATATCTTACTATTAAAACTATAGTTAATTGTATATGTTTATTAATTTTATTATTATGTAACTGCATGTTTGATAATATGTGCAGCTAGTGTTTAGGAATGTGCTTGCATCGTCGCATAATGCGATGATGTGAAGCGATGCGAGCCTCTCTCGCTGCGTGGTTGATTTGAGTGCATCATGTTGATTTTATTCTTAAGGTCAATTTTAAATTACAAAAAGTCACTTCGTGTTGATTTTATATTTAGGGTCAATTTTAAATTTAAAAAAATTGGTCAACTGCGGTGACTACCGCTGCTGAATTTTTCTAAGGTTAACTTTGAAGTCCACTGCTACGACTTCTTCTTCTTAACTATGCTACTACCACTATTGTGCTTCTTTATTCTATACTGCTTCACTTCAATGATGTACTCACATCTCTTCACGCTTTACGTAATGCGTGATTCGGAGCCTTGTTTTTTTTTCACATAACGCTTCCCTGAATACTGTGTGCAGCACATCAATGTCATTTTTTACTACATACAAAAAAAGGCCAAGTTGCGAACACAATAACAATACAGATACATGACAGTTAACTGTTTGTTCAAAGTTTACATCAGTAAGACCTATGATCTTTGTCAACAACATCTGAAAGTTCCTCGAAATGAGAAATGTTTAATCAACATCATCAAAGGTTTTAGAATTTCAGCTGGCTTGCCTTTGCATTTTGTCGTCAAAGTGTACATGCCAATCAATTGCGGTGATGACTTTCATTGGGTGTTGGCTGTCGTTGTTCTAAAAGAGAGGTGCATCCGAGTTTATGACTTGATGTCGGCAGGAGACATTTTGGGCCATAGTCTGAGATACAAAAATTGACCAAAATATTGCCTACTTACCTTGATATAAGTGGCTTTTTAGACCAAAATATTCATACTTATTGGTCGACGATTGAAGCATACCGGGATAAAATGGGTAATCCATTTGATTTAGAATATGTTGAAGGAATTGCTCAATAATACAGTGATAGCTTGTAAGTATCATGATTTAGTTTCATAAATTCCACAAATCTTACATTAATTACAAGATATATATATTCTGATTTTTACAATGCAGGAATTGCGGTCTCTTTGTTGCCGCTTACGCCGAGTATTTGAGCGATGAATTAGAAGTACCAAATGGTGGACTTGATGTAAGATTACTTTGTAAAAGATATGCTACTCTTTATAAAAATATGGAAACGTGAAGGCTCAGAAATAGCACGTAAGCGACATTAAAGATCTACGGCGACCAAAGGCGAACTCCATAGCACCAAATGAAAAACAACTGGTCAATATTGAGTAGATCTTTATAGCTTGAGCTGTCAAAGTAATAATCTCTTCTTAGAAATTGTTGGTTTCAAAACTTAAATTGTAAATACTTATCATCTGTACCCATAACACATTTTAATATTTTATTTATTTATTGATTTATTTAATGTAATTTGTGAAGGCTGTGATTTATTTTATATTATCCATGAATTTTATCTTATCCTTAGATTTGAACTTTTTGATTGAAATGGAATACTACATTCAAATATTGTAATAGATAATGGATCTGTTGCAATAGATGACACATCTATTGTAAATTATCAAAAAAAGTTAGACATATGTTGCAACATGTGGGTCATCTATTGAAAATCATCAAACAAGTATTCCTACTGTTTTAATTTATTCCAATAGATGGACTATCTATTGCAATAGGTTGGTCATCTGTTACATTATGCAGATGTCTATATCTATATAATACACTTGTAGCAATATTTGAACTTAGTAATTATTTTTTGTACTAATTCATAAGTTTGCAAATTTAATAAACCAATACAATTGTCATCAAACATAAAAAATAAAACATTGTCATTATTTAAATACTTAAAATAAAAATTGTCATAATGTTTTTACATCTTTTTTTATACATAGGCTCGAAACGTTCATTTAGTACCCTATCAACCCAAACCTCTTGCATCCTGATAACGCTCAACTTACATGTCAAATTAAGTGTAAGGTGGTCATTGTCAATATAAAACCTAACTTTGAGTCGGGGTCATATCCATGAGAAATAATGTGAATGATGATCGAGTAAGTTCGAAATGAAAGCTACTCGCTAAATTCAAATATGAGATACAAAAAATTGTGGGTTTTTGAATATTTTCAAAAGTATAACAATTTTTAGGTCTTTCTTAAGACTAACTCAAGGTTAAGAATAATTAGAGTATAATCAATTAGGAATGGATCTTGGGGTCATGCCATTCTAGGTGCGAACTCATACATGGGTAATTGGAAATTTATCCAAATTTAGATATAGTCATGGATAGGCTAGATTTAGAGGTATTAGTATCAATATTTCAATAAAACACTAAATTTCATTTGTGGGTTCTTTTGAACACCTCACAAATATGGCCAAACAACCAATCCAACACCTCAATTAGCACTCTTATTTCTAAGATGGTACTGTCAAATGAGTTAACTCATATAACACCCTTATTTCTAGGATGATGCCATCCCATAAGCTAACTCAAGTTATTGTTTGCAAATACTTCTCACCCAATCCCTTCTTTCAAGGATGGTATGGGATCCTAAATAACTGAGGTTTTCACCTACAATTTCTAATTCAAGCATTAAGTATAAGCAAAACCCATAACAAATAGCTAATTAGGAGGGTAAATCACCAACACCCATACACTAATCACAACCTATCCAAGCATAACCCCAAGAGGAAGAACTAGCTACTCATAAAGATTGAAAGTAAAAATATACCATAATTTCCACCAAATTGATTCAAGAAAGATAAAGAGAATGCAAATTTAAACTTTAAATTTCAATAAATCTTCAATGGAACTTGCTAATCTTCCACTTAGGAATTACTCTAATGTCTTCTTAGCTAAAGAGTAGTACAAATATGATCCAAGATCTAAGTGAAAAGATAAAAAGTAAAGATGAAAGATAAGATAAAAAGATGGAAATCCTCTTGTGAAAGGGTTTAACCCCTTAAGATTTGGGACTCAGCTCTTTGAAATTACAATCTTTCCCATGAATTTTTTTTGATCCATCATAATCACGCTCTTTGGATCGCGTTCGCAGAGTGGCTTATGATCCGATCGCCATTGATGAACCTGGTTGACTGACCGCGATCACGACTCTCAGATCGCGATCGCGATAACTGAGAGTTTCCTAATCTCCAGCTCTTGCTCATTTTTTGTCCATTTTCCTTTTCTTTTAGATTGATTTCAACTCATTTTCTTCATAGGTTCTGCAAGATCACAAAAACTAGAAATTAATGCATTCAAATAAATAATTAGTCTCATTTGCACAATTAAATTATAGTAATGTGCAAGAATTTAGATATCAATGAACAGTAAATTTGCCACTCATCACATCCTTGCCACAATGTTGTCATTCAGTAAGGTCATTCAATTTGACATTTCTGTGATGATTAGAATAAATTAGTGTAACATCCTGAGTCTGTACCTCATATGCTACAAGGTGCTTATGACCCCGAAGGACCACAAGCTAACCCATGATTGATATCTGCTGTGAACTCTGAATAATAATACTGTAATAAATGTAGAAAATAGGCTGAAATGCCATAAGGTTCAAAATCTGAAATACTGATAAAGAATATCAACTGTAATAATAATCTGCAAAAGTGATAACGTCTGAAAGTCTAGTTTGAAAAACCTCTAACTGAACATCTGAAGGTGAAGTTGATAGGATAAGCCCCCAACTAACTCTGACTACTGAACTACTAATAAATTAATATACTGAAATAAAAATATGCCCTCGATAGATGAAGACTCACTACTGAAACTGCTGCTGATAACTGGATCTGTCTATGCGCGGTTAGAAACCTGAGCGTTTGAACCTATGATATGAGACATCATCGAACATAGAAAGAGTATGCGTCAGTACGTGGAATGTACTGGTATGGTAGATGGGGTAAGGCTGAATGTAAGGGTTCATATGTATGAACAATAACTGACTAAATGATATAGAGTAACTGGATATAATAGTACATAGATAACTGAACTACTGTAAATACTGAGCATGCAATACTGCACATGTACGTGTATACGGTAACTGAGCTTGTCTGAGGCTAAGATTTGAGTTTTGATACTGAGTAACTGATATTTGAATTGATTGATAACTGAGTTAGTGATACTGATTAACTGTATTTGACAGTCCTAATTCTGTAGAACTGAACTGAGTTCTTGTAACGCCCCGAAAATGGGTCCCGAAGCGTCACACGGTGCTTAAGGCTACAAGTAGCCCCAAGCTAACCCTTTGAGCCATTTTCATACCATTCAACACTCATTGACAAAATTACTATAATCAAACATCAAGATATTCTCCATAATATCATAATTCAAGATGAAAGAGATACGAAAAGTAACAAAATACGACCTCTCTAAAAGATTGATCAATCTAACCATCTAGTCTGACAAGCCTCTACTAAACTGTATAACACTGAGCCATTGGGACAGACCCCAACTGACCCTAACATCAGGGAATAAAATGATAACTCAAAATAAAAGAGTGAAATCTGAAATAACCAGTCCTCGAATGAGGACTCACCACTGCAGAAAATGTAGACCAATGTGCTCGGAGAATCATGTCAAGCCTGGGAATGAGCACCTGGACCTACATTATAGGGAAAATGTAGCCCACGTACGAATACATGGGTCAGTACCATGGAATATGTACTGAGTAATGAGGGTGTATGAAAGTTTTCATAAAAGTCCTATATCACAAATATTCATAGGAAAATATGCATGCTGTAATAATAGACTCACATAGCTCGAAATAAAATCATCATAATCACCATAGAGTAAAACACATTGGGTGAAAACATGTGAGTCATCATAGTAAATCCCAATCACTTTCATGATCATTTTCAAGTCATCAAAACGAGTAGCTTTCATAACAATTCTCTTTAAGATATAGAAATATCCATCAAATTCTTTAGAAACGATAACTTTGTCAATCAGAAGAATACACACACACTGGGAGTCTCTTACAACCGGCATAAACCATGTGAACTACATAGAGTCCAACGTCCAACCCATGTTGGGGAGAGCTGTCCTATCCTTGCCATTGGAGTAGGACCTTAATCTTTTGTTCACTAGTGATCACTATATCAATCAGCCTTAGGCTCACATCCTATGGGGGAACGTAGTTCTAGGGAAGTACCAATCACAGCTATACCTCCCACTCAATGCTAAAGACTACTCCTGGACTGAGCTCAGATTATTTCAAAAGAAAATCCACAACAACGCAATTCAACAATTCATATCAAGAGCCATCATGCTACCCCTTTTTCATAATAAATCAACATGTGGATTTCTTTTCTCATTTGAGTTCAAAAATAACTCTTTCAAGACCAAAAGGTCAAATCATTCAAATATCAAGGTGTGAATAACACATTACTTCACCAAAGATCATAATCTCAAAGAGGGTTTAAATCCCATATATCAACACTAGAGCAAAACATTTCAAGATTCATACTTTGTGTAGCAAACAAGTATAACTCACATGAAAATCTGGAAATTCAACTTGAAATATGATATTAACATCAAAACTCAAGGAATTTATCTTTAAGACATCACAAACATATCATAGTTTCTTGAACAAGAATATAGGATAATAGTTTCCATCTCAAATTCATAATTAAACAAGTAAAATCATGTATCTTCGTAAAATAATACAAATTTTTGGGCACAAGAACGAAAGGATGTTCTTGTTGAAAACCCCACATACCTTTATGGTAACAGATTCGTTAAAAGATTGGGCCCTCAATGTTGATTGTGCAACCCTAGTTGTTTTTCTCCTTTAGTTCTGTTGGATATGAACTTAGATTGATAATAGGGTTATAATGTGTTTAGATTCTATTAAATTCATAAGGTTAAATTTCGGGGTGTGTAAGGAGTGCCAAAAGACTTAATTTCCCTCAAAATAACTCAAAACGGAGTGTTTTTACTACCTGAAACACCATGTGTACGCCGCATTGCTTGTCACATACATTTACATATGCGCCACATTGCCTATCGCATACATTTATATATGCGCCACATTTTTTATCGCATACATTTACATATGCGCCGCATTGCCTATCACATACATTTACATATGCGCCGCATTGCTTATCGCACACCTATTCCAGTAGCCATGTGCGATTGGTTAGGCAACGCACTCTACTTCGCAAAGCCTTACCTCCTTGCTCGGGTGTCGAATTTTAATGAAATTGGTATCGTTGGAAAGCTAATTCGATTCTCTATAAGTTGGTGGGTAGAAATATGCAGAAATACCACATTTATCAAGTTATGCTAAATCAAAGATGACCCAAGCAAATTCAAACACTAAAACTTGATGGATTTCGAAATTCTTAGCTTGTACTACCTTAAGTGACTCATATAACCACACTTAACACATCATAATCTCTCTTATAACTAGGGTACTCTTGGTAATTCATGTTTTCAAATATGGCTTATAGAATTGGGGGGTTTCACATGTACGAACAACGGTTTGCTTTCTACTTTAGGAAAGTGTGGGGCATTACAATATCTCCCCCTTGGGGACATTCATCCTCGAATGACGCTGGGTATACTAAGAGTAAGGAGAAAATGAAGGGTACACAACTGAAGCAACTTGCTAATCTTGTCTCTACTTCATTCTACATTTCGGACACAACAAGGAGTGCATGATTCATAAAATCATAGCTGAATAGTATAAAATAATTGCTGAACTACTGCAATTCTGCATAGAAAAGAAATGATTTAGAGCTGAATGGTACCTTCGGCTTGATCGGGGCTTGCAGAAAATAGGTGCGGATACTTGGATCGCATATCCGTCTCGGTTTCCCAAGTTACACCTTTAATAGATTGGTTTCGCCACAACACCTTGACTAAAGGAACTTCTTTGTTTCTTAGTCTAAGGACTCGGTGATCTAAAATCTCAACAGGAACTTCCTCAAAAGAAAGACTATCTTGCACGTCAGGGTTTTCTGAAGGATCTACTACAACACAATCACCAAAGTGTTTCCTAAGCATGGAGACATGGAAGACAGAGAGAACAAAAGATAACTCTGAAGGCAACTCAACCTCATACGCTACCTTACCAACACAGCTAAGAACTCTTTAAGGGCTAACATAACGGGGACTAAGTTTCCCTTTCTTCCCGAATCTCTTCACTCCCTTCATGGGTGAAATCTTCAAATACACCAAGTCACCAACTTCAAATTCAAGGTCTTTTCTCCTTATATCAACATACGACTTCTGACGACTTTGTGCGGTTTTCAATCTTTCTCTAATCACTTTGACTTTTTCCATAGCCTCAAAGACCGAATCAGGACCACTCACGGCAGTTTCACCCACTTCAAACCAACCTATGGGTGACCTATATTTCCTCCTATACAAAACCTCAAATGGAGCCATGCCAATTCTAGAGTGAAAACTGTTATTGTAGGCAAACTCTATCAACGGTAAATGCTCATCCCAACTCCCCTTAAAGTCAAGAGCACACGCTCTCAACATATCCTCTAAGGTCTGGATGGTCTTTTCAGCCTGACCATCTATCTGCGGATGGAAAGCAGAACTCAAATGCACTTGGGTACCAAGACCCTTCTGAAAAGCTTTCCAAAACTGTGAAGTGAACTGAGTACCCCTATCTGAAATGATGGACAAGGGAACTCCATGTAATCTGACTAATTTCTGAATGTACAATCTAGCATAATCCTCAGCAGTATAAGAAGTATGCACAGGCAAGAAGTGCGTAGACTTAGTCAATCTATCCATAACAGCCTAAATGGAATCATGATGGTGTCGTGAAGGAGGTAAAACAGTCACAAAATCTATGTTTATCTCTTCCCACTTCCAAGTGGGAATACCAAACTCCTGCATCATACCACCAGGTCTTTGGTGTTCTACCTTAACCTGTTGGCACGTCACACACTTAGCCATAAATGCTGCTATATCCTTCTTCATGCCACTCCACCAATAGATTTCCATTAAGTCGCGGTACATCTTGGTGGCACCAGGATGAATAGAATATCGCGCGCCGTGCGCTTCAACCATAATTCTCTGTCTCAGATCATCAACATTCGAAACACATAATCTATCCTGCAATCTCAACACACCATCTCCCCCTTGGGAGAAAACCTCCACCTTTTGGTCCTTGACTGATTCTTTCAGTCGGACCAAACTAGCATCTAAGTTTTGCTTCTCCTTTACTTCCGAAATCAAGGAGGATTCAGAACTACTCTGCACCCCTATACTACCTTCAGCAGAGTCAAACAACCTAACCCCAAGTCTAGCCAAACGGTGCACATCACGAGCCAACTCTTTCTTACCCTCTTCAATAAGCGAAATACTACCCATAGACACCCTGCTTAGGGCATCTGCCACTACATTAGCCTTACCCGAATGGTACAACACACTCATATCATAATCTTTTAACATCTCTAACCACCTTCTTTGCCTAAGGTTCAACTCCCTCTGGGTAAATACATATTGCAAACTCTTATGATCAGTGAAAACATCAACGTAAACACCATACAAGTAGTGTCTCCAGATTTTTAGAGCAAACACAACAACAGCTAACTCAAGATCATGGGTGGGGTAATTCTTCTTTTGAGGTTTCAACTGTCTAGAAGCATAAGCTATCACCTTACCCTTCTGCATCAATACACAACCCAAACCAACTCTAGAAACATCACAATATACTATAAAACCTTCAATACCATCAGGCAAGGTCAAAACAGGGGCTGAAGTGAGTCGAGTCTTCAACTCCTGAAAACTCTTCTCACAAGAATCGAACCACCAGAACTTCACTTTCTTTTGGGTCAACCGGGTCATAGGAGATGCTATAGAGGGGAAACCTTCAAAAAAATAGCTAGCTAGACCTAAGAAACTTTGGATGTCAGTCGGAGAGATAGGTCTAGGCCAGTTTCTAACAACTTCTGTCTTTTAGGGATCAACTCTAATACCCTCGTAAGAAATGAAATGACCCAGAAAAGCAACTGACCTCAACTAGAACTCACACTTGCTGAATTTGGAAAACAATTGATGGTTTCTAAGAGTTTGCAAGACAATTTGGAGATGATCTGCATGTTCATTCTCACTACGGGAGTACACCAAAATATCGTCTATAAATACGATAACAAACATGTCAAGATATGGTTTGAACACTTGATTCATGAGGTCCATGAAAGCTGCCAGGGAATTAGTTAACCCAAAGGACATAAAAAGAAACTCAAAATGACCATAGCGAGTTCGGAAAACTGTTTTTGGGGTGTCACACTCCCTAACTTTGAGTTGATGTTAGCCGGATCGAAGGTCTATCTTTGAGAAGTAACTTGCACCTTGCAATTGGTCAAACAAATCGTCTATTCTAGGAAGAAGATACTTATTTTTGATAGTGACTTTATTCAACTGGCGATAGTCAATAAACATACGCAGGGAACCATTTTTCTTTCTCACAAATAACATAGGAGAACCCCAAGGAGAAACACTGGGCCTTATGAAACCCTTATCTAACAGATCTTTGAGTTGCTCTTTCAACTCCTTAAGTTCTGTAGGTTCCATATGGTAAGGAGGAATAGAAATGGGCTGAGTATCGGGAAGAAGATCGATCCCGAACTCTATCTCTCTATCAGGAGGTATCCCTGGGAGATCTTCCGAAAAGACATCAGAAAACTCATTGACTATGCTAACTGACTGGGGAGTTGGAGTCTCAGACATAGCGTCCTTGACGCTAACTAGATGATAAATACACCCCTTAGAAATAAGTTTTCTAGCTTTAATATATGAGATAAAATGACTCTTGGGAGATACAAAACTCCCAGACCACTCAAACACAGGTTCATCAGGAAACTGAAACTTGACCACTCGGGTACGACAATCTATAGAGGCATAACAAGAATGAAGCTAGTCCATACCCAAAATAATATCAAAATCTACCATGTCTAACTCAATCAGATCAGCCAACATGACTCTATGAAGGACTTTAACAGGACACTTCATCTACACTTTCTGGGCAATAATCGAATCACCCACTGGGGTAGAAACTATGATAGGCTCAGGAATATTTTCAGGACTCATTTCAAAATTCACAGCAACTAGAGGTGTAACATATGAAAAACTGGACCCAGGGTCCAACAAAACATAAACATCAAACTGAAGTATACGGAGCATACCAGTACAACATCGGGAGAGTCCTCCTGCTCCTGGCGAGATGGCAAAGCATAGAACCTATTCTGGTGCTAACCTCCAGTAGTACTAGAAGAGGCGCCCTGAGCTGGGGCTGGGCGAGTCACCTGAACTGGAGCACTAGCAGTCTGAGTCTGAGGGTGATTATCACGATGCCCTTGCCTGGCATGTGGGCACTCTTTAAGTTTGTGACCCAAGTCACCACACCCGAAACAACCTTTCTTCTCACCCCAACACTCACCCGGGTGGGTTCTACCACACTTAGGACACAGAGGATAATTTGGCTTACTGCCAGCACTGTACTGGGAATTGACTGCATATGACCTTCTACCTTACTCCTGCCCAACCCTAGGTACTGGAGCACTAGCTGATGATGGTGCTGGTGTAGACGAACAGTTCTAAAACTGAGGGCGATACCCTTTCTTCGATCTAGTCTGACCCTGTCCGTGCTGCTCGGACCTAGCTCTCTTATTCCCTCTCATTCTATCCCTCTTCTTGATCTTGTCTGCTTCAATCTGTTGGGCATGAGTCATCAGCCTAGAAAGATATATCTCATTATTTAACATAGTAGACCTGTACTCCTTAACAACATAGCTAGACACTCCTGTCACAAATTTACTCATACTGGCTCGATTATCAGCTACTAAGTCAGGAGAATATTTGGCCAATTGATTGAACTTCAGACAGTACTCTTTAACAGTCATAGAGCCCTGCCGTAAGTTCATAAACTCCTCTACCTTCGCCTCTCTTATCTCTAAAGGGAAAAACTTATCCAGGAATGCATCCTGGAACTCCTGCCAAGACGTAGGGGCGACACCCTCACCTCTACCCTTCCTCCAAGAAACTACCCAATCATAAGCAAGGTCTTTCAACCGATATGCTGCCAACTCCACACTATGCTCCTTAGAGACATGCATCACCTGAGTAATCTTTCGCACCTCCTCCAAGTACAACTGTGGATCCTCATTTGGCTTGGACCCATAAAATTCCGGCGGATTCATCCGTATAAAGTCATGGATCCTCGCAACAGCTGAATCACCTCCCTGCTGCTGTGGAGTCAAGGCCGGATTTTCCTGAACATTTGTAGCGACTGCTTGGTCCAGCGCCTGAAAGGCTGCCCAAAATTTAGCATGGGACATATTTTCATTCAGTGGGTCAGCAGGCTGGGGTTGCTGACCATCGTTATTTCTTCTAGCTCGGCGAAGAGGCATATTCTGAAAGAGGAGAGAACGAATTAATAACTGAAAAGAAACAACTGTAAGCACGATAGACTTCTGAAAGAAAGAAATAACACTTTTTCCTAAAACGTCTTGTAACCTCTTGCTCATAGATGTGGCGCGCTACACACCGATGATCAAGACTTTACTTAACGCGGCTTGCCAGACTCCCTAGGACTCCAATAACCTTAGGCTCTGATACCAAGTTTGTAACACCCCAAAAATGGGTCCCGAAGCATCACACGGTGCTTAAGGCTACAAGTAGCCCCAAACTAACCCTTTGAGCCATTTTCATACCATTCAACACTCATCGACAGGATTACTATAATCAAACATCAAGATATTCTCCATAATATCATAATTCAAGATGAAAGATATACGAAAAGTAACAAAATACGACCTCTCCACAAGATTGATTAATCTAACCATCTAGTCTGACAAGCCTCTACTAAACTGTATAACACTGAGCCATTGGGACAGACCCTAACTGACCCTAACATCAGGGAATAAAATGATAACTCAAAATAAAAGAGTGAAATCTGAATTAGCTAGTTCTCAAACCATGAGGACTCACTACTGCAGAAAATGTAGACTAATGTGCTCGGAGAATCACGTCAAGCCTGGGAATGAGCACCTGGACCTACATTATAGGGAAAATGTAGCCCACATATGAATACATGGGTCAGTACCATGGAATATGGACCGAGTATATGAGGGCGTATGCAAGTTTTCATAAAAGTCTTATATCACAAATATTCATAGGAAAATATACATACTGTAATAAGAGACTCACATCGCTCGAAATAAAATCATCATAATCACCATAGAGTAAAACACATCGGGTGAAAACATGTGAGTCATCATAGTAAATCCCAATCACTTTCATAATTATTTTCAAGTCATCAAAGCGAGTAGCTTTCATAACAATTCTCTTTAAGATATAGAAATATCCATCAAATTCTTTAAAAATGATAACTTTCTCAATCAGAAGAATACACACACACACACTGGGAGTCTCTTACAACCGACATAAACCATATAAGCTACATGGAGTCCAACGTCCAACCCATGTTGGGGAGAGCTGTCCTATCCTTGCCATTGGAGTAGGACCTTAATCTTTTGTTCACTAGTGATCACTATATCAATCAGCCTTAGGCTCACATCCTATGGGGGAACGTAGTTCTAGGGAAGTACCAATCACAGCTATACCTCCCACTCGGTGCTATAGACTACTCCCAGACTGAGCTCAGATCATTTCAAAAGAAAATCCGTAACAACACAATTCAACAATTCATATCAGGAGCCATCATGCTACCCCATTTTCATAATAAATCAACATGTGGATTTCTTTTCTCATTCGAGTTCAAAAATAACTCTTTCAAGATCAAAAGGTCAAATCATTCAAATATCAAGGTGTGTATAACACATTACTTCACCAAAGATCATAATTTCAAAGAGGGTTTAAATCCCATATATCAACACTAGAGCAAAACATTTCAAGATTCATACTTTGTATAGCAAACAAGTATAACTCACATGAAAATCTAGAAATTCAACTTGAAACATGATATTAACATCAAAACTCAAGGAATTTTATCTTTAAGGCATCACAAAAATATCATAGTTTCTTGAACAAGAATATAGGATAATAGTTTCCATCTCAAATTCATAATTAAACAAGTAAAATCATGTATCTTCGTAAAATAATACAAATTTTTGGGCACAAGAACGAAATGATGTTCTTGTTGAAAACCCCACATACCTTTATGATAACAGATTCGTTGAAAGATTGGACCCTCAATGTTGATTGTGCAACCCTAGTTGTTTTTCTCCTTTAGTGCTCTTGGATGATGAACTTAGATTGATAATAGGGTTATGATGTGTTTAGATTTTATTAAATTCGTAAGGTTAATTTAGGGGTGTGTAAGGAGTGCCAAAAGACTTAATTGCCCTCAAAATAACTCAAAACGGAGTGATTTTACTACCTGAAACACCAATTGTGCTCCACATTGCTTATCGCATACATTTACATATGCGCCACATTGCCTATCGCATATATTTACATATGCACCACATTTCTTATCGCATACATTTACATATGCGCCGCATTGCCTATCACATACATTTACATATGCGCCGCATTGCTTATCACACACCTATTCCAGTAGCCATGTGCGATTGGTTAGGAGACACACTCTACTTTGCAAAGCCATAACTCCTTGCTCGGGTGTAGGATGTTGATGAAATTGGTATCGTTTGAAAGCTAATTCGATTATATATAAGTTGGTGGGTATAAATATGCAGAAATACCACATATATATCAAGGTATGCTCATTCAAAGATGACCCTAGCAAATTTAAACACTAAAACTTGATGGATTTCGAAACTCTTAGCTTGTACTACCTTAAGTGACTCATATAACCACACTTAACACATCATAATCTCTATTATAAATAGGGTACTCTTGGTAATTCATGTGCCCAAATATGGCTTACAGAATTGGGGGGTTTCACATGTACGAACAATGGTTCGCTTTCTAGCTTAGGAAAGTGCGGGGCATTACAGTTCTATACTGAGACTAAAACTGAAACTGTGGGATATAATCATCTAATCGATATGTTCCTTTTCTGAATAGATTTGGGGTCCAACCTATAACCCCAACTGGAAGGGTATCAGTACTGTGCCACGGGTAAAGACACTGAAGAGTTACCCTCATCTGGTACGTACTATAATGAGAATGGTGGAACCCTCAACTGGTAGGTTAAAACACCTTACCTACCCTCAATTGGTAGGTTGATGTCTCAACCAACGCTGGTTATGCAGTTTTGAAATTCAAGGACTACTTCTAAGGATCACACCCTCTACTGGCAGGTGAGCCCCCATCCTTGGGTTTACTCGGTGCTAAATTCTATTCCCTACTGAAAGACACTGAATTGAGTATACTGAACTGGACTGGACTAATACTGAGTTTATTGAGTTTTCCTGAGTTACGTAACTGACTGAGTTCTACTGAGTTCTGTAGCTAACTGAATTCTACTGATCGTGACATAACTGATACTATTCTGTAACAAATACTGGCTCTAGGTAAACAACTAGATTATCGGGTATTAAATACTCCTAGGACTCGATAGCATGAAAATAAAGCATAGTATAATATTGAAAGACATAACAATAATTACTTGTCCATAATTCATTCATAGAGACATTTTATCAAACACTTGTAGGGCATAAGCTTGTACATATACTAGCATGTCATGATTTCATCAATTAATTCACATGGACATTCTATCAAATACTTGGGGAGCACAACTTTATGCACATAATCATGGATAACATATAAACATTGCAACTAAAATACCTAAACTTGCAAATTCATATAATTCCACATAAATACTATTCTATTTTTCATGAATCTTATCATAATCATGGATTGAAAACTAAATTAACATCATAGATATGCGTACAATCAATTTCAAGAATTGAAATCCTGAATCTATAACTTGTAAATTTAAAAAGGGGTTCTTGGGCTTCATGGGTGAAAGGGACCCATGAATGAACACCTAACATACCTGAATTGATGAGTTCTTGGAGTTCTTAGTGAGTTTCTTGAGCTTTGTTCTTGATTTCTTGAGAGCTAGGGTTTCATATTCTTGAGAGAGAACGATTTAATTTGGTGAAAAATTGAGTAAAGAATGACTTAATAATATTTTTAGGGATTAAATCCCGTATCTGGGCATATAAAAATCATGGGAAAAATACTAATTTAACCCTGGACGAAATATTTAATTTTCATTAAATTTTTCCGACTTGGGCCCTTGGTGCGATGTGGCGCTATCTTGCCGTGTCTCTATAAAATGACAACTGGGAACTGGGGGCTTGGTGCGACGTGGTGGGATTACGGTGCCCCTTTGATTCTAAATTTTGGACTCATCGCCATGTAGTGGGATCGCGTTGGTACACTTGAAAAAGGACAATTCTGAACTGAGCCTATGGCGCGACGCACCAATATCGTAGAGCAATACTAGAATTTGCCAATTGTCATTTGGCTGGCCTCCGCGATGCGCTGACATGCATTTTGGCACACTGCTTTAAAAAAATGGACATAACTCTTCGCCCGGGTATCGGATTCTGGAGAATTTTATATCGTTCGAAAGCTAATTGAATTTCCTATGCATTGGCAGGATCTAAACTAAAAGATACTGAATATTTCAAAAAAATTATATTGGATAACTCATGGACTGAGAGTTAATTTAATCTAGAGAAATACGGGGTATTACAATAAGATATATGCAAGCGCGTATGACCCATACGCGACACTGATTATATTTTTCTTAAGCTCCTTGTCCTTTTTAGACCTTTAAAAGTACATTTTGCATTTAACAGTTTCTCTGTCAAGTGATTCATTATGTCACTTTGCTTCAACAATCTTGGGAACGAGTCCAATTATGGCTGTTTCTTGTTAAAAAATTGGCCTCCTCAAAGATAGGTAAGTTGCAGTCTTAAACATTCATGTGTCCATCATAGAAGAGGATCATAAGATCCACAAAATGTTTGTTATCCAGGTTCAAGACTGCAAGAATTCTCTTTTCCCAGATCCAATCCATGTCATGTGGATATGGTATCTTCCATCTAATATAGTCAATTATATCTTGATCCCATTCAAACGTAAAAACTAACTAATCAAATCTCGATCCACCGGGAGTTGTCGCTAGCTCACAAAGTTCTTCATGCCTACTCTTAAAATTGTCATAGAGGTTGAGGTCCATTATCCTATCGCCAACATCATAAGCATATGTGAACACAAAGTGCCTGGGCTTCATGAGGCAGACAATTTCATCAACATACTATGATATAAGAAGATAATTTTTAAATAGGTTAGTAATTTAAAAAAACAAAATGGAAAGATGGTTCATCTGTTGCATAGGTTCTCTAAATCTATTAACAAATTATCTATCTACTACAACTTATGCAACAGACGGATAATTGTTTGCAATAGATGAACCACCAGTTGCACCAAATTACCCATTTATTGTAACAAATGACTTATCTATTGTGTAACTTCTATCAACTCGTGTTAACACATTACCCAATCTAACTGAAACTTATTCAACAACTGGGTAATCTGTTAAGAAGATGATTTAGAATGTAAGAAATGAAGTAGATTAAAAGGTTATATTAGAAAAAGTAAACTTAAGTTTTCCACGTACCACTCCATCATATTTTTATATTCTTGAAGTCTCAGAAGAAAAGTTGATTCATAGTGAAGGTCCTGTAGGATGCTCGGAATTTGTGTACCTTCTTAGATTAGTATTCGATTTGGCATAAAGAATCACATATATATCCACCTTATTAAATGGTCTCTGAACCTCATTAACTTTTGGAGGAGGAGGAGTTACATTTTTATTTGATTTCCTATTTGAGAGTTTATGTCTAATTGATTTTCTCCTTTTTCTAACCTCCACTGTAGGAGTGTATGACTCTCTCACCTTCTTGGATGGTATGACACCCCTCTTGGATGTCAATTCCTTTGTAGAATCAGTGAGTGCTTCTATTATTTTGAAGAGTTCATCCTGTCTATCCATGCATTTTTGCATTTTCAAAGAGAACATGAGCTTGAAGAGGGACCATTGAAAGGGGTGAGTTTCAAAGAGTCCATATTTTTTTGGAGCATCAGCTATATGCTCATCATCACTCCTAGTAGCAGCATCAGCATGGCTGACACCAACATTGACAACGCCATCAGCAACACCATCACCACCAACACCCCCACAAGAAGCACCTAAATCTGTTACAGCAGGTTGGTCATGAAGAGCCTCAACATGAGGATGACCTTGCCTAACTGCTCTTCTTATGGTTGTTGCTCTAGACAATTCCTTATTTATTAACTCCACCATTGGTTCTGCTATTGTATGAATGAGACCTAGAGTCATAAAATAAGTTATCTGTAACTCTTGCTCAGTAGGTACAAGCCATGGATGCACAACCTATAAATAAATATAAATATATTTAAATCAAATAATAATAATAATTTACAGTTAGTTGGGTAATATGTAATACAAGAAACAGATGAGCTTTCTGTTACAATAGATTATTCATCTATTGCGATAGATTAACCATCTATTGTGATAAATTAACCATCTATTGCGACAAATTACTCATCTGTTGCATAAGTTGCAGTAGATGGGAAATCTATTAAGTCAGGTTCAGAGAACCAAGGAAATAGATGGGTAATCTATTGTAGAAGATGACTCATTTATCACCATAAATTACCCATCTATTGCACCAGTTATAGTAGATAGATAATTTGTTAAGATAAAGTACAATAGATGGTTCATCTATTATAATAGATGGACCATTTATTTCAATAGCTTCTTTGAGTCAAATTATTCTATTTGAAAGAAGACTTGCTGCATCATCCGAAGGGTTAAAAAGATCAACATCCTTAATTTTTGTGTTGCTCTTTGTAGCCAACCACCTAAGGATCCTTGGATGAGAAACCTCATCCAGGTAATCCTTGACCTACTTTCAGAGGTGTGGAATGGGTTTAATTTCCCAAGTCTAAAAAATTTAACTATGAAGCAAACCCAAAAAGTAATAATAACTGTTCAATATAAATTAAGGCAAGAGTAAACAAATAGTGATTAAATTTACCATAAAAGCCCAAGAAAAGTTGTATTAGCTGATCGTATTTGAGGATAGTTTTGTTAATAAATATTTGATAGTCAACTTTTAGCTGTTATATCCCAAAGATAAATATTGAATTTATCAAATCCTGAGCAAGCATCAATAAATCATATTCTATGACTTTGTTGATGTCTATTGTCAATATAATGGAATGGACAAACCAAACTATGCACAATTGATCCTTGTAATTTTTTGGTATGTCTTTATTTTTGAGATCTTCTATCAACCTTGTGGCTCTGTATCCATGTCCAACAATGTCCAACAACCCTTTTATTTTTCCGATGCATTTTTTGGTTTTAGTGAGTGGTCGCTTGGATAATGTCTCGTCTTTATTTGTTGGTGGTGGTTTGTACATACTGCTTGCCTTGGACTTTTTGATGGGTGTTTTATTGATGGAGGTTCATCTAGATGATCACATCTCAAGCGAGTCACTATGACAAACTCTTTCACGCCAAAACAAATAGGCATGCCACAATAGTTAATCCATATTTCATCCATCTGTTTGTCCCTCTCCTCATTCAAATCTTTATCATCATCCACGGACTTGATCTTGCGCTTGAGAAGACCATATACTATGATCATTTGGAATCTTATTGTCCTCAGGCAGGTCAAGAAAGTACCCAAAACAACAGGACCAAAATAAACCCTCAAGTTTTTCCTTCCTCATAATATTCCTAAAATTATCAAAATTTTCCCCATAAGAGATTAAACTACAAAATCACCAATTAAATATGCAAGGTTATCTATCTGTATCTCAACTTGAAAACGGTCAATACTAATAGTTTTGACAGGATTATGCGGGAATTTTGATCTTAATTCACGACCCATCGATGATGCATTATCATAATCTTTCTCGTCCTTACTTTCTACTTTCTCCTCAGTTTTATTTTTTCACCACCTTCTACAGACCCTTCTTTACCATCTACCTCAACTTAGTTATCATATATTTCCTCAACTTCAGTATTTTCTGAAATAGATTATCCAGGAATCTCCTCTGAGTCCATCTGTACTCTAGTCTTTTTTTCTAGTTGGTCAGAAGTTGATCCACTTTCACTTTCTTTTCTTTTGGGAGACATCTTTTACCTACAAATAGGAGAAAAACAAAAAATATTACAATTAATGTCTGCATAATTTGAAAAAGGTAACACAAAATTCAACAAATACAACTCATGACAAAGTACATTTCAATAGATGACCATCTGTTGCAAAATATAGGGAATCTGGTGCAACCTATGGGTAATTTATTCCAACAGATGGGTTATCTATTGGAAGATATCAAAATAGTTTTGATACCGGTTTGATTTTTTCTAACAGTTGATCCATCTATTGTAACAGATGGAAAATCAGTTGGAAGAGCTAATTTGTTTTATTCTAACAAATGACCTATCTGTTGCAATAGATAGAGAATTTGTTGGAAGTTATCAAAATAGGTAGTAGCTCTGTTGGAACAGATAACCTATCTTTTGTAATAGATTACCCACCCATACCACCACCACCACCACCACCACCACCACCAATACTAATACAACCAATACCAGCACCAATACCAACACCACCAATACCAATACCAATGCCAACACCACTAATACCAACACCACTAACACTGATACATGAACTAACTACGTAATCAAAATCTCCAACTAGGATAAGAATTTGAAGATAAAGATATAATAAGAAGGTAGTAAGACAGACATAATGAAAGGAGTTGAAAGAAAATAAAGGGTATATCAAACCCTAAGCCCTCAATCAATATACCAGACAAAGTACCTAAATCATACGTAGACCTCAATGGAATCAATTCTCAAGCAACCCACATTTCTAAATCAAGTATCAACATAAGCGATTCCACGCTTGCCTCACACTTTCACAAGTGTTCATATTTATAATTCATCAACAATATACCTACTAAAATGAAAATAAGTCCTATTTATAGTCTAGGCTAAGTTATTACATCATATGGGCCCAAAAGTGACCCATATAGGAAAGACAAACACATAGAAGCCTATTCATCCCTTGCTTAATCATAAGGGGCGTACATAGGGCGTATTCCAAGGTTGTAGTGTGCTGTTTTGACTCGCTCTAGTGGATCGAGAGTGCGTTGGGAGCACCTCTAAAGCGTAAGGGGCGCATTTTCTCTTCTGGGGGCTTTCTAGTCTCATTTTGTCTTCCATTAGCCTCTATAACGTCCCTTGAGTCTCCTTGATTTTCTTAATAATACAATGGATAACTTTTGATAGCCATCAAGAAGTCTTCAAGGGTCATTTGACCTGTTAGCATCCTCTCTAGCAACCCGGAGGTCATTTGGCTTGTATCATCCTCCCCTTCTTGAAAAGGATTTGACCTCGAATCCAAACCTCGCACTACCAAAGGAAGAAAAAACAAACACTATATCCTCATAGCATGAGGGTTAGAGTTAGCACATTCAATCATACCATCATGCCAAGGTTGCACATACTTATGGTATAACCAAGCATCAAAATGATCAACAAAGGTTGTATAACCCCACAAAGTATGACTTACTTTGTCATTCGAGAGATTTGGACAAAGGGGTATGCTATAGGAACCATTGTAAGTAATTAACTGCTCATGAAGTCTCATATGGATTCCAAGTCTCAATAAGCTCATAACCCCTCTATAGTACTCAACTTTGTTGGAGACCCTTCCTTTAAATAACTTTGGTCTTTCAAGTAGATTACAAAACTCCAAGAAAGATTTTCTATCAAAGGTATGAGTTTTAATACCCTCACCCATGGTTGACTTGTCACCTTACCCAATCACCAGGTGGTGTGGAGAAGAACCACCATATTTCAAATGATCATCAGGATTAAATGGGTAGAGTGACCATGGACATGGGTTTTAGTAAACACTTTATTCCCCCAAGATTAACACCAACACAATTATTTATACCCTCTGTACTAGCATGATCATCAACAAATGCAATTAGAGGGTCACTACTATTCAATCAATTAACATTTTCAACATAACCATTCACTTGAGGTACTTTAAACACTTCACAAATATCCCCAAATGTTAGGATAGGTTCACACACAAGTTGGTCCTCATAACTTTCACAAGACAATGTACTATCACTTGTCACAATGGTTTCAACACTAGGTGGACACAAATCAATCTTGCTAGAAGAGTAAATTTTGTCATTATTAGGATTAACTAGTGTATCCATACTCTCAAGTTTTACATTATCATCATGAAGAAAAGAGACATTAGGCTCACCTAAAAATAAGCAATCATTTACACTTAGTTGGCTACTAGCCTCATTCACTAGAGTGCAAGAGTTAGCTTAGTTACCTTGAAGTTCTTTTGGAGCATATCTACTCAAGGGAGCTTGAAAATTTGGTGGATTGGGAAGGGTGGATTTAGGAAAGCTCGGATGCCCTATAAAGTTATCTAACTTCTTTGAAAGAGAGTTTTCCATGCCTTCTATTCTTCCTTCAATAGATCCTAATCAGCTATCCATAATATTAAGCTTCTCCATGATGGAAGCAAACATAGCATTTATGGTGTTATTATCCATGGTGTGTGATATTTCACCTTCTTGAGGCATTGTACCTATTAAGAAACACTAAACAAAACAAAAACAACAAACAAGTTAAAGGTTAGGAAATGATCATCACAAGCTCTCAAAGTTCACACCTTTGTTTGTCACTTAATTAGCGTCGCAAGTGTTGGTAGCTCATTTGTACTCCAATGAGATTGCTTGGAACCAATTATGGCTTGAGGTTGGAATAGATCCTTCTTTGAAACAACTCAAAGAAAAAAAATGTACGAACATGATTCAAGTACTAACAACGAATTCAAAATAGAAAAGCTTGGAAGAAAAATAGAACGATGAAAGAAAAGACTCAAGAACTAATCCACCAACTTAGTAGATCAGTTACTAGTTGATGAGTAGTTTAAGAATCAAAGAAGAGATTAAAGAATCAAGAAATTGAAACTAAGAATCAAACCTTGAGTAATGGAGTTTTTAAGGTGTTGAGATGTGTTTTAGAATTTGAATTAATCATGGAGAAGTATTGAAATGCGTTTGAGGTGTGTTTGGGTCTCCCTTGGGTTGAATTAGAGTGATCTTCATTGGGGGACTTGCTGCATCAGGTGGAACGCAGGTTAAGGGCACCTTGTACATAGCTTGGCCCTTGCTTAGTGCCTTGGGATGCGTTTGGGGTGTGGCCATAGCTTGGGCGCAGGTTGGGCGCACCTCAAGAACAAGTGGTCCGCCCTTTGTTCCTTGAATGGCCAAAAATGCCCTCTAAATGGTCCCCCCTTTGTACTTTCCTATGGAATATCCTTAGTATCTTGTTAGATGCCTTTGTACAAATACCTTTTCACCGTTTTTCTTCATTTTTTTTAAATCTAACACCATATTTTGATAAGAATTCAAGGTGAAGATTTGAATCTTTCTCAAGAACACTCAAGAGCACCAAGACTTCAAAAACTTCTAACTCTTGAACTGACTATCAGAATGAGATGAAATTTTGACCCGAGGTTCTTTTCAACCTTATAAACACATTCCACACATCATTTTGTCCAAATTCACAACCGGTTTTTCTAGATTTTCATTTCTCCTTCACTTTCTTCAAGTTCAAGCTCTTAACAATGGTATCTTACTCATTTGACTCCGATTAGGCTTAAATTTGAACCCTAGACTCCTATATTGTTAGAGAACACAAATCTAACACTAGAAACACAAGAAAAACATGAAATCAAAAGCTTAAAAGTTGACCTAGGGCTAAAAATTTGAAAAGTAATTTTTTGGGATTTTCAATTTTGACACTTCTATTTTTTTTTTTTATAGATTTTCAAGATAACAAACCCAAGATTGAGTTTGTAGGAATGAAATCAAGCTTGGCTCAGATACCAAATGATACACAAACTAACTACGGAATAAAAAACTACAACTAAGATACAAATTTAAAGAAAAAGATAGAATGGAAAGGTAGTAAGATAGACACAATGAAAGGAATTGAAAGCAAATAAAGGGTATCTCAAACCCTAAACTATCAATCAATTTACCAAACAAAGCACCTAAATCATATGTAGACCTCAAGGGAATTGATTCCTAAGCAACCTACGTTTCTAAACCAAGTATCAACATAAGCGATTCCACGCTTGCCTCGCACTCTCACAAGTGTTCATGTTCATAATTCCTCAATAATATACCTACTAAAATGAAAAAAAGTCTTATTTATAGTCTAAGCTAAGTTATTACATCATATAGGCCCAAAAGTGACCCATTTAGGAAAGATAAACACATAGAAGCCCATTAGGCACTTTCTTGAGATTATGGGGCGCACATAGGGCACACCCTAAGGGTGTAGTGTGCTGTTTTGACTCGCTCTAGTAGATTGGGAGTGGGTTGGGTGCCCCTTAAAAGAGGATGGGGCGCATTTCCTCTTTCGGGGGATTTCTAGCCTCATTTTGTCTTCCATTGGCCTCTTTAATGTCCCTTGAGTCTCCTTGACATCACAATCATCCAATGGATGCATTTTGATAGACATCAAGACATATTAAAGTGTCATACAACCCGTAAGCATCTTCTCTAGAAATCCGGAGGCCATTTGGCTTGTATCAAACACTAACACCAAGGAATCAGCTGAACCTTCTCTAAGGAATCAAACACTAAGTTAGGCCCTACTACTTTGGCCTCACCTACATCAAACCAACCAATTGGAGATCTATATCTCTTACTATAAACAACCTCAAATGGATCCATTTGAATACTGGAATCATAGTTATTATTATATGCGAATTCAATCAAAGGCAAGTGGTCATCCCAACTACCCTTAAAATTTACAATGCAGGCTCTTAACATATCTTCTAGTGTCTGAATGGTCCTTTTTGCTTGACCATCTGTCTAAGGGTGGAAGGCTGTACTGAGGTGTACTTGGGTACCAAGACCCTTTTGGAATACTTTCTAGAGATGAAAGGTAAACTGGGTACCTCTATCTGAGATGATAAACACTGGGACTCCATGTAACCTGACCAACTCTCTGATATAGAGTTTGGCGTAGTCCTCGGCTGAATAGGAAGCATGAACTGGCTAGAAATGAGCTGATTTGGTCATCTTGTCTATGATAACCCAAATGGAATTATGCTGAGTATGAGGCAAACCCGTCACAAAGTCCATATTCACTTTCTCCTATTTCCATATAGGAATACTGAACTCCTACATGGACTCACTAGGCTTCTGATGCTCAAACTTAACCCGCTGACATATAGAGCACTTATCTACAAACTCTGAAATATCCCTCTTCATCTCATTCCACCAATAGATCTCCTACAAATCGCGGTACATCTTAGTGGCCCATGGATAAATAGAGTATTATGCACCATGCACTTCTGCAAGAATTCGTTGCCTCAATTCATCCATACCTTTCACACATAAATGACCCTGGCAACAGAACACAACATCTCCCCCTTGGGAGAAAACCTCTACTTTTTTATCTATGACTGACTCTTTCAACATCACTAGACTGGGGTCTCTATCCTACTTTTCCTTCACTTTGGTAACTAGAGATGATTCTAAACTATTCTGCACCCATACACTTCCCTCTGCTGAGTTGACTAAGCAGACACCTAGTAAGGAAAGCTGACGAACTTCCTGAACAAACTTCTTCTTATCATCCTTAATGTGAGCAACACTACCCATAGATAATCTACTAAGAGCATCATCCACTACATTTGCCTTGCTCGGATGAGACAAAATACTCATATCATAATCTTTCAATAACTCTAACTACCTTCTCTGACGCAAATTCAAATCTTTCTGATAAAAGATATACTTCAAGCTCTTGTGATCTGTGAACACATCAACATGCACCCTATACAAATAATGCCTCTAAATCTTTAAGGTAAATACTGCAACTGGTAACTCAAGATCATGATTCTGGTAATTCTTCTTATGGGGCTTAAGCTATCTAGAGGAATAGGCTATGACCTTACCTCTCTTCTTGACGACACAACCCAAAACTACTCTAGATGCATCACAGTACACAACAAACTCATCTAAACCGTTTGGTAGAGTTAAAAAACTGGGGCTGAGGTGAGTCAAGTCTTTAACTCCTGAAAACACTTCTCGCAAAAATCTGACCACTGAAATTGGACTTTATTTTGAGTCAATCTGGACATGGGGATACAATAGACAAAAAATCTTTAACAAATCGATAGTAATAGCCAACTAAACCCAAGAAACTGCAAATATCTGATGGAGAGATGGGTCTAGGCCAGTTTTTCACCACCTCAATCTTTTGAGGATCAAATCTAATGCCATCACCGGAAATAATATGATCAAGGAATGCTACTGACCTTAGCCAGAATTCACACTTACTAAATTTGGCGAACAACTAATGAGTTCTGAGAGTTTGAAGTACGATTCTGAGGTGATCTGCGTGATCATTCTCACTATGGAAATAGACAAGAATGTCATCAATGAAAACTATAATAAACATGTCCAAGTACTACTTGAACACGTGATTTATTAAGTCCATGAAAGTTGCTGGGGCATTTGTAAGACCAAAGAACATGACTAGAAACTCGAAGTGACCATACCGGGTTCTGAAGGTTGTTTTTGGAATATCACATTCTCTGACTCTGAGCTGATAATAGCCTGATCTGAGGTCTATCTTTGAAAAGTAACTGGCACCCTGAACTTGGTCAAATAAGTCATCGATTCTGGGAAGTGGATATTTATTCTTGACTGTGACTTTGTTCAATTGACGGTAGTCTATACACATTCTAAGAGAATCGTCTTTCTTACGCACGGATAAGACTAGTGCGCCCTACGGGGAAATGCTGGGTCTGATGAACCCCTTATGTAGGAGATCTTTTAACTGCTCTTTTAAATTTTTGAGTTCTGCTGGTGCCATTCTGTATAGCAAAATAGATATAGGCTGAGTGCCTGGAAGAAGGTCTATTCTGAAATCAATATCCCTTTCGGGAAGAACTCTAGGAAGATCTTTAGGAAATACATTTGAGAATTTATTTACTACTGGAACTGACTTAAGATTGGGAGTCTCTGAACTAGAGTCATTGACTTGTACAAGATGATACACACATCCCTTGGATATCATTTTCTCTTTCTAAGGTATGAAATCAACTGACCCTTAAGCGCTGTGGTACTACCCCTCTATTCAAAGACTGGTTCATTTGGAAACTAAAAATAAACTATTCTATTTCTATAATTAGCTGAGAAATAGCATGAATGGATCCAATCTATGCCGATAATGACATCAAAATGCGCCATCTCTAGCTCTACAAGGTCTGCTTAAGTAACTTTCTGAGATATCATAATCGGACAGTTCCTGTATATCCATCGGGCTATGATAGATTTACCCACTGGGGTAGAAACTGAGAAAGACTCTACTAGGATTTCTGGACTGACTCCGAAGTTAACGGCTATATAAGGAGTTACGAAAGATAAAGAAGCTCCTAGAACTATCAAGGCATAAACATGTAAATGGAAGATCTATAACGTACCAGTGACCATATCAGGAGAAATTTCCTGATCTTGTCTAGACTGAAGTGCATAAACCTTATTTGGGCGTTGCCCACTGGTGGCACTGGAAGCGGCACCCTGCTAATTCGGGCGACCCGACTGTGTTGAAGAATGATTATACTGACCCTGAGAACCTAACTGAGGAAAATCTCTAGCTCTATGGCCTGGCTTGACACACCCAAAAAAAACATTACTGCCAGCTCTGCAGACACCCTGATGGTTTCTGCCATATGTTTGACAAAAAAGATTTGTACGAGCACGGCTGACACTACACTGAGATTTAAAACCTGGTGCCCTATCTTTGTTACCATTTTTGAAATTAGGTACTGGAGAACTGGCTGAGGACGGAGCTGGAACTGAAGATTTCGGGCGAAACTGGGAATGGTTACTGCCCTCTGACTTAGGCTGATTAAAATTGAAGCTACCTATTCTAGTTTCTTATTTTGTCTCTCTCTTTCTTTATTTTTTGCCTCTTCTATCTGCTGAGCATGGACCATAAGACTTGATATGTCCATCTTCTTAACTAACATCACAGTTCTGTACTCCTTAACCACACTATCCAACACCCCAGACACGAACTTGCTCATTCTGGACCTACTGTCCACTACTACATGGGGATCATACATCGCTAACTGAGTAAGCCTAAGGGAATACTCTTTTACACTCATACTTCCCTACTTGAGATTAATGAACTCTAACACCTTGGCTTCTCTCAGCTCTAAGGGAAAGAATCTATCTAGGAAAGCAGTAGCAAACTCTTCCTACTCTATGGGCTCTGCATCTGTGCCCCTATCTACTTTCCACTGTTTAAATCACGTATGAGCTATATATTGTAGCTAATAGGAAACTAACTCAGCACTCTCACTAGAAGTCACTCCCATAATACGTATGACTTTCTAAACCTGATTAAGGAACTCCTGTGGATTCTCTTCTAACTTAGATCCTGAGAATATGGGAGGATTTATTTAGGTGAAGCCTCAAATCTTGGCTGTAATAATATTTGCCACTGGGTTAGCCTAAACAGCAGTTGGTCATTCATTCAGAGCTGTTACAGAATTAGCTAGAGTAGTGAATGCAACTCTAAATTCTGCATATGAGACATGCTCATCTAGGGGATCTGCCTGAACGGGCTGAAGTGCAGACTGATTTTTGGTCCCTATTTCATTAGTCTTTTTGGGAGGCATGTTCTGTAAATAGAAGGAAAAATGAATTAGACTGAAAGTTTAACTTGAGCTCATGCTCACTCGCACGACATGAATACTGAAAGAAGGGAAACTTTTCCTAAAACATCTCATAGCCTCCTGTCTATAAATATGGCGCACTACACACCCGTGCACAAGACTCTACTCGATGTGGATTTTAGACTCCCTAGGACTCTGTTGAACCTTAGTCTCTGATACCAAGTTTGTAATGCCCCGAGTCTGTACCCCAGATGCTACATAGTGCTTACGACCCCAAAGGACCACAACCTAGCCCATGACTGATATCTTCTGAAAGCACTGAATAATAATTCTTTAATAAATGCAGAAAATAGGATAAAATGCCATAAGGTTCAAAATCTGAAATACTGATAAAGAATATCAACTGTAACAATAATCTACAAAACTGAATAATGTCTGAAAGTCTAGTCTGAAAAGCCTCTAATTGAACTATCTGAAGGTGGAGTTGATAGGACAAGCCCCCAACTAACTCTGACTACTAAACTACTAATAAACTAAAATATTGAAATATCGAAATAAAAGTATGCCCTCGATAGATGAGGACTCACTACTGAAACTGCTGCTGATAACTGGATCTGTCTATATGCGGTCAGGAATATAAGCATCCAAACCTATGATATGAGATATCATAGCTCTAAGGAAAAGTGTGCGTCAGTACGTGAAATATACTGGTATGCTAGATGGGGTAAGGCTGAAAGCAAGGGTTCATATGCATGAATAATAACTGATTGAATGATACAGAGTAACTGGATATAAGAGTACATAGATAACTGAACTACTATAAATTCTGAGCATGAAATACTGTACATGTATGTGTATACTATAACTGAACACTTTTGAAGGTATGTACTAAGTTCTAATACTGAGTAACTGATATTTAATGTTACTGATAACTGAGTTACTGATACTGATTGACAGTATCTGACAGTCCTAATTCTGTAGAACTAAACTGAGTTCTATACTGAGACTAAAACTGAGACTGTGGGAGGTAATCATCTAACTGACATGCCTCTTTTCTGAATAGATTTAGGGTCCAACCTGTAACCCCAGCCGAAAGGGTGTTAGTATAGTGCCACGGGTAAAGATACTGAAGAGTTACCCTTATCTGGTAGGTACTCTAATGAGAACGGTGGGACCCTCAACTGGTAGGTTAAAACACCTTATCGAACCTCAACTGGTAGGTTGATGTCTTAACCTACACTGGCTACGTAGTTCTGGAATGCAAGGACTGCTTCTAAGGATCACAACCTCTACTGGCAGGTGATCCCCCATCCTTGGGTTTACTCGCTGCAGAATCCTACTCCCAAAGACACTGAACTGAGTATATTAAACTGGACTGATACTGAGTTTACTGAGTTTTCCTGAGTTCTATAACTGACTGAGCTCTACTAAGTTCTGTAGCTGGCTGAATTATACTAATCATGACATGACTGATACTATTCTGTAACAAACACTGGATCTAGGTAAATAATTAAATTGTCGGGTATTAAATACCCCTAGGACTCGATAACATGAAAATAAAGCATAGCATAACCTTGAAAGACATAACAATAATTACTTGTCCATAATTTATTCATAGAGACATTTTATCAAACACCTGTAGGGCATAAGCTTGTACATATAATAACATGTCATGATTGCATCATTTAATTCACACGGACATTCTATCAAACTCTTGGGGAGAACAACTTTATGCACATAATCATGGATAACATATAAGCATTGCAACTAAAATACCCGAACTTGCAAATTCATATAATTCCCCATAAATACTATTATATTTTTATTGAATCTTATCATAATCATGGATTGAAAACCAAATTAACATCATAGATATGCGTAGAATCAATTTCAAGCATTGAAATCATGAATCTATAAATTGTAAATTTAAAAAGAGGTTCTTGGGCTTTATGGGTGAAAAGGACCCATGAATGAACACCTAACATACCTGAATTGATGAGTTCGTGGAGTTCTTAGTGAGTTTCTTGAGCTTTTTTCTTGATTTATTGAGAGCTAGGGTTTTGTATTCTTGAGAGAGAATAATTTAATTTGGGGGAATATTGAGTAAAGAATGACAATAACATTTTAGGGATTAAATCTAATATCTGGGCATATAAAAATCATGGGAAAAAGACTAGTTTAACCCTGGATGAAACTTTTAATTTTCGTCAAATTTTTCTGACTAGGGCCCTTGGCGCGATACGGTGCTATCGCGCCGTGTCTCTGGAAAATGACAACTGGGAACTGGGGGCTTGGCGCAACGCGGTGGAATCACGGGGCCCCTTTGATTCTAAATTTTGGACTCATCGTGATGCAGTGGGATCGCGTTGGTACACTGGAAAAAGGACTATTCTAAACTGAGACTATGGAGCGACGTGCCAATATCGTGAAACAATACCGGAATTTTCCAATTGCCATTTCTCTTGACTCCGCGATGTGCTGACATGCATTTTGGCACACTACTTTATGAAAATGGCCATAACTCTTCGCTCGGGTATCGGATTTGGGAGAATTTTATATCGTTGGAAAGATAACTGAATTTCTTACGCATTGACAGGCTCTAAACTAAAAGATATTGAGTATTTCAAAAAATTTATATTGGATAACTCATGGACTAAGAGTTAATTTAAGCTAGAGAAATATGGGGTATTACAATTAGATATATGCAAGCGCGTATGACACCCGTACGCGACACCGATTATATTTTTCTCAAGGTAGTTGTCCTTGTTTATACCTTCAAAATTACATTTTTCATTTAACACTTTTTTTGTCAGGTGATTCATTATGTCACTTTGCTTCAACAATCTTGGGAACGAGTCCAATTGTGGCTTCTTCTTGTTAAAAAAATTGGCCCCCTCAAAGATAGGTAAGTTGCAGTCATAAACATTCATGTGTCCATCATGGAGGAGCATCACAAGATCCACAAAATATTTTTTATCCAGGTTCATGACTGCAAGAATTCTCTTTTCCCTGATCTAATCCATGTCGTGTGGATATGCTGTCTTTCCTCTAATTTAGTCAATCATATCTTGATCCCATTCAAACGTAGAAACTAACTAGTCAAATATCAAGCCACCGGGAGTTGTCGCTAGCTCACAAAGTTCTTCGTGCCAACTCTTGAAATTATCATAGAGGTTGAGGTCCATTATCCTATCACCAACATCAGAAACATCTGTGAACGCAAAGTGCCTGGCCCTTATGAGGCAGAGAATTTCATTAACATTCTATGATATAAAAAGATAATTTTTAAATAGGTTAGTAATTTTAAAAAAACAAAGTAGAAAGATGGTCCATCTGTTGCATAGGTTCTCTAAATCTATTAACAAATTATCCATCTACTACAACTTATGCAATAGATGGATAATTGGTTACAACAGATGAACCACCAGTTGCACTAAATTACCCATTTATTGCAACAGATAACTCATCTATTGTGTAGCTTCTGTGAACCCGTGTTAACATATCACCCAATCTAACTAAAATTTATGCAAAAACTGGGTAATCTATTAAGAAGATGACTTAGAATGTAAGAAATTAAGTAGATTAGAAGGTTATATTAGAAAAAGTAAACTTACCTTTTCCACGTACCACTCCATCATATATTTCATATTCTTGAAGTTTTAGAAGAAAAGTGGATTCATAGTGAAGGTTCTTGCAGGATGTTCGGAATTTATGTCCCTTCTTAGATTAGTCTTCGATTTGGCGTCAAGAAGCACATATATATCCACCTTATTCAATGGTCTCTGAACATCATTAACTTTTGGAGGAAGAGTTGCATTTTTGTTTGATTTCCTATTTGAGAGTATACGTCTAATTGATTTTCTTTTTTTTCTAACCTCCACTGTAGGAGTGTATGGCTCTCTCACCTTCTTGGATGGTATGACACCTCTCTTGAATGTCAATTCATTTACAGCATTAGCAGAGCTTCTATTATTTTGAAGTGTTCATCCTGCCTATCCATGTATTTTTGCATTTTCAAAGAGAACATGAACTTGAAGATGGACCATTGAAAGGGGTGAGTTTCAAAGAGTCCATATTTTTTTGGAGCATTAGCAACATGCTCATCATCATTCTTGGCAATAGCATCAGCATGGCTGACACCAACATTGTCAACTCTACCAGCAACACCATCACCACCAACACCCCCACAAGTAGCACCTGAATCTGTTGCAGCAGGTTGTTCATGAAGAGACTCAACATGAGGCTGACCTGCCTAACTGCTCTTCTTATGGTTGTTGCTCTAGCCAATTCCTTATTTATTAACTCCACCATTGGTTCTGCTTTTGTATGAACAAGACCTAGAGTCATAAAATAAGTTATCCCTAACTCTTGCTCAGTAGGTACAAGCCATGTATACACAACCTATAAATAAATGTAGATATGTTTGAACCAAATAATAATAATAATTTGCAGTTAATTGGGTAATATGTAATACATACATTAGATGAGCTTTCTGTGGCAATAGATGATTCATCTATTGTGATAGATTAACCATCTATTGTGACAAATTTACCATCTATTTCGACAAATTACTCATCTGTTACATAAGTTGCAGTAGATGGAAAATCTATTAAGTCAGGTTCAGAGAACCAAAGAAATAGATGGGCAATCTAATGTAAAAGATGACTCATTTGTGACAACAAATTACCCATCCATTGCACTAGTTGTAGTAGACAAATAATTTGTTAAGATAAAGTACAATAGATGGTTCATCTATTGCAAATAGATGGCCCATTTATATCAATAGCTTTATTTGAGTCAAATTATTCTATTTGAAAGAAGACTTACTGCAGCATCCGAAAGGTTAAAAAGATCAACATCCTTAATTTTGTGTTGCTCTTTGCAGCCAACCACCTAAGGATCCTTGGATGAGAAACCTCATCCAGGTAATCCTTGACCTACTTTCGGAGGTGAGGAATGGGTTTAATTGCCCAACCCTAAAAAATGTAACTATGAAGCAAACAAAAAAAGTCATAATAACTGTTCAATATAAATTAATGCAAGAGTAAACAAATAGTGATTAAATTTAAAATAAAAACCCAAGGAAAGCCGTATAAGCTGATCGTATTTGAGGATAGTTTTGTTAATAAATATTTGATAGTCAACTTGTAGATGTTATATCCCCAAGGATAAATATTGAATTTATCAAATCCTGAGAAAGCACCAACAAATCATATTCTATGACTTTGTTGATGTCTCTTGTCAATATAACGGAACAAACCAAACTATGCACAATTGTTCCTTGTACTTTTTTGGTATGTATTTATTTTTGAGATATTCTATCAACCTCGTGGCTCTGTATCCATGTCCAACAATGTCCAACAACCCATTTATTTTTCCGTTGCATTTTTTGGTTTTAGTGGGTGGTCGCTTGGATAATGTCTCGTCTTTATTTATTGTTGGTGGTTTGTGTGTCCTTCTTTCCTTGGACTTTTTGATGGGTGTTTTCTTGATGGAGGTTCATCTTGACGATCACATCTCAAGCTACTCACTACGACAAACTCTTTCATGCCAACACAAATAGGCATGCCATAATAGTTAATCCATATTTCATCCATCTGTTTGTCTCCCTCCTTCTTCAAATCTTTATCATCACCCACGTAGTTGATCTTGCGCTTGAGAAGACCATATACCATGCTTATTTGGAAGCTTGTTGTCCTCAGGCAGGTCAAGAAAGTATCCAAAGCTACTGGACCTAAATAAACCCTCAAGTTTTTCCTTCTTCATAATATTCCTAAAATCATCAAAATTTTCCCCATAAGAGATTAAACTACAAAATCAACAATTAAATCTGCAAGGTTATCTATCTGTATCTCAACTTGAAACCTATCAATACTAATAGTTTTGATAGGATCATGTAGGAATTTTGATCTTAATTTACGACCCATTGATGATGCATTATCATAATCTTTCTCGTCCTTACTTTCTACTTTCTCCTCACTTTTATTTTTTCACCACCCTATACAGACCCTTCTTTACATCTTTCTCCAATTAGTTTTCATATATTTCCTCAACTTCAGTATTTCCTGAAACAGATTATCCAGGAATCTCGTCCGAGTCCATCTGTACTCTAGTTTTTTTTTTAGTTGGTCAGAAGTTGATCCACTTTCACTTTCTTTTCTTTTGGGAGACATATTTTACATACAAACAGGAGGAAAAAATATTACAATTGATGTCTGCATAATTTGAAAAAGGTAACACAAAATTCAACAAATACAACACATTACAAAGAATATTTCAATAGATGACCCATCTGTTGCAAAAGATAGGAAATCTGGTGCAACAGATAGGTAATCTGTTCCAACAGATGGGTAATCTGTTCCAACAGATGGGTAATCTATTCCAACAGATGGGTAATCTGTTCCAACAGATGGGTTATCTATTGGGTGAAATCAAAATACTCTTGGTACTGGTTTGATTTCTTCTAACAGGTAATCCATCTATTGTAACAGATGGAGAATCTATTGGAAGAGCTAATTTGTTTTATTCCAACAACTTACCCATCTGTTGCAATAGATAGAGAATCTATTG
This sequence comes from Capsicum pubescens, assembly GCA_030864215.1. Classification (NCBI taxonomy): domain Eukaryota; kingdom Viridiplantae; phylum Streptophyta; class Magnoliopsida; order Solanales; family Solanaceae; genus Capsicum; species Capsicum pubescens. The sequence goes on along the minus strand of CM061544.1, from coordinate 255,992,882 downwards.
GAAGTTATCAAAATAGGTAGCAGTTCTGTTGCAACAGATAACCCATCTTTTGCAATAGATGACCCACCCATACCACCACCACCACCACCACCACCACCAATACTAATACCACCAACACCAGCAACACCACCAACACCAACACCACCAATACCAATACCAACGCCAACACCACCACCACTAATACCAACACCACCAACATGGATACACGAACTAACTACGTAATCAAAAACTCTAATTAGGATACGAATTCGAAGATACAGATAGAATGGGAAGGTTATAACATAGACACAATGAAAAGAATTGAATAAAAATAAAGGGTATATCAAACCCTAAACCCTCAATCAATATACTAAACAAAGCACCTAAATCGTATGTAGACCTCAAGGGAATCAATTCCCAAGCAACCTACATTTCTAAACCAAGTATCAACATAAGTGATTCCACGCTTACCTCACACTCTCACAAGTGTTCATGTTTATAATTCATCAATAATCTACCTACTAAAATGAAAAAAAGTCCTATTTATAGTCTAGGCTAAGTTATTACATCATATAGGCCCAAAAGTGACCCATTTAGGAAAGACAAACACATAGAAGCCTATTCGTCCATTGCTTAAGCATAAAAGGCATACATAGGGCGTATCCAAAGGGTGTAGTGTGCTGTTTTGACCCACTTTAGCGGATCGAGAGTGGGTTGGGAGCACCTCCAAAGCGTATGGGGTGCATTTCCTTTTCTAGGGGATTTCTAGCCCGATTTTGTCTTCCATTGGCCTCTCTAACGTCCCTTGAGTCACCTTGATTTTCATAATCATACAATGGATAACTTTTGATATCCATTAGCATCCTCTCAGCAACCCGGAGGCCATTTGGCTTGTATCATCCCCCCCTTCTAGAAAAGAATTTGACCTTGAATTCAAACCTTGCACCACTATAGAAAGGACAAACAAACACAATATCCTCATAGCATGAGGGTTAGAGTTAGCATATTCAGTCATACCATCATGCCAAGGTTGCACATACTTCCGGTATAACCAAGCATCAAAATATTCAACAAAGGGTGTATAATCCCACAAAGTAAGACTTACTTGGTCATTCAAGAGATTTAGACAAAGGGGTATGCTAGAGGAACCATTGTAAGTAATCAACCACTCATGAAGGCTCATATGGATTCCAAGTCTCAATAAGCTCATAACCCCTCTATAGCACTCATCTTTGTTGGAGACCCTTCCCTTACATAACTTTGGCCTCTCAAGTAGATTACAAATCTCTAAGAAAAACTTTCCGTCATAGGTATGAGTTTCAACACCCTCACCCATGGTTGGCTTGTCACCTTACCCAAACGCCAGGTGGTGTGGCAAAGAACCACCATATTTTAAATGATCACTGGGATCAAATAGGTGGAGTGATCATGGACATGGGTTTAGTAAAAACTTTCTTCCCCAAGATTACCACCAAAACAATTATTTATACCCTCTATACTAGCATGATCATCAACAAAGGCAGTTAGAAGGTCACTCCTATTCAATCTATCAACATTTTCAACATAACCATTCACTTGAGGTCCTTTAAAAACTTCACAAACATCCCCAAATGGTGGGATAGGTTCACACACAAGTTGGTCCTCATAAATTTCATAAAACATTGTACTATCACTTGTCACAATGGCTTCAACACTAGGTGGACACAAATCAATCTTGCTAGAAGAGTAAATTTTGTCATTATTAGGATTAACTAGTGTATCCACACTCTCAAGTTGTACATTATCATCATGAAGAAAAGAGACATTAGGCTCACCTAAAGTAATTTATCATTTACACTTAGTTGGCTACTATCCTCATTCACTAGAGTGCAAGAGTTAGCTCAGTTACCTTGAAGTTCTTTTGGAGCATGTCCACTCAAGGGAGCATGAAAATTTGGTGGATTGGGAAGGGTGTATTTAGGAAAGCTTGGATGCCCTATAAGGTTATCCAACTTCTTTAAAAGAGAGTTTTCCATGCCTTCTATTCTCCCTTCAAGAGATCCTAATCGGCTATCCATAACATTAAGCTTTTCCATGATGGAAGCTAACATAACATTTATGGTGTTATTATCCATGGTGTGTGATGTTTCACCTTCTTGAGCCATTGTACCTATTAAGAAACACTAAACAAAAACAACAAACAAGTTAAAGGTTAGGAAATCAACCTCACAAGCTCTCAAAGTTCACACCTTTGTTTGTCACTCAATTAGCGTCTCAAGTGTTGATAGCTCATTTGTACTCCAATGATATTGCTTGGTACCAATTATGGCTTGAGGTCGGAATAGATCCTTGTTTGAAACAACTCAAAGAAAAAAAATATACGGACTTGATTCAAGAACTAACAATGAATTCAAAAGAGAAAAGCTTGGAATAAAAGTAGGATGACAAAAGAAAAGACTCAAGAACTAATCCACCAACTTAGTAGATCAGTTACTAGTTGATGAGTAGTTTAAGAATCAAAGAAGAGATTTAAGAATCAAGAAATTGAAACTAAGAATCAAACCTTGAGTAATGGAGTTTTTAAGGTGTTGAGATGTGTTTTAGAAGTTGAATTGATGTTGGAGGAGTGTTGAAATGCGTTTGAGATGTGTTTGGGTCTACCTTGGGTTGAATTAGAGTGATTTTTATTTGGGGACTTGCTGCATCAGGTGAAACGCAGGTTAAGGGCACCTTGGACACAACTTGACCCTTGTTTACTGCCTTGGGATGCGTTTGGGGTGTGGCCATAGCTTTGGCGCAGTTTGTACGCACCTCAAGAACAAGTGGTCCGCCCCTTGGTCCTTGAATGGCCTAAAATGCCCTCTAAATGGTCCCCTTTTGTACTTTCTTGTGGAATATCCTTGGGATCTTCTTAGATGCCTTTGTACAAACACCTTTTTACCACTTTTCTTCATTTTTTTGAATCAAGCACCATATTTTGATAAGAATTCAAGATGAAGATTTGAATCTTCCTCATGAACACTCAAGAGCACCAAGACTTCAAAAACTTCTAACTCTTGAACTGATGATCGGAATGCAATGAAATTTTGATCCGAGGCTCTTTTCAACCTTATAAATACATTCCACACGTCATTTTGTCCAAATTCAGAACCTTTTTTTCTAGATTTTCATTTCTCCTTCACTTTCTTCAGGTTCAAACTCTTAACAATGGTATCTCACTCATTTGACTCCAATTAGGCTCAAATTTGAACCCTAGACTCCTATATTGTTAGCGAACACAAATCTAACACTAGAAACACAAGAAAAACATGAAATCAAAAGCTTAAAATTTGACCTAGGGCTAAAAATTTAAAAAGTACTTTTTTTGGGATTTTTAATTTTGACATTTTTTTTTTATAGATTTTCAAGATAACAAACCCAAGGTTGACTTCGTAAGAATGAAATCAAGCTCCGCTCAGATACCAAATGATACATAAACTAACTACGGAATCAAACACTATAACTAAGATACGAATTTAAAGATAAAGATAGAACGGAAAGGTAGTAAGATAGACACAATAAAAGGAATTAAAAGCAAATAAAGGGTATATCAAACCCTAAATCTCCAATAAATTTACCAAACAAAGCACCTAAATCGTACGTAAACCTCAAGGGAATCGATTCCCAAGCAACCCACATTTCTAAACCAAGTATCAACATAAGCGATTCCATGCTTGCCTCGCACTCTCACAAGTGTTCATGTTCATAATTCATCAATAATCTACCTACTAAAATGAAAAAAATTCTTATTTATAGTCTAAGCTAAGTTATTACATCATATGGGCCCAAAAGTGACCCATTTAGGAAAGACAAACACATAGAAGTCCATTAGGCACTTTCTTGAGATTATGGGGTGCACATAGGGAACACCCTAAGGATGTAGTGTGCTGTTTTGACTCGCTCTAGAAGATTGGGAGCGGGTTGGGCGCACCTTAAAAGAGGATGGGGTGCATTTCCTCTTTCGGGGGATTTCTAGCCCCATTTTGTCTTCCATTGGCCTCTTTAATGTCCCTTGAGTCTCCTTGACATCATAATCATCCAATGGACGCATTTTGATAGCCATCAAGACATCTTCAAGTGTCATACGACCCGTAAGCATCTTCTTTAGCAATACGGAGGCCATTTGGCTTGAATCAAACACTAACACCAATACCACCAATACTATCAACACCAACACCAATTCCACCACCACTAATACCAACAACATCAACAATACCACTAATACCAACACTACCAACACCATCACCACCAACACCAACACCACCAATACTAATGCCACCAAGACCAACACCACCATAACCATCACCAATACCACCACTAATACTAATACCACCAATACCAATACCAACGCCATCACTACCAATACCAACACCACTACTACCACTACCACCACCACCACCATTAATACCACCACCATCACCAACAACACCAATACCACCATAAATACCAACACCACTAATACTAGAACCACCAAGACCACCACCAATAACAATACCACTAACACAACAACCAACTTCAATACCAATAATACCAACACCAATAACACTACCACCACCACTACCACCACCACTACAATACCAACACCACCAATACCACCAATACCAATACCAACACCAACACCAATAACAACACCACTAATACCAAGACCAACACCACCAATACCAACACCATACATATGATACAATCTTGACCGACCTTAAATCTTTTGATCATATGATTTGAGGCTAATACAAAGAGGTCCAAGACATGATCAAGCAAAGAGCTTAAGAATGCACTTTGAGGACCCATTTTAAGCCCCTAAACCCACAATTCCATGTGTGAATAATTTCTTGGATCTTGGAGTATGTTTTGAAGAGCTCTTATGGGTTATTTCTGAAATAGCCACTTTTGGGATATTTTTGTAATAAATTAGTTGTGCAAAGGAAAATACTATAAATAGGTGTCTTATATATTTTAGTAGTTAGTTTTTGTTGATTAATTTACATGATGTATTCATGAGAACTCCATGGGAGTGTTTGAGTGCTTGAAAAAATATATGTTGAACCTTGTTTAGAAATGTCGGTTGTAAGGAGGATCTAATCCCTTTTGCGGTCACATAAAAGCTAGGTTCTCATTGATAATCCATTATGGAAGGTTTTAGGGTTTGTCATACCCTTAGATTGCTCTTTTTGTTATCAATTTTGTGTCTATCTTTCTATTATCACTATCCTATCCCTTTATCTTTACTTTTCCATATCTTGATTTGAGTCCACATGGCTAGGATCATATCATTTGGTATCATAGACAAGCTTTATTTTGTTCCTACGAATTCAATCTTTTGTTTTTCATCTTGAAAATCAACAAAAAAGAACTGTCAAAATTGAAAATTCCAAAGAAAGTTACTATTCATATATTAGGTCTTAGGTCAAATTTTGATTTTCTGTTTTTTTTTTTGTGTTTTATTGTATTTATAGTGTTAGATTTGTGTTTCCTAACACTATACGAGTCTATAAATCAAATTTGAGCCAAATCGGAGCTTATTTGAGTATTCTATCCTTGTTGGAAGCTTAGAATGAAGATTTTGAAGTTGGTCACAAGATTTGATGTATTGGGTGAATAATTTGGGCAAAATGAAGCTGGTAATGAGTTTAGATCATTGAAAAGTGCTTACGTTCAAAATTTCAACTCATTCTGAGCCCCAAAAAAGAAGTTGGTGTTCTTGAAGACATTCAAATCTTCAAGTTGAATCTTCATCAATAGTTGTTGTTTGATCCAAAAGGAATAAACAATATTGGTTAAAAAGTATTTTTCCTAAATCATCCAAGAATATTCAAAGTATATCCCAAGGAAGAGTACAAAGGGGGGAGACCATTTAGCGGGCAAATGGGTTATTTTAAGAGAGAGGGGCGGCCAATCTGCCTTGCATCTGTACCAAAGGTGCACCTGGTCTACCCTTGACCTATTGACCCACCTCAAGGCAGTATAAAAGGGCCTAATATGCATCCCATATGTTCCCAACCTGCTGCAGCAGCCCCCAACACCTCCAACGCAGTTCAGTGAACTTAAACAACCCCTAAACGCACCCCAAACGCATTTCAACACTTCTCCAACATCAATTAAAGTTCTAAAACACATTTTAACACATTAATTAATCCATTTATCAAGTTTTGATTATTTAGTTTCATTTTTTGATTCCTAATCTCTTTTTGTGATTCTTAAACCAATCATCAACTAGTAATTCGTCTAATAAGTCAATCGATTAGTTCTTGAGTCTGAATTCTTTCATCGTCCTATTTCTTTGTGTGATTTTCTATATTTAACTCATTGTAGTTTCTTTGTCTCAAATCCAAAAGTAGATTTTTATTTTTTGAGTCGATCAAACAAGAATCCACTCTGGCCGCAAAGTAGAGATTGACACCTTATTGTCTATCGAAGTATAAGAAACTTTCAACATTCTCTGCTCCAATTGTGAGGATCACAAAGGTGAGTTCATACGAGTGTTGGTGAGGTGATTTACTACTAATATTGTTTGTTCATTTTTGTAGGTACAAGGTGATATAAGAGGACCATGTCTTCAATAGCCTCGGATAATTATGACTATAACATAGGAGACTATGATTATGGTGAAGAATGTTATGGCTATGAAAAAGATGGGGATTATGGGGGCTATTAATATAGCCATGATCAAATGTGTGGAAGTGATAACCAAGGTATAAATAGAGGGTATAGTAGGAGTCAATGTTTTCCCGCTCTATCAATCTTTAAAGAAGAATAGGATCCCAAAGTTTACCTTGATTGGGAATGGCAATGTGAAAGAGTCTTAGAGGATTATGCTATGAGCAAAGCTGCACAAGCTACATATTTCCTTAAGTACATTCAAAGTCCTACCTTAGAGTGGTGTAAACTTGAAAGGAATCCTACTCAAACTTGGGGTGCCTTGAAAGAGTTTTGGAGGCCAATCTATGTGCTGAGGAGTTATAAAAGCTTTATAATAGCAATCTAAGAAGACAACCGTGTTCAAGATGGGTAGAGATTTGTGGAGCTCCGAGATATGTTCTTATACTTGATGTTTGGTTTCATGCAAACTACATAGCTCCTCTTATGGTTGATTATCTAGGGATACCTAAAGTGTCCATGCATTTTCCATACTTCTTGGAAGGCTATAGAGTCTTCAAGAGAATGAAGGTTTCCTTCACCCGAGATGGGTACTATGAGGAGGTGTAGTGTGACATATTTCCATTGGAATGTGGACACATACGTTTGGGTGCTGATTGGTTTGCACAACACAAAATTTCAAATATTCAATATTGGCCTAAGATTTTAAAAGACTAATGGGGTAATCATCTCATTCCACCGACCCTTCCTAAATATCAAGGAAAGCTGACCACCTACCCCAAGCCTTATGAAAATGAGAGATAAAAGATTAAGAGGAGTAAGGGTGTGAAAGGTGGTAACCTGTAACACCCCAAGTCTGTACCCTAGACGCTACACGGTGCTCATAATCCTGAAGGACCACAAGCTAACCCATGACTGGTACCTACTGCAATAACTGAATAATAATAATGTAATATGCAAAATTTATGCGGAAACTTGCCATAAGGTTCAAATCTATAGATAAAAGTTAATACGGTATAACAATACCAAAACTGAAATATCTGTCTGAAAATACTTCTAGTCTGAAAAGCCTCTAAACTGTCTGAACTGTAGAGTTGATGGGACAAGCCCCCAACTAACTCCAACTACAAAAAGTGTACTGATAATCTGAAATACTGAAAGAAAACAATCATGAACTCGAACTATGAAGACTCACCGCTAACTCTGAATGCTGAAAGTCTAAACTACTAAGGGTGCTTGGAAGCCCCCGCATCAGAACCTATGATATAAGACATCATAGCACAAGAGAAAAATATGCGTCCGTACTTTGAATGTATTGGTATGCAAAGTGAGGTAAGTTGAAATGATGGTTCATAGGCATGAACAATACTGATTGAATGGCATGAGTATAACTGAATGAGAGTATATGCATAAGTGCGTATACTGTAACTGAGATCGTGACAACATTGAATACTAAGTCTGGATACTAATTTACTGATATCTAAATTTTTACAATTGTATTACTGATAACTGAATGACTGTATCTGAAAGTCCTAATTCTGTGGAAATATACTGAGTTCCATACTGAGCTGAGTGACTGTGTCTGATAGTCCTGAGTCTGTAGAACTAAACTGAGTTCTATACTGAGACTGAATCTAAAACTGAGACTATGGGAAGTAATCATGTAACCGACATGCCCTTTTTATAATTGATTTGGGGTTTAACTTGTTACCCCAGTTGGAAGGGTGTCAATACCGTGCCACAGGTAAGGACAAACTAAGTCACCCTCATTTGAAAGGTGATCTGAAAGAGAATGGTGGGACCCTCAACTGGCAGGTTAAATCACCTCATTAACCCTCAACTAGCAGGTTGATGTACCCATCCTTGGGTTCACTCGGTGCTGAGTCCTACTCCTAACTGAATAGACACTGAACTAATTCCTAGACTGTACTAAACTTGACTGAACCATTACTTATTATACTATTTGACTGAACTGAACTGAGTTCACTGAGTTCCATGAACTGACATAATACTACTGAATTATGTTAACTGACTGAGTACCACTGTATTCTGAACTTAATATTGTGACTGACTTATGAATACTACTGAGATTTTCCTGCGTTCTATAACTAACTGAAGCTCTAGATAAACAGCTAAGTTTTTGGCTATTGAATACCCCAAGGACTCGATAGCATAAAAGGTAAATCATATCATAAGCTTGAAAAACATAATCACGTGCACTTATTCACAACTCATTCATGGAAACATTTTATCAAACACTTGCATTATGAAACTTGCACATAAGCTAGCATGGTATGATCTCTTTCCCTTATTAGTTCACATGAGTAATTCATCAAGAACTTGGTGAGCATACATATGCACATAACACTAAACAACAAGTAGACATTATAATTCAAATCCCCATTGACAATTTCAAGTGTTTTACATGGATCCTCATGAAATTACATACATATCAATTTACCTCACATGAAACATATCATAAAATATGGATTAAAATTCTAATTAATCATTATAAGCATGAATATAATCAAACCCAACATGGAATTCATGAAATCCATAAACTTGAAGTTTAAAAATAGTTTCTTGGACTCCAAGGGTGGAAGGGACCCTTGGATGAACACTTCACATACCTTGATTACTACTTTTGAGAAGATTGAAGTGAGTTCTTGAGACTTGAATTCTTGTACTTGATGAGGCTAGGGCTTGCTCTTGAGTGAGTTTATGAGTAAATAATGATATTTTACCCTATAGGCTGATTAATTTCGTGTTAAGGCTGAATAAGGTAGTGAAAATGACCCATTTCCCCTCACAACCCATATTAAAAGAATACAGAACAGGGCTGCCCTCGTGTCGCAACCCCTTCTTGGATCAAGTAGCCATCATGATACAAACCCTACTCGGGCCAAGTAGCCATCGCGGTGCAACTCTTACTTGGGTTAATAGGCCCTCACGACGCGGGGCTATCGCAACCCTTCACTGTCTTGGGCATCCAAACTCGCCCTTACACTAGTCGAAAAAATCCAAAAATCGCCTGAGATGATCTACAAGTGACCCTGATCATGAATCAATTTAAAAATCGACTAACTAAGGTTGGGAAGGTCGAAAATAAAATCTTCCAAATTTGGAAGGCTAAAATGATTCTAAGTCTTGATACTTAGCTAAAACTTTCCAACTCTGGGACCCCTTAACAAGCTTAAAGGACTGAGTTAAGCTAAGAATTTTGTGAGGTCTTATAATATCTCCCCCTTAGTAATATTCATCCTTGAATTAGACTGACTAAGATGGGAGAACTGACAGACTGCAAGTACGTACTAGACATACACAACTGAAATATGATTTCATGGCTGAGACTACTATTATACTGGAATTTCACACTGAACATACATATTTGATGCATGATTACATGACTGAACACAATTCATGAATGCATGACTGAATATGTAATGGTAACTGATACCAAGTTCACGAGAAACATTTAAGCATCGAAATGAGTAAGTTTTTAAGGAAATTATTTACCTTGAGTTGAGTCTGAGTTTGTGGAGAAGAGGTGAGGATACTTGGTCTGCATATCTTCTTCTGCTTCCTAAGTCTCTCCCTCTACAGACTTATTCCGCCAAAGAACTTTGACTAGAAGGACTTCTTTGTTCCTCAATCTGTGAATATGATAGTTAAGGATTTCGATTGGAACCTCTTTATAAGAGAGATTATTCTGAACATTTATGCCCTCTATAGGGGCTACGACTGCTGGATCACCTATGCATTTCTTTAGCAAGGAGACATGAAACACTGGATGGACTGAAGCTAAATTTGAAGTCAACTCAAGCTCATAAGCTACCTTTCCAAAATGGCTGAGAATTTGGTAAGGACCAACATATCGGGGATTGAGCTTCCCCTTCTTGCCAGATCTCTTCACTCCCTTCATGGGAGATATTTTCAAGTATACATAGTCATCAATCTCAAATTCAAGATCTTTTCTATGCACGTCTGCGTACGATTTTGTCGGCTCTGAGCTTCCTTAAGCCTTTTCATGATTGACTGAACTTTTTCCAAGGTATCAAATACCAAGTCAGGCCCTACCACTGCAACCTCACCCACTTTAATCTAACCAATGGGAGATTTACATCTCCTCCCATAAAGTGCCTCAAATGAAGCCATCTTAATGCTAGAATTATAGCTGTGATTATATGTAAATTCAATCAAAGACAACTGGTCATCCCAACTACCTTTAAAGTCTATCGTACATACTCACATCATATTCTCTAAATTCCAAAAGGTCCTTTCTGCTTGACCATCTGTCTGATGATGAAAGGATGTACTAAGGTAAACTCGGGTACTAGGATCCTTTTGGAAGGCTTTCCAGAAATGAGAGGTGAACTGGGTACCTCTATCTAAGACAATGGACAATGAACATCGTGTAATCTGACCAACTCTCTGATATAAATTTTGGCATAATCTTTGGTTGAATAAGAGGTATAGACTAGTAGGAAATAAGCTGATTTGGTCATCCTATCTACGATGATCCAAACTGAATCATACTGACAACGACTATAAGGCAAACCCGTCACAAAGTACATGTTCACTCCTTCCCTCTTCTATGTAGGAATATTGAACTCCTGCATGGACCTACTAGGCTTTTGATGCTCAATCTTAACCTACTGACATATTGAGCACTTAGCCACAAACTCTGCAATGTCTCTTTTCATCCCACTCCATCAATAGATCTTCCGCAAATCACGGTACATCTTAGTGGCCCCTGTATGAATAGATTAGCGTGCACCATGTGCTTCTACAAGAATTTTTCTATCTTACATCATCAATTCTTGGCATATACAGTCATCCCTGACAATGCAATAAACCATCTCCCTCTTGGGAGAAAACCTCTATCTTTTAATCTCTGGCTGATTTCTTCAACTTGATTAGACTGGGATCCCTATCCTGCTTTTCCTTCACCTCGGAAACCAGGGATAGTTCTGAACTACTCTACACCCATAAACTACCTTCTACTGAATTGACTAAGTGGACACCTAGTCGGGCTAGCTGATGGACCTCCTGAACTAACTTCTTCTTGTCATCATCCATGTGAGCAACACTGCCCATAGAGATTCTACTGAGAGCGTCAACCACTATATTAGCCTTGCCCGGATAGTACAGAACATTCATGTCATAATCTTTCAGCAACTCCAAATACCTTCTCCGACGGAGGTTCAGATCTTTTTGAGAGAACACATACTGGAGGCTCTTATGGTATGTGAACACACCAACGTACACGCCATACAAAAAGTGCCTTTAAATCTTTAGGGCAAATACTATTGCTGCTAACTCAAGATCATGAGTATGGGTAATTCTTCTCATAGGGTTTAAGCTATCTAGAGATATAGGCTATGACCTTACCTCTCTGTATTAGAACTCAGCCCAAGCAAACTCTTGAGGCATTATAATACACAATAAAGCTATTTGAACCATCTGGTAGGGTCAAAACTAGAGCTGTAGTGAGTCGAGTCTTCAACCTGAAAACTCTTTTCACAAAAATCTGACCAATGGAATTTAACTTTCTTCTGAGTCAGTCTGGACATGGGGGATACAATAGATAAAAATCCCTCAACAAAGCATTGGTAATAGCCATCCAAACCCAAGAAACTCCTGATATCTGATAGAGAGATGGGTCTGGGCAAGTTTCTCACTGCCTCAGTCTTTTGGGGCTCAACTCTAATGCTATCACCAAAAATGATATGGCCAAGGAATGCTACTGACCTTAGCCAAAATTTGCACTTACTGAATTTGGCGAATAACTGATGGTTTCTGGGGGTCTGTAATACTATTCTGAGATGGTCTGCATGGTCGTGCTCACTGCGGGAGTAGATAAGAATATCATCTATGAAGACTATGATGAACATGTCCAAGTACTGCTTGAACACACCATTCATCAAGTCCATGAAAGCTGTTGGGGCATTGGTAAGACCAAAGGACATGACTAAGAATTAGAAGTGACCATACCGAGTTTTGAAAGATGTTTTTGGGATATCACACTCCCTGACTCTGAGCTGATGATAGCCTGATATGAGGTCTATCTTAGAAAAGTAATTGGTACCCTGAAGTTGGTCAAACAAAATCATCGATTCTGGGAAGTGGATACTTGTTCTTGACCGTGACTTTATTTAACTGACGGTAGTCAATACACATTCTGAGAGAACCATCTTTCTTACGCACAAATAAAACTGGCGCGCCCCACGGGACACACTGGGTCTTATAAAACCTTTATCTAGAAGTTCTTTCAACTGTTCTTATAATTTTGTGAGTTCTGCAGGTGCCATTCTGTATGGAAAAATAGATGTAGGCTGAGTATCTGGGAGAAGATTGATTCTGAAATTAATTTCCCATTCGGGAGAAACTCCGAGAAGATCTTTGAGAGACACATCTGGAAATTCACATGCTACTGACACTGATTCAAGAGTAGGGGTTTCTGAACTAGAGTCCTGGACTCGAATGAGATGGCAGACACATCCCTTAGATATCATTTTTCTCGCCAAAAGGTAAGAAATAAGTTGACCCCTAAGTACTGAAGTACTACCCCTCTACTCTAGGACGGGCTCATTCAAAAACTGAAACTGGACAATTCTATTTTTGCAGTCGACTGAGGCATAACAGGAATAAAGCCAATCCATGTTGATAATAACATCAAAATCTGTCATCTCTAATTCAACTAAGTCTGCTGAAGTGACTTTCTGAGATATCATAACCAGAAAGTTCCTATATACCCGCCTGACTATGATGGATTTACCCACTGGGGTAGAGACTGAGAATGGCTCTGCTAGAATTTTGGGACTGACTCCGAAATCAACAGCTATTGAAGGAGTAACAAAGGACAAAGAAGCTCCTAGATCTAGCAAAGCGTAAACATGCAAATGATAAACTTGTAATATACCAGTGACCACATCAAGATAGCACTCCTAATCTTGTAAGGACTGAAGAGCATAGAGTCTGTTTGGGCGTTGCCCACTGGTAGCACTGGAAGCGGCACCCTGCTGATTTGGGAAACGACACTGAGCTGGGGGACGGTTATACTAACCCTGAGAACCTGACTAGGGATAATTTCTGACTCTGTGGACTGGATTGCCACACCCAAAACACACATCACTAACTGCTCTACAGATACCCTGGTGGTTTCTGCCATACTTCTAACAAAAAGGATCGGTTTGGTCACTGCTAATATTGCCCTAGGGTTTAGGGCCTGGTGCCCTATCCCTATTGCCATATCTGAATTTCAACACAGGAGTACTAGCTAAGGACAGAGCTGGAACTGAGGATTTTAGGTGGAACTGAGAATAATTCCCACCCTCTGACTTAGGTTGAGCGAAGCTGAAGCTATCTGTTCTTGCTCTCTAATTCTCCCTCTCCTTCTCCCTATTCTTAGCTTCCTCTATCTACTGAGTATAGACCATGATCCTGGATATGTCTATCTCCTTAATAAGCATTGCGGTCTTACACTCCTTGACCACAATACTAGACACCCCTGACACAAACTTACTCATTCGAGATTTGCTGTCTACCACCACATGAGGAGCATATCTAGCTAATTGAGTAAACTTGAGAGAATACTCTTTCACTGTCATATTACCCTGCTTCAGATTGATAAATTCCAAAACCTTTGCTTTCCTCAACTCTGGTGGGAATAACCTATCTAGAAAAATAGTGGCAAACTCTTCCTACTCTATGGGCCCTGTATCTGTGACCCTTTATACTTTCCACTATTTAAACCATGAGTGAGCCATATCCTGCAACTGGTATGCGACCAACTCAGCACTCTCAACAGCGGTCACCCTCATAATATCAGGAACTTTCTGCACCTGATCAAGAAATTCCTAAGGGTCCTCATTTGACTTAGACCCAGTAAACAATTGAGGGTTTATTTGGGTGAAGTCCCGAATCTTGGAAGTAGAAGTATTGACCACTGGGTTGGCTAGAAAGTCTATTAGGCATTTATTCTGGGCTTCCACAGGATGAGCTAGGGTGGTGAATGCTGCTCTAAACTCAGCGTGGGAGACGTGTTCGTCTAGTGGATCTGGCTGGACGGGTTGTGGTTCTGGATGGTCTCCTGTTCCTCTTCCCTTAGTCCTTTTTAGAGGTATATTTCTATAAATAGAAGAGAAAGGATTAGACTGAGAGTTTAACTAGAGCTCATTCTCACTCACACAACATGAATACTGAAAGAAGAGAAACTTTTTCTAAAATATCTCGTAGCCTCCTGTCCATAAGTGTGGCGCGCTACACACCTATGCACAAGACTCTACTAGATGCATCTTTCAGCCTCCTGTACCCCGGATACTACACAGTGCTCATAATCCCAAAGGACCATATACTTACCCATGACTAGTACCTGCTGCAATAACTGAATAATAATAATGTAATATGCAGAATTTAGGCAGAAACTTTCCATAAGGTTCAAATCTGTAGATAAAACTGAATACGATATAACAATACCAAAACTGAAATATCTGTCAAAAAATACTTCTAGTTTAAAAATCCTCTAAACTGTCTGAACTGTGGAGTTGATGGGATAAGCCCCCAACTAACTCCAACTACTGAAAGTGTACTGATAATCTGAAATACTAAAAGAAAATAATCATGTCCTCGAACTATGAGGACTCACCGCTAACTCTAAATGCTGAAAGTATGAACTGCTAAGGGTGCTCAGGAGCCCGCACGTCTGAACCTATAATATAAGACATCATATCACAAGAGAAAAATATGCGTCAGAAGTTTAAATGTACTGGTATGCAAAGTGAGGTAGGCTAAAATGCATTAGTTCATATGCATAAACAATACTAATTGAATGACATGAATATAACTGAATGAGAGTACATGCATAAATGTGTATACTATAACTAAGATCGTGACAACACTGAATACTGAGTCTGGATACTAATTTACTGATATCTGAGTTTCTGCAATTGTATTACTGATAACTGAATGACTGTATCTGAAGTCCTAATTCTGTGGAAACATACTGAGTTCCATACTAAGCTGAGTGACTGTGTCTGACAGTCCTGTATCTGTAGAACTGAACTGATTTCTATATTGAGACTGTGGGAAGTAATCATCTAATCGACATGCCCCTTCTCTAACTGATTTGGGGTCCAATCTGTAACCCCAGTTGGAAGGGTGTTAATACCATGTTGCAGGTAAGGATAAGCTGAGTCACCCTTATCTGAAAGATGCTCTGAAAGAGAATGGTAGGAACCTTCAACTGGAAGGTTAAATCACCTTATCAACCCTCAACTGGCAGGTTGATGTCTCAACCTATGCTGGCTACGTAGTTCTGGAGCACAAGGACTGCTTCTAAGGATCATACCCTCTACTGGAAGGTGAGTCCCCATCCTTGGGTTCACTTGGTGCTGAGTCCTACTCCCAACTGAATAGACACTGAACTGATTCCTAGACTGTACTATGCTTAACTGAACTATTATTGATTTTCCTTTTTGACTAAACTAAACTGAGTTCACTGAGTTCCGTGGACTAACAGAATACTACTGAATTCTATTAACTGACTGAGTACTACTGAATTCTGAACTGAATATTCTGACTGACTTATGAATACTGCTGAGATTTTCCTGAGTTTTGTAACTGACTGAAGAAGATCTAGGTAAACAACTAAGTTTTAAGGTATTGAATACCCCCAGGACTCGATAGCATAAAAGGTAAATCATAGCATAATCTTGAAAAACATAATCATGTACACTTGTTCACAACTTATTCATGGAAACATTTTATCAAGCACTTGCATGATACAACTTGCACATAAGCTAACATGAAATGATCTTTTTCTCTTATTAGTTCACATGAGTAATTCATCAAGCACTTGCTGAGCATACATATGCACATAAAACTAAACAACAAGTAGACATCATAATTCAAATC
The DNA here is from genome assembly GCA_030864215.1 of Capsicum pubescens. Classification (NCBI taxonomy): domain Eukaryota; kingdom Viridiplantae; phylum Streptophyta; class Magnoliopsida; order Solanales; family Solanaceae; genus Capsicum; species Capsicum pubescens. The sequence goes on along the minus strand of CM061544.1, from coordinate 255,976,376 downwards.
CTCATTGACAATTTCAAGTATTTTACATGGACCCTCATGATATTATATACGTATCAATTTACCTCACATGAAACATATCATAAAATATGGATTAGAATCCCAATTAATCATTATAAGCATGAGTATAATCAAACCCAACATGGAATTCATGAAATCCAGAATCTTGAAGTTTAAAAATAGTTTCTTGGACTCCAAGGGTGGAAGGGACCCTTGGATGAACACTTCACATACCTTGATTACTACTTTTAAGAAGATTGAAGTGAGTTCTTGAGACTTGAATTCTTAAACTTGATGAGGCTAGGGCTTGCTCTTGAGTGATTTTATGAGTAAAGAATGAGATTTTTCCCTATAGGCTGATTAATTTCGTATTAAGTCTGAATAAGGTGGGGAAAATAATCCATTTTCCCCCACAACTCGTATTAAAATAATATTGAACGGGGCTTCTCTCGTGTTTCTAGACCTGCTTGGGTCAAGTAGCCATCGCGATGTGACCCATACTCGGGTCAAGTAGCCATTGCAGCGCGACCTTTACTTGGGTTGACTGGCCCTTGCGACGTGGGGCTATCGCGACCCTTCACTATTTTGGGCATCCAAACTCGCCCTTACGCTAGTTCAAAAAATCCAAAACTCTCCTGAGATGATCTACAAGTGACCCTGATCATGAATCAATTTAAAAATTGACTTTCTAAGTTCGAGAAGGTCAAAAATAAAATCCTCCAAATTTGGAAGGCTAAAATGATTCTAAGTCTTGATACTTAGATAAAATTTTCTAAGTCTGGGACCCCTTAACAAGCTTAAAGGACTAAGTTAAGCTAAGAATTTTGTGGGGTCTTACATAACCTAAGAGAGAAAAAAAAGAGGTTGTGAGAAGTGAAGTGAGAGGGTTGCCACCGACCGGAGCTAGCATTGTTTGTCCTTCTATTAATAAAGACATATGTGTAGGTACTAACATGGCAAGTGGAAGAGAAAAAGTACCAAAAGAGAAGGTTCCCTTTGAAGACATGACGAGGGAAATCTTAGATGCTTCTAAGGCTTATGGAGGACCTTCACACCAAGGTAAAGAAGAATGTGCTCAAGAACTTCAAGGTAACATAGATAAATCTTACACTTTTATGCATGCGAATGATGATTGCATGGCTAGTAGACCATTGAGTGTGAGTAGTAGCTTACCTTTATATGAGTATTAATTCTTTGCCTCTTGATAATGATGTACTTGTTGTGATTGTGGATACACTATTTGATCTTATCGATGACTGAATTGCCTCATCTTGTAAGATTAATTTATGTCCACCTAGTGTTGAAGCCATTATGTTGAATAGTAGTACATCATTTTGTGAAAATTGTGTTGATCATCTTTCTTGCAAAACTAGTCCACCACTTGAGAATGTGTGTGATGTAATTAATGGACCTCAAATGAGTAAAGAACTTAAAGGTGTTGGTCAAGAAGATAGGAGTGACCCCTTGAGAGTGTCTTCTAAAGAAGATTCTATGGATTGTCTTGCTCATAGAGATGGTGATATGTTTGAAACATCTTTAATACTTGATAATGGCCTTTTAGAGAATGGACTTTCATGTTCTACATCCTCCTACTCATGGATAGATCCTTCTCTCTTTAAGAACAATATCTTGTTTGAGGATGATAAAATCACTCCTAGTGAATTACCTAGTGGAATGGATATCATTGTTGAAATAGCTCATATTGTGGGCTATATTCTATATGACAACCCACTATGGTGTGACAACATTCCTCCTAAAGATGGAAATCTCTTCTTGGAAGATGGAAGTACTCTTAAGGGAAAGGAACGTAAAGTCTTAGAAAGGATTGATCCATTAGGTGATGAAGACTTTGATTTGCTTGAATACTTAAGAAACCCAATTAGTGATTTTTCCTATAACAATACTTGTTGTGATCCTTTGTGTGACACCCCACCCTTGTTTGATGACTATCAGAATGAATTACTTGCTTCTTGTAAAGACTTAAGTAATAATCCCTTTGATGTTTGTGGTGGTATGTGTCTACTTGAGGATTCTTCCCTTGGAAGAGAAAGTATCAATTGTTTGGAAATCGCTTCTTCTTTTACTTTGTGTGATCCTATTATTGATAATACTCTCGGTGATGATCTTAAATATAATAGTGAGTACATACATAAGGACACCTTGGTTGAAGTTGACTTGAGTGGTACCTTTCTCTACTCTGTATTTTCTTTTGATGATGGTTATGCTAATGTGGAGAGTATGTCATTTAGTTTGGGTAAAGCCTTTGGGGAAAAAAGAGTGTTGACTAGACCCATGTCTATGGACACTCTTTCCATTTGACCCCGATGCCAAATATGGATATAGAGGTTTTGGTACACCTAACTTCTTGGTTGGTCTACATGACAAACAAAGTTTGATTAAGGATATTGGTATCCTTCCATATGATGAAAGGTTTTTCTTGGGGATTCATAATCCACTTGAGGGACCTATATTGTGCAAGGGAAAGGTCTCAAACAAAGAAGAGAGATCTTTAATGAAGGGGAGCAATGAGAGGATCCAAAAGAGTTCACCATTGTGTGTTTCCATTCTTGACCAAGGTTTCACCACTTTTAGGTCACAGAGAGAGTCTTCTCTTGTAATTACTTTAGATAGACTTCATTTATGTGATACCCTTCTTCAGTATGTGTGTAAAAATGATGACCTCCTTCACAAAGGTGGTATCATTCTTGAGAACCCGAGGGCCAACGTGTCATTGTCTCCTTTGGCTGTTGTTTCTATATGTGCATCCTTATTTGACACACTTATGCTTAAGTTGTATAAATTCCAACTTGTAGATTCCAAGTTGATTATTTGTTGGTGGAAGAGCCCATGGATGTTAAGGATTTATTGTTACCTTCTTAAGGTTGGACAAATTGAAGTATCATGTGGGGCTCCAGTATTGAAATTCCTTACCTTGGGAAGTGACTTGACCCCATCCTTGTGTGCATCATATGGTAAGCCCTTTGAGCCAAATAACATTCTCATAGATAATATCACCTTGGATGATGCCTTTACAGTTAATTCCTTTCTGTACCACCACTTTGCCTATGGTGATATCCATTCTAGTCTTGGATTTTCTTTATGTAGAGGTAGGAAAATTATTGGCTTGTCCACTTGTTTGAGTGACGATGCTATATGGATTTTGTGGACTTTAGAACCAATTGAGGAACCACCCTTGGTGTGGTCTCTTAAAGATATAATAAAGCAATTATGTTTTATGGCTCATAAGGTGGGGGTAGTTATACCTTTTACATTATTTGATGCCATTAGGGCCTTTGTAGTTTCCTTATCTCTTGATGATTTACCTAACCAAATCCTTTGTGTATTTTCCATGAGTTTTTAATATTTAACATGAAGTATCCTTGGTTATATTTCAAGTATGTGCAACCTTGGCATGTTGATGTGATTTATTATGATAACCCTAACCCTCATACCATGAGGAGTTTGTGTTCATTTTTCCTTCCTTTGATTTTGTGAGGTTTGGATTTGAGGACGACTCCTTTTCAAGAAGGGGATGATGATATGATCCTGATCGTTCTTAAAGCTTTTGATCACATCATTTGAGGCTAATACAAATAGGTCCAAGTCATGATCAAGCAAATATCTTAAGAATGCACTTTGAGGACCTCTTTTAAGCTCATAAACCCACAATTCCACGTGTGGATAATTGCTTGGTGCTTGGAGTATGTTTTGAAGAGCCTTTGTGGGTCATTTCCAAAATAGCCACTTTAGGCTATTTTTGTAACAGATTAGTTATGCAAATGCAACTATAATAAATAGGTGCCATATACATTTCATTAGTTAGTTTTTGTTGATTAATTTACATGATGTATTCATGAGAACTCCATGGGAGTGTTTTGAGTGCTTGGAAAGGCATATGTTGAACCTTGTTTAGAAATGTTGGTTGTAAGGAGGATCTAATCCCCTTTGTGGTCACATAAGAGCTAGGTGCTCATTGGTAATCCATTAAGAGAGGTTTTAGGGTTTGGCATACCCTTAGATTTCCCTTTTGTTATCAATTTTTTGCCTATCTTTCTATCATCACTATCCTATCCCTCTATCTTTACTTTTCCGCGTCTAGATTCGAGTCTTTGTGGCTAGGATTGTATCACACACCACCACCACCACAACCAATACCAACACCATTACCACAACCACCACCCAATACCAGTACCACTAATATTACCACCACCACCACCACCACCACCATTAATACCAACACCAAAAATACGAATAACATCAACAAAACAAAAACAAATAACCAAATCAACAACAAACAAAACAAACAAACAAACAACACCAATTCTGCCGGCACCACCACCAATAGCCACCAACAACACCACAAATACCATCCAACAACACCACGACATTCAATACAATACTGTGACAAAAAATAGGCTTTTCTCAGGTTCTTCCTACATTTTTTAGCATCAAAACCCAAAATTGTTAAGCCATTCTAGAAGATAATACAACTAAAAGTCTTATTTTTCATCATTAACTAAGAATCCCTATTTTTCTAAAAAATAAAAAAATATAGAACTCTTCTCGAACTCTGTTACTTGCAATGAGAGAAAAGACAACAGATACAAGCAAATAAGATGTCGAAAATAAAAACTATGTGGACAAAAATAGAAAGAAGATCGAACTGTTATAAAGGGGTAAGAAATCTATTAAGTAGTTGTAGTTTGTATTGTTGAGAGAGAAAGATAAGAGAGAGAAAGAGAAAGAGATTTGAAATGATGAAAACGTATTACGCAACTGGATGAAATGGTTCAAAAAATGATTGACCCTTTGCATTTTTATTATGCATTAATTATGTGTTGATTTGTATTTTGAAAAATAATGACAAGTTTTAAAAATGTTAATTTGGTCTCAATTAATCTTAATTAATTTTTTAAAAAAGATAAATTTTAACTACTTGATAATAAATAAAATTAATTTCACAAAAATTGGTTTCCATTTAATAAGTTCAGTTGTAACTTTAATTAATTTAATGATAATTTAATATTAATTACATGTCTATATTTATTTGATAATTTTCAACAAATAAAAACATCTGTTCTAACATATTACTTATCTGTTACCACAGATAAGTAATATGTTAGAAATGTCTAAATAGATAAAATAATCTGTTGCAACAGATGAGTCATCTATTGCAATAGATGAATAATATGTCAGAAATGACCAAACATATAAAATAATCTGTTGCAACGGATGAGTCATTTAATGCAACAGGTCAGTATATCTGTTGTATAATTTTCAATAGAGGAATGATCTGTTGCAACATGTTGAATTTGTTGTAATAAATTATACAATAGTTGATCATGTAATTGCAATGAGATCAATTAAAATTATAATTGAACTTATCAACTCATTTTTAATTCTAGCTAAATCAATACAGTTACTATAAATAATGGCTTCATTTGAATCATTTCAACTCACATTGATCAATTGATAACTCTACTCAGGACGAACACAATAGTTGATCATATAATTTCAATGTGATCAATTGAAATTGTAATTGAATTTATCAACTCATGTTTAATTCTAGTTAAATAAATATAGTTGCTACAAATAATGGCTTGATTTGAATCATTTCAACTCAAATTGATCAATTGATAACTCTACTCAGGACAAACACAATAGTTGATCATGTAATTACAGTGAGATCAATTGAAATTGTAATTGAACATATCAACTCATGTTTAATTATAGTTAAATCAATTGTAACACCCCGTATTTTTTGGCTAGTCTTTGAACCATTGTTCCTACGTGTATAAGTTATAATCCAAATGATTCTCATATGAATATAAGTTTCATAATCTTTATCCTCGTGTTTTATATGATTTTGAGGTTAAAATTGTACATAGAAATCATTTAGAGCCGAGTTGAGATAAGATCCTTTGATTCGTCCAAAGTTTGGTATTAGATTTTACAAGGGTCTACTTTAAACATCTATAACTTTTTATATGCATAGTATTTTGCAGATCAAGACCCATCAAATTGTAGATAATTGAATTAGCTTTCCAACAATACCAATTTTGCCTAAATCTGATACCTGAGCGAAATGTTACAACCATTTTCGTGACAGGCAATAAACCAAAGTGATATGCCCGCAATGTGCGCTCCATCGCCCGCACCTGTTTCCCAGGTTCTATTTTTGCATTTTTAAGGGCAAAAGGGTCCTTTCCTTCATCTTAACTCATCCATAACAGATAATTAGAGCCCTAAAAGCATTATTTACATGAACTCCAAACTCAGGTGATGAAACTCATGACTCAAGTACCCATGCCTTATAGTATGTTCAGTTCTAGGTGCTTATGCTACACCTCTAATGATCAGCGAAATTCAGTTAATGTCATGTATATCCTCGGTTTATACCTCTCTGGAAAATTCATGTCATTGACTCTTTATTCCTCAGGCCTCAGTTGAGTGTCAAAGTTATTCTTTTATGTTTCAGGTCCTTATGTTCTAATTTCAGTGACCTCTCCTTATGTCATGATTAGTTAAAATTCTATGTGTGTTTTGTTGGGCTAGTGCATGAAAGTTTTAAGGATAGATTTTTAGAGAAAATGAGAAAGATGTTTTTTATGGTGGTTTGCCTACAAGTTCATGTGTGGTCATGAAGATAGGCTTGAGTGTTATGTTGGTGTACAAGTGGAATGTATAGTTGAGTATAAACTTTCAGTATAATTCAGTTCGTATAGCCAGCTATCCAGTCTAGCAATCATACAGACAAGTTCCTATGGTTTTCCATTTTCCCTATTCATGAGGTAATTCACGTCCATGCAAATTTCAAATTCAGCTCAGTTTATGCATATGCATCAGTTTCAGATCCCAGTTATTCAGTCATGATTCAGTCCATAAGTTTCCGTGCATTATCTCAGTCTTTTCATAGTATCTCAACCAAGTTAGTACCATTTGGGAGATGAAGTATCCCAAAGAGGAGATGTATTGTAATACCTCGAGTATTCATGTCCTAAAACTTTTATTTTTCTTCACAAAATAGGATCCAGCTTGAAGTAATGGTTACTCATCAGTTGACTCTCTTGTTTCTATCTCAGCTTTATAATCATGCTCATGTCAGTGCATGTAATCACGAAATCAGTTCAGTTCATAATATTCAGTTCATGTATCATGTTTCAGAATCAGTTATGTAATCATGTTCCAAGTCAGTCATGTTCAGAATATGATCTCAGTTACCTTTGTACAACACTCTCAGTCTAACCAGTCTCATTCGAGGACGAATATTCCTAAAGGGGAGATAATGTAACACCCCGTATTTTTGGACTAGTCTTAGAACCGTCGTTCCTACGTGTATAAGTTATAGTCCAAGTTATTCTCATGTGAATATAAGTTTCATGATCTTTATCTATAACGCCCCAAAATCTCATCTCGAGATGTCACACGGTGCTTAAGGCTACAAGTAGCCCTAAGCTAACCCTTTGAGCCTGCTACTACCTATGGAACTTACTTCAAGTTAATTAGATCGAATAATAGTATGTCATATCACGTATTAACTTAAATAAAGTAGAACACTGTCTGAATAATAAAGTACTGCAAGTTTGAAGAAAACAGCTGACAGTCTGACAAAGCTCTACTACTAAGGAACTAGAGAGTCATTGGGATAGACCCCAACCTGACTCGAACTGAGGACAATAAAACCAACTACTTTGATTACTAAAATCCTAGAGAAATAGGTCCCCAAATCATGAGGACTCCCCAACTGTGAACGTGTAGATAGAGGTACTCAGAAATCACTGTCGCTGCTGAGGCTGAGCACCTGAACCTACATTATGAGACAACGTAGCACATAGACATATATGTGGATCAGTACTTTGGGAATGTACTGAGTATATGGTGGTGCATGAAATAAGTAAAAAATATCATCAATCTTTATAAAAATAATGCATGCTAACATAAATGGCTTACATAGCTTGAGTAAATCTGAAATCTAATTCTTGTAAATCATGAATGATAAAGCAGGTAGAATAAATTAGAGTCATTTCATTTAGTTCTTAAATTTGTATGCTCTGCTTGTTTCTAGTCTTAAAACAATAACTTTCAAAACACATACTTTCATCTTAGGGAGAATAGGGAACTTCTTTTGAAACTTAGGGATTTTAGATCTTTAGGAGACTGAGGGACTTTTGGGAATCTTTTAGGAACTTTGGGACTTAGGGACTTTGGGCTTGGGAGTTTTTTCTAACTGACATAAACCATATGAGCTGACATGGAGTTCAAAGTCTTACCCACGTTAGGGAGAGATGTTCTACCCTTGTTATCGGAATAGAACCTTAACTTAAGTGATCACTTATCTTAGCCCACTAGGGGCAAATCATAGACCTACGGTGGCTCGTAGTTCTGGGGCATGAGACATTGGAATCATACCCAACTCGGTGCTAAATACTACTCCTATACTTAGGCTCAGAACTTTTAGAAAATCCACCTTAAAACAATACACATATATATATAGTGAAGACCAAACTATGCTTCTCTTTGCTTTAAATCGTAAATAATGTGGATTCCTATCTTAACTTAGGATTAAAAATCAGTCTTTCATTTAAAATAGGATACTTGTTTGTTAAAGCGTGCTGATAGCATATTCTTAATGAAACATCACAATTCATACTTAGGTTTAAGCATATATATATATATATACTCAAAGGATCACAATTTCATAGTGAAGCTAGATTCTTGACATTAACCTTAGAAACACTTGAAAATATCAATTCATTGTAAGGATATGCAATTTATAGCATAAATTCTCAATTCTAACATAAATAGGTGAAATAAACATAAAATTCAAGATGCAATTAACTTATAAATTCATGAAGTCAAAACAATGTAGTTTGGGCATAAACCCCACTTGCAATTTATGTAGTTACTTAATAAAAATCATATCTTTGGGCACAAGAATGAAAAATTATTCTTGTTCAAACCCCACATACCTTAGATGATGAACTTTGAATGAACACTTGCTTTTGAGATGCTATTTCTTGATGCTCTTCGTCTAAAGATCTCAAATCTTAAATCAATTTGGAAAATAAATGGTGAAATCTTGAGTTTTCTTGAATGATGGGTTGAAACCCTAGGCTTTTGTTCTTAAGAGAATTGAGTGGAATGACTATACTTTGGTGTTTTGGGGCTTAATCTCGTGTTATGACTCAATAAAGGTGGAGGAAAATGACTTACTTGTCCCTTTGGACGCGGATTTTTAAAGACTGAAAATAAAATATGCCTGACAATGCGCAGGTAGATGTGCTGCATCGATGGTATCGACGCGATACCCAATGCGTCACACGAAGTTAGCATCGACTCACTAGAATTTACACTGGTAACTGGAGAAAATATTAACCAACGCGATGGCCGATGCGGCGCGCTAAGAGCGCGTTCGCCCATTGCTTTGGGACTCCAAACATAGTCTAAACGGGGTCCAAAAAAATCTGAAACTCACCCGAGATGTACTATGAACTTGCCCAATTATGAATTAACAAAGAAATCAACTATCGAAGGTCGGGAAGGTCGTCAAATAAATCCTCAAAGTTTGATGGTTAAAAAAAATGACTAAGTCCCAACACTTAGCCTAATTTTTCTAAGTATGAGACCTTTCTTGCCATGCTCTAAAGGGATTATAAAATTAGAAATCTTGCGGATATTCTAAATTTTGCTAGTCAGGCTAAGAATACAGAGAAAACTAAGGATGCACGGCTGAAATATATTGCTAAACTGACTCCACATCATTCTAAACTTTAGAGTACTTCTGGGAGTGCATGAACTTGCAATAAGAATAACTATATAGCTTAATCTTTGATTAGAAAGGAGTTGAATTAAGGAAAAGCAGTACCTTCGGCTAAAACTGAGTTTGCAGAGAAGAGATGGAAGTACTTGGCTCGCATATCTGCTTCTGCTTCCCAAGTAGCGCCCTCAACTGAGTGGTTCCGCCAAAGAACTTTGACCAAGGGAACTTTTTTATTCCTTAGTCTACGGATCTGATGGTCTAGAATCTCAACTGCAATTTATTTATAAGAAAGACTGGTCTGAATATCTGAGTTCTCTAAAGGAACTACAACAGCGGTGTCACCGACACATTTCTTAAGCATAGATATGTGAAAGACAGGATGAATGGATGACAAGTTTGCAGGAAACTCTACCTCATAAGACACTTTCCCAACACAACTTAGAATTCTATAAGGGACAACATAACGGGGACTACGCTTCCCCTTTTTGGCAAATCTTTTCACCCCTTTCATGGGTAAAATCTTCAAATACACCAAATCAGCCACCTCAAACTTGAGGTCCCTTCTTCTCACATCTGCATATGACTTCTGGCGACTCTGGGCTGTCTTCAATCTTTCTCTAATCAACTTAACCTTCTCCATAGCCTCAAACACCGAATCAGGCCCAAGAAAAGTAGCTTCACCTACTTCAAACCAACCTATGGGTAATCTACATCTCCTCTCATAAAGAGCCTTAAATAGGGCCATCTGGATGCTATAATGGTAGTTGTTGTTATACCGAATTCAATCAATGGCAAATGCTCATACCAACTTTCTTTGAAATCAAGAGCATATTCCCTCAACATATCTTCCAGAGTCTTGATGGTCCTCTCAGCCTGACCACCTTTCTGCGGATAAAAAGTAGAACTAAGATGAACTTGGGTACCAAGACCCTTCTGAAAAGCTCTCCAAAATTAAGAAGTAAATTTAGTACCCCTATCCGATATGATAGACAAGGTAACTCCATGCAGTCTGACTAACTTTTAGATATACAACTTAGCATAATCCTCAGCTATATAAGATGTATGCACTGGCAGGAAATGCAATGACTTAGTCAACCTGTCTACAACAACCCAAATCGAATCATGACGACGACGCAAAAAGGGTAAACCAGTCACAAAATCCATAATTATCTCTTCCCATTTCCAAGTAGGAATACTAAACTCTTGGAACGTGCCACCAGGCCTTTGGTGCTCAACCTTAACCTGTTGACAAGTTGTACACTTTGCTACAAACTCATATATATCCTTCTTTATACCACTCCACCAATAGATTTCCCGCAAGTTGCGGTACATCTTGGTAGCGTTGGGATGAATAGATTACCACGCGCCATGCGCTTCAGCCATAATTCTCTACCTCAAATCATCAATACATGGAACACACAATCTATCCTGAAACCTCAACACACCATCTCTCATTTGGGAGAAAACCTCTACCTTTTGGTATTTTACCAACTCCTTATGTTTGACCAAGCTAGAATCCATGTCTTGCTTTTCCTTCACTTCCGAAACTAAAGAGGATTCGGAACTACTCTGAACCTAAACATTACTTTCAACTGAATCAAGCAACCTAACACCCAATCTAGCCAAACGATGAACTTCTCGAGCTAAATCTTTCTTATTCTTATCCACATGAGCAACAATGCCCATAGATAACCTGTTAAGGGCATCTTCCACTACATTGTCCTTACCCAGTTAATACAACACACTCATATCATAATCTTTTAGCAACTCCAACTATCTCCTCTGACGAAGATTCAACTCTCTTTGAGTAAACACATACTGCAAACTTTTATGGTCCGTAAAGACATCAACATGAACACCATACAGATAGTGTCTTCCAGATTTTAAAAGCAAACACCATAGTAGCTAATTCAAGATCATGGGTTGGGTAATTCTTTTCATGAGGTTTCAACTACCTAGAGGCATAGGCTATAACCTTACCTCTCTGCATCAACACACAACCCAAATCGACTCTAGAGGCATCACAATACACCATGAAACCATCTGAACCATCGGGTAATGCCAACACTGGGGCTGACGTGAGCTGAGTCTTCAACTCCTGAAAACTCTTCTATAAAAATCTGACCACAGGAACTTAACTTTCTTTTGGGTTAGCCTAGACATCGGAGATGCAATGGATGAGAAACCTTCAACTAAATGGTGGTAATAGCCAGCTAGGCCCAAGAAACTTCTAATGTCTGTCGGAGAGATAGGTCTAGGCTAATTTCTCACGGCTTCTGTCTTTTAGGGATCAACTCGAATGCCTTTGACTAAAATAATATGACCAAGAAAGGCTACTAATCTTAGCCAAAATTCACACTTGCTAAATTTGGCAAACAAGTGATGATCTCTAAGAGTTTGTAAGATAGTTCTAAGATGATCTGCATGGTCATCCTCACTACGGGAGTACACAAGGATATCATCTATGAATACTATGACAAACATATCTAGATACTATTTGAACACTCGATTCATGAGGTCCATGAAAGATGCTCGAGCATTGGTTAGCTCGAAAGACATAACTAGAAACTCAAAATAACCATAGCGGGTTCTGAAGGCTGTCTTTGGAATGTCACACTTCCTCACTTTAAGCTGATGATAGCCGAATCTAAGGTCTATCTTTGAGAAATAACTTGCACCTTGCAATTGATCAAACAGGTCATTAATTCTAGGAAGAGGGTACTTGTTCTTGATTGTGACCTTCTTTAGCTGATGATAGTCAATGCACATTCGCAGTGAACCATTTTTCTTTCGTACGAATAGGATAGGTGCGCCCCATGGAGAAATATTGGGCCTTATAAAACCTTTATCTAAAAGATCTTTGAGTTGCTCTTTTAACTCCTTGAGCTCTGCGGGAGCCATACGATATGGAGGAATAAAAATAGGCTGAGTATCGGGAAGAAGGTCAATCCCAAATTTTATCTCCCTATCGGGAGGTACCCCTGGGAGATCTTCTGGAAAAATATCGGAAAACTCATTAACTATACTGACTAACTGAATAGTCAGAGCCTCAGACTTAGATTCTTTAACTCGAACTAGATGATAGATACAACCTTTGGATATCAAATTTCTGGCTTTAAGATAAGATATGAAATGACTCTTGGGAGATACAGAATTTCTGAACCACTCAAAAACTGTCTTATCTGGAAACTGAAACTTAACCATACGGGTGCGACAATATATAGATGCATAACAGGAATAAAGCCAATACATACCCAGAATTAGATTAAAATTGACCATATCTAGCTCTATCAAATATGTGAATATGAACTTATGAAGAACGATAATAGGGTACTTTTTTAGCAACAACTGACTCACCTATGGGGGTAGAAACCAGGAAAGGCTCAGGAATCTTTTCGGAACTTATCTCAAAATTCACAACAACTAACGGGATCACATAAGAGAAACTTGACCCAGGGTCCAACAATACATACACATCAAAATAAAAGACATGTAGCATAACCGTAACAACATTTGGTGAATCCTCCTGGCGGGATGGCAAAGCATAGAATTGATTCTGGCGCTGACCGCCAGCAGTGCTGGATGAAGCACACTGAGGAGGGGCTGGACGTGCTATAGGAACTGGTGTACTGGTAGCTTGAGTTTAGGGTCAAATATTTTAGTTCCCTTGCTTAGCATATGGACACTCTCTAAGTCTATGGCACAACTTGCCACAACCATAACAACCCTTCTGCTCAGCCAAGTACTCGCCGGGATGAGTCCTACCACACTTAGCACATGGGGGATAATTGGGCTTACCATTCATACTGTGTTGAGATCTGGACATAGAAGACTTATTTCCCTACTCCTGTCTGTTTCTGGGTGCGGGAGCACTGACTAATGAAGGCGCGGACATAGATGACCAATTCTAAAACTGTGGATGACTCTCTCCATGAGATCTAGTCTGGCCATACTTAAACTGCTCAGACCTAGCCCTCTTATTTTCTCTTACTCTCTTGCTCCCTTATATTTTCTACCTTAATCTGCTGAGCATGTATCATTAGTCTAGAAAGATCCATGTCTCTATTAAGCATAGAAGTCCTACACTCCTTTACCACTAATCCGGACACACCGGTCACAAACTTACTCATACTAGATCTGGGGTCAGCTATCAAATCAGGAGCATACTTAGATAAATGGTTGAACTTAAGGTAATACTTCTTCACTGTCATAGATCCCTGCCTCATATTTATGAACTCTTCTATCTTCGCTTCCCTCATCTCAAGTGGGAAAAACTTGTCTAAAAATACATCCTAAACACCTGCCAAGTAATAGGAGTTGTATTCTCCCCTCTATTCTTCCTCCACATCACCACCCAATCATAAGCAACGTCCTTCAGCCTATAGGATACCAATTCCACACTCTTCTCCTCATAGATATACATAACTTGGGTGATCTTCTTTACCTCATCAAGATACAACTGCAGGTCCTCACCTACCTTTGACTGAAAGAATTTGGGTGGGTTCATCCTCATAAAGTCATGAAGTTTGGCTGAGGCTACATCACCCCCTTGCTGATACCGAACAATAGCCTGATTATTGGCTTGCACAGTAGCAGTCACAGCTTGGGCTAGCGTCTGTAAAGCAGCCTGAAATTTGATATGAGACACAATCTCATTCAGGGGATTGACAGTTTAGGGTGGCTGATCATCATTTCTACGAGAATTATCTCTGCGGGGAGGAATTTTCTATCATAAAAAAACATAAGTTAATAGAAGATAGAGACAACTATAGGCATGATGACTTTTGAAAGAAAGAAATGACTTTTCCTAAAACGTCCTGTAGCCTCTTGCTCATAGATGTGGCGCGCTTTACACTGATGATCAAGACTCTCTATAACGCAGATTGTCTGACTCTCTAGGACTCTCTAATCCTTTATGCTCTGATACCAAGTTTGTAACATCCTGAAATATCATCCGAGATATCACACGGTGCTTAAGGCTACAAGTAGCCCTAAGCTAACCCTTTGAGCCTGCTACTACCTATGGAACTTACTCCAAGTTAATTAGATCAAATAATAGTATGCCATATTATGTCTTAACTAAAATAAAGTAGAACACTGTCTGAATAATAAAGTACTGATAAGTCTGAGGAAAACAACTGATAACCTGACAAGCCTCTACTACTAAGGAAGTAGAGAGTCATTGGGACAGACCCCCAACTGAATCGAATTGAAGACAATAAAACCAACTACTTTGAATACTGAAAGCCTAGAGAAAAAGATCCCCAAACTATGAGGACTCACCAACTGTGAAAGTGTACATAGAGGTACTCGAAAATCATTGTTGCTGTTGTGGATGAGCACTTGAACCTACATTATGAGACAATGTAGCACATAGACATATATATGGATCAGTACTTTGGGAATGTACTGAGTATATGGGGGTGAATGCAATAAGTAAACAATATCATCAATCCTTATAAAAATCATGCATGCTAACATAAATGGCTTACATAGCTTGAGTAATTATGAAATCTAATTCTTGTAAATCATGAATGGTAAAGTAGGTAGTATAAATCTTGCGAATCATTTCACTTAGTTCTTAAATTTGTATGCTCTACTTGTTTATCAAAGCTCGTAGACACAAAAAAATGTCTTAAAATAATAACTTTTAAAACATATACTTTTATCTTAGGGAGAATAGGGAACTTCTTTTGAAACATAGGGATTTTAGATCTTTAAGAGACTGAGGGACTTTTGGGAATATTTTTGGAACTTTGGGACTTAGGGACTTTGGGCTTGGGAGTTTCTTCTAACCAACATAAACCATGTGGGCTGACATGGAGTCCAACGTCTTACCCATGTTGGGGAGAGCTATTCTACCCTTGCCATAGGGATATATCCTTAACTTAAGTGATCACTTATCTTAGACCACTAGGGGAAAATCATAGACCTACGGTGGCTCATAGTTCTGGGGCATGATACCTTGGAATCATACCCAACTCGATGCTAAATACTACTCTCATACTTTGGCTCAGAACTTTTAGAAAATTTACCTTAAAACAATACACGGATATATATAGTGAAGACCAAACTATGCTTCTCTTTTCTTTAAATCATAAATAATGTGGATTCGTATCTTAACTTAGGATAAAAAATCAGTCTTTCATTTAAAACAGGATACTTGTTTGTTAAAGCGTTCTAATAGCATATTCTTCATGAAGCATCACAATTCATACTTGGGTTTAAGCATATATATATATGCTCAAAGGATCACAATTTCATAATGAAGCTAGATTCTTGACATTAACCTTGGAAACACTTGAAAATATCAATTCATTGTAGGGATATGCAATTTATAGCATAAATTCTCAATTTCAACATAAATAGGTTAAAATAAACATAAAATTCAAGATACAATTAACTTATAAATTCATAAAGTAAAAAAAAGTAGTTTGGCATAAACCCCACTTGAAATTTAAGTAGTTACTTAATAAAAATCAAATTTTTGGGCACAAGAACGAAAGAATTGTTCTTGTTCAAACCCTACATACCTTAGATGATGAACTTTGGATGAACACTTGCTTTTGAGATGCTATTTGTACTTTTGAACAGAGATTCTTGATGCTCTTAATGTAAGGATATCAAATCTTAAATCAATTTGGAAAACAAATGGTGAAATCTTGAGTTTTCTTGAATGATGGGTTGAAACCCTAGGCTTTTGTTCTTGAGGGAATTGAGTGGAATGACTATAATTTGGTGTTTTGGGGCTTAATATACTGTTATGAATGAATAAAGGTGGAGGAAAATAACTTAATTATCCCCTTGGACATGGATTTTTAAAGACAAAAAATAAAATACGCCCAGCGATGCGTAGGTCGATGCGCTGCATCGATGGTATAGATGCGAGACCCGACGCGTCGTGCCAAGTTAGAATTGAATCACTAGAATTTGGCATTGGTAAATGGAGAAAATATTAACCAATTCGATGGGCGACGCGGCGCGCCAAGATCGCATTGGTCCACTGCTTTGGGACTCCAAACATAGTCTAAATGGGGTCTGAAAAATCCAAAACTCACTCGAGATGTACTATGAACTTGCCCCATTATGAATCAATAAAGAAATCAATTATCAGAGGTTGGGAAAGTCAACAAATAAATCCTCAAAGTTCGATGGTTAAAAAAAATTACTAAGTCCCAATACTTAGCCCAATTTTTCTAAGTATGAGACCTTTCTTGGCATACTCTAAAGGGCTTAGACAACGAGAAATCTTATGGGGTCTTACATTATCCTTGTCTTTGATATGATTTTGAGGTAAAAATGTTCATAGAAATCATTTAGAGCCAAGTTGAGCTAAGAACCTTTGATTCATCCAAAGTTTGGTATTCGATTCTATAAGGGTCTACTTTAAATGTGTATAGCTTTTTATATACACAGTATTTTGCAGAACAATACCCACCAAATTGTATATAATTGAATTAGCTTTTCAACAATACCAATTTTGCCTAAATCTAATACCTAAGAGAAAAGTTACAACCATTTTCATGAGAGGAAGTAAGCCAAGGAGATATACCCGCAACGTGCGCTCTGTCACCCACACCTATTTTTCAGGTTCTAGTTTTGCATTTTTAAGGCAAAAAGGGTCCTTTCCTTCACCCGAATTCATCCTTAACAGATAATTAAAGCCCCAAAAGCATTATTTGCATCATTATTCATCCTTTTCTCCCCAAAGAAAAACTCTAGCCCCTCAAGAACACCAGAACTCCATCATATCCTTTTCAAGAAAAATCAAGATTTCAAGTTTCCCAATTCAAGAAAGCTTTCAAGATTTTGTTTCTTCTTCAAGATTGAAAGTTTTAAGGTATGTGGGAGTTCATCCATGGGTCCTCTTTCACCCATGGAGCCCAAAAAAAGTACCTTTTATTTAAATTAAAGAATGAACTTTTATCATTATGATATTTTATATGCTCAAGAAGATTGAATTTCATGTTTCCATGGTGATTTAAATTAAATTCAGCCCATGTATGATCCCATGGAAGATTTGATTTTCTCGGGCTATGAATTTTGTTTCCCATGTCATACTCAAGTAAATTTCATGTTGTTGAATTGAATGCTCATGTTTAGAATATCCCCATGCTTTATTCAAGTGAATTCCATGATAGATCCTAAGTTCATGATTTTTAGAGAACATTCCCGTGTTTTAAATCTATGCATTCCTTATGTTTGATGAAATTCTCATATCATGTTAAATCAATTTCAAGATGAATCCCCAAGTTATGAATTTTTCCATGTAACTTTATTATTCCCTCATGTTTAAGACATTCTTACATTCAAGTTATGAACTTTACATGTTTTGATGAAACACCCATGTCCTATTTCAAGCAAATTATATGTGAATTCCCCAATTCATAATGTTAGTTATGTAATCATGCTATGCTCCCATGTTTAAGATATTCCCATGTCAAAGTTCATGATCCCCATGTGTTTGGCGAATTATTCCATGTTAAAGAATTAATCTCCACGTGCTTGATAGAATGCCTATGTGAATTGAATAGGGTAATCATGACATGTTACCATGTGTTCTCATTCATGTACAAGTCCATAACCTCCAAGTGTTTGATAAAATATCTTAGTGAATGAATTGTGAACAATTGACTATGGCTATGCTTTCAAGAATTGCTAGGTTTTATCATTTATGCTATCGAGTCCTGGGAAAATTTATTAATCAAAATATAGTTGTTTACTTAGTTGCAGTAGACATAGAATAGTTCCAATAAAAGGTTAAGAACAACATAAATCAGTTAGTTAATAGAAATCAGTGAACTTAATTAGTTAACAGAACTCAGTGAACTCAGTCAGTTAATAGAATTCACTGAACTCAGTCCAATTTGGTCAGTCAACAGAATCAGTGTGAGTTCAATCAAGCCTAGTATAGTCTAGTTTCATTCCCAGTATCAGTTTAATAATTAATAATTACCTCAGAATCCGTATGCACGATTATTTTCAGAATACCATTACTTGAGCTTATCAGTTAACAGTGCATGCTCCAGTTAGTATTCTAGTGTCATTCAGTTGGAAGTAGGATTTAGTACTGAGTGAACCCAGGGATGGGGGCTTACCTGCCAGTTGAGGGTGTGACATTTAGTAGCAGTCCCTGCATTCCAGAACTACATAGCAAGTGTATGTTGAGATGTTAACCTTCCAGTTGAGGGTTGATCTCATAGGGGTGCCTACCAATCAAGGGTAACCCTTAGTCTTTTGGGACACCAGTTTAGTGGATCCACACAACCAGTGTTAGTACCCATGGCATGGTACTAACACCCTTTCAACTGGGGTTATAGGTTGGATCCCGATTATCTCAGATTGGGGCATGTCTATTAGATGATACCTTCTACAGTTAAAGTTTTAGACTCAGCATAAAACTCAATTCAGTTTTACAGAATCAGGACTGTCAGAAATAGTTACCCAGTTATCAGTTACTCAGTTATCAGTAATCTCAGCTATCAATTACTCTGTTATTAGAAATCAGTATTCAGTTTTAGTATGAGCTCAGTGACAGTCTCAGTCACAGTCTCAGTTCAGTAATCAAATTCGTAACTCAGTTTTAAGTTGCTTGACCATAGCGTATAGTTATCAATTATTCAGTTATTAGTATTTTAATACTTCAACTTAAATTCTATTTTAGGATCATGCTATACTCTTGGTCTTGCATTCTCAAATAATACAGTTTTCATGCATTCATGCTCAGTTATCTCATGTTACTCAGTCAACCCTTTCTTCATATGTATAATACTCTATAGTTTTAGCCCAGTTAATTAGACTAAGTACAGTTCAGTCTTACATGACCAGTATTCAGTTATCAGTCATTCAGTTAATCAGATAAGTTAGTATGTTTATGCATTCGTACTCAGTGTGATTGTATATTCAGATCCTCAATTTATGTCAGTCTCCAGCACGTAGTTTTAGACCTAGTATTCATACAGTATCCATATTTTACCATATCCCAACTTCAGTTATACTTATATCATTAAGGAAAGGTTTACAAAAACTAAGTGTAGAGATTTACCTTCTTATCAGAGAATGTTTGTCACCCATGCTTTAAGATATTTTAGTTTTTAGTTTATTCTAGCCTATTAGTGAGTCTACTTACACTTAGCGTGCATGTTATATGATCACGTATGAAATCAATTTTACTTATAGCATTTATCCCTGCATACTCAGTACATTCCAGAAGTACTGATCCATATATATGTCTATGTTATCAGTTACAGTCTCAGTCATAGTCTCAGTCTAGTAATCAGATCAGTAACTCAGTTTTAGGTTGCTTGACCATAATGTATAGATATCATTTATTCAGTTATTAGTATTTCAGTACTTCAACTTACATACTATTTGAGGATCATGTTATATATTTGGTCTTGCATTCTCAGATAATATATTTTTCATGCATTCATGCTCAGTTATCTCATGTTACTCAGTCAGTCCTTTTCTCATATGTATAATACTCTATAGTTTTAGTCCGGTTAATTAGACTAAGTACAGTTCAGTCTACATGACTAGTATTCAATTATCAGTCATTCAGTTAATCAGATAAGTTAGTATGTTTATGCATTCGTACTCAGTGTGATTTTATATTCAGATCCTCAATTTATGTCAGTCTCCATCACATAGTTTTAGAACAGTATTCATACAGTATCCATGTTTTACCATATCCCAGTTTCAGTTATACTTATATCATTAAAGCAAGGTTTACAGAAACTAAGTGTAGCGATTCACCATCTTATCAGAGAATGTTTGTCACTCATGCTTTAAGATATTTTAGTTTTTAGTTTATTCCAGCCTATTGGTGAGTCTAGTTACACTTAGCATGCATGTTATACGATTACGTATGAAATCAGTTTTACTTATTATATTCACCCCTACATACTCAGTACATTCCAAAAGTATTGATCCACATATATGTCTATGTGATACATTATCTCATAATGTAGGTTTCAGTTATAGCTTATGCATCATGATCAGACAGTTGCAGATTCCAGCCAGCAGGTGATGAGTTCTCCTACTTCGGGAACTCCAGATAGTTTTAGTTCATGTACAGTTTATTTATTTTCTTGTGTATTGATTAGTGGTAGTTGAAGGCATGTCCCAGCTATCTATAGTTAGTATAGTAGAGGCTTCATAGATGTCAGTCAGAGTCAGTCATGTAGATTCAATTTCTTCTTTCAGTTTTATCAGCTTGTAAATCTTTATCAATATTGTATCTATTTTAGATTTTTAGTATGATTATATTTCTGCACAGCAGAATAGCTATTTATTATGTTATAATTCAGTTGGTTAACAGTATGCTAGTTCATAGGTTAGCTTAAGATCACTTGTAGTTTCTAGCACCGTGTGACGACTAGGGGGTAGTCTCGGGTTGTTACAAACTTAGTATCAGAGCACAGAGTTCAAGTATCCTAGGGTGTCTATGAAGCTGTGTTTAGTAGAGTCTTGCAGAACGGTACGAAAACGTCTGTACTTTTCTTCAAGATGCTACAAGGCATTTCAGAAATATTTCCCTTCTTTTAAGTCTCAAATTGTGCATTAGAAGTATTATCTAAGAAATTTATGCAGATCCTCATCTTGCTCTGCTCATGCTAACTCTGCCTTAGTTTTGAGGCAACAAAAACAGTGAAGCTTAAGTTCTTGTAGACAGTGTTTCCTCAGCCAATCCCTACAAATATTTATGGGATTTCATGCAAGTTAGAAAGTATCCCAGCAGTTCTTTTAAGTTCCAAAGTTTGAAGGATTTCATTCATATTCATGAAAATTGTGCGTTAGGCCAAAGTCAGATGTGCTTTCAGATTCTTTCTCAGAATTTTTTTTCAGTATGTGATCTAGAGTTAGAAGCATAAATCTAGAAGTTTAGTAGTAGTAGAGTTGGGATAACATTATCCAGATTGAGCAGATTTTATATTCAAGGGGATAGTTGTATGAAAGGTGAATCAGTAGGCTTGAACAGTGTATGCAAGAATTTAAGTTTGTTGATTTGAAATTAAGTATGATGGTGTGGATGTAAGTTAAGAGATGTGATATTAGTAGTCTATGAAAAAACAAAAACAGATGATGTGTTTAGTAAGGCAAGCATGTGTCAAAAAGAGTGTAAGTATGTGATAATGATTGCAAAAACTAAAGAAAGATAAGATTTGTATCCTAAGAGATAGTATTATTAGTGGGTTTAATACTTTCAGGTGTAGTATTTCAGGATGAGTTTATCATTCATGTGTATTATTATTCCCCATAATCTAGAGTAAAGTGATTGCAGTTCAGTTTAGAGTTTAGTAAAGTGTTCACAGACTTAAGATGATAGCTTTGGTCTAAGGGGAAAATGATATAACAAGTGACCAAGTTAGGCTCTCAGATT
The DNA here is from genome assembly GCA_030864215.1 of Capsicum pubescens. NCBI lineage: Eukaryota > Viridiplantae > Streptophyta > Magnoliopsida > Solanales > Solanaceae > Capsicum > Capsicum pubescens. The sequence continues at coordinate 255,954,237 of CM061544.1, read as the reverse complement.
CTAGTAGTAGTGCCAATATATGTAGAAAAGCAGTAAGGGAGGATGATTCCTAATCTATTCTTATCTCAGTGCAAAGTTTTTTATCCATCACGATATCTACTCATGCCTAACATGTCATCTCCATCATCACATCTCATATTTATGCACTTTATAGAAAAACCATGTACGCTTTCAGTTTCTAGTATGAGGAGTTCCAGTTCACTCAGCAGTATGAATCATGTTCCATGAAATCATGAACTCTAAACTCAGGTTATGCAACTCATAACCTATGTACCCATGACTTTTAGTATGTTCAGTTCCAGGTGCTTATGCTACACCTCTAATGATCAGCGAAATTTATTTTATGTCATCTATGTCCTCAATTCAGACCTCTCTGATGAATTTATGTCATTGACTCTTTATTCCTCAGGTCTTAGTTGAGTGTCAAAGTTATTCTTTTATGTTTCAGGTCCTCATGTTCTAATTTCAGTGACCTCTCCTTATGTCATGATTAGTTAAAATTATATGTGTATTTTCTTGGGCTAGTGCATGAAAGGTTTAAGGATAGATGTTTAGAGAAAATGATAAAGATACTTTTGTGGTGGTTTGACTACAAGTTCATGTGTGGTTATGAAGATAGGCTTGAATGTCATGTTGGTGTACAAGTGGAATGTATAGTTGAGTATAAGATTTTAGTATAATTCAGTTCGTCTGGCCAGCAATCCAGTCTAGTAATCAGAAAGACAAGTTCCTATGGTTTTCCATCTTCCCTATTCATGAGGTAATTCACATCCATGCAAATTTCAAATTCAGCTCAGTTTATGCATATGCACCAGTTTCAAATCCCAGATATTCAGTCATAATTTAGTCCATAAGTTTCCATGCATCATCTCAGTCTTTCCTTAGTATCTTAACCAAGTCAGTACCATTCGGGGGATGAAGTATCCCAAGGCGGAGATGTATTGTAATACCCCGAGTATTCATGTCCTAAACCTTTCATTTTTCTTCACAAAATAGAATCTATATTGAAGTAATGGTTACTCATTAGTTGACTCTCTCGTTTCTATCTCAGCTTTATAATCATGCTCATGTCACTGCATGTATTCATGAAATCAGTTCAGTTCATGATATTTAGTTCATGTATCATGTTTCAAAATCAGTTATGCAATCATGTTCCAAGTCATTCATGTTTAGAATATGATCTCAGTAACCTTTGTACAACACTCTCAGTCTAACCAGTCCCATTCAAAGATGAATGTTCCTAAGGGAGAGATAGTGTAACACACTGTATTTTTGGGCTAGTCTTTGAACCATTATTCTTATGTGTATAAGTTATAATTCAAGTTATTCTTATGTGAATTTAAGTTTCATGATCCTTATCCTCGTGTTTGATATGATTTTGAGGTTAAAAATGTCCATAGAAATCATTTAGAGCCAAGTTGAGCTAAGATCCTTTGATTCGTCCAAAGTTTGGTATTCTATTCTACAAGGTCTACTTTAAAAGTGTATAAATTTTTATATACATAGTATTTCGCATCTCAATACCTACTAAATTGTATATAATTGAATTATCTTTCCAATGATATCAATTTTTCCTAAATCCGATACTCGAGCAAAAAGTTACAACCATTTTTGTGAGAGGTAGTAAGCCGAGACGATATGCCCACGACACGCGCTCCATCGCCCGTACCTATTTCCCAAGTTCTATTTTTGCGTTTTTAAGGGCAAAAGGGTTCTTTTGTTCACCGTAATTTGTCCATAATAGATAATTAAAGCCCCAAAAGAATTATTTACATCATTATTCATCCTTTTCTCTCCAAAGAAAAACCCTAGCCCCTTAAGAACACCAAGAACTCCATCAAATCCTCTTCAAGAAAAATCAAGATTTCAAGTTTCCCAATTTAAGAAAGCTTTCAAGATTTTGTTTCTTCTTCAAGATTTAAAGTTTTAAAGGTATGTGGGAGTTCATCCATGGGTCCTCTTTCAACCATGGAGCCCCAAAAAAACCCTTTTCGTTAAATTAAAGAATGAACTTTTATCATTTTGATATTTTGTATGCTCAAGAAGATTGAATTTCATGTTTCCATGGTGATTTAAATTAAATTCAGCCCATGTATGATCCCATGCAAGATTTGATTTTCTCAGGCTATGGATTTTGTTTCCCATGTCATACTCAAGTAAATTTCATGTTGTTGAATTGAATGCTCATGTTTAGAATATCCCTGTGCTTTATTCAAGTGAATTCCATGATAGATCCTAAGTTCATGATCTTTAAAGAATATTTCCATGTTTTAAATTCATGCCTTCCACATGTTTGATGAAATTTCCATATCATGTTAAGTCAGTTTCAAGATGAATCCCAAGTTATGAATATTGTCATGTAACTCTATTATTCCGTCATGTTTAAGACATTCTTACATTCAAGTTATGAACTTTACATGTTTTGATGAAACATCCATGTCCTATTTCAAACGAATTACATGTTAATTTCTTAATTCATAATTTTAGTTATGTAATCATGCTATACTCCCATGTTTAAGATATTCCCATTTCAAAGTTCATGATCCCCATGTGTTTGGAGAATTTCCCCATGTTAAAGTATTAATCTCCACGTGCTTGATAGAATGCCCATGTGAATTGAATAAGGTAATCATGACATGTTAACATGTGTTTCCATTCACGTACAAGTCCATAAGCTCCAAGTGTTTGATAAAATGTCTTAACGAATGAATTGTGAACAATTGACTATGGCTATGCTTTCAAGAATTTTTAGGTTTTATCATTTATGCTATCGAGTCCTGGGGGTATTTATTACTCAAAATCTAGCTGTTTACTTAGTTGCAGTAGATATAGAATAGTCCCAATAAAAGGTTAATAATAGCAGTACTCAGTCAGTTAATAGAACTCAGTGAACTCGTTCAGTTAATAGTACTCAGTGAACTCAGTTAGTTAACAGAACTCAGTGAACTCAGTCCAGTTTGATCAGTCAACAGAATCAGTGTGAGTTCAGTCAAGCCTAGTACAGTCCAGTTTCAGTCCCAGTATCAGTTTAATCATTAATAATTACCTCAGAATCTGTCACTGTTATTTTTAGAATACCATGACCTGAGCTTATCAGTTATCAGTTAACAGTATATGCACCAGTTAGTATTCCAGTGTCATTCAGTTGGGAGTAGGATTTAGCACCGAGCGAACCCAGGGATGGGGGCTCACCTGCTAGTTGAGGGTGTGACCTTTAGTAGCAGTCCTTGCGTTCTAGAACTACATAGCCAGTGTAGGTTGAGATAAGCCTATCAAACGGGTCGGGTTGACCCGGCCTAACCCGGCCTGAACTGGCCCGTTTAAGAAAATCATCCTGGTTTGATCCGGCTCGGTCATCCTATGGGCTGTAGGGTACCGGGTCCCAAGCCGATTTAGTTTTTTGGTTGGGCCCGATTAACCCGGCCCGGACCAAGCCCGCTGGATAACTGACCCAATTTTTTTTTTTAAAACGTGGGTTGTTGGGCCCAAAGTCCAAACTAGCCGTTGACCCAACGGCTATATAGCCGTTTTTGGGTCCAAACGGCTAGTTTGTGATTTTTTATTAATTTTTTTTTCTTTTACTTTTAAAAATATTTTTTAACCCCGAAAAAATTCCTATAAACACCCTACACTTTCAAATCATTTTCCACACAATTTTTCATTCTCTCGATTCTCATTCTCTCTCAAATCTCAATACTCAATTCTCAAACATTCTATATATTTAATTTCCTAAAATGCTCATTTTAACTTTTTAATTTTGCGATTACAAAGTACGTGTGGAAGTTTCTAAAGTCGCAACCTTCGGATACTTCTAAAATTTGGTATTGTCGTTCCATCTCTTACGTTTAATTTTTATTTAGTGTATTAATTTTTGAATATTTAATTTTATTATATTTGTGTATTTTGAATTTTTTTAGTTTAATTTATATTATGGATAAATTAAGAAACCTCACTACTAAAGGTGTTAAATTTTTTTGTCCCGAAAGCGGTAGTCGTAGTAAAAAATAAATTACTAGAGGTAGAGGTACTTTAATTAGTAGATATATTCGTTTTCCTCCGGCACCGCTTAGTCAACCATTTGAGGAAGAAGTAGGCGTACCTTTAGGTGTAGGTGCCCACGATATGGATTATATAGAAACTCAGGAAAATTACGGTATAGAAGAAGAAAATGAAGTAGATGCGGTTAATTTAGACGAAGATGATGAAAATATTGGTGACACACCCGCAGTAGAAAATGCTAACGTTAGATTTGAATCAGTCAATCTCCCTCCCCGTCCTCCCCCTGCCCGAAGATCTCATAAAACAACTAGTATTGCATGACAATTTTTTGAACGTCTATCAGATACTGAGGTGCAATGCAATATTTGTCAACAAATATATAAGCATAAAAGTGGAGGCAAGCAAGGGGGTACGGGTACGTTAATGAGATATATAGGTGATGCTCACGAAAGAGAGTTAAATATTGCACGAGGTAGTGCAGATGTTGGTGTGCCAACGCAAACTAGAATGGATCCAGCAATCAGTCAGGTAATGAAGAAGTATAATAAATTGAAGGAACGGAAAGAAATAACTAAAATGGTAGTTGTGGGTTGTTTGCCTTTTAGTTTTCCTTCTTCTGATGTCTTTATTCATTATATTCAAGCAATTTATAATCCTATGTTTAATGGTATTCCTAGAAGTACTTGTCGGTCTGATATTTTTTGACTTCATTCACAATATTATTTTTATTTATCAATATTGATAAAAAATATTCAACGTAGATTGTCCCTAACTTCTGATCTTGGTCGTGTTGTAAATAAAAATGATTATTTAACCGTTAGTTGTCACTGGATGGATAGTAATTTTGTGATGTAAAAATGTGTTCTTGCTTTTTTATATGATGAAGATCGTAAACATACTGGAGATTTTATTGCTTATTTGATTGTTAAAGTTGCAGAATTTTATAGTATCGAAAATAAAATCTTATGTATTATTTTTTATAATGCTTTTAACAACAAGACTGCTATAACAAAGTTAAAATCTAAGCTATCTCTGCCGTTACCTGAAATTTTTCATATTAAGTGTGCATGTCATATATATAATTTAATTGTAAAAGATGACCTTGAGTTTTTTGAGCTTTATATTGAAAAAATTCATCTTGCTGTTGGTTTTATTCAAGAAAATAATCGAAGAAAAAGAATTAGAGAATTTAAAGTTAAATGTCAAGAAAATGGACTTGCACCGATATTGATGCCTGAGGAAATTGATATTAGATGAAATTCTACGTATGATTTTTTAACAACTTGTTATTAATATAGAGTTCCTATTACACTAGCTTTTAACCAACATTGTGGTTCATTTGCTGATTCTGCTGATTGCATGCTACATGATTCTGATTGAATTGTAATTAATGATCTTGTTAAATTTTTAGAAAAATTTTATATAGCTACGGTTCAATTTTTCGGTGCTTATTATCCTACTGTTTGTAATATTTTGGCATATATAGCCGATATTTCTAGTTTGCTCAAAGAATATAAAAATAAAGAAGGTTATAAAGAAGCTGTTGGTGCCATGTTTACTAAATTTTAAAAATATTTTTTCCCAATTCCGCCTATTTACTTGGTTGTTGCTGTGCTAAATCCGTGCATGAAATATAATACTATGTGCCACTTTAGTACTATTATTTATGCTAACTTAGAAATAAATATTAACAATGATTCTGAACAAGTACAACCTGATTTGTGGACGACTATGGGTGATGCGAATGAATACATAGAAAAATTATATAATCACTATGCTGATTTAGGTTATTTAGCCGTACCAACAAATATCACTCCAACTGTCGCTCCTCATCCTCCCGAGGAGCCATCATATTTTAAAAGACCGGCACATAATGGTTTTCCTGATTCCTTTTATGATTTACCTTGTTGGAACAGTGTTGATGAGAGATCTTACACATCAACTTATCGGGAAGAGCTTAAATATTATCTTTGATCGCCGCCAGAGGATCGCAGACGATGGATCAACATGTTGGATTGGTGGAGGAGTAATGAAACATAATATCCTGTGCTTTCAAGATTAACTAGATATATCTTGAATGTTTCAATGTCAATCGTTGCATCAGAGAGCGCTTTTAGTTAGGGACGACAACAACTTGGAGAGAACCAACACTCATTGGGAAGCAATGCAATGAATGTTCTAGTTTGCCTCAGAGATTAGATTAGAGCGGAAAGAAGAAATTAAGGAATGGAACCGGAGCCGAACAATGAGTAGAAACTTGAAAAAATTATGTCTTCATGGGAGAACTCAACAGAATCAAGTCCAATGCATGGTTTTACCCCCGTTGACTTTGACTATCCTATGCAAGTTCTCGTTAATATTAACATGAATAAGTTGGAAAAAATAATGCATAATTTGTAGATTTTTCATTCATGTAAATTATAAATTTTAGATCATTTCGCAATCAATAAAATTCAACATTCATTCACTCCTTAGTCCTTACTTTGTAATTTTTTTCATTTAATGATTTAAATTGAATTTCTAGTTTAAATTAAAAACTTACTTTTAATATATTATTAATTTACTATCAAGTATTATTAATTTTTATATTAAGTAGCATATGTTTTGTATATTTGTGTATATATCTTCTACAGATGTGTATATATCTTCTATAGATGTGTATATTTAATGTATACATGTGTATATGTTTTATAAATTGTATATATATTGTAGTATATATATATATATATATATATATATATATATATATTGTAGTATATGTTTTATTTAAAGTAGTACATATATATTGTAGTATATGTTTTATTTAAAGTAGTACATATATATTGAATGGTGCGTATATATGTGTATACATCTTCTATAGACGTATATATTTAACGTATACATATGTATATGTTTTATCAATTAGTATATAACTATATATGTATATATATATTTAAGTATATATATATATATATATATATATATATATATTGTAGTATATGTTTTATTTAAAGTAGTACATATATATTGAATGCTGCGTATATATGTGTATATATCTTCTATAAACGTGTATATTTAACGTATACATGTGTATATGTTTTATAAATTAGTATATAACTAACTATATATATATATATATATATATATGTATGTATATATATTGTAATGTATATATATTGTTGTATATTTTATTTAAAGTAGTAGATATATATTGAATGGTGTGTATATATGTGTATATATCTTCTATACACGTGTATATTTAACGTATACATGTGTATACGTTTTATAAATTAGTATATAACTATATATATATATATATTGTAATATATATATATTGTAGTATATGTTTTATTTAAAGTAGTACATATATATTGAATGATGCGTATATATGTGTATATATCTTCTATAGACGTGTATATTTAACGTATACATGTGTATATGTTTTATAAATTAATATATAACTATATATATATACATATATATATATATATATATTGTAGTATATGTTTTATTTAAAGTAGTACATATATATTGAATGGTGCGTATATATGTGTATATATCTTCTATAGACGTGTATATTTAACGTATACATGTGTATATATTTTATAAATAAGTATATAACTATATATATATATTGTAATGTATATATATTGTAGTAAATGTTTTAAATGGTGCGTATATATGTGTATATATCTTCTATAGATGTGTATATTTAACGTATACATGTGTATATGTTTTATAAATTAGTATTATATATATATTGTAGTATATGTTTTATTTAAAGTAAGACATATATATTGAATGGTGCATATATATGTGTATATATCATCTATAGACGTGTATATGTAATGTATACATGTGTATATATTTTATTTATTAGTATATAACTATATAACTATATATATATATATATATATATATATTGTAATGTATATTTATTGTAGAATATGTTTTATTTAAAGTAGTACATATATATTGAATGATGCATATATATGTGTATATATCTTCTATAGATGTGTATATTTAACGTATACATGTGTATATGTTTTATAAATTAGTATATAACTATATATATTGTAATGTATATATGTTGTAGTATATGTTTTATTTAAAGTAGTACATATATATTAAATGGTGCGTATATATGTGTATATATCTTCTATAGACGTATATATTTAACGTATACATGTGTATATGTTTTATAAATTAGTAATTAGTATATAACTATATATATAATTATGTATATTGTAGTATATGTTTTATTTAAAGTAGTACGTATAGTCGTATATATTGAATGTTACGTATATATGTGTAATTGTGTATATGTGTATATATTTTTTAAATTCTAATGTAGTATATACTATACATATAGTGTATATATATTGTTTAACGTATTTAAAATGTATATAGGTGGGTATATATAATGTATATTGAAAAAGACTTTTTTTTTAATTTTTGACCGGGTTTGACCAGATTTTTAACTGGGTTTGACTGGGTTTAGGTGGGCTTGACCGGGTTGGGTTAAGTGGGCCGAGTTATGGTTATTTTAAAAAAATTTACTATTGAATCCGGATTCGGCCTGGCCCACTTAACCACAACCTGGACCCGGCCCGACCTACAATCCGGCTAAATTTAATGGGGCGATTCTGGGTTGACCCGTCCCAGCCCACTTAACACCCTTAGGTTGAGATGTTAACCTGCTAGTTGAGGGTTGATCTCATACGGGTACCTGTCAGTCGAGGGTAACCCTTAGTATTTTGGGATACCAGTTTTGAGAATCCACACAGCCAGTGTTAGTACGCGTGGCACGGGTATTGACACCCTTCTAACGGGGGTTACAGGTTTGACCCCGATTATCTCAAATTTGGGCATGTTGGTTAGATGATACCTCTCACAGTTTCAGTTTAAGACTTAGTATAGAACTCAATTCAGTTCTACAGAATTAGGACTGTCAGAAACAGTCATCCAGTTATCAGTAACTCAGTTATCAGTTATCTCAGCTATCAATTACTTAGTTATCAAAACTCAGTATTCCATTCCAGTATGAGATCAGTCACAGTCTCAGTTACAGTCTCAGTCCAGTAATCAGATCAGTAACTCAATTTTAGGTAACTTGACCATAGCGTATAGATATTAGTTATTAGTATTTCAGTACTTCAACTTACATACTATTTCAGAATCATGTTATACACTTGGTCTTGCATTCTCAGATAATATAATTTTCACGCATTCATGCTCAGTTATCTCATGTTACTCAGTCAGTCCTTTCCTCATATATATAATACTCTACAGTTTTAGTCCAGTTATTTAGACTAAGTATAGTTCAGTCTTACATGACCAGTATTCAATTATTCGTCATTTAGTTAATTAGATAAGTTAGTATGTTTATGCATTCGTGCTCAGTGTGATTGTATATTCAAATCCTCAATTTATGTCAGTCTCTATCACGTAGTTTCAGACCAGTATTCATACAGTATCTATGTTTCACCATATCCCAGCTTCAGTTATACTTATATCATTAAAGCAAAGTTTACAGAAACTAAGTGTAGAGATTCACCATCTTATCAGAGAATGTTTATCACTCATGCTTTAAGATATTTCAGTTTTCAGTTTATTCTATCCTATTGGTGAGTTCAGTACTTAGCATGCATGTTATACAATTACGTATGAAATCAGTTTTACTTATTGCATTCACCCCTGCATACTCAGTACATTACAGAAGTACTGATCCACATATATGTCTATGTGCTACATTGTATCATAATTTAGGTATCAGTTATAACCTACGCATCATGATCAGACAGTTGCAGAGTTTAGCCAGCAGGTGATGAGTTCTCCTACTTTGGGAACTCTAGATAGTTTTAGTTCATGTACAATTTATTTATTTTCATGTGTATTGATTAGTGGTAGTTGGAGGCATGTCCCAGCTATCTATAGTAAGTATAGTAGAGGCTTCATAGATGTCAGTTAGAGTCAGTCATGTAGATTCAGTTTCTTCTTTCAGTTTTATCAGACTGTAAAGATTTATTAGTATTGTATCTATTTTAGATTCTCAGTATGATTATATTTCTGCACAATAGAATAGCTATTTATTATGTTATAATTTAGTTGTTTAACAATATACCAGTTTGTGGGTTAGCTTGGGATCACTTGTGGTTCCTAGCACCGTATGACGACTAGGGGTTAATCTCGGATCGTTAAATTAATATATTTGCTACAAATAATGGCTTGATTTGAATCATTTGAACTCAATTTGATCAACTGATAACTCTACTCAGGACGAACACAATAGTTGATCATGTAATTACATGAGATCAATTGAAATTATAATTGAACTTATCAACTGATCTTTAATTCTAGCCAAATCAATATGGTTACTTCAAATAATGGCTTGATTTGAATTATTTCAACTCAAATTTGTCAATTGATAACTCTACTCTAAAGTAACACAATAATTGATTATGTAATTGCAATGAGATCAATTGAAATTATAATTGAACTTATCAAATCATATTTAATTCTAGCTAAATCATATATTTACTACAAATAATGACTTGATTTGAATCATTTCAACTATTTTCATGATTTTTATATTTGTTACGTGATCTAACCCTGGTCGGCTAGTGATACCTACCAGAACGTTTTCTTTGTATTGATAATACTCTTGTTATACCCTTTTATGGTATAGTATGATTGTAGGATCAGTTGATGTTTTACAGATGACATGGATAGTGATATCTAGAAGCTTCAACTCCTTTTATTATGGTGGAGGTTGTGTTTAATTTTATCATTTTTAATTTAGAAGCTCTTGTACTTATTTAGACTAGTACCTTGGGGTAGTTTTCATCCTGCATTCAATATTTATAAAAAACAATTGTAATAAGGATTGGTATTTGTTATTTATTTAAGACTTCCACATATTGTCTTAAGGGATGGTAAGGGGGTCTCCTTCTAGGTGAATTATAGCAGGTGCCCTCATGATCCTATAATTTAGGCGTGACAATTTGATATCAGAGCCTAGGTTACCGATCTCCCAATATAAGAGCAAATATCGAGTAGAGTCCTGCAAATTGGTGTGTTGATGTCCACATCTAATCTTCAGAAAACTATGAAGCATTCTAGAAAATTATTATACTTCTTTTTTCCTCTCATGCGATTTCTATAGTTTCTTGTGTGGATTGAATCCAATTGGTATCTTTCAACTTTAATTGGCATCTCTACAATCATAATTGAAATTTAGTCGATTTCAATTGGTAACTTAAGGAGTTCACAATTGGAAACTAGTTATTTTCAATTGGTATCTCTCTATAACGGCTGAAACTTATGATTGCCATATAATTTTAATGAAATTGCTTGGTTCAAACTTTGTTGGTGTAACATTAGATGTGTTATGATTTGTTGTTGCCTGATTAACTCTAAATCTGTGATAGGTGTATCTTGCAAGTTGCCATGTATTATGTGTTGTATGGTGTGTGATAGAATTTGACTACTATTGTTGCTTGTATTTTTGGTAGTAACATAAAGATTTAAATTGGTGCATATAGTTAATGTCTTGGTACTTAAGTAAATCATATTTGGTTGAAGTATTGTAAATTTCAAGAATTATGAAAGTTTATAACTTGGTCATGTGTTACTGGTTAAAAAAAACTGTTGTTATGTGATTTAAATGAAAGACGATATTCTAAATACTGGACATGATCTTATCATTGGTAAAATAGTAAGAAAAAACAGACCAGAATTATGGAAATCTTATTTCAAATAGTTGGTACGTGAATAAATAACATGGAAAAAGGGCCATTGTTATTTGATTACAAAAATTGTGGTAACAAATTTTTTGTGGTAATTCGTGATTGTGAATTAAGAAAAAATTATTTTGGTTTTAAATTTTGTGATAACTTAAAGGTTTAATTGATGACTGAATTTTTGGCTAAGCGAATGAAAGGATGGACATGGTAGCCCTTGGCATAGATAAATGTTTGATTTAGGTGATGTTGTCTGTTTGAAGTAACATATATATTTGAACATCAAACTTTATTTGGCTTGGTGGCTTTTACTATTGATTGAGTAACTACTTTTGTGATGATAATGTGTAGTTGATAAGGAAATCATGAGATTATGGTGGGATCAAGCGCCTTTGTATTGTAAAACAATAATTATGGATGACTATTGATAGAAATAGCGACTCATGTATTGATTAATAAAATAAATTTCATTGGCTGATTTTGTTTGACTTTTGCTCATATGTTTAGTATGTGAAAATAATTATCGGTTAATAGTATCCCTTGAGAATGACGTAATTGAAATTCTAGGGTCCAACAATGATGGGATGGCTTGATTATGATCGGTGATCCTTAGTTGTAGGGTCGATAGAGGGAGTGGGGTTATTAGTTATATCTCTGAATATTCATATCCCTCTCGTTGACCATGATAAGACTTGGTTATTATTCTCCTTGAGTTATTGAGGTATGTTGAGTCGGTAATTTGACGAACCTTAAGCTAGTTGTGGGGATAAAAGAGCGTGGCTATCCTTGTGTGATAACGGATAAGTCTAGCATACAAAAATTTGGGTTATGATTTTTCATGAATCGAGAGTTAGAATTTCCAGGCTAGGCTAGTTTTGGATAAAATTTAAGTGAGTTATGATCTAGGGCAATTTGGGAACAAATTGGTTAGATAAAATAAAATTTAGCTTGATTTTATTTTAGCTAAGACGATAAAAAACTCATAGGACTTTTTGGAATCAAATTCGAGTAAGTAGAGCTCCCTGTATCTATCTTGAGGTAAAAGAGTTAGTTTAGGATGTCTTGAATTTAAGGTGAGTTGTGAAAAGGAGGAGTTTGGAAGAAAATTAGACATTCTGTCTCGCCCATGTTGCCATAGCGACGTGCTCCAAAGAAAAAAAAGTCCCACTATAGCGGGGTCAATGTCTCTATAGTGACATAGTTCACTATAGCGGGACAAATCATTGTTTCATTAGAATTTTACCCAAATTCATTATTTCAAAAATCCATTTTAGGGAGGGCAAGGGCGATTTAGGGAAGTTTAGTTGATAAAAATAGAGAGTGAGTAAGAAGGGTGTTGAATAAGCAACTCTGAAAATAGTTTCTTTCTAATTTCCTACCTCATGCTCCTCTTCACCACTGCCCGTTCAGGGACGAATGAATGATAAATTAGAATTAATTGAAATAATTAATTCCATCGTTACTAATAATATATGTGGTAAAGGTATGTTCTTCTCATTCATCATAAGTGTTTTGAGTAATTCTTAAGCATGGGAGTTGATAACGCTCAAACTACAGCTCTCGTAAGAGTGTAAGCGGTCGTTGTAAAATATAGAACCCAACTGGGTTGGGTGTCGAATCCCACAGGGAATACTTGGTCACTAAGTATGCAACGATTAGTAGACTGTTGATCGAAAATTCTAAGAAAAAGGGGGGATTTAATTGAAGCGTGAATTAAGAGTATCAAAGTAACAAAGAAAAACGGAATGTTTAGTAGGTTTTAATCAATGAGAATTGTAAGTTAGGGTTATGTCCACCTTATGAGTTTTACGTATCTATTGTCTATGAGTTATGCGGAATTCAGACATGCATGCGCTTATAGAGATTCGTATTCTATGGTAAATCCTAGTGTCTTTCGACCATCAAGGATTATATCACTTTAACTCTTTCGAGCTTAAAGCGTATACTAATGGTACGAATTCTCCAAGAGGTCAATCCAGTTACAGCACTAACTTTTAAAACAGGGGTTGGTAGCCCTATTTCCTTGTCATTCTCTCTTTTCCAGACATGTAACTTTTCTTTCGAACAAGTTAATGCTATACTGGCGTATTCTATATGTTTGAAACCACAAGAATTCAATTAAGATGAAGAGAGTAATGATATAAGCAGCATACGTATCAAGAATTCACAAACTCATAGCAATAGATAGTATCTCATAAGGCTTCCATAACCCTAACAGAGAAGTTTAGCTACTCATAATTGTGAAGGAAAACCACGAGGATATCATCATACCAAAGCAATAACAATATCACGATAAGGAAGTATTGGCGTCACTTGTGGCGTGAATTCCTTGCTAGTAGCGTTTCTCTTGTCATGAAAATTAAAAGTCGAATAGATGAAGAATAATGTCAACAACGAATTTAAGAATAGAAGAGAGTAAGAATGAATTGAAAGAGAATAAGTGAGAATAATAAAAAGCTTGCTAAAAAATTCAGCAAATAGGGTTTTTATAACATCCTTGTCCTAGTCCTACTGAAATAGGACTTTTATCCTTGTCCTAGTCCTACTGGGTTACTGCATACTTGTCCTAATCCTACTAAGTTACTGCTGATCCCCCAAGTCTTTAGAAATGCTGTTTTTGCCCGGGACAAGTTCTCCATGCATCATTTTCAGTCCACAAGCTTCCAGAAGATGCCTTCCTTACTACGTGAAGTTTCCTTTGGCGTCCAACAGTCTATAAAATGCTGAAATCTTCATCATTTATTCCTGAAAACTTGCTAATCACGTTGGTTAGCTCACTTACAGGAAAAAGGACTAAAAGTGCAGGAATTATATACTTTGTCCTTTAAAACTTAGCTAAATTATGGGTAAATTAAGGTGCTTTAGGCGTGTAAATACTCCTAACATCAACACCCCACACTTAAAGCTTTGTTCGTCCTCGGAAAATATATCATGTGTATATAAACATCTACTTAGGGTTTCACAGTAACAACAAAAAATTTCATCAAGACAGGCACAACAATTATTAATAAAGAGTAGTTTTCTAATCACTTCTAGAAACAATTCAACCTCCAACATAAACTCGTGATGATGGTTAATTCGTATTCAAAATTTGAGGCACAAAGAATCATACAAGACTACTCAAAACTCATCAACCATGTGTGTCTCACAATATATCGCCCATAATTACTCACAAGTATTTCATTTTTCAAAACATGGGTATAAGATTATCCTTGCTCTCACTCTCACAAAGAATTCATATGTTGCAACTGATGACCATAGGCTTGCCCTTAGTGTAATGCTCTACTAATATCAGAATGTTAAGCTTAGGATCAAATAGGTCTTTACAGGTTGTAATGTAGGCTAAGGTACGGGTAGGACTATTTTGGCCAGAAATAGTGACTAAGTTCCCTAAGTGCTTTAATAAATCACATTATGCCATTTACACTTTCTTTCAAACGACCTTTCTACTTTCTTTTAATCTACCACCCCTTTTCACCTCTTTTGTTATTCAATTTTAAATAGAATCAACTTTGTATTTTTCTTTTTCATTTCATTTTTTTTTTATAACACACCTCTATAATAGCCATTCTTTTTCACAACAAATTCAAGTACCAATTTACTTTAAGGCATCACTCTCACCCAATTTCCTTTTATTTTGTCACATGACTTTACAATTTAAAGCGCTTAGGAATTTGGATCAAATTATGGTCTTAAAAAAATGGATTAGGCTACATATGAGGCTGTCAAAGAAAATACCTAAAGGCTCAAAGGGGGTTAACTAGGATAATGTCCACGGGTAGGTAAAAAGAATGTAAACAATCACAGGCTGCTGATGTTGGGCGTATTTACATGCCTAAACACCATAATTTACCCATATTTTTGGCTAAGTTTTGAGAATAAAATATATAATTCCTGCACTTTTAGTCCTTTTTCCTGTAAGTGAGCTAACCAACGTGATTAGCAAGTTTTCAGGAATAAATGATGAAGATTTCAGCATTTTATGGACTGTTGGACGCCAAAGGAAACTTCACGTAAGAAGGAAGACAGCTTCTGGAAGCTTGTGGACTGAAAGTGATGTATGGAGAACTTTTCCCGGGCAAAAACAACATTTCTAAAGACTTGGGGGATCAGCAGTAACTTAGTAGCATTAGGACAAGTATGCAGTAACCCAGTAGGACTAGGACAAGGATAAAAACCCTATTTCAGTAGGACTAGGACAAGGATGTTATAAAAACCCTATAATGCTGAATTTTTCAGCATTCACTTATTCATTCAATATTTTAGGATAATTCACGTTACAATATTCTGTAAGTCTAACACAGAGAACTCGTCTCTCTTGAGAAGAACGGCTAGGGCAAAATGTTTGAGAGCTTTTGACGCCATATCACTTCCATCGCCAAGATTATTCTAGGTTGTGGTATGATGATTTTATCTATTGTGATTTCCGTTGCACTCATGAGTAGCTAAACTTCTCTATTAGGGTTATGGAAGCCTTATGAGATACTATCTATTGCTATGAGTTTGTGAATTCTTGATACGTATGCTTCTTATATCATTACTCTCTTCATCTTAATTGAATTCTTGTGGTTTCAAACATATAGAATACACCAGTATAGCATTAACTTGTTCGAAAGAAAAGTTACATGTCTGGAAAGGAGAGAATGACAAGGAAATAGGGCTACCAACCCCTGTTTAAAAGTTAGTACCGTAACTGGATTAACCTCTTGGAGAATTCGTACCATTAGTATACGCTTTAAGCTCGAAAGAGTTAAAGTGATATAATCCTTGATGGTCGAAAGACACTAGGATTTACCATAGAATATGAATCTCTATAAGCACATGCATGTCTGAATTCCGCATAACTCATAGCCAATAGATACATAAAACTCATAAGGTGGACATAACCCTAACTTACAATTCTCATTGATTAAAATCTTACTAAACATTCTGTTTTTACTTTGCTATTTTGATAATTTTACTTCACGCATAAAATCCCCCCTTTATCCGCAGAACTTTCACCAAAAGTCTACTAATCGTTGCATACTTAGTGACCGAGTATTCCCTGTCGGATTCGACACCCAACCCAGTTGGGTTCTATATTTGATGACGACCGCTTACACTCTTACGAGAGCTGTAGTTTGAGCGTTATCAAAATTTGGCGCTGCTGCCGGGGAATACGGTTGTCAACTAAGTTTGTGATAGTTACTAGACCCTTTGGCCAAAGATTCTCGTATTTTACTTTTAGTTGTTGTTTTTGTTTTATTCAGGTTTGCTTGAGTGCATGCCAAACACTTGAAGTTCAGGTCAACCGTTATTACCTATCAATCCTAAACCTCAACTTATTGGCAGAATGGATGCACAACGTGACATTGACAGAAGGGCAGCTCAATAGGAGCAGGCTAGACTAGCTGCACTGGCAGCTGCTCAAGTGCATCAACAGAATATTGATAACCCAGGTCGGACAACAAATCCTGATGATGAGGACCTGGGTGATGAGGAGTTACTTAATCCACGGCGTGCAGATGAAGTGGCAGCACCTATGCACAGGAGAGATCGTCAAGCTAGAATGAGACCTGACCGCCGAGCTGTGCAGGTCCCTTTTGATGATGATGATGACGATCTTGATGGAGCTGGTGCCACAGGGGCTATTATTCCTCCGACCTTGGCACCCGGAGCTAAGTTCAATATCACTAGCACCATGATTCAGTTATTGCAGCTCAAGGGGTTATTTGGTGGACTCGCAGGAGATGATCCGAATATGCATCTGATCAACTTTATTTCAACATGCAAGTCGTTTAACAATCCAGGAGTTGGGCAGAATGCAATTCGGCTGTGCTTATTTCCATTGTCTCTGTCTGGGGAGGAAACTCTATGGCTGAACGGGCTAACTCCTGATTCTATTACTAATTTGAGGCAACTAAAAGATGCTTTCCTAGAAAGATTCTTTCCGCCATCCAAGAGATCACAGTTGAGAGATGAGATCAGCAATTTCTGACAGCTTCCAACTGAAGCTCTCCACGAAATATGAGAGAGGTTCAATAAGAAGCTTATGCGGTGCCCAAATCATCAGATGACCAACATCCAATTGATGGAGATATTATACAGGGATTTGAACTCAGTGACTAAGCCAGTGGTTGACAATGCTGCAGGTGGGTCATTCATGGACCTTACTTTTCTTGAGGCAAGTGATATGCTAGATCGTATGACAAAGCAGAGTAGAGCTTGACATACCAAGGATTCTGAGGTAGCAAGCTCTACAGTATCTATTGGCTTGACTGCAGAGCAGAGGCATAGACAAGATGAACGTGACCAAGATATGGCTCACATGAAAACGCAGATGGATCTTCTGACCAAGCATTTATTATCAGGAAAGACCGAAAAGGTTAAGGCCGTTATATCACAGGAAAGAGATGAATCCGACTATAAGGAAGAAGCGAACTACTTGAATAATCAGGGGGTTTCCGAGGCAATGCCCAAGGAAACCAAGGTCGGAACTATTATGATAAATCTGGATACAAGGACCGTGATCAAGGTGGTTGGAAGAATAAGACTGATAGGAGTGGTTTGTATGTTCCTCCTGGAAACCATGAGGCTGTGGCATCTAGCTCTGGGAAGATGTCGATGGAAGATATGATGGCGAAGCTGTTGAAGGGAGTAGAGGCAACTAATACGGGAGTGAATGAGGTGAAGAATGATTTGTCTTCAATAAATCAATTGGTTGACTCGCATTCTACTGCAATAAAGCAACTAGAGCAGCAATTGAGTCAACTTTCAGCGGCATTAAATCAAAGAAAAACTGGAACACTACCTAGCGACACAGTGTAAAATCCAAGGAATGATGGATCGTGTATGGCTATCGCCACCCGAAGTGGTAAAGTGTTGGAAAATCCATCTAAAGGCAAGCAGGTGTTGATGATATAGCAGATAATGAGATCATTGCAGAACCAAAAGATGCCAAAGCAGCTGATGAGGTTGTTCGTGACGTTACCTCTCAACGTCCATAGCCTGAAAAGATCGCCGAACTGAAGCAAGATGAAAAAGAAGCGGTGGAGAAAACTATTCCCCTTCCACCACCACCTTTTCCTCAGAGATTGAAGAAGAAAGCTGACGATACCAGGTTCAATAAGTTTATGACTATGTTGAAGCAGCTAACTATTAATGTTCCTTTGGTCGAGGCACTGGAACAAATGCCTGGGTACGCAAAATTTATGAAAGATCTTTTGACAAAGAAGCGGGCAACAAGTTATGAGTTGACGGATACTGTTCATCATTGCAGTGCAATCGCTACCAGATCACTAGTTCAGAAGAAGGCTGACCCCGGTGCCTTCACTATTCCTTGCACTGTCGGATCTTTGATTTTTTCCAAGGCATTATGCGATTTAGGAGCCAGCATCAATTTGATGCCGCTATATATTTACAGAAAGTTAGGGTTGGGCGATCCTACACCAACTAATATGCGGCTCGTGATGGCAGATAGGTCAGTAAAATGGCCTGTTGGTATCTTAGATGATGTGTTGGTGAAGGTTTCCACCTTCATATTTCCTGCAGACTTTGTTATTTTGGATTGCGAGGTGGATTCTGAAGTTCCCATCATCTTGGGGCGCCCTTTCCTTGCAACAGGGAGTGTGCTTATTGATTTAAGAGCGAATGAGCTTTTATTCCGGATGAATGACGAAGTAGTCCGCTTTGATGTATGCAAATCAATGAAGCAACCCAAAGATCTGAACGTGTTCTCGGTAGCTGATGTTTATTTTGATGATGAGAAAGAATTATCTGTAGAGGAGCAGCTTATTGTTGACCCATTGGTGGCTGTGCTTATGAATATTGAGCGGGGGGATGCTGAAAATTATGAAGAAACTATTTGTGCTCTAACAGGAATAGGGTCGTATCCTTATGATCCCAAGAAGCTGGACCTCGATCTCAAAAATCGGCCTACACCACCAGCTAAACCATCCATTGAAGATCCACTAATGTTAGAATTGAAGGAGCTACCCAGTCATCTAAAGTACGCATTCTTGGGAAGTGGAAACACCCTCCCGGTTATTGTGGCGGCTGACTTAGGTGAGCAGCAAGTTGCAGCTCTCATCGCTGTTCTAAGGAAATACATAAGAGCCATCGGTTGGACCATCGCTGATATTATTGGTATTCCGCCTGGGATATGTATGCAGAAGATTCAGCTTGAAGAAAATTGCATACCCACTATTGAGCATCAAAGACGTTTGAATCCACCTATGCAAGAGGTGGTGAAGAAAGAAATTATTAAGTGGTTAGATGCAGGGGTAGTGTATCCAATCTCTGACAGTAAATGGGTGAGTCCGGTACAGTGTGTGCCCAAGAAAGGGGGCATGCCGGTAGTTGCAAACGAAAGGAATGAGCTAATTCCACTCAGACCTGTCACAGGGTGGAGAGTATGCATAGACTACCGGAAGCTGAATTAATGGACGCTTAAGGATCACTTCCCAATGCCATTCATGGACCAAATGCTTGATCGATTGGCAGGGAAAGGATGGTTTTTCTTCTTAGATGGTTATTCTGGATATAATCAGATCTGTATTGCTCCCGAAGACCAAGAGAAGACAACGTTTACATGCCCATATGGTACGTTTGCCTTCAAACGTATGCCATTTGGGCTATGTAACGCACCCGCCACTTTTCAGCGTTGTATGATGTCCATTTTTTCTGATATGGTTGAAGACACCTTGGAGGTATTCATGGACGATTTTTCAGTTGTGGGTGAGTCGTTCTAATCGTGCTTGGCGAATCTAAGTATGGCGTTACAGAGATGTGTTGAATTCAACTTAGTTCTAAACTGGGAGAAGTGCCACTTTATGGTTAAAGAAGGTATTGTTCTTGGGCATAAAATTTCCGAAAGAGGAATTGAGGTGGATCGAGCTAAAATTGAAGTCATCGAGAAACTACCACCTCCAATCTCTGTAAAGGGAGTTCGTAGTTTCCTCGGGCATGGAGGTTTTTATCGAAGGTTTATTAAAGATTTCTCCAAGATTGCTAGTCCGTTATGCAAACTTTTGGAGAAGGATGCAAAGTTCAACTTCGGTGAAGATTGCTTCAAGGCATTCGAATGCCTCAAAGGGAAGCTGATTGAAGCTCCTATCATTGTAGCACCTGATTGGTCCCTACCATTTGAAGTTATGTGTGATGCAAACAGAGTAGCTTTGGGTGCTGTACTTGGCCAGAGAAGAGAAAAGTTATTTCATCTAATCTACTACGCGAGCAAGGTCTTGAACAGAGCCCAGAAGAACTATACTGTCACGGAACAAGAGCTTCTAGCAGTTGTTTATGCTTTTGAAAAGTTTTGTGCTTACCTGTTGGGGACTAAAGTGGTGGTTCATACCGATCATGCAACCCTGAGATACCTAATGACGAAGAAGGATGCAAAACCGAGGCTAATTCGATGGGTGTTATTGCTGGAAGAATTTGATTTCGAGGTAAAAGATAGAAGAGGTTGCGAAAACCAAGTGGCTGATCACCTATCTAGACTTGAGAATGAGCACACAACGCAGCCCGATCTTAAGATTAATGATGCATTCCCCGATGAAGAGATCCTAGCCACGATGGTGGAAGAATTACCATGGTATGCAGACTTTGCAAACTATGTGTTAAGTAATGTGATACCTGCACATCTGTCTTTTCATCAAAAGAGGAAGTTCATGCATGATGTAAAACACTACTTTTGGGATGAGCCATATTTGTTTCGACGATGCGCGGATGGTGTTATCAGGTGATGCATATCTCATGTGGAAGTGCCGAGTATCTTGGAAGTAAGTCATGCTTCCCAAGTTGGGGGACACCATACAGGTGGTCGAACAACAAGAAAGGTATTGCAAAGCGGCTATTATTGGCCTTCGATATTTAGAGATGCCTATGAATTTGTGAGAAGATGTGACCAATGTCAGAGACAAGGCATGATTTCGAAGCACCATGAGATGCCCATGTCAAAAATTCTTGAAGTAGAGCTGTTTGATGTGTGGGGTATTGATTTCATGGGCCCATTCGTAAATTCGTTTGGGATGAAATATATCCTAGTTGCTGTCGACTATGTATCCAAATGGGTCAAAGCAGTAGCGCTGGCCGATAATGAAGGAAAGCATGTTGTAGCATTCTTGAAGAGAAATATCTTCTCTTGTTTTGGGGTACCACGTACCGTCATAAGCGATGGAGGATCACACTTTTGCAACAAGCTGTTCAAATACGTGTTGGTGAAATATGGGGTCAGGCAACATAAGGTAGCCACACATTATCACCCACAAACTAGTGGACAGGTAGAGGTTTCTAATCAAGAGATCAAGCAGATCCTTGCTAAGACTGTAAACGCTAATAGGAAGGATTGGTCTCGGAAGCTGGACGATGCACTATGGGCTTATAGGACTGCATTCAAAATGCCAATTGGCATGTCCCCGTACCAACTAGTTTATGGGAAGGCTTGTCACTTGCCCATTGAGATCGAGCATAAAGCATTATGGGCGTTGAAGCGACTGAATTTGAATTTGGATGATGCCATGAATATGAGATTGGAGCAGCTGAATGAGATGGATGAATTCCGTCTACATGCGTATGAAAGATTAGACTTCTACAAGGAGCGGATGAAAAAGTATCATGATCAACGGATTGTTCAACGAAACTTTCAAAAGGGTGATATGGTACTTCTTTTCAATTCCAGACTGAAGATATTCCCAGGTAAGTTAAGGTCCAAATGGTCTGGTCCGTACAAAATTAGCCAAGTCTACTCGTCTGGAGTAGTTGAGCTAGAAGACAATAATGGTGTTGTCTTTAAGGTGAATGGCCAACGAGTAAAACCATATATCGGTCCTCTTGACTCGATAAAATGCATGGCCACCATCTATCTCGACGAAATCTAAGTACTCGAGGTAACTATGTCGTGCCGCGACAATAAATCAAGTGCTAGATGGGAGGCAACCCATCGTTTTTCATTCTTTATTGTTTTACTAAGAGTTTGTTTTGGTTAAATAAAAAAAAATATCCAAAAAGAAGAGTCGAGCCACGACCAAAACTATGGCGCTAGATGGGAGGCAACCCATCGTTCTAATCGTTTGTGTTATTTTTGAATAAGTGTAGGTGCAAGAGGTGTAAAGAAGGAGATTGGTTTCAAATTTTGATTTGGAAGTATTACATGTTAAAGGTGGTAAGTTGGGAATGAAGAAGTAAAAGGCTATGAGTTAGGCATTGCCTATGAAAATCTAGGCAACGAACAAGGCAAGGCCTATGCTATGGCCTAAGCTCTCTGAATCTAGAGTGCCATGGCATAGGTGCTGCCTATGCCTAAAAATGCCATAGCATAGGTGCCGCCTATGCAAAAGCCCTTTGTCTCTGAATCTAGAGTGCCATGGCATAGGCACCGCCTATGCCTAACAATGCCATAGCATAGGCGCCGCCTATGCTCAACTAGGCTTTGCAAAAGGCGCCGCCTATGCCAAGCATAGGCAAAGCATTAGGCGCCGCCTATGCCCACTTTTTGGTTTCCTATTCCAATTCCAAATGGGTCAAACCCGACCCAAGCTTGCCCTATAAATAAAACCTTAGTCTTAGAACAAAAATGCATTGCAAATTCAACCTAAGCGCCGCCCACCTCTCCAAAATCTCTCAAAAATTTTCTTTTTGCTCTTTTAACTTTGCAAGAACATCTTCGAAGGCCATCAACCAAGTAAGTACTTCTTTGATCTTCTTTTATATTCTGTAAGTATTACAATACTACGCCTATAATAAGTTGTTAAATCTTGAAGTAGTGTTGGTGATTTGAATGTGGTTGATTTGTTGTACAACTAAGTGAGTGAAAGAATACGTATGGGTGTTCTAGACTTGGTTCCAAACTGAATTTGATTTTGATACACTATCATACTTTTGCGGAATTGACATGGTCAAGAAAATTGCATAATCTTGTAACTAGAAAGCTTACATGTTCGAATGACTTGTTCATCGAGATGAAAATCATGGTTGACTACAAACATACGATGTTGTGATTATTTCTAATGCCATAACTTGATTCAATATCTATGTAGTAGTCTTGCTCAAAAGGTACATCAATCCAAACATGAAAGTATTGCCAAGATTTCATAAACTAGAATAAAAAAAAGGATAGTTAAGATGACAAGAAAAGTATGACTGCACTGATTATATTGTTGGAACATAACATCTAAACGTATATCGATGAAGTCTGAGTAATCGACATCTTTCACTTAATTAGTTTGTCACAATAAATTAAGTGTGGGGTGGTACCACTACTGTTTGTTTGTCGATTGTATCTACCGAGATGAAGATAACATGACTATTATTTTAATCTCAGGTACAATGGCACCAAAAGCAAGACAAGGAAAAGAAAAAACAACCACTTCACAAAAAGGCCAGAAAAGGGGACGAAAAGAGCAAGGTGAATACTCCTCGCTGCAAATACCTCGACGCATGTACGGGATAAAATGGGTCCTAGAGGAGGAAAGAAAGGAGTGGTACAAGAACAATAAAGTAAAAAAATATGTTCATGTGGAGTTGATACAAAAGGAGAGCCTAGCAAAGAAAGAACCCTGTATTTTGGCTAAAATCATAGCGCTACATCTTGATTTCATTTTCCAAGATATGGGAGAATGCAATCTTGATCTAACGCGAGAATTCTATACCAATTGGTCCCCAAAGACTACCGGAAGTGAAGTGAATATTCGGGGCCAAGTCTTGCAACTGAATGTGGAGTTCTTCAACTCTTTTCTGGGTCTTCCATCTGTGGATCCATCACTGCTCAAGGAGCTTTATCGCAGACCTCCATACAGGGCAATCAGACACACACTATGCGGAACAAGATCAATGGCATGGTGGAGTCATCACAAGGATACCGGTCGGCACAATACCTTCCCGTATGCCTCCTTGAACAGAGAAGCTCGGATATGGTTGCGGATAGTCAATTTTTGCCTGATTCCAAGGTCACAGTACACAAAGATCACACGTGATAGAGTGTGCTTGGGGTACGCTTTGATGACGAACATCCCTATCAACATTGGGGCAATTATTCGATCTTCAATGCGTAAGGCCAGGCTGCACAAGAGGTCCCACTTCAGCTTTGGCAATCTGTTGACTGCGATATTGAGGAAGGAGGACATCGAAGAGGAACCTGCAGATCATAAGATTCCACACAACCCAAAGAAGGTTGACCTCACAAAGGTTAAAGATGATGAATCCATGCATGGCATCAACCTAACCACTGCAGAAAGACATGCTCGCGACGAAAGCTTCTTCCGCCATTTATATGGCATGACGAGGTTTACCATGATGAGCGGGGGTCGTGTTCCAACTGCTGCAGAGCTCCAACAGTTGGATTATGACTACCCAATAAATGAGCATGCCAGGGCCATGTGTGGAGTAGGTGAATATTTATAGGAACCTCTTGATGACGACATGCCAACCGATGATGATCGACGAATGCCAGACTCCGACGTGGAGGATAACTCTGATGATGATTCCAATGCAGGGGGCATGACCCCAGACATAGAGGATGAGTCCGACTAATCAGGTTCTTCCTATTTATTTTCCACTGAGGGCAGTGTGTCCCGTCTAAGTGTGGGGTGCTGGTATTTGTATGTTATACTTCTTTGTCTGCATTTGCATTTATTCTAGTTCTTGTTCATTTTAATTAGTCGTAATTAGTTAGTTTAATTTTTTTTTTTTTTTTAGAATTTACATGAAATTGTTCTGATAGACGACATGGTAGTATAACAAGAGTTTGTGCTAAATCTTTACTATTGAGACATTTAGGCTCTACATGTGACTCACTATTTGATAATTGTGTGGTTTAATTCATTCATCTGTTGGGTCAAGAGTCTATACTGCTCCCAATAAAGTTGACCATGTGCCTTGTGTGTGTGAGGTTATAGTATATTCTATGTTGTGACTGATGCTAGAACTTGCCTGGTGTGTGTGTAAAGCGAAATAAAGAGTGTGAGGTTAGGAGATAATTTAGGCATTTCTTTAACAACCTGTGATTGTTTACCTTCTTTTTACCTACCCATGGACATTATTCTAGTCAACCCTTTTGAGCCTTTAAGCCATTTTCTTTGACAGCCTCATATGTAGCCTAATCCATTTTTTTAAGACCATAATTTGATCCAAATTCCTAAGAGCTTTAAATTGTAAAGTCATGTGATAAAATAAAAGGAAATTGGGTGAGAGTGATGCCTTAAAGTGAATTGGTACTTGAATTTGTTATGAAAAAGAATGGCTATTATAGCGGTGTGTTATAAAAAAAATGAAAAATGAAATGAAAAAAAAAATACAAAGTTGATTCTATTTAAAATTGAATAACAAAAGAGGTGAGAAGGGGTGGTAGATTAAAAGAAAGTAGAAAGGTCGTTTGAAAGAAAGTGTAAATGGCATAATGTGATGTATTAAAGCGCTTAGGGAACTTAGTCACTATTTCTGGCCAAAATAGTCCTACCCGTCCCTTAGCCTACATTACAACCTGTAAAGACCTATTTGATCCTAAGCTTAACATTCTGATATTAGTAGAGCATTACACTAAGGGCAAGCCTATGGTCATCAGTTGCAACATATGAATTCTTTGTGAGAGTGAGAGCAAGGATAATCTTATACCCATGTTTTGAAAAATAAAATACTTGTAAGTAATTATGGGTGATATATTGTGAGACACATATGGTTGATGAGTTTTGGGTAGTCTTGTATGATTCTTTATGCCTTAACTTGTGGATACGAATTAACCATCATCACGAGTCTATGTTGGAGGTTGAATTGTTTCTAATAGTGATCAGAAAACTACTCTTTGTTGATAATTGTCGTGCCTGTCTTGATGAATATTTTGTGTTACTGTTGTGATTTCTAGTTAGATGATTGCATGGACGTAATATTTTGTTCGAGGACGAACAAAGCTTTAAGTGTGGGGTGTTGATGTTGGGCGTATTTACACGCCTAAACACCATAATTTACCCATATTTTAGGCTAAGTTTTGAGGATAAAATATATAATTCCTGCACTTTTAGTTCTTTTTCCTGTAAGTGAGCTAACCAACGTGATTAGCAAGTTTTCAGGAATAAATGATGAAGATTTCAGCATTTTATGGACTGTTGGACGCCAAAGGAAACTTCATGTAAGAAGGAAGGCAGCTTCTGGAAGCTTGTGGACTGAAAGTGATGCATGGAGAACTTGTCCCGGGCAAAAACAGCATTTCTAAAGACTTAGGGGATCAGCAGTAACTTAGTAGGATTAGGAAAAGTATGCAGTAACCCAGTAGGACTAGGACAAGGATAAAAACCCTATTTCAGCAGGACTAGGACAAGGATGTTATAAAAACCCTATAATGCTGAATTTTTCAGCATTCACTTATTCATTCGATATTTTAGGATAATTCACGTTACAATATTCTGTAAGTCTAACACAGAGAACTAGGCTCTCTTGAGAAGAACGGCTAGGGCAAAACGTTTGAGAGATTTTGACGCCATATCACTTCCATCGCCAAGATTATTCTAGGATGTGGTATGATGATTTTATCTATTGTGATTTCCGTTGCACTCATGAGTAGCTAAACTTCTCTGTTAGGGTTATGGAAGCCTTATGAGATACTATCTATTGCTATGAGTTTGTGAATTCTTGATACGTATGCTGCTTATATCATTACTCTCTTCATCTTAATTGAATTCTTGTGGTTGCAAACATATAGAATATGCCAGTATAGCATTAACTTGTTCGAAAGAAAAGTTACATGTCTGGAAAAGAGAGAATGACAAGGAAATAGGGCTACCAACCCCTGTTTAAAAGTTAGTGCCGTAACTGGATTAACCTCTTGGAGAATTTGTACCATTAGTATACGCTTTAAGCTCGAAAGAGTTAAAGTGATATAATCCTTGATGGTCGAAAGACACTAGGATTTACCATAGAATACGAATCTCTATTAGCGCATGCATGTCTAAATTCCACATAACTCATAGCCAATAGATACGTAAAACTCATAACGTGGACATAACCCTAACTTACAATTCTCATTGATTAAAATCTTACTAAACATTCTGTTTTTACTTTGCTATTTTGATAATTTTACTTCACGTATAAAATCCCCCCTTTATCCGCAGAACTTTCACCAAAAGTCTACTAATCGTTGCATTCTTAGTGACCGAGTATTCCCTGTGGGATTCGACACCCAACCCAGTTGGGTTCTATATTTGACGACGACCGCTTACACTCTTACGAGAGCTGTAGTTTGAGCGTTATCAGCTGCCAAAGAAATGCCTAAATCATCTCCTAAACTCACACTCTTTATTTCGCTTTACACACACACCAGACAAGTTCTAGCATCAGTCCCAACATAGAATATACTATATCCTCACACACACAAGGCACATGGTCAAATTTATTGGGAGCAGTATAGACTCTTGACCCAAAAGATGAATGAATTAAACCACACAATTATCACACAGTGAATCACACGTAGAGCCTAAATGTCTCAATAGTAATGATTTAGCACAAACTCTTGTTATACTACCATGTCATCTATCAGAACAATTTTATGCAAAATCTAAAAAAAAAATCTAGAATTTAAACTAACTAATTACGACTAATTAAAACAAACAAGAACTAGAATAAATGTAGGCAAAGCAGTACAAGAAACATACAAATACCAGCACCCCACACTTAGACGGGACACACTGCCCTCAGTGGAAAATAAATAAGGAAAACCTGATTAGTCGGACTCCTCTTATATGTCTGGGGTCATACCCCCTGCGTCGGAATCATCATCAGAGTCGTCATCCTTAGAGTTTTCTCAAAATGTACCCCACGTGATCCCAAAAGTGCGTCGAGGTATTTGTAGAGAGGAGGACTCAACTTGCTCCTTTCTAGACCTTTTCTGTCCATTCTGTGAGGTGGTCGCTTTTTCTTTTCCTTGTCGTCCTTTTGGGGCCATTCTACTTGGTGATGGCCTCGGAAGATGATCTTGCAAGGTTAGAAGAGAAAAAAGAAAATTTTTGAGAGATTTGGAGAGTAAAGGCGGCGCCTAGGTTGAACAAATAAGTGTTTTTTGTTCTAATGTTGAAGTTTTATTTATAGGGCAAGGCTTGGGTCGGGTTTGACCCATTTAAAATCGGATTAGGAGACCAAAAAGTAAGCATAGGCGGCACCTAATGCTTTGCCTATGCTTAGCATAGGCGGCGCCTTTTGCAAAGCCTAGTTGAGCATAGGCGGCGCCTATGCTATGGCATTGTTAGGCATAGGCGGCGCCTATGCTATGGCATTGTAGATTCAGAGAGCAAAGGCAATGGCATAGGCGGCACCTATGCTATGGCATTGTTGGGCATAGGCAGCGCCTATGCTATGGCATTGTAGATTCAGAGAGCTTAGGCCATAGCATAGGCCTTGCCTTGTTCGTGGCGTAGATTTACATAGGCCTTGCCTTGTTCATTACCTAGATTTGTATAGGCAATGCCTAACCGAAAGCCTTTTGCTCCTTCATTACTCACTTACCACCTTTAATATTGCTCACTTTCAAATCAAAATTTTAGACCAAGCTCCACCTTTATACGTCTTGCACCTACACTTACTCAAAAACAATAAAAATAATTAGAACGATGGGTTGCCTCCCATCAAGTGCCTTAGTTTTGGTCGTGGCTCGACAAAATCCTAGGAAAACAAAACAATTAAAAACGATGGGTTGCCTCCCACCAAACGCTTGTTTTATTATCGTGGCACGACATAGTTATCTCGATTACTTAGACTTCATCGAGATATATGGTGCATCATTTTCTGAATGGATTCAGATGACGCTGATGCTTACTTGTGGTCATGAAATCTTCTTTGAGATGAATCTTGTGCGTACATGTCCCAGGAGGGATACCAATTATATCATCAATAGACCAACCCATAGCTCTCTTGCAACTCATCAGAGCAGAGATGAGAGCCTCTACATGTTGTTCACTTAAATCAGCCGCAACACTCACCGAAAGTGTATTTCCACTTCCCAAGAATGCATACCTTAGGTGACTGGGGAGCTCTTTCGATTCTAGCACTGGTGGCTCTTCAATGGAAGTCTTCGCTGTTGGTGACGGTCGATTCTTAAGATCAAGGTCCCTCTTCTTAGGAGCATGAGAATAGGACTTTATTCCTGTTAGAGCACAAACAGTTTCTTCATATTCTTCAACATCCTTATGCTCAAAATTCAACAGCACAGCAGACAATGGCTCAACAGTAAGCTGCTTCTCTACAGATAATCCTTTCTCATCCTCATAGTAAACATCAACTACAGAGAACACATCCATATCTCTAGGCTGCTTCATCGATTTGCATACATCAAAACGGACTACTTCGTCATTCAGCCGAAATAAAAGCTCATTAGCTCTTAAATCAATCAGCACACTTCCAGTTGCTAGGAAAGGATGCCCCAAGATTATGGGAACTTCAGAATCCACCTTGCAATCCAAAATAACAAAGTCTTCAGGAAAGATAAAGGTGGAAACCTTCACCAACACATCATATAAGATACCGACAGGCCGTTTTACCGACCTATCTGCCATCACGAGCCGCATATTGGTTGGTGTAGGATCGCCCAACCCCAACTTTCTGTAAATGGATAACGGTATCAAATTGATGCTAGCCCCCAGATCGCACAACGCCTTAGCAAAATCCAATGATCCAATCGTGCAAGGAATAGTGAAAGCACCAGGATCTGCCTTCTTCTGTACTAAAGACCTCGTGGCAATTGCACTGCAATGATGAACATTATCTGCCAGCTCATAGCTTACTGCCCGCTTCTTTTTCAAAAGGTCCTTCATGAATTTAGCATACCCAGGCATCTGTTCCAGCGCCTCTACCAACGGAACATTAATAGTCAGCTGCTTCAACATGGTCATGAATTTACTGAACCTGGTGTCATCAGCTTTCTTCTTCAGTCTCTGCGGAAAAGGTGGTGGTGGAAGGGGAATCGTTTTCTCCACCACTTCCTCTTTATCTTGCTTCCGGTTATCAACCTTTACAAGAGTGTCATCAGCCTTCTTTTTCAGTCTCTGAGAAAAAGGTGGTGGTGGAAGAGGAATCATTTTCTCCACCATTTCCTTTTTATCTTGCTTCCGATTATCACTCTTTTCAGGCTGGTGACGTCTAGGTGTAACATCATGAGCACTCACTTCAGCTTCTACGACATCTTCAAACTCTGCTTCATCAACATTCTCTGCTATATCATCAACCACCTGCTTGCCTTTGGATGGATTTTCCAACACTTTACCACTTCGGGTAGTAATAGCCATACACGATCCTTCATTCCTTGGGTTTTGCACAGTGTAACTGGGTAGCGTGCCAGCCTTTCTTTGGTTGAATGATGCTGATAATTGACTCAATTGTTGATCCAGCTGTTTTATTGCAGTAGAATGCGAGTCAACCAATTGATTTATTAAAGATAAATCATTCTTTACCTCGGTTACACCCATGTTGGTTGCCTCCACTCCTTTCAACAGCTTAGCCATCATATCTTCCATGGACATCTTCCCAGAGCCAGACGCCACCGCCTCACGATTTCCAAGAGAAACATACAAACCACTCCTGTCAGTCTTATTCTTCTAACCACCTTGATCGCGGTCCTTGTATCCAGATTTATCATAATAGTTCCGACCTTGGTTTCCTTGGGCATTGCCTCGGAAACCCCCCTGATTATTCAAGTAGTTCGCTTCTTTCTCAGAGTCGAATTCATCTCTGCCCTGTGATACAACGGCCTTAACCTTTTCGGTTTTCCCTGATAATAAGTGCTTGGTAAGAAGATCCTTCTACGTTTTCATGTGAGCCATATCTTGGTCACATTCCTCTTGTCTACGCCTCTGCGCTGCAGTCAAGCCAATAGATACGGTAGAGTTTGCTACCTCAGAATCCCTGGTATGCCAAGCTCTACTCTGCTTTGTTATACGATCTAGCATATCACTTGCCTCAAGAAAAGTAAGGTCCATGAATGAACCACCTGCAACATTATCAACCACTGGCTTAGTCACCGAATTCAAAGACCTGTATAATATCTCCATCAAGTGGACATTGGTCATATGATGATTTGGGCACCGCATAAGCTTCTTCTTGAACCTCTCCCATGTTTCGTGGAGAGCTTCAGTTGGAAGCTGTCGAAAATTATTGATCTCATCCCGTAGTTGGGCTCTCTTGGATGGCGGAAAGAATATTTCTAGGAAAACGTCTTTCAGTTGCCTCCAATTAGTAATAGAATCAGGAGTTAGCCCATTCATCCATAGAGTTGCCTCCCCAGACAGAGACAATGGAAATAAGCGCAGCCGAATTGCATTCTGCCCAACTCCTAGATTGTCAAATGAATTGCATGTTGAAATAAAATTTACCAGATGCATATTCGGATCATCTCCTGCAAGTCCACCAAATAACCCCTTGAGCTGCAATAACTGAATCATGGTGCTAGTGATATTAAACTTGGCTCCAGGTGCCAAGGGCGGAGGAATAATAGCCCCTGTGGCACCAGCCCCATCAAGATCGTCATCATCATCATCAAAAGGGGCCTGCACAGCTTGGAGTTCAGGTCTCATTCTAGCTTGACAATCTCTCCTGTTCACAGGCGCTGCCACCTCATCTGCACGCCGTGGATTAAGTAACTCATCATCACCCAGGTCCTCATCATCAGGATTTGTTGCCCGACCTGGGTTATCAATATTCTGTTGATGCACTTGAGCAGCTGCCAACGCAGCTAATCTAGCCTGCATCCATTCTACCAATAAGTTGAGGTTCAGGATTTATGGGTAATAACGGTTGACCTGAACTTCGAGTGTTTGACATGCACTCAAACAAACCTGAATAAAACAAAAACAACAAACAAAAAGTAAAATTCAAGAATTTTAGACCAAAGGTTCTATTAACTATCACAAACTTAGTTGACAACTCTATTCCCCGGTAACGACGCCAAAATTTGATAACGCTCAAATTACAGCTCTCGTAGGAGTGTAAGCGGTCGTTGTCAAATATAGAACCCAACTGGGTTGGGTGTCGAATCCCACAGGGAATACTTGGTTACTAAGTATGCAACGATTAGTAGACTGTTGATAAAAAATTCTACGAAAAAGGGGGGATTTAATTGTAGCGTGAATTAAGAGTATCAAAGTAACAAAGAAAAACGGAATGTTTAGTAGGTTTTAATCAATGAGAATTGTAAGTTAGGGTTATGTCCACGTTATGAGTTTTACGTATCTATTGGCTATGAGTTATGCGGAATTCAGACATGCATGCGCTTATAGAGATTCGTATTCTATGGTAAATCCTAGTGTCTTTCGACCATCAAGGATTATATCACTTTAACTCTTTCGAGCTTAAAGCGTATACTAATGGTACGAATTCTCCAAGAGGTTAATCCAGTTACGGCACTAACTTTTAAACAGGGGTTGGTAGCCCTATTTCCTTGTCATTCTCTCTTTTCCAGACATGTAACTTTTCTTTCGAACAAGTTAATGCTATACTGGCGTATTCTATATGTTTGCAACCATAAGAATTCAATTAAGATGAAGAGAGTAATGATATAAGCAACATACGTATTAAGAATTCACAAACTCATAGCAATAGATAGTATCTCATAAGGCTTCCATAACCCTAACAGAGAAGTTTAGCTACTCATAATTGTGGAGGAAAACCATGAGGATATCATCATACCAAAGCAATAACAATATCACAATAAGGAAGTATTGGCGTCACTTGTGGCGTGAATTCCTTTCTAGTAGCGTTTCTCTTGTCGTGAAAATTAAAAGTCGAATAGATGAAGAATAATGTCAACAATGAATTTAAGAATAGAAGAGAGTAAGAATGAATTGAAAAAGAATGAGTGAGAATAATAAAAAACTTGCTGAAAAATTCAGCAAATAGGGTTTTTGTAACATCCTTGTCCTAGTCCTACTGAAATAGGGTTTTTATCCTTGTCCTAGTCCTACTGGGTTACTGCATACTTGTTCTAATCCTACTAAGTTACTGCTGATCCCCCAAGTCTTTAGAAATGTTGTTTTTGCCCGGGACAAGTTCTCCATGTAACACTTTCAGTCCACAAGCTTCCAGAAGCTGCCTTCCTTCTTACGTGAAGTTTCCTTTGGCGTCCATTAGTCCATAAAATTCTGAAATCTTCATCATTTATTCCTGAAAACTTGCTAATCACGTTGGTTAGCTCACTTACAGGAAAAAGGACTAAAAGTGCAGGAATTATATACTTTGTCCTTTAAAACTTAGCTAAAATATGGGTAAATTAAGGTGCTTTAGGCGTGTAAATACGCCTAACATCAGGAGTGCATTTCATATGTAGTAAGATCATACAATACCCCTAGAACAAAGTTAAGTTTAAACTATCCTTACCAATTTAGCTCCACGCTAAGTTTAAACTAGGGTCAACTTTAAATGAGCATACTCCTAGAGTATAAGGAGTTAGGGGTCCTAATATCCACTAAATTATAGATCCCAGATCCTTCTTTCCAACTCAATCCTCCGCTCATCAATACACTTCCTGAGTAAGAAGTTATGACCATTTTACTGAAAACTATCTCTGCTGAAAAGCTGAGGCACTGTAGCGGGTCAGGTCGATATAGCGACATGCCACTGCTATAGTGACATGCTATTTCTATAGCGATGTTACAACAATTTATAACCTACTTTTAATGGGTTTCAACCTTTAAACCCTAGAATTTAATTTCTTAGACCTAAAGGGGCAATTTTCTCTTGGTATGGGTGGAAATTCCTCATTGAGGTAAGTTTTTTCACCATTTTTTTCATTTTTCAATCCTTTAACATCCTACAATCATTAAAAAAACCTTTAATAGTGAAATTCTTTGGGAACTTAATCCTAAGATCATGATATTTTGGGAAAAATTTATGGGTTGGGTTAATATCATCTAAAATTGATTTTAGATTGTAAATTAACTCTTCTATTATGAAATTAAGGTTTAAGATTATGTAAGATAGTTGAGGACTTGAATTCCATAAAGGTGGAACCTTCATCTTTAAAAACTTCATTAATGGAGTGGGGTTGATCTTGAAGGGAAAATTTGATGGTTAATTGACCCCTGGGTAATCTTAAAAACTGTAAATATGGGTAGAACTAGTGGGTTTGAATATCCAAAGTTTTTTTTGAAAGGGTAGTTTATTTATTACTCTTAGAATTATTGTTTGTTAGATAATTAGCCTTCAAAAATCTGAAGAAGAAGGAGGATTATTCGTGCCATAACTACTTGTTGTTGCAACTTGACGCCTAAGTAGGTTATGATTTTGAGTAGTAGATTGTAGTTAGTAGTCGTATCCAAATGTAAGGATTCTTAGATAATAGTGGAATCCCGGGTCTTTGTATAGATGAGAAGGATTGAATTAGTGAATGAATTAATGAATGTTGGACTAGAGTCCAGTCTCCTCTGGATTGAATGTGCACTCCTAAAATAAATACTTAAATTTGATGAATATGGCTTGATAATACTTACTTGTATAAGTACTGTATTGATCTTCAAATATGATGTAATTTATGAAATTAATGAATCATATTTACTTGTGATTTGGTGTGTTAAAGAATGATTATTATTTACATAAAATGATTAGTTTTATTTGACCAAGTGTTTGGGTGGTTGGCTGTGGTTGCAATGACTACTTAGGAAGTAATGTGTTAAATAATATTCTAAGTATAATCACATTCAATGAATTTATATGTAAAGCTTGTGGTTGTTACAAATGTTGGTTGGCATCATTGTTTTTAGTGATTGTTGTGATATTCTATTGGTTATTTGTGGGATGTATTGGTATTTGCACATCTTCACGAGATTTGGTGGAATCAGGTTGACATGCACTTGATGTATGGATTTTGGTACATGAACATAGATCATCCCCTACAAGTCATAGCTAGTTGGCGCACCCATAAGATTCTTTGTATGTATGTGCAAGGTATGTATGAGTGTAACGGTTCTTTCAGTGGACCAAATATATAAGTATTGTTATTGTTGTTGTTTATATGGTTCCATGAGTGGACCAAGTTATATTATGGTTGTTGTGGGTTCCTTGAGTGAACTGGATTATGATGTTGCTTAACATATTTGGGATTCTTGTTGTTGGAGTCACGGTTGTTGACTTGTTCATTGTTTGACTTGACTTGTCTTGACTAAAGCTGTAGAGTTCCTTGAAAAGGCTAAGTGTCATAAACTTGAGGTATTTATCATGACGTGTGTTCATAGTTTTATTTGTTACGAGGTGATGATTATTGGCTTTCATTTATCATTAAGGTTACTTGAGACATAAGTGAAATAGATTGACTTAATATTATTGGTGTTAAGCAAGTGAGAGTTAGGATGGATGGCACTTGATGTAAAGGTGATGAACAATCAATGGGAATAAGAATAAAAATACTCTTAGTTAAACCAAGGAATAGAGATAGAATAAGTAGCTGAAAGTGGTACGAATTAAGTTGTTATATGAGTTGTCATATTTTTTTTTGTAATTTCTATATTGTGTTTACTTGATCTAAAACTGATCGGCCAATGATACCTACAAGTACGTGTATTTTGTACTGATACTACTCATGTTATACTTTTTTAGGGTATAGTATGGTTGCAGGATCAGTTGATATTTTACAGATGACGTGGATAGTGATCTCCAACAGTTTCTACTCCTATCATCATGGCGGACGTTGTGTCTAGTTTTATCATTCTACATTTAGAATTTCTTGTACCTGTTTAGACTAGGTCCTTGAGGTAGGTTTCATTTTGCATTCAATATTTATAAAAATATATTTTAATAAGGATTGATATTTTGTTATTTATTTAAGATTTCCGCATATCTTCTCTAGGGGTGGTAAAGGGTTCTCTTATTTACGTGGATTAGAGTAGGTGCCCTCACAATTCGATAATTAAGATCATGATATTTTCAACTTGAGTTTTATCATGAGATTAAGGAGCCTCATGACCTCAATATTTGACTTGAATTTGATAAGCTTTGTGATATGCAGTTTAAGCTCGTGTATCCAGGAGCATTTCAACTTGAAGATTTTGCTCAAATTTGAAGAGCTTTACCATTTAAAAAATTTACTTGTAATTTGGTGAGCTTTGTGACATAAATATTTAGCTCAAACTCAAAGAGCTTCTCGATTTAAAGATTCAGTTTAGATTTGAAGAGCTTTACTGTTAACATGCAATTTTGACCTTCTGATACTTCTCCTAGACTGCTATTTTATCAAAATTATTAATTTTAAATATTAATATTTCTATATGTATTATTTTGGTATCAAAAAATATTGACGTGTCACACATGATTTTGATGTATGCAATCAAGTAATTTTATTGCATATAGTATATATAATTCAAATATAATATTTTACATAATGTTATCAATATTTATTTCTGCAAATATGCTTGCTCACTCATAATTTAGAAACACATTGTCTATTATTACAAAAAATACTTTAACTTTTCAGGTGTTCGTATTACCCGTTAATAATTTTCAAATAATATTAATATATTTTTTGTTATTCAATGCCAGTCACAAGAAAGAGAGGAAATTCACATACTAATCATTTTCAACCACATGTCAAATGCATTTAATTTTATATTTTATTTATGTTTTTGAAAAAAAATTTCTTTTTATTTTGTACCAAATTTTTATTTTTTTATTTTTTACCCTCTCCTCTTTTATTCATCATCCTCCCACCACCACCACCAAAACACACACTCACTACATCCCCTTAATTAACATACTCCACCTTGCTGCAGAAGCACAATCCCCTATCCCCATCCCGATGGTTTGATGCCGGCTCATCGTTTCGAACTTTCAATAAGAACACCATTATCTTCTATAAATTTTAATTTTTCATTGCAATAGTCAAATTCAATTTATCAACAAATTTAAATTTATTAATCAAAATCTCTACACTAATGATGAGATTGAAACTCCATTAAATAGATTTTATAGTTCTTAATAAAAATAGATAAATAATCACTCAAAAAAAAATAATAAAGAAAGAACAATCATGTATTAAGGAATAGACTCAAATAGAAAAGAATTTTTAAAAATAGAGAAGAATAAGAGGAAAAAGAGACGCAGTAGATAACTGATTTTTTTTTTTTAAATAAAAAAGTGAGTTGTTCAGCCAAAGAAGACGATGGTGTTTTTGTGTGCGGGTGTAGGGGTGGGTGGGTGGGGGAGGAGGTAAGGAATAATTGAAAAGAGTAAATTGGAGAAGGGTATTCTTAATGAAATGAAATAAATACTGATTTAAAAAAAAAGAAAAAAATGAGAAGATTGATTTTATAAACAAAAGACAAAATTATTTACACGTGGCACTTTTTAAGTTGTTGAAGCCAATATTTCTTCTTCACGCGCGTCATTTACGTGAATACAAATACAGATCGAAATTCATTCAAAATGGTCTATTTACAATGGTCTTTATAACTTTTATGGGGTAATAAGTTGCCCACAAAATTGAAGTGTTTTTTTGCAAATCTCGAACAAATTCAATAGTGACTTTATGTCTTTTCTCATATTATTATTATTATTATTGTTGTTGTTGTTGTTGTTGTTGTTGTTGTTGTTATTGTTGTTGATTTTGTTGTTGTTCACTTCTTAAAATTTTACTTTATTTTAAGTTTATAACCATCAATGTCATATAATATTTTACGTAACAATAATTATATATACAAAATCTATTAGTGAGAATAAGATTTTTGTGACGTTTTATTATTTTCTCATTTTTATTATTGATTAATTATTATTTATTAAATATTTGTCCAATTCAACTCAATTCCTCCTAATTTATTTAATTCTAGTCATTTCGTACCCAATTTATGTCAATTTTAGCCTAAATCAAATTCAATTTTGACCTCTAATTGAAATCACCAATTTCATGGCCCTATTTCACGACCTATGGCCCGATCCATCCTAATTTTGATCTCAACCGTCAATCTCACTAGATCAACGGTCTAGATTTAGTCTTATTTTTTGTAAGACCCAGTAAAATTTTGACTGTTTTGTCCCTTTTCGATTCGAATGGTTTGAAAATATTATTTTTGACCTTTTAAACTATTCCAAAACTTTAAAGAAAATTTGGAACATTTTAAGAAATTACAGTCGCCACTTGATTTTTGAGAAAATATCAAGAAAAATTAAAAATATTACTTAAAAGATTCAAAATAGAAAAAACCTTTTAAGTTTAGAAATTCTGAGTAAGCGGTTCCTATTAATACTCTTGAAAGGTTGTTAAGACACCAAGAGTATCCGCTAACTTGCGGTTATCCAGACTATTTGAAAATAACTTTTTTGACTAACTTTAAAAAGGGAGATTGACTTTTTAAAAAGAAAACGATTAAGGAAAATTGTCTTCAAGATTTGTGCAAAACAAATTCTGACGACTTAGCGGAGATTTTAACTAAGTCTAAGAAAACTAAGAATAATTAGCCTATAAAGGGGAAAGGAGGAGATTAAAGGACTTAATCCATTAGACCTAAATCATAAACCGTCCTAAGCTAATTTGGGCTTTTGACCCATCTTCACCAGTCCTAATCTAAATACTTAGACTTTTGGCCTATAACCTGTCCTAAGCTAGTTTTCGGACCTTTGAGGCCCAAAATCCGCTTCACCTGTATTAAATTACAACTTTGGCATCGAGACCCAAATGAATGAATAAATAAATGACTAAATGAATAAATAAAATAATGCAATAATAAAAATTGAGACTTTTCAAGTCACCTAATAACCTCATCAATGAGTTTTGACCCATTTTTCTTCTTCTTTCATCTTCTTGCACCCACTTGCCATATAATCGACTTAGGGTTTAAGACTTCGAACTTGACTCGGAGAGATGGGCCTCATTGGCCCATTACTAAATGCAATAGGAAAGTAGTCTATTTGGACTCCAAAACAGATTCATGCAAAGGGAAAGATAAAAGAAAAATAATTAATATGTGTTAAAAAATTCTACACTTAATAAATAAGTGATGAGATGGAAAAAATAGCATTCTCAAGCATAAATAAATAGTAATCTATGATATTAAAACAAGCCAAATTATCCAACGGAAAGAAAATGAACTCATGTCCTAAATAATCTTACAAGAAGTAAAATCTAGCACAATATAGTTGCTTAAAATTTGGACAAATAAATTAACACATATTTGCTCCTAATACTATGATATGATAAAGTCTAAGGATGTTTTCATTAAACAAAAAAAAAAGAGAATGAGCAAGAGATGAGGAAATCTTTCATAGCACCTCAAATATGAAATACAAGACATACTAATGCAACCACACTTTTTGATACAAGTAGTTCAATCAACATATCTATAACTTAACAAAAAATAACTATAACATGTGAATAACAATGGGACGTCTAAATGAATAAAATTGCTTTAAAAAGTAAACCAATGAGCGAAGTGAAGAAAATAACATATACCAAGCATATTTGAGAAATGATATTCGAAGACAAAATAGTAGAAATAGTAAAAGATTAATTCTAAGAAAAAATGTCCAATTATGCCAACACCTATTTTAGTTCTACACCATTTCAACAAAACCGCTTAACAAGAGAAAATCAAAAATAATTTTGAACACAAAAACAAGTAACTCACTACTTCAAATTGAGAAACAATTTCACAGACCGTTAACACTAGTAATCATTCCTTTTCGACATAAAGGAAACAACTTTACATACTAAAAGCAAACATATCCACCAATAACGATTTTAAACAAAGCACGATCATGCATTTTAAGCAAAGATCAAAACTTTATCCATAATAATCAAACAATAAAGCCAAAAGGCGAAACAATCAATATTAACTATTCTTTTCAACGTAAAGGAAACAACTTTACATGCTAAAAACAAACATATCCGCCAACAATGAATTTAAACAAAGCATGAGTACATATTTTAAACAAAGATCAAAACTTTACCCATAATAATCAAAGAATAAAGCCAAAAGGTGAAACAATCAATATTAACTATTCTTTTCAATATAAAGGAAATAACTTTA
Source organism: Capsicum pubescens (assembly GCA_030864215.1). NCBI lineage: Eukaryota > Viridiplantae > Streptophyta > Magnoliopsida > Solanales > Solanaceae > Capsicum > Capsicum pubescens. The sequence continues at coordinate 255,913,562 of CM061544.1, read as the reverse complement.
CATGCTAGAAACAAACATATATGCCAACAATGAATTTAAACAAAGAACGAGTACATATTTTAAGAAAAGATCAAGAATTTACCCATAATAATCAAATAATAAAACAAAAAAGAAAAATAATCAATATTAACTATTCTTTCCAACATAAAGGAGACAACTTTACATGCTAAAAATAAACATTTACGCCAACAATGAATTTAAACAAAACATGAGTACATATTTTAAGCAAAGATCAAAACTTTATCCATAATAATCAAAGAATAAAGCCAAAAGGCGAAACAGTCAATATTAACTATTCTTTCCAACATAAAGGAGACAACTTTACAAGCTAAAAACAAACATATACGCCAACAATGAATTTAAACAAAACACGAGTACATATTTTAAGCTAAGGTCAAAACTTTACCCATAATAATCAAAGAATAATGTCAAAAGGTGAAACAATCAATATTAACTATTCCTAGCTCATTTTTATATCATGAATATGAAAATACCCCTAATATCGATACCATACCGTCCTATGGCCTTCAAGATCGTCTATGACAAACAATTCTAGTAAACAAAATTACAACTACGAAGAAGAAAAAGATGAAGAAGAAAACGATAATAAAACTAAAAAAAATTACAACTACGAACTACGATGAAGAAAAAGATGAAAAAAGAAAATGATAATAAAACTAAAAGAGGGGAAAGGTATGTTTACCTTTTTTGGGGAACCGAAATGGAACTACAAGCTTTCTTCGAAGTCTTCATCACCATCGAAAAGTGTTCAACTCGAGAACTTCAATTAGCCCACGAAAAGGAAAATTTTTACTAACAAAAAACTTTTTTTCTCAAAACTTTTTTTTTTAACCTTGAGACTTCTTGACTTTGAGACTGGTCTTTCTACCAAAATAATGGTAGTATTTATACGAAAGGATGGGGATTCAATTCTTTTCATCCACCAATGTGGGAGAAAAGTATTTATAAAAAAAATATGGATTTAATTCTTTTCATCCACCAATGTGGGAGAAAGATTTAGGGGTGTTTTTTATTCTAAAATTGAAGATAAGATGGGGCGGGAGATAAGGTGGGGGTAAATTGTACAATGTAGTATAATTTTTGAATTTCAAAATTAGAAAAATGACTTTGAGGGGAAATTGTACAATCTAGTACAAAATTTTGAATTTTGAATTTAAAATTATTTTTGGTGGGAATTCGGTAGAAGTTATAAGAGTTTTTTTTGGAATTTTGAAGTTATTTAAAATATAACCCCAATTGGGATTTAAAATTTAGCCAAATTAATTTAATTTTGACCAAATTAAAAATCAATTGGTAGATTGCATTGCAATTATGACCAATTTGATTTCAATTATGGCAAAATCTAACAAATTGACTAAATTAAATTGAAATTCGATATGAATTAATACTTTCTTTAATCCCGAGCATCTTGATTTAATAAAATCAAATATATATTCATCCAAATAAATTATTTTTGAGAGTAAATTATATTTAAATCAAGACTTTATCCGTTTTAATTAATTTTCAAGCTTATCTCCGTAAAAACTCAAACTTTGATAAAAATAAGTAACAAAATTTATACAATCTCGTATATGTAAATACGAAAAATGTATAATCATCACTTAAATAACAAAATTAACCTAAATAAATATTTTAGAGCGCATTTGTCCAGATGAAATATATATTTCACTTTTATTTAAAACTGAAGAAATTCAGAATTAAATTTAGTCGTGGAGGGCAAAAATTAGGTGTCAACAACTGCCCCTCCCTTTGGGTCGGAAGGATGCAAGTAACTCCGGGCAAAGGGAGTTTGATATTCCTAAATTTTTTCCGACTGCAAATTCATTTCTGAAAGAGATTAGGGGAAGGTTGGAGTGTAGTCGAGTTTCAAACATAGAGCCCAGCCTATATATCCAAGAGACTCAGGGAATCAAATTGCCTATAGTTTGACTCAATCGTTAGAAAAGATAGTCTTTTATTTTAGACGATCTTTGGCTCAGGATAAGTGACAGGTTGATCGAGTTGCAGAAAAGAGGCTTGTAACCTCTTAACCATGAATGTGGGATCCTTCACATCCATAGGCAAGAACTTACTCAGACATAATTTCCACAGCTCTAGGTGTCCTATCACTCGATTGAAGAAAAGAGAAAGTTACCCTCGGTATGAGTGTAGAAATCTTCCAAAGGTGAAGCATGAAACCAGAACATCCCAAGGTACCCACATGCCTTATAACAGGGGTGTGGTTTGAGGGTGGTGACAATCATCCTTTAGCTCGCGTACGAAGAGTTTGACGTCCCTCTCTAGACTACGTCCCATTTTGCTGCTAAGAAAATATTTCACATTGTGCTGCGTCCTTTTTGGAGTCGTCCACACCTATTGCTTTAATTTGAGAATTTCATCCTTTTGGATTCTCTCGACAACAACTCAAACAAATGATTAGTTGTAAACATAGCATTACACAAATGTAAATTAATGCAAACCTGTTTGAATATGCTATGCTGAGATAGTTGATGAACCAAGTTGAACAACCTGTTCTAAAAATATTGTGCCATATTGAATGGAGTGACGATCTAACATGTCTCATTAAAGGGTGGACAACCTAATTTAAATATAACATACCACTTTGAATGGAGTGACGGTCCAGCATGTCTCATTAAAGGACGACCCAATTTAAATGTAACGTGCCACTTTGAATGGAGTGACGGTCCAACGTGTCTCATTGAAGGGCGAAAAACCCAATTTAAATGAAACATGCTACTTTGAATTGAGTGACGGTCCAACATGTCTCATTGAAGGGCGAACGACCCAATCGAAATGTAACATGCTACTTTGAATGAAGTGATGGTCCAACGTGTCTCATTAAAGGGTGGATGACCCAATTTAAATGTAACGTTCCACTTTGAATGGAGTAATGGTCCAACATGTCTAATTGAAGGGAGGACAACCCAATTTAAATACAACATGCCACTTTGAATGGAGTGATGGTCCAACGTGTCTCATTGAAAGGTGGACGACCCCATTGAAATACAACATGCCACTTTGAATGGAGTGACGATCCAACGTGTCTCATTGAAGGGAAGATGACCCAATTTAAATATAACATGCCACTTTGAACGGAGTGACGGTCCAACGTGTCTCATTGAAGGGAGAACGACCCAATTTAAATATGGCATTCCACTTCGAATGGGGTGACAATCCAACGTGTCTCATTGAAGGGCGGGTAATCCAATTTAAATATAATATGCCACTTTAAATAGAGTGATAGTCCAACGTGTCTGTTAATCCCCTGCACTAAACTTATTAGTAGCAAATGTAATATAAGGGAAATTGTGCATACCTTGTTTTAGTATGTCATACTGAAGGAAGTAAAAATCCATAACATAATAAGATGTCACTCTGAAGGAGGTAACGATCCATAAAATGATAACATATCACTCTGAAGGAGGTAACGGTCCATAACATAATATGCTGCTCTGATGGAGTTGACGATCAATAACATGATGACATATCACTATGAAAGAGGTGACAGTCTATAACATTATATGTCACTCTGAAAAAGGTGACGATCCATAACATAATAATATATCACACTGAAGGAGGTGACGATCCATAACATAATAACATGTCACGCTGAAGGAGGAGATGGTCCATAACTTAATAAAATGTCACATTGAAAGAGGTGATGACCCATAACATAATGATATGCCATGTTTAAAGAGGTGAGAATCCATAACATAATAACATGTCATTCCGAGGAAAGTGATGATCCATAACATAATAACATATCACTCTGAATGAGGTGATGACCCATAACATAATTACATGTCACACTAAAGGAGGTGACGGTCCATAACATAATAACATATAACTTTGAAGAAGGTGATGATCCAAACATAATAACATGTCACGCTGAAGGAGGTGATAATCTATAACATAATAACATGTCACTTTGAGGAAGGTGAAGATCCATAACATAATAATATGTCACTCTGAAGGAGGTGATGATCCATAATTTAATAACATGTCACACTGAAGGAGGTAACGGTCCATAACATAATTATATGTCACTCTGAAAGAGGTGACGATCCAAACATAATAACATGTCACACTGAAGGAGGTAACAGTCTATAGCATAATAACATGTTGTCCCAAATAAGGAAATGATCTGATGCACCCTCTTAAAGGGTGGAACATCCAAATATAATAAGATTGATCATTTTAAAAGGGGGATGCCCCAAATATAATAAGATGTGTCACCTCGAATAAAGTGATGATTGGGAATGTCCTATTGAAATGGTGGATGACCCAAAATATGATAAGTTAGGGTGATAATCCATTACGTCCTTTTGAAAGGGTGGAGACCCAGATATAATGAGATACATCACCTCAAATGGGGTGATAATCCGAGGCGGTGTTATATAACGTCACCTTCATAACTCAAACAACACTCATTAGTAACACAATAATTTGTTGTAACTAAGCCAGGAGTGTAACAGAAGATAGAGTTTAGAGATAAAGTCGTTTGACACATAATGATTTGGAGATAGTATTTTAAGTGATATCCCCATATCTTAATCATTTTGCTCGGTCATTTCCCTACAAAATTAGAGAAAGTGTTAGAGATCATAACGAAGTAATAGAAACATAAATCTAGATGAAAAAAAGAAGAAGAAAAGTTGTCTGGATTATTATGGCAAGGCCATACTGGATTTTGAAATGCCCTTTATCAAGATTAACATTGTCAACGCTGTGAATTCATTATTCCTGCATCTAAAGAAAAATTCTTAGTTTTGAGAGGTTGACAATATTGGTTTTTCCTTGATCTCCTGATGCTCCTTGTTGATCATCAATTTGTAGGATTGAAGTGCAGTCTTTGTGGAATTTTTTAGGATCTCCCTAAAAAATTCTGCCCTAGTTTAGAAGCTCTCAAACTTCTTTGTAACTTATGACATCATTTAGTATGGAATTTTTGAGATCTTCTCAAAAATTCTTCCCCAATCTAGAATGCAAAATACTCGAGTCCTTTTTGGTGTAGCATAACTTAAAATTTTACAACTTCTCAAAATTATGCACTGATTCAGCTTAAGCAATGTTTGATGTTTAAATTTGTAGCAAATGTCAAGTTCTTGTGAAATTTTTGAGACCTTCTGAAAAATTTCTGCCCCAGTTACATGCTTCAATGTCATCTCCATGTAACTAAAAAAAATTCTCTTAAAAAAATCTTGTGGAGAATATGACCGAGCTAGTATGGTGCTCACATTCTATTGAGGTAGGAATCATACCAAACGTAGTTCTAATAGAAGACGGAAAAATAATTTTTCTAACGGATTGAACAAAGCCGACATAGGCCGCCTACGTATTCCATTCTTGGAAATTCAGATCAAATGTAGTTTGTATAAAATAAAAGAGAGATTTAATATTTTTGATAATGTGACCGCAACCAACACAGGACGCTTATGTATTCCACTAGGGAAATCAGGTCGAACGTAGTTCATTGACTAGAAAGTACGATTACAAGGAAATCACAAAGCGCAACTACAAGAAAATAAAACAATAACTCTAAATTGTAAGATAGTGTGCCTTTGAGGAATTTTCATTCTTCCTTGCGACTGATGTCACCAATGATTACTTTTCTTTTGTCTTCGAAAAATGAGCAAGTTTGATTACCAACACAAATCAGTTTCTCTTTTTTTAAAAAAAAAGAAAAACACCCAAAATCCAAAAATATTAGTTCATGAATAGTAATAATTCCCTAAAGTAATATATGAGACAAATTAAGCAATTATAAATAAAGCAAAATAATGATGCACTTTAGCACATAAACAATTTATAATGTGCCCTATCATACATGAGACCTTTCAAGCCAAAGGTAAGCCTATCGTTTGAAGGACATACATGTCGTTTGTAAGACATTCCATTGACCCCAAATATATTATACAAACTTCATGAATAAATCAAATGGGGATACAAAATGAGAAAAAGGGAAAATACATGATATCAACCCCACGCAGGAGAGCAAATCTAAACTAGGTCTCCTTGGAAGTTCTTTGATCTTGAACTTCTTGAAAGGTCTGCATATCCTTCTGATGAAGACCTTCTTTTGATTAAACAAGATTATCCAAAATAAAACCCTCAAGCCCAAGGGACAATGGTCTTTACAATTTGGCATTATATCCTTCAATTTAACACATAAAGAATGATCGTCTGTGATGACTAATGGTCAAATAGACATAAGGTAGGTTTTCTAATGGTCCCAATACCCTCTCAGGTATTGGGTTGTCCTAGGCTCATGCCTACACAGAGTTTTGGTTTCGCTCTATCCTAGGTGTCTAGAGTGGGTTTGGACACAAGTTCCCAAGCGAACAACATGGATTTGGAAATATGAACAACGTTCGACCTCCTAACGTGCCGATAAACTGTTGTATTCCCAACACTTGATTTAGAGTTGATCAACAGGGGCCGGGACATCCACAAAATTCCAAAATAGTTTAATAATCATCATGCGGGATTATGCCATGAAATGCAACAGTTAAATTTCCCAGAATTTAAACATATAAGCACATAAACAGTTTTAAAATTAGTCAAAAATGCTAATTTAAATATTTTGTTAGAGCCTAGTTAAAGTTCCCCAATAGAGTCTCCATTTCTGTTTTGCCCCTTTTCGATTCAAAGGGTTTGGAAAATATTGTTTTTGACCTTTTAAACTATTTCAAAACTTTAAAGAAAATTTGGAACAATTTAAGAAATTATAGAGTCGCCACTTGATTTTTAAGAAAATATCAAGAAAAACTAAAAATATTACTTAAAAGATTCAAAATAGAAAAAAAAATAAGTTTAGAAATTCTGAGTAAGCGGTCCCTATTAATACTCTTGGAAGGTTGTTAAGGCACCAAGAATATCCGCTAACTTTTGGTTATCCGGACTATTTGAAAATAACTTTTTTGACTAACTTTAAAAAGGGTAATTGGCATTTTGAAAAGAAAACGATTAAGGAAAATTGTCTTCAAGATTTGTGCATAACAAATTCCAACGACTTAGCGGGGATTTTAACTAAGTCTAAGAAAACTAAGAACAATTAGCATATAAAGGGGAAAGGGAGAGATTAAAGGAATTAAGGCATTAGACCCAAATCATAAACCATGTCCTAAGCTAATTTGGGCTTTTGACCCATCTTCTCCAATTCTAATCTAAATACTTGGACTTTTGGCTCATAACCTATCCTAAACTAGTTTTCGGACCTTTGAGGCCCAAAATCCGCTTCACCTGCATTAAATTACAACTTTGGCTTCGAGGCCTAAATAAATGAATAAATAAATGACTAAATGAATAAATAAAAATAATGCAATAATAAAAATCAAGACTTTTCAAGTTTCTTAATAACCTCATCAATGAGTTTTGACCCATTTTCCATCTTCTTTCATCTTCTTGCACCCGCACACCATATAATCGACTTTGGGTTTAAGATTTTGAACTTGACTCGGAGAGATGGGTCTCATTGTCCCATTATGAAATGCAAGAGAATAGGAGTCCATTTGGACTCCAAAATGGATTCATGCAAAGAAAAAGATAAAAGAAAAATAATTAATGTGTTCAAAAATTCTACACTCAATAAATAAATTATGAGATGGAAAAAATAGCATTCTCAAGCATAAAGAAATAGTAAGTTATGATATTAAAGCAACCCAAGTTATCCAACGGAAAGGAAATTAACTCATCTCCTAAACAATATTACAAGAAATTAAATCTAGTACAATATAATTAACTAGCCTTTGAAAAGAAGACATGAATCCACAAACATAGTTTCTCAAAATTTGGACAAATAGATTAACACATATTTTCTCCAAATACTATGATATGATAAAGTCTAAGGCATGTTTTCATTAAACAAAGAAAAAGAGAATGATCAAGAGATGAGGAAATCTTTCATAGCACCTCAAATATGAAAAACAAGACATGCTAATGCAACAACACTTTTTGATACAAGTGGATCAATCAACATATCTATAACTTAGAAAAAAAATCACTATAACATGTGAATAACAATGAATAAAACCTCTTTAAAAAGTAAACAATAATTTAAGTGAAGCAAGTAACATACATTAAACATATTTTAGAAATGATATTCGAACACAAAATAGGAGAAATAGTAAAAGATTAATTCTAAGAAAAAGTGTCCAACTATGCCAACACTGATTTTAGTTCAACACCATTTCTATAAAACCGCTTAACAAGAGAAAATCAAAGACAATTTTGAACAGAAAATGAGTAACTCACTACTTCAAATTGAGGAACAATTTCACAGACCATTAACAATAGATACCATTCATTTTCGACATAAAGAAAACAACTTTACATACTAAAACCAAACATATCCACCAATAACAAATTTAAACAAAGCATGAGCATGCATTTTAAGCAAAGATCAAAAGTTTATCCATAATAATCAAAGAATAAAGACAAAAGGAGAAACAATCAATATTAACTATTCTTTTTAACGTAAAGCTAATAACATTACATGCTAAAAATAAATATATCCGCCAAAAATGAATTTAAACAAAGCATGAGTACATATTTTAAGCAAAGATCAAAACATACCCATAATAATCAAAGAATAAAGCTATAACGCCCCAAATATGGTACCCGAAATGCTACATAGTGCTCACGACTCCAAAGGACCACAATCTAAAACCCATGACTGATATTTGTACCCGTACACTGCATAATATGACATAATAATGTGGAAACATGCACTGAAACGCCATAAGGTTCAATATTGAACATGATCTGAATGATATAACATCTATGTGGGGTAATAGAATATCCAAAACAAAACTGAACATACTAAAGTCTGAAACATGATAGTCTAGAAAGCCTCTAACTGACTAAACTGTCTGAGTAAGGAGTTGATGGGACATGTCCCCAACTAACACCAACTAATAAACTAATTAATGAGATAATAGAGAAATAATCATGTCCTCAAAGGATGAGGACTCACTGCTAACTATGACTGCTGATATCTGGAATCTACTGATGCTCTGGAGCTCGTGTCTCTGAACCTATGGTATAAGACACCTTAGCGCAAATGCGTCAGTACTTTGAATGTACTAGTATGCATGTGAGGTAGGCTGAATGCATGGGGTTCATATGCATGAACAATACTGGCTAACTGACTAATATGAAAGTGAGAATAAATGTATGCATACATAGTAACTATATCTGAAATCATGATAACATGAGTATGTTGATGACTAACATAACTAATGACTGAATTCTGATAACTAGTAACATGAGTGACTGCATCTGACAGTCTTAAATATGATGGAACTAGCTGAGTTCCATACTATATTTGAGTTGACTATATCTGACAGTCCTAAATTCTGAAAACTGATGATAGGCGAATTTACGCACCTATATCAATATATTTTGCCCATATTTTAGCCTAGTTTTGAGAACAAATTATATATTTCATGCACTTTTAGTCCTTTTTCCTGTAAATGAGCTAACGAACATTATTAGTAAAGTTTTAGGTATAAATGATGCATAATTCAGCATTTTATGGCTTACTTGACGCTAAAGAAAGCTCACGAAGGAAGGGAAGGGAGTTTACACGCCTAAGGACCAAAACTGCTGCATGGAAAATCTGTCCCGGGCTAAAACAACATTTCTGAAGACTTTGGGGACTTACAGACACAAAGCTGGATTTTGACAATGATACATTAACCTAGTACAATTAGGTTATGTATTTCATTATTTTATTTGGATTATGATAATGTTACACTAACCTAGTACAATTGGGTTAAGTATTACATTAGCCTAGTAGGATTTGGTTAGATATTTTATTTATCTAGTAGGAGTAGGATATGGGTATTATAAATACCCTATCATGCTAGAGATTTTAAATAAGGAGGGAGGAAGGAGGGAGAACACAATACTTCCTTCCATCCCTCACATCTTCTTACATCTCCTCTTATCTTCTTACATCTTCTATTCCTCTATTATTCTACACTACAAACAATTCTACAACTCTTCTAATCTTTCTATTAATTCTAGTTTTCTTCTTCCATTCATCTATTCTTAATTTCCGCAACAAGAGAATTGTTACTTTGCTAAGGGATTCACGCCTCACGCCTACCACTTACGCTACACGAAATTAATCAATCTTGTGGTATAACAACAATGTCAAGCGTGATCTCCTTCGCATTCATGGGTAACTAAACTTCTCTGTTGGGGTTATGGAAGCCGAATGAGTTACTATCTATTGCTGTGAGTTTGTGAGTTTGAGGCACGTATATTGCTTATATCATTATTCTCTTCATCTTAATCTACATTCTTTGCGGTTGCAAACGCAAGAATACGCCAGTCTAACATTTAACTTGTTCGAGAGAAAAGTTATTTGTCTGGAAAAGAGATAATGTCAAGGTAGTAGGACACCCTTTCCTATTAAAAAACTAGTGCCGTAACTGGACTAACCTCTTAGAGAATTCGTACCGTTAGATACGCTTTAAGCTCGAGAGAGTTAAAGTGAAATAGTCCTTGTTTAGGTCGAGAGACGCTTGGATTTACCATCGACTATAATCCTCTATAAGCAATTGCATGTCAGAATTCTACACACTCATAGCCAATAGAGACGTATACCTCAGAAGGTGGACATAACCCCAACTTCTCAATTCTCATTGTTTACATCTCACTAAAACATTCTTTCTCTTTTTACTTTGCTATTGCCGTTTTTAGATCTTATTTTGGTTACATTACTTGCACGACAAGACTCCCCCCTTTTTTACGAGACTTGCACTAAAAGTCTAGTAATCTTTACTTACTTGTTGACCAAGCTATTCCCTGTGGGATCGATACCCAACCCAGTTGGGTTCTATATTTGCTAACGACCGCTTTACACTCCTACGAGAGCTGTAGATTGAGCGTTATCAAAAAATTGGCGCCGTTGCCGGGGAATACAAGTGTCAATAAAGTTCGTAATAATTACTAGACCCTTTGGTCGAAGACTCTCATACTTTTACTTTTAGTTTTTGTTTTTGTTTACTGCAGGTTTTTGTTCAGTGCATCAATGGATGCACAACGTGAGATACCGTTCGATGATGATGATGATGATCTTGATGGAGCCGGAGCCACAGGAGCCATTATTCTTCCACCAGTAGCGCCCGGAACCAAGTTCAACATCACAAGCACCATGATGCAGTTATTGCAACTCAAGGGATTATTTGGTGGACTAGCAGGCGATGATCCGAATATGCATCTCATCAACTTTATTTCTACATGCAAGTCTTTTGACAATCCTGGTGTTGGTCAGAATGCAATTCGATTACGTCTATTTCCATTGTCTCTGACTGGGGAGGCAACACTATGGTTAAATGGGCTGACTCCTGATTCAATTACAAATTGGAGGCAATTGAGAGATGCTTTCCTAGAAAGATTCTTTCCGCCTTCCAAAAGGGCACAATTGAGAGATGAAATCAGCAACTTTCGTCAGCTTCCAACTGAAGCTCTTCATGAAACATGGGAGAGGTTCAAGACAAAGCTAGCGAGATGCCCAAACCATCACATGACTAATGTTCACCTCATGGAGATATTGTATAGAGCCTTGAATTCAATAACTAAGCCAGTGGTGGATAACGCAGCTGGAGGATCTTTTATGGACCTCACCTTTGGTCAAGCAAGCAATATGCTAGATCGCATGACGAAACAAAGTAGAGCTTGGCATACCAGGGATTCCGAGGTAGCAAGCTCCACTTTATCTATTGGCATGACCACAGAGAAGAGGCGTAGACAAGACGAACGCGACCAAGATATGGCGCACATGAAAACACAAGTGGATCTTCTCACAAAGCATCTATTATCAGGGAAGACCGAAAAAGTTAAAGCCATTGTCGCACATAGAAGAGACGAATCTGATTTGGAGGAAGAAGCCAACTACTTGAGTAATCAGGGGGGTTTCCGTGGGAATACCCAAGGAAACCAAGGTCGGAACTATTATGATAAATATGGAAACAAAGACCAAGGTAGTTGGAAGAAAAACAATGAAAAGAGTGGTTTGTACGTTCCCCGTGGTAGACGTGATACCACCACATCTAATTCTGGAAGTATGGAAGACATGATGGCTAAATTATTGAAAGGAGTGGAAGCAACGAGCGCGGGAGTTACTGAGGTAATTAATGATTTGTCCTCCATGAAACAACTAGTTGATTCTCATTCCACTTCAATCAAGCAAATAGAGCAGCAATTGAGCCAACTCTCAACAGCACTCAATCAAAGAAAGGTTGGCACTTTACCTAGAAACACCGTGCAAAACCCAAGAAATAATGGGTCATGCATGGCTATTACTACCCGAAGTGGTAAGGTGCTGGAAACCTCATCTAAGGGCAAGCAAGTGGTTGACGAAGTAGTGGACATAAATGATACGGAGAAAGAGGAAGATGTCGCAGCAGCTGATCCTGACGTCCATAACGTCACCCCTCACGATTTGCAACCTGAAAAAGCTGAAAAACAGAAGCAAGAGGAGAAGAAAGCCGTGGAAAGAACAATTCCATACCCACCGCCACCTTTTCCTCAAAGATTGAAGAAGGTGGCGGATGATACAAAGTTCAGCAAATTCATGACCATGTTGAAGCAGCTGACCATTAATGTTCCGTTGGTAGAGGCGCTAGAAAAAATGCCTGGGTACGCTAAATTCATGAAGGACCTGTTGACAAAGAAGAGGGCAGTAAGCTATGAGCCGACAGATAATATTCATCATTGCAGTGCAATTGCCACAAGGTCCTTAGTACAGAAGAAGGCAGACCCTGGTGCTTTCACTATTCCTTGCACGGTTGGATCTATGAATTTTGCTAAGGCATTGTGCGATCTAGGTGCTAGCATCAATTTGATGCCACTATCCGTCTACAAGAAGTTGGGGCTAGGAGATCCAACACCAACCAATATGAGCTCGTGATGGCTGATAGGACGGTAAAACGACCTGTGGGTATCTTGAATGATGTGTTGGTGAAGGTATCTTCATTTATCTTTCCTACAGACTTCGTTATTATGGATTGTGAGGTAGATTCTGACGTTCCCATAATCTTGGGACGCCCCTTCCTCGCAACTGGAAGTGTGCTTATTGACATGAAAGACAATGAGCTTTTGTTTTGAATTAATGACGAAGTGGTCCGCTTTGATATATGCAAAGCCATGAAGCAGCCCAGCGATATGAATGAGTTATCTGTAGCTGATGTTCATCATGAGGATATGAAAGCATTATCTATAGAGAAACAACCTACTGTTGAGCCATTGTCTGCTGCGCCACTGAAAGTTGAGCATGAGGATAATGAAGATTATGAAGAACTTATGGGTGCTCTAACAGAAATAGAGTCTTATACTCCTAAGCAACCGGATTGTGATCCCAAGAATCAACCAACAGCGAAGACTCCCATTGACGAGACACCAACACTAGAATCGCAAGAGCTCCCCGATTATCTAAGGTATGTGTTCTTGGAAAGTAGAAATATACTTCCGGAGAGTGCAAATGATTTAAGTGAACAGCATGTAGAAGTTCTCATCTCTGCTCTGAAGAGATACAAGAGAGCTATGGGTTGGACTATTGATGATATAATTGGTGACTCTCCGGGGAAATGTATGAGCCATCTCGAAGAAGATCGCATGCCCACAGGTAAGCCTCATTGTCGTCTAAATCCTTTTAGAAAACGATCCTCCATTTACCTCGACGAAGTCTGAGTACTCGAGGTAACCATGTCGTGCCACGATAATAAATAAGGCGCTAGATGGGAGGCAACCCATCATTTTATCGTTTTATCGTTTCTTCTAGTACTTGTTTTGATTTTGATAAATGAAAAATCCAAAAATAAGAGTCGTGCCACGACCGAAACTAAGGCGCTTGGTGGGAGGCAACCCATCGTACTAATCGTTTTCTTTTGTTTGAGCGAATATAGGTGCAAGAAGTAGTCAACGAGGAGATTAATTTCAATTGACGATTTGGACGCATTGTATGGTAAAGTTGGTAAGTTAGGAAGGGTGATGCATAAGGCTATGGATTGAGCCTTTCTCACGCCAAAATAGGCTTCGAGGAAGGCTAGGCCTTGGTAAAACTAGGCCACGAACGATGCACAACCTATCCTATAGCCTAAGGTCTCGGAATCTAGTGTGCTATACACTATGCGCCGCCTATTCCTAGGTATGCTTTTGACTATGCGCCGCCTATGCTATGGCATTTGGTCTCAGTATCTCATATTCCATAGACTATGCGGCGCATATGTCTACAAATGCCATAGACTATGCGGCGCATATGTCCCATTATGCCATAGACAATGCGCCGCATATGTCATTGATATGCCAAGCATTATGCGCCACATATGTAGCATTTTTGTCTCCAAAACCGATTGTAAATGGGTCAAAACCCGACCCATTCTCTTCCTATATAAAGGGGACTTAGTCTTGAAACATAACCACACTAGAAATTAACCTAAAGGCGCCGCATATACTCTCCAAATCATCTCAAAAAAATTTCTTCTTTTGCTCTTCCAATTCACAAAACCATCTCCACAAGTTTCAAGCAAGTAAGTACTCTCTTATTCCTCATTTATTTCTCGTTAGTACTACTTTGCTATGGCTATTATGAATTGCTAAATTATATAAGATTGTTGGTGATGTTCATGTGTTTGGATTGTTGTTGCAAAATCATGTGAGTGAACATATACGTAGGAAAATCTTGACTTGTTTCCGACTTGAATTTGGTTTCAATAGCATTGTTATGATATCTGCGGAATTGCTATGGCTATGAATATTGCTTAAGATTGTTGTTTGGATACTTACATGTTAGACTATCCCGGCCATCGGGATAAGACTTATAGTGCCTACCGACTTAGGAGGTTGTGATTGTTGTAAGAATAACGATTCCATGTGGTAACCCCTATGTAGTAGTGTTGCTATATCTACCATGAAAGTAGTCCAATGCTGCAAGTAAGTGATGCATTGCTGATTTTCTTGCCAGAATACAATCCTTAAACGTATGTCAACGAAATCTGAGCAATCGACCACTTTCACTTCACTGATTTGTGTCAACAAAACTAAGTGTGGGGTGGTACCCCTACTGCTTGTTTATAGATTGTATCAACTGAGATTGTGCTGCAATTAACACTATTTCTAGTCTCAGGTACAATGGCACCTAAAGCGAGGCAAGGCAAGGAGAAGGCTACCACTTCCCAAAAGGGCAAGAAAAGAGGCCGAAAAGAGCAAGGAGAACCCTCCTCGCTGCAAATACCTCGACTCACTCTTGGAATTAAGTGGGATACTTATGAGGAACTTCTGAGAATGACGACTCTGATGATGATTCCGATGCAAAGGGCATGACCCCCGACATTGAGGACGAGTCCGACTGACCAGGTTCTTCGTATTTATTCTCCACTGAGGACAGTGTCCCGACTAAGTGTGGGGTGGTGGTATTGCATGCTATACTTATCTACTCGCATCTATGTTTGTTTGCTTTGTTTTTGTTTCATTTTTTTTTTTTAGTAGTAAATATTTTCTACCTTCGCATGAAATTATTTTGATAGGCAGCATGAGATTATAACAAGAGTATGTACTACAATTGTGACTATTGAGACGTTTAGGCTCTAGTTGTGACTCATTATGTGATATTGTGTGGTTCAATTCCTTCACTTGTTGGGTCGAGAGTCTATATTACTTCCAAGCAAGTCGACCATGTGCCTTGTGTGTGTGAGATAATCGTATATTCTATGTGTGTGGCTGATGCTAGAACTTGCCTGGTATGTATGCAAAGCAAAAATAAGGAGTGTAAGTTTAGGATATGATTTAGGCATTTCTTTGGCAACCTATATTTGTTTACCTTCAGTTTTAACTACCCATGGACATCATCCTAGTTAAACCCTTTTGAGCCTTTAGCCTATTTTCTTTGACAACCTTGTATGTAAGCCTAATCCATTTTTTTCAATACCGTAATTTGATCCAAACTCCTAAGTGCTTTAAAGTGAAAAAGTCATGTGACAACATAAGAGGAAATTGGGTGAGTATGATGCTATAAATTGTAATGGTGCTTGAATGTGTTATGAAAAAGAAAGTGCTATCATAAGAGGTATGTTGTGAAAAGAAAAAGGAAAAGAAAGCTGAAAAGCGAGTTGTGCTTAAAATTGAAAAACAAAAGAGGAGAACAAGGGTGGTAGAATAAAAGAAAGAAAGGTTGAAAGAAAAGAAAAAAGTGTCAATAATACAATGTGATGTATTAAAGCGCTTAGGAACATAGTCACTATTCTTGGCCAAAATAGTCCTACCCGTCCCTTAGCCTACATTACAACCATCAAAAGACCTACTTGATCCTAATCTTAACATTCCAACATTTAGTAGAGTATTACATTAAGGGCAAGCCTATGGTCATCTGTTGCTTCATATGAATTCTTTGTGAGAGCGAGAGCAAGGATATTTTGATACACATGTTTGAAAAATATGCTATACTTGTGAGTGATTATGGGTACTATAGTGTGAGACACACATGGTTGATGAGTTTTGGGTAGTTATATATGATTCCTTGTACCTTAACGTTTGCATGCGAGTTGATCACCATCACGAGTCTATGCTAGAGGTTAAATTGTTTCTACCTATAATCGAAAAGCTACTCTTAGTTGATAATTGTTGTGCTTGTCTTGACGAATATTTTGTGTTGTTGCTGTAAAACCCTAAGTTGATGTTTAGAAGGACATGATAGTTTGTTCGAGTACGAACAAAGCTCTAAGTGTGGGGTGTTGATGATAGGCGAATTTACGCACCTATATCAATATATTTTGCCCATATTTTAGCCTAGTTTTGAGAACAAATTATATATTTCATGCACTTTTAGTCCTTTTTCCTGTAAATGAGCTAACGAACATGATTAGTAAAGTTTCAGGTATAAATGATGCATAATTCAGCATTTTATGGCTTACTTGACGCTAAAGAAAGCTCACGAAGGAAGGGAAGGGAGTTTACACGCCTAAGGACCAAAACTGTTGCATGAAAAATCTGTCCCGGGCTAAAACAACATTTCTGAAGACTTTGGGGGACCAAAACTGTTGCATGGAAAATCTGTCACGGGCTAAAACAGCAATTCTGAAGACTTTGGAGACTTACAGACACAAAGCTGGATTTTGACAATGATACATTAACCTAGTACAATTAGGTTATGTATTTCATTATTTTATTTGGATTATGATAATGTTACATTAACCTAGTACAATTGGGTTAAGTATTACATTAGCCTAGTAGGATTTGGTTAGATATTTTATTTATCTAGTAGGAGTAGGATATGGGTATTATAAATACCCTATCATGCTAGAGATTTTAAATAAGGAGGGAGGAAGGAGGGAGAACACAATACTTCCTTCCATCCCTCACATCTTCTTACATCTCCTCTAATCTTCTTACATCTTCTATTCCTCTATTATTCTACACTACAAACAATTCTACAACTCTTCTAATCTTTCTATTAATTCTAGTTTTCTTCTTCCATTCATCTATTCTTAATTTCTGCAACAAGAGAATCGTTACTTTGCTAAGGGATTCACGCCTCACGCCTACCACTTACGCTACACGAAATTAATCAATCTTGTGGTATAACACCAATGTCAAGCGTGATCTCCTTCGCATTCATGGGTAACTAAACTTCTCTGTTGGGGTTATGGAAGCCGAATGAGTTACTATCTATTGCTGTGAGTTTGTGAGTTCGAGGCACGTATATTGCTTATATCATTATTCTCTTCATCTTAATCTACATTCTTTGCGGTTGTAAATGCAAGAATACGCCAGTCTAACATTTAACTTGTTCGAGAGAAACGTTATTTGTCTGGAAAAGAGATAATGTCAAGGTAGTAGGACACCCTTTCCTATTAAAAAGCTAGTGCCGTAACTGGACTAACCTCTTGGAGAATTCGTACCGTTAGATACGCTTTAAGATCGAGAGAGTTAAAGTGAAATAGTCCTTGTTTAGGTCGAGAGACGCTTGGATTTACCATCGACTACAATCCTCTATAAGCAATTGCATGTCAGAATTCTACACACTCATAGCCAATAGAGACGTATACCTCAGAAGGTGGACATAACCCCAACTTCTCAATTCTCATTGTTTACATCTCACTAAAACATTCTTTCTCTTTTTACTTTGCTATTGCCGTTTTTAGATCTTATTTTGGTTACATTACTTGCACGACAAGACTCCCCCCTTTTTTACGAGACTTGCACTAAAAGTCTAGTAATCTTTACTTACTTGTTGACCAAGCTATTCCCTGTGGGATCGATACCCAACCCAGTTGGGTTTTATATTTGCTAACGACCGCTTTACACTCCTACGAGAGCTGTAGATTGAGCGTTATCAAAAACCTATCTGAGTTATTTTACTGAGAATAATACTGAGACTGTGGGAGGTAGTTATCTAACCGACATGCCCCAAATAGCACATTATAGCTGAATTAGGGGAAATCTTTGCCCTGATTAGAAGGGTGTCAATACCGCACCACTGGTAAGTACAATATGTGTGTGACCCTAATATAACAAGTAACTCTAATGATAATGGTAGGAACCCTCATATAGCAGGTTAAGCCACCTCATTTACCCTCATATAGCAGGCTATGATTTCTCAACCTATGCAGGCTACATAGTTCTTGAATGCAAGGATTACTTCTAAGAATCACACCCTCATATAATAGGTGAGTTCCCACCCTTGGGTTCGCTCGGTGCTAATTTATACTCCCATTTGAATATACACTGAACATTATTTACTAAACTGAACATGGACTGAGTTACTGACTTCGGTTGACTGATGGAATACTACTGATATCTAACAACTGACTGAGTTCATGAGATCATAGAGATTTCCTAAGTCATAAGATTGTCTGAAGTCTAAGGATCATAGCTTGACTGAGAGTATCGTAAAAACATGACATGGCTCTAGGCACATAACTAATATTTTGGGTATAAGTACCCCCAGGAATCGATGGAAGGAAACTGACCAAGCATAACTTAATTGAACATATAACTAACATCATAATCCATAATACATTTATAGAAGCATTCCATCAAAACATGAGATAGGCATAACTTATACATACATGGAGATTTTATGGTATCATGCTAGTTAGGCACTTTTCCTTCATCTATGCTTGTAATCAAACATATTGTAGGCATGTTACGTATAAACATTATTGTATAATAATTAAACATCATGGTTCAATTCTAATTTCATCATTCAAAGATTTAGTCATAGGTTTGCATGAATATATATCTATAATAAGTTAACCTACATAGAATTTATCACCCAACATGGAGTAGAATTCAATTTCTCATTATCCACATGAATAAGAGCAGCCCAATCACGAAATTCATAATAAAATCCATAAACTTGAATTTTTGAAAAGGGATTCTTCGGCTTTATGGATGAAAAGAGTCCATGAATGAACACTATGCATACCTTAGTTCATGATTTCGTGAGGATTGACGGTGAAACCTTCTTGAATTCGAATCCCCAATTGGAACCCTAGCTTGTTCTTGAGAGAAACTTGAGAAAAAATTGTATATTTTGGGTGAAGAATAGCTAAATCACGTGTTATTGAGTTTAAATAGCGGTAGGAAATTGACCTTTTTAACCCTTGGATGCATTTTTTAAAATTGTAAAAAAATTCCCGAACTGGACCTTTAGCGCGATGCAGCGCTATCGCAATATGTCACTGGATTTTAACAATTGGGAAATTGAGGGAAATCACACTGAGACACTGGAAAATGGACGAATTCCAAATTTGGGCCCTAGCACGACGCCCCATAATCGTGGACCCCTACTGGAATTTGCCAAATGCCATTTCCTCATATGGCGCGGTGCACCACTGACTAATTTGGCGCTGTTTTATGATGGGAACTTGAAATAGTCGTAATTTCTGACCCAGTTATTGGATTCGGGTGAATCTTATATCGATGGAAAGCTTATTGAATTTCCCATATGAAAAAACTAAAAATCTTGAAAATTCCTCATGGCATAATCATAATTCAATTTAGAAGATAATTCTTGACATTTTTTAAATGAAATTAGCTAGGAGAAAGTATGAGGTATTACAATATCTCCCCCTTGAGAAAATTCATCCTCGAATGAGACTGACTGAGGGGGGAGAAAAGATAACTGATGTACATAATGAACATGAATAACTGGAACATGATCTCATGACTGACAACTTGAACATATAATATTGAACATGAATATCTGATGCATGTGTAACTGATTTATGAATGCATGACTGAGTGTTCTGAAGAACTAAGTTTCTCATAATGAGAATACTAGTCTGATGCATAATTACATAACTGAACTGATATATGAGTACATGACTGAATATGCAATGGTAATTGATACCAAGTTTATAAGGGGAACATGAGCATGAAACTGCATACCAAGTTTGTGATGAACACTGAACATGAAACTGAGTAAGCTTAAGGAGAACTGTTACCTTGAGCTTTATCTGAGTTGGAGAAGATGAGGTGAGGATACTTGGTACGCATGTCCGCCTCTGCTTCCCAAGTATCTCCCTCGACGGACTAATTTTTCCAAAGAATCTTAACTAGAGGGACTTCTTTGTAACTCAATCTATGAGTCTGATAGTCTAAGATTTTGACTGGAATCTCTACATAAGAGAGAGTGTTATGAACACCAATGCTCTGAATAGGGACTACAACTGATGGGTCACTTATTCACTTCTTGAGCAAAGAGACATGAAAGACTAGATGAACTGAGGCTAAATTTAAAGGCAATTCAAGATCATAGGCTACCTTGCCAAAGCAACTGAGAATCTTGAAGGGACCAACATATCGGGGACTGATCTTTCCCTTCTTGCCGAATCTCTTCACTCCCTTCATGGGAGATACCTTTAGGTAGACATAATCACCAATCTCAAACTTGAGATCTTTTCTATAAACATCTGCATAAGACTTCTGTCATCTCTGAACAGCCCGGAGTCTTTCTCTAATCAACTGGACTTTTTCTAAGGCGTCGAATACCAAGTCAGGACCTATGACTGAGGCCTCACTAACTTCAAACCAACCAATTGGACATTTATATCTCCTACCATAGAGTGCTTCGAATGGATCCATCTGAGTACTATAATAATAGCTGTTGTGGTATGCAAACACAATCAAAGGTAAGTGGTAGTCCCAACTTCTCTTGAAATCGATTGCACACGCCCTTAGCATATCTTTTAATGTATAAATGGTGCTTTCTACTTGACCATCTATCTGAGGATGAAAGGCTGTACTAATATAAACTTGGGTACCAAGACCCTTTTAGAATGCTATCCAAAAATGAGAGGTGAACTGGATACCTCTGTCTGAGATAATGGACAATGGAACACCGTGCATCCTGACGAACTCCTTGATGTAGAGTTTGCCGTAATCCTTGATTGAAT
Source organism: Capsicum pubescens (assembly GCA_030864215.1). Classification (NCBI taxonomy): domain Eukaryota; kingdom Viridiplantae; phylum Streptophyta; class Magnoliopsida; order Solanales; family Solanaceae; genus Capsicum; species Capsicum pubescens. The sequence continues at coordinate 255,892,134 of CM061544.1, read as the reverse complement.
AAGAGGTATGAACTAGAAGAAAATTATCTGATTTAGTCATTCTATCTACAATGATCCAGACTGAATCATGCTGATGACGAGTTTGAGGCAAACCCATAACGAAGTCCATGTTCACAACTTCCCACTTCCAAATAGGAATACTGAACTCCTTCATGGATCCATTAGTCTTCTGATTCTCTATCTTAACCTGCTGACATGAAGATGACTTAGCCACAAACTCAACAATGTCTCTCTTCATCCTACTCCACCAATAGATTTTCCGCAAGTTAAGGTACATCTTTCTGGCCCCTGGATAACTAGAGTAGCGCGCACCATGCGCTTTTTCAAGAATTTGCTGTCTTAAGTCATCTACACCTGGAACACAGAGACGACCTTGACAACGAAGTACACCATCTCCCCCTTAGGAGAAAACTTCTACTTTCTGATCCTGGACTGACTCTTTCAACTTGACAAGGCTGGGATCTCTATCTTGCTTTTCTTTCACCTCAGAAACTAGAGATGATTTTGAACTACTCTTAACCCATATATCACTCTCTTCTGTATCGATTAAGTGAACGCCTAGTCTGGCAAGCTGATAGATTTCCTAAGCTAACTTCTTCTTACTGTCCTCAACATGAGAAACACTACCCATGGATAGTCTACTAAGAGCGTCGGGCACTACGTTGTCCTTGCGCGGATGATAAAAGACACTCATATCATAATCTTTCAAGAACTCTAACCACCTTCTCTGATGAAGATTAAGATCTTTTTGAAAAAAGACATACTAAAGACCTTTATGATATGTGAAGACATCTACATGAACTCCATAGAGATAATGCCTCTAAATCTTCAAGGCAAAGACTACGACTACTAACTCAAGATCATGAGTAGGATAATTCATCTCATGGGGATTAAGTTGTCTAGAGGCATAGGCTATGAACTTACCATGCTGCATGAGGACACAACCCAAACCTACTCTGGATGCATCACAATAAACTACGAAACCATCTGGAACATCTGGAAGAGATAATACTAGAGCTAAGGTTATTCGAGTCTTCAAATCCTGAAAACTCTTCTCACAAGGATCTGACCACTGAAACTTGACTTTCTTCTGAGTCAATATTGACATAGGGGATGCAATAGAAGAAAATCCCTCAATAAACCATCTGTAATAGCCGGCCAAACCCAAGAAACTCCTGATATCTGATGGTGAGACAGGGTAAGGCCAGTTTTTTTACTGCTTTGGTTTTTTGAGGATCCACTCTAATTCCATCACCGGAAATGATATGACTAAGGAATGATACTGACCTTAGCCAAAATTTGCACTTACTAAATTTGATGAATATCGGATGATCTCTGAGAGTCTGAAGTACTGTTCTGTGATGATCTGCATGATCACGCTCACTGTTGGAATAGACCAGAATATCATCTATGAAGACTATGACAAATATGTCCAAGTATTACTTGAACACACGGTTCATCAAGTCCATAAAATCTGATGGGACATTGGTAAGGCCAAAGAACATAACTAAGAATTTAAAATGACCATACCGAGTACGGAAAGCTATTTTTGGAATGCCACACTCTCTAACTCTGAGATGATGATAGACGGATCTAAGGTCTATCTTAGAGAAATAACTGGCACCCTGAAGTTGATCAAACAATTCATCGATTTTGGGAGGCGGATACTTGTTCTTGACCATGACCTTATTAAGTTGACGGTAGTCTATACACATTCTGAGAGAACCGTCTTTCTTGTGCACGAATAAGATTGGTGCACCCCACGAGGAAATGTTGGGCCTGATGATTCGCTTATCTAGGAGATCCTTCAACTGTTCTATCAGTTCTAGAGTTCTACTAGTGACATTCTGTATGGCGGAATAGATATAGGCTGAGTATCTGAAAGAAGATCAATGCCGAAGTCTATTTCTCTTTTGGGAGAAATTCCTAGAAGATCTTCGAGAAAGACATCTGAATATTCACCCACAACTGGAACTGATTCAAGGCTGGGAATTTCAGAACTAGTGTCCTTAACTCAAACAAGATGATAGACACATTCTTTAGATATCATTTTCTGTGCCCGAAGGTAGGAAATAAGCCGACCTCTGAATACTGAAGTACTACCCTTCCACTCAAGGAAGGGCTCATTTGGAAACTGAAACTGGACTATTCTATTTCTGCAGTCGACTTTGGCATAGCAGGAATGAAGCCAATCCATTTTGAGAATGATATCAAAATTAGTCATCTCTAATTCTACTAAGTCTGCTGAAGTGACTTTCTGAAATTTCATAATCGGGCAGTTTCTGTATACCCACCAGGCTATGATAGTTTTACCCAGTGGGGTAGAGACTGAGAAGGGCTCTTCTAGGATTTCGATACTGATTCCAAAATCGCCTACTATATAGGCAGTAACAAAAGACAAAGAAGCAACTGGATCTAGCAAAGCATAAACATGCATATAAAAGATCTTTAACGTACTAGTAACTACATCAGGAGAATTTTCCTAATCCTGTCGGGACTGAAGATCAAAGAGATGATTTGTGTGTTGCCCACTAATAGCACTGGAGGTGGCACCCTGCTGATTTGGGCGATCGGACTGAGCTGAGGTGCTATTCTATTATCCCTGAGGACTTAGATAAGGAAAATATCTGACTCTGTGGCCTGTCTTTCCACATCCAAAGCAAATACCACTGCCAGCTCTGGAAATACCTTGATGGTGCTTTCCATAAGTCTCGCAAAGAGGATAGGTGCGGGCACTGCTAACACTGCCTTGGGACTTAGAGCCTAGCACTCTATCTTTGTTACCCTCTTTGAACTTAGGAACTGGAGAACTGGTTGTAGAAGGAGCTGGAACTGATGACTTAGGACAAAACTGAGAATGGTTTTCTCCTTCTGACTTAGGCTGAGCGGAGTTGAAACTTCTAGTCTTCGCCCTCTTATTCTGTTTCTCTCTCATCTTAATCTTTTGCATCTCAATCTGCTGAGTATGAGTCATAAGCCTAGCTAAAGTCATGTCACTATTCAGCACGGTGGATCTGCACTTATTAACCACGATATCATTCACCCCTAAAACGAACTTAGTCATCATTGCCCTGCTATCTACAACCACATGAGGGGCATGTCGGCTAATAGAGCAAACTTAAGAGAATACTCTTTCACTGTCATATTGCCCTGCTTGAGGTTGATGAATTCTAACACCTTATATTCCCTAACTCTAGGGGAAGGAATCTATCGAGGAAAGCAGACACAAACTCCTCCCACTTAACTGACCCTGCATCATCTGCCCTTTTTGACTTTCTCTGCTTGAACCAAGTGTGAGAAACATCCTGCAACTGATATGCAGCTAGCTCTGCACTCTCAATAGCAGTTACCCCTATGATGTCGGTCACCTTCTGTACCTGATCTAGGAATTCCTGAGGGTCCTCATCTATCTTAGACCCGAGAAAGGATGAAGGACTCATTCGGGTGAAATCCCAAATCCTAGCTACAGCTAAGTTGTCCACTGGATTGGCTAAAACAATAGCTGGTCATTCATTCTGAGCAGCAACTGAGTAAGAAAGAGTAGTGAATATAGCTCATAACTCTGCATGAGAAATATGTTTTCCCAAAGGTTCTTCGGGCTTAGGGATTGGCTGATTCGTGTTTCTTCTTTTAGGAGGCATGTTCTATAGAAGAAAGGGAGAAACAGATTAGACTGAGAGATTGACTTAAGATTATGCTCACTGGCACGACATGAATACTGAAAGAGGGGAAACTATTCCTAAAAATTCTTATAGCCTCTTGTAAATAAATGTGGCGCGCAACACACCCATGAACAAGACTCTACTAAATGCAACTTTCAGACTTCCTAGGACTCTATTGAACCTTAGGATCTGATACCAAGTTTGTAACGCCCCAAATATGGTACCTAGAATTCTACACTGTGCTCATGACCCCAAAGGACTACAAGCTAACCCATGATTGATATATGTACCTGTGCACTACATAATATGACATAATAATACGGAAACATGCACTGAAAGGCCATAAGGTTCAATACTGAACATGATTTGAATGATACAATATCTGTGTGGGGTAATAGAATACCTAAAACAAAACAGAACATACCGAAGTCTGAAACATGATAGTCTAGAAAGCCTCTAACTGACTGAACTGTCTGAGTAAGGAGTTGATGGGATATGTACCCAACTAACTCCAACTAATAAGCTAATTAATAAGATAATAGAGATATAATCATGTCCTTGAAGTATGAGCACTCACTTCTAACTCTGACTACAAATATCTGGAATCTACTGATGTTCTGGAGCTCGTGTCTCTGAACCTATGGTATAAGCCACCATAGCGTAAATGTGTCAGTACTTTGAATGTACTAGTATGCATGTGAGGTAGGTTGAATGCATGGGGTTCATATGTATGAACAATACTGGCTAACTGACTAATATAAACTTGAGAATACATGCATGCATACATAGTAACTATATCTCAAATCGTGATAACATGAGTATGCTGATGACTAACATGACTAATAACTAAATTCTGATAACTGATAACATGAGTGACTATATCTGATAGTCCTGAATCTGATGGAACTAACTGAGTTCCATACTATATTTGAGTTGACTGTATCTGACAGTCCTGAATTATGAAGAACTATCTGAGTTCTTTTACTAAGACTGATACTAAGACTGTGGGAGGCAATCATCTAACCAACATTCCCTAAATGATGCATTATAGCTGAATTGGGGTCTAATCTGTGCCCTGATTGGAAGGGTGGGAACCCTTATATAGCAGGTTAAGCCACCTCATCTACCCTCATATAGAAGGCTGTGATGTCTCAACCTATGCTGGCTACATAGTTCTGGAATGCAAGGATTGCTTCTAAGAATCACACCCTCATATAACAGGTGAGTTTCCACCCTTGGGTTCGCTTGGTGGTAATTTCTACTCCCATCTGAATAGACACTCAACATGATTTACTGAACTGAACATGGACTGAGTTACTGACTTATGTTGACTGACGGAATAATACTGACATCTAACAACTGACTGAGTCCATGAGATCATGGAGATTTCCTAAGTCATAAGACTTTCCGAAGTGTAAGGATCATAGCTTGACTGAGAGTATCATGGAAACATAACATGGCTCTAGGCACACAACTAATATTTCGAGTACAAGTACCCCCAGGACTTGATGGAAGGAAACTGACCAATCATAACTTACTTAAACATATAACTAACATCATAATTCATAATACATTTATAGAAGCATTCTTTCAAAACATGTGATAGGCATAACTTGTACATACATGGGGATTTCATGGTATCATGCTAGTTAGGCACTTTTCCTTTATCTAGGAATTTAATCAAACATATTGTAGGCATGGTACATGTAAACATCATTGTACAATAATTAAACATCATAGTTCAATTCTAATTTCATCATTCAAGGGTTTAGTCATAGGTTTGCATGAATCTATATCTACAATAATTTAACCCGCATAGAATTTATCACCCAACATGGAGTAGAATTCAATTTCTCATTATCCACATGAATCTATAAAAGGGATTCTTGGGGTTCATGGACGAAAGGAGTCCATGAATGAACATTATACATACCTTAGTTCGTGATTTTGTGAGGATTGATGATGAAACCTTCTTGAATTTGAATCCCCAATTGGAACCCTAGCTTGTTCTTGAGAGAAACTTAAGAGAAACTAGTATATTTTGGGTGAAGAATAGCTAAATCACGTGTTATTGGGGTTAAATTGGGGTAGGAAATTGACCCTTTTAACCCTTGGATGTGTCTTTTAAAATTGTAAAAAATTTCCCAAACTGGACCATTAGCGTGACGCGGAGCTATCGTGCCGTGTCACTAGATTTTAACAATTGGGAAATTAATGGATGGAGCGATGAGGGGCCATCGCGTTGCCACTTCTTTTGTGACTTGGATCTTTAGCGCAACACGGGGGAAATCGCGCTAAGGCACTGAAAAATGGACAAATTATAAATTTGGGCCCTGGCGCAACACACCATAATTGTGGACCATTACTAGAATTTTCCAAATGTCCTTTTTTCTTGTGGCGCGGCGCGCCACTAACTAATATGGCGTTGTTTTACGATGGGAACTTGAAATAGTAGTAACTTCTGACCTGCTTATCAAATTTGGGCGAATCTTATATCAATGGAAAGATTATTGAATTTCTCATATGACAAAAATTGAAAATCTTGAAAATTCCTCATGGAAAAAGTATGGGGTATTACAATATCTCCCCCTTGAGAACATTCGTCCTCGAATGAGACTGACTGAGAGGGGAGAAAAGATAACTGACATACATACTGAACATGAATAACTGGAACATGATCTCATGACTGACAAGCTAAACATATAATACTGAACATGCATATCTGATGCATGTGTAAATGATTTATGAATGCATGACTGAGTGTTCTGAAGAACTAAGTTTCTCACAATGAGAATGCATGTCTGAAGAATAATTACATAACTGAACCGATACATGAGTGCATGACTGAACATGCAATTGTACTTGATACCAAATTTAAAATGGGAACATGAGCATGAAACAGCATACCAAGTTTGTGATGAACACTGAACATGAAATTGAGTAAGATTAAGGAGAACTGTTACCTTAAGCTTCATCTGAGTTGGCGAAGAAGAGGTGAGGATACTTGGTACGCATGTCTGCCTCTGCTTCCTAAGTAGCTCCTTCGATGGACTGATTTCGCCAAAGAATCCTAACTTAAGGGACTTCTTTGTTCCTCAATATACGAGTCTGATAGTCTAAGATTTTGAATGGAATCTCTTCACAAGAGAGAGTCTTCTAAACATCAATGCTCTGAATAGGGACTACAACTGATGGGTCACCTATGCACTTCTTGAGTAAAGAGACATGAAAGAATGGATGAATTGAGGCTAGATTTAAAGGCAATTCAAGATCATAGGCTAGCTTTCCAAAGTGACTGAGAATCTTGAAGGGACCAATATATCGGGGACTGAACTTTCCGTTCTTTCTGAATCTCTTCACTCCCTTCATGGGAGAGATCATTAGATAGGCATGATCACCAATCTCAAACTCGAGATCTTTTCTACAAACATCTGCATAAGACTTCTATCGGCTCTGAGCAGCCTTGAGTCTTTCTCTAATCAACTGGACTTTTTCTAAGGCATCGAATACCAAGTCAGGACCTATGACTGAGGCCTCACTAACTTCAAACCAAAAAATTGGAGATCTACATCTTCTACCGTAGAGAGATTTGAATGGATCCGTTTGAGTACTGGAATGATAATTATTGTTGTATGCAAACTCAATCAAATATAAGGGGTCATCCCAACTTCCCTTAAAATCGATTGTACACGCCCTTAGCATATCTTCTAATGTCTAAATAGTCCTTTCTTCTTGACTATCTATCTGAGGATGAAAGGTTGTACTATGATGAACTTGGGTACTAAGACCCTTGTGGAATGCTTTCCAAAAATAAGAGGTGAACTGGGTACCTCTTTCTGAGATAATGAACAAAGAAACATCGTGAAATCTAACCAACTCCTTGATGTAGATTTTGGCGTAATCCTCGGCTGAATAAGAGGTATGAATTGGAAGAAAATGAGCTGATTTGGCCATTCTGTCTATAATTACCCAGACTGAATCATGCTGATGACAAGTTCGAGGCAAACCCATCACGAAGTCCATGTTCAAAACTTCCCACTTCCAAGTAGGAATACTGTACTCCTGTATGGACCCACTAGGCTTCTGATGATCTATCTTAACCTGCGGATATGTAGAGCACTTAGCCAAAAAATCTGCAATGTCTCTCTTCATCCCACTCCACCAGTAGATTTCCCGCAAGTCGCGGTACATCTTTGTGTCCCTTGAATGAATAGAGTAGCACGCACCATGTGCTTCTACAAGAATTTGCTTCCTTAAGTCATCTACACCTGGAACATAGGGATGACCCTAACAATGAAGTACACCATCTCCCCCTTAGGATAAAACCTCTAGTTTCTGATCCTGGACTGACTCTTTCAACTTGACAAGGCTGGGATCTCTATCTTACTATTCTTTTACCTCAGAAACTAGAGATGATTCTGAACTACTCAAAACCTATATATCACTCTCTTCTGTATCGACTAAATGAATGCCTAGTATGGTAAGTTGATGGTCATCCTAATCTAACTTCTTCTTACTGTCATCAACATAAGAAACACTACCCATGGATAGTCTACAGAGAGCATCGGCCACTATGTTGGACTTGCCCAGATAATAAAGGACACTCATGTAATAATCTTTCAAGAACTCTAACCACCTTCTCTGATAAAGATTAAGATCTTTCTGAGAAAAGACATACTAAAGACTTTTATGATCAGGGAAGACATCTACATGAACTCCATAGAGATAATGCCTCCAAATCTTCAAGGCAAAGACTACGACTACTAACTCAAGATCATCAGTAGGATAATTCCTCTCATGGGGCTTAAGCTGTCTGGAGGCCTAGGCTATGACCTTACCATTCTACATGAGGAAACAACCCAAACCTACTCCATATGCATCATAATACACTGAGAAATCATCTGGACCCTCTGGAAGAGCTAATACTGGAGCTGAGGTGATTCGAGTCTTCAACTTCTAAAAACTCTTCTCGCAAGGATTTAACCACTCAAACTTGACTTTTTTCTGAGTCAATCTGGACATAGGGGATGCAATAGAAAAATTCCCTCAACAAACCATCTATAATAGCCAACCAAACCCAAGAAACTCCTGATATCTAATGGAGAGATAGAGCAAAGCCAATTTCTTACTGCTTCGTTCTTTTGAGGATCCACTCTAATGCCATCACCGAAAATGATATGACCAAGGAATGTTACTGACCTGATCCAAAATTTGTACTTACTGAATTTGGCGAATAGATGATGATCTCTGAGAGTCTGAAGTACTGTTCTTAGATAGTCTGCATGATCACGCTTACTGCAAAAATAGACCAGAATATCATCTACGAAGACTATGATGAACATGTCCAAGTTCTTCTTGAACACACGGTTCATCAAGTCCATAAAATCTTCTGGGGCATTGGTAAAACCAAAGGACATAACTGAGAATTCGAAATGACCATACCGAGTACGGAAAGCTATTTTTGGAATGTCACATTTTCTAACTCTGAGCTGATGATAGCTGGAACTAAGGCCTATCTTAGAGAAATAATTGGCACCCTGAAGTTGATCAAACAAGTCATCAATTCTGGGAAGAGGATACTTATTCTTGACCGTGACCTTATTTAGTTAACGATAGTCTATACACATTCTGAGAGAACCATCTTTCTTGCGCACGAATAGGACTGGTGTGCCCCATGGGGAAATACTAGGCCTGATGAATCCCTTATCTAGGAGATCCTTCAACTATTCTTTCATTTCTCTGAGTTCTGCTGGTTCCATTCTGTATTGCAGAATAGATATAGGTTGAGTATTTAGAAGAAGATCAATGCCAAAGTCTATTTCCCTTTCAGGAGAAATTCCTGGAAGATCTTCGGGAAAGACATCTGAATGTTCACCTACAACTGGAACTGATTCATGGCTGGAAGTTTTGGAACTAGTGTCCTTAACTCGAACAATATGATAGACACATCCTTTAGATATCATTTTCCGTCCCTGAAGGTAGAAAATAAGATGACCTCTGAACACTGAAGTACTACCCTTCCACTCAAGGATGGGTTCATTCGGAAACTAAAATTGGACTATTCTATTTCTACAGTCGACTGTGGCATAGTAGGAATGAAGCCAATCCATGTCGAGAATAACATCAAAATCAGTCATCTCTAATTCGACTAAGTCTGCTGAAGTGACTTTCTGAAATATCATAATCGGGAAGTTCCTGTATACCCGTTGGGCTATGATGGTTTTACCCACTAGGGTAGATACTGAGAAGGGCTCTGCTAGGATTTCCGGACTTATTTCAAAATCGCCTGCTATATAGAGAGCAATAAAAGACAAAGAATCTCCTGGATCTAGCAAAGCGTAAACATACATATGAAAGATCTGTAACGTACCAGTAACTATATCAGGAGAATTTTCCTAATCTTGTAAGGACTAAAGAGCATAAAGACGATTTAGGTGTTGCCCACTAATGACAATGGAGGTGGCACCCTACTGATTTGGGCGATCGAACTGAGCTGAGAAGCGATTCTATTGACCCTGAGGACCTCGCTGAGGACATTCTCTGACTCTGTGGCCTAGCTTGCCACATCTGAAGAAAATACCACTGCCATCTCTGCAAATACCTAGATGGTACTTGCCACAAGTCTGGCAAAGAGTATAGGTGCGGGCACTTCTAACATTGCCCTGGGACTTAGAGCCTGGCGCTCTGTCGTTATTAACCTCTCTGAACTTAGGAACTGGAGCACTGGCTGCAGAAAAAACTGGAACTGATGACTTAGGATGAAATTAAGAACGGTTTCCTCCTTCCGAATTAGGCTGAGCGAGTTGAAACTACCTGTCTTCACCCTTTTATTTTGTTTCTCCCTAATCTTAATATTTTTCTCCTTAATCTGCTGAGCTTGAGTTATAAGCTTGGCTAAAGTCATGTCACTCTTCAGCATAGTGGATCTGCACTCATTAACCACGCTATCATTCACCCCTGAAACGAACTTACTCATCCTTGTCCTGTTATCTGCAACCACATGAGGGGCATGTCTGGATAATTGAGTAAACTTAAGAGAGTAATCTTTCACTGTCATATTTCTCTGCCTGAGGTTGATGAATTCTAACAGCTTAGCTTCCCTAAGATCTAGGGGAAAGAATTTATTAAGGAAAGCAGACGGAAACTCCTCCCACGTAAACTGACCCTGCATCATCTTTCCTTTCTGACTTCCACTGCTTGAACTAAGTGTAAGCAACATCCTGTAACTAATCTAGCTTATCACTCTCAATAGTAGTCACCCGCATAATGTCTGTCACCTTCTGCACCTGATCTAGGAATTCCTGAGGGTCCTTATCTGTCTTAGACTCGAGAAAGAATAAAGAATTCATTCGGGTGAAATCTTGAATCTTGGCTATAGCTGAATTGTCCACTGGATTGGCTAAAACGATAGTTGGTCATTCATTCTGAGAAGCAACTGAGTTAGCAAGAGTAGTGAATGCAGCTCGGAACTCTGCATGAAAACATGTTTGCCGATAGGTTCTTCGGGCTGAGGGGCTGGTTGGTTCCCGTTTCTTTTTTTAGGAGGCATGTTCTGTAGAAGAAAGGGAGAAATGGATTAGACTGAGAGATTGACTTAATATTATGCTCACTGGCATGACATGAACACTGTAAAAGGGGAAACTATTCCTAAAACATCTTATAGCCTCATGTACATAAATGTGGCGCACAACACACCCATGTACAAGACTCTACTAAATGTGGCTTTCAGACTTCCTAGGACACTATTGAACCTTTGGCTCTGATACCAAGTTTGTAACGCCACAAATCTGGTACCCAAAATGCTACATAGTGCTCATGATCCCGATGGACCATAAGCTAACCCATGACTGATATATATATACCTGTACACTATATAATATTACATAATCATGTGGAAACATACACTGAAAGGCCATAAGGTTCAATACTAAATATAATCTAAATAATATAACATCTGTATAGGATAATAAAATACCCAAAACAAAACTGAACATACTGAAGTCTGAAACATGATAGTCTAGAAAGCCTCTAACTGACTGAACTGTCTGAGTAAGGAGTTGATGGGACATGTCCCCAACTAACTCTAACTAATAAACTAATTAATGAGATAATAGAGAAATAATCATGTCCTCAAAGGATGAGTACTCACTACTAACTCTGTCTGCTGATATCTGGAATGTACTGATGCTCTGGAGATCGTGTCTCTGAACCTATGGAATAAGACACCATAGTGCAAATACGTCAGTACTTTGAATGTACTGGTATGCATGTCAGGTAGGATAAATGCATGGGGTTCATATGCATGAACAATACTGGATAACTGGATAATATGAATATGAGAATACATGCATTCATACATAGTAACTATATCTGAAATCATGATAACATGAGTATACTGATGAGTAACATGACTAATGATTGAATTCTGATAACTGATAACATGAGTGACTATATTTAACAGTCCTGAATTTGATGGAACTAGCTGAGTTCCATAATGTATTTGAGTTGACTATATCTGACAGTTCGGAATTCTTAAGAACTATCTGAGTTCTATTACTGATACTGATACTGAGACTGTGGGAGGTATTCATCTAACTGACATGCCCTAAATGACGCATTATAGCTGAATTGGGGTCCAATCTGTGCCCTGATTGGAAGGGTGTCAATACCGCGTCACTGGTTAGGACAACATATGAGTGACCCTAATATAACAGGTAACTCTACTGAGAATGGTGGGAACCCTCATATAGCAGGTTAAGCCACCTCATCTACCCTCATATAACAGGCTATAATGTTTTAACCTATGCTGGCTACATAGTTCTGGAACGTAAGGATTGTTTCTAAGAATCATACCCTCATATAACAGGTGAGTTCCCACCCTTGGGTTCGCTCGATGCTAATTTATACTCCCATCTGATTAGACACTAAACATGATTTACTAAAATAAACATGGATTGGGCTACTAACTTTCGTTGACTGACGGAATTCTACTGACATCTAACAACAGACTGAGTTCATGAGATTATGGAGATTTCCTGAGTCATAAGACTGTCTGAAGTCTAAGGATCATATCTTGACTGAGAGTATCGTGGAAACATGACATGGCTCTAGGCACACAACTAATATTTCAGGTACAAGTACCCCCAGGACTCGATGGAAGGAAACTGACCAAGCATAACTTACTTGAATATATAACTAACATCATAATCCATAATACATTTATAGAAGCATTCCATCAAAACATGTGATAGGTATAACCTGTACATACATGGGGATTTCATGGTATCATGCTAGTTAGGCACTTTTCCTTCATCTAGGCATTTAATCAAACTTATTGTGGACATGGTACATGTAAACATCATTGTACAATAATTAAACATCATGGTTCAATTCTAATTTCATCATTCAAGGGTTTAGTCATAGGTTTGCATGAATCTATATGTATAATAATTTAACCCATATAGAATTTATCACCCAACATAGAGTAGAATTCAATTACTCATTATCCACATGAACAAGAGCAGCCCAATCACGAAATTCATAATAAAATCCATAAACTTGAATTTTGAAAAGGGATTCTTGGGCTTCATGGATGAAAAGAGTCCATGAATGAACACTATGCATATCTTAGTTCGTGATTTCGTGAGGATTGACGGTGAAACCTTCTTGAATTCGAATCCCCAATTGGAACCCTAGCTTGTTCTTGAGAGAAACTAGTATATTTTGGGTGAAGAATAGCTAAATCACGTGTTACTGGGTTTAAATAGGGGTAGGAAATTGACCCTTTAAACCCTTAGATGCGTCTTTTAAAATTGTAAAAAATTTCCCGAACTGGACCTTTAGCGCGACGCGGCGCTATCGCACAATGTCACTGGATTTTAACAATTGGGAAATTGAGGGTTGGCGCGACGCGGGGCCATCGCGTTTCCACTTTCTTTGTGACTTGGAACTTTGGCGCGACGCGGGGGAAATTGTGCTGAGACACTGGAAAATGGACGAATTCTAAATTTGGGCCCTAGCGTGATGGGCCATAATCGTGGACCCCTAATGGAATTTGCCAAATGCCATTTCCTCTTGTGGCGCGGCACTCTACTGACTAATATGGCACTGTTTTACAATGCGAACTTGAAATAGTCGTAACTTCTAACCCAGTTATCGAATTTGGGTGAATCTTATATCGATGGAATAACTATCATTCAATTTAGAAGCTAATTCTAGACATTCTTGAGATGAAATTACCTAGGAAAAAGTATGGTGTATTAAAATCCCAAACGCGAAACAATCAATATTAACTATTCTTTTCAACATAAAGAAAATAACTTTACATGCTAAAAAAAATATATACGCCAGCAATGAATTTAATCAAAGCATGAGTACATATTTTAAGAAAAGATCAAAACTTTGCCCATAATAATCAAAGAATAAAGTCAAAAGGAAAAACAATCAATATTAACTATTATTTCCAACATAAAGGAGAACACTTTACATGTTAAAAACAAACATTTATGCCAACAATGAATTTAAACAAAGCATGAATACATATTTTAAGCAAAGATCAAAACTTCGCCCATAATAATTAAAGAATAAAGCCAGATGGCAAAAAACAATCATTATTAATTATTCCTAGCTCATTTTTATACCATGAATATGAAAATAGCCCTAATAGTGATACCATAACGTCTTATGGCCTTCAAGGCTGTCTACGGCAAACAATCCTAGAAAACTAAATTACAACTACGAAGAAGAAAAAGATGAAAAAAGAAAACGAAAATAAAACTAAAAAAGGGGAAAAGGTCTGTTTACCTTTTTTGGAGCAACAAAATAGACCTACACGCTTTCTTCGGAGTCTTGATCATCACCGAAAAGTGTTCAACTCGAGAACTTCATTGGCCCGCGAATTTCACAAAAAAGGAAAATTTTTACTAAAAAAAAAAAACTTATTTATTCAAAGCTTTTTTTCCCAACCTTGAGACTTCTAGACTTTGAGACTTGTCTTTCTACCAAAATAGTGGTAGTATTCATAGGAAAGGATGGATATTCAATTCTTTTCATCGACCAATGTGGGAAAAAAGTATTTATAGGAAAGAATTTAGATTCAATTTTGTTCATCCACCAATGTGGGAGAAAGAATTTAGAGGTGTTTTTTAGAATTTTAAAATTGAAGATAAGATGAGGTGGAAGATAAGGTGGGGGGAAATTATACAATGTAGAACAATTTTTGAATTTCAAAATTGGAAAAAAGGACTTTGAGGGGGAATTGTACAATCTAGTACAAAATTTTGAATTTCAAATTTAAAATTATTTTTGGTGGGAATTGGGTAGAAGTTATGAGAGTTTTTTTGAAATTTTGGAGTTATTTAAAATATAACCCCAATTGGGATTTACAATTTAGAAAAATTTATTTAATTTTGACCAAATTAAAAATCAATTGGCGGATTGCAATTATGGCCAATTTAATTTCAATTATGGTCAAATATAACAGATTGACTAAATTAAATTGAAATTCGATACAAATTAATACTTTCTTTAATCCCGATCTTCTTGATTTAATAAAATCAAACATATATTCATCCCAAAAAAATTATTTTTGAGAGTAAATTATATTTAAATCAAGACTTTATTTGTTCAAATTAATTTTCAAGATTATCTTCGTAAAAACTCAAACTTTGATAAAAATATTCATTCAAGTAATAAAATTTATACAATCTCATATATGTGAATACGAAAAATGTATAATCATCACTTAAATGACAAAATTAATCTAAATAAATATTTTAGAGAGCATTTGTCCAGATGAAATAAATATTCACTTTTATTTAAAATTACAGAAACCCGAATTAAATTTAGTCGTGGAGGGCAAAAATTAGGTGTCAACATTGACCATTTTATTTTTGACCCTCCCACATACGTAATGTCAATTTTGATTTGAATTATGATTAGGGATGTTAGAAGGGTGTTTTGGGAAAGTTTGGAATTTTTGAAAGGGGTTCGGGGTTATTTAGGTACCCCGAGGCAGTAAGCCTCTGGGATAGTGGTGTTCCACAGAGGTTAGTCTCTGCGATAAGGGCATGGTACAAAGGCTACCCTCCGCGATAAGGGAGTGTCATACTCCTGTTTTAATTTCGTGCAGTTTTTATTTTTTTTCATTTGGGGTGAGGGGATTTTGGTCTTTTTACCCCTTGTACGACTTTTAAACATAAAATTGAACATTTTCCTTCAGTTTTCAAAGATCAAATTCCATTCTTTCTCTCTTAAACTCAAAACCCAAGAAAGCTCAAGCGTTTCACAAAGAATTCAACATCCAAGCTCAAAACTACGAATTCTCTTCAAATTGTTCTATATTTCAGGCATGTTGCTCATGCCTAACTCATAATTTAATATTATGGAATATAATTAATCATTAGTCATGTGATTTGAATTGTGGGTTTGAAATTAGGTTGAAGGATGTTGATTGCGTTTACTTGAATTACTTTTCCCATATTTAAATTATTTATTCATGCTTTAATTTATGGTTATCGGGACTAAATTGGTGCATTATTTTAATAGTTGAAATGGGGGACATGGGTTTCCTCCAAATTGATGGAATTTTGGCTTGATAATGACATTAACCTCAACCCACCTTGAAAATTTGTTTTTGAATATGGAAAATTGCATGGTTTAATTTGTTATGAACCCATTGCATTGCATTAAAGGATAAATGGATAAAAATGGATTTGGATGGCCTTGGTTTTGGATTTTAAATAGAACTTGGGAGTTAATTTGGTTATATGGATTTGTTCGGCATAATTATATTAGCTTGCAAGTATTTTGGTATGATGATACCAAGTGGTAAATGCCTTAATGAATGAGTCCTGAGTTAATGGTTGGTTTATGTGCAATTAGTTTTAATTTGGTCTTAAATGAAGTTTTGTAGTTCACCAAGAATGTGTATGTCCTGGGGGATCAACACTGAAAATCATGTTTGTCGTCATTGGGGGTCCATGTGAACGTGTGTTTAGTGCACACATTTTATATATATATTGGGAGGTCTATGGCCTTGGTGTCTTTAGACTTTTCTTGGTTTTTACTTGGTTCATACAGTTAACACGCATGAGGCCCTTTCAGTAGAGGATCTGGACCCATGTAGCCCATGGGTGACTTTAGGACGGATTGAGCTGCATAGTTGTTACACTCTTAAAATTTGAGAATTTTGTTTTTGTCCCTCCCATGTTCAAATCATTGATTTTTGACTTAAATGGTGTTTAGGCATAAGAATGGGATATCCCGGGAGATTTTTAAAATTTTCGGCTGGGATTTGAGGTGGTTTTGGACCCCGGAGGCAGCGAGACTCCGTGATATCCCCGTGTCATGGAGTATAGTGTCTGTATTAAGGTCTGTGACACGAAGGATAGTTTCTGTGTTAGGCTCTGTGGCATGGAGGAAAGCCTCTGCGATAAGGTCAATGCCAAGAACCTATCTAAAATTCAGGCAGTTTTGTGTTATTTCCCTTCGGATAAGGGGTAATAAGGTTTTTTCACCTATGAAGGACCTTTAAACACTATATGAACCTATTTTCACCAGTTTTCATGTTACCAAGACTATTATTCCACTCCCAAACTTAAAAAACCCCAAGAGAGCCAAGGATTTCATCGTACGTTCGTCTTTTGGGTTTCAAGCTCCAAATTACTTTCCAATTCTCGTGTGTCCAAGGCATGTATATCTTTCCTTATACTGGTATTTTATTAATGGCATAAAATTTGTTTATTATTCACATAGTTTTGATGTTGGGTTTGAACTATGGGTTGAGGGTTTGGGATATAAATTGTTAAATGTTTCTCATGATTACTATTGAACTATTATGCATTGAGTTGTTGGTTTATACACTCATTGGGGTGCACGGGAATAATGGATGGAATAGAGGTACAATGGACTCCCCATTGTAAGTTGAGGGCATTTTAAATATTTTCCTTTTTTCCCTACTTAATAACCACAACCATAAAACACCCTTGGGGTTTCTTTCTAGACTTTAACACATCAAAACACTCTTTATTCTCTCTAAATTACCTCAAGCAAGATACTTATGTTTTCCAAGAAATAGGTCATCTAAGGGCTTAAGGGTTGAATTTTATCCATAAAACGTAGAGTTTAGGCATGTTACTCTTCCCTAATGCTCAATTTATGCAAAACATGTATTTGAATGGCTTTAATTGGATGATTTTGAATGTGGGTTTTCAATATGGATTGAGGGTTTTGAATGATTGTTGTTTATGTGATGTTTCATGTTTACATATGCATTGTTTATGTTTTAAATGGTGGTTTTAAAATCAATTTGAGGCATGGGTATGGTGAATAAACTAGGGGATTATGATTTTCCCAAATTTTGTAAATATCGATAATTGAATTAGTAATAACCCCAATCCCAATTTGTGAAAGTGGTTTTGAGTACGCATAAAATTGCATTGAACTATTTTCAAAATAATCGCATAATATAAAGAGGTTATTGAAACATGGTGGTTTGATTTAATGAACAAAGGGGGTTATTTTCCCAAGTTAAGGGAATTGTTATGGTATATTGATGTTACCTTTCAAGTATAGTTGGTCTGACGATACCAACAGTGTATGCCTAAATATGTATTATGGTTCAATGAATGGGAATGTGTGATAAATTTTTTAATAAGGCTTAAAAGAGGGTTGTGTAACTGAGTCGTGAAAGTAGAGGTCCTGAGGGACCAATACTGGAAATCACGGTTGCCAACATAGGGGTCTAAATGACCGGGTGGTTCGAGTCCCTCTTATTATATGATTGGGAGGTTTGAGTCCCCTATATTATATTACATGATTAAGTGCTTAAGTCACCTTAGTATGTCGGGAGGTTAGAATCCCCCATGATGTATCTGTGCATCCTCTGGTTCATGCGCCTATACACACTAGGGCCCTTCCAGCTAGGAAAAAGATGGACCCATATAGACTGTGGATGCCTTCTTATGAATGTTGAGCTACACAGTCTAGGCTAAATATAACACCCCGAAATCTGATCCCCAGGATGCCACACGGTGCTCCGAACTACAAGTAGTCCTGAGCTAACCCTGGCTGCCTTTTCTAAATCTAAACCTCAAAATAGGGAAAAATATAAATGAAAAATCATAATATATACGGAAAACTGTCTGAATCATCTGGGTATATCTGAATCATACTAATCTCAAAAGTTTGATAAAGCAAATACTGAAAATCTGAATACTAAAATAAAAATCTGAATACTAAATATGGTAGTTCGACAAGCCTCTACTATCTGGATCTAGAGAGTTACTGGGACAGGTCCCAGCTAACTCAAACTATCTGAAATAAAATGAGAAACATCTGCTAATAAACTGGAAGTGTGAACAACTAAATCCCTGAACTAAGAGGACTCACCAACTGCAGGAATATAGAAGAGATGCTCGAAGATCACACACGCTGCTAAGATTAAGCACTTGAACCTACATTATGAGCAATGTAGCACATAGACATATATGTGGATCGGTACTTTGAGGATGTACTGAGTATATGGGGGTGCATGAAATAAGTAAATAATAGCATCACAGTTTATAAAATCATGCATGCTAAATGTAAATGACTCACACAGGCCTGAGTAATCTGAAATCTGAAGATCATAAATCATAAATGATAAAACATATAACATAAATCTGGTGAGCCATTACACTTAGTTTCGAAATCTGTAAAATACTTTATCTTAAAGCTTAAGAATTTTAAAACCATAACTTCTAAAAAATATGTTTTTATCTTAAAGCTTTAAATAATTAGATTGTTGAAGAGTGGTGAACATCTTTTGGGAGGTTTTTCTAACCGACATAAACTATGTGAGCATCCATGAAGTCCCACATCGGGCCCCCGTTAGGTTGGGATATTCTACCCTTGCCATCGAAATAGAACTTCTATATTAGTAATCACAATCTGAGTCATCCACGTAGTAGTTAGAATAAATCTGAATCCTACATTGGCACGTAGTTCTGGGGTCTGAAACCGTAATAACCTACCCATCTCGGTGCTATATACTACTCCTATTCTTATGCTCAAAATCTTAAGAAATCTACTTCAAAAATAGCACAAGGGTTTACAAGAAAACCCATTATGCTTTTCTTTCTTTAAATCTCAAGTTATCTGAACAAGTGGATTCTTTATCTTAGCTTAGGACCAAAAGGTCAAATCTTTGTCAAAATCTATGAGTAATCTTATCTGAGGGTGCTCATAGCACAAATAATCTTGAAATAACAATTTTAGATTTGGGCTTAACGACCCATGCATCAATCTCATGTTAGAAACATCTTAAAATTCATGCTTGATGATATAAACACTCATAATTCATCATAAAATCTAGAAATTACTGCACAATGCATAGAAATATGAATAAAGTCATGAAATTTCAACTTCTAAATCATTGAAAATCTCCTAATCTTGCAAGTAATGATAATGGGTATAAACCCTAACTTTAATTTCATGGGAAATCTCATAAATTGCAGTAAATTTGTAATTAAAGTAAAGTTTTGGGCACAAAGATGAAAGAATTATCCTTGTTCAAACCCCACATACCTTAATTTGATGATCTAGATGCTAGAACTTGAATTCTTGGATCTCAATTGATGTTTAGGAGATGATTTCATAGAGTTCTTGAATTGGGGATTCTCAATCTTGTATTATCTTGGAGAATTGATGGAGAAAACTTTGGGTTTCTTGGAGAGGAAGTATGAGCCTTAGGGTTTTGTTTAAGAGAGAATGATAAATAAAACATAAAGTGCTCCCAAATATGATTAATCTTTTATTTTTGGACGTATTGGATATTTACCAAAATACCCCCTTTAAACTTTTATACAAAATTAGAAAACACACATTTTCTCGATTTGGGTGGCCACCGCGACATGCCACTATTGCGGTGGCTCACTGAAAATTAATGAATGGAAACTGGACAGACTCTGCGACGCGGAGACATCGCGGTGCCCCTTTGGAATGCCATATTGACCCTCTCCGCGATGCGCCAATATCGCGGAGGGCCATTGGAATGGGACAATTGGAAATTTACACTGATCCGCTATGTGCTAAGGGTCCAAACAACGGTGTTTTGCGAGAGGAACTTAAAATAACCATAACTTCTTACCCGGTTATCGAATTTGGGCAAATCTTATATCGCTGGAAAGCTAATTCAATTTTCTACGCAATGGAAAGTCCAAAACTAAGGAATTACACACCAAATAAATAGTATTTGTTTTGGAAGATATCCCTTAACACTCTAGGGACGAATTTAAGCTAGGAAAAATCGCGGGGTATTATACTAAAGTTATAAAGTGCATGTTAAGCCTTGTTCCCTTTTACTGGAATGCTATTTATGTATGTATATGATGATTTTCATATGATTTTGAATTGGATATTGACTTGACATTATTTTATCCCCTCTCCATGAGTTACATGCTAATGCTCAACCCACTAACCATCTCCGGACGTTGTATCCTAATGCGAGGCAGGCACCAGAGATACTTCTATTTTTTTTTGCACAATGATTAGGTGGATCGGCTCGATTCTTCAGTTATTGGTGGTGAAGTGGTGAACTTCCATTGAAGACTTGGACATTTCATCAGTTTTCATTCATAGATTAGAGTTGAGATTTCACATTATCATTAACATTATCATTGTCAAGGTCGGGGGCATGTCCTGAAACTTTATAATTTTAGTTTTGTTAGAAGACTTTGTGGATTACTGCAGACTTGGGTGATGTTGATTGGTTATTATTGGATGGTTACCGGTTATAGACATATCGTAAATTATTTGAGTTTATATTATGCTATCTTTTTATATGTTCGAAATTCATCCGATGTTGGGGGTATTATGTTCTTTTTGGATAAGAGCAGGGGGTGATCTCCGGTCTTTATTGAACTTGAGATACCCGTCACGGCCAGGCCCTGATTTGGGTCATGACAATATTCCACAATAATAAGTATAAATTCTCTTAATATGTCTAAATATCAGTACATCCCATAATAATAAATACAAATTTTGTGAAGATGTCCAAATATTGGTACATCCCACAATAATAAGTATAAATCCCTTGAAGATGTTCAAATACCAGTACATCCCACAATGATAAGTATAAATTTGTGAATATGTTCAATATCAGTATATCCCACAATAATAAGCAAATAATATCACACAATTACAATCATAATGAGAATAAAAAACCACACTTATATAATCAATAAGCCTTTAATATAACCTAATACTTGTTAATAACACTTGGGATATCATTTAATGTTTCACTTTCTTGAGTATGCATTTCAAAAAGGAAAAAAATATACCAAATACTTGGTCGAATTCAAGTTAATCATCTAATGTAAATAATAATTATTATTTAATAGATTAAATCACAAGTATATTTGAAGTCCAACCAACAACTTAGAATTTAGGTGTTAACAATTCATATTCATGAATTACAGCATGTCCAAGGACCAACCCATGACTTATTCAAGAAAGGATTACCAAGCCATATTCATTAATTTCAAGTATTCATTTTAGGTGTGCATATTCAACCCAAAAGAGCCTAAACTCTTGTTCAACATTCATAAATTCATTCACTAATTCAATCCTCTTATTAATACTGAGACCCGAGATTCCCTATTATATAGTAACCTTTACATTCAAGTCATTACTAGGTTCAAGACCCTACTCCATTAGCCAACCATTCAACTCTATTCAACTTATTATTTAGTATTAGTCATATATCCTTATACCTTTTAGTTCCTAACCTTAGCCTAACTTGACTTTAGGCTCTTAAGTAACGTTGTCGCCTCCTCATATCATAATCAGTTCTACTTGCTAACATTAAGCAAGTGTATCTCATATTCCAGCATAAATAATATCAAGTTCACCCTTTTTATGGTATTTAGTCCGAATCCCTCGATTATAAGATTATATAATTTCTTTATCATTATCTATGTTCTCATAATTCACATTACAATCCACCATGAAGTCATACAAACACATAACACCTACTATGGATTCATTTATTAACATAATAATAAATAATTAAATTTGTATTACATTAATTTCATGTTTTATCCATTCAAACTCCATGCTTGCACGCCTAAGCAAGATTTCTCCCGTCAAATATATATTACGAATACGGTTACTAACCACAGTTTACTACTCATAAACCATAATCTAGCTGGGCACCAAGCTATTGCAAAAAGTAAGTTATATCATGAATGATCTTCTTTCTTATTCATCTTTTTAAAGGCTAAATCGTCTAATAAACAACAATTATAAGAGTAATTAATAAGCTACTCTTCAAACAAGTACCTTGAAAATTCAAATCCACTAATTTTATCCTTATTCACGATCTACAAAATTACTCAAGGGTCAATTAATCATTAAATTAATTCTATCAAGCTTAATCCAACTCCATTATTGGAATTTTAAAGCTAAAGATCCCACTTTTATTGAATTCAAGGTCCCCAAATATCAACTTTCATATTTTAGAACAAAAATTTCATGCTAGGAAGAGTTAATTCACAAACGAAAATCAATTCTAGATGAAAACACATATATTTATGGGTTCTTTCCATAATTTCATAAATCTAGGGTTCTAAACCACAAGAACTTCACCATAGATTCCCCATTCTAGAAATTCTAGAAGATGAACGGATGAATCAATGCTAAAGAAGTAAAAATTTACCTCAAAGAAGGATTTTCACCCAAATCAACAGAAAATCGCCCACTAAGAATTAGAAATGAAATTTTGGACTTATGGAGGTTGAAATCCGTCAAAATAAGGTTGTAAACTATTGTTGTTCTGCTATAGCGACATTAATGAATAATCAATTATGTCAGAAAGAATGATAGAACTAATAGAGTTGATTTTAGTTTGTGAATTAACTCTTTCTAGTATCAAATTAATGAATGATTGATTGCGTCAGAACGTATCTGTCTTCAGTAAAATAGTCACAACGTTTTATTCAGAAAGCGAATTAATGAATGATCGATTTCCTCGAAAAGAAGACTCAAATATATTTAATTTTGTGGGTATTGGCCCTCCTAACTCTTTAGATTTTCAGAGAAATGCTCATTTGAAGTTGACCCAAGATTAAACTTAGTCCAAAACTAAATCGATAAGGACACTTTCAACTTAACTTTGTGCGAGGAGTATTATTTGACCTTACTACATATCAAATGCACTCCCATGCTAAAGAATTAATCCTAACACCTATGACGAATGAGACTCTCATGTCTTTACCACAGATATTTTTAATAACGATTGATTTGATCGTTACAAAACAATTGAGAATTTAGATATGAACTACTCTCAGTGGTTCAATTTTTAATATTATTTACTTGAAATGATTCACGTCTATGGCAGGTCAAATTGGACATTGAATTTCAAAGTTCTTCAATGGTAGAATTTTGACTTCCATTTAACTTATTCATTTTATTACTAAATAAAATGGTTGGTGTTCCATTTGATTCTTTTGATTTTGATTGGAGAATAACATTAAAAAATAATGAAAAGAAAATTTATGCATCACTTTTTTTTTTTTTGCAAACAAAGTAAGACTGGTAGAAAAAAAAAAGCCCAAGGAGAAAAATAAAGCTCTTTGGTGTGTTCGGTATGAAAGAAAATGTTTCTCTATTTTCTCATGTTTGTTTCACTAAAACTTTGGAAAATGTTTTTCCTACGAAAACAAGTTCCTTCAAACTAAGGAAAATGACTTCCTTAATCAAGGTAGGGAAATCAAGTGCAGTGTTCATATGACTCAAAATCACCCACTCCTACCTCGGCCCTAAACCCCAACCCCATCCCCTAAATTTTTTATAAGAATTTCAATTTATTTTCACACCACCCTCTACCCCGACTCCCCACCCAAACCCCTACCACTCCCCCCCCCCCCCCTAAAAAAAAGAATAGAAAAAATCTTAAATTATTTTTTTAAAATTTATTTTCTTTCTTACTCCACCCCTACCCGACCTCCATCCCCCCCGTCCCAAAAAAAAATTAAATTTTTAAAAATTTATTGTTAGAAAAAGTTTTAACTCTTTTTCTTACCCCCATCCTCTACCAGCCCTCTCCCCCCTCCTCCAATTTTTTTATGAAAATTTAGAATTTAAAAAAAAAATTCTTACCTCACCCCCTACAACCCCCTTCCCAAATAAGAAATAAATAAATTTATTTTTTTAATTTTAAATTTTTTCTTACCCTAATTGTTCTCATTGTTTTATAAATGATTTTAGAAAATATTTTCCTACTTATGTTATGAACGCACCCTTTGTCTGCTATTTCCTCTATGTATTAATATATAGTATATATGAAAGTTTCATATATACAACAACAACAACGACAATAATAACAACGACAAAAAAGACAACAACAACAATGACAATGACAATGACCACGACAATGGCAACCATACCACAACATCGACAACAACCACAACCACAACCACAACAACAACAATAGAAACAACAACAACAACAACAATAAAAAAATGACAATATCAACCACAACAATGACAACAACCACAACCACAACCACAAAGATAACAACAACAACAATAATGATTTGCTATAACGCAATAACAAAACATTAATAATGATATTTTGACAAATAATCAAAGGTATCGAACTTCATGAAAGGAAAAATACTAATACCATTTTAATTACTAATCATTTCTATATTTTCCTTTGATTTCAGTGTGACAACGACTTAACTTCCTCATTTTGATTCCAGACAATTCGATAATACATATAAGCGTTTGGATTTTATTTTATAACTCTTAAGTTATTTAATCATATAAACTTTGAAAAATTGAGTTTGGAATTCTTTTTTTTACATATTCAGATTTTATTTTCGATTTTAATAAATGGACTCGTACCCAATTTTAACTTAAAAAAGTTTGAAATTCTTTAAAAAGTCATTTTTTTTCTTTTTACTGAAATACAACTTCTATTTTGAGTATTCAGCATAGTAAAAAAGTGATGTTTAAAGTAATTTTGAAATCACACATCTTATACTTCAATGCTTGACCGGCATGTGA
Organism: Capsicum pubescens; assembly: GCA_030864215.1. Taxonomy (NCBI): domain Eukaryota; kingdom Viridiplantae; phylum Streptophyta; class Magnoliopsida; order Solanales; family Solanaceae; genus Capsicum; species Capsicum pubescens. Next base: position 255,866,423 of record CM061544.1, on the reverse strand, counting down.
TACTAAAATATTAAGCAATTAGGAGCGTTTTGAGGTGTATTACTCAATTAGCTCCAATATGTTAGTAAATGAGATTGTCGATTGAGACCCAATTCAAGAAACTATTCAAAAAGAGGATGGTGTATGAAGTAAACTCTGAAGAGGATATATGGGTGGGCTAAAAAGTATGGTACGTGACAAATTAGACAGGTTGAATGTGACTCAACAATAGTATATATCAGAATTTTTTCTTAAATATGGTCAAGAAAAGCAAGTGTATTCATATAAGATCCAAATTTGAGATATTTAATGACAGTATCATCTAAGAAACCCACCTAACGTTGAAAGAATGAATACTAAAATTGATCTAGATAAGATCAGAACCCAACTATTTTTGAAAGATCCCTGATCCTTTCCAGCCATTATTTAATCGGAACATACATGACTAGATAGAACTTTGTGAGAGGGAGATTAATGGATTGTGCTCCTTATGATTTAGCTGTAAGTGGTAGTATGGGCTTTTGAATTATAACTGACAAAAAGGTTTTAAAATAAAGTGGAGGTGACCAAAGTTTTACTAATTGAGTGTAGGTGACAATTACTTTGTTATGGATTAAGAAAATTTGAGAATAGTCCACAAATTTTTTAATTTACACTTTGATACAATGTAAACCCTAATATAACTAGAAAATGTGGGGAAAATGTGTTTCTCTCTCTTTGTATTTATTGTTATTTTTTCTCTCTTCGCATTTTTTGTTGTTCCATTGTTGTTCCTGCTTTATTCATTATCTTCTTCATTATTATAATCTTCTTCATTATCATCTCTTCTTGTTCATCATCATCATCATCTTTTTCTTGTTGACCATTGTTGTTATTACCGCTATGCTACTACTTGACCAATTTTTTAGGTCAAATTTGTTTTGTATATCACTTGGGCATTACTTTATAGGTTATTTTGGTAAATAAAATTTTGATTTTTAGTTGAATTTTTTATCTCTATACACTACTACTGCTGTTTTTTTAACAATGGATAAAACCTGAACATGAATCTAATGGATGAGTAATCTGTTGCAACAGAAGATTCATATGTTGGATTCATGTTGCAGGTTCTATAGTGTTGTAACATAAATCCAACAAATGGTCCATTTGTTACAACGGAAGAGTCATTTGTTACAATAAATGACTCACATATTACAACAAAACCAAAAGTTGATTCCAACAGACAAGTTATCTATTGCAATAGGTGAGTGATCTATTGAAATAAATGACTCACCTATTGGGATTCATGTTATAGAACTATAAAATCTAAAGTTGATTCAAACAGATGAGTCATCTGTTGCAACAGTTAAGTAATTTGTTGCAACATGTAAGTGATGTTTTGCAACAGATCACTCATCTATTGGAATCAGCTTCAGGTTTTATAGTATTGTAACATCTATTCCAATATATTACTCATATATTGCAACAGATGAGTTACCTATTCCAATAGATGACTCATCTGTTAGAATCAGCTTCAAGTTCTATAGTACTATAACATAAATCTCAACAGGTGAGCCGTCTGTTGCAACAAATTATTCACCTATTCGATAGATGACTCATCTGTTGGGATTCATCTTATAGTACTACATTGTAATACCCCAAAAGTTCAGACATTTTTAGGATCATGTTACAAACTCATAAGTAATATATTTTAGTGCTTTGTTAGTTCTATGATCAAGGTTGATGCATATTAAGGCCTCAAAAGTGTCCTAGCTTATAGACGAATCAAAATAATTCCTTACCGATTGAATTCTTGAGAAGGATATTGGTATAGTCAACTTCAAACGAGTATATCTCTCATTATGCTATGAATATATGAGCTCATAACCCACCAATAGATATATAATTGAATTATCTTTCCAACTATACTAATTTTGCCTAAATCTAATATCGGAGCAAGGAGTTATGTCCATTTTACTCCGGCATGTCAGGCTGGGAAACTGAGTGACGACATTTGTGACAAGCCGTCATGCCCGTGACAGCCTATCACCAATGTAGACTTGGGCAGATTTTCACCCCCAGTGATGACATTTTGTGACAATTCGTCACGCCCGTGATGGCCTATAACCAATGTCATCAACCTTAACCAGAAAGTCAAAATTTTACCTTTTTGTGACGACAATTTGTGACGACTTATCACCAGCTTGACGACTAGTCATGAATGTCGTCAGTTATTTTTCCCAGCAATTAAGGGAAGCTTTAGTAAGGTTATTTTGGTCTTTTACCTTCACTTTCCATGCCTTATAACCCTCAAGGAGCGTATTATCTTCCATTCTCTTTAGTTAAACATCTCAAAAAGCTCTCTCATACACTCTTAACCACAAGATTAGGGTTTTCTCTCAAGATCATCTCCTCAAGAGCAAGCCTAAGGAATTCTTCAAAAACCTTCAGAAACATTATATCTCTTTCAAGATTCAATCACTATGGTATGTGTAGTTGTAACACCCCGTATTCAAGTACATGTATTGGCGTATTCAAGTACGTGTATTGGTCTTATTTATATGGAATTAATTTTTTTATTTTATTTATACCGGAATTTGCCCGTCGATGGTTCCATACGAAGGTTATTGAATAATATTTCCAACGATATAAAGATTTCCAAAAACGGATAAGTTTTGGATATAATCGAGCACATTCGAAACTATAAACGGTGGTCGGGATATGGTGAATAGTAAATGTGCAGGAAAATTTCCTGCACACAAACTACTGAGGCCTGCCAGTTTTTTGGGTCAACTTTGAACGATCATAACTCCCTTAATATAATGAACTGGGAGATATACGACATATCAAAAGAAATATCTTTGAGTATTATTTCCAATGCAATTGGTTTCATCTAAATCCAACGTCTGAGTAAGGAGTTATACTCGTTTTACTTTAGCCTCTCAAAATAGATTTTTAGGGTCAACTTCAAACGATCATAACTCATTGTACAGGACGAACTGGGTGGTCTACTTTATATGAAATGAAATCCCTTTGAATTATATTTCCAACGATACAAATTTCACCCAAATCCAATATCGGATCAAAGAGTTATGGTCGATCTACTTTAGCTTATCAAAACAGTCCACCATGGACAGATTCGGATTTACTTAAAATTTTAATGGCAATATGGTCATTTTCCATCACCTCATGAACGAAAATTGGTCATTATATACATATACTTAGCCTCATATCTATTATTTATCATCCATTATTGAAGAATAAGAAACCCTAGCCAAATTTCAACTCCAATTATCTTGTGATTCAACCGTAGAAAATCCAAATTGATTCCGTAGTTGTGTTCACCGTCTCGAGGGCTTCGAGAAGCACCCCTTATTTGTGCCAACAGGAATTCAAAATCAAAAGGGCCATTTTATGGTAAGGATGTAAATTATGTTGGTGTTATTTATATGGATATGTATATATATGCATGTAAGCATAAGAAGTGTGTTATTTGATTGTTGTTGAAAGATGATTGGAAATGATGTTGGATTATTCTTGTGCATGGTTGGATTATGTTGAATTGTGAAGGGATTTGGTGTGATGATGTGATATTTATATGATGATTATATATATATATATATATACACATAAACCTATTGTTCAAGTTGGTTTTTGGAATACTATGCAAATATTGGTTGTATGGAATTATGGAAGAGAATTGTGGTGTTGGGTTGCTAATACTAGATGCCAAACATTTCATTGTAGATAAGTGATTTATAAAGGCGGGAAGTTGTGTTGAATTGGTATCCGAATCTACGACGAGGTCTGTAAAGCATACTCTAATAATGTTCTTTGGCATGAAAACACCAATGTTCCATCAAGTAAGATTCCGAGGTTGTCCAAAAACATGTATTGTTCTACGTTACCAACGAAGTTGTTTCCATCCTATAAAGTGTCAAAATATTTCATTGATATACCAAAAGGCTCCTATTTCATTGTTGTGATATTGATGATTCTGAAACATATTGTTGATGTACCAATGAGTCTTTATTACATCGTTATTGTATAGAAGGTCTATTACTTGGTTCCTATTGATGTATCATTGTTTCAAAGTATCAAAAATGTGGTGGCGACCGAAATAACAATCTCAAAGATTAATTGAACTAAGTGATGGAAGTTCTCTCTTATCGGGTTGTATCCCAGGGGCATAAGCCTAGCATGGGTCGATCCCTATTTACGTGTTTATGGGTGGTATCCCAGGGGCATAAGCCTAGCATGGGTCGACCCCAGTTGATATGTATTGGGGGCAGCCTAATGGTCACAGTGCAGTACAGTAATGATTACAGAGATGTTAAGAACGAAGGTAAAGTGATTGAATAAATTCAATGTACAGGTTGTCACAAGTTCTAGTAAGTGTGGTCCACTACTATTATGATTTATTCACTTGTTTCGGATTTCTATTGAGCTCCTATATTATATGTGATTATCTACAGCTTTACATACTCAGTACATATTTCGTACTGACGTCCCCCACGGGGACCTGCATTTCATGCTGCAGGCACAGGTACCTCAGCTCATACACCGCACAAGTAGGAGCCAGGTCATACAACTATTGTTGGTGAGCTCCAGTTTGCTTCGGAGCTATCTGAGTCGGTTCCTTATGTTTTGTTATTGTACAGGAGTCATGTGTGGGCGGGTGTTTGTCCCGACCCTAGTTATGTCATGTATATCCTAGAGGCTTTGTAGACATAAGGAAGGGTAAAGTCATGGAAGTTTATATAGTGATGTTATATCTGTATATGTGGTGGCCCCGATGGTCAAGTATTATATATATATATATTTGTGCGTGTTGTGCTGATACAGGTAATTAGATCTTTCTATATGCAACGAAGTGTTGTCCAAATTTTTGGTGACATGTAAGGGAAAGTACAGGTAATTGAACGGGTTCTCCCGGGCCTTCTCGGCTTCGGGTGCCAGTCTGGCCCGATGGGATTTTGGGGCGTGACAAAAGTGGTATCAGAGAGGTTCGTCCTAGTGAGTCTACAAAGCCGTGTCTACGTAGAGACTTTTTTATCGGTGTGCTGTGCACCACATCTATAAACAGGAGGCTATGTACATTTAGGAAATTGTTTCTTTCCTTCAGAACATAGATCGTGCCATAGAGATTATATAGCAAATGAAGTCATAGTTGACCACTGAATCCATTTGTTTCTCTTATTACAGTAAGAATGTCGGATACCGGAAGTAAGAATACCGGCGAGCGGGTAGATGTGGCTGCCGGAGAGGGGACTAGTAAGTCACCCACTATACCAGCTAATCAAAGTGAGGCTCCAGCTGAGCATGCATCAGAAACTTCCCCCAGTTCGGAAGAAATAAGGGGGAGGAGAACTATATCCCCAGAGCCACCTATTAATGTTGTTGATCAAGATCTTAGAAATACAGAGCAACTTTTGACTCGTATAGTTGCTGGGCAAGCTCAAGGGAAAGCCATTCCTACTGCAGGTCCTAGTGGTATAGATAGGGCGGCTATCCTTCGAACACAGGATTTTCTTAAGATGGATCCTCCTACTTTTATTGGATCAGATCTTAACGAGGACCCACAAGACTTTATTGATCAGATCCAAAGGGCCCTAGAGGTGATGCATGTATCGGGCAGAGAGACAGTGGAGTTAGCCGCGTATAGATTCAAAGGTGAGGCTATATATTGGTATGAAAATTGAAAATGGTCAAGGGGCATTGATGCACCCCCAACTACTTGGAATGAGTTCAAAGAGGCATTTATTGATCATTATCTTCCATATGATACTCGTTAGGCCCGTGCGGATCAGTTCTTAAATCTTCGACAGGGTAATACAAGTGTGAGGGAGTATAGTCTTCGATATAATTCTTTGTCCAGATATGCTCCTAATGTTATAACTACTATGGATGACAGAGTTCATCGGTATGTGGTTGGATTGGATCCGTATTTGGTTAGGGATTGTACTATTGTTGCACTGAATAAAGACATAGATATAGCTAGGATCCAAGCATTTGCACAGAAAATGGAAGATCAGAGGCAAAGAAGAAGAACACAGGAATTTGAAAGCGGATCTTCTAAGAGGTCCAGATCTACAAGGCAGTTTATGGCGCCACAGAGAGGTTTTAGACCTCAATTTTCTGCTAGACCACCTAGGCCATTATTTTCTTATTCTACAGCTAGTGCTCCACCACAGTATCAGGGGTTCAGAGGTAGTCAATTTGGGCAAAGAAGTGAGGGTCATAGTTCGCGATCAGTGTTTACCAAGCGCAAGGGAATATGAGCCAATCGAGACCTCCTCGAGAGCCATGCAATAAATGTGGAAGGTATCATTTGGGCGCATGTTGGCTGGGGACCAATGTTTTCTTTTGGTACGGTATGTCGGGGCATATGATGAGGGAATGCCCACGAAGGGACATAGGGGGTATGGCACGACCTACGGGGTCATTTGTTTCATCATCATCATCGATGCCTTATTCAGGAAGGGGTGCACAGCCAATGGGTCGTGTTAGAGGTGATAGAGGAGCCACGAGTTCTAGCGGGGCTCAAAATCGTAAATATGCTCTAGAGGATCGACAGAATTTAAAGGCTTCCCTAGATGTGGTTACGGGTACGTTGTCTATATTTTTATTCGATTTATATGCCTTAATTGATCCCGGTTCTACATTATCTTATGTTACTCCATTGGTTGCTGGAAAGTTCGAAAGAATACCCGAACTGTTAGTTAAGCCTTTTGAAGTGTCCACACCGGTCGGGGAATCTATTATAGCTAGAAGGGTTTATCGAAACTGCATAGTAACTATTTGTGGTCGTGATACGATGGCTGATCTTGTGGAGTTAGAAATGGTAGATTTTGATGTTATAATGGGTATGGACTGGTTGGCGTCTTGTTATGCCACAATTGATTGTTGCACGAAAAAGGTATATTTCCATTTTCCAAATGAATCAGTCCTTGAATGGAAAGGTGAAATTAGCACGCCAAGAGGTAGATTTATTTCATATTTTAAGGCAAGAAGAATGATTTCCAAGGGATATATATATCATTTAGTTAGAGTAAGGGATACAGAAGCGGAGCCACCAACTCTTCACGTTGTTCCGGTGGTAAATGAATTTTCTGATGTATTTCCTGAAGATCTTCCAGGTTTGCCTCCTGAACGAGAAGTAGAGTTTGGTATTGATGTAATACCAGGAAACCAACCAATCTTCATTCCTCCGTATAGAATGGCCCCAGCAGAATTATGAGAATTGAAAGAGCAATTGAATGATTTACTAGAAAAGGGGTTCATTAGGCCTAGTATTTCCCCTTGGGGAGCACCAGTGTTATTTGTACGTAAAAAAGATGGCACATTGAGAATGTGTATTGATTATAGGCAGCTGAATAAAGTGACTCTTAAAAATAAATATCCTCTTCCAAGAATTGATGATTTATTTGATCAGTTACAGGGTGCCAAATGTTTTTCTAAGATTGATTTGAGGTCAGGTTATCATCAAGTGAGAGTCAAAGAAAAAGATATACCCAAGATAGCTTTTCGAACAAGGTATGGTCATTATGAGTTTCTAGTTATGTCATTTGGGCTAACTAATGCACCTGCAGCTTTCATGGATTTAATGAATAGAGTGTTTAAGCCATTTCTAGATGTATCCGTGATAGTTTTCATTGATGATATTCTAGTTTATTCTAGATCTGAAGAGGATCATGCTAATCATTTGCGACAAGCGTTGCAAACTCTTCTTGATTGCAAGTTGTATGCAAAATTTTCTAAATGTGAATTTTGGCTAAAGTCAGTGGAATTTCTGGGCCATATTGTATCAAATGAAGGCATACAGGTTGATACTCAAAAGATAGAATCTGTGAAGAATTGGCCAAGGCACACAACACCTACGGAGATTCATAGTTTTCTTGGGTTGGCTGGTTATTATAGAAAGTTTGTTGAGGGTTTTTCTTTTATTTCAGAACCCTTAACTAAGCTAATGCATAAAGCATCCAAGTTCCAATGGAATGATGCATGTGAGGAGAGTTTCCATGAATTGAAGAATAAGTTGACTTCTACACCTGTGTTGGTACTTCCAAAAGGTACAGAAGGGTATACAGTGTATTGTGATGCTTCAAGAATTGGTTTAGAATGTGTATTAATGCAGCATGGTAAGGTGATAGCATATGCCTCAAGGCAATTGAGGCCATATGAGAAAAATTACCCCACACATGATCTTGAGCTCGCAGCGGTTATATTTGCTTTAAAAATATGGCGCCACTATTTATATGGGGTTCATGTTGATATATATACTGATCACAAGAGCTTACAATATATTTTCAGTCAGAAGGATCTAAATTTGAGGCGGCGAAGGTGGATGGAACTATTAAAAGATTATGATGCTGATATTTTGTATCACCCAGGGAAAGCGAATATAGTAGATGATGCGTTGAGTCATAAGGCTATGATGGAACCTGTAGAAAGGCAAGGGATGATTAAAGATCTTCATCAATTAGCTAGTCTAGGAGTTCGTCTTCTCGAAACTCCGGACGAGGAGCTTATTGTGCATAATGCCGCGGAATCCTCATTAGTAGCTGAGGCGAAAGAGAAGCAAGATGCAGATCCTGTTTTATTGCAACTCAAGGAGAATGTTCAAAATGGTGCGACGAAGGTATTTGAGCTTTCGTAAGAAGGAGTACTTCTATGCCAAAATTGGTTATGTGTGCCTATTGTTGATGAGCTAAGAAAAAGAATTATGACTGAGGCACATTTCTCAAGGTATTTTATTCATCCAGGGTCAACCAAAATGTATCAAGATTTGATGGATGTATATTGGTGGAATAACATGAAAAGGAACATTGCAGAATTTGTAGCTGAATACCCGAATTGCCAACGAGTTAAAGTGGAACATCAAAAGCCCGGAGGCTATATGCAATGCATAGATCTTCCAATTTGGAAGTGGGACATGATCAACATGGATTTTGTTACAGGTTTGCTTCGTGCAGCTCGGAAATTTGATTCTATATGGGTGATTGTGGATAGGCTTACTAAATCCACACATTTCTTACCCGTTAAGACCACTTACACAGTTGAAGAATATTTGAAGTTGTATGTTAAAGTAATAGTCCGATTACATCGAGTGCCAACTTCTATTATATCAAATCGGGGAGCTCAATTTACCGCAAACTTTTGGAAGTCTTTCCAACGGAGTTTGGGAACACAAGTGAATCTGAGTACAGCTTTTCACCCTCAGATGGATGGAAAAGCAGAGCGCACCATTCAAACACTTGAAGATATGCTACGAGCATGTGTTATAGATTTTAAAGGCAGCTGGGATGATCATTTACCTCTTATTAAGTTTGCCTACAATAATAGCTATCATTCAAGTATCAAAATGGCACCATATGAAGCATTATATGGGAGGAAGTGTAGATCACCAATAGGATGGTTCGAAGCGGGTGAAACTCTTATGTTCGGACCGGATCTTGTGTATCAAGCCATAGAAAAAGTCAAGGTGATTCAGCAACGATTGAAAACATCCCAAAGTCGACACAAGTCATATACGGATAGTAGAAGAAGAGGACTAGGATTTTCGTTAGGTGATTGGGTATTTTTGAAGGTATCGCCAATGAAAGGGGTGATGAAATTTGGCAAGAAAGGAAAGTTGAGTCCACGATATATAGGCCCGTATAAGATTATTCGAAGATGTGGGCAAGTTGTTGATGAATTAGAGCTACCCCAGGAACTCTCATCAGTGCATCCAGTATTTCATGTATCGATGCTTCAAAAGTGCATCGGAGATCCGTCCTTTATTACTTCTACTAAAGATGTGCAAGTAACAGAAGATCTTACCTATGAGGAGATGCCTATTGCTATATTAGATCGTCAAGTTAAGAAGATGAGAAATAAAGAAGTAGCATCGGTGAAAGTACTTTGGAGAAATCAACAAAGGGAAGAGATTACATGGGAAGCTGAGGAAGCAATGAAATCTAAGTACCCTCATTTGTTCAAAGATAAAGAGGAAGTTCAAGAAACGGAGTTAGAACATTAACAAGTAAGTTTTTGTTTATATATGCATAGTATTTATATGATGATGTGAATGTTAATGGTGGACTTGAACTTGTTTTGGTTGAATAACTAAGCTAACATTCGAGGACGAATGTCCTAAAGGGGGGAAGGATGTAACACCCCATATTCAAGTACATGTATTGGTGTATTCAAGTACGTGTATTGGTCTTATTTATATGGAATTAATTTTTTTATTTTATTTATACCGGAATTTTCCCGTCGATGGTTCCATACGAAGGTTATTGAATAATATTTCTAACGATATAAAGATTTCCAAAAATAGATAAGTTTCGGATATAATTGAGCACGTTCGAAACTATAAAACGGTGGTCGGGATATGGTGAATAGTAAATGTGCTGGAAAATTTCCTGCACACAAACTACTGAGGCCTGCCAGTTTTTTGGGTCAACTTTGAACGATCATAACTCCCTTAATATAATGAACTGGGAGAGATACGACCTATCAAAAGAAACATATTTGAGTATTATTTCCAATGCAATTGGTTTCATCCAAATCCAACGTCTGAGTAAGGAGTTATACTCGTTTTACTTTAGCCTCTCAAAATAGATTTTTAGAGTCAACTTCAAACGATCATAACTCCTTGTACAGGACGAACTGGGTGGCCTACTTTATATGAAATGAAATCCCTTTGAATTATATTTCCAAGATACTAATTTCACCCAAATCCGATATCGGAACAAAGAGTTATGGTCGATCTACTTTTGCTTGTCAAAACAGTCCATTATGGACAGATTCGGATTTACTTAAAATTTTAATGGCAATATGGTCATTTTCTATCACCTCATGAACGAAAATTGGTCATTATATACATATACTTAGCCTAATATCTATTATTTATCATCCATTATTGAAGAATAAGAAACCCTAGACAAATTTCAACTCCAATTATCTTGTGATTCAACCGTAGAAAATTCAAATTGATTCCGTAGTTGTGTTCACCGTCTCGAGGGCTTCGAGAAGCACCCCTTATTTGTGCCAACAGGACATCAAAATCAAAAGGGCCATTTTATGGTAAGGATGTAAATTATGTTGGTGTTATTTATATGGATATGTATATATATGCATGTAAGCATAAGAAGTGTGTTATTTGATTGTTGTTGAAAGATGATTGGAAATGATGTTGGATTATTCTTATGCATGGTTGGATTATGTTGAATTGTGAAGGGATTTGGTGTGATGATGTGGTATTGATATGATTATATATATATATATATATATATATATATATATATATATACACACATAAACCTATTGTTCAAGTTGGTTTTTGGAATGCTATGCAAATATTGGTTGTATGGAATTATGGAAGAGAATTGTGGTGTTGGGTTGCTAATACTAGATGCCAAACATTTCATTGTAGATAAGTGATTTATAAAGGAGGGAAGTTGTGTTGAATTGGTATCCGAATCTACGACGAGGTATGTAAAACATACTCTAACAATGTTCTTTGGCATGAAAACACCAATGTTCCATCAAGTAAGATTCTGAGGTTGTCCAAAAACATGTATTGTTCTACGTTACCAACGAAGTTGTTTCCATCCTATAAAGTGTCAAAATGTTTCATTGATATACCAAAAGGCTCCTATTTCATTGTTGTGATATTGATGATTCTGAAACACATGTTTGATGTACCAATGAGTCTTTATTACATCGTTATTGTATAGAAGGTCTATTACTTGGTTCCTATTGATTTATCATTGTTTTAATGTATCAAAAATGTGGTGGCGACCGAAATAACAATCTCAAAGATTAATTGAACTAAGTGATGGAAGTTCTCTCTTATCGGGTGGTATCCCAGGGGCATAAGCCTAGCATGGATCGATCCCTATTTACGTGTTTATGGGTGGTATCCCAGGGAAATAAGCCTAGCATGGGTCGACCCCAGTTGATATGTACTGGGGGCAGCGTAATGGTCACAGTACAGTACAGTAATGATTACAAAGATGTTAAGAACGAAGGTAAAGTGATTGAATAAATTCAATGTACAGGTTGTCACAAGTTCTAGTAAGTGTGGTCCACTCCTATTACGATTTATTCACTTGTTTCGGATTTCTATTGAGCTCCTATATCATATGTGATTATCTACAACTTTACATACTCAGTATATATTTTGTACTGACGTCCCCCACGGGGACCTGCATTTCATGCTGCAGGCACAGGTACCTCAGCTCATACACCGCATAAGTAGGAGCCAGGTCATACAACTATTGTTGGTGAGCTCCAGTTTGCTTCGGAGCTTTCCAAGTCGGTTCCTTATGTTTTGTTATTGTACAGGAGTCATGTGTGGGCGGGGGTTTGTCCCGAACCTAGTTATGTCATGTATATCCTAGAGGCTTTGTAGACATAAGGAAGGGTAAAGTCATGGAAGTTTATATAGTGATGTTATATCTGTATATGTGGTGGCCCCGACGGCCAAGTATTATATATATATATATATTTGTGTGTGTTGTGCCGATACAGGTAATTAGATCCTTCTATATGCAACGAAGTGCTGTCCAAATTTTTGGTGACATGTAAGGAAAAGTACAGGTATTTGAACGGGTTCTCCCGGGCCTTCTCGGGTTCGGGTGCCAGTCCAGCCCGATGGGATTTTGGGGCGTGACTGTAGTGTTCATCTATGGGTCCCTTTCATCCATGGAGCTCAAGAATCGTGTTTTAAATTATAAATTGTGAATTCTTTGTCATGTTATGACTATATTCATGTTGATGATTGTTGTTTGGATTCAAGTTTGTATCTTGATGTGTTTTCATGAAGCATGTGAATAGTTTAGTTGAAACCCATAAATTTTGGATGGATTAAGATGGTCGAATTGATAAATATACCTATGCCTTAAAAGAGTGCATGCAAGGTGTTTGATAAAATGCCTAAGGAACTAGAAATCATGAAATATAGCTGAATTGTGACTAAGTGAAGGATTCATGATATGCCCTTATGTTCCAATGATTTTCATGTTGATATTTTATCTTGTAAATGTTGTTGGGATGTTCATGAACTAGTGTTGTGAGATTATGCCATGCTTACTTGCAAATCCTACTTATGTATAAAATGTATGATATCCATGCACTTCATGGAATTCCCCAAGTTATGATATTATGGATTATTGATGTTGGTCACGTACTCAAGTCAGTCATGTGCGTCAGTTTCCTTTCATCGAGTCCTGGGGGTACTCGTACCTTAAAAATATAACTGTGTACCTAGAGCCTTATCATATTTCACGATCTCCAAAATCAAGCCATGACTCAATAGAAATCAGTTAGTCATGTGACACAGGAAAACCTCATGATCTCAGTCAGTTATCAGATATCAGAAGTATTGTGTTAGTTAATGGAATTTAGTAAGTTCAGTCCATGTACATTCAGTTACTCATGTTCAGTCTATTCAGATGGGAGTAGAAGTTAGCACCGAGCAAACCCAAGGATGGGAATGCACCTGTTATATGAGGGTGTAATTCTTAGAAGTCATCCTTGTGTTCCAGAACTATGTAGCCAGCATAGGTTGAAATATCACAGCCTGTTATATGAGGTGGCTTAACCTGTTATATGAGGGTTTCTCACACGTTGTCCTTACCAGTGGCTCGGTATTGACACTCTTCCAGTCAGGGCAGAGATTGGACCCCGGCTTAGCCATAATGGCGCATATAGGACATGCCGGTTAAACTATTACCTCCCACAATTTCAGCATTAGTCTTAGTAAAAGAACTCAGATAGTTCTTCAAATTTTAGTATATCAGGACTGTTGGATACAGTCAATTTAATTATAGTACGGAACTCAGATAGTTCCATCAGATTTAGGACTGTCAGATACAGTCACCCATGTTATCAGAACTATAGTATCAGTCATGATTAGTTATCATTAAACAATGTATTAGCGTAAAGATTTAGCTATCACGTATTCATGATCTCAGTAATTATACATGCATGTTTGCACTCTCACGTCCATATCAGTTAGTTAGTTAGTATTGCTCATATATGTAAACCCTTCTGCATTTAGCCTACCTCACTCATATACTCAGTATATCCCTACGTATTGACACATTTATGCTATGGTACTTTCTTTTCATGTTACACCATAGGTCCAGAGACACAAACTCCAGATCCGCAGTAGAAGTAGCATTCCAGTATACAGAGTTGCAGTGAGTCCTCTTCATTCGAGGATGCTATGATTTGATTCATTTATTATCTCAGTTAGCTTTCAGTTTTATGGAGTTAGTTAGAGACATGTTCCTTCAACTCCTTATTCAGACAATACTTAGAGGCTTTCAGATTTACTTCAGATTTATATTCAGTTCTGATTCAGATTCAGTTGTTTTGGGTATTCGTTACCCTACATGGATGTTATGTTTTGACAGATTCTTTATTCAGTTGAACCTTATGGCCTATTGTTCATGTTTTCTGCATTCTTCATGTATATTATGCATTTTACAGGTACAAATATTAGTCATGGGTTAGCTTGTGGTCCTTCAGGGTCATAGGCACCGTGTAGCATTCCGATTCAGAAAATCGGGGTGTTATATATATAATCATTATCAATTTTATTATAATATCATTATTAACTTTTATAGAAATGTCTTTAGGTACCACTAATGGAGGGATCAATAACAATAGGGGTGGATTGTCATAGTGAATGGAACGAGAAGAACAATCGATATGTTTGGCATTGGAAGGAGGGTGAAGTGTTGGAAATGATAGCGATGGCAGTCCAAAGTGATGTTTTGTATGATGATATTTTGAACTTAATCATCAGTTATTGTGGACTAAATTGTCAAGTAGAAGAACTTATCATCAACTACATGCACAACTCCTTTGAAAATCAAAGGGTACTACCTTTTAAGATAACAGATTAGGTTTGGTTACGTGCTTATCTAAGTGATTTAGCTAGGCCTATGTTAAGGGTATACATAGTTAAGAAACCAAGAGAGAATGAGAATCAAAATATAGAAGAAGAAGAAGAAAATGAAAATAAGATACGTTTGATGATAAATTGGATGATGTGGACAAGAATTTTCCATATAATGATGAGAGTAGTGGAGTTCAAGTAAAGAAGGAAGATCAAACACCTACGCTCATTGTTGTGAGCAATACAGTGGGCAGTTGTTCTGAATCAATGCAGTCGGGCAATCATTAAGATGACGAGATAGGTTTTTACAAGGGTATAACATTCAATAATAAGGATGAACTATCTACTTATTTATGTATTGCTTTCTTGAAAAAAGATTTCCGACTAAAGATGGTGATTAATTCGAGGAATATCTATTATTTTAGATGTGTTGATCCGGCCTATAAGTGGTGGTTGAGGGTTGTGAAATACATAAGTTCTAACAGATTCATCATTAAAGTTTATGAAAAGTATCACACATGTGGTTAGAAGCATATGACGATCCATAATCCTCATTCCACGACAAAGGTCCTCCATAAATATTTCCAAAATAGATTCCCCAATGGCAAAGGCTCTTCTAAAAGTTATATGGCCAATCAAATCCATACAGAATTGAGTCTTACAGTAAGTTATTGGAAGATATATATGGACATGGGGATACCCAAGGACTTGATTAGGGGGACACATAAGCACGGGTATGTAATTCTTGATGTCTACCGTTATATGCTTAAGTCCACAAATCTCAAAAGTAAGACGGCGTTGCGTGTTGATGAAAATGGAATGTTCAAGTACTTTTTTGTATCCTATGGTGCTTGGATTCTTGGTTTTCAACAATTGAGAAAAGTCATAGTCATTGATGGTACTTTGGGGAGAAAGTATGGAGGAGTTTTGCTATTGGCGGTGGCACAGGATAAAGAGAGTCACATCTTTCCTATCACTTTTTGTGTAGTGGACAAGGAATGTGATGCCTTGTATGCATATTTTTTTGAACAAATATGAAGCTATGTAGATGATATCGAAGACTTGTGTATTATTTTGAATAGGCATCCAAGTATCCAAAATATGGGTTCAATTTTCTACATTCAACTCACTTTGGTTATTGCATGAGGCATCTTGGAGAAAATATTCGAACCATATTTCACAATGAAAGGGTTGTGTTTCTTTTTTATAGAATAGCTAAAGAATATGATAGAGCAAAGTTTTTTGACCATTTCAATCAAATAAGGATATATTACCCAAGGGAGCACAACATCTCGAACGTTTTGATTTCGAGAGATAGAACCGGGCATTTTGTCCGGGAAATAGGTACATTATTATAAATTTAATGTATTGTTTGAGTTACAAGTCTGTAATACTATTTGATGTCGTACTAAGTGATTTTTTTGGCATAGGTATAATATTATAATATCAAGCATAGTTGAATCAGTCAATTCATTATTTGGTGTTGAAAGAGAATTTCCTATTGTGGTGCTATTTGATGAAGTAAACAAGAAGTATGCCAAATTATTTCACAAAAGGTGTATGAAGTTCATGAACACAAGAAAGATACTTGTTCCAGAAATGGAGAAAGAAATATCAAAGGACCTCAGTTTGGGGAATAAGTTATTTGCTCATCAAATAGAAAATTACAAGTTTAGTATCGATGGTTATGGTGATGTTTCCATGGTTGATCTTCAAACAAGATCTTATACGTGTAGAGTTTTGACTTGGACAAAATACCTTGTCCACATGCTATGACAGTGCTTCAAGCCCAATATGGTGCATAATATGGAACTCAAATTTAAGAGTACTCATCTCTATAATATTCAGTGGAAAGATATATGATGGCATATTGTGAGAATATCAATCTGGTTCCTCCTTAAGATTCTTGGGTTGTTCCTATAGAGCTTTTGAAGAGATTAATGCCTCCTTCATATATTAACCCAAGCAGTATCAAGCCGGGAAGAAGGCGATATAAGAAAAGGCGTGGAGTCAAAAAATTATTTACATCCAGAAAAAAACAAGTGCTCCATATGTAAGAGTGTCGGCCATAAAAGAACTAAATGTCTGGATCGTAATGCACTATGACCGTTGTAACAGTAAATAGTCTTGTGTTGTTGTTTATTATGACTTTGATAATTTTAACTCATTGTTGTAAAAGTAAATGTCATTATCTTTTATATAAAATATGTTTTTATTTATGGTCCAACAATTAACTTGTGGCATCAATAAAAAAAGGCAATAGGAAATTAATTGAATACAATAGACTACAAAAGTATTTTCAGCAGATTACCCATTTGTTAAAAAGATGGTCCATCTACAGCAACAGATGGTCCATCTGCTGAAAGAACATAATACAGTTCTTGCCGCTGGATAGTGTTCATCCAACAGATGACCAATCTATTGCAACAAATAGGTCATTTGTTAAAAGAACTCAAAATCCTTGCTACTGGATTGTGTTCTTCCAACAAATGACTAGTTTGTTGCAACAGAAGGTCCATATGTTGGAAGAACTCAAACCCTTGGTTTTGGATAAAACTTGTGCTAATACAATTAAATTTCTTGTGATTATATTTATGTGATAGATAGACAGACTTAATGAAATTGTCATTGAAGAATCCATCAACTAGATTTCTTGTGAGATTGTTTATGTGATAGAATCATCTTGTAGTAATTCATTAAGTAATTGATTAATTTTCTTGTGATTTTGTAGTAATTGATTCTTTTCACTCCCAAATGATCAAACCTACCTACACCATCAACATCTTAAGAAAAAGAATAAACAAAATAAAAATTAAATAAGAAATAAAGTCAAAGTCAACCAAACATAGAATTTTTCATTCATTACATACAAAATACAAAACCAAATAAAATAAAACATACATTAGGTAGATCCGATATAAATAAAACAAAATACATGCGATAAAATAAAAAACATAATCTAATTATTATTATTATTATTATTATCAATCGAAAACCCATTAGGCAGCAGCAGGCCCCTCAGCCTTTGAATCTCATGACGCATCCTCGCTCTCGAGGCACCTAACTCTCATCGGAGTTCATGAACCAGCCTTTTATGTTCCCACACAGTGTCAAGTAGAATCATTATGTCCCAAACAGGATCAACCATATCTAGAACATGAATGCATTAAGAAAAAACGTAAAACACCAAAGAAAAGAAAAGAGTCTAAATCCAATACGACGTATACTACCAACTGGTAGTTTTACGAAAAAACATAACATGTTAATAATTTTCATGTTAGAAAAATAAAATAAAATAAAACATACCAAAATGGAAGAAAAAAGAATTTGCTTTTGGAAGATAAGTGGTTGAAGATGTAATGGTGTATGTGTCTTTATGAAAGATAGGATGCCAAAAAAATAAATAAAATGGAGGATACTAAACTAGTAAGGACCTATTTATTGAGGATTGAATTTGACAATGTTAGGCAAAAGGTCATGACGGTTCACCTCCTTTTTAATAATTATATCCCTTAATTAAATCAAACTGGTTGCTTTTCGATTATTTAGATTAAAAAATAGATTAAAATACAAAAAAGGTGAAAATTCATGACTTTTCACCTTTTTGATATCAACATTAGTTACTAAAATAAAATAACCATTTTTTGACTATTTCAAATTGTGTTTATCATTTTTTTCTTATTATTTATTTACGAACCATTTTTCTTTATTAAATAATCGAAAAGCCATAACTTCTCTCCTTTTCAATAACCGTTGTTTTATTAATAAGTATTTTATTGAGTTCTTCCAATAGATGATCCATCTGTTACAATAGATTGGTCATCTGTAGGAAGAACACCAAGCCTAGATTCAGTTTTTCCAACATATGGCCCATATGTTGCAACAGATGGTCAATCTGTATCAACAGATGGCCCAACTGTTGCAACAGATAGACCGTCTGTTGTAACAAATTGGTCATCGATTTGGAGTACTAAAAACCTTTGTTATTGGTATAAGTTCTTCCAATAGATGTCCCACTTGTTGCAACAGATGGGTCATTTGTTGGAAGAATTCAATCCAGTAAAAGCAAGGGTTTCTCGATCATGTTTTTAGTTTTTGAGATTATTGTTAATCTTCCTAGAAGATTAAGAAGAAAGGTTTTGAAGATGATTACCATTTAAGCCTATGTAGTTTTGTACACTACTTCATGATGGAAACTGAAGATAAAATAATGTTTGACATTGATGGGGTACAAAAAATAAGGTGTATGCAGATGGATGGATCCACTTTCATGTATGAGAGGTATGTAATACTGATCAGGTTATCGGGGCAACACACATAAAGTACAAAGATTTTGTGAATGTTATTTTTTACTGATTAGGCATTGATCCTTCAAACAAGATCCTGCATTTTACAGTTAAGTTTGATAGGTTCAAACTGTTAATGATGAGGGACCAAGAAAGTGGTGTTGATACCCTATTACAATTTAATGACAATTTTGCTCATGTTTATACATCAAGTTTGGAGAATGGATCAATATTTGATGACATTGTAGACATTTAATATTGATTAGACTGGTTTTAATGATGCAATAGAGTTTTAGAAGGCCTTTGAAGTCCCCTAATGCAGCAAAAAGGAATGAAAAACCAACAGAAATTTCCCTGGTCTAGATTTATATGGATGGGTTTCTCGGGGTGATGATTATACAACAGAACGTACAGTAGGAGAATATCTATGAAAGAAGAGAGAGTTGTTGAAGTCTATATCATCTCAGACCTCATTATAGAAAAAATACAAGGTATCAAGCACGAAACTTATAGCGAATCTTGCCAATGAAATTGACTTGAAAAATGAAAATATGAATGAGCTACAACTATGAAAGTGTATCCAAAAATCAAATTCGTCAGTCGTTGTTGAAAACAAAAATGGTAAAGTGGACTAGAGCTATACACTTTGCTAGGTAACTATGACTAGTTAGCATAGTTTGAATGATCACCTCCAAAGAAAGAAACATAATTCCAAGGAAGCCGCTTTGCGAGAATCGAGGGATGGAAAGATGTATAATCAAGAATAAAACTTGCACCAAAAACTGCTGAAGTTATAAATAAGGGATCAAGCCAAGGCGACAATTTTTGAAGTTAAACATGCATCCTATGCCTTTTGTTTGTGGTTTTGATAAAGTCAATATCAATGGAAACAAAAAGGTCTGAAGTTGAGAAGAAATCCCATGATATTTTGTTTCCACTACAATTGACATGACCAGAACCACAAACAGAAGGCGTAGGATGCAAATTTAACTTCGGAAATTGCTACCTTGGCTTGATATCTTATTTTAACTTCAGCAGTTCTTGGTGAAAGTTTCATTCTTGACTGTACATCTTTCCATCCATCGATGCTCGCAAAGCGGCTTCCTTGGACTTGTTTTTCTTTCTTTAGAGGTGATTCTTCAGGCCACGCTCACTATTCGCAGTTCCTGGCAAAGTACACAACTCCAATCCACTTTACCATTTTTCTTTTCAACAACGAAATGGATTTTCATTTTTTAATACACTTTCATTTTTGCAACTCATTCAGTTTTTTCATTTTTCATGTCAATTTCATTGGTCAGATTTTCTACAAGTTCCTTTCTACCCTGTGTTTTTTTTCTTTAATAATGTCTGAGTTAAGATAGTGTTCAGCATCTCCCCCTTATCTCCCAGATATTCTCCCAAGCACCTTCTGTTGTATAATCATCACCTCGAGCAATCATCTCTATAAATTTGGACTAGGGAAATTTCTATGGGATTTCCATTCTTGTTTGCAGCAGTGAGAGGTTTCTAAGGCCTTTCAAAAGTCCATTGAACCCTTAAAATCAGTCCAATCACAACTGAATCACTACACTGCCACTAAAACACGATTCCTTCTCAAAACTTTACATATAAACATTAGCAAAACCATTATTTAACTATAATAGGGTATCGATACTGCCTTCTAGGTCCCTCAGCCTTATCAGTTAGGACCTATCAAACTTAACTGTAAAATGCAATATCTTGTTTGAATGATTAATGCCTAATCGATAAAAAACAACATTCACAAAATCATTGTACTATATGTGTGTTTTCACGATAACATGATCAGTAATACATGCCTCCCACATATGAAGTGGTTCCATCTACAAGCAGCTTATTCCTCTGAACTCGTCTTTACTCTAGCCTTTTATGTTGGTCGAGCCAAAGTTCATTCACTTTCATTTTCATTTCTTTTGGGAGACATTTTTTATAAACAAACAAGAGAAAAATAAAAAAATATTACAATTGATGTGTGCATAATTTAATAAAAGGGTAACACAAAATTCAATATATACAATACATTATAATAAGAATTCCAACAGATGACCATCATATTACAACAGATGACCCATCTGTTGCAACAGATGACCAACATATTGGATGAGCTATTTCGATTTATTCCAACAGATGATTCATTTGTTGAACCAGATGGGTAATCTTTTGGAAGACCTATTTTAACATCTTCCAACAAATGTTACACCTATTGCAACACCAACACCAACACCAACACACCAACAATATGAACAACACCAACAACATCAACAAAACATGAACAAGGGTTTTTTGTTTATGTTTACCAAAAAATAACATCAACAAAATAAAAACAAATAACAAAACAAACAACAAACAAATAAACAACACCAATAGTGCCAACAAGGGTTTTTAGTTCTCCCAACAAATGAACAAATTGTTATAATAAATGGGTCATTTATTGGAAAAACTCAACCCAACTTTTTAGTTCTTCCAATAGATAACCGATCTATTGCAATAGACATCTGTTCGATGAACTCAACGGTCATGTCTTTGATTATTTAATTAAAAAATAGTTCATAAGGGAAAAAATATGATATACATAATTTTTTTTTGTAGCTATTTAATTTAAATAATTAATATTCACTAATCTAAATAACTAATTTTCATCAAACAAGACATGAAAAATTTCATGAAACAGGCAAACAAAAAGACAAGAAGACAAAAATAAAAATAGTATACCATAATATTCCTGCCATGTCAAGAGCAAAGTGACACAACGCGATCGGGGGCCTTGTCGTAATGGGCATCCTAAGTCCAACCAGGACCAAGGACCACCCCAATACCCAACCCAATGGTCCATCGCATACCCTGATTCGGATAAATTCAGAACATATAACAAGATAGCATATAACTATCCAAATCCAGACTCTGGATAGGTCTATAACCGTGAACAACCCAAACGAGTCCAACCATCCCCAAACTAACCGATAGCCATAACCAAACCGTAAATTAAAATGAAAAATAATAACCAAACCAAGTTCCATTACATAACATAAAGGGATGGAACAGTGAGAAATTTAGTCCAACAATGTCAGCCCCAATGCCAATACCAATACTAAGACTGACACCACTACCAATCCCGCCCATACCAACCCATAGAAATTCCACAAAGTCTCTAACCAAAAGAAAACCAATATCCAGTTGGAATATGCCCCCAACCATAGCCAAAACCAATATCCATAAATAAACCAAAGTGTGTAAGAACATCCAAGAATATGAAATGGAGCCTTCCGGAAAGATAGAAGCTCACCACTTCAATCCCAAGAGCTGATCCCAAAATCCGATTACTATGCAGGAGAAGTAGAATGATCGGTTCCTGCATCGCATGGGGATACAGCCTCCCAAATATGGGTTAGCGGGTGAACGCTAGCATGAACTCAGAATAAGGATAAAATAATGCCCTCCAGTAAAACCAAGTACACCATCCTTATGCATACAAACCATACATATATATAACCATGTCGAGAAAGGGAATCGGGTTTAGCATGAATTTGAAACCAATAACCTGGGTATGTGAAGGTTAACCGTCCTTAACCACCTACGGGTTATATGGGTCTAGTGTAAACCCCTGAACAGACCCCCAATGCATGTAGCCACATGAACCAAGGATACCACAAGAGTAAAGGATTCCCAAGTACCCTCACCCTCCATGATACATATGTACAGTGTACTTAGAGGATTAACATGTACCTCATAGTATCATATATGATCGTCATGACCAACCCATCATGACGGCAAACATGAGTTTCCAGTGTTTATTTATTGAACTCCCACCTTCACATTTAGCTATTACACCCTACCATTATTTCCCAATTAAAACTATTTCCAACCAACCAATCCATTATTCCATTTATTATTAACCAAGGCTATTGATGTGGTATCATCATATACACTATAAATTGCAAGTATTTTCCATAGCCAAACCATAAGAGGTTAAGGGATTCCCGTGTACCCATTTACCAAGTTAACTTGAGGGAGTCCGATGTACCCCATAAGTGTTCCATTATTATGTTTGCTTGGGGGAGTCCCATGTACCCCACAAGGAGTTCATTAACATATTTACTTGGAGATTCCATCGTACCCCACAAGGAGTTCAACTAACCATAACCATGACCACCAAACCATTCCATTTAACCATTACAAACCATACCATACAATAGATCCATTAAATGTCCAACAATATAGTAAAAGCATTCTCACAGGCATTTTATTAAACATATTGGGGGCATAGTGTTTCCAAAAACAAAATCAAATACCAATTAACCATTCTTATGCAACCAAGTATCCAAACCACTATTAAAATATGTAAATACATTAATAAAACATGGGAAAACCATAACCAAGCCATTATAACCAAAACCCCCAATTTATTTGAAAACCCAAATCCATATAACAATTTGGACATGAAAACAATTTACAAAATATGCCTTTAGTTGGAACTAACAATGAGGGGAGGAGTACATGCCTTAAATTGAGTAGATAATGAAGAGAAATCACCAACACAAGCCCCAAATTAATCCTTAAGATGAAACCCTAGCTTCTTTTGCCCAAGATCCTTAGAGAGGATTAGAAAGTGTTTTCTAAGTATTAATGAATAGAATAATAGGACAAATAACCTCCAAAGTGTGTTAAAAGTCGTAGGGCCTTATTAGGTTAAGTGGGGAAGTATCCAGATTGCCCTCACTTAAACTGCATAAAATTCCCGCCAGGGGATACGACTAACCATACCAGTCGTACCCTTTAATACGAGTGGCACCCACCACTCATACCCTAGCCTCACCCTTGGACCCAACAATATCCAAGGTATGACTTATCCAAACCAAGTCCTACCCAAAGTATACAACCTACTATTGACCCGTACCTCTTGTAGAATAGAATCACAAGAGGTTTGAACATTGTCCACAATACGAGTCCATGGTATGACTCGTACCCTAGTTTATGGCTCATGGTGAGCCACTCGTACACAGATTCAAGTTAGACTACCAAGTCTAATATTAAGTAGAGAAAAGACCTAAACCAAATGACCCGTATCCATCCATATGACTTGTACCGACCCAAATCGTACCCATTCCAAAACCTAATCCAACCCACCAACCAATACTAGTCATCATACGACCAAGGCATACCACTCGTACCCTAGTATACGACTGGTACCCACCGGTCATATGTTTTCCAGAACACAAAAATCTAGGAAATTTTCTAAGGGTCCCAAACCCAGGGTTTTTCAGTCTCCCCCACTAGGAATATTCATCCCCGAATGACGGACAAGGTAGGTACAAGCACGATTTACACTCCCTAGATGCCTCTACTCTTATCTTTAACAAAGATGCAAGGAAATTCAGTAGAGTCATTTGCATTATAAAATATCAATCCAACCTTTAACCAAGTTAGAAAATAAAGATGCAAAGATATTAATATTTCCTTTAACAAAGTTTGAAAACAAAAGTATGTTGAAGAAAACATACCTTCCGCATGAATCCCATGAGAAGAAAACAGATGTGGATATTTGGACTTCATGTCCTCCTTTACTTCTCATGTAGCCTCTTCCACCTTGTGGCTCTACCATATAACCTTAACTGATGCCACATCCTTGGTCTATAAATGATGAACCTGCCTATCCAAAATCTTAATCGGAACCTCATCATAAGATAGAGAATTTGATATACCCAAGCCCTCCAAAAGAACCACCAAAGAAGAATCACCAAGACACCTCCTCAACATAGAAAATGAAATACCGAATGAATGGAGCTTAAACCATAAAGCAACTCTAATTCATATGCCACATTACCAACCCTCCACAAAATCGCATAAGGACTAATAAATCGGGAACTGAGCTTCCCCTTTTTACCTAACCGCATTACTTCCTTCATGGGAGATACCTTTAGGAACACCTTATACCCAACCTTAAACTCTAAGTCTCTACGCCTTTTGGCAACTTTGGGAAACCTTAAGCCTATCCTGAATCACCTTCACCTTTTCCATAGCCTGGTAAACAAAATCTGGTCCAAACTTATCCGCCTCACCAAGCTCGAACCTCCAAATAAGAGATCTACACGTCCTACCATACAATACCTCAAAAGAGGCCATCCCAATACTAGAATGGTAACTATTATTATAAGTAAACTTTACAAGAGGTAGATGCTCAACCCAATTACCACCATAGTCAATCACACATGCCCGAAGCATATCCTTCAATGTCTGAATAGTCTTTTCCGTTTGCCCATCCATCTACGAATGAAAAGCAGTACTCAGACTCACCTTAGTACCCAATCTATTTTGAAAAGACCACCCGAAGTGAGAAGAAAATAGTGCACTATGATTAGAGATAATTGAAATAGGTACGCGATATAGCTTTACTATCTCATGAAGATACAACTTCACAGAGTCCACCGTTAAAAAGTTAGTCCACACCAATAAGAAGTGAGCTGACTTTATTCTCCTATACACGATGACCCAAATCTAATCAAATTAATTCCGAGACCGAGGAATTCTAGGAACATTCGTTCCCGATCACCTCCCATTTCCATTTGGGTGACTCAATTTCTTGATATAACCCACCAGGCCTCATGTGCTCAACTTTAACTTATTTGTATAACATGCACTTGGCTACAAAGTTAGCTATATCCCTCTTCAAACCATTCCACCAATACACTTACTTGAGATAATGATACATTTTAGTCGAACCAAGATG
The DNA here is from genome assembly GCA_030864215.1 of Capsicum pubescens. Classification (NCBI taxonomy): domain Eukaryota; kingdom Viridiplantae; phylum Streptophyta; class Magnoliopsida; order Solanales; family Solanaceae; genus Capsicum; species Capsicum pubescens. The sequence goes on along the minus strand of CM061544.1, from coordinate 255,840,538 downwards.
AACAATATAGCGCGATTTATGCGCCTCAGCCAATACCCTTTCATGCAACCCATCAACGTCGGGAACACATAACCTTCCTTGGTACCTTGAGGTACCATCACCACTAATCTCAAATATCATCACCTTTTCCCCACTTACATCACTCTTGATTTTTATCAAGATAGGATCTAGAACTTATTTCTCCTTGATTTTTGCTCCGAGAGACAACCGAACCACTTTTTGTACCAACATACCACCAGCCTCGGAGTCTAGAAGACGAACTCCAAGATTAGCCAATTAGTGAATATGCTTCACCAATTCCCATTTCTACTTTCCCACATAATCCAAATTCTCCATGGATAACCTACTAAGAGTATCAGCAACCACGTTCTCTTTACCTGGGTGGTAGTGAAGACTCATATCATAGTCCTTGAGAAGCTCCAACTATCTCCTTTGATTGAGATTATCTCCTTTTGAGTGAACACATACTGTAGACTCTTATGATCTGAAAAGATATCCATGTACACTCCATATAAATAATGCCGCCAGATTTTCAAAGAAAAAACCGCCGCTAAAATCTCCAAATTATGAGTAGGATAAATCCTCTTATGTGCCTTCAACTGCCTGGAAGCATAGGCAATCACCTTCCCATATTGCATCAAAACACAACCAAGTCCCACCTGGGACGCATCACAATAAACCATAAATCCCATCACAATAAATCATAAACCCTTTATTACCTTTAGGCAATGACAAAATTGGAGCCAAAGTTAGCTTATCCTTAACCTTCTCAAAAATCCCTTCACACACTTCTGACCAAGAAAACCTTACCTTATTCTGAGTTAACTTAGTTAATGGGGCAGCTATAGAACAAAACCCCTTTACAAACCTCATATAATACCCATCCAAACCCAAGAAGATCTGAAATGTTGGTTGGAGTCATGGGTCTAGGCCATATTTTAACCATAACCACCCTTTTGAAGACCCACCATGATCCCCTCACAAGAAATTATATGACCAAGAAAAGTTATAATGTTCAACCAAAACTCACACTTGGAGAACTTGGCATACAACTACTATTCCTTCAAGGTCTGCAACACCACACGAAGGTGATTAGCATGATCCACCTCACTCTTAGAATACACCAGAATGTCATCAATGAATACAATAACAAAAAGAAATAGAAACTACATGAAAACCCTATTCATCAAATCCATAAATATTGTCGGGGCATTAGTCAACCCAAATGACATCACCAAGAACTCAAAGTTCCCATACCGAGTTTAAAAATCCCATACCAAATTTGAAAAGTTATCTTAGGGATATCCTCCTCCCTAATCTTAAGATAATGATACCTGTTGACACCCAATTTTGACCTCCCGACACTACATCTAGGCTGTTATTTTAACAAAATTATCAATTTTTAAATTTTAGTTTTTTTTGCACATTTTTCTTGCATCAAACAGATTTTTAACATATCGCATTCATAATTTAGAAAAATGCATAAATTATTTTATTGCCTTTTAGCCTCATTTTTATAACGACAACAACGTCATCACCGTTGAACAGCATTGCCGCCGTCACCAACAGAACCAGCGTTCCAGCACCGCCAATCCACCATATGCATCAACGTCTCCCGCTCCAGTGCTGTCGCTACCACCTCTCTCTCACTGACGCTCTTCCTTTCCTCCCCATACAACCGTTGCTGACTCTATTCCCCTCCTCCCCCCGACTACATTTGATCGATAGACACCATCACAGGTTTTGTCCATGAATAATTTTATATTAGTCTTTCTTTAATCTTACTTTACGTGATCTGAAATTGACTAAACTTGGCAGACGTTATTGATTTTGATACTGATTTCTGTGATTTGGTAGTAATGATATATTATACTCTCACATACATGAAATTAGGGATACTTGACTAGGCCACTGGTGGTTCTTCTAACTCTTGAAATTATTATTCGTGCTTGCAAATTGTAGTCTATTTGATTTGTTTGAGATTTTTGTTGCACACTTAGTGTTTGCAATAACCTTGTTTTTGACTGAAGATTATGAAACTGATTGCCCCGTGATTTGAGTGATTTGATAATTTGAATTGATTGAATTCATAATTAACGTTAGTAATATTCTTATATGATTAGCAGGGTTTTTATTTTATTTTTATTCTTTTACAGTAGCATCAGACATATTTCATACGTTATTTGTGGTAAGTATAAATTTGTGTGTCCGATTGAAATATAATTGATTTTCTTAATGGATGTTTTCCTTTTATTTGGTTTGACTTAATTTGACATTATAAGTGTGATTCTATATTTATGGAAACCCCTATTGATTGGTTTCATTCAAATATTCTCCTCTTCCTTAATTGTTTCTGTCTGATTTTTTGAATATCTTTTTTCCTTTTCTGTTGATACTAATTAACGCTCATGTATTTTCTTTCCTTTCAACCCACACTCCTCCTCTACTATATAAATAGCTTCTCCTTTCAATTAACGGACAGTTTTAACATTACAATTACTATTACTCTCTTAAAAATATCAGTTACTTTTAACAAAAGCAATTAAATATTGTGAGGCGCTTTTGGTTCTCTTTGGAGGTTGCTGAAAATGTTTTGCATATTTCACCATTATACAAGTATCTGGCTTTCATTATTCTTATTACTTCTCTTACTGTTGCTCACTGGTAAGTCCCTATCAATACAATTATTTTATTTTGTGTGTGTGTGCTAACTGCATAATGTTGTTGAAGCCTTTAGGAACATGCCTATAGGAGCATCTCGATGTTTGTTCTTATTTGTTTTCTATTATGTATTGTTTCGCAGGTCTAAATAGACACAAGTTTCGAAGAGTCGCCGGGACAGTTAATTAACTATGTATTCTTGACAGTTAGTTATTTTTTCTTATTTTTGGCATCATTGGGCTTGTAATATTATTTGTAAAAACATTATTCATTATTATTGTAATAATAGAATTTGGGGACTGCTTTGGGGGGCGGGGATTATGTGCTCTATGAACGGTGTAGTAGACACAATTTAGGATTTTTACGTGTATTATGTTCTCTACGAAGCGCTTAGGTAAAACGCGACTTAAAATATATTAATTTACTTACTTGGCCGCCTAGAAATCCTGCTTTAGGAATTTTAATTAATTTTGACATATTAAGTTTGGCAACATTGAAATTGATGAATCTGGTTTACCACGTATTTTGAGCATCAAAGTCATTTTCATCACATTCTAGATATTCATATTGATTCTCACATATTAACATGTTAAAATAGACATTGATACATCTTAGCATATTTGACATCAAACATATTACTAAATTATTTGACATCAAGTACATTAGTACATTATTTGACATCAAGCATGTCAGCATATTAGTATATTTGGCAGCATGTTAAATATTAGGCATATTATATAGTTGATTAATTGTATAGTATGTCTATTTAATTTTACAGCATGTCTAATTAATTTTTCAGCATGTCTAATTAATTCTTTCACATGATTAATCAATTTTCAGCATGGTTTTTCAGCATGTCTAATTAATTTTTTCAGTATTATTAATTAATTTTTAGCATGTTTAATTAACTGGCTAGCATGTTTGATAAATTTTTTTGAACATGTTCAACATAACTCTCAGCATGTCCAATAACATTCTCAGCATGTTTAAATAAATTTCACCATGTTTAAATCATGTTTTTGTATATCTATACAATTTTAGCATGTTATTAACATTAGAATATTAAAATTCTGTGCATCTAATAAATTTCAGCATGTCATAACTACTTCCAGCATGTTAACTTAAAGTTTCTGTATGTTGGCATATCTCCATCATGTTTAAATATATCAGCATGTCAAAATGTTAGCTTTAAGACATCTTTAGTACGATTGATACATTTCCATCATGTCACAATGAAATTCCCGCAATAATACAACTGCAATTATATAAAAATACATACTTTTGAGAACTTTTCGATATGTTTAAACACTAGAATAAGTATATCATGGCATCCTTAATAGGCTAATGTCTTTTAATATTCTTGTTGATTTCTTATGTTCTCGTTTATATTTTACCACACTTAATTCACAAACACATTTTCTTGACACATTTACCACACTTTTGACACCTCTTATGAACACACATAAGGTTGTTGCATACACGAGTCTCAGTCTTTTATCATGAATTATTGATCATTTAGACACCATGATTATAGGTTAATGACGTAACAAATAATTATTTGTCTTCGCATGCTATCATTAATAAATGTTAATTAATCAAGAGGCTAATTTAAGATTATTACGTGTTACTTGTTATCCAATAAGTTCGCGTTTTGATTTCTAGGAAACATAATTTTCATTTAGTCTAGAACACAAACCCCAAAAATGTAAAGTCCAATGCCTCTTGGACGATAGGTGGGATGATAAGTATTATTAAAACGTTAGTTTTATCCTTGTCATAGGACACCCCTAGACTTGACATCCAGCCTAGGTGGGGTGGGACGGGTAGCTCCTTCGGAAATGATGATCCCAACAAATATTAACGGCAAGGCTAATCACATTATTACTTGTCTAAGAGTTCGGCCTTTGGGTCGGATGATGATTAAGAAGTTGGGTTTCTGATCCGAATAAAACCAAAACATCTCTTTGTTTGACTCGGACGATTTCTTTTAGTCTTTTTATTTATTTTACATGTTTATTTAAGGTAGCTAGTTTATTATAAAGCAGTCCCCTTTTTATTATAATTAATGTTGTTTCTTTCTCCTTGCATATCTTATTTCTATGTTTTTTTATTTATTTTATCACCTAGATAATAGACAATTCGCATTAACAAATGATATGTGTTTGCTTATTAATTATCTTATCGCTTAGCTAAACAGTAAATTAATAATAAAAGAAGAGACCATTATTTGATCACATAGAATCCCCATGTAAAGTATGAATTCAGCCAGGAACCACGTTTGTGGACCTCGAAAGGTGCCTAACACCTTCCTTTTGAGGTAATTTGAACCCTTACCCGAATTCTGGTGAACTATGACTAAATAACAAAAAATAGGTTCATAGTATCCTAGACCAGTGCCCTAACGCACCTTAATACGTTAGGTGGAGACTCTCTTACCCTTTCTTAACGCATACCAAAAAGAGTTTGTCAAGTCGAATCCCACCTTCCACGAGGAAAATGGGGCGCAATAATACCCATACAAAAGATCTATCTTAGAAAAGAACTTGCCACCTTGCAATTGATCAAAGAAGTCATTTATACTTGGAAGAGGATACTTATTCTTAATCATTACCTTATTCAATTGCCTATAGTCGATGCATATCCAAACGGAACCATCCTTCTTGTGCACAAATAATACCGGTGCATCCCATGGGGATACATTAGGATGAATACACCCTTTATCCAGAAGATCCTTAAGTTGATCATTGAGTTCCCTCTCCTCAGCCAAAGCCATTCTATAAAGAGGAATAGATATTGGATGAGTGTTCGGAAGAAAATCAATACCAAACTCAATCTCCCTATCCGGAGGAACACCAGGAAGATCATCCGAAAAGACCTCGAGAAACTTATTTACCACTAGAACCAAGTGTAAAGAAGGACCTTCTAAGATAGAATCTTTAACCCAAACCAAATGATAGAGACACCCTTTGGAGATTAATCTCTGAGCTCTAAGATAAGAAATAAACCTCCCCCTAGGAGCTAGGGAACCACCCTTTCACTCAATAACTGGTTCACCAGGGAACATAAAGACAACCTTATGGGTTCAACAATCTAAGGACGCGTAACAAGAGTGCAACCAATCTATCCCCAGAATAACATCAAAATCCACTATATCCAGTTCAAACAAATCCATCAAAGTCTGCCTACTACCAACAGATACCACACACCCTCTATAGACCCTTTTACCAATAACAGAATCACCTACCGGGGTAGAAATAGAAAAAGGATCTGAAATAACCTCAACATCAAAACCAAAACATACATCCATATATGGGGTCACATAAGAGAGTGTGAACCCCAGATCAAGCAAGAAATAAACATCATGAGAAAAGAACTATAGCGTACCAGTCACGACATCAAGAGATGCCTCAGACTCCTGTTGAGATGCAAGAGCATATAACCTATTTCGACCAGTACCAGCACCAGAAGAAAGAGCAGATGCCGAAGTAGCACCATTAGGCACAGGAGAAGAAGATAAAGGAACCAAAGCTTTGACCACTCCCTAAGCACCCTTACCAAATAGACAGTTTTGAAGCGTATGGCCTAGCTAACAATATTTAAAATATCTATCATTTCCTTCATCACAAAATCCCCAATGAAGATAATTAAAAAACCAATAAAGAGGGTATGAAGAAGCCAACTATGTCCTGCTCGCCTGAGATTGGGCACCCTGTGCCCAAAAATTATCACCACCCTATTGATACGTATCACCCAAAGGCTTTGGGTAAGGAGCACTAGCAAAAGAGAAGGAACTAGAACTCCCCCACTTTTTCTTTGGACACTTACCGCCATCCTGACTACCTTGCTATTTCTCACCACCTTATTCAGAAGACCTGAACTTCTTACTCTATGTTTCCCTGAACTCCGCCTGTTTTCTCTTTTGTTCCTCCACTTATTGCATATAAACCACCAACCTAGACATATCTATATCCTTGATCAGCAACACAATATTTCTTTCGAGGATCAATTCCCGAGACAGTCCAGAAGAAAACTTTCTCATTCTAGACCTCATATCAGACACTAATTCTGGAGCATACCTTGGCAGCAAATGATATATTAAGGCATATTCCTTGAATAATATTTTTCCTTGTCTCAGATTGGCGAATTCCTACACCTTTGCTTCCCTCAGCTCCTGAGAAAAGAACTGATCCATAAAAGTATTTGAGAAAGCATCCCATAAGGACAACTTCTGAACATCACCTCTATCCCTGTCCCACTCTTTTTACCACTAGTACACAATATCCTTGAGCTGGTAAGATGCAAAACCTACCTCTTCCATATTTATGGCTTGCATCACCCTGAATATTTTCTCTATTTCATCTAAGAAACCCTATGGATCCTTCTCTACCTTCACACCAGTAAAAGTAGATGGATTCATCTTCATAAACTGGCCAACCCTTGTATCCTTAGCAGATGAAACACTAGATGCATCTCGCTCATCCTAAATAATAGAATGAATCTATTAACAAAATTCCAAATTCGTCACCTCACCTTGAAGAGGACTAGTAGCGCCCGATGAAACTCTAGAACTATCAGGCCCTGGACCCCTACACTGAGTATGGATCCCCTGTGTCCCTTCTACATTGTCCCCAAATATAATAAAAGAGTTTTCTTATGTTCCAGATCGTCGAGGCATGATCTGAAAAGTGAACAAACCAGGATTAGAAAGGAATTCAGACCTTGCAGCTTGAAAAAAATTACCAAGAAAGTGAAATATTCATAAATGCCTTACAGCCTCACCCTTATAAGTGTGGCGTGCTACACACCCTTAAAAGAGACTCTACTAGACACGACTTTCTGGATTCCCAATTGACCATGAACCTAAAGCTCAGATACCAACTTGACTCGGCCGGGGGCCTTTTTATAATGGGCATCCCAAGTCCAACCAAGACCAAGGACCACCCTCAATACCTAACCCAACCATCTAGCGCATACCCTAATTTGGATAAATTTTGAACATATAAAAAGATAGCATATAACTATCCATTCTAGACTCTAGGATAGGTCTATAACCATGATTGAACCAAATGAGTCCAACCGTCCCCAAACCAACCGATATCCATAACCAAACCATAAATAAAAACCAAAAAGAATAACCAAACCAAGTTTCATTACATAACATAAAAGGATGGAACAATGAGAAATTTAGTCCAACGATGTCAGCACCAATGCTAATACCAATACTAAGACTGACACCACTACCGATCCTACCCATACCAACCCATAGAAGTTTTATAAAATCCTCTAACCAAAAGAAAACCAATATCTGATTGGGACATACCCCCAATCATAGCCAAAACTAATATCCATAAATAAACCAAAGTATGTAAGAACATCCATGAATATGAAATGGAGCCATCTATAAAGATGGAAACTCACCACTTCAATCCTAAGAGAAGATCTCAAAATCTAATTATTATGCAGGAGAAGTAGAATGGTTGGTTCCTGCAATGCATGGGGATACAGCCACCCAAAGATGGATTAGCGGGTTAAATCTAGCATGAACTCAGGGTAAGGATAAAAAAATTTCATCGAGTAAAACCAAGTAAACCATCCTTATGCATACAAACCATACATATATATAACTATGCCAGGAAAGAGAACTGGGTTTAGCATGCATTTGAAATCATAAACTTGGGTATATGAAACTTAAACATCCTTAACCACCCACGGGGTATATGGGTCCAGTAGCCGCACAAACCGGATATACCACAAGAGTAAGGGATTCCAAAGTACCATCACCCTCTATGATACATATGTATAGTGTACTTAGAAGATTCTTATGTACCTCATAGTATCATATATGATCTCCATGACCAACCTCTAATGTCGGCAAACATGAATTTTTAGTGTTCGTTAATGTAAGACCCCACAAAATCCTAAGCTTAACTCAGTCTTTTAAGCTTGCTAAGGGATCCCAGACTTAGAAAATTCTAGCTAAGTATTCAGACTTAGTATTATTTTGGCCTTCATAAGTTGGTAACTCTATTTCACAACTCTTATGACCTTAAAGTATTGATCTTTAGATTGATTCATGATCAGGGATGTCAGTAGGTGTCCCCAGACAAGTTTCAGATTTTTTGGACCTCATTTAGACCATGTTCAAGTGACCCAAACAGTGAGTCGATGCGATCTCGATGCATCGCATCGACAAAAAAATTTTCCCTCAGCTCAGTGCAAATTCCAGTGAACCGACGTGGACTCGACGCGGTGCATTGGTATTTGTGTTGATGCCAATAACGTGGCGCATTGGTCTGCGCATCGACAGTTTGATTTTTAGTCATTAAAAAGCCGCATCCTTTGGGGTATTTGGGTTTTTTTTTCACCCCTATTAAGCCCTAAAACATGAGATTCATCCCTCATTAAGCAAAATACACTAGGTTTTTCTCGAATTACTCAAGAACAAGAACCCTAGGTGATTTAATTTCAAAGCCAAGGCTCAAGATTTCACCAGTTTTCTTCAAGAATTTAGCAACCAAGGTAAGTAAAGTGTTCATCCAAGGGTTTCTTCCACCCTTAGAGTCCAAGAAACTATTTTAAACTTCAAGTAGATTGATTTCATGATTTGGAATAAAAGTGTATTCATGAGTATTATTTAATTAGGTTTTCTATTTCATGATTTATTACAAGATTGATGTAGAATAAATTGATATGTGTGATTTACATGTGAATTCATGTTGAAACCCGTGGAATTGTGAATTTGGAATTGAATCATGATGCTCACATTTTGTTTAGTATTATGTAAATATACTATGCCATTCAAGTGTCTGGTGAACTGCTCATGTGAATGTAATAATAAGATAATATCTTGCTAGTATTTAGACTAGTTCATTCCATGCAAGTGATTGATAAAATGCCTTTATAGATGCATTATGAATAAGTAAGCATTTGTATGCTATGCAAGGTAATGTGATGCTTTACTTTTCATGCTATCGAGTCCTGGGGGTATTTAATACTCGATAATTTATTTGTTTCCCTAGAGCCAATGTCAGTTATAGAATAATCTTAGTCATTTCATGATCAGTAGTACTCTCAGCCAGTTATAGGACTCAGGAAAAAACTCAGTAGACTCAGCATTAGTCTGTCTAGTTCAGTATTCAGTTCAGACCTCAGTAAACTCAGTCAGCTAACAGAATTCAGTATAATTCCATCAGTCAATTGAACTCAGTAAGCTCAGTAATAGTTCAGTCAATCCTAATATGAACTAAGAAATAAGTTCAGTGTCTATACAGTTGGGAATAAGATTCAGCATCGAGTTAACCCAGGGATGGCAGTATTCCTGCCAGCAGAGGTTTTGACCCTTAGTATCAATCCCTGCATTACAGAACTACATAGCCAGCAGAGGTTGAGATATTTTCCTGCCATATTAGGGTTGACATATCTCACACGAGTTTTCCTACCAGCGAGGGTTGACGAAAGAGCTTCCTATCAGAGAGGGTTAACTCATAGCTTATCTTTACCCATGAAATAGTATTGATACCTTTCCAAATGGGGTTATAGGTTAGACCCAAATATATTTAGAAATGGGCATGTCGGTTAGATGATTACCTCCCACAGTTTCAGCTTCAGATTCAATCTTAGTGTAGAACTCAATTTAGTTCTACAGATTCAGAACTGTCAAACATAGTCACATAGTTTAGTATAGAACTCAACACAGTTCCATAAAATTAGGAATGTTAGATACAGTCATTCATCTATCAATTATACAGTATCACTAACCTTAGATATTAATAAATCAGTAATTCAGCACTCAGTATTTAGTGTTATCATGATCTCAATTACAGAATACATATTCATGCATGTACTCTCATTCAGTTATATTCATGTTATGCAGTCAATATTGTTCATGTATATGAACCCATGCATTTTATCCTACCTCACTTAGCATACCAGTACATTCAAACTACTGACGCATACTTTTCTCTAGCGCTATGATGTCTTATATAATAGGTTCAGATGCATGGTCTCTCGAGCACCGTTAGTAGTCAGAGTTAGTGGTGAGTCCTCATAGTTTGACAATATGATTATTTTCTTTAGTATTTTAGTTTATCAGTATAGTTTTCAGTAATTAGGGGTTTGCCTCATCAACTCTATGATTCAGACAGTAGAGGCTTTTCAGACTAGAGTATTTTTAGACAGATATTTTAGTTTTGGTATTGTTATACCATATTCAGTTTTATTTCAGTATTGAACCTTATGGAAAGTTTTCACCTAATTTCCATAAATTTGCAGTATTACTATTCAGTTATTGCAACAGGTACCAGTCATGGGTTAGCTTGTGGTCCTTTAGAGTTACAGGCACCGTGTAGCATCTGGGGTACAGACTCGGGGAGTTACAAACTTGGTATCAGAGCCTAAGGTTCAATAGAGTCCTAGGAAGTCTGGAAGCCGCATCTAGTAGAGTCAAGTGCATGGATGTATAGTGCACCACACTTATGGACAAGAGGCTATGAGATGTTTTTGGAAAAGTTTCCTTTCTTTCAGTACTCATATCGTGCGAGTGAACATGAGCTCCAGTTAAACTCTCTGTCTAATCCAAGTTTCTTTTTCATTTATAGAACATACCTCCGAAGAGGACTAAGAGAAGAGAAATGGGAGACCAAATAGAACTCCCGCCCATCCATCCAGATCCTCTAGATGAACATGTCTCCCACGCTGAGTTCAAAACGGCTTTCACAACCCTAGCTCATTCTGTGGCAGCCCAGAATGAACGTCCAGTTATGGTTCCATCCAACCCAGTGACCAATACTTCTGCTGCCAGGATTTAAGATTTCACCCAAATGAACCCTCCATCTTTTACTGGGTCTAAATCAGATGAGGACCCTCAGGAATTTCTTGATCAGGTGAAAAAAGTTATAGATAATATTGGAGTGATTGCTGTTGAGAGTGCTGAGTTAGCCACATATCAGTTACGGGATGTGGCATACTCATAGTTTAAATAGTTGAAAGCATAAATGGCCGCAGATGTAGGGTCTATTGAATAGGAGGAGTTTGTGGTTGCTTTTCTGGATAGGTTCTTCCCGCTAGAGTTGAGGGAAGCAAAGGTTTTGGAGTTTATAAATCTGAAGTAGGGAAACATGATGATACAAGAGTATTCTTTTGAGTTTACTCAATTATCCAGATACTCTCCTCATGTGGTAGTAGATAGAAGATCTAAGATGAGTTAGTTTGTGTCTGGTGTGTCTATTAGTGTGGTCAAGAAGTGTAAGACTGCAATGATGATTAAGGAGATGGACATACCCAGGCTCATGGTCCATACTCAGCAGATAGAGGAGGCTAAGAATAAAGAGAAGGAGAGGGAGAACAAAAAAGTGAGAACAAGTAGTTTCAACTTTGCTCAGCCTAAGTCAGAGGGTGGGAATCGTTCTCAGTTCCACCCGAAATCCTCAATTCTAGCTCTTTCCTCAGCCAGTGCTCCTGTGCCAAAATTTAGAGATGGCAATAGAGATAGGTCATCATGACCTAAACCCTAGGGTAGTGTTAGCAGTACCCGAACTAATCCTCTTTGTCAAAAGTATGGCAGAAACCACCAGGGTATCTGCAGAGCTGGCAGTGATGTGTATTTTGTATATGGCAAACTAGGCCACAGGGTCAGATCGTGTCCTTAGATGGGTTATTAGATTCCGCATAACTGTCCCCCAGCTCAGTCCAATCGCCTGAATCAGCAGAGTGTTGCACCCAGTTCCACCAGTGGGCAGCGCCCAAACAGACTCTACGCACTTTAGTCCCGATAGGATCAGGAGAGTTCTCCTGATATGGTCACTAGTACATTACAAGTTTATCATTTACATGTTTATGATTTTCTAGACCCAGTAGATTTTTTGTCCTTTGTTACTCCTTATATAGCTGTTGACTTCGGAGTCAGTACCAAAATTCTAGTAGAGCCTTTCTCAGTCTCTGCTCTAGTAGGTAAATTTATCATTGCCCGGCGGGTATACAAGAACTGTCTAATTATGGTATCTCAGAAAGTCGATTCAACAGAGTGAATCGAATTAGAGATGACCGATTTTGATGTCATTCTCGGCATTGATTGGCTTCATTCCTGCTATGCCTCAGTCGACTGTAGAAATAGAATTGTCCAATTTCAATTTTCAAATTAACCCGTCCTTAAGTGGAGGGGTAGTACTTCAGTACTTAGGTGTCAACTTGTTTCTTACCTAAGGACAAGAAAAATAATATCTAAGGTATGTGTCTACAATCTCGTTCGATTCCAGGAATCTAGTTCAGAACCCCCTAATCTTGAATTAGTGTTAGTAGCATATGAATTCCCAGATGTGTTTCTCAAAGATTTCCCCACAGTTCCTCCCGAAAGGGAAATCAACTTCGGAATAGACCTTCTTCTAGATACTCAGCCCATATCTATCCCTCCATATATAATGGTACCAGCAGAACTCAAAGAACTAAAAGAAAAGTTAAAGGATCTCCTAGATAAGGGATTCATTAGACCTAGTGTGTCCCCGTGGGGTGCCTTAGTTTTATTCATGCATAAGAAAGACAATTTTCTCAGAATGCGTATTGATTACTATCAGCTAAATAAAGTCACGATCAAGAACAAGTATCTACTTCCCAGAATCAATGACCTGTTTGACCAACTTTAGGGTGCCAGTTACTTCTCCAAGATAAACCTCAGATTGGGATATCATCATCTCAGAGTCAGAGAATATGACATCCCTAAAATAGCCTTCAGAACTCGGTATGGTCACTTTGAATTCTTACTTATGTCCTTTGGTATTACCAATGCCCCAGCAAATTTCATGGACTTGATGAACCGTGTGTTCAAGCAGTACTTGGACATGTTCTTCAAAGATGACATTCTTGTCTACTTCCACAGTGAGCATGATCATGCAAACCATCTTATAATAGTATTGTAGACTCTCAAAAACCATCATCTATTCGCCAAATTCAGTAAGTGCAAATTTTGGATAAGATCAGTAGCCTTCCTTAGCCATATAATTTCTAATGATGGCATTAGATTTGATCCCTTAAAGACCGAAGCAGTCAAAAACTAGCCTAGACCCATCTCTCCATCAGATATCAGGAAGTAGAGGTTTTCTCCCAAGGGGGAGATGGACCTATCTCTCCATCAGATATTAGGAGGTAGAGAGTTTCTCCCAAAAGGGAGATGATGTGTTGCGCTGCCAAGGTCGGCTATGTATGTCAAGTGTAGATGACTTGAGGTAGAAAATTCTTGTAGGAGCGCATGGTGCGCGCTACTCTATTCATCCAGAGGCTACTAAGATGTACCGTTATTTGCGGTAGATCTATTGGTGGAGTAGGATAAAGAGAGATGTTACATAGTTTGTGGATAAGTGCTCAACATGTCGGAAGGTTAAGATCGAGCATCATAAGCCAAGTGGGTCCATGTAGGAGTTTAGTATTCCCACCTGGAAATGGGAAGAAGTAAACATGGATTTTGTGATGGGTTTGCCTCGTACTCATCACTAGCATGATTCAGTTTGGGTCATTATAGACAGGATAACCAAATCAGCTTATTTCCTACCAGTCCATACCTCTTATTCAGCTGAGGATTACTCCAAACTCTATATCAGGGAGTTGGTCATATTGCATGGTGTTCTATTTTCCATTATCACAGATAGAGGTACCCAGTTCACCTCTCATTTCTGGAAGTCATTCCAAAAGGGTTTTGGTACCCGAGTTTACCTAAATACAGCCTTTCATCCTTAGATAGATGGTCTAGAAAAAAGGACCATTCAAACTTTAGAAGATATTCTACGAGTATGTGCGAAAGACTTTAAAGGTAGTTGGGATAACCACTTGCCTTTGATTGAATTCGCTTATAACAACAGCTATTATTTCAGCATTCAGATGGCTCCATTTGAGACGCTTTATGAGAAGAGGTATAGATCTCCCATCGGTTGGTTTGAAGTAGGTGAGGCCGCAGTGGTAGGGCCTAAATTGGTATTTGATACCTTAGAGAAAGTTCAGTTGATCAGGGAAAGACTTAAGATAGCTCAGAGCCAACAGAAATCATGTGTAGATGTACGAAGAAAGGATCTCGAGTTTGATATTGGTGATTTTATGTATTTGAAAATCTCTCCTATGAAAGGAGTGAAGATGTTTGGCAAGAAAGGGAAACTCAATCCCCAATAAGTTGTTCCTTATCGAATTCTCAACCATTTTAGAAAGGTATCTTACGATCTTGAGTTTCCTCCAAACTTAGCTTCAGTGCATCCAGTGTTCCATGTCTCCTTGCTTAAGAAATACATAGGTGACCCAGCAGTTGTAGGCCTTATAGAGGTCATAGATATTCATAACAACCTCTCTAAAGAAGAGACTCCCGTCGAAATCCATGATTATTAGATTCTTAAAGTGAGGAACAAAGAAGTCCCTCCAGTCAAAGTACTTTGGCGGAATCAGTCTGTGGAGGGAGCTACTTGGGAAGCAGAGGCAGACATGCAAACCAAGTATCCTCACCTCTTCTCTACAAGATCAGACTCAACCCAAGGTAATAGTTTTTCTTTGAATTTACTCAGCCTCATGTTTGGATATAGCTACCAACTTGGTATCAATTAACGTTGCATACTCAGTTATGCATTCACGAATCAGTACAGTCATGTACTCATGCATCAGACGTGCATGTCCAATATATAAGCCCAGCTTATCAGTAATCCCAGTCATGCATTCACGAATCATGTTCAGCTATGTACTCATGCATCAGATATGCATGTTAGTATGATAATTTAGTATAACAATAATTTCAGTCATGAAATCATGCTTCAGTTGTGCATGTTCAGTGTCTAAGTCCAGTCTATCAGTATTCTTAGTTTAATCTATCTCATTCGAGGATGACATTCCCAAGAGGGAGATATTGTAAGACCCCACAAAATCCTAAGCTCAATTCAGTCTTTTAAGCTTGCTAAGGGGTCCGAGACTTAGAAAATTCTAGCTAAGTATTCAGACTTAGTATTATTTTGGCCTTTATAAGTTCACAACTCTCTTTCATGACTCTTATGACCTTAAAGTATCGATCTTTAGATTGATTCATGATCAGGAATGTTTGTAGGTGTCCCCAGACAAGTTTCTGATTTTTTGGACCTCGTTTAGACCATGTTTAAGGGACCAAAATAGTGAGTCGATGCGATCTCGACAGGTCGTGTCGTCCATTGCGCCGATAGATAATTTTTCCCATAGCTTAGTGCAAATTTAGTGAACCGACGCGGACTCAAAGCATTGTGTTGGCCATCGCGTTGATGCCAATGATGCGGCGTATTGGTCTGCACATCAATAGTATGGTTTTCAATTATTAAAAAGCCGCGTCCTTAGGGGTATTTGGGGATTTTTACCACTCCTATTCATCCCTAAAACATGAGATTCATCCCTCATTAATCAAAATACACTTAGTTTCTATCAAATTGCTCAAGAACAAGAACCCGAGGTGATTTAATTTCAAAGCTAAGGCTCAAGATTTCACCATTGTTCTTCAAGAATTTAGCAACCAAGGTATGTGAAGTGCTCATTTAGTTATATTCATGTCATTCAGTCAGTATTGTTCATGCATATGAACCCATGCATTTCAGCCTACCTCACTTAGCATACCAGTACATTCAAAGTACTGACGCATACTTTTCTCTTGCACTGTGATGTTTTTTATCATAGGTTCAAACGCACGGGCTCTTGAGCACCCTTAGCAGTTTAGATCTTTAGCAGTCAGAGTTAGTGGTGAGTCCTCATAGTTTGAGAACATGATTATTTTCTTCAGTATTTCAGTTTATCGATATAGTATTCAGTAGTTGGAGTTAGTTGGGGGCATGTCCCATCAACTCCATGATTCTGACAGTAGAGGCTTTTCAGACTAGAGTATTTTCAGAAAGATATTTTAGTTTTTGGTATTGTTATACCGTATTCAATTTTATTTCAGTATTGAACCTTATGGTAAGTTTTCACCTAATTTCTGCATATTTGCAGTATTACTATTCAGTTATTGCAGCAGGTACCAGTCATGGGTTAGCTTGTGGTCCTTCGGGATTATGAGAACTGTGTAGCTTCAGGGATACAGAATTAGGGCGTTACAGTTAATTAAAATCCCACCTTCACAGTTAGCACTCACACCCTGCCATTATTTCCCAATTAAAACTATTTCCAACCAACCAATCCATTATTCTATTTATTATTAACCAATGCTATTAATAGTGGTATTGTCATACTAACTATAACTTGTAAGTATTGTCCAAAGCCAAGCCTTAAAAGAGGTTAAGGTATTCCCGTATGCCCATTTACCAGGTTAACTTGGGGGATTCCCATGTACACACCAGTGTTCCATTATTATGTTTGCTTGGGGGAGTCCCATGTACTCCATAAGTTATTCGTTAACATATTTACTAGGGGTATTCCATCGTACCCCAAAAGGAAGTCAATTAACCAGAACCATAACCACCAAACCATTCCATTTAACCATTATAAACCATACCATGCAATAGTTCCATTAAAAGTCCAACAATATAGTAAAAGCATTCTCGTATGCATTTTATCAAACATATTGGCGGCATAGTGTTTCCAAAACCAAAATCAAATACCAATTAACCATTCCCATGCAACTAAGTATCCAAAACACTATTAGAACATGTAAATACATAATTAAAACATAGAAAAATAATAACAAAGCCATTATAACCAAAAACCCTAATATTTATTTGAAAACCCAAAACCATATAATAATTAGGCCATGAAATCAATTTACAAAATATTCCTTTAGATGGAACTAACAACGAGATAAGGGGTACATGACATAAATTGAGTAAATGATGGAAAGACATCACCAACACAAGCCCCAAATTAATCCTTAAGATGAAAACCTAGCTTCCTTTGCCCAGGAACGTTAAAGAGGATTAGAGAGTGTTTTCTAAGTGTTAATGAAATGAATAATGGGGAAAATAACCTCCCAAGTATATTAAAATTCATGGGGACTTATTAGGTTAAGTGGTAAATGTTCTAGATTGCCCTCACTTAAACTACATAAAATTCCCATCACGGGATACGACTAACCATACTAGACGTACCCTCCAATATGAGTGCTACCCATCACTCATACCCTAGGCCTCCCCTATAGACCCAACACTGTCTAAGGTACGACTTATCCAAATCAAGTTATACCCAAATCATGTGACCCGTACCCCTAGCAGAATAGAATCACAAGTGGTTTGCTTATTATCCACCATACGAGTCCATGGTACGACTCGTACCCTAGCTTACGGCTTATGGTGAGCCACTCGTACTCAGATCCAAGTTAGTCTACCAAGTCTAAGATTAAGTGAAGGAAAGACCCAAACCAAACAACCCATATCCATCCATACAACTCGTACAAACCCAAATCGTACCTATTCAAGAACCCAATCCAGCCTACCAACCAACACTGATTAGCATAAGACCAAGGTATACCACTCGTACCCTAGTACACGACTGGTACCCACCTATCGTATGTTTTCCAGAACCCAAAAATTCAAGAAATTTTCTAAGGGTCCCAAACCCGAGGTGTTTCATAAAAGGAACAAAAAATACCAAAAGAAGGTAGAAGACAGTTTGGTTAAGTTGAAAGAGAAGTCATAGGAGAGAAGAGGAGGAAGGGAGAAATATTAAATATATTTTGTGTGGTGGTTGAGAGAATAGATTCTACAAAAGGGTTTGGTTTAAATATTATTAAATATGTGTGGTGGCGGGACTTATTTTATGTCCTTTGAGAAGAAGAAAAAAAAGAGATGGTGACATTGAAAAGTCAACACGAGGGGGGGGCTTTTGAATTATCCTAAAAATGCTAAAAACTTTTGAGCTCCTTCATTAGTATTTTATCTTTTTTGTTATTTTAGATAGAAAATTGCTTTAAAAAAATCTTTCAATAGATTGGTAATCTATTGTAATTGATATGCTATCTGTTTGATGATTTTTTACGGATGGGCCATCCGTTGCAATAGATGTCTATATTTGTTTGATAATCTTCAACAGATAAGTCATTTGATGCAACAGATGTCTATATCCGTTTGTTAATTTCTAATATATAAGACATCTATTACAATAGGTGTCTATATCTATTTGATAATTTCGAACATATAAGTCATCTTCTATAATAGGTTGATCATTTGTTGTAATAGATGTCTATAAGTGTTTGATAATTTTCAACAGATGTTTCAATTGTTGCAATAGGTTAGTACTATTTTTATTCAAATCAAGCCATTATTTGTAATAACTATATTGATTTAGCTATAATTAAAGATGAGTTGATAAGTCCAAGTACAATTTCAATTGATCTCATTCCATTTACATGATCAACTCTTGTGTTTGTCCTGAGTAGAGTTATCAATTGGTCAATTTGAGTTGAAATAATTTAAATCAAGCCATTATTTTTAGTAACTATATTGATTTAGGTAGAATTAAAGATTAGTTGATAAGTTCAATTACAATTTCAATTGATCTCATTGCAATTACATAATCAACTATTGTGTTCCTCGTGGGTAGAGTTATCAATTAACCAATTTGAGCTGAAATGATTCAAATAAAGATATTATTTATAGTAACTATATTGATTTAGCTATAATTAAAGATGAGTTGATAATATTAATTCAAATTTCAATTGATCTCATTGCAATTACATGATCAACTATTGTGCTCGTCCTGAGTATAGTTATAAATTGACAGATTTGAGTTTAAATGATTCAAATCAAACCATTATTTGTAGTAACTAAATTTATTTATATATAATTAAGGATGAGTTTATAAGTTTAATTACAATTTTAATTGATGTCATTGCAATTACATGATTGACTATTGTGTTCGTCCTAAGTAGAGTTATCAATTGATAGATTTGAGTTAAAATGATTCAAATCAATCCATTATTTGTAGAAACTATATTGATTTAGCTAGAATTAAAGATGAGTTGATAAATTCAATAACAATTTCAATTGATCTCATTGCAATTACATGATCAACTATTGTGTTCGTCCTGAGTAGAGTTACAAATTGACCAATTTGAGTTGAAATGATTCAAATCAAGACATTATTTGTAGTAACTATATTGATTTATTTATAATTAAACATGAGTTGATAATTTAAATTATAATTTCAATTGATCTCATTGCAATTGCATGATAAATTATTGTGTTCATCCTGAGTAGAGTAATCAGTTGACCAATTTGAGTTGACATGATTCAAATCAAGATATTATTTGTAATAACTATATTGATTTATCTATAATTAAATATGAGTTGATGATTTGTAATAACTATATTGATTTATCTATAATTAAATATGAGTTGATAATTTTAATTGATCTCATTACAATTGCATGATCAACTATTGTGTTCTTCCTGAGTAGAGTTACAAATTGACCAATTTGAGTTGAAATGATTCAAATCAAGACATTATTTGTAGTAACTATATTGATTTAGCTAGAATTAAAGATGAGTTGATAATTTCAATTACAATTTCAATTGATCTCATTGCAGTTACATGATCTCATTGCAGTTACAAGGTGGTGGTGGAATTAAGGGGTATACTAATAGTTTTAGTTTGATTAATACTTAATTACCCTAGTTTTTCGTTAATTCTCTAATTTATCCACGAGATTGGTAGTTTTAGGTGAATTATGATAGAAAGTCCTAGAAAAGAATGAGAATGATCAAGAACTTAGCCTTAGGAGTTGGGTGTGAGTTATGAATCCCAACATGTATTTATTTCTTGATGTATGTACTTTTTTGCATGATTTACACCACAAGCAAATAGGAATTGTACAGACGAAAAAGCTTTGACATAGAGGGTTGTGCAAGCTTGATTTGAGGTAGGCGATGGTATTGTAGTTAATCTAACTTGTATTATATGTGCATGTTAACTACTTTATAGTATGGTTGGTTAATGCATATTGTTTGGTTTGGTCAGTGGAATGCTAACTTGCTTAATAACTGACGAGCTTGTTTTTAATTATGGGATGTTTTGGTATTTGGAACATTCTCATAGGTTATTGGTGAAACAAGGTTGGCAGACAGTTGACTTTGAGATTTAGTAATGGGTGGTATTGTCCCTTGAAGGTCATGGCTAAAGGGAAGTTAAAATTCCCTTAGTTTGAATGTACAAGGGTCATGTTAGTTTATCGGTTCCATGAGTGAACCGGGAAGTTATGTTTCTATGTTTACTAAGTTGTTTTGACTTGTTTGACTTAGCTTGACTAGTCTTGATTAATATATGTTGCTTGTTACATGACCTTAACTATTGTTCTTTTTTATATGTTGAATATATATATATATATGTTTGTGTGTGTGTGTGTTGCACATGGATTGATTGGTTGTACTATATTTTGGTTATGTGTTCATATTTTAATCTTCGGTTGGTCAAATGACCCTACCAGTACACTGTTGTTCTTGTGTGTTGATACTACACCCATATTTACTTTTGTGAGTGCAGTGGATATTCTAGCGACTTCTGTGGAATCTCACCTTTAATTCTAGTAGTTGAGTTCCAGATTTCAGTATGTGAGCAGTATTTTTTGAGCTACCAAGGAATCTCTCTCTATTGACAAAGTTCTTTGTTTTGGATTATTGTTTATTACATGTTTTGGGGTTGCATCCTCTTTTTCTTGACACTCTTAGAAGTTTGGTACAATGACTTTTGGATCCTAGGGATATTTTCTTGGTTAAGTACAATGGTTCTGCTATAAGTTATAGTTGTGCTTATTCATTTAGACATTGATGCTTATTTAATGGGATAGTTCATGTTTGATTCTAAGTTTTGATTATTTCGTTTGGATTATTGGTTCTCCCATCGGGTGAGTAGTGTGGGCGCTACTTACAATGGAGTTGGGACATGACCAAAAATGGCATTAGAGCCTAGGTTTGTCAATCTCATTGTACAAAAATGGGTCCACTAGAGTCTTGTAGAATGGTACAGAGACATCTGTACTTTTCTTTGAAAGGTTATAAGACTTTAGAAACATCTGTCATTCTTGTTTACTCCGTGCTGTAACTTGATTCCAATTGGTATTTGGTGATCTAAATTGGTATCTAATCCTATTAATTCTTTTGTCTGCAGATAGTGAATAATAGGTCGAATGGAACCTGACCAATAGTTTTTGCTCGGTCCAAACTAGCTATGGAGCCAACTGTAAGATAAAAAGGATGAAGGAAAGCTAGACGTAGGGGAAGAAGAGGGAGAGCTACACCCACTAGGGGTAGAGCTCAATTGGTGGTTGTCCAGAATTTTAAGTGAACACCTTCACCTCCCCCGCCTAGGGTTGGACATAAATACCGAAAAACAGAAATACCAAATAGAACTGAATCATTTCGGTTTTTTGGTTTCAGTTTTTTGGTTTTTCGATTTGGTTTTTGTTTTTTTAATTATTTTGGTTTTTCGGTTCTGGTTATGGGTTTTAGGTTCAGGTAATTCGGTTTTTCGGTTAAACCAAAAAAAAATTTAATATACTTTTTTTAATTATATATAAATTATAGTATATATTTAAGGCTCAGATAGTAGATACATTGAAATGAAATTATATATATCAGATTATCAATATATCTATATTCTTAAGCTCGAGCCCGCTACTCTATATTTTTTAATATATTCCAAAAGGCAAAAGTCCCTAAATTCCAAAAGGCAAAAAGTCTTAGACTCTTAATCATTCATTATTCACTATTCAGCAAGAACAAGAAACCAAGAACCCTAATTTCTAAACTCATTCTCTTAAGAACTCAACGAAGAGGAACGGCGCTGGAGCAATGAGTGGAGAAGGGGAACGACGAACGGGTGAACCAAATCCAATGAACCAGGTACCCTTTGGACTTTAGCATTTGTTCGAAGCAAATTATAAATGTATTATTATTCTCATTTTACCTAAGAAAATCAACGACAATTTTGTTTACCTTCAAAATTTATGTTACTTGTTAGTTTACTGTAGATCTGGATCTGATTTGGTTTGTTGTGATACATTATATTTTTTTGACTCAATACACTGTGTTCTGGTCTTCTGGAGAACGATATTCGTATTTCACCTGGAAATCAACATCAACATTGTTTAGCTTCAAAATTCATTTTAGTTTACTGTCAATTGGGATCTAATTTGGTTTTCTTGTGATACTTTATGCCTTTATATGAAGAAGTTTAGTAAATATCGTTTATGTATATAGTCACCATCTTCTCATCATTCAAGATACTTGTTCAAATATTCCATCTATGTAGTTGTGTTTGTTGATCTTAATTCTGATATTTGTTGAACTTTGTTTAACTTAAGAGAATTTGATTGTTCTCTGTATGTCTTTTTGTTAACTTATAAAATTCTGGTTCCAAATTAGCAGATTATAGAATGTCCATATATTTTAGTAACTGGTTTTCGTCAATTCTAGTGTGTTGATATGTTTTAATCTCATCATTCTAGCATAATTTACACGATTTTAATTTTATCTTCTGTTTGTGAGATTTTCATCCTTTTGTAAGTTATGATTGTATTGATAATTGAATTGACTACATTTTAAGAGAGTATTATTTTGATTATTATGCTCCTCCTGATGTGATGTCTATAATTTTGTTTTCTCTTTCAATTTTGCATAGATGGCTGGTGAAAGTCGAGTTAGTGTGGTTGGTTCATCTAATACTGTACCCATGAATAGTAATGACAACTCAATTGACACTCTTGATCAAAAGAAAAGGAAAGAAATGGAAAGTAGATCTACTACTTGGGAACATTTTTAAAAGATATTTGAAAATGGTAAATTAGTTAAAGAAAAGCGTGTGCATTGCCATCAAAATTATGCAGCTCATTCAAAAAATGGAACAAGTCAACTGAAACAACATTTGAATAGATGCAAAATGTATAAGCATCCATCTACCCCGTCTAGTGGTCAAACATTGTTAAACTTTCAAACAAAGGAGTCACCGGGAGAATATTGGAAATTTGAGCAAGAGGTAGTTAGGAGAGCTTTAGTCGAGATGATAATTGTAGATGAACTACCATTTAACTTTGTAGAAAATGAAAGCTTTAAAAATTTTATGAGTAAATCCCAACCTTTATTTCAGATTCTTTCCCGTAGAACAATAGCAAGGGATTGTTATGATGTTTATGGTGAATTGAGACTAAGCTTGAAGAGGTCTTTTAGAGAAATGCAATGAAGAATTTGTCTTACAACAGATACATGGACATCAGTGCAAGGAATTAACTGCATGTATTTGACTGCTCACTTTATTGACAGAGATTGGATGCTTCATAAAAGAATATTGAATTTTTGTCCTATCACTAGTCATAAAGGTGAGCATTTGGTGGAGTGTATTAGCAATTGTTTGCTTGATTGGAATTTGGACAATGTCTTTAGTGTTACTATTGACAATGCTTCTTCAAATAATATTATGGTTTCAGCTTTGTCTAAGAAGTTATATATGTGGGGAACCAATATCATGGATGGTAAGCATCTCCACGTGAGATGCATAGCTCACATACTTAATCTAATTGTGCAAGATAGTTTGAATGAAATTGGTCCTTCTATCAAACGGGTAAGACAAATGGTTAAGTATGTTAGATCCTCTCCTGCAATAACAAGAAACTTTAAAAAATATTGTGAAATGCAAAAGATAGAATATAGCAAGATGTTATCAGTGGATGTTCCTACTAGGTGAAATTCCACCTATTTGATGTTGGAGGCGGCAGAAAAGTTTGAGAAGTCTTATGAGAGGTTTGCTTTTTATGATGATAACTTTAACTCTTATCTTTTTACTGATGTTTGTGAAGATGGTACTGTCGCAGGTTCAATTCAAAGTGATGATTGGGTTACTATGAGAAATGTCATCAAGTTTCTTGAAAACTTTTATGAGCTCACCCTAAAGGTTTCAAGTTCACGGTATGTCACTTGTAAGGTTCATTTTGAGGATATATGTGAACGTGATGTTTATTTGAAAGTGAGCATGACTAAAGATGATCTTGAGTTGCACAAAAAGGCTATGGGGATGAAAGAAAAGTTCAAGACTTATTGGGGGACTCCTGAAAAGATGAACAAAATGATTTTTATTTCTTCTCTGTTAGATCATCATAATAAGTTTGAATATGTTAGCTTTGCACTAGAAGAGTTGTTAGGAAAGGAAAAGGGAAAGAAAGCAAGTGATAAAGTAGAATCTTATTTGAGGGATTTTTTTGCTTTCTATGAAAGAAAGTATTCAAAAGGTTCTAAAAATAATTCATCATCACCCGGATACACTTTATCTGACTCATCTAGATTTGATTCATCTAATTCTGGTCATCCTCAAAGTTTGAAGACAAATACTATGAGAAATAAGCTTCACATAAAGAAAAAGTGTAAAGAATGTGGTAGTATTGGAGGTACTAAATATGAGTTGGATAAATACCTTGGTGAAGACTAAGAGCCTGTGCTCGAGCCTGGATCCAAATCTGAATCTGAGGATTTTGATATCTTAAATTGGTAGAAAGTTTATTCTCCTAGATTTCCCGTCTTTTTACAGTTGGCTCGTGATGTATTGGCCATTCCAATGACAAGTGTGGCATCGGAATGTGTGTTTAGCACTGGCAGTCGTATTCTTGATCCATTTAGAAGTTCATTGACTTCTAAATGTGTGCAATGTCTTATTTGTGTTCAAGATTGGCTTAGACAAGAGACTAGTCCTATTTGTATTGAAGAGAATTTGGAGTTTCTTGGGAAAATTGAACTTGGTAAGTAAGACATTGTATTTTTTTGTGTTTTTGCGAAAAAATTAAAATACTTATTCGTGATATAATTTAACATTTTTGTTAAAAATATTTTTAGAGATGGCAAATAGTAGACGAGACTCTTGCATTGTTGATGTATGATTGTGATTTGCTAGTACTAAGTAGTGGTGATGATTGGTGAGCTCAATACTTTTTTTGTTTGGTTATATTCGTTTATCTTGTAAATTATAAGATATATTCTAACTTTTGATTTCATGTTGAAGGGTTAAGTGATGCCTCCTAAACCTAAAGCGTACTAGGCTATTTGGGAATATTATGAATTGGTTGAAAACAATGAAGAAGTACGTAAAGCAAGATGCTTGAGATTTGGCTCAATACTTAATTGTCATCCGAAAAAATGTCACATTTTATTTGCATAAATATTTCAAGAAGTGTCTTATAAGAGACGAGATTAAGTTGCTTTATCTTTAAACACTTGAGAGTTGATATGATTCTCCCTAGTCCCTAGTTTTTTTTAACTTTTAATCTTGTTGTTGCTACTATTTGTTTATTTGTGGGTTACTAGCCGGCTACTGTTTTAGCCTTTTAGGCTTCTACTATTTTTACATCTTATGTGTGTTGATTTGCATATTTACATCTATTATGGTATGTGAGCCTTTGACAGTGAATATGTGTGGCCTGTGAGCCTTTGACAATAAATATATGTGGCCTGTGAGTCTGTGACAACGTATATGTGTGGCCTGTACGCATGTAACAGCGTATATATGTGGTCTATGAGCCTGTGAAAGCATATATGTGTGGCCTGTGAGCCTGTGACAGCGTATATGTGTGTCCTGGGAGCCTTTGACTATGTATATGTGTGGCCTGTGAGCCTATGACAGCGTATATATGTAGTCTATGAGCCTGTGACAACGTATATATGTGGCCTGTGAGCCTGTTTCTGCATTTTGTGTGACCTGTGAGCCTATTTCTGCATTAGTGCGTTACGTGTGACTGGCTAACTACTGTTGTTTGTGTCATTCTGTGTGAGATTAGTCTTGTATTTAAAGATTTTGTGTTTACACAATGTCTGTCTAATGTGTTTACAGATTATGTGTTAACCGTTTCTATGTGACTGCTGCTGTAAACTGTAATGTTGACAGAAATAGGTCCCAACTTTCATGAAATGAACAATATATTTCCTTTGTTGTTTTCATGAATGTTGTTGTTTGTATAGTACAAGGATATATATATTGTTTAACGTCTGTGTTGGTCCTCCAGTTTATTTTCTCTAGTCTAAAGTATCTATAGATTTGTTAGGGAGAAAGGGGCCTGGTTAGTCTATATACCTGCCTCTTTTTTTCTAGTTTTAAAGTATCTATTGGCTTAGGCTATGTATATTACTCCAGTTTTTATCATAGTGAAAAAATTTGGTGTATTTTGTAGCATCGTGTACTTTCTTATTTGAAAGAAGACAAGACTTTAGAATTCAAGAGATGTATGTTATTAGTTTTATACCTGCCTGGCTGCCTAGCAGCCTAATTTATAAATATAATATAGCCTATTAAATAGGCCCAAAACCAAAAAACCAGAATTATTAAACTAAAATAAAACTGAACCGAACCAAATAAATTTAGTTCGGTTTTTGGTTCGTATAATTTCAAAGCCACAAACCAAACCAAAAAAAAAACTCAAACCGAAGTACCAAACGCCCACCCCTACCCCCACCTCAAGATCATATAGAGGAGATGGACGCAATAGAAGACCAAGAAACACGTAACGCCCCAAGAGTACACCCTAGACGCTACACGGTGCTTACGGTCACAGGTGACCATAAGCGAACCCATGATACTAGTACCTGCTGTGAGCACTGAATAAAACTAGTGAAAAAAATATATTTGCAGAATTTAACTGGAAAATGCCATAAGATTTTTAATCATAGTTCTGAAAATGTCTGGACTGAATTCACTCGGTGCTAAATCATACTCCCAACTGAAAGACACTGAAAACTAGACTGACTATATTTTAACTGTTGATAGTAATTAGCTGAACTGATAATGCTCATAACTATTATGACAACGTCTCATAGACAATGAAAACTAGGTAAGAAGCTAAATTTTGGGTACCCAAACCCCCAAGACTCGATAGAAATAATAGTAAGTTCATATTAAAAGTTTGGGGACATTACATGTAAGCATTTATTCCAAACTCATTCTTGTAGGCATTTTGTCAAACACTTGCAATACATGGCTTAAGCTAAGCATGGGAAATAGTTTCAGAACTTGTAGTAATAGCATGATTTCCATTCTAAAATCACCAACTAAGGATTAATTCAGTGAACAACACCATTCAAACGTGTGAGGTTTAATAACAACAACAATTTCAAGTAAACATGGTATAGAATCTCAATCCATGGAAATTCATGGTTAAAATCATAATAATCATGTAAAAATCATAACTTTAAATTTGAAGTTGGGTTCTTGGACTCTATGGGTGATAAAGGCCCATGGATGAAGATTTAACATATCTCAAAAACTTGAATCTTGAAAGAGAAACAAAATCTTGAAAGCTTCCTTGAATTGGAAAACTTGATTCTTGATTTTTCTTGAAGAAGAGGTGATGGAATGGATGATCTTCATTGATTAGGGTTTGTTCTTAAGAGTAAAATAGGAGAATTAGGGAAATTAATAACCTAATGGATGCTTAAAATCATGTTTTTACGACCTGGGTTGAGGTGGGAAAAGACCCATTTTCCCCTCACTAATTTAAACAGAAAATTCGTAACCCGAATTGCGATTTTGAATCTTACTGCTAGGCGGTATTGGTGCCACCGCTATAGCACCATTGAGCGGTATTAGTGCCACCGCTATAACACCGTTGAGCGCTATTGGTGCCACCATTATAGCATCGTTGAGTAGTGTAATCGTGGTAACCTACTGTTTTGGACGAATCCGATTTTGAGGCTTACTGCCGAGCGATACAATCGCGGCAGCTTACTGCCTCACACAAAAAATGCTATAACTTTTCACTCGGGTATCAGATTAAGGTAAAATTAGTATCGTTGGAAAGATGACTCAATTATCTATCTGTTGGTGGGTCATTAGCTCAAAAATTCATAGTATAACGAAATGTATTCTTGTTTGAAGTTGACTATAGCAACATCCTTCTCAAGAACTTAATCGGTAAGGGATGTCTTGATTTATCTAATAGCTAAGAAGTATTTGAGGCCTTAATACACATCAAACTCGATTATAAAACTAACAAAGCACTGTAATTTATTTCTCATGGGCTTGAAGCATGGTTCTAATATTGGTTGGGATTCTCGAGGTATTACAATATCTTCCCCTTGGGAACATTCGTCCTCGAATGAGGTTGGTTAAGCTGAGAACACTAAGGAATTGACATTACATGCTGAAGAAACATGCTGAAAACATGATTAAATGACTAAGTCTGAAACATGACACATGACTAAACTAGTTTCGTGAATGCATGAATGACATGAGAATGGTTATAAGGCTGAGATAGAAACGAGAGAGTCAACTGATATGTACCCATTACTTCAAGCTGGATCTTATTATGTGAAGAGAAGATGGAAGGTTTTAGGACATAAAATCTTTGGGGATTATAGTAAATCTCCCCCCTTGGGACATTATGTCCGCCGGAAGATACAGACTTGGCTAAAATACTAAGGAAAGATTGAGATGATGCACGAGACACTTACCAACTGAATCATAACTCAATATTTGGAATCTAAAACTGATGTATGATGTATGAATTGAACTGAATTTATGACTTACATGGTTGTGAAGGAATTTTCTCATGCATAGGAGAGATAAAAATCATTGGAGCTTGTCTACCGGACTGCTAAACCGAATTCCTGGCTATACAAACTAACTCATATTGAAAGCATATGCTAACAGGAGTGTTCTTTCGACACTCTTTCTATAAAGTTCTAATGACTTTAGGGAGTAGGGAATCTTGGCATGGTCTGAATAAGGCATCTGAATAAGAAGTCATATCATGGCTAAAATTCTGTAATAGGGGATATAGGCCTACAAAACAATATCTAAGATAGAGTTACAAAGCCTTATGCACTGCAACTACTAACTTGCAATCTTAGCCACACTTCTCAACTACTCCCTCAACTATACTTTCTACTTCAACACCGCACTTCATTTGAGGCTACTAAAATATTCACATGGGCACTGATAACTCTACCTACCTAGGTTTGAGATGGACTGAATTCACCCACTATGTTTAAGCCTACTGGAATCTAAAAAAATGCACACATCATACTGTAACACTAGTCTGAATCCTGAATTTAACACACCCTGCATTTTTACAACTCCTTATCTCATGAATAATTATTATTACCTCTTCAACAACTACATTCAACTTCTAACTAGCCATCCACTATGCACAATGCATTTATCCAGTTACACACCAACATGACATTCAAGCCTATCTTCATAAAAAAAATATGAACTTCTAAACAACCACCCATCAAAGCATCTTTCTCATAATCTCTAATACCTCTATCAATAAAACTTCTAGGCGTTATCCCAAGAAAACACACACGAAATTTCAACTAACCATGACATGTATGAAAATCCTTGCCTCAATCATCCTTCAAAACTATAGCCTCGTGTAAATCAAGTGTGCAATAATCTTTCCTTAACATGAAATATATACTCTCTACATCTAAATAAATTATTCATCATTACCATTATTCCATAGGGAGAGGTCACTAACAGATTAGAACATGAGGACCTAAAGTATGATAGAAGGACTTCAACACTTAACTGAGGTCTGAGAAATAAGGTATCAATGACATGGATTCATCAAAGAGGTCTAAACTGAGGTCATACATGACACAAATCTAAATTTTGCTGATCATTAAGAGTGTAGCATGAGTCATGGGAACTGAGCATACTGTAAAACATGAATACATGAGTCATAAGTTGCATGACCTGAATTTTAAGCTCATAAATTCATGGAATATGATTCGAATTGCTGGGTGAATTGGAATTCCTTATACTAGGAACTGGAAGCGTAAATAATTTTCTATAATGTGCACGAGTATGAGATATAATCATAGAGATGACATGTAAGGCATGAGTAGATATTGTGATAATTGAAGTACAAAACTTTGAACTAATATACGAATGGTTCGGGCGTCTACCCCCCTACTGATGTTCTACAATACACCATATCACTACTAGAATCCGAGAGCCTAACTTGGTTACTTATCCTATCATCTCCCCCTTATCTTAAAGCCATGCTTATAAGTTTATGAACTACTTAATCAACAACTCTAAACTAAACTACCACCACCTTACTCTAGAATCTGGGGGATATAATACTCATAATTGGTAAACTAACCCTGAATGACTATGCCCGATAATGTATAACTTATTGCTAGTACTTTCTTCTGAGATACAACTCTTAGCCCTCTATAGCCCCAACAATCATCACGTAACAACTTAAAGTTAACTAACTTAGAATTTTCAATGCCTCTTTTTATTAGCTCTACTCTCAAAGATTCAAACTTTGATTCTAACACATAACATGAATTATCAAACTCTTAATGGACCATAATAACTTCTTTATAGCCTACTAACACCACATTTCTAAACTTATATTTCTTCTTAAACTATCAGAATTGCTATCATACCTAAACATCCGACATCACTAATCTATACCTCATAACTTAGCTGGTAAGAACATCACATATTACTAGCCTCATTCACACTTAAATTCTTACATACACTATTCCAAGCCTACTAATTCACCTTTCATACAGCTAACCCCATGAAATATAATCTGCCCAAATTCAGATAACATTATTCCAACTCTACTACTGTTACTAAACTCTTGTTTCATGCTTCTAATTCTAGATCATATGCTATCATAGGATTCTAAGAAGGAATCTAAAAACACATATGATTCATAAGCACTGAGGTACTACCTCATTCATTCAATGATTGGTTCATCGGGAAACTAAAACTAAACTACTCTATTTCTAAAATCAACAGAAGTAATTTTCTAGAATACTATAGTCGGGCGGTTCTTGTTTACCTGCTTGGCTATGATAGATTTACCCGTTGGGGTAGGCACGGAGAAAGGCCCTACTAAAGTTTTAGGATTAACACTAAAATTGACAGTTATATAAGGGGTTACAAAAGAAGGTGAGGCTCTGATATCTAGTAAAACACATACATGAATGTGAAAGGTCTGTAACGTACCCATAACTGCATCAGGAGAACTTTCCTGATCACGTTGGGACTGGAGTGCATAAAGTCGATTTTGATGTTGACCCCTGGTGGCACTAAAAGTGGCGCACTGCTGAGTTAGGTGACCGGATGCAATTAGAGGATGACTGTGCTGACTTCATGGACCAGTCTTAGAATATTCTCTGACTTTGTGGCCTGACTCGCCATATCCAAAACACACATCACTGCCTTCCCTTTACGCACCCTTATAATTTCTTCCATACTCTCCGCAAAGTAGATTGGTACAACTATTGCTCACACTAACCTAGGTTTTGGAGCCTGGTGCCCCATCTCGACTATCACTCCTGAACTTTGGTATTGGAATTCTAGATGAAGATGGAACTGGGGATGAACACTTCTGGTTGAACTGAGAATTGTTACTACCCTCCAACTGAGAAAAATTAAAACAACTTGTCCTAGCCCTCTTACTCTTTTGTTCTTTCTACCTACACTCTCCCCCTCCTTAATCTGCCAAGCATGAACTATAAGCCTAGATAAGACAACAACCTGTTGATTATTCTGAGCTGCTACTGAGTGGTCTAAGGTAGGGGAGTCAGCTCTTAATTTGATATGAGAGACATGCTCGTTCAGGGGATCTTCCTGAATAGGTGGGGGTGCAGGCTGATTCTCGTTCCTCCTTTCATTATTCTTTCTGGGATGTATTTTCTGTACATGGAAGGATGGATGAGTTAGGAAGATATTTTAAATAGAGCTCATGCTCTTTCGCACGACATGAATACTTTCAAATTATAGAACATAAAGGAACTAATGAGATCCTATTAATCCCGCATGCAATCCCATAACCGTGTGTGGGGACTATCCAAGAAAGCTCTATATATAGGGATTTGAGCTTGACTATTTCTATTACCTCAAAAACAAGGTAGAGTTGGCATGAATAAAGCAATATGAGAATCTGTATAACTTTCTTAGAAGACATTTCTATAGCACGAGCAAAGATATGAAAGAAAGGACACTTTTTCTAAAATATCTCGTAGCCTCTTGTCCATAAGTGTGGCACACTTCACACCCATGCACAAGCTCTACTCGACGTGACTTTCAGACTCCCTAGGATTCTTTAAGCATTAGGCTCTGATACCTAGTTTGTAACACCCCGAGATTACACCCTGGATGCTACATGGTGCTTACGATCACAGGTGACCATAAGCTAACCCATGACACTAGTACCTTCTATGACAACTGAATAAAACTGTTAAAAAAAGTATTTGCAGAATTTAATTAAAAAGTGCCATAAGGTTTTAAAGGATAGTCCTGAAAATGTCTGTAAAACAACACTGATAACATTGATAAAATGGTTGATAATGATAACTGAAAACTAACTAATTATTTGTACTAATCAAAAAACCTCTAAACTAACTGAATAGGGAGTTGATGGGATAGACCCCCAACAAACTCTGACTGACCATATGACTGAATTGCAAAATCAACTGAATATAAGATAACTCTTCCTTGAAAGATGAGGACTCGCCACTATTGACTGTAGTAATAGCATGATTTCAATTCTAAAATCACCAACTAAGGGTTAATTCAGCGAATAATACCATTCAAATGTGTGAGGTTTAATAATAAAGAAAGATTTATTTTTGCATGTTCAAATGCTAAGCATATAGTCCAAAGTTAGGTCGATCTAGAACAAAACTAAAACCCTAGTTTGTCTACACCTAGTTTTCCTAATCGTTGGCTGTCATGGCCACCTCGTCCGGTGGGTTTAACCCACCAGAAAATTCTAAAATTCTAAACGAGGAATATAAGAAAGCATCTTATGCAAGTTTGTTGAAGGAGAAGTCGACAGATAAAGTGCAAAATCCAATTTTCCCAAAACTGATAGTCATATTACATGGAGAACCCAGTATTACATGGAAATTATCTGAAATAAGGAATCTAATTCTAAAATAGAATTTACAATATGTTGTCATTGGCAAATTCTCCTACGAAAAAATAGAGATTATGGCACTACGAACACAAATTCCAATACAATGCAATATCAAGGGGGATTGCAATATAGGGGTAATGGGTTCTAGACATATTCTCATCAGGTTGAATATGTTAGAAGACTATGTTAATTTAATGTTGATAGTTGCAATTTATATAAAATCCAAGGAAAGACTCTGGCAGATGAGAACCCTCAAGTGGGATCCTTGGTTCGAACCTAATGTGAAAACAACCATTGGTGTGGCTTGGATCTCAATGCCGGATCTACCTCCCAACTTCTTTGCAAAGGAGGCTATCTTTCAATCGCCTCTGCAGAGGGTAAACCATTAACAGTTGATATGGCTACTAAAAAACAAATGAGACCAAGTTGTGCACGTGTGAAAGTTGAAGTGGATCTAGTAGCTAATTTACCCACAAGAGTGCGAATCAATAAAGAAGATGATGTTACTAGGGAAATCAAATTTAAATGGATACATATTCATTATAATTATAAACCAAAATATTGCAAAGAATGTTGCCTTCAAGGGCATGATGAAAGTTTATGCTAGAATATGCATCCAGAATTAATGGAAAAAGAGGATGAAGAGAAGAAAGAAAAAGCTACAAATAAGCAGGAATCTGATAAAGTAAAATAGATACCAGAAGTAAACTTTCAACAAAAAAGGAAAGGGAGATATAACAGGTAATGGTTATTAAGGCAGAATAGGTATAAAAAACAAATTTGGCCACATAATGGGAGAACTGCAGAATGAAAAGGTAAATAACATGCAAACTTCTAACACCTTTGAAGCTCTTACAAAAGAACATCATGAAATGGAGGATAATAAAGATGATAAATAAGAAAATGAGGAGAAGCAACAACAAATCAGTCAGATCACAAAGGAATAGGTTACTAACACTTTCATTAATCAAGGGAAGCAACAAACAAAAGATAACACAAAGACAGTCATGAGTAATCAAGAGCAAATTGATAATAAAAATCAAGAGCATGTTGATAAGACAAATCAAGATCGAGTTAATAAGAGGGAAAGGTATGATCACAGTGAATCAGTTCCACAAGCTCAAACAGATGAGAGTCATATGCAGGTTGTTGTACTTCAGCCGGTTACTCAAATGAAGACATAGAGGTGTTAGAAGATATTATGCCTTTAGTTGTACAAGTTAAAAAACAATTACAGTGCAGTAACAAGGATAATGCAGTTATGGATAAGGATGATTTGGAGGAGACTATTAATAGGGTGGGAGTTGATGGCAACTTATCACCTAAACAAATTAATAGGTTGAAATAAAATCAAGGCATCCCAAAAAAGAATCACAGAGGTAGGAAGACTAGTGCAATGCAGACAAGGAGCTCTATGAAGAATAAGTTTGGATGAATGCTCTTATTTGGAATATTAGATCATTCAACACACAAAAAGCTTTTACTAGACTGATTACATTGCATAAAAGGTACCAGTTTGCTTTTGTTGGTTTAATGGAACATTTTCAGGGTAGTAAGAATATTAAAGATTACAGAAGAAGATTAGGTATGCAGACAACAATCTCTAATATTTCTAGCAAGGTATGGACTTTCCTAGAAACCAATATAGTTTGTACTATTGTTAGAGATGAAGAACAACAAATGATAATGAAATTAGTGAATCGGGAAGCAGGAATCACAGTTATGGTTTCTCTAATTTATATTGAATGCTCCCAAAGAGAGAGACTAGTTTTATGGAAATCCCTTGAAGATAAGGCTCAAAAAATGCAAGAACCTTGGTTCATTGGGGGGATTTTAATGTGGTTACCAACCAGGAAGAGAAGTTAGGAGGATTACCTGTATCAGTTATTAAAACTGAAGATTTTAGACAGTGTATAAATGTGTGTAATATGGAGGATCCAGGTTATAAAGGGAGCAAGTTACATGGTGGAATGGTAGAACTGATGAGGAGTGCATAGTTGAAAAATTTGACAGAATCCTGATAAATGAGAAACTAGTACATGTTTTCCCAGTGTTGGAAGTTGAACATTTACTTAGGAGTGGCTCTGACCACACTCCTTTAAAAATCAACTTAAGTACTGTGAAGGAGTCTATTATTAAACCTTTCAGATTTTTGAATATGTGGTTGAAAAAGAAATCATGCTTGAGAATTATTTAGGAGAATTGGAAGACTGATTGTATGGGAAATCCTTTTATTTTATTTCATCAAAAAATAAAAAAAGTGAAGACTGATTTAGCTAATTGGAGCAAAGAATGTTATGGTAACATCTTCCAGGAGATAGCTACACTGGAAGAAATCATCAAAGTTAGAGAAAAGCAATTTGAATATTACCCTTCAGGAGCAAATAGGGAATTGCTTTTTAAAGCTCAAGCTATGTTAAATTTGTAGCTTGGAAGGGAAGAGGAGTTTTGGAGGCAGAAGGATGGTATGGATTGGTTTAAATATGGTGAAAGAAATATAAAATTCATTCATACACTAGTTAAAAGTAGAAGAAGCAGACTCAAGCTCAACAGGATTCAAAATGAGGATAGAGAATGGGTAGAGGATTCAAATCAAATTGCAGAGGTTGCTGAATAGTTCTATCAGAAGAAGTTTACTAAAGGAGATCATATTGATGATTTTCAAATGCTTGAACATATTCCTACTATTGTCACTAAAAGTCAAAATGTGGATATTGATAGAGTACCTGGCATGTAAGAGGTGAAAGAAGTAGTTATGGGTTTGAATAGAACCAGCACAGCAGGTCCAGATGGCATGACTGGGGCATTTTTTCAGGATACCTGGGAAATAATTAAGGAGGATTTGTATCAAATGGTTCTAGCTTTCTTTAGTGGTTATCAGTTACCAAAATTTGTTACACATACAAATTTGGTACTCCTTCCTAAGAAGCTAGTAATTAATACCTTTTCTGATTTGAGACCTATTTTATTAAGCAATTTTGTTAACAAGATCTTCTCCAGAATTTTACATGAAAGGCTTAAGAAGGTTTTACCACATGTTATCTCTGAAGAACAAGAAGGATTTGTCCAGGGGAGGAGTATTACAGAGAATATTTTAATGGTGCAGGAAATCATTACTGATATAAAAAAAGAGGCAAAATTCCTAATATAGTCATTAAGGTTGACATGATGAAAGTTTATGATAGAGTGGATTGGTGTTTCTCACTAAAGTATTAAGGAAAGTTGGTTTTACAGAATTACTTATTGATAGGGTAATTAGGTTGTTGGATAATAACTGGTTCTCAATTTTATTAAATGACCATCCTAAAGGGTTTTTTAAGTCTACAAAGAGTTTAAAGCAAGGTGACCCTTTGTCACCTACATTGTTTATCATTGCTGTTGAGGTAGTTTCAAGATCTCTCAAGGTTCATATGCGTAATAAAGATTTAAAACCCTTTGGAATGCCTAGAGGGAGTCCTAAAGTCAATCACTTTGCCTTTGTGGATGATATGATCATTCTATGCAAAGCTGATTTGACTACCATGAAGCTGGTAATTGATACATTGAGGCAATATGAGAAGGTTTCAGGGCAAAAAATCAATAAAGAGAAGAGTGTTATTTATATGCATCAAGGTGTTTCTCAAGGTAGTGTAGTATTGGCAGAGGTGGCTACTGGTATCTATAGAAAGCAATTCCCTTTCACTTATCTAGGGTGTCCAATATTTCATTTGAGAAAGAAGAAGGAGTTTTACCAGTCAATTATGCATAAGATTAGTAGTAAACTACAAGGTTGGAAGGGTAAACTACTATCTTATGGTGGTAAGGCTGTTCTCATTAAAAGTATTTTACAAAGCATACCCATTCATTGTTTATCTGTCATGAATCCACCAACTAATGTTATTTCAGGCATCCAAAGAATGTTTGCTAAATTCATTTGGAGCAATCACATTGGAGGTAAAAGTAGGCATTGGGTGAGTTGGTCTAAGATTTTTTATCGAGTGGAAGAAGGAGGGTTGGGGTTCAGAAGACTATAGGATATTGCTATGGCCCTTTTTTGTAAACTCTGGTGGAATTTCAGAACTAAAGACTCAATTTGGAGTAGGTTTATGCACAACAAGTATTGCAGGAAACAGCATCCTAATGCAATCTATTGAAAGGTGGGTGTTGGGTCTCAGGTGTGGAAGAAAATATTACATACTAGGGATATAGTGGATCATCAAATCTTATGGAAGATTAAAGGGGGTTAAGTTAATGTATGGTTGGATAATTGGACAGATATTGAAGATTTATCTAATATATTCCTCAGGCAAGGAATTCCAGAAATGCATGTGAAGGAGTTGATTGTAGGATCTCAATGGAACTATCAGTTATTAGAGAATTTTCTCTCTCAGGAGGTTGTTACATATATTCAGGATAAAATTAATTCCAAAATTGAAGAGGGAGATGTGGACATTCCAATTTGGAAACTTAAAGCTTCTGGTAAATTTTTAGTTAAATCTGCATGGGAATATATTAGGCAAAAGCAGGAGAAAAATGCTTTGTATAATCAGAAATGTGAGCCTACTGCTTCAGGTAAGAAATCCAAGAAAAAACCTCCCTAGTATTTGGCCAGACATTCTTAAAGCTCTTGAAGGGAGGAAACCAAAAATAAATATTACAAAGGTTGTGTGGACATTCCCACAAATTGGTTGGGTAATCTATAACACTAATGAGGCATCCAGAGGTAATCCAGGGATAAGATCGTATGTATTTTATTTAAGGAATGACAATGGAGACCTAATTTATAAAAAAGTCTCTAGAATGGATTATACTACTAATGTGATTGTAGAGGCTGAAGCTATCTTATAGGCAGCTAAACATGTTAATGCAACATAAACAAGCAAGTTAATCATCCAAACAGATTCAATGTTGATGCAGAAAGTTCTAAGTAGGGAATGGAATTGTCCCTGGTATATTGCAGAACATGTAGAGCAAATTTGGAAGCTAATGCAGCACAAGCATGTTCAATATCAGCACATACTAAGGGAGGGGGATCAATTGGCTGACTATCTAACTAATTTTGCAATTGACAGTGGAGATTTTGTTTACACAAGTTTTCAGCAATTGCAAACACAAGGAAGAAGGATAGTGAACAGTGATAAGTCTCAATGTCCATACATCAAGATAAGAGTGTTGAGAGAGTGACAGAGAAAATCAAGTTAAGGTTTGCACGAAGATACAGGTAAATACATAGAATTCAAGATTTTAGTAATGAACTTTCCAGATCCAAATCTGACAGTCATAATGAAGGACAAATCTGGTTTCCACGTGAATCTGACCTTCTTTGGAAGTTCATTACTGCAACAATTACAAAGAGGGGGCGAATTGAAACTAGAGGAAGATAAGATGAATGGTTGAGAAAGATCT
Organism: Capsicum pubescens; assembly: GCA_030864215.1. Lineage (NCBI taxonomy): Eukaryota > Viridiplantae > Streptophyta > Magnoliopsida > Solanales > Solanaceae > Capsicum > Capsicum pubescens. Next base: position 255,801,669 of record CM061544.1, on the reverse strand, counting down.
TGGATGTGTACTCACTCATTTTTTAAAAAGATCCGTGGATGATTCAGAAAAACATATTAAAAGGGTCTCAGCTCTTATATAAGCGATTACAGCTGCAAACATAGTGAAAACAATAGGCAAGCTATAGCCTAATCAGCAGAGATCTCAGCGGTATCAGCACATAAGTGAAAAAAAAGCACTCAAGAAAGAAAAAAAAGAGTTTAGCAGTAAGCAAATCAAGGGAAGGACCAAAAGTTTACTTTTGAAAGATGAATTTGAACCATTTATTAAACACCCAGGGAATGGAGTTGATGACCTAACATTGGAGCATGATGATCTGAGGATTCAACAGCAGATGTGCCAATTTTTACCTAAAACTTTAAAGGAGAGGTGGAGATTTAGGAAACATGATGGATTTGGAAACCCTGAAGTAGTATATGTATGTTTTAAGCATTTAGGGTGGGCCGGGTACTTTGCAGATCATTTTGGGCAAGGGCCCAAATTTCTTTTAAATTTAATATGGGTTGGTCCATCTATGTAGAAACAATTATATTTTTTATTTTTCAATATTAATAAAATTCAAAAATTAAACCAAAAAAAAGTGGTTTAATAACAACAAGAATTTCATGTAAACATGGTATAGAATTGCAATTCATGGAAATTCATGGTTAAAATCATAATAATCGTGTAAAAATCATAACTTTAAAATTAAATTTGGGTTTGTGGAATCCATGGGTGATAAGGTCCCATGGATGAACATTTAACATATCTCAAAAACTTAAATCCTGAAAGAGAAACAAAATCTTGAAAGCTTTCTTGAATTGGGAAACTTGATTCTTGATTTTTCTTGAAGAAGAGGTGATGGAATGGATGATCTTGAAGGGTATTAACTAGGGTTTGTTATTGAGAGTAAAATAGGATAATGAGGGTAATTAAAACCCTAATGGATGCTTAAAATCATGTTTTTACGACTTGAGTTGAGGTGGGAAAAGACCCATTTTCCCCTCACTCATTTAAACTGAAAATTCGTAACCCGGATTGCGATTTTAAGGCTTACCGCTGAGCGGTATTGGTGCCACTACTATAGCACCATTGAGCGCTATTGGTGCCACCGATATAGCACCACTGACCGCTATTGGTGCCACCGCTATAGCACCACTGAGTGGTGTAATTGTGGTAACCTACTTTTTTGGCGAATCCAATTTTGAGGCTTACTGTCGAGCGGTACAATCGCGCCAGCTTACTGCCTCACATGAAAAATGCTATAACTTTTCACTTGGGTATCTGATTAAGGCAAAATTGGTATCGTTAGAAAGATGACTCAATTATATATTTTTTGGTGGGTCATTAGCCAAAAAATTCATAGTATAACAAAAGATATGCTCATTTAAAGTTGACTATAGCAACATCATTCTCAAGAACTCAATCGGTAAGAAATATTTTGATTCATCTAATAGCTAGGACGTATTTGAGGCCTTAATACACATCAAACTTGATCATAAAACTACCAAATCACTATAATTTATTTCTCATTGGCTTGAAGCATGGTTCTAATATTGGTTGGAATTCTTGGGGTATTAAAATGTAGTTCTAGAGGTATCAATATCAGCTGGTGGGGTTGTAGCATTGCCCCCTATGTCAGCTGAGGTTGTTTAGCAGGTATTAGATTTTCTAAGTAGATTGGATAGAACTAGATCCACACCCACAGTACTGACTTATCAATCTTAAGTTGTTCATCCTACTATAACTATGGCTCCAAAAGTAGAGAAAGCTTCAAGAACTGATATTTTTCCTCATCCAATATTGGGTTCGTTAATGACTAATATAGAACATGTGTTGTTGAAAAAGTTTATAATGATAAAAACTCCATCTTTCCAAGGTACTGAGTCTTAAGATGCCTTCAAATTCATTGTTGATTATTATGAAAGGTTGCATGAGATGGGAACTATGGGGTTGAGTTTGTGATCTTTATACTGGAAAAGGATGCTAAGTAGTAGTAGAGATTGTATGTTAAGTGTATTTCACCCATATTATCTCTATTGACTTGGAAGTAGTTCTATGCCTTATTTTTGGAGACGTACCATGAACTCTCTGTGACCACAAGAAAGATGAGTTTTTGGCATTTGAGTAGGGTGATATATTGGATTTGGCCTATGAGCCCAATTTTTATGTTTTATCCAGTTATGCTACTCATCCATTGACTTTTGGGAAGGAGAGGACGTGCCTCTATGCTAAGGGTTTGAACTGTGACCTTCAAGTGTTGTTTGTGTATATGACTTCCCCTGGAAAGGGTTCAATGAAGTTTCTGATTATTTAAGAATTTGGAGAGGGTTAATCAAGTAGGTCAAGCTAATATGTTAACTAAGATAACCAAGAATGTTGGGAATTTTAGTGGATATTATGCTAGGGTCCAAGATCACAGGCCTATGCTGCCCGCCTCATTCAGTTGTCATGTCAACTTCTACTGTGGTGCTAGATAAGGGTTCTTCTTAAGCACAGGGTGTTAAGGGCCAAGGTGCTACTTAATTTTCTACCATTAGGCCTTATCCTGAAGGAGGTATTTTTATTATAGAGAGGTTGGTCACTTTAAAAGGAAGTGTCCTGAGGTAGGCGAATGTCAGGCACAATAGCAAACTCGAGCCATTTTCCCAACAGGTAAAGAAGGAGGCGGCAACAAGGTACATCCACAAGATGGATCAGCGATTAGAGTGGATGAAGAAATGGTGGCATACGTAGCGAGTCACAACAAGGTAATGATTAATCTTAGGTTAATGACCAAGCTCACTATTATGTATTTTTGGGAAAGATTGATGTTGAGGCTTCGGATGTAGTGATCACAGGTACTATTCTGTATAGGACTAGATGGCTTCTATTTTATTTTATTTGAGGTCTACTTATTCTTATCTGTTTGTCCAATTTGCAGTAGGTCTGAATCTGGTTTGTGATGTACTTGATTATCTTGTTCATCTGTCTACTCTGATTAAAGAGTTTGTGATAGTAACCAATGTCTATCGTTCTTGTCATGTGTTATTTATGGGTTTTCATACTTGGGTAGACTTAGTTATTTTGGATATGTTAGACTTTGATGTAATTATGGGTATGACCTAGTTATCTCCTTATCATATAGTTTTAAATTGTAATGCTATGACAGTGACTAGCGATGTCGGGCTTGGATAGACTAGAGTGGGAGTGAGTGTATAAGGCCAACACAGTGAGAATTATATCATTCATTTGGGATAGGTATTTAGAATTTTTAGCTCATCCTTGAGATGTAGATGCAGGCCCTCTATTGAGTCAATTTTGACAATTTCTAACATTCTGGATGTTTTTTCTTCAAACCTACTGGGTATGCCTATGAACAAGGCATTGATTTGTAATTAATATAGAATTGTTCACTCACCTAATATCTATTCCACCTTATCGAATGGCTCTAAAGGAGTTGAAGCAACTCAAACCTCAATTGCAGAAGTTATATGATAAGGGTTTAATTCATCCCAATGCTTTACCTTAAAGGTGCCCCAATGTTATTTGTTAAGAATAAGGATGGTAGCTTGAGGATTCGTATTTATTACATGAAGTTGAATAAGTTTACCATCTAGAACAAATAACCCTTACCTTGCATAGATGACTTATTTGACCAGTTGTAGAGTACGTTAGTTTTCCAAAAATTGATTTGAGGCCAAGTTATAATCAGTTGAAAATTAGAGTCGATGATATATCGAAGACAACTTTTAAAACTCGATATGGCCATGATGAGTTTTTGGTGATGTCTTTTTAGTTGATAAACGCACGTGCAAACTGTATGAGTTTAATAAATGGGATCTTTAAGTCATTCTTGGATTCATTTGTTATTGTGTTTATTGATGATATTCTTGTTTAATCAAGAGTAAATAAGAGCATTTAGGTCATATCTATATAGTCTGGAGATTCTAAAGAAGAAGCAATTATTTGCTAAGTTCTCTAAGTATGAATTTTGGTTTTCTTTAGTTGTTTTCTTGGTGTATGTTGTTTTTGAAAAAGGGTTATGGTGGATCCCCAAAAGATTGAGGTAGTAAAGAATGGGGTTCGGCCTAATTCAATGATTGAGGTTAGAAGTTTTATGGGGCTTGCTAGCTATTATTGCAGATTTGTTAAGAACTTTGCATCCACTGTAACACACTTGATAAGGTTGACTCAGAAAAATGTGTTATTTTCTTAGTCATACCAATGTGAAGATAGCGTCCAAAAGCTCAAGACACTCTTGACTACAACACCCATTCTTTCATTGCCAGTTAAAGGTAAGAACTTAATAGTGTTTTGTGATGCTTCACTTTTAGGTTGGGGTATTGTATGGATGTAGTATAAGAATGTTATTTCCTATTCTTTGAGGCAGTTGAAGCCTCCCGAGAGGAATTACCCAGCCCATGACTTAGAGTTAGAATCAGTGGTATTTTTACTAAAGATCTAGAGATATTATCATTATGGTGTTGAGTGTGAGGTATTCACAGACAATTAAAGCCTACAGTAACTGATGACCCAAAAGGATTTAAATCAAAGGCAGTGGAGTTAGATGGAGTAGTTAAAGGATTATGATGTGACCATTCAGTATCATTTTAGAAAGGCCAATATGGCGGCAGACGCATTGAGATACAAAGCTGCAAGTATGGGTAGCTTATCATTTGGCAGGCATCTAGGAGACCATTAGCTAAAGATTTCCAAACTCTAGCATCTCGATAATATAGTTTGGAGTCTCAGATCGAGATGGCATATTGTATAATTTTAAGGTAAAGTTAACATTTGTGGAACAGATTAAGGCCAAGAAATTTAAGGATAAGAATTTGAATGCACTCTAGAACAAAGTGTGTGCAGAAAGGTAGCGGACGCCACTCCAAAAGAGAGAGAAGTGTTGACGTTTAAGAAAGATTGTGTGTTCCTCGGGTTGGTGATTTGATCCATGATATAATTTAGAGGCTGCTAATTTGCTCTATTCTATTCATCCATGTACAACCAAGATGTACTGTGACTTTAGCAGATGTATTGGTGGCCCAGAATAAAGAGGGACATAGAGAACTATGTGTCCAAATGTTTAGATTATTAGTAGGTGAAATATGAGCACCAACGGTCTATAGGATTACTTCATCGGATGCCTATACCTATATAGAAGTGGGCGCATATTGCCATGAACTTCGTGGTGGCTCTCCCTAAGACTTTGGGGAGGTATGACTATATTTAGGTGATAGTGGGTCGGCAGAAGAAGTCAAACCACTTCTCGATAGTTTGGGTAGACTATAATTCTCAACAGTTAGATAGCATTTATGTCAAAGAGATTGTGAAGTTTCATGAGGTGCCACTTACTATTATTTTATACAGAGATGCCAAGTACGCTTCCAAGTTTTGGGACAGACTGCATGAGGAGTTAGGCACGTTTAGCATAACTTTTCATCCCCAAACTTACGGTCAGTTGGAAAGAACGATTCAGGGGCTGGAGGACATATTGAGGGCATGTGTGATTGACTTTGGTGGTCATTGTAACCAATTTCTTTTATTGTGTGAGTTCGCATACAATAATATTTATCACTCCAGTATTAATATGGCACCTTTTGAGGCATTATATGAGACAAAGTGTAGGTTAGTAATTAGGTAGTTTGAGGTGGGATATGTTAAGTCTTTGGCACAAATTTGGCGAAGAAGGCTCAGGAAAAAGTAAGGTTCATTCAAGCCAAATTGCTAGCTGCTCAAAGTAGATAAAAAAAAGTACGCAAATTGTAAGGTAAGGGACATATACTTTCAAGTTGGTGAGCAAGTTTTTCTCAAGATATTCCCAAGAAGGGAGTCATGGATTCAAAGGGAGGGGTAAGCTCAACTTTCAGTATACAGGTCCCTTCGAGGTTCTTGAAGAATTTGATCTAGTATTTATCGATTATCTCTACCATAAGTATTGTCGAAAGTCCATTCGATATTTCATATAACGATCACGAAAAAATGTCATGGGATGGAAACTATATCAGCAAGTGGGATTTGGTAATCTTAGATAAGAATTGGGCTTATGAGGAGGAACTTATGTCGCCCAAACTATATCCTCCAAGAAGATATAATGCGGTTGTTATCAAATTATAGTAACCCAACTAGGTTGGGGTCGATCCCACAGGGAATATGTCAAATATATCTCTCGAACTTGCCGAAAGTGCAGGAAAGTAAATGGGGATATTTGTAGTAAATAGTAAAAAGTAATAAGTTAAGAATGTTTTTGGTTGTAAACAATCTGAGATGAACACTAAGACTGTGTTCCCTTGTCGTCCTAACTCCGTAGGTTTCTCATTCTTAATTTGACTATTTCAATGCCAAACATACAGAATCTGGCAAACTAGGTATTACTAATAGTCTTGTGAACGCTTTGATAAATCCCATCCTTCACCTTGTGAGTCTCAGGGTGTCTCCTTACTAAGCCTTGTCTTTGATTTAAGTTTAACTATCACCTTGTGGGTATCAAGTTATTAGATGAGGGTTGATAGCCTCGGTCACTATTGAAATCCTCTTTTTCCAATTTTAATCTCTTGAGAAGACAATCTCAAATACAGGCAGGTTCTTAGCATTGACCACCTTTAAGAAAATAATTAAACCGAAGAATATCACAATGCAAATGTAAATAATGATCTAGAAAAACCTCACACTTCTCCTACTTCATTATTGTGCCAGGGTTACCACAACCCTAACTAAGGGATTTAGTCGCTCATAGTTGCAAAACAATTCATGAAATTCAATAAAGAAAACATAGAAGTAATCTCATAACAATGAAGAATAAAACCCAAAGTCTCAAATTAATTAATCAACCAAAAACCAAGAACAAAGAGACTCCAACATAAAAAGTCAATCTTAGAATCAAATATATATTTTTAAATAGTATGAGTGCATAAAATTCTCTCTCAAACCTAAAAACCATCATATGAGTATTTATAAATTACTTAAGAACCTTGAAAATTAAAACCAAAATGTATAGAGAAAACTAAGTTGATACCACTTACCGTGCCACTTATGGGCCATAAGTGGCACCTACGCCACTTAGGTCGCCATCATAGGTAGCATCCTTCTTCAACTCTGTAGTATCTCTCATTCACTGGTACCTACGGGTCATCGGTGGTACCTACGTCCTACAGGTTGCCTCTTCGTAAGTACTAGAGGATCCTCAATCCCGCAGCTTCTCTGAACCACAATCTTTGACACTTACACTGGTACCTACGACACCATAGGTGGTACATATAGGTCTTAGGTGACCTCTCTTAACTAACAGTCAACAATTTTTAACGTCTAATTCTCTGATATTTGCATCTCTGAAAGCTATAGAAGCTACCTACGCATCGTTGGTAGCCTCATAGGTAGGCTTTTCTGTAGATTTTGATTCCTTTTCTTCATGTTAAGCTCCAAAACCTAGTTTCCAACAAAATAGACACAAAAACACATCATACCTATCAAAACAAACCTAAGTACTTGCATATTTTTTGGTTTTAAGCATAAAAAGTGTCATGAAACCATGACACATCAGGAACCAATAGCAATTTTGGATTGGGATGTCCAAAAATTAAGGAAGAAGGAAATTCATTCGGTAAAGGTATAGTGGAAGAATATTTCAGTTGATAAATCCACTTGGGAGACCGAGAAAAACATGTGGGACAAGTACCCTCAATTGTTTGAGGATACAGGTACTTATTTTTCTCCTTGTTTAGCTTATTTTTCTATTTTGGTTGTTCGGGGTTGAATGATGGGTAAATTGGTATCTATTATAGTGACTTTCTTTATTGTTATGTAGGAGTTCCATATTTAAAATACCAAGTCCAAATTCCTTCTGGTTTGAAAGTTATAAAATTCAGGCTAGGTTAGTTTCGATCGATTTTAGAGTGTGTACGGTCTAGGGAAATTTGGTACTGATTTAGACCAATTGGATAACTTCATATGAATTTCTAATTAGATAAGACGGTAATTAACCCATAGAATTTTATGAATTTGAATTTAGGTAAGTAGAACTCCCGAAATTGACCTTAGTATAAAGGGCATTATTTAGAATGTCCTAGGATTTAGGTGTGTTGTAAAAAATAGGATTTTTGGGTGAATAAGAACTCTCTTCCCCATCAACACTTCTATATAAATTGGTACACCACTTTAGCGGTGAGCGCAATAACGGTAAAATTACCACTATAGTGGTGATCAAAGAAGACAATACCACTATAGTGGTCAGATACCGCTATAGCGGTGAAAACCACAGATTTTAGCAATATTTTTTCAAAATACTTAATTATTTTTAAAAATTGTATGGCATAAAGGAAGGGAAAATTAAGGAGAATTTTATCAGAAATTCATTATTTGGCTTTGTTAAGGTAAGTAATTCATCTTGTTAACCTGTAATTGATGATTAATTCTTAGAATTACTAATTCACAAAGTTTGGAGAGGGGTTTATGGCTAAATTTAGTAGATTACTGGTGGGGGGGGTAAGGGATAAACTAATGATTTTAGTTGGATTAATGCTTAACTATCCTTGTTTTCGTTAATTTCCCAATTTATCTATGAAATTAGTAGTCTTAAGTGAATTATGATAGAAAAGCCTTAGAACAAAAAGAGAATAATCATGAACCTGGCCTTAGGAATTAGGTATGAGTTGTGAATCCCGACATGTTAGGTCAATTCTTGATGTATGTATTTATATGCATGATTTAGACCAGGAGCAAGTAGGAATTGGACGAAAGGGAAAAGCTCTGGCTTAGAAGATTGTGCAATCTTGATTCGAGGTAGGTGATGGTATTGTAGTTAATTCATCTTGTATTATATGCGCAGTTTAACTACTTTGTAGTGAGACCGGTAATGTATGTTATTTTCTATCGTCAGTGAAATGCTTACTTGCTTAATGAATTGACCGGGCTTATTTCTAATTGTGAAATTTTTTGATATTTGGAACATTCTCATGAATTATTGGTAAAACAAGACCCGTAGATACTTGAGTATGAAATTTAGTTCATGGACGGTAACTGTCCCTGCAGGTCCTGGTTAGAGGGTGGTTGAAATTATCGTAGCGTGTATGTATGATGGTTAGGTGAGTTTATTGGTTCTATGAGTGAACTGGGAAATTATATCAGAAAAGGGTCAAAAATACTCTTGACTGTTCAAAATAGAGAAAAAATATCCTTCATTAGTTTTTTGGCTCAAAATATCCCTCCATTAAATTTTTGGCTCAAAAATACCCTTCTATCTAATGGAATGGCACCAAGCATTCCACATGGACAAAAAATGCCACTTGGGTAGTCCACGTGGGAAACTACCTCATATACTTCTGCTTCTTCCGTTTCATCTCATTAAACTACCCATCTTATTCATTGTACTCCCAACATCTGGATTATCAGCATTCTAGTGAATAATCACTTCATGGAAAATCAAATAAATAATTCAATTTTTTCGATACTGGCAGTGTTAACGATGAGAAATAGACAAATGGATCAGTCAAGAATCAGAAAAAAGTTGGTGAAAACAAGAAGAATGTAACACCCCGTATTCAAGTACGTGTATTGGCGTATTCAAGTACGTGTATTGATCTTATTTATATGGAATTAATTTTTTATTTTATTTATACCAGAATTTTCCCGTCGATGGTTTCATGCGAAGGTTATTGAATAAGCTTTCCAACGATATAAATATTTCCAAAAACGGATAGGTTTCGGATATAATCGAGCACATTCAAAACTATAAAACGGTGGTCGGGATATTTGGGAATAGTAAATGTGCAGGAAAATTTCCTGCACACAAACTACTGAGGCCAGCCGATTTTTTGGGTCAACTTCGAACGATCATAAATCTCTTAATATAATGAACTGGGATAGCTACGACCTCTGAAAAGAAATATCTTTGAGTCTTGTTTCCAATGCAATTGGTTTCATCCAAATCCAACATCTGAGTAAGGAGTTATACTCGTTTTATTTCAGCCTATCAAAACAGATTTTTAGGGTCAACTTCAAACAACCATAACTCCTTGTACAGGACGAACTGGGTGGCCTACTTTATATGAAATGAAATACCTTTGAATTATCCTTCCAACGATACCAATTTCACCCAAATACGATATCGGATCAAAGAGTTATGGTCGATCTACTTTAGCTTATCAAAACAGTCCACCAAAGGACAGATTTGACATTATTTAAATTTTAAAGGCATTTTGGTCATTTCCTATTATATTATGGATGGAAATATGTGTATATATACATGTATATGAGTTCAAAAACTCATTTTCATCATCAATCATTGAGAAAGAACAAACCCTAGCCAAATTTGACCTTTAAATTACTTTTGATTCAACCGTAGAAATTCCAAAGTAATCCGATAACTGGGTTTTTCATCTCGAGAGCTTCGAACGACATCTATTATTTGTGAAAATAGGATTGCATAATCAAGAGGTGAATTCTAAGGTATGAATATTGTTTGCCTTTGTTCTTTTCCATATGTATATGTGTGATAGAGGATTATATGTATTGGTTGTTATTGAAAGGTGATGGAAATAGGGTTATGGACTATTTTACAAGGCTTGGTTGTATTGAATTATGGAAGGTGGATATGGTAATTGATTTATGGAAGGTGGATATGGTGATATACTATTGAATTGATGATTATTTATGTCTATGGCTCAATTTGGTTTAATGGATTGGTTGGAAGGATAAATGAATCCAAACTTGATATTGGAGGATGTTGTATGAATGTGCATGGCATGTGAATGTAATTGGAGTATAAGAGGATTAAAGTGACACCCTTTATGGTGTAATTAAGGCTTACTACTTAACCACTAGTTTGGTGAATTCAAATAATTGAATTATGATGTTTGGTTGCTAATACTAGATTGCTATATATGTTCATTGTAGATAAGTAATCCGAAAAGATGGGAAGTCCATTTGGGACTAGTATTGAAGGTTGACAGTCAGGTATGTAAAGCATACTCTATACCATATCTTCGGCATGAAAGTGAACAATTGTTCTATTAAGAAAGTTTCCAAAGTTATTCCATAACATGTGATCCATAATGGTTTTGCATGATGTCCTATGTTACCAATGAACTTGTTTCCACCCTACAAGATGTCAATACATTCCAATACTTACTTGTTTTCCAAATCTTACATGTTTATTGCACTAATGAATGTCAGAAGGTATCCGGTTACTCAAACAAGATCCATGTGCTATTAATGACTCCAAAACATTTCATTGATATACCAATAAGTTCCTACTTCATTGTTATGGCATTGATGACTTCAAAACACTTCATTGATGTGCCAATGAGTTCTTACTTCATTGTTATTGCATTGATGGTCTATTTATATGTCTCTTATTGATGTATCATTGTTTCAAAGTATCAAAAATGCGGTGGCGACCGAAATAACAATCTCAAAGATTAATTGAACTAAGTGATGGAAGTTCTCTCTTATTGGGTGGTATCCCAGGGGCATAAGCCTATCATGGGTCGATCCCTATTTATGTGTTTATGGGTGGTATCCCAGGGGCATAAGCCAATCATGGGTTGATCCCAGTTGATATGTACTGGAGGCAGCCTAATGGTCACAGTACAGTACAGTAATAATTACAAAGATGATAAGATCAAAGGTAAAGTGATCGAATAAATACAATGTACAGGTTGTCACAAGTTCTAGTAAGTGTGGTCCACTCCTATTATGATTTATTCACTTGTTTCTGACTTCTATTGAGCTCCTATATCATATGTGATTATCTACAGCTTTACATACTCAGTACATATTTTGTACTGACGTCCCCCACGGGGGACCTGCATTTCATGCTGCAGGCACAGGTACCTCAGCTCATACACCGCACAAGTAGGAGCCAGGATATCCAGCTGCTTTTGGTGAGCTCTAGTTTTCTTTGGGGCTTTCCGTGTCATATCCAGTCACTTTTGGTATTGTATAGAAGTTAGTTATATGGCGGGGTGTATCCCTACCTTAGTTAAACTCTGTGTATTGTCTAGAGGCTTTGTAGACCTAATATACAATCAAGGTGGTGTTTTGTTAATAAACGTGATGGCTCCAATGGACAAGTATTGTATATACATATATATGTGTGCTCGAGCTTATACAGGTGATTATTCCTTTTATATGCGACATGATGCTATCCGAATTTCGAGTTGTCATAGAGGTATGCATAGGAAGTATAAGGTTATGAGCTGGTTCTCCTGGGCCTCCTCGATTACGGGTGTCAGTCCGCCCCAATAGGATTTGAGGTGTGACAAAGAACTATGGAGGTCACCATATGAATTATAATTACGAAAATGAAGTTGAGAGAGAAATATTGTGTAGCGAGTGGGGAGGGCCATTACTGTACTACAACTTCATCTGATGATGATGAAGAGGAGGAGTAAAAGGATGAGATAAGCATCATTTCTCTTCAATTTCAATGAATTATACTTTCCGAGAACTCTAGATTTGCTTGAGAAGTTGAAGGATGATGGTGAATGAGAAGAAAATGACGATACTCCATTTAAAGAAGAAGGAGCGCATAGTTGTACGCTGGAAAGTGACATCACAGTTGACCATCCATGAACAAAATTTGCCTGCGTCCGTAATGGTAACGATAATTTTGTTATCTCAGTGTTAGGAAAATGAAAAGATGCAGGTGATAGAAGAGTGTAGTTATAGTAAATATGTGAAAAAGTTGGATTAAATGAGGCATTTTCCACGTGGACTGCCCAAGTGGTATTTTTTGTCCACGTGGAATGTTTGGTGTCATTCTGTTAGATAGAAGGGTATTTTTGAGCCAAAAATTTAACGGAGGGGTATTTTTGAGCCAAAAAACTAACGAAGGATATTTTTGCTCCATTTTGAATAGTTCAAGGGTATTTTTTACCCTTTTCCAAAATTATATTCTTATTCTTAATAAGTTGTCTTAACTGGTTTGACTTAGCCGACTATAATTGACTTGAAGATAACACGTCAATTGTTGTTTGACCTTCACTATTATTGTTGTTATTATTTATATACTGAATGTATATGCGTTGAGCATGAATTGATTGGTTGTACTATATTTTAGTTATGTGTTCATATTTTCACCTTGGGTTGGCCAAATGACCCTAACAGTACATTGTTGTTCTTATGTGTTGCTACTACACTTGCATTTACTTTTATGAGTGTGGCGGATATTTTAGTGTCTCCTGCGAGACCTCACCTTTGATTATAGTAGCTGAGTTCCAGATGTTATGGTGAGCAACGTGCTCCGAGCTACCATGGAATCTCTCTCTGTTGACATAGTTTTTGTTCTGGATAATGATTTATTACTACTTTTGGGGTTGCATCCCCTTTTCTTGACATTCTTAGAAGTTTTGGTACAGTGAATTTTGGGTCCTAGGGATATTTTTTTAGCTAAGTACAATGGTTCCGCTATAAGTTGTACTTATGCTTATTCGTTTAGACATTGAAGCTTATTTAATGGGATGGTTCATGTTTGATTCTAAGTATTAATTATTACTTTCAGGTTATTGGCTCTCCCACTAATGAGTAATATGGGTAACACTCACGATGGGATTGGGTTGTGACAATATCTTTTAACACATTCATTCCTTAAGTATTCACTTCAAACACAGGCAACCACCCGAACACTTGGTCAACTCGAGCTAATCCTTTTATATAAATAATAATCATTCTTTAACACACTAAATCACAAGTAGATTTGATTCATTAGTTTCATAAATTACAGTATGTCTGAAGATCAATTCCCGTCTTATTCAATTAAGTATTATCAAGCCATATTCATCAAATTCAAGTATCCATTTTAGGAGTGCACGTTCAATCTAGAGGAGTCTAAACTTTAGTCTAACATTCATAAATTCATTCACTAATCCAATCATTCTCATATATACAGAGACCCGGTATTTCACTATTATCTAGCAACCCTTAGATTCAAGTCATTACTAGTTTCAAGACTTACCCCATTAGTCAATCATTTAACTCTATTCAACTTATAGTCTAGTTTCAGTCATACACCTTTAATATATTTTACTTCCTAACCCTTAGCCTAATTTGACTTTAGGCTCTTATGTTATGTCACCGTCTCCTCATACCATTAGCAGTTCTCATCACTAATTTTAAATAAGATTATCCCATACTCCAACACACATAAAACAAAGGTCATCCTTTTATGGTAATAGGCCAAATCACTAGATTATAGGCTAATATAGTCTCATTAGTATATGTATTCATATAATTCACATTACAATCCGTCATGAAGTCATGCAAACACCAAACACTCATCAAGGATTGATACATTAGCATAATAACATATAATTAGGCTCTTATTGCATTAAAATCATGTTTTACCCATTCAAACTCCATTCCTGCAGGCCTAAGCATGATTCTCCCATGAAATCTGCATTATGAATACGATTACTAACCAAAGTCTACTACTCATAAACCATAACCTACAAGGACGCCAAGTTGCTGCAACAAGTAGCTAAAACATGGATGATCCTCCTTCTTATTCACGTTTTTAAAGGCTACCCATCTAACAAACAACAATTATAAGAGTAATTAATAAACTACTCTTCAAAGAAATACCTTGGGAGTTCAAATTCGCTAGTTCTTCCCTTATTTACGATCTATAAGACTACCCAAGGGTCAGTTAACCATTAAATAGTTCCTTTAAGTCCCCAAGTATCAACTTTAATATTTTTAAACCTTAATTTCATACTAGAAAGGGTTAATTTACAATCTAAAATCAATTCTAGGTGATATTAACTCAACTCATAGGTTTTTTCCAAAATATCATGAACTTAGGGTTCAATTTCCTTAGAATTTCACCATTAAAGGTTGTTATAATGATTCTAGGATGTTGAAGGATTGAAAAATAAAAAAGATGATGGAAAAAAATTACCTTAACAAAGAATTTCCACCCATACCAAGAGAAATCGTCCTTCTAGAGCTTAGAAATGAAATTTTTGGGTCTCGGGCTGAAACCCATCAAAAATAGGTTATCAACTGTTGTAGCATCGCTATAGCAATATGTCGTCGCTACACGACATGCCTTCACTACAATGACCTAACCTGCTACAATGCCCTCAGCTTTTCAGCACAAATAGTCTTCAATAAAATGATCATAATTTTTTACTCAAGACACAGATTGACAAACATTCAATTGCGTTGGAAAGAGGACTTAGAGAACTTTAATTTGGTAGGTATTAGAACCCCTAAATCCTTATATTATAGTAGGAGTTCTCATTTAAAATTGACCGTAGTTTAAACTCTACCTGAAACTAAATCGACATGGATATTTTCAACTTAACTTTGTGCTAGGGGTATTGTATGACCTTAGTAGATATCAAATGCACTCTCATATGAAACAATTACTCCTAACACTTATGATGAATGAGAAGCACATGCCTTTACCGCAGATACTTTCAATAACAACGAAATCGATTATTATAGAAATTTTTCTTGAAAGATGAACCTAATTTGTATGTCATAAAACTTTTAAAATTTGAGCTAAATCTTCAGAACTACGTTGTGACTTAACCCTCTTCACCTAGGTACGTAGGCTCTAGAGTTTCATTCTAAGTTTAGTGGCATGAATGACAAATATTCATATTCTCACTTGATATGACACATGAAAGTTAGGTCTACAAGTATTCTTTCATCAAACTTTGGGCTATCATTAAATATTGATGGTTTGATGGGGGAATCCTTATGGAAAGTGAGTTTCTTCAACATGATTTTAAGTTAAAGTGTTTGGTTCTTTGATTTGTCAAGCCTACAAGTTGAAGTAAAAAAATCTATCAAGCCTGTGAGGTGGAGGCTCCAAATCCATCATGTCTGTAAGTTGAAGTCATCTTGCCACATCTACAAGTTTGAAGTCGCCAAATCTATAAGTTTGAAGCCGTCAAATCCATCAATCTGCAAGTTAAAATCATCAAATTTGTCAAATCTGCAAGTTCAAAATCGTCAAATCCATCGAGCCTGCAAGTTAAAGTCATCAAATTTGTTGAGTTTGAAGTCACCAAATCCATAAGTTTGCAAGCTGAAGTCTCCAAATCCACCAAGTTTGCAAGTTGAGGTCGTAAAAACCTCTAAGTTTTCAAATTGAGGTTTTCTAAATTTCATGCTTTAAGATTAAGCTGGCCTTTCATGAGTTTATCCTTAGAAGAACCTCTAAATTTTCATGTCTTAAGGTGCACAAAATTTATCCATTTGCACCTTAAGTTGGACGGATTTATCCTTAGCTTGAAAGAATCTCTAAATTTTCATGTCTTAAGATGGACAAAATTTACCCCTTTACAACTTAAGCTGACCTTTTTACGAATTTGTAGTGAATACAAGGAGCCGAACTTGCCAGTCTCAAAGCATAGAAGTCAACGTTAAATTGTCGCACCTTAAGTTGATTGTTGCACAGGGACCACACTTGAAGCCAAATTTGTTAGGTCACAAGCTGTCGGAGGTGAAGTTACTCGCAGATAGAACAGGATCAGTCATGTAATAGCCCACAACCCTTTTCATATGATGATTCATGTCTTGTTCATGCCGTAAGAATGTCGTATGAAAATGAATTCACTTTTGATATAGAATAAATGAGTAAAAACCCAATGCAACAACTTTCTTTTGAATCAAAGTCGGTCGGGCAAAGCGGTAACTTCATGCTCCGCTTCTCTCGCACTTGCTTGCGTAAAGGCTTAGAGCCCTTTTCAAGAAGAAGTCCTCATGACTCGGCTACATAAATTAGCATATTATTCAAATAGATTTATAGAGAAATATTTTCAATCAAATCAAATTTTTTGTGTTAGCATATCTTATTCTTCTTGAACAAAGATCTCAAAAGAATTGATGCTAAAGGACTGAGGAGCATGCTCCTATCTATAGACAACCTGGGCGGCGGATACCACCTAAGTTGAATAGAAGTAGGATGTGTTACGACGGTGGTAGGACTCCTAAAGTGAATTATTAAATTAAGAAAAAGAAAGTTAACTAGGTTGGTTGCCGCCTTTTAATATAGGATTGAAGTGGTAACCTGTGCGTTTGCATGTCACTAGGAAATGAAAAAAGGAAAAAAAAAAAAAAGAGTTTGTCATACCTACAAAGCTAAGAACATGTATGCATGCAAACAAAAAAAGAAAGAAAAAGTCAGCTCTCTCCTAGTGTTCAATGATCAATTCAAACGTGAATAGTTTTTCTCACATACAGTAAACAAATAATTAATTGAGAATCATTTTTTTCTTACAGCCTGTTTGGATGGTGGTTTCCCATGGTATGATATGGTATGGTTACCATGGAAATCATGTTTGTTTCCATGGTTCTAAAAATGGTGGTATGGTATATTACTATTCCATGGTTTGATAACCATGGAACGAAGCAATTTATTGAACCACCAAATTGGTGGTGTGCCATAGTTTTCATTTTTCTTTTCTAACTATATTCTTATATAATTTTCTTTAATCCTATTTTATCCTTATCAACAAAATACATGCTAAGACTACGCATTTGTTAACAAGATCGAAGATTGCAAGACTTCCTGTTAGCAATATAAAAATTCAAAGAGTGAGAAAAATGATCACAGTTATTTAGTAGTAGTAGTTTTTAATGCCAATAAAAACTCTAATTCGATCAAAAAAAAAAAAATTGAAATGGAGGAAAACAGAGTGAATGCACAAAAAGCATATACATGGGAAGTGATTTTTGAACTCTAAGATACATACATGTATACCAATTGTTTTATTGATTGGGAAGTACTTCCCGATTGCATTAGTTTGCGTTAGTCAAACCTTTGTTTAGCAAATACCTTTGTGAATTTGGCGTCTTGAAAGGATCATCGGGTAGCTATGAGAAGCATCAAGAAAGAAAGGACAACTGGTTACGCTAGCACTGATATGGATAAAAGAGTTGATATCTCAAATGTATTATAATTAGGGGTATTTTAGTAAATCTACCTATTATCATACTGTACCATACCATCAAACCAAACAAAAAATCTATTATAAAACCGCAGTGAACGATACAGTCCATCCAAACATGGTATTGTACCATACCATACCATACTACACCATACCATACATTATGAAACCATGGCAAACCACCATCCAAACAGGTTGTTATTTGATATAGTATATATATTAGTACTTCAAAATTAATTTTCAAAAAATTAAATACCTAAACACGTCTTGAAATGAGGACATTTATGTGCAAATTAATTTTATTAAATTCAAAATATATTAGTCCGAATAAATAATATAGATTAATATAATTAAATTAATTATTTAAATTTAATAAATATAAATTTAATTAACTAAAACTTACATAAATCCCAATAAGTTTACCCCCAATTACTTCATATTCCTATTTTTTGCTAAATTACAAATAATTTCTTATTTTCTAATTTTTGGATACATAATTGACATCGAATACATAAGTTTGAAGTTGAGATACATAATTTTAAATTTAAGAATGTAACAGTTAACTTCATTTTTGCTCGGATGCATAACTTTGAAGTTGAGACACATAATTTTGATTACTGAGATACATCCATTTTTGAAACTATTTAATCGAGATACATAATACATTAACTAGGCCAAATAAAGATACATAATTAAAATTATGTATCAGAAAATTTATGGGTTTGTGGATATATCGGGTTGTTTTAAGAAAAAAAAAAGAATTTAGGTAATTAATAAAAAAGGTAGAAAATTTTAGGTAGTTTAGTAAAGATAAGTTGTAATGTTATACATTTTTTTCTTTAATTAAAGTCCAAATTTTATTGGATTAGTCCATTAATTTAGGTTACAAATGTTGATTTCACTTTGCTAAGCCTGATATGTCATCTTATCCTAGAGGCCCAAGTTGGTGCCACGTGTCGAATGATGTGGCATGTCAAGTCAAGTGAAAGAGTTAATAGGATCATGGCATGAGTCAAAATGATGTAGCTTGCCCAACCAAATTCAAAGTCAATGAAAACGCGTTATGCGTACAAGTTGACATGTCCCGACCAATCAAATGTCATCATGTTACTTAAATCCTACTGACCGGAAGAAGCACTTTATCATCACAACTCGTCCATCCTACAACTAGAAATAGGGATCTCATAATTCCAAAAAAGGAGAAGAACTTTAACAAGAAAACAGAGAGAGCTCGTGGATCAAACGTCACAAATTTCTCTACAAGTTGCAAGTTCAAGCATTCAAGTTCATACATAAATATAAGATCAAGACGAAGATTCATGATCAAGCTCAAAAGTCCTTGAATTCAAGTATACGTCAAGATCAAACTCAAAAGCCCTTGGATTCAAGTACACGTCAAAATCAAACTCAAAAGCACTTGAATTTAAATATAAGTCAAGGTCAATACCACCAGATTTAAGATCAAACTCAAAAGTTCTTGGATTCAAGTACAAGTCAAGATTAAGACCACCAAATTCAAGATCAAACTCAAATGTCCTTAAATTTATATTTAAAAAAAAAAAATCAAAGAAATCAAATAAAATTATTATTGAGATATTTTCTGTTTTGATTATTATTTTTTCAATTCCGAAATTTATTATCTACAATATCATCTTTTAATAATTCGTGCCAGTTAGACGACATGCAGATTTAATGGTAAATCCTGTAATGCTTTTGTTTCTCTTCTTCTTTTGACACTTTAGGGATCGTTTGATTATCTGATTTAATGATCCATTTTCTAATATACTATCACTAGTAAAGGTAAAAATACTAATATCTCTCTTCTATTTTATAAGTAGCCATTTAATCGGGCACGAAGTTTAAAAATAAGTGATAACTTTATAATGTTTACAAAATTACCTTTCTTAAAGTTATTTTAATATTTATTTTTTAATTGTCTTTTCTTAATAAGTGGGATCCACTAAGGATAAGATGAGAATGATGTCATTAAATAGTTACTAAATAAGAAAATATGACATTCTTTTTTAACAGATCAAAAAAGAAATAGCTACACATAAAATGAGACGGAGGGAGTATTATTTTAAACCCCTCCAACCGCGTAATCTTTATCTCAACAACTTAGACATTGTTGAATCACCAATGGCGACCTTCCAAACTGAAGAACCAGCAGAAGAAAGAAAAGCCATATTGGATTCAATTGTATGAAAGAAAATAAATTGTCAGGAGAGTGGTAACTGATTAAATGTTCTTCCATCTTCAATCAAAAGCTTTAAGTTTAAATTCTTGTTTTTAAAATTGGATTTTTTGATGTAAATTTAAATTAATTAAGCACCAAATTGGATATCAGATATCGAGAGAAACTAAAGAAAAAATAATAGCCTTAAAAAAAAAGTTAGAAGGAAAAATATTTAGATTATTTATTCAATAAAATATCACCAAACAGATTTCTAGTTTGCCAAACACCAGGAGAAGGAAAAAAAAATAAAGTACATAGGTAATTAAGATAAAAAAATAATGAGACTTTATCTCCAAATTTACTTCAAAATTCAATTCAAACATTCAGTGTTTCAAAGGAACATAAGCTCCGATGTACACACCGCACCATCACCACCGTGTCTTCCTTCTCCTTATCTTTAATCAAAAATTTCGAGCTCAAGTGTTCGATATTAAGCTGCTTTATCAATTTAAATAGATTTTTTGATACAAATTTAGATTGATTGGCCCTAAAACAGACATCATGCACCTTACAAGATCTAAAAAATATACTAGCAGATTTAAAAAAAAAAAAAAAAAAAAAGGTTAGATGGAAAAATAATCAGATTATTATTTAATAAAATATCACCAAATAGTAGAAATTTCAAGTTTACCAAACACAAGAAGAAGAGAGTACGTACGTAATTTTAATTTAAGATAAAAGAATAATGAGAGTACATCTCCAAATTTAAACATTCACAGCCTTGCAAAGGAACATAAGCGACGACGTGCAACCAGTGTCGCCGCCGCCGCCGTGTCTTCCTCCGCCACCAGCGGCGCCACCACCACCCAACAAAACTCTCTCATAATAATCGACACAGAACAACGACAAGGATAACTCGACTTCATGACGAGTCCAATAAACTCTCCTTACGATCTCCGCATCCGTTTCCATACCTATCGGTCTCCATTTCCTTAATCGATTCAAAACTGGCCTCACGCACACCATGTACAACCGCCGGTACCCTCCGAGCGCCACCACCACCGTCCTCACACCTTCCGGTGGTGGAGACACGTGGCGGAAGCAGAGGTGCTCCCATAGTGAATCGTTCCGAGTAATGCCGCACCAGAGCTTGCATACACAAGCACATACTCCCAACGATCGACCGTCCAGCCTCTTCAATATCTCGATAAGTACATCTTGGTTGTCATTGATGAAAAAATTGCTTCCCATTTTTCACGATTTTTTTTTTGTGCGAAATATGAGTTTAAAAGGGACGAAAGTATTCGTCACTAATACTAAAATTTGTTGTAGTGTATATATATAAGTAGAGGTTTTTGGGATGAGGAAGTAAAGAGAGGTAATGGGTATATGTAGAGAAGAAATTTTAGTTTTGACTTAAAGAGTTAGGCGAGTAATGTGAATGTTTTTGCCAAGGGGTAGGGTGTCGTCGGGGTGTGGGGGGAGGGTGGGCATCGAAGATAGAAGAGAAGAGGCCAAAGGGAAAAGTTCAAAAGGGGCAAAAGAGCTAGAACTAAAGAATCCAAGAACTAGCTTCTGAATTATTAGATTGAAGGGGATGTTAGATATTGGAAAGTTATATATAGGGGTGGGTCACTCCGCCAGGATTTTAGCTTGATGGGTTCGATTTTTATATTTTCTTTTGCTTTTTATAATTTTGGTGTTCGAATCTGTCTGTACGCATCTCAATTAATCTTCTATCACGAGCAATAACTATCAATTAGTAACTCTATCCATCAAGAGTAAAACTAATGGAAAAGAATCACCTAATATTTTATCATTTTCTAATATTAATTTTAAAATTATAAATTAAAATCTAATATTTATTGTAATTTTAGTAAGTTCTTACATGTTCTTTATGATTCAATATATGTGGTTTATTTTCTTTTTTAGTATACGGAACAGATAGGTACATATTAAATGAATTTTAAACACAATATGATATTTATAGTAGTAGTTCTTTAATTCTAACATCATATTTGACATGATTACAACACAAGATAACAGTGGTATTAATTTTCTAATTTCACCGTTCAATCAAAATATACAACATAAAATGGAGAAAGTATATATTATGTTATGCATTGAAAATTTGAGTTGGGATGGAGTGATGAATTAAATCAGCTACTAGTGGGGGATGCATGTATATATAGCTGGGGGAGAAAATGTAGTTTGTTGTTTATGTTGTTGGTATAGATAGAGAGTTCGTTCAGTCTCAAAATGACAGGCTTTTTAGTGCCATTATTTGCGTGTGAGAGAAAGTCAGAGATGTAAACGTTATAATGTTGTGTAGCGTAAAATGTGTTGTTTTGATGTTAATGTTTTACTTTGTATGCATATAGCAGTGCATGAATTTGTTGAGTTTATACATTGACAATTTCATTTAAGTGAAACCCTTCTGATTAAAACAGTTTATGCTAATTAGCCACGCCTTGGTAATTATTGGAGACAGATAGTTAATTAGACATGACATGAGATGAAGTTTCAGAGTATATAAGCTTAGATAAGAGAATGTGAAAAACACATATTTGGGTTAATAGATAGTTAAACATGACATGAGATGAAGTTTCAGAGTATATAAGCTTAGATAAGAGATTGTGAAGAACATATATTTGGGCAAAGGGTTAATAGATAGTTAAGTGTTTGTCTAGCTTATACTTTCCTAATAGTTGTCCTAGTATGTTATGTTTCAGGGAGTATTGTGGCTCTTGCACTTTAATTATAGACGTTAATTTTGTTGTAGTCACATTTCTTTTTTTAATTTGTCTTACATAATCTTTATATGATTTTAACATGACTTCTTTATTCATGTTAAGCTTTTTTTTCAAGTCGATATTCTTTCAAAAACAACTCATCTACCTCCTAAAATAAAAATAAGGTCTACATACATATCTACCCTTACCCACTTATAAAATAATATATTAGATACATAGTTGTCTTCGTCAGTCTTAATTATTATATCAAGGTAAGAAAAATTACTACTATACTTTTATGTCAACTACAAATAGCCAATAATCAGAACGTTATACATAGGCTACTGTATCTCTCTATTGTCACGAGGATAGAGGATTAGTCTTTTTCTATCTTCTTTGTCTAATTAGCTAGAAAGTACAAGGAGCAATTAAATAGATATCCTGCATTGACGCAATACATGGACTTTAGCTACATGGATGGAGATGAAGGACTCAATGAACTTCACACTAAAATATAGGATCCTAGGCTCTAGATAGGGACTGTTTTATTTGTTCATATATATATATACACACACTCCATCCCATATTCTCATTTTTTTTTTTAAGTACATTCTTTAAGAAATTATAAATAAAAAATATATTTATTAATTTATTTTTAACTTTTTTAGATTCTATTTATTTTAAAGGATAAAATAAAAAAAATATTAATTAATTTTATCTTAATTTTAAAGTGTCAAGTATTTAGGGACGGACACTTTTTATTAAATGGAGGGAATGTATATTCTTCTTTTTTTTTTTTTTTTTTTTTTTAAATTTCTATGAAGAAAGAAATAAGGTGTGGAATTTGAGATCTTCCTGAGGGATGTGGATTTTACATTTTAGAGGTCATAATTAGAAATGTATCACGTATTGGATAATAACTTTAATATTTTTAATGAAAAGAAAAGATTAATAATTATTAGGACTTCCTTATTCTTGGAACTGGAAATTTTCGCAGTAGCTTCTCTTCTGGCATATTTAACATATATTATTTTTCTATGCATTGTATGACGGAATTAATATTGATGTACTTTTTTTAATTTAAAATAATTATCGTCTTTAGTCTTTTGAGGGTCAATGCAATTAATTTTTAAAATTAGATTAAATTTAATTTATCATCTTAAACTTAAAATTTGAATATTCTAAATATATATAAAAAGTATTATAAATTGTAATTTTTTTCATAGTAATATAATGAAAAATATATTTTAAAATGTTGATTAAAATTCATATTATTTGACGCAAAATGAGAAGTTGTGACAAGTAAAAAAGAAGGTAGAAAATTTTAACTTTTCTAAGTGCACTTGTGTCCAAGTTTTTTTTTTTTTAATTATGTTAGCTAATATGGTACTCCTTCCCATCTTAAATATTAGTAGTCCTTTTGAAAAATCAAATTTATTTTAAAATATTTGATATCTTACAAAAATACGAAGCATGATTACATTTTTTTTTCAAGTTCAACTTCTACTGTTTTAATTAATGGAGTGTTAGTTAAATAAGATTTTGCAAAGTCTTCTTCTATTATTTCTAAGGGGTACAAATGGTTGATAAAACATCACATTGTTTTTGAAAGCTCTGCAGCATTTGAATTGATTAGTATGATGTAGTTAAAATTTATTCATATAATTAATTGGTTGAACCATTGGCATCCCTACATATTTTACGTGTCTAAAATTGATTGCCGTATATATTTATCTCAGACAATTAACAAAAAAGGGTGAGGACTAAACCTTTAAATATCAACGACAAATGTTAATTTCTGGCTTATTTTGTTGATTAATTGCAATTATATTATTCGTATGATTAGAAAGGACTATGGTAGGCGTGGTTCCTTTGATTAAACTAGCTTTTGATTTATTCACTACAACTTATCCCTGCGTTTAAGAGGTTAATTATCATGGGTCCTCTAGCTAATTGCATGATTGATGAGGATCGATATATAGCAATCTTAATTAATTTTCACTATCTTAGTCGAAGGATATTCTTAATCTAAAAGTTGTGTGCTTTATACGCTGTATATATTTTCTAATACTATGAGGCTAATAGTAGCTTTTGGGAAGACGGTCTGGTTTTTAATATTTGAGTTCCCATAATTTATTTATTTTAAAACATAATAAGTTAATTAAAGAATAATTACTATTAAAAAAACATAAATTTAATAAAATAAAATTATTATTTAATTAAAAAATAAAATATTTATGTTTGCTAGTTGAGATGGTTTGTAATGATAATTGTGATGGTGGAAGTGGTTGGAGTAATTATAGTGGCGGTTGATAATGGTGGTGATGGTGGTTGTGATGGTGGAATTGGTTGTTAGAAGTTGGCTATGTTGTTGGTGGTTGAAGAATCTATGGTTGTTGACGATGGTGTTGGTGGTGGGAGTGCTAATTGTGATGGCGGAGGTGATTGACAGTAGAAATTGATCGCAATGGTGGTAGTGACTAATAGTGACAACAATAGCAAAAGTGGATATTATTATAATGATCGAGGTGGATAGCAGCTAAATAGTGATGGTAGCAGTAAAGATAGTGGCAGCGAAAGTAGATATAATTAGAGTGTTAGAAATAGTAGGTGTGATAGTGACCGATAGTAGCTAGTGGTTGGAAATGATGTTGGTTGTTCGTGGTGGTTGTGATGGCAGGTGTGCTTGATGGTAATGTTTGGTGGTTGGTGGTTTGTCAGATGCCGATGGTAGCTGACAGTGATGGTTGGTGGCTGTGATGATAGAAGTGGTTAGTGATGGCAGTTGATGGTTGTGGACATAATAGTAGTAAAAAATATTCACGCAATATCTCGACCTATTCAGACCAAATAAGTACTTAAATTTTAACATAAACAAATGCATCTAAAGGCGTAAGATTTGAATTATGTTTGATTCCAACCTTCATTAAGTGCAAAAATAGAGGTATTAATACGGCTGACTCGTCGCCAAATTTTGACTTGTTTTTTCTTTTTATGTATATTTTCTTTAAACAGTTGGGGATCATGTAAAGGTATTAGAGAATATTACATGTAGTAGCTTGATATTATTCAATCTCTTGTTTGTTAGTATTTTGATCCTATGTACAATTAATATATGTATTAGCCATACATCATATTTGGTATTAACAATATGGGGTTAATACAACTTATTTATTTAATACTACAAATCAAACAATCATAAAAAAATAATGACAACATAATTAATTTCAGCATTAATTATTAATTAATTTTAATATTATTAATACACATTATTGAGTACTATTCTTATACTATAGTCTACCCAATCAATATATATATATATATATATATATATATATATAAAGGAGAAACAAGACAAGGATGATGTGGCACCTCTCTATGGCCTTCAATCTTATTTTTCTTTTTTTCTCCCTTTTTTGATAATTTTTCTCATTTCTTTCAATTAGTTTATTTTACAAATAAATAAATTCATTAATATGGGTGTATGATTCCATTGGTATTCCTAATTAATGGTCTCTTAAAGCTCATAGTAGTTATAAAATACCAAAGGTCAAGAAAGTGAAAGTGGCATAAAATGTAAAGTAGTATATAAAGGCAACCTTCTTTTATTCAAATGACTCATGAATTTTTCTCAACACATTAAGTATTTTAGATAATGTAAATCTACACATTATAAAAGTTTTTTATATTTTCTCCTATAACTTTTGTGAAGAAAAGAGATGTTGTATGATCCGAAAAACTTTCTATATAGCCTCTTCACATTTATGAAGTGTTAGGATTATATATTGTATTCATTTTCTATACAAATTGATATTTGAGCACTAATCATGTATTTATTGCTTTTCATTAGGAAAAAAATAGTTGTTTATGTCTCAATTGGCTCCATTTTGTTCAATTTTCTGTTTGTCGTCGATTCTGTTACATCAAACACCATTCGGTAGACCCAAGAAAAGCAAAAAAATTATCAGAAAAATTGAATCTTGAAAGTACAGAGTTCAAAAAATTTCTCAGAAATATTGAAATTTGAGACAAATAAGAATCAGTGACGAATAACTTCAACCAACGACGATAATGGCCGCCAAATCGATCGAACGCACATCATCATCTTTTTTAACACGAATGACGAATGAAGCAGCAGCTCTCTATTTGCTACTGCTACTTTGGAGGAAAAGAGAGATGATCAAAGCCAGAGAGCACCAGCCTCTTTTAAAAGAGGAACTAATATGTCATTAATAGGAGCTGCCATGATACTGTCCGTGGACCTAACGAGCTTGCCACCAATGAAGACAACAAGCAGAGAAGGGGAGGAGGAGTTGCCAAGAAGACTAAACAAGGCGTGCTGCCAACTGGGATTATGATCATCGCGTTCATAAACTGTTGGGTTGACACCTATTCCACACAAGAGCCTCTTTATGGCATGACACATGCAACATGTATTTTTGTTGGATATCACCATTGTATTCTTTGAAGCCATTCTCTCTATTTCTTCCTGTAAGTAACCATTTCAAGATTTTGTTTCATACTGCATTTTACTTGTTTTTCAATTAAGTTGTGAGAAGAAAATGTCTATAGACTGACGAGGGGTGTTAATTATTCGATTAATAAGCATATAATAAATTTAAAAGAGGTATATATGAAAGTATTGAGATGATAAAAGAATATAAAAATAAAGAGGGAGAAGATGTTGGCATAAAATTTGGATTTTAATTTACTGATTTTAGGCAAAAATTAGGACAGAGCAATTAAAAAAAATATTGACAAAAGCTGAAGTAAAAAATTAGAGGTGAATATTTGCAAAGATTTGCCAATCATTGCAAATAATGAAGAGAATTATATTCTAACTTACAAAATATATTTCCTCATATTTTATTTAATATATTCTTAAAAAAATATATATTTCCTCATATTTTAGAGGTGAGGAAATATAAAAAAAATTTAAATCTCTTATGCGTTAGAATAGGGATACCTTATGTGTAAAAATGAAGATCTTTTATAAAAAGTCTGTAAAACTAAAAAAAATAAAAATTATAACATACAAAATCAGTTCTCCTTAATAATACAACCATGTACGAAAGTATATTATCTATATGTATATATTACGAAAAAAGGGATAATAAACAAGTAATTTCACTTCAAAATAAATATATATTTAATAATATATATATACACACACACACACACACATATATATAGAGAGAGAGAGCTATGACTTCCATTATTATTTATCTTTTTCTCTTTTTGATTATTTTTGTACTTTTAAAAGGCATAAATTCCATCTTAAGAGTTTACAGAATATTAAATATAATTAAAAATTAAGAATAACCATTTGTATTCAATTAGAAAGCTAAAAAGTCATCAACCAACATATTCATATTTGTTGTCAAAATTAGTTCTTTACAAAGTTAATGTATAGTAGTGGACATGGAAGGTTATGATAATCCATTGAACGTGGATAAATATAGCATTCATTTAATTGAATTGAATATATAATAAATCTCATATTAACTTCAAATGTAAATGAATTCACAATTTTATGGCATAAAAAATGAAAAACAAGCATCAATTATTATATATTATTTAGGTGCAAATGAACAGCAAGCTAA
This sequence comes from Capsicum pubescens, assembly GCA_030864215.1. Classification (NCBI taxonomy): domain Eukaryota; kingdom Viridiplantae; phylum Streptophyta; class Magnoliopsida; order Solanales; family Solanaceae; genus Capsicum; species Capsicum pubescens. The sequence goes on along the minus strand of CM061544.1, from coordinate 255,773,303 downwards.
CAACACATGTTGTATTTTTATTCCCCTTTATTTTCCTTTGTCTCTTCATATTTTTTTTTTGAAAAAATTTAGTAAATTTACTGATTTTATATTTATTACTAGCATTTATCTTTTCTTTATTTATGCATTTACAACGTCATAAACTTTTCTATTTCTCATAGAAATAAATGGTTTAAACTAAATGTAGACATAATGTATTTACCTTTATTTATATACATAAAAAATATTTTTTGCTTTTATAATTGTAAAGAAAAATATGTTTCCTAACCGAGCGAAGCACGGATATATTTTCTAGTGATTAATAAACTTTAGTTTCAAGAAATCATATCTTCCACCAAGACATTAAGACATTTATTAAGGAATTAAGCAAATGACTCACAAACTTTCAACGAGCACTTTGAAACTACTCGAATTTTTCTTTTTGACTTAATTATTCTTAACTATTATTTTATGAAAATATTACCTAAAAGAACAACTTAATTTATAAAACTATTAAATATTCCTCCACTTTTAAAATATTACAAATATCCGAACATTTACTACTTTTACTAAAAGTTGAGATACATGTTAAAGACCCCTCATCCTACTCCCTTTACCAAATTAAGAACGGTTTTCCTCCTTATTCTACGTCATTATTTCAGCGGCGGTTTCAATCTCATTTTTTTCTCTAATTTAAACTTTTGAATTAAGGTAAATTTTTTCCATAAAATCATATTCAATTTCTTCTAATCTTATCTACCGATTTAAAAAAAAAATCAATAATTTGACACTGTTTTTACACAGTCTTGACACGGTATTTTCAAGACTGTGAGAATGCCTGAGGCTTGGAGATGGAGTACGATGATTCCGCTTTATAAAAACAAGGGTGACATTTAGAGTTGCAACAACTACAGGGGTATTAAGTTATTGAGTCACACTATGAAGATTTGGGAGAGAGTGCTTGAGCGGAGATTGAGGAGGGTTGTGACTGTTTCGAAGAACCAGTTTGGATTTATGCCTAGTCGTTCAACGACAGAGGCAATCCATTTGGTGAGGATATTGGTGGAGCAGTATAGAGAAAGGAAGAGGGACTTATACTTGGTGTTCATCGACCTAGAAAAGACGTATGATAAAGTTCTGAGGGAGGTTCTTTGGAGGCGTTTGGAGGTGATAGGGGTCCCAGTGGCGTACACCAGAGTTATTAAGAACATGTACGGTGGAGGAAAGACCAGGTTGAGGATGGCGGAAGGAGACTCAAACCATTTTTCGGTCGAGACAGGGTTGCATCAGGGATCGACTCTTAGTCTGTTCCTGTTTACGATGGTGATGGACGTGTTGACGCAGAGTATTCAAGGCGAGGTACCTTGGTGTATGCTATTTACGGATGATGTAGAGTTGATTGATGAGACGCGGAGGGGCGTGAATGACAAATTAGAGGTTTAGAGGCAAACCCTTGAGTCGAAGGGGTTTAGGTTGAGTAGGTCCAAGACGGAGTATTTGGAATGCAAGTTTAGTGACTTGAGGTAGGAGGACGATGTGGTGGTAAGTTTGGACTCCCAAGATGTTTGTAAGAGGAATAGTTTTAAGTATCTTGGTTCTTTGATTTAGGGGAATGGTGAGATTGATGAGGATGTCACCAGTCGTATTGGAGCAGGTTGGATGAAGTGGAGGCTCGCCTCGGGGGTGTTGTGTGATAAGAAAGTGCCCCTTAAGCTTAAAGGCAAATTCTATAAAGTGGCACTCCATTCGGCCATGTTGTATGGTGCGGAGTGTTAGCCAGTCAAGCACTTCCACATCCAAAAAGTGAGGGTGGCGGAAATGAGGATGCTGCGTTGGATGTATGGGCTTACTAGAGGGGACAAGATTAGGAATGAGATTATTCAGGAGAAGACGAGAGTGGCGTCGGTGGAGGACAAGATGTAGAAAGGAAGGCTGAGATGGTTTGGATATGTGATGAGGAGGGACGCAGATGTCCCAGTGCGTAGGTGTGAGAAACTAGCGTTGGATGGCTTCAGGAGGAGTAGAGATAGGCCAAAAAAATATTGGAGGGAGGTGATCAGACATAACATGGAGCAGTTGCAGATTACTGAGGACATAGCCCTAGATAGGAAAGAGTGCAGGTCGTGGATAAGGGCAGAAGGCTAGCGAGAGGGTGTGGGTTGTAGCAAGCCACCAAGAGAGATTTTATATAGTCGGGTTAGTAACCTTAGGTCTGTGTCTATAGGTGTCTATGGCAGCGAGTATGTGTTACTTATACGTGGGTGCCCCTTTCATATTTTCTCAGTTGTTATCTTCTTATTTCGTGTAGCTGTATCTCTCGTATTTTTGTATTGCTCTGATTTACTTTTTATTATTCCTTACGCCTTTTCTGTTATGTAATCCATCTCCTTGTCGCCTATTCTTTATCTTGAGCCGGGGGTCTATTAGAAACAGTCTCTCTACTTCTTCGGAGGTAGCGGTATGGACTGCGTACATCTTACCTTCCCCAGACCCCACTTTGTAGGAACACACTGGGTTTGTTGTTGTATTTATTAAATAAAGTCTTTGATTATCATTTTTCAGTCTATATTGTTTCAATCTATGGAAATAACCAACCTGTATTTTAGTTTGGAAACCCTGTATGGCCAGTGATTGAGACGCATTTTCATACATGCAATTGTGTATTGCAGCAATGACGTGGATGACTTCTCCTTTGCCTTATCATAACATAAATCTGAGCCTCAATTTGCTAAAAAAAATAGGGAAAGGGGTAAATTTACCCCTTTATATATATAAGAGGAAATATCTTTTCCATGATTAATATGGGAGCTATTGAACCAACGCCCTTTTGATCCGCAGTTTTAGTGTTTTTCACTCATAATGTATCGCCATTTTTTTGGCAAGTAGAATGAGACATTTGAATGAAATGTTGGATTTCTATGAACTCGGCTGAAGTTTCTTGGTAAATAATTGTGCAGCATTATATCAAAACAAAAATTCAAGATCTATGGAGACCTTCATAGCAATTTCTTGTATCTCTTGTTCTCTGTTTTTATTGTTATCTGTATCTCTTATTTTTTAAGTTTTAGTGAAATAGGCATATCAAAGATACATGTTAGTAAGCTTAAAGATATATATTGTGTACGAGATTGTTTTGTACGTATCTCACACTATTTTTTATTTAATTCACATATTTATACCAAGGATACATATTCTGTAAAACTACAGATACATTTTAAGCGTTTTCTATATCTAGTTTTGTATAATTGTGGATTAATGTATCTCTTGTTATTTTAAATCTGGGTAATTTCAAGCTTAGATCCATATTTACACATACATGATACTTTTTTCAATATCTAGTATCTATTATTATTTGTTTAAGTTTTATATGTATCTCTTGTTTATAAGTTTTAGTGAAATTAACATACTAAAGATACATGTTAGTAAGATTAAATATACATATAGTGTATGAGGGGTATATTATTGTAATGCCTCGAAGCTACACCCTGGGCGTCACACGGTGCTTACGACTCCGAAGGATCACAAGCTAACCCATGACTGGTACCTGCTGTGAGCACTGACTAATAATCATAAAGCATATGCGGAAGTAAAACTGAAAATGCCATAAGGTTCACAAACTGAAAACAATACTTAGTACAACTGTAGAATAACTGCTAACTGAAAGTGTCTAAAAGCCTCTACACATCTGAAATAAAAGAGTTGATGGGACAAGCCCCAACTAACTCCAACTGCTGTCTGAAAATAATTAAAGTACTAAAATAATACAACGACTAAATAAATATCACATCCTCGATGGATGAGGACTCACTATTGTAGCTTCGGCTGATCGATTGATCTGGCTAAGTACGGTCAGAAATCCGAGCATCCGAACCTATGATATGAGACATCATAGCTCAAAGTGAGAGTATGTGTCAGTACTTTGAATGTACTGGTATGCTAGGTGAGGTTAGACTAATATGCACGGGTTCATGTGCATGAGTAATAATAACTAAATATCATGAAGTGATTGGGTGATGGTATATGCAAAACTGGGACTACTGAAGATAATGAATATGTAATACCAAGAATATATCGTCTGTCTGAATTAGACTGAAACTAAAGTACAGAGTTTCTGATAACAGATTACTAATAACTGATAGTTATGATCGTGTAGAACTGAACTGAGTTCTGTACTGAATGTTGAATACGGAATACAGAATAATGAAATTGAAACTGTGAGAGTTATCATCTAACCGACATACCCCGATTATAGACTGATTTGGGATCCAACCTGTAACCCCAGTTAGAAGGGTGTTAGCACCGTGCCACGGGTTACTAACACTAGTTGGGTCAATCCTAATCTGGTAGAAAGACTCATGAGATGTTTATGGTTACGTCAACCCTAGTCTGGAAGGAAAACGATTTATCCTACGCTGGCTACGTAGTTCTGTAACTCAGGGACTGCTACTAAGGGTCAAACCCTATACTGGCAGGAATGCCCCTACCCCTGGGTTCTCTTGGTCTGAATCCTACTCCCAACTGAACCAACACTGATCACTAGACTGTACTAAGCTTGACTGAACTCACACTGATTCTGTTAACTGACCGAATACTACTGTCCGGTATACTACGGGATCATTCTATTACGACTGGAAACTAAGTAAGTAGCTAATTTCGGATATACAATACCCCCAGGACTCGACAACATGAATAATGGAACCATATCATAATTTAAAAAAAAAACATTACAATTAGGACATCATGAACAATTCGTTCACATAAATATTTTGTCCAATACTTGAGGAGCATGGTTCTTGTACAAGAGAAAGAATAACATGGGGATATTATGGCTATAACATTCAACTCACAATTCATGGGTTATGACATGAGGAGTACATAAATCAACACACATGTTAGTTTATTTACTTGAAATTCATAATCTTCCTAGTTTGAAACTCATATAATCAACACAAACATGAACACAATTCAATTTAAGAATGTAAATCATAATTTAGGTTCTCAAAAAGGTTTCTTGAACTCCAAGTGTGGAAGGAACCCAAGAATGAACACCTAACATACCTTGATTTCTGAATTTGTGAGAATTGATGGTGAATTCTTGAGATTTTATCTTGAATCTTGAAGGGCTAGGGTTTTTTCTTGAAAGAGGGCTACTTTAATTTGAGAGAATTGTGAAAATAATGAGCAAACAATGCTCTCTTGGGACTTAAATCTCGTGTTTGGACTGAATGGGGTGAAGGAAAAGGACTTAAATACCCTTGAAAATTAAAAATGCGGAACTGAACTGAAAATCCCAATTTTGACCTACGGCGCGATGCGTTGTGCCACTGGAAAAGGACAATCCCGATTTGGCACCTTGGCGCGACGCGGTGCTATTGTGGTGTCTCACTGGAATATGACAAATGCGAAAATGCCCCTTGGCATGATGCAGTGCTTATCACGGTGATCCACTAGAAAAGGACGAACGTGATTTTGGCCATCACCGCGATGCGGCCTAATCGCGATGAACCACTATTTCATACTAAAAGTGTCATAACTCCTCAACCGAGTATCGGATTTAGGGAAAATTAGAATCGTTGGAAAGCTAATTCAATTTCCTACAATTTGGTGGGTCTTGGGCTGGAAAATTCTAAGTAGAGAAAAAGATATGATCGTTTAAAGTTGACCATAGAAATACTCTTCTCAACAACTCAATCGGTAAGGAATATTTTGATTTGTCTAATAGCTGGGAGTTATTTGAGGCCTTAATATACATCAAACTCACTCATAAAACTACCAAGGAACTATAATGCACTTCTCTAACATTGGTTTGGATTTTTGGGGTATTACAATATCTCCCCCTTGGGAACATTCGTTCTCGAATGAGATTGATTAAGCTGAAAACACTGAGGAACTTTGGTTACATGCTGGATATATGTGATGAAAACATGATTAAATGACTGAGTCTGGAATATGACACATGACTGAACTGGTTCTGTGAATGTATGACTGGCATGAAAATGATATGCAGCTGAAACTGAGCATGGAAAAGAGAAATTTTAAGAAGATTGTTACCTTACGCTGAATCTGAGTTTGCAGAGAAAAAATGAGGGTACTTGGTTCTCATATCTGCTTCTGCTTCCCAAGTGGCTCCCTCAAAGTTCTGATTCCGCCAACGAACTTTGACCAAGGGAACTTCTTTGTTCCTTAGTCTGCGAGTTTGTCGATCAAGGATCTCGACTGGAATTTCTTCGTAAGAAAGGCTATTCTGAACATCTACGCTTTCTAAGGGAACAACTACAGTTGGGTCGCCAATACACTTCTTCAACAAAGAGATATAGAATACTGGGTGAACTGATGCTAAGTCTGCAGGCAAATCAAGCTCATAGGCTACCTTTTCGAAATGACTCAAAATCCTATAAGGACCAACATATCGGGGACTAAGCTTCTCATTCTTACCAAACGTCTTTACTCCCTTTATGGGAGAGATTTTCAAATACACAAAGTCGTCAACCTCAAATTCAAGACCTTTCTTCTCATATATGCATATGATTTTTGTCGGCTCTGGGCTATCTTACGCCTTTCTCTAATCAATTGTACTTTCTCTAAAACATCAAATACCAAATCAGGCCCCACCACTACGACCTCACTTACTTCAAACCAACCAATGGAAAATCTATATCTCCTCCCATAAAGAGCATCAAACGGAGCCATCTGAATACTTGCATGATAGGTTTTATTATACACGAACTCAATCAAAGGTAAGTGGTCATCCCAACTACCCTTAAAGTCAAGGACACACGATCTCAACATATCTTTTAAAGTCTGAATGGTCCTTTCTTCTTGACCATCTGTCTGAGGGTGGAAGGCTATACTGAGATGGACTTGGGTACTAAGACCCTTTTAGAAGGCTCTCCAAAAGTGAGAGGTGAATTGGGTATCTCTATCTAAAATGTTGGACAATGGGATACCGTGAAACCTAACCAACTCTCTAATATAGAGCCGGGCATAGTTTTCATCTGAAAAGGAAGTATGGACTGGTAAGAAATAGGCGAACTTGGTCATCCTGTCTATAATGACCCAAATCGAATCATGATGACGACAAGTACGAGGCAAATTTATCACAAAATCCATGTTCATTTCCACCCACTTCCATGTGGGAATACTGAACTCCTGCATAGACCCACTAAGCTTCTGATGTTCAATCTTAACCTGTTGACAAGTGGAGCACTTAGCTACAAACTTTGCAATATCCTTCTTCATCCCACTCCACTAATAGATTTCCCACAGATCGTGGTACATCTTCGTGGCCCCTAGATGAATTGAGTAACGCGCATCATGCGCCTCTGTAAGAATTTATCATCTCACTAATCAACACCCAACACACACAGTCTACCCTGTCAATGCAACACACTATCTCCCCCTTGTGAGAAAACCTCCACTTTGTGATCTCTGACTGACTCATTCAACTTCAGCAGACTAGGATCCCTATCTTGATTTTCTTTTACTTCGGTAACCAAAGAAGATTCTGAACTATTCTGAACCTAAACGCTACCCTTAACCAAATCAACCAAACGGACACCTAGCCTGGCAAGCTGATAAACTTCCTTAACTAACTTCTTCTTACCATCCTCAACGTGAGCAACATTACCCATGGACAACCTATTGAGGGCGTCTACCACTACATTGGCCTTGCCCGGATGATACAGAACACTCATGTCATAGTCTTTCAACAACTCTAACCACCTTCTCTGACGTAAGTTCAGGTCTTTCTGTAAAAATACGTACTGCAGACTTTTGTGTTTTGTGAATACATCAACATGCACCCCATACGAATAGTATCTCCAAATCTTTACGACAAACATAATAGCTGCTAACTCAAGATCATGGGTGGGATAATTCTTTTTATGGGGCTTAAATTATCTAGAGGCATAGGCCATAACCTTACCATTTTGCATCAAAACACAACCCAAGCCAAATCTAGAAGCATCATAGTATACAATAAATCCGTATGAACCATCGGGCAAAGTCAAAACTGGGGCTATAGTGAGTCGAGTCTTCAACTCCTAAAAACTCCTCACAAGAATCTGACCACTGGAACTTGACTTTCTTCTAAGTCAATCTAGACATGGGAGGTGCAATAGACAAAAATCCTTCAACAAATCATCGGTAATAGCCAGCCAAATCCAAGAAAATCCTGATATCTGACGAAGAGATGGGTCTGGGCCAGTTTCTCACTGTTTCTGTCTTTTGAGAATCAACTCTAATGCCATCACCAGAAACTGTGTGACCAAGAAAAGCTACTGACCTTAGCCAGAATTCGCACTTACTGAATTTAGCGAACAACTGATGGACTCTGAGAGTCTACAATATTATTCTGAGGTGGTTTGCATGATCACTTCTATTACAAGAGTAGACAAGGATGTCATCTATGAAGACTATGACGAATATGTCCAAGTACTACTTAAACACTCTGTTCATCATGTCCATGAAAGCTGCTGGGACATTAGTAAGACCATATGACATGACTAAAAATTTTAAGTGACCATACAAAGTTCGGAAAGTTGTTTTTAGAATGTCATATTTTTTACTCTGAGCTGATGATAATCGGATCTGAGGTCTATCTTAGAGAAGTAACTGGCACCCTGAAATTGATCGAACAAGTCATCAAGTCTAGGGAGTGAGTATTTATTCTTGATGGTGACTTTTCTCAACTGACGGTAGTCTATACATATTCTAAGAGAATCATCTTTCTTCGCATATAAAATTGGTGCGCCCCACGGGGAAATACTGGGCTTGATCAATCCTTTATCTAGGAAATTTTTCAACTGTTCTTTCAAGTCTTTAAGTTCAGCTGGAGCCATTCTATATGGCACAATAGAGATAGGTTGTGTATCTGGAAGAAGGTCTATTTCGAAGTCGATTTCCCTTTCGGAAGGAACTCCAAAAAGATAGAGAACACATCTGGAAATTACCCCACTACTGAAACTGACTCAAGATTTGGAGTCTCGGAATTAAATTCTTTGACTCAGACAAGATGATAAATATACCCTTTGGATATCATTGTTCTCGCTCTAAGGTACGAAACAAGCTGACCCCTAAGCCCTGTAGTACTACCCCTCCATTTAAGGACTGATTCATTTGGAAACTAAAAATAGACAACTCTGTTCCTACAATCAACTCAAGCACAGCATGAATGGAGCCAATCCATACCGAGAATGACGTTAAAATTTGTCATCTCTAGCTCTACAAGGTCTGTTGAAGTAACTTTATGAGACACTATAACTAGACAGTTCCTGTATACCCTCCAAGCTATGATAGACTTACCCACGGTGGTAGAGACTGAGAAAGGCTCTATTAGGATTTTGGGGCTGACTCCGAAGTCGATAGCTATGTAAGGAGTTATAAAAGAAAGAGAAACCCAGGGTCTAATAAAGCATAAATATGTAAATGAAAGATTTACAATGTACCAGTAACCACATCAGGAGAACTCGCCTGATCCTGTCGGGACTGAAGTGCATAGAGTCTGTTTGGGCGCTGCCCACTGGTGGCACTGAAAGCGGTACCCTGTTGAGATGGGGCGATTTAACTGAACTGGGGGACGATTATGCTGACTCTGCGAACCCACCTGAGGACACTCTCCAATCCTATTTCTTGACTTACCACACCCAAAATACACGTCGCTGCCAGCCCTGCAGACACCCTGATGGTTTCTGCCACATTTCTGACAAAGAGGCTTTGTTCGAGCACTGTTTACACTACCCTAAGATTTAGAGCCTAGATATCTATCCTTATTATCATTCTTGAATTTTGGGATCGGTGCACTAGCCGAAGACGGAGATGGGACTGAAGATTTTGGGCAGAATTGAGGACGGTTTTCACCTTCTGACTTCGACTGAGCGAAATTGAAACTACCCGTTCTAGCCCTCTTGTTCTCCCTCTCTTTCTCCTTAGTTTTTTATTCCTCAATCTATTGAGTATGGACCATCAACCTAGACAAATCCAACTTCTTAATCAGCATTGCAGTCCTACACTTATTGACCACACTGTCAGATACACTAGACACGAACTTTCTCATCTTAGACCTGCTATCAGCTACCACATGAGGAGCATACCTAGCTAACTGAGTAAACTTAAAGGAATACTTTTTCACACTCATGTTTCCCTGCTTCAGGTTTATGAACTCTAACACCTTAGCCTCTCTCAACTCCAATGGAAAAAACCTATCTAAGAAGGAAGTAGCAAACTCTTCCCATTCCATAGGCCCTGTATTTGCGCCTCTATCTATCTTCCACTGCTTAAACCATGTATGAGCTATATCTTACAACTGATAAACAGCTAACTCAGTGCTCTCACTAGCAGTTACCCCCATAATGTTTGTTACCTTTTGCACCATGTCAAGGAATTCCAATGGATCTTCCTAAGACTTAGACCTTGAAAATGAAAAAGGGTTCATTCGGGTGAAGTCCTGAATTCTAGCTGCAGCAGTATTGGCCACTGGGTTAGCCTGAAAAATAGTTGGTCGAACATTCTGAGCTACCACAGAATGGACTAGAGTAGTGAATGCTGCTCTGAATTCTGCGTGAGAAGCGTGCTCATTCAACGATCTTCCTGAATGAGCAGAGGTGCTGGTTGGTTCCCAGCTCTTCTTCCGTTAGTCTTTCTGGGAGGCATGTTCTGTAAACGGAAGGAAAAGTTGGATTAGATAGAGATTTTAACTTGAGATCATGCTCACTCGCACGATATGAACACTGAAAAAAGGGAACTTTTCCTAAAACGCCTCATAGCCTCTTGTCCATAAGTGTGGTACGCTACACACCCATACACAAGACTCTACTTGATGCGGCTTTCAAACTCCCTAGGACACTTTAGAACCTTAGGCTTTGATATCAAGTTTGTAACGCCCTGAGACTACACCCTGGGCGCCATATGGTGCTTACGACCCCAAAGGAGCACAAGCTAACTCGTGACTGGTACCTGGTGTGAGCACTGAATAATAATCATAAAGCATATGCGAAAAACTCCATAAGGTTCACAAACTGAAATCAATACTGAGTACAACTGTAGAATAACTGCTAACTAAAAATAACTAAAAGCCTCTACACATCTGAAATAAAAGAGTTGATGGGATAGGCCCCAACTAACTCCAACTGCTGTCTGGAAATAACTGAAGTATGAAAATATCGCAACGACTAAATAAATATCATGTCCTCGATGGATGAGGACTCACTACTGTAGTTATGGTTGATCGACTGATCAGGATAATTACGGTCAGGAACCCAAGCATACGGACCTATGATATGAGACATCATAGCTCAAAAAGAGAGTATATGTCAGTACTTTGAATGTACTGGTATGCTAGGTGAGGTTAGGCTAATATGCATGGGTTCATGTGCATGAGTAATAATAACTAAATATCATGAAGTGACTAGGTAGGAGTATATGCAATACTGGGACTACTGAAGATAATCAACATGTAATACCAAGCATATATCGTCAGTCTGAATTAGACTAAAACTGAAGTACAGAGTTTCTAATAACTGATTACTGATAACTGATAGTTATGATCGTGTAGAACTGAACTGAGTTCTGTACTGAATGTTGAATACTGAATACTGAATACTGAAACTGAGACTGTGGGAGTTATCATCTAGCCGACGTACCCCGATTATAGACTGATTTGAGGTCCAACCTGTAACCCAAGTTGGAAGGATATTAGCACCGTGCCACCGGTTACTAACACTAGCTGGGTCAACCCTAATCTGGTAGAAAGACTCATGAGATGTATATGGTTACGTCAACCCTAGTTTAGCAGGAAGACGATTTACCTTACGCTGGCTACGTAGTTCTATAACTTAGGGACTGGTACTAAGTGTCAAACCCTATACTGGCAGGAATGCCCCCATCCTTGGGTTCGCTCGGTGCTAATCCTACTCCCAACTGAACTGACACTGATAACTAGACTGTACTAAGCTTAACTAAACTCACGTTGATTCTATTAACTAACCGAATACTACTGTTCGGGATACTATGGGATTATTCTTTTACGACTGGAAATTAAGTAAGCAACTAATTTTGGGTATACAATACCGCCAGGACTCGATAACATGAATAATGGAACCATATCACAATTTAAAAAAAACATTACAATTAGGACATCATGCACAATTCGTTCACATAAATATTTTGTCAAATACTTGAGGAGCATGGTTCTTGTACATGAGAAAGAATAACATGGGGATATCATAGCTACAACATTCAACTCACAATTTATGGGTTATGACATGAGGAGTACATAAATCAACACACATATTAGTTTATTTACTTGAAATTCACAATCTTCCTAGTTTGAAACTCATATAATCAACACATACATGAACACAATTCAATTTAAGAATGTAAATCATAATTTAGGTTCTCAAAAAGGTTTCTTGAACTCCAAGTGTGGAAGGAACCCAAGAATAAACACCTAACATACCTTGATTTCTGAATTTGTGAGAATTGATGGTGAATTCTTGAGATTTTATCTTGAATCTTAAAGGGATAGGGTTTGTTCTTGAAAGAGGGCTACTTTAATTTGAGAGAATTGTGAGAATAATGAGCAAATAATGCTCTCTTGGGACTTAAATCTCGTGTTTGGACTGAATGGGGTGAAGAAAAAAGGCTTAAATGCCCTTGAAAATTAAAAACTCAAAACTGAACCAAAAATCCTGATTTTGACCGATGGAGGATGCGGTGCAATCGCGTTGCGCCACTGAAAAGGGACAATCCCGATTTGGCACCTTGGCGCGACGCGGCGCCATCGCGTTGCCTCACTGGAATGTGACTAACGCGAAAATGCCCTTGGCGCGACACGGTGCTTATCGTGGTGATCCACTGGAAAAGGAAGAACGTGATTTTGGCCATCACTGCGACGCGGCCTAATCGCAATGAGCCACTATTTCATACTAAAAGTGTCATTACTCCTCACCCGAGTATCAAATTTAGGCAAAATTGATATCGTTGGAAAGCTAATTCAATTTTCTACAATTTGGTGGATCTTGATATGGAAAATACTAAGTAGAGAAAAAGATATACATGTTTGAAGTTGATCATAGCAACATTCTTCTCAACAACTCAATCGGTAAGGAATATTTTGATTCATCTAATAGCTGGGAGTTATTTGAGGCATTAATATACATCAAATTCACTCATAATACTACCAAGGAACTATAATGTACTTTGCAAGATCTTGAAATATGGCTCTAATATTGATTTGGATTTTCGGGGTATTACAGTTATATATCTCGCATTTTATTTTATTTTTGAATTCAATTATTCTTTTTTTAATTTAATTATTTATCCCTCGTATGTTATATCATTAATTCAAACGCCGGAATGACGTAACAAAAAATATTCATTGCAATTACTTCAAATAAAAAAAAAAGGTTGTAGGAATCGTTTATAACTGAAAACGAAATATGGAAGAAATTTTATTTAAAAATGTGGAATAACAAATAAATTACCTATTTTCGTGGAATGTTATTTAGTTTTACCATTATTAGTTAGGTTAATTGCTAAATTAAAGGAACTTTATCTATTAGAGTTCTTAAATTATGCAAATTAATTTATGATTAAATGTATCTGTAGGATGTATCTCACGTTAGTTCTATGTATCTTCAACGGCAATATGTTAAAAAATTAAGATGTATTTTATCGTGCAGAAAAAATTAACGAGAGATACATATATATATATATTATCGTGCACAATATGTATCTTTAACACTACTAGTATGTATCTTTGGTATGCTTATATCACTAAAACTAAAACATCAAGATATATATATATATATATATATATATATATATATATATATATATATATATATATATATATATATATATATATATATATTATGTTTCTCAAAATGCTAATGTCAAAGACATATGTTTCCGCACAACATGTATCTGGTGAGAAATATAAAATTGTATAATTTCTAAAAGATACAAATTAATACAATCAAATATTCTAGAGATACATATCATCACAAAGAGATACAACTAATAAAAACAAAGAAATATGTATACTAATACTATACCATCAAAATATTCTATGAGATACATATTAACGAAAACAAATACAAGAATTTAAAATAACTTTACAATAATTTATGAGAAATGAATAGCTTTACACTCATATCATTATGGATAAGCAAGGGAGATGAGTTTCGATCAACAACATATCGAACTTCAAATCTTTTCCTTGTTTCGTCGATTTCAAGTTCTACAACAATGGCCTAAATCAACTCTTGTAGCTCTCGTACTTGACATCACTAACCCAAATACCGGAATGACGTAATAACACAGAAATATTCATTGCAAATAGTTGAAAAAGAATAATTAACACAAAGAAAAAAATAATATGAGAAGAAAGAATGAATCTGTAAGTACGTCAAATAAAATAAAAATTGTAGGAGTTGTTCTATATGGAAATTGATAATTGAAGAGATTTTGTTTAAAATTATGGAATAAGAAACAAATTATCTGTTTTTGTGGGATTTTATTGAGTCTTTACCATTATTAGTTAGGTTAATTGCTATATTAATGGATATTTAGCCGTTACATCCATTTATTTAAGCAAATTAATTTACTAACTACATGTATTTGTAGGATGTATCTAACATTACTTAAATGTATCTTCAACAGCTAAAAAGTTGGAATTTTAGATAAATAATGGTAAATATATTGAGATATAGGTAAATTTTCGTTATTTTATTCAATTTTTGATAGTTTATGCATATTTATATAGGCCCGAGTATTTTCTTTACAAAAAGTACCAGAGCGCTCCACCGGGTGAGGAGGTCACCTGATTACATCGCCAGCTTGATCATCAAGGAAATTATGGTGAACGGCAGTATGGACTCATTTAATTTGAAGGATGCTATTCGCTATTTAGGAACAAATAAACTATTTTATACTTCAGAAACAAACATAAATACTTATCAGTTATATCTTGATTTTAATAAAAATAGAAATCAAACGTCTTGGATTTACATATCTAAACAATTTTTTTTTGCTATCGAAATCTAAATAAAAATGGAATCAAATTGTGTGTATTGATATTGAAATTAGGAAATATTACTGAACATCACACAAGTAAGGATGATGAAAGAGAGGAATCAACTTGCTCCTACTATACTATATTCCGACCAGACGTTGGATATATGCCACAGACAAAAGTCATATCATAAGATCTAACGCATGCTTTATTCTCCTTATCACACACAAAAAAAGAAAAGAAAAAAGAGAGAAAAAAAAGGAGCAGAGAAAAGGCAGGAATAAAATAAACAAATGTATCTTTGGAAAGTCCAATCAAATCTAAGGAGTTGATGAAGATCATGGTCAGAGAAAACAGAAGTACCTATATGATTGTCTCTTGGTGTTGGATTTTGGTGTAGAAAAGAAACCCCAAATTCCTATGAGACATAAAGGATATATTTAAATTATCATTTTGAACAGAATCTTGAATTTACATTATTTCTGTAAAGAAAAACTCATGCCTAATGTGTCAAACATAGCCACCCCCACCCAAAATAATATGAGAGAAAACTCAGACTCACCTAATATTTTGGGTTTTCTAAACAAATTTTACCATTGTCGGATATCATTCTGAAAACAATTATAATTAACCGTTCAACAAAACGAAATTATATTGGAGAAATAACAATTAAGTAAATAAAATGATATGTTCTCTCTCTAATTGCTTAATTAATTTTATATAAGATAATTATGCAATTCAATATAGCAGAATGAGTACTCACTATACCAGCTATTATAAAAAAAATAGTACTAACAATAATTGTTGGTCATATACGTACGTTAACTAGCCGAGTTTCTATCGAAAACAATTTGAGTTCTATATCTTTACAAGATAAAAGTAAGGAGTATACATCACCCCTTTCATACCTCATTTATAAAATAGACTGGATATATTATTGTTATTATTATTATATATTATTTACTTTAACTGATTAAAAATAAATGAGGTTACTACATTGTCAATGCATATAATTTTGAGGATAGGAAAAATTAGATGAGATTGTCACCTGCAAAACTTTGCACCCTCAGTGTATTTGTTGAATCTTTTCAAAGATAAAATGAGGAATAAGGAAAATTAATTTAGATGATATTTCACGATTAGTAACCTCAAAAAATAAGTCAGATTACTTACTACACACTTTGTCCCACTTTATGTAAACTAATTTGACTTGACACAAAATTTAAGAAAGAATGAAACATCTTTTAAATTTGTGGTCTAAAATAAGTGAGAGATGTTTCCATGACTATAAATCATTTTATTAATTAAGTGTAAAACGGACATTTTAAAGTTAAATTAAAACTAAACATAGAAATGTGTCATTCGTTTTGAAACTGATGAAAAAATAAAATGAGTCATATAAATTAAGACAAAAAAAATATATATTTTTGTTGTCAATGTATATAAATTAAGTATTTTTTTGAATATTTTGTATACATTTCACTATTTCAGATCTCACTTATTAGACTGTACTGAATATTGTTGTATAGGAAGAGGGACATATAAGGAAAAGGTTGAGGATAGCTACTAACTAGCTAGGGGGTAGAAGGAAAGAAACTAGTCATAGGGAGTATTGTATTTTAATGTGTTGGACTTAATCTCTTGGACATATATTAGAAGCACGCACAACTATGGATTCTTGGTGAATAGGAATTCGATAATAGCAAACTTACAAAAAGGAAACCCGCAAAGTCCGCTAAAATATATATATATTACTATCACATTTTTCACTCACTCCCTCAACGTCTCTCTTATGTACTTTGTTTTTGTATGATATTTGCTCTAAGCTAACAAGTCAACCATATGGTTAACAAACCAATGTTTAAACTACTAATAATTAATCACCAAGATTTTATAATTAATTAATTAAAACAGTTGAAGTCATGTCGTTGTCGTTTATTATAATATGAATGCAAACATACACTAAAAATTATATATGTATGTTTTCACTTGTGAAGATGGAGACAAACATATACATACCGACGAAATTATCAATTTCGACTTTATTCGTGTAGTAGTCATTCATATGACATATTATAAATGAGCTTATTAAGTGGAGCTATATCAACTCATCAAGCTAGTGCACTTCGAATAGTCTAGGTCATATTTTGAAGTGTGGTTAGAGGTCTAATATATTGTAATGTACGTATTTATTTTCGATTTTTGAACTTTTCTTTATATTGTTGCTCTTCTCATATTTTGTGAATGATTGAAGATTATGAATAAATAGGGGTTAAACCTGTCAAACGGGCTAGGTTGATCCGGCCCAACCCAGCTCAAATCGGCCCACTTAAGAAAATTGGCCTGGTTTGACCCGACCCAATCAGCCCATGGGCTGTAGGGTACCGGGTCCCGGTCCAGATTATTTTTTGAGTTGGGTCCAGTTAACCCGGCCCGAATCAGGCCTGTCGGTTAACCGGCCCAACCCGATTAGCTTTTTTTAAGAAAGAAAATTGAATTTTAATAAAAAAAAGGCCGTTGGGCCCAACGGTAATATAGCCGTTGGGAGCCCAAAACGGCTAAAATCCTCTTTTTATTAAACAATTTTTTTTTTCAATTAAATTATTTTTTTAAACCCAAAAAAAAATCTTATAAATACCCTACACTTTCAAATCATTTTCCACACAATTTTTCATTCTCTCAATTCTCAAATATTCTATATATTTCTAAAGTGCTCACTTTAATTTTTTAATTTTGCGATTACAAAGTACGAGTTGAAGTTTTTAAAGTCGCAACCTTTGGATACTTTCAAAATCTGGTATTATCGTTCCATCTCTTACGTTTAATTTTTAATTAGTGTATTAATTGTTGAATATTTAATTTTATTATATTTGTGTATTTTGAATTTTTTTAGTTTAATTTATATTATGGATAAATTAAGAAACCTCGCGACTAAAGGTGTTAAATTTTTTTGTCCCGGAAGTGGTAGTGGTAGTAAAAAGTGAATTACTAGCGATAGAGGTACTTCAAGTAGTAGATATACCCGTGTGTCTCCGCCTCCGGTACCGCTTAGTCAACCTTTTGAGAAAGAAATAGGTGTAGGTGCTCACGATATGAATTATGTTGAAGCTCAGGAAAATTACGGTATAGAAGAAGAAAATGAAGTAGATGCGGTTAATTTAGACGAAGATGATCGAAATATTGGTGAGATACCTGCAGTAGGAAATGCTAACGTTAGATCTGAATCGGTTAGTTTCCCTCCCCGTCCTCCCCGTACCCCAAGACCTCGTAAACCAACTAGTATTGCATGACAATTTTTTGAACGTATATCAGATATTAAGGTGCAACACAATATTTATCAACAAATATATAAGCATAAAAAATGAGGCAAGCAAGGGGGTACGGGTACGTTAATGAGACATATAAGTGATAATCACGATAGAGAGTTAAAATTACAAAAGGTGGTGCAGATGTTGGTGGGCCAACACAAACTAGAATGGACCCAACAACCGATCAGGTAATGAAGAAGTATAATAAATTGAGCGATCGGGAAGAAATAGCTAAAATGATAGTTGTGGCTTGTTTGCCTTTTAGTTTTCCTTTTTCTGATGCTTTTATTCATTATATTCAAGCAATTTATAATTCTATGTTTAATGGTATGCCTAGAAGTACTTGTCGGACCGATATTTTTAGACTTCATTCGCAATATTATTTTTATTTATCAACATTGTTAAAAAATATTCAATGTAGAATGTCCCTAACTTATGATCTTGGTCGTGCTGTAAATAAAAATGATTATTTAACCATTACTTGTCACTGAATAGATGGTAATTTTGTTATGCAAAAACGTATTTTTATTTTTTTATATGATGAAGATCGTAAACATACTGGAGATTTTATTGCTGATTCGATTGCTAAAGTTGCTGAATTTTATGGTATCGAAAATAAAATCTTATATATTTCTTTTGATAATGCTTCTAACAACAAGACTGCTATTAAAAAGTTAAAATATAAGCTATCTCTGCCGTTACTAAAAATTTTCATGTTAAGTGTGTTTGTCATATATATAATTTAATTGTAAGAGACGGGCTTGAGTTTTTTGAGTTTTATATTGAAAAAATTTGGCTTTCCGTTGATTTTATTCAAGGAAATAATCGAAAATCAAGAATTAGGGACTTTAAACTTAAATGTGAACAAAATGGACTTGCACCGATACTGATGCCTGAAGAATATGATATTAGATGGAATGCTACATATGATTTTTTAAAAACTTGTTATAAATATAGGGTTCCTATTACACTATCTTTTAACCAACATTGTGGTTCTTTTGTTGATTCTGCTAATTGCATGTTACATGATTCTGATTGGGCTGTAATTAATGATCTTATTAAGTTTTTGCAAAAATTTTATATAGCTACGGTTGAATTTTCTGGTGCTTATTATCCTACTGTTTGTAATATTTTGAAATATATAGCTGATATTTCTGTTTTGCTCAAAAAATATAAAAATAAAAAAGGTTACAAAGAAGTTGTTGGTGTCATATTTGCTAAATTTAAAAAATATTTTTTTTTTATTCCCCCTATTTACTTGGTTGGTGCTATGCTACATCTGTGTATGAAATATACTACTATGTGCCACTTTAGTATTCTTATTTATTCTAACTTAGAGATAAATACTAACAATGATTCTGATCAAATACAACCTGATTTGTGGACGGCTATGGATGATGCGAACGCTTACATAGATAAATTATATAACCACTATGCTGATTTAGTTGATTAAGCTGTACCAATAAATATCACTCCAACTGTCACTCCTCATCCTCTCGGGGAGCCATCATCTTCTAAAAGGCCGGCATATGGTGGTTTTTCTGATTCCTTTTATGATTTACCTTGTTGAAATAGTGTTAAGGAGGGAGCTTACACATCAACTTATCGGGAAGAGCTTAAGTATTATCTTCGGTCGTCGCTAGAGGATCGCAGACGATGGATCAACACGTTGGATGTAATTACAAACGTAATCTGGTGCTAAACGAACACTTAGACAACATTATAGCAAAAGGCACAACTTAATTTCACTCAATTAATTTCTTAATTTTGAGGGTTAGCAGTAAAACCTTAATCAAAATTAAATCAGTTTAGGGAAAAAAAACCCACCTTACTAAATTAAAATAGCAACAAGATGATTTATGTTTGAAATTCCACAACCAAAAGATTAGATTACCACAAAAAAAAATCGCGAAGTGAGGAGAGAGGAAGATGAAAAGATTTTTTAATTTTTTTTTTTTTGAGAAAATGACCTATTTCGTTCAAGAGGGAACTGAAAAAGTAGGAGTGGGCCCAGACGCTTGTATACATGGATGTCTTATTAGTTGATTTATGTTGACATGCCAGCAATTGGGAGGGAGAGTAGGGTAATAAATACAGTAAAAAAAGTATTAGAGGGGTAATGGGACTCCCGTTGTAACACTCCGTACTTAATTACGTGCATTAGCCATGGTTATATGTGTTATATATGTATTGATCATAAGTTAGGTATATATGAGTTTAAGTATGAGTATTGATTATTTTGAGATGGTTTCAAGTGTATAGTTTGATTATATGTGTATAGGAATCGACTTTATTTATACCGAAATTGGCTCGTCAAAGTTTCTATGCGAAGTTTATCGAGTTAGTTTTCCAACGATATAAATATTTCTGAAAACAGATGAGTATCGGATATAAGCGAGCATGTTCGAAACTTGAAAACGGTGGACTCAATGAACAGTAAATGTGCAGAAATTTTCTGCACACAAAAGTACTGCAGCCAAACAGATTTTTGGGTCGACTTTAAACGATCATAACTCCTTGTACAAAATGAATTGTGTGAGCTGCTATATATCGATGAGAAGCCCCGAGAGTCTTCTTTCTAAGGCAATTGGTTTCACCCAAATCCATTATCGGAGCAAAGAGTTATGGTCGATTTACTTTAGCCTAACAAAATAGTTCACCATGGACAGATTCAGATTTACTTAAATTTTAAGGGCAATATGGTCATTTTCCATCACCTCATGGACGAAAATTGGTCATTATATACATATACTTAGCCTCATATCCATCATTTATCATCCAAATTATTGAAGAATAAGAAACCCTAGCCTAATTTGAACTCCAATTATCTTGTGATTCAATCGTAGAAAATCCAAATTGATTCTGTAGTTGTGTTCACCGTCTCGAGGGCTTCGATAAGCACACCTTATTTGTGCCAACAGGACTTCGAAATCAAAAGGGCCATTTTATGGTAAGGATGTAAATTATGTTGGTGTTATTTATATGGATATGTATATATATGCATGTGAGCATAAGAAGTATGTTATTTGATTGTTGTTGAAAGATAATTGGAAATGATGTTGGATTATTTTTGTGCATGGTTGGATTATATTAAATTGTGAAGGGATTTGGTGTGATGATGTGGTATTGAAATGATGATTATATATATATATATATATACACATAAACCTATTGTTCAAGTTGGTTTTTGGAATGCTTTGCAAATATTGGTTGTATGGAATTATGGAAGAGAATTGTGGTGTTGGGTTGCTAATACTAGATGTCAAACATTTCATTGTAGATAAGTGATTTGTAAAGGCGGGAAGTTGTGTTGAATTGGTATCCGAATCTACAACGAGGTATGTAAAGCATACTCTAATGATGTTCTTTGGCATGAAAACACCAATGTTCCATCAAGTAGGATTCCGAGGTTGTCCAAAAAAACATGTATTGTTCTACGTTACCAACGAAGTTGTTTCCATTCTATAAAGTGTCAAAATGTTTCATTGATATACCAAAAGGCTCCTATTTCATTGTTGTGATATTGATGATTCTGAAACACATTGTTGATATACCAATGAGTCTTTATTACATCGTTATTGTATAGAAGGTCTATTACTTGGTTCCTATTGATGTATCATTGTTCCAAAGGTACTATATTGGCATGAACACTAATGTAATAATCTCAAAAGCTTTTGAACTAAGTTATTGGAAAGATCTCTTATGTGTGTTACTTGATATACGTGTGGGTGGTAGCTCAGGGGCTTAAGCCTAGCATGGGCCGATCCCGATACTTGATATGATTATAGTTGATATGTACTAGGGGCAGCCTAATGGTCACAGTACAGTACAGTATTAATTATTGTTAGGTGGTTGGAGGTTCGGGAGGAGGAGGTAATGACGAATGATAATTGTAAAGAATGAAATGAACGAAGGTATACCGTTCCACAAATGTGTTTGAATTCAAGAACCCAATTCAGATTAATGATAATGTACATGATCCTAAAAGTGTTTATGAAGTGTGGTTCACTTCTATTATGATTTATTCACTTGTGTCTGATTTTCTTGATCCCCCATATCACATATGATTATTTACAACTTTACATACTCAGTACATATTTCGTACTGACGTCCCTCACAGGGGACCTGCATTTCATGCTGCAGGCACAGGTGCTTCATCTCATACACAACATAGATAGGATCCAGGTCATACAACTATTGTTGGTGAGTTCCAGTTTGCTTTGGAGCTTTCCGGGTCGGTTCCTTATGTTTTGTTATTGTACAGGAGTCATGTGTGGGCGGGAGGTTTGTCCCGACCCTAGTTATGTCATGTATATCCTTGAGGCTTTGTAGACATAAGGAAGGGTAAAGTCATGGAAGTTTATATAGTGATGTTATATTTGTATATGTGGAGACCCCGATGGCCAAGTATTATATATATATATATATTTGTGCGTGTTGTACTGATACAGGTAATTAGACCCTTCTATATGCAACGAAGTGCTGTCCAAATTTTTGGTGACATGTGAGTGAAAGTACAGGTATTTGAACGGGTTCTCCCGGGCCTTTTCGGCTTCGAGTGCCAGTCCGGCCCGATGGGATTTTGGGGCGTGATAAAAGTGTAATCAGAGAGGTTCGTCCTAGTGAGTCTACAAAGCCGTGTCTACGTAGAGTCTTGTTTATCGGTGTGTTGTGCACCACATCTATAAACAGGAGGCTATGGACATTTAGGAAATTGTTTCTTTCCTTCAGATCATAGATCGTGCCATAGAGCTTATATAGCAAATGAAGTCATAGTTGACCACTGAATCCATTTGTTTCTCTTACTACAGTAAGAATGCCGGATACCGGAAGTAAGAATATCGGCGAGCGGGTAGATGTGGCTGCCGGAGAAGGGACTAGTAAGTCACCACCTGTACAAGTTAATCAGAGTGAAGCTCAAGCTGAGCGGGTATCTGAAATGTCTTTCACTCCAGATAAAATAAGTGGGAGGCGAACCATATTCACAGAACCACTTGTTAATGCTGCTGATCAGGATATAAGGGATGCAGTACAACTGTTGACCCGTATTGTTGCCGGTCAAGTCCAAGGGCAAGCTATTCCTGCCGTGGGTTCTAGCGGTACTGATAGGGCGGCTAGTCTTCGGACGCAAGATTTTCTTAAGATGGATCCGCCTACTTTTACCGAATCCGATCTTAATGAAGATCCGCAGGACTTTATTGATCAGATCCAAAGGGCCCTAGAGGTGATGCATGTATCGGGCAGAGAGACAGTGGAGTTAGCCGCGTATAGATTCAAAGGTAAGGCTATATATTGGTATGAAGACTGGAAACAATCAAGGGGCATTGATGCACCCCCAACTACTTGGAAAGAGTTCAAAGAGGCATTTATTGATCATTATCTTCCATATGAGACTCGTCAGGCCCGTGCGGATCAGTTCTTAAATCTTCGACAGGGTAATACAAGTGTGAGGGAGTATAGTCTTCGATTTAATTCTTTGTCCAGATATGCTCCTAATGTTATAGCTACTATGGATGATAGAGTTCATCGGTATATGGATGGATTGGATCCGTATTTGGTTAGGGATTGTACTATTGCTGCACTGAATAAAGACATGGATATAGCTAGGATCCAAGCATTTGCACAGAAAATGGAAGATCAGAGGCAAAGAAAAAGAACACAGGAATTTGAAAGTGGATCTTCTAAGAGGGCCAGATCTACAGGGAAGTTTGTGGCGCCACAGGGAGGTTTTAGACCTCAATTTTCTGCTATACCACCTAGGCCATTATTTTCTTATTCTGCAGCTAGTGCTCCACCACAGCATCAGGGGTTCAGAGGCAGTCAATTTGGGCAAAGAAGTGAGGGTCATAGTTCGCGATCAGTGGGTTATCATGGTCAAGGGAACATGAGCCAATCGAGACCTTCTCGAGAGCTATGTAATCGATGCGGAAAGCATCATATGGGTGTATGTCGAATGGGAACAAATGTTTGTTTTTGGTGTGGTATGACGGGACATATGATGAGAGAATACCCACGAAGGGGCGCAGGTGGCGTAGCATGACCTTCGGGATCAGCTGTTGCATCATCATCACCGTTATCTTATTCTGGTAGGGGCGCACAACCTGCGGGTCACGCTAGAAATAAAAAAAGAGTCGCCAGTTCCAGCGGGACTCAGAATCGCACTTATGCTTTAGCAGATCGACAGAATCTAAAGGCTTCCCCAGATGTGGTCACGGGTACGTTGTCCATATTTTTATTTGATGTATATGCTCTAATTGATCCCGGTTCTACATTATCATATGTTACTCCTTTGGTTGCTGGAAAGTTCAAAAGAACCCCCGAATTGTTAGATAAGTCGTTGGAAGTGTCTACCCTGGTTGGGGAATCTATTATTGCTAGAAGAGTTTATAAAGATTGTGTAGTAACTGTGTGCGGTCGAGACACGATGGCCAATCTTGTGGAACTAGAAATGGTATATTTTGATGTTATAATGGGTATGGATTGGTTGGCGTCTTGTTATGCCAAAATTGACTATTGTACGAAAAAAATGTATTTACATTTTCCTAATGAAGCAGTTATTGAATGGAAAGGTAAGATTGGCGCACCAAGAGGTAGATTTATTTCTTATTTCAAAGCGAGAAAAATGATTTCCAAGGGCTACATATGTCATTTAGTTAGAGTAAAGGATACGGAATCAGAATCACCAGATCTTCACACTGTACCAGTAGTAAGTGAATTTCTTGATGTATTCCCTGAAGATCTTCCAGGTTTACCTCCTGAACGAGAAGTAGAATTTGGTATTGATGTGATACCAGGCACTAAGCCAATCTCAATTCCTCCGTATAGAATGGCCCAAGCAGAATTACGAGAATAGAAAGGGCAATTGAAAGATTTGTTAGAAAAGGGGTTCATTAGGCCTAGTATTTCCCCTTGGGGAGCACCAGCGTTGTTTATGCGCAAGAAAGATGGCACATTGAGAATGTGTACTGATTATAGGCAGCTGAATAAAGTGACTCTTAAAAATAAATATCCTCTTCCAAGAATTGATGATTTATTTGATCAGTTACAGGGTGCCAAATGTTTTTCTAAGATTGATTTGAGGTCAGGTTATCATCAAGTGAGAGTCAAAGAAAAAGATATACCCAAGACAGCTTTCCGAACAAGGCGTTGCAAACTCTTCGTGATTGCAAGTTGTGTGCAAAATTTTCTAAATGTGAATTTTGGCTAAAGTCAGTGGCATTTCTGGGCCATATTGTATCAAATGAAGGCATACAGGTTGATACTCAAAAGATAGAAGCTGTGAAGAATTGGCCAAGGCCCACGACACCTACGGAGATTCATAGTTTTCTTAGGTTGGCTGGTTATTATAGAAAGTTTGTTGAGGGTTTTTCTTCTATTTTAGCACCCTTAACTAAGCTAACGCATAAAGCATCCAAGTTCCAATAGAATGATGTGTGTGAGGAGAGTTTCCAAGAATTGAAGAATAAGTTTACTTCTACACCTGTGTTGGTACTTTCAGAAGGTACAGAAGGGTATACAGTGTATTGTGATGCTTCGAGAATTGGTTTAGGATGTGTATTAATGCAGCATGGTAAGGTGATAGCATATGCCTCAAGGCAATTGAGGCCACATGAGAAAAATTACCCCACACATGATCTTGAGTTGGCAGCGGTTATCATTGCTTTAAAAATATGGTGCCACTATTTATATGGGGTTCATGTTGATATATATACTGATCACAAGAGCTTACAATATATTTTCAGTCAGAAGGATCTAAATCTGAGGCAGCGAAGGTGGATGGAACTATTAAAAGATTATGATGTTGATATTTTGTATCACCCAGGGAAAACGAATATAGTAGTTGATACGTTGAGTCGTAAGGCTATGATGGCACCTGTAGAAAGGCAAGGGATGATTAAAGATCTTCATCAATTAGCTAGTCTAGGAGTTCGTCTTCTCGAAACTCCGGACGAGGAGCTTATTGTGCATAATGTCGCGGAATCCTCATTAGTAGCTGAGGTGAAAGAGAAGCAAGATGCAGATCCTGTTTTATTGCAACTCAAGGAGAATGTTCAAAATGGTGCGATGAAGGTATTTGAGCTTTCGCAAGAAGGAGTACTTCTATGCCAAAATCGGCTATGTGTGCCTATTGTTGATGAGCTAAGAAAAAGAATTATGGCTGAGGCACATTTCTCAAGGTATTCTATTCATCCAGGGTCAACCAAAATGTATCAAGATTTGAAGGATAAATATTGGTGGAATGACATGAAAAGGAACATCGCAGAATTTGTAGCTGAATGTCCAAATTGTCAACGAGTTAAACTGGAACATCAAAAGCCCGGAGGCTATATGCAATGCATAGATCTTCCAATTTGGAAGTGGGACATGATCATCATGGATTTTGTTACAGGTTTGCCTCGTACAACTCGGAAATTTGATTCTATATAGGTGATTGTGGATAGGCTTACTAAATCCGCACATTTCTTACCCGTTAAGACCACTTACACAGTTGAAGAATATTCGAAGTTGTATGTTAAAGAAATAGTTCGATTACATGGAGTGCCAACTTCTATTATATCGGATCGGGGAACTCAATTTACCGCAAACTTTTGGAAGGCTTTCCAACAGAGTTTGGGAACACAAGTGAATCTGAGTACAACTTTTCACCCTCAGACGGATGGACAAGCAGAGCGCACCATTCAAACACTTGAAAATATGCTACGAGCATGTGTTATAGATTTTAAAGGCAGCTGGGATGATCATTTACCTCTTATTGAGTTTGCCTACAATAATAGCTATCATTCAAGTATCAAAATGGCACCATATGAAGCTTTATATGGGAGGAAGTGTATATCACCAATAGGATGGTTCGAAGCGGGTGAAACTCTTATGTTCGGACTGGATCTTGTGTATCAAGCCGTAGAAAAAGTCAAGGTGATTCAGCAATGGTTGAAAACATCCCAAAGTCGACACAAGTCATATGCGGATAGTAAAAGAAAAGGGCTAGAGTTTTCGTTAGACGATTGAGTATTTTTAAAGGTATCGCCAATGAAAGGGGTGATGAGATTTGACAAGAAAGGAAAGTTGAGTCCACGATATATAGGCCCGTGTAAGATTATTCGAAGATGTGGGCAAGTTGCTTATGAATTAGAGCTACCCCAGGAACTCTCATCAGTGCATCCAGTATTTCATGTATCGATGCTTCGAAAATGCATCGGAGATCCGTCCCTTATTACTTCTACTGAAGATGTGCAAGTAACAGAAGATCTTACCTATGAGGAGATGCATGTTGCTATATTAGATCGTCAAGTTAAGAAGATGAGAAATAGAGAAGTATCATCGGTGAAAGTACTTTGGAGAAATCAACAAAGGGAAGAGATTACATGGGAAGCGGAGGAAGCAATGAAATCCAAATACCCTTATTTGTTCAAAGGTGAAAAAGAAGTGCAAGGAGTGGAACTGGGATACTAACAAGTAAGTTTTTACATATGCATAATATTTATATGATGATGTGAATATCAATTATGAATTCGAACTTGTTTCGGCTAAATAACTACATTCACATTCGAGGATGAATGTCCTTAAGGGGGGAAGTATGTAACACCCCGTACTTAATTACGTGCATTAGCCATGGTTATATGTGTTGGAGTATATGTATTGATCATAAGTTAGCATTACACAATCTGGATACGTAAGAAATGATGATATACATGAAAGACAAAATTACAGACGTATGCAATGATGTAACAGATAAATAAATAGACGGACAAAGTAAGGACATAGCCATGTGATCGTGGCTCCCACCCAAGTTCCCAAAAGTCTTGCTAAAATTTTTATGAAGCATATTTAAGTAAGGATTTGAAATCCATAAAGTATATTGAAGAATAGATTTGAAGTCCACAAATGCCTATAAATACCTCCTTTTGAAAGACTTAAACATAAGTAGCTAGAGAGCAAAAATTAAGAGTGCGAAAGTTCTTAGTTTTTCATAAAGTTCTTAGTTTCCAAAGTTAGTAAGTTAGTTCAACCAAAAAAAAAGTGTGTAAAAGGTCTATATTAGTTTCTTAGTTCTTCATTTCCGATAGCTGTTAAGTTTTCAGGGGACTCCCGAAAGGGAAACCTCACTTCTTCCTTAAGACATGTAAGTAGATATGAGTTTAAGTATGAGTATTGATTATTTTGAGATGGTTTCAAGTGTATAGTTTGATTATATGTGTATAGGAATCGACTTTATTTATACCGGAATTTGCTCGTCGAAGTTTCTATGCGAAGTTTATCGAGTTAGCTTTTCAACGATATAAAGATTTCTGAAAACAGATGAGTATCGGATATAAGTAAGCATGTTCGAAACATGAAAATGGTGGACTCAATGAACAGTAAATGTGCAGAAATTTTCTGCACACAAAAGTACTGCAGCCAAACAGATTTTTGGGTCGACTTTAAATGATCATAACTCCTTGTTCAAAATGAACTGTGTGAGCTTCTATATATCGATGAGAAGCCCCGAGAGTCTTCTTTATAATGAAATTGGTTTCACCCAAATCCATTATTGGAGCAAAGAGTTATGGTCGATTTACTTTAGCCTAACAAAACAGTCCACCATGGACAGATTCAGATTTACTTAAATTTTAAGGGCAATATGGTCATTTTCCATCACCTCATGGACGAAAATTGGTCATTATATACATATACTTAGCCTCATATTCATAATTTATCATCCAAATTATTGAATAATAAGAAACCTTAGCCTAATTTGAACTCCAATTATCTTGTGATTCAACCGTAGAAAATCCAAATTGATTCCGTAGTTGTGTTCACCGTCTCGAGGGCTTCGAGAAGCACACCTTATTTGTGCCAACAGGACTTCGAAATCAAAAGGGCCATTTTATGGTAAGGATGTAAATTATGTTGGTGTTATTTATATGGATATGTATATATATGCATGTGAGCATAAGAAGTATGTTATTTGATTGTTGTTGAAAGATGATTGGAAATGATGTTGGATTATTCTTGTGCATGGTTGGATTATATTAAATTGTGAAGGGATTTGGTGTGATGATGTGGTATTGAAATGATGATTATATATATATATATATATATATATATACACATAAACCTATTGTTCAAGTTGGTTTTTGGAATGCTTTGCAAATATTGGTTGTATGGAATTATGGAAGAGAATTGTGGTGTTGGGTTGCTAATACTAGATGTCAAACATTTCATTGTAGATAAGTGATTTGTAAAGGCGGGAAGTTGTGTTGAATTGGTATCTGAATCTACAACGAGGTATGTAAAGCATACTCTAACGATGTTCTTTGGCATGAAAACACCAATGTTCTATCAAGTAAGATTCCGAGGTTGTCCAAAAAAACATGTATTGTTCTACGTTACCAACGAAGTTGTTTCCATTCTATAAAGTGTCAAAATGTTTCATTGATATACCAAAAGGCTCCTATTTCATTGTTGTGATATTGATGATTCTGAAACACATTGTTGATATACCAATGAGTCTTTATTACATCGTTATTGTATAGAAGGTCTATTACTTGGTTCCTATTGATGTATCATTGTTCCAAAGGTACTATATTGGCATGAACACTAATGTAATAATCTCAAAAGCTTTTGAACTAAGTTATTGGAAAGATCTCTTATGTGTGTTACTTGATATACGTGTGGGTGGTAGCTCAGGGGCTTAAGCCTAGCATGGGCCGATCCCGATACTTGATATGATTACAGTTGATATATACTGGGGGCAGCCTAATGGTCACAGTACGGTACAGTATTAATTATTGTTAGGTGGTTGGAGGTTCGGGAGGAGGAGGTAATGGTGAATGATAATTGTAAAGAATGAAATGAACGAAGGTATACCGTTCCACAAATGTGTTTGAATTCAAGAACCCAATTCAGATTAATGATAATGTACATGATCCTAAAAGTGTTTATGAAGTGTGGTTCACTTCTATTATGATTTATTCACTTGTGTCTGATTTTCTTGATCCCCCATATCACATATGATTATTTACAACTTTACATACTCAGTACATATTTCGTACTGACGTCCCTCACGGGGGACCTGCATTTCATGCTGCAGGCACAGGTGCTTCAGCTCATACACAACATAGATAGGTGTCAGGTCATACAACTATTGTTGGTGAGCTCCAGTTTGCTTCGGAGCTTTCCGGGTCGATTCCTTATGTTTTGTTATTGTACAAGAGTCATGTTTAGGCGGGAGGTTTGTCCCGACCCTAGTTATGTCATGTATATCCTAGAGGCTTTGTAGACATAAGAAAGGGTAAAGTCATGAAAGTTTATATAGTGATGTTATATTTGTATATGTGGTGGCCCCGACGGCCAAGTATTATATATATATATATATATTTGTGCGTGTTGTACTGATACAGGTAATTAGACCCTTCTATATGCAACGAAGTGCTTTCCAAATTTTTGGTGACATGTAAGTGAAAGTACAGGTATTTGAACAGGTTCTCCCGGGTCTTCTCGGCTTCGGGTGCCAGTCTGGCCCGATGGAATTTTGGGGCGTGATACCCGTGTAGGTTGAGTGTGTAGATAGAATTTCGACTAAAGGTAGGGGAGGTATAGACCATTTTCTCTTTGTATATATAGATATATGTATGTATGAATGTATCATTTGTATATGTATGATTCAAGTTGTATAAACATGTACCATTTGATACAAATTTAACATTCACTTTTGTATAATTTATCATTTGTTATTATTCAATTTTTATCAATAAAATACAATTCGTATCAATGAATATAAACATAAATGTTCATACAAAGAAAAATAAAAATTCTTTTTCACTTGTTTAAAAATACAAATGATGCAGTCGACTACAAATTCAAATACGATTTTAATGAAATTACAAATACAAAAAAAAATTGTGGTTAACTTTAAAATACAAATACAAACTAGTTCTTTAAAAATACAAGTGCATCAATGAAAATAAAATAAAATCATAAGATATACATTCAACAATAAAATACAATGTAAGACCCTGCAAAACCATAAGCTTAATTCAGTCCATTTATGCTTGTTAAGGGGGTCCCAGACTTAGAAAATTCTAGCTAAGTTTCCAGACTTAGTTTATTTTTTTGGCCTTCGAAAGTTGGCAATATCATTTCGCGACATTAATGTCCTTTAATGGTTGGTATTCCTGCTAATTCATGATCAGGGAGGTCAATAGGTATTTTCGGACAAGTTTTAGATTTTTCGGACCTCGTTTAGACCACATTTGGTGTCCTAAAATAGTGGATCAACGCGATCTTGGTGCGCCGCGATGCCTATCGAATTGGTTAACATTGTTGCAGGTTGCCAAAGCCAAAAGTACTGAGGCTTGGTGCAATCATGGCGCGACGCATCGAGTATCGCATCGGTGCTATTGACGCGTCGCATCGCCAATCGCGTCGATGCTCAGTTTTCAGTCGTTAAATGTCCCATCTTCAAGGGCAAAAGGGTCAATTTTTCACCCCTATATAAACCCAATAACATGTGATTCAGCTATTTTTTATCCAAAATATAGTATTTTTCTCAAGTTCCTCTCAAGAACAAGTTAGAGTTTTCAATTGGGGATTCAAATTCAATACTCAAATTTAAGAATATCTCCATCAATCTTTGTAAATTCAAGAACTAAGGTATGCATAGTGTTCATTCATGGATTCCTTTCGTCCACGAAGCCCAAGAATCAAGTTTTAAACTATGAATTCTGATATTCATATTATGGATTGATTATGTTCATGTGGTTGTTATTGTACGATTCTCAAGTTGGAATCTTTACTTGTTTTATGAAACTATGTTAGCATGCAAGTTGAAAACTATGAACTTAGTTGGTTATGGTGTGTTAATTTGATGATTATGCCTATGCCCTAAGTGGTGTATGTATGATGTTTGATAAAATGCCTAAGAGAATAGAATTTATGTATTATAGCACAATTGTGACCCAAACGACAAATACATGTTTTACCCTTATGATCAAGAATGTTTCCATGATATTGTGTGCATTATGAATGTTTGATGGAATGTTCATGGGAATAGGTTGATGAAAGTATTACATGTTTATATGTATTCCTATCCATGTACAACATTATGATAATCATGTGTTTTATGAAATCCCCAAGTTATTGTATGATGAATTGTTGATATTGGTCATGTGTTCAAGAAGTGTCAAGTCTTGTCAGTTTTATGCTATTGAGTCCTGAGGGTACTTATACCCAATAATTTAGTTGTGTGCCTAGAGCCAGTGTCAGTTTTCATGATACTCTCAGTCAAGCCATGACCATTAGAACTCAGTCAGTCTCATGACTCAGAAAAAATTTAGTGAATTTAGTATCAGTTTAGTCCTACTCAGTAACCTCGGTAATCTCAGTAACCTCAGTGATCTCAGTGATATCAGTAATCTCTGTAATTTTTGTAATCTCAGCAATCCCAGTCAGTTATCAGATCTCAGTAGTATTTCGCCAGTCAATGGACTTTAGTGAACCCAGTTCAAATGAGTTATACAATACGATCAGTAACAGTTCAGTTAAGTTAAGTCAGTTCAGTGTCTTTTCAGTTGGGAGTAGGAGTCAACACCGAGTGAATCCAGGGATGAGGGCTTGCCTGTTATCCAGTAGAGGGTGTGATCCTTAGTAGCAATCCCTGCATTCCAAAACTACATAGCCAACGTAGGTCGAGATGTACCCCTACGAGTCTAGGGACTATTCATCTCCTTTGAGTTTTCCTTATAGGATGGGTTAACGGAAGAGCTCCCTGTCAGAAAGGGTTTACTCACAGCTTGTCTTTACCCATGGCACGGTACTGATACCCTTCCAGCTGGGGTTACAGGTTGGACCCCACCAGTTCAGTTTCGGGGCATGTCAGTTAGATGATTACCTCCTACAGTCTCAGTTTCAGATTCAGTCTCAGTAATAGAACTCAGTTCAGTTCTACAGATATCAGGACCGTTAAATATAGTCGCTCAGCTCAGTATGAAACTCAGCTAGTTCATTCAGAATCAGGACTATCAGATACAATCATCCAGTTCAGTCTAGAACTTAAATAGTCCTTCAGATTCAGGACTGTTAGATACAGTTACCCAGTCCAGTAAAGAACTCAGATAGTTTTTCAGTATCAATATACTCATTTATCAGTTATCAGTGATATAGTACCAGTAACCTCAAATATCGATTACCTGTAAACTCCATAATTCATATCATTAATGGACTCAGTCATTCAGTATCCCAGTATTAGTACTCAGATATCAGTAAATCTACATTATCAGAATTCATGAGTCGGTGTTATCATGATCTCAGTTACAGTTACGTATTCATGCATGTATTTTCACGTCCATGTTATTCAGTCAATTAGTATTGTTCATGCATGCGAACCAGTGCATTCAATCATACTAACACATTTGCGCTATGGTGTTTTATACCATAGGTTCAGAAGCACGCGCTCCAGAGCATTAGTAGCATTCCAGTCTCAGCAGTCAAAGTCAGCAGTAAGTCCTAATCCTTTGAGGACATGATCATTTCTTTATTATTTCATTACTTGGTTTATTTCAGTAGTTGGAGTTAGTTGGGGAGATGTCCCATCAACTCCTTATTCAGACAGTTCAGTCAGTTCCAGAGGCTTTCAGACTACAACATGTTCATACAGTTATTTAAGTTATTTTGGTATTGTTATACCATATTTTCAGTTGTGTATCAATATTGAACCTTATGAAATTTCAGTTCATGTTTTCGCATTTACGATATTATTATTATTATTCAGTGCTCATTACAGATATCAGTCATGGGTTAGCTTGTGGTCCTTCGGGATTATGAGCACCGTGTAACGTTCCGGGTAACAGATTTGGGGCGTTACATATAAATACAAAATAATTCTTCACAATACAAGTGCAAATTGTATAAAATACAAATACAAGTGCGAACTATAAAATACAAATACAAGTGCAAACTATAAAATATATACATATACAAATGCAAACTACAAAATGCAAATATAATTATATCAACAAATATAAAAATATAAATAATGAAGCGAATACAAATACAATAAACGATTGTGATATTTTCATTATTATCCGTGACTTATGCTCGATGTAGCCATATTTTTCAAAAATACAAAAAAAATTAAAATTAAAATTCAAAAAAATTAGAAAAAAAAAAAGCTACAGATAAAAAAGTGAAAAGAACAAAAAAGAAAGAAACACAAAAAAGAAAAAAGAAAAAATGAGAAAGAAAAAACCCCAAAAGAAAAAGAAGCGAAAAAGGAAGAAAAGAATGTGAAAGAGAAACTAGAAATAGAAGAGTAACAAAAGCGAAAAGAAAGAAACAAAAAAAATGGAAAAAGAAGAAAAAATGAACCTAGGAAAAGAAAAAGGAAAAAAAAGAGAAATAAAAAAAAAAGATAGAGAAATAGAAGAGAGGAAAAAAAAGTGAAAAGAAAAAAAGAAAAAAAGAAAAAAGACAGAGATGAAAAAACGAAAAC